>OV121138.1:30275500-31670500 GCA_921294245.1 Brassicogethes aeneus
CAAACACAAGTTATTCACTTTTAAACAATAAACAATTTTACGCAGTGATGGCGTGTAAAGTACCTTCAACTGAAAGCGTCAAGTTTAAACTGATGTACAAGACAAAATATACACTGAGAGAAAAAGTGTAGTTTATAGTTAACAAATCTTTATTTGGATAGCATTTATTTACAATAAATAAAGTAAATTTATTGTTAATCAACCTTTTTAACTATTAATAATCTGCGTAATATATTTTATTTAGCAGAAACAAATATTTTGTTTGTTGCCCATATGTTTATTATTAATAATGCAAATTTGGGAATAATAAATACCTATTTGCTTAGGCGATCTTTAAAAGTTATTTATTATAAATTTCGAATTTATTTTTAATTAGGAATCAATATTAACAATGAATAAATATTTATTTCTTGTTTACTGTACTCAAACCAAAACAGCATAGACGTTTCTCGAATAGTGCATGGTGTACCGCGTGCGTATGGTGTACCACTTGCCTTGCCAAGTTTACTGATTCTGTTCTGTGTACTGTTAAGTTTAGTGATTCTGTTCTTTGCACTGTTATTTATCTATGCATTAGTGTTTCGTTTGCAATCTTTTCGTAATAGCATTAATTTAAATTGTACCTATAGTGCCAGTGTAAAATACCGGCTCTTTCCTGTGTACCGGCTAGTGTATCTCTGCGATTATTAAAAAATCCAAACATGCATGGAAGATCTGCAAACCATGGACGAGCTATGCAATTTTTTAGGAAGCAATGGATTCAACGACTTGCTGGATACATTTATAGTGAATTAAAGTATAGGGTTTACATATGAAGTTTTATGTCTTCTAAATATTTTAGTATTTATTATAAACAAGCATTTATTTATCACAAATAAAACACATTTATTATAAATTAATCTTTATTTATTATAAACAAGCATTTATTTATTAACAAAAAAACATATTTATTATTAATTTTTCTTTATTTTTTAATAAAAAGATTTATTTAAACAATTTTAATCAATGCGTGGTTTGTCCTAAATAAATGTTCATTCCGCCATAATCGAATAAAGCATTTATTAGTTATTGATAAATCTAGTTAATTGTTAATAAACTGTTCTCTCAGTGTACGTATTTTATATAATTTTTTTCAATACAGAATGGGGACAGGTATTAACTACCCATCTAACTCAAAATTTACCTGAAAAAAAATGTCAATTTTGAGGTTTTGCCGATATTTTCCAGAATTGAAACACTGTGGGCCGGGTTGAACTTTTGAAATATAAAAAAATATTTTCGCAATGTGTTTTTACCTCTAGATTACATTAAAAAGGTTTTTAGGGATTTTCATTTTTGATGCAATTACTCTATTCGTACAAACACGATCACAAACGAACAGATGCAAACAAACACTCAGAGATAAAGAAAAACACTATGGCTGCCAGCTCCAGCTGTTCCAAAGAAGGCTACGACCAGGGTGGCCACCCTGGCTACGACCATTACGCACTGCATTTTTGCGACTTCTCGCACTTTTAACACTTTATTGCGCCTACTTTTTTGAGGAAGTCGCACTGCGTTACTATTGGGTTACTTTTTAAATTAAACTTTTGCAAAAATCGTAGATAATCTCATTTCTATATTCTGTGATATCATTATTATAGGATAAAGTACTATAAAGTAGTGTTTTGTACCCTACATTGTTGTTTTTTTATCGGTTGGTGGATATAGAATATGTTGCGCGCAAATGGTGGTAAATGGTTTCCAAACTTTTATGCGACTCTTTTGATCGTCCGTGCGCCAGACTGAAAAAAAAATCTGACAACAATGCAACGCCGCTTGATGTTTTTCCTATGGCTTGACCCTAGACAAAGTCTAGGGGCTTGACTATGGTCTACGGTGACTTGCTCGCACATAGACTCTAAATACATATGACATGTCTGCATATACGTATTTATATTTATACATATACTATATAGTATAATAAATTATATAATATAATAAACAATGCTTTTATTTTGAGTAAAACAGATGTTTAGGAACTTTTTTCAAAAATATTTAAAATAAATATATCCAAAATATTACAAATTAAATCGTATGTAATAACACAAGAAAATATTTCTGAGATATACCAGGTATATTCCTTATAATATAATTACTATAGTAATATGAAACATAAAAGAAACAATGCAATATTTCTGAAAGGTATCTGAAAGATTTTGTGCTATCTGGGTATTTGCGGTTATTATGGACATACATAATAATAAAATGACCCAGGTCAAACAAATAAGTTTTAATTAAATTTGCGAGGTGTTCAAAAAGAAGTACGAGGTGTGTTCAGAAAATAACGGGAATTGTTAAATTTCGCGGGTTCAGAGGGTCCGGTTGTCATAAAATTTTCTTTATTATGTTGGTATACATGCCCCCGAAGCTGTTTTCATTGTTTACTTTGTTTGTGGCAGGCGCTAAGGTTAGACGTGTTTTATGAGCTCGGCCATTTTTCGTTCGTTAAAAGAAATGGATCAAAGAATTTGTATCCAATTTTGCTTAAAAATGAAATAAATTCTGTGAAAGGTTAACAAAGGCCTATCGTGAGTCTGCTATAAGTAAAACAAGAGTTTACAAGTGGTATAAGAGTTTCCAAGATGGCCGTGAAGACGTTGAAGATGACGAACGCTCCGAACGCACAAGCAAATTAACAACCGATAAAAACATGGAAAAAGTGGAAGAAATGGTTATAAACCATCATCGCTGATGATGTTGGTATATCGATTGGCTCATCCCATGAAATTTTTTCGAATGTTTTGGGTATGAAACGCGTGGCAGCAAAATTTGTTCTAAAATTGTTAAATTTTGAACAAATTTTTTTGCCAAAAACAATACTATAATGATGTCCCAGCCTCCATATTCGCCAGACATGCCTCTGTATGACTTTTTCCTTTTCCCAAAAATAAAGAGAACCTTAAAGGGCCGTCGTTTTGCAAGCATAGATGACATTAAAAGCGCATCGCTGAAAGAACTAAAGGCTATCCCAAAGATCGAGTTTTAGAAGTGTTTCGAGTATTGGAAGACAAGCTGGCACATGTGCATAATATCCAATGGGGACTATTTTAAAGGCGACAACATTAATGTAGACGAATAAATAAATATTTTTTTCAAAAAACGAAAATTCCCGATATTTTCTGAACACACCTCGTATGTATATAAATATGTTTATGTATATAAACATATATGTATATGAAAATGTTTATGTTTATGTATATATACATATATGTTTAACGACACATGGCCTTTTACCGCTAAACTTTGCCTTGCTGAAGATGTGCTCCGCACCAGGCATGGATACCAGCATACGTTAATTTGCCACTATGCCGAGCCAATCAGATTGCAGCCACAATGGTGGGGGCGTGGCGTTTGTACCGCCAGATTTAAAATGTTAATTATTTTATCAAATCCTGCATTTGGATCCTTTGCTTTGTTAAAACGTTGAAGAACGCAAGATAAATTTCATGTGGATAACACTTTTTTCAAATAAATATTTTTAATTTGAACTTTTATTTTCGAATTGACCACCTTCCGTTGTTTTTCCATAAACCTTTTTATCTTCGCTGGTTCATATTTTTATTGGAAATGTTTAATAAAAAATTGTAGATATTGAACTTACAATTTCAAAAACATTACTATTTTAAAATCTGGCCAAAATTACCTTATAGAGCCTAAAACGTTAATGTAAATATAAAAGCTTAATAAAAATATTTATTTGAAAAGAGCATTTATTGTGGCAGATACGTAACTGCTACCAAAGCCACCACAAATGGGGTGCGACCATCGGCGGCTACGTCGTATATTCGTAGCTGCTAAGTAACTGTGACTAAATGGGGAAATATTTTGAGTAGCCCTGTAATGTCTTGGGTAGTTTTTGCCACTAAAAGAGTTACTTTGATGTGCTACTATAAAGTAGCCTATAGGCTTGTATACAAGTGTTTTCCACAGACATGTAGAACTTTCGTTAAACTGTTAAACTTTATTCGCAGCGACCTATTCATGCAATTTCACACTTCATAAAAATAAATGTCATGATGGAAAATAATTATGGAAGTCATTATTATTTTTTTGTGTACCATGCGATTTTAACGCCTTTTCTAGGTATAATCCAAAACGCAATCGACCTTACTGAATAAAATAGTGGATTTATATGACAATATTTTCGAGCGCCTCTCAAAACATTTTAAATTATTATATTATTTGCAATAGAAACTCATGTAGGAATTAAAAAAAGAAATTAATTTGCTTGAAACTGGCGTGAAACTTTAAAATGTTAATCCACCATCAAAAATAACAAAATAACTAAGGGAAAAAGCTTTAGTTTAGGTATATTTAGCTTGAAAACGCAAAATGTTTGAGCCATTTGGCTGTTCGTCTGAAAAGTCATGAAAAAAATATGGCCGTTTAATCGGAAAAATACTTTATAGTTTTAAATACTTCCACAAAGTACCGGGAACAATAATATATTAGGCAAACCCTACCCGTTTGGAACTTCGGATTGATAAAGTGACAATTGTAACTACCCAGAGGCGACTTTATAGAAACAATAACTTCTTTGGAACTACATGGTTAACGATTCTTTGAAACTATAAAGTAATTTTATCCAAGTTCCCTGCGCCATCAAATTGCCATAATTGGAGCGTTTATGCTACTCCGATTGCGGCGGTGGCGAATATACATTCCATTTGTGCCACTATAACATTTTGCCTTGTCCTTTGAAGTTCTTGTTTGGCGACGCGACGGTCGACGCGAATATGCCAATTCAATACAGAATTATGCAGAATTCAATGCCTATTATAGGCGGCATTGAATTTTAGTAAACACAGTTTAGTATCTAGTACCGTCAAACAGGGTGAAGTCGATCAAAAAAATAGGTTTTTTAAAGATAACTAAAAAACTAACGATCATATTTTAATGCAATTAAAAATGTAACTTTCTTGCTGCTTAAGTTGTCGATTGGTGACTAGAGCAAGTTTTTTTTTATTTTGACCTAAAGGGTGATCGACTTCACCCCGGGGTTCGGGGTGAAGTCGATCACCCTTTAGGTCAAAATAAAAAAAAACTTGCTCTAGTCACCAATCGACAACTTAAGCAGCAAGAAAGTTACATTTTTAATTGCATTAAAATATGATCGTTAGTTTTTTAGTTATCTTTAAAAAACCTATTTTTTTGATCGACTTCACCCTGTTTGACGGTACTAGATACTAAACTGTGTTTACTAAAATTCAATGCCGCCTATAATAGGCATTGAATTCTGCATAATTCTGTATTGAATTGGCATATTCGCGTCGACCGTCGCGTCGCCAAACAAGAACTTCAAAGGACAAGGCAAAATGTTATAGTGGCACAAATGGAATGTATATTCGCCACCGCCGCAATCGGAGTAGCATAAACGCTCCAATTATGGCAATTTGATGGCGCAGGGAACTTGGATAAAATTACTTTATAGTTTCAAAGAATCGTTAACCATGTAGTTCCAAAGAAGTTATTGTTTCTATAAAGTCGCCTCTGGGTAGTTACAATTGTCACTTTATCAATCCGAAGTTCCAAACGGGTAGGGTTTGCCTAATATATTATTGTTCCCGGTACTTTGTGGAAGTATTTAAAACTATAAAGTATTTTTCCGATTAAACGGCCATATTTTTTTCATGACTTTTCAGACGAACAGCCAAATGGCTCAAACATTTTGCGTTTTCAAGCTAAATATACCTAAACTAAAGCTTTTTCCCTTAGTTATTTTGTTATTTTTGATGGTGGATTAACATTTTAAAGTTTCACGCCAGTTTCAAGCAAATTAATTTCTTTTTTTAATTCCTACATGAGTTTCTATTGCAAATAATATAATAATTTAAAATGTTTTGAGAGGCGCTCGAAAATATTGTCATATAAATCCACTATTTTATTCAGTAAGGTCGATTGCGTTTTGGATTATACCTAGAAAAGGCGTTAAAATCGCATGGTACACAAAAAAATAATAATGACTTCCATAATTATTTTCCATCATGACATTTATTTTTATGAAGTGTGAAATTGCATGAATAGGTCGCTGCGAATAAAGTTTAACAGTTTAACGAAAGTTCTACATGTCTGTGGAAAACACTTGTATACAAGCCTATAGGCTACTTTATAGTAGCACATCAAAGTAACTCTTTTAGTGGCAAAAACTACCCAAGACATTACAGGGCTACTCAAAATATTTCCCCATTTAGTCACAGTTACTTAGCAGCTACGAATATACGACGTAGCCGCCGATGGTCGCACCCCATTTGTGGTGGCTTTGGTAGCAGTTACGTATCTGCCACAATAAATGCTCTTTTCAAATAAATATTTTTATTAAGCTTTTATATTTACATTAACGTTTTAGGCTCTATAAGGTAATTTTGGCCAGATTTTAAAATAGTAATGTTTTTGAAATTGTAAGTTCAATATCTACAATTTTTTATTAAACATTTCCAATAAAAATATGAACCAGCGAAGATAAAAAGGTTTATGGAAAAACAACGGAAGGTGGTCAATTCGAAAATAAAAGTTCAAATTAAAAATATTTATTTGAAAAAAGTGTTATCCACATGAAATTTATCTTGCGTTCTTCAACGTTTTAACAAAGCAAAGGATCCAAATGCAGGATTTGATAAAATAATTAACATTTTAAATCTGGCGGTACAAACGCCACGCCCCCACCATTGTGGCTGCAATCTGATTGGCTCGGCATAGTGGCAAATTAACGTATGCTGGTATCCATGCCTGGTGCGGAGCACATCTTCAGCAAGGCAAAGTTTAGCGGTAAAAGGCCATGTGTCGTTAAACATATATGTATATATACATAAACATAAACATTTTCATATACATATATGTTTATATACATAAACATATTTATATACATACGAGGTGTGTTCAGAAAATATCGGGAATTTTCGTTTTTTGAAAAAAATATTTATTTATTCGTCTACATTAATGTTGTCGCCTTTAAAATAGTCCCCATTGGATATTATGCACATGTTCCAGCTTGTCTTCCAATACTCGAAACACTTCTAAAACTCGATCTTTGGGATAGCCTTTAGTTCTTTCAGCGATGCGCTTTTAATGTCATCTATGCTTGCAAAACGACGGCCCTTTAAGGTTCTCTTTATTTTTGGGAAAAGGAAAAAGTCATACAGAGGCATGTCTGGCGAATATGGAGGCTGGGACATCATTATAGTATTGTTTTTGGCAAAAAAATTTGTTCAAAATTTAACAATTTTAGAACAAATTTTGCTGCCACGCGTTTCATACCCAAAACATTCGAAAAAATTTCATGGGATGAGCCAATCGATATACCAACATCATCAGCGATGATGGTTTATAACCATTTCTTCCACTTTTTCCATGTTTTTATCGGTTGTTAATTTGCTTGTGCGTTCGGAGCGTTCGTCATCTTCAACGTCTTCACGGCCATCTTGGAAACTCTTATACCACTTGTAAACTCTTGTTTTACTTATAGCAGACTCACGATAGGCCTTTGTTAACCTTTCACAGAATTTATTTCATTTTTAAGCAAAATTGGATACAAACCCTACCCGTTTGGAACTTCGGATTGATAAAGTGACAATTGTAACTACCCAGAGGCGACTTTATAGAAACAATAACTTCTTTGGAACTACATGGTTAACGATTCTTTGAAACTATAAAGTAATTTTATCCAAGTTCCCTGCGCCATCAAATTGCCATAATTGGAGCGTTTATGCTACTCCGATTGCGGCGGTGGCGAATATACATTCCATTTGTGCCACTATAACATTTTGCCTTGTCCTTTGAAGTTCTTGTTTGGCGACGCGACGGTCGACGCGAATATGCCAATTCAATACAGAATTATGCAGAATTCAATGCCTATTATAGGCGGCATTGAATTTTAGTAAACACAGTTTAGTATCTAGTACCGTCAAACAGGGTGAAGTCGATCAAAAAAATAGGTTTTTTAAAGATAACTAAAAAACTAACGATCATATTTTAATGCAATTAAAAATGTAACTTTCTTGCTGCTTAAGTTGTCGATTGGTGACTAGAGCAAGTTTTTTTTTATTTTGACCTAAAGGGTGATCGACTTCACCCCGGGGTTCGGGGTGAAGTCGATCACCCCTTTGAAAATGCATGTTTCTTACTTTAGAACCGTCCGGTGTGAAATCGATCAGTGAAAATAAAAAAATTAAAAAATTAAATGTCCAATTAATGGCCAATTGGCAGAAGAATTTTGGAATAAAACGCATATTAAAAAAACAAAAACATTTATTCTTTGGACGATCTTAATTAAACAATTATACTCAAAAACACTTAAAAAAACCGAAACGAACGAACGCATAAAAGTTCCTTACTGGAACGTTTTCAGTTCTTCTTCTGTAAGCGTGAAGAAATATTTGCCCCGCTTTACTAATTGTATATTTACTTTTCGGACAATCTGTTCAGTGTTTATCACAGACTCATCATTAATATTTGGCAATGAGAAAAATACGTTTTTTTTGGCTGAATTTTTTCGCAGTGTACTTATTAATATTTCAGTCCCTGAGATTTCAATAATTTTAGCGATCTTTCTTATTTGTTTCATATTTTGTGATGATAAAGTTTTCTATATCCCAGCTTTCGGATGAATCAGGAATGTTGTCTGGTTCAGCGGAACTTTCTCCAATTTCATAATCATTTGTATTGATATTATGTTTGTTCGCCTCCAATGCCTGTAATAATTAATCTTCCTCTTCGTTATAACTTATTTGTCTCTTACGCGCTTTGGGTTGCTTGCGATTTCTTTGGTTCTCTTCGTCCAAATCTTCTGTGACTATGCTTTTGCCAGCGGCTATTTAGTCTTTTTCCTCTTTTTGGGGCATCATTAGGCCCGGTCTTGAGCTGGTGTAGATAATCTACAAGCGCTGAAGTCATAGAAGTTTCTGCCTTGTTTCCTGCCTCCGGTGTAGTAGGCTCCTTTATTTTTATATTTGCAAGAACAGCATCGGGATTGAAGGAAACGAGGCCGCATGCTTTAAATCAAGCTAAAATATTGTTTTTTTCGAGATCCCCAAGCCCCTCAACCTCGGTTTTCAACATCCTGGGAAATACAGTTTTTGGTAAAACCCCCCTGTTCTTCAGTTTCCACTCCTCCAGGACTCTTTTCCACGAGGCTTTAAGAGAAAGAAAATAAAGCACGTCCAGTGGCTGGAGCATGTGGGTTGAATTGTGGGGGGGAGTAAGGCAAACTTAATGTTGTTATTTTCGCATTCTTGAAATACACTGACAATAATATGACTTTGCAAATTATCTACAATAAGCAGCTTGGTCCCTTCTAATTTTCGGAAAAATGGAAGTGCGATGGTCCTAAACCATTCGTCAAACAATTCAGAATAAAACCATCCCTTTGGAGACCGGTTGTACATCGCTCCCGGTAATCCGCACCCCATAAAAAAGATGTTTCGCTTTGTACACCGTATACGGAGGAAGACGACTTCCATCAGCAGCTATTGCGAACATAACTGTTTGGCTGCTTTTGGTGGTGTCAAGTGTCCTGTAGGCGTGTTTGCTTCCTTTCTTCATCACCACCTTAACAGCCCCGGGATCGTCAACGAAATTAGTTTCGTATTAATTTACAACATTTTGGGCTGGAATACCCCTTGTTGTTTCTGCCACATTTCGGAAATATTCCTTAATAATCTAGTATGTTACAGCGGCTCTCACTCGCTTTGTATTCTCAGCAAGCTTGATTGTAAGCAGAGGATGCCTCTTCATAAGGCCAGCCTTCTCCTGGCATATTATTGGCAAATCGCTTTTCTGTGATGCCGCGTTTATTTAAATATTACTGCATGATTCGCCTAATGTCAATGGACTTTAATGGGAAACCCCACTCAGCACATTTTTGCAAAGCATTCACTAACAAAGTTTCAGACTGTTCATCAAGAACAGGTTGACCACCGTATGTCAAGGGATGTGCCCCATGAAAATTATTGTTTAGTGTCGAATATGGCACTGCAAACATTTCTGACGCTTTTCGCATGCTTAAATACGCGGGGTCATATTTTTTTGCCATAAGCACCCAGCTTCTTTAAGTATTTTCATGGCATCTTTAAGAAAAAAGAAAAGAAACAATAAAATACGATTCGCCCCCGTACCCCCCGATACCACCCACATGCTACCACACAAAATTTATATGAGAATATCACACAAAAACAAAACCTCAAAACCTAACAAGATAAGCCGAAAAAAAGTGATCAACTACACCCCGTTGTTTTGTCTCTGCACACAAAAATTGCAATTGAAACCAGACAAAAATAAATAAATTAGCATATCTGATTGTGGTCACCCTTTTTTAAATATATTACTATACTATATCTAGATGGGCTAGGACGGCCTAGTTTTTTACAGACTCGGCTGTGCAAACGTTTGATTTCAGATATCTTGCAGGTTGAGAAATTTTGATTTTTACTATTTAATTATTTTTGTAAAACTCACCTTACACTATTAATCAAAATACCGGTACATAGACAAAGTTCACAAGGCCACACGAGCGCGAATAAAAATCAGCTGATTTCTAATCCATTGTTGCCATATGCTTAAAAACAAATGAAAACTCCGATTGACTTCACCCCGTTTGACGGTATAAGTTAGTAATAGTATATTAAAGTACAAGTTGCAGAAGGCCACATATTCTCGCACGAATTCGAAATTTGGCCTCGAGCGACGAAGGAGCGAGTGGACGAACGAATGAGTGCGAGAATAGCCTTCTGCAACGTGTGATTTATACTATTTTCTCGATTTTAACTTTTATTTAGGTTTTTTTAATTGTTTTGTGGTCCTTGTTAGTTAGGGGATTTTTCTCGCAAAATGTCAGTTGGCAACACAAAATGACAATATTTGTTATCCTTCACAAGTACAACCTGAACTGCACTTTTTCACATTAAACTTAAAATTTTGCATTAAAATGCATTGTTGGAGTAAACTTAATATTACAAAACAATAATAAAGGCTTCATTTTCAATAAAAGTAATGAATTTGAGGTTATTAATCAGTTTGACATTTTGGGGGTACCAATACTTAAAAACTAAATGTTACCAAAAATCGTTTAAGAATGAGCTTCATTCTTCAACGATTTTGCGTGCGAGAATATGACATTCTTACATAAAAATCGAGAAACAACTTTTTTAACTGAAAACGGAGGTAAACAGCATCAAAGCCGAGATCAAAGCTGAAGTGAGTTTTTTGACACAAGAAATTGTTCAACTAAGAAAAGAAGTTAAGAAGGGAAGATACAAAAAGTCATATTCCTTTCCTCTTGCAAGTTCAGAGGAAATAAATAACTTTGAAACAGAACTGAAAGTAAACAAAGATCTTAAAGAACAGTTTTTAGAATTTGTAAAAAAAATAGGTGGTACAACTAACGAAGGTGACGCGGCCAAAGAGGGTATAAAATTGTCGATACCCTCTTTTCAATGGAAATATTGACCTACGGGTATCTGAAAGAAAAAAATAAATCAAGAAGGAAAGTATTCCTTTAGCGAAATTAAAACAATAGTGCAAATTATCTTTGACGCTCTTCTAATTTTGCGAACATCGATACAACCTATAAAAACATGAAAAGCTTTTTAAATAAGGCGTTTAGAAGCACTTTAAAAAGAAGTTTGAAAGGAAGGTTAAACTGCAGGAAGCACAGAATGGTCATCTTACAGCGGAAAACGAAGGGCAAGAAGTCAACATTAGATGAAAACAAGGATAACAATTCATCTCGCAATTCATTAGATTCAGAAATTCAGGATAAATAATCCGAGATAATATATGTATAATAATTATTATTAATTATGAGAACAAAATTTTTTATTGTAAATTCCTCAAGTTCAAGTTCGTTTATCAATATCCTCAATAGATCGTTCAGAGCTACATGACTTATAGACGAGTATTTTGCTCTTGTTTCTCAAATTAGTTTTCCTGTGAGATTCAGTTTTAGATGCACTACAATCATCTACAGAAACAGCTTCAAAAATGTCACAGTTACTACCTGATTAATGATGTTCATCAGTGGGATTATAGAAAGGCTCGAAGTGATTCCTTTTGTTTTTCTTCGGTAGAAAGTACTATAGTACTTTCTATAGAATATCTAAATTTCTAAATTTATTTTTATTCGCCTCAGACATTTTACAGAATTTTAATAAAGCTTTTTAAGTAAAGGAAAACACTAAAACAGAGCAGCACAATATGCAATCTGGGGCTATTATATTTATTAGGGTATATTAAGTTATGGTCACTATAAAGTAGCCATTTTTGATCCCTGCGACTTTTTATTGGCAATGGAAAATCGACGGCAACTTTATAGTGACCTAGAAAGGTAGCAGTAACAATTTTGCTACTTTCAATGCTACTATAAATTAGAAGTAACTAGGTGTCGTGGCCGCGACTACCACGTAACTTAAATTGTTACTGTATAGTATAGTTAATGGAGGCATTATGGTAGCACTTGTTAGTGACCGCTACTTTAAAAAGTTACTATAAAGTTTTTGGTCTTTTATGGTGTCATATTCGAAGATTCGGGTAGTTCCAGCCACTTCTTTAAATTACATGTTTGCCACTTGCAATCGGGGTGTTTATTTTCCCCCTTGTCCATTTTGAGTAGAAACGCCTTGTAAAAATGATTTTCATTTTAATGTATAAAATTGTTATTATGTTAATTTAAATGTTATTATTTTTATAACAAAATATGTTTGCGGATTTATGGAAAAAGAAAAAAATAAAATGCTTATCTTTGTACTAAAATTTATTTTTTATAAACACTGAACCACACATTTAAATATATTGTCTTGGTATTTTCTAACATTTTGTGGGTATGTGGCCAAAAAAAGCTAAAACAGCAAAAAAAACTTTTTGGAGGTAAATATCCATTAATTAAATACTAGATAATTAAAATAACAAAACTACAACAATTAAAAAAAATTGAATACATTGTGGACTTCTTTAGTACGGGTCCTGTTACATTAATTAGCACAAGTCCAATTAAGTGGCCACAAAGAACTTCTTTGAAAGAAGCTAAAACGGCTAAAAAAACTTTTTGGAGGTAAACTTCCATTTCTAAAATAGTACCTACCTAACTAAAATTATAAAAATATAACATTTTAAATATAAATATTCAACACAAAAAAATATAAAAAAATTGCATATACTTTTAAATGCATACCACATTCTATTTTTTATTTGGATAATATGTTTGCTTTTCTATTTTCCTTTTTTTAGAATTTTCTTTGGCATTTTGTCGTTCTGAGTAAGTTTTGAATTTTTTTTAAATTCATCACATACTTCTCAAACCGCGAGCAAAACTATTCATTTCCTGTAAGATGATCTGCAAGAAACCTCTTTAAATTAAACATGTGGCCTTATAATATTTATAGTATCACAACCTCTCGTTTATCTTCAAATGTAGTTGGTTTAATATCAGACCTAGTTTCTTAACACATCATCCTGGTAACCTATCTGGCTTGTTGAAGGCTAATCCTATCAATTTTAAATTTCCTTTTTAAATAAGCTAGATGTCCTCTTGACATAAGGTTTATTCTTTCCAATTTTTCATTTTGAATTATTCTGGAATCTTATTAATAAATCATTACAAATACTTATACATATACGTTATATAATACAAAAATTATACAACCCTTTGAATCACTTCTAATACAGTTGTATATTATTTTTTCTTGACCATCTGGACGTTTTCCTCTTGTTCTTTTAAGTCTTGATCTGAATGTTTTGTCTTAACATGTCTATTTTTAGTAGATGTACGTAAAAATTCCATACTACAAAATTTACAAGTTAATTCATTCTTCCTAAAAAAGTATACATTAATTATTAATTAATTAATATAGAAATCCTAACCTAAGAATTTCAAATACATAAGCAATAAAAATATATCTTACCTTGCCAATTCCATAATAAATAATTAGGCAAAAGGTTTGATTTGCCAATATTTGCTTTAGACACTTTAATAATAACTCAATACTTCAATAATTATTGTGCTTGTGCTCTTTTTTGAAAGATAATAATCTCTCAAAAAATAGCACAAGACATCTGTAGATTTTGTATAGAATTTTTGTTTAAACAAAATTTTTTGGCGCTAAACGGCAATAAATTTATCCGATGCAAAACGAAGCGCCATTCGGTTCGGATTGATTCTGATTGGTTCGGCATAGTGGCAAATTAACGTATGCTATGGATACCGACATTATTAGTATCGCGTATCTATATGGTGTGGAACACATCTAAAACAAACTGCTTTCTGCCATAGGATATAGCGGTGGGACAGCGAACGAAAGCTCATTTACCGTCCAAAAGACCTTGCTTATCCATTTGTTTAGCAGAATTCTGGACCACCAGCCAAAAAGATGTATATAACCAAAACAACAATTATAAATTTTTAAGAACTGGCCTTTTACCGCGACTGTGCTTTGTTTAAGATGTGCTCCGCACCATGGTGCACATCTTAAACAGGCATCAATACCGACTGTTTTGGTCTTTTGGACATCATCAGTATGCGTAGCCATGTGGTCTGGAACACATCTAAAGCAAACTGTGCCTTGTTTCAGATGGTTCAGATGGTCTTTTAAACCTTATCAATGTTGGTTAGCATGTGGTTTGGAACACATTTGAAATAAACTGGCTTCTGCCGCTTTATAGTAAGCAGGTTTCAGTACGAAAGCTTTCAGCGACATCTACCGTCCAAAGGCCTAGCTTATCTGTGTTTAGTTTTTAATAATTTTTAATAAATAAAACTTGTTTTAAATATTAAAAATTTTATTAAAAAAATATTTTTAAAACCTTTCATTTTAATATGGTTTATTATTTTAAATGGTTTCAGGCTTCAATTGACCTTCCTGGAAAACTACCCAGGATGTCGGATTCCCTCATAACAATAGGTTCAAACATTAACGTTTTGGGAAGTATACAGCCCGAAATTATAACTACATCTGTAGCTGTAAAAAATTATCCACCGGATAAAAGAGATTGCTTCTTTCAGGATGAAAAACCACTAAGATTTTTTAAGATTTATACTCAAAGCAATTGTTTATTAGAATGTTTTACTAATATAACATTACAGAATTGCGAATGTGTACCATTTTATATGCCAAGTAAGTTCAAAGTCCGGAAAAAGAATGAAAGCGTACACTCAATATGTGTACCTTAATATAACAGATATGGATCGGGCTTAACCTTTCTTCCTTTTCGTGTTACCATTACTAACAGATTTGGGCTATTATATTTACTATACGAGCCCTGTCTCAGTGAAGTTGGCCCAACTAACAAAAATAGTTTTTTGAAGATATTTAGAATATTATACGGTAATTAATTAAAATTAACACATTGTTTTAATTAAATAAATAACGTTTATTAAATTTTCTACCGTTAAATTGTATTTTTAAGTACCTAATAAAAAAATATTTAAAATTCTCTTATATTGTCCGTAAACCAAAAATTAAGAAAAAAAAAATAATTTAAATAAATACATTTTAATTGGAAACTACCACTGCGTAACATCTCCTTTATGGCTTATTACTGCCTGTATACGTCTCGGCATGGTGTCAACCAATTTTTGACAATCATCCGGCGTAAAATTATTCCAAATTTCTTGCAGGCGAGCACGCAACTCTAAGACGGTTCTTGCGGGCTGTTCTCTGAGCTTCTTTTTCATAATATGCCACAAAGTTTCTATAGGCGAAAGATCTGGACTACTAGATGTCCATTTTAAAAGTGAAATATTATTTTCTATCATCCAAGCTTTCACTTTTTTAGCCGTATGACACGCTGCACCATCTTGTTGGAAGATGCATTCAATATCATTTAAACGCATTTCTTCAATTTGCGGTTTTAAGTTATTTTTTAGGACGTAAATATATTTATCAGCATTCATAATGCCCTCTACAAAGTGTAATTTACCGATCCCTTTAGCTGACATAGATCCCCAAATCATCACAGAGGCCGGAAACTTTACTTTTTTCTTAAGACAGTCATTGTGAAAGACTTCTGCTTTAGTTCTAATGACTCGGCTTCGATTATCACCAACGCAAACTTCAAATCTAGCTTCGTCACTCCATATAATTAAATCCCATTGATTTTGACACCAAGTCCTGTGCTCTTTTGCCCATATAAGTCTATTTTTCTTCTGTTTTTTTGTCAATAAAGGTTTTTCCTTGGCCTACAGATAGTAAAATTAAAAATAAATAAAAATCGTATACATTATAAGCAAACTTTGTAAGTTTTAAACCCAAGTTTTTGAGCAGCTCTATGACAGGTTGCTCTTGAAAAACATTTACTCGTTGCCTGATTCCACAAAACTTTTAATTCACCGTAATTAGCCCTACGCTTTTGAACGATAATTCTTCTTAAAGCCCTTAAATTTTTATCAGAACAGTGAGGACGACTTCCATTTTTTTGGTTTCTGCGCCACAGATCCTGTAGTTTTGTGCAGTTTAATAATATTTCGCACTGTTTATCGTGACAAATTAACAGTTTCAGCGATTTGTGCAGCGGATTTTCTTTTTAAATGCAAGTGAATTATCACTTTTCATATTTCTTCAGAAACAGCTTTTCCTCGGGACATTTTTATTTGTCAATCACACCGAAAGCATAAATATATACTGGAATGTCACTACCGACTTGCTTACAATTATTTAAATGTCAAATATTATCTTTACTTTTAGCACAGCCGACTTGCATTAAACAATCTGGCCATCCAAGTTAATGCATTTTTGTCGATTTTTTTGTATTGTAACGAAACATCCAACTTAAAACTAAATAATATACATACACATATTTTTAAAAAAAATTTACAACATGAAGATTGATTAAGAATTACATATGATAAAAAACTGTTGGCTTTTCATCGCATAAAATTACAAATTTTATATTTTGAGTGGTTGGGCCAACTTCACTGAGACAGGGCTCGTATTATTACCATGTTAAGTTAAATCAAGTCCATAAATAGCAATTGGTGGACAACCTTCACGAAGTTTATTCCTGAAGGCTGCGATCCCGTTTGTTTTTTGTAATACATTCCTAAACAACTGCAGCTACAACGGCATGCCGCGGCAGTTGTTTAGAACTAACATGTTTTTAGACATTAGACAAAAGATAAATGTCTATTTAATGCTGCTCAATTTTCTAATAAATTTAATTTAAAATGGGAATAATAATACTTTGATATAAAGTAACGGTTTTTGGATAAAAAATTGTGGTGTAATTTAACTTCAAATAAACGGGAAAATGATAATTTTTACTTTTGGGTTAGATTTTTTTTATGGAGTTTAGTTTAGTGCAGGGTGGGGCAAACATATTACCGGTTTTAAACAAATTTTTAAAAACAAAGTGTATATTTTAGCAAACATATTTTTAATTTAAATTAAAGTTTACATTCAGGAAAAAAAATTTCATACAAATAACATTAGGCAGATGTAAACCCAAGACTTTAGGAATACTTGAATATCGAGATTACAACCACAAACCAGTCTCAATAGACACTATGGCGCCCACAGAAAATTGTCTAGGGGGGGGCAAAAACTATAAATGACAGTCAAGAAATTTAAAACAAATATTTTTTATAAAACAATTTAGAAACATTTAGTTGAACCTGCTTAACTTCGATATTTATTTTTGTAACAAGTTAAGAGCAAAAAGGGACTAAGAAGAAACAAAAAAATACTTTTTACTACCTTATTTTTATTTATGAATAATACAATACTAACAATATCAAAACAACAAACAAAAAAATTAAAAACACAGTAACAAAGGAACTAATTAGTTATTAAAATAAAATAAATTTGGTTAAAGCTTTTAAATCAAACATTCCAAAAAAATATTTAGAAAAACCAAATCCTGAATATAGGAAAGAGCTATATATGTATACAAACTTATATTATTTTATTTTCAAAAATTTATTAAAACTAAAACTAAAAAAGGTTATTTCTGCGCAAAGAGGAGTTTCAGTCTTCTTGAATCTTTAGCAAATTCATTTATTGCACGTTCTATAAATGTTTTTTATTATTATTAATGTAATCACGATGCACGCTTAGCAAACAAAGACCATTTGGCCGATCTTTGCTTATTGTTGAACGAAGCCAAGCACGATAGGCCTGAAACCAGTCTATATTGACCAGATTAGCACCACGTTTTTTATGACATATTTCGAAAATATATATTAAAATAAACTTACCCGTTTATAGCAAAATTACCCGAGCCGTTTCGTTGGAAATCGAAATTTAGGGCAAAAAATCACGATAATAATTAATTTTGCTTGCAAAGCATTTATTAAGGTTATTAAGAGTTATAATGACATTATAACAATCAAAATCGAGTCCTCCGGGAGAAGAGATTTTACTATTTTTCCGTCAGGTGGCACTACAACGAAAAGTCATCTGTCAAACTGTCCACTTTACGGACATAGTTGCTGAACTACACATTGAGCTTATACGCTGCCGAATAGTTTATTGTCAAATTCTGTACCTTATAACAATGAACGTTAAAATAATGTATGTGAACACTCATGCTGGGACCCATGAAGAAAATCGCGAGTTTGATTGTTATGTTTCAAAAAGAAGGTGGATATGCGAAAAATTACTGGAACTCTTCAGAGCGCGGTTCAGGACATTTTCCTTTTAATCCTGAAGACAACCGTCTTCCACGACTCATATGCTGTGCTTGCAAATTATGTTCGTACGAACACTGGGACATTAGAATTTTATGCAGAAAAATATCAGTGTCAAGAAAAAATTTGCCAAGCAATGCGCAAGGTGTAGAAAATCTTTGCAAAAAGGACTAGCACATTTTTGGTATAAAACGCACAATTATGCAAATCTAGTCGAGTCATTTCAATCAGAATTGCCTCCAAAAGTACGGGAACATTTATTAACTGATCTGATTAAAAATATAAGCAATATCAATATTCAAGAACTAGGTGCTGAAATGCACTTATCTCGACGCCATGGTAAACCTCCGAAATAATAATACAAAAAAACGAGATAAACAAATTCGTGCAAAAGAGGTTTTAAAGATTGGAACAGATTTTGGACATTCAACAAATACTGTGGTGGGTGTAGCTGCGGTTCTTCGTTCTTCGGACCGAAAAGAAGAATAAGGAGACCATCGCTACGGAAAGTTTATTGCAGAAACTTTGATGGAAACTCATTAAAAATAAAAGCTTGCACATTGCTAGCAACTTTTTTCTTGACACTGATATTTTTCTGTATAAAATTCTGATGTCCCAGTGTTCGTACGAACTCGCATAATTACAATGCTCGCATAATTACAATGCACTGGCATTTTATTTTATCTTGTTTCCTTGTATGTTTTGGTAAAGAAGCCATGCACTACAAAAGAAGTAAATCTTAAAAAGGTTAACAATAAAGGGGTAAGCCTCGAACCATCCCGTATTTCATTAATATTTGTTTTAAACAAAAATAACCACAAAAAAGGTATAAAAATTTTAATTAGAGAATTTAAAACTAAATTAAGTTAAATTAATACAATATTGGAATTGAACAAATTATTACATTTAGCAGTAAACTTAATAAAAACCATTGAAAAAATAGCTAAAAGAAAAAGTGTTAAACACCAGCTAAACGTAGTTAATCTTAATCATTTTAAGTTTAGGGGACTTTACTACATATTTAGGACCATTAAAATTAAAAACTAACCATTGAGAATACACAAATTATTACATTTTACTTAAACTTAATAGAAAAAAAACATTTTGTAAAAATAGCTAAAAGAAAAAGTGTTAAAATCCGGCTAAACGTAGTTAATCCTAATCGTTTTACGTTTAATGGACTTTACAACATATTTGGGACCATTAAAATTAAAAACTAAAAACTTGAAAATTCACATACTACACTAGTAACAACGATGTATTCGGTACCGTACTCCGAGTACGGTACTCGATTCGTTTACCTCGGAGTGGGTGTTTTTTCTTTTCACTTCTCTCTTTTCTCGACCTCTTTTACTTCGATTGCCTTAAACACCCTATTTGTCAAATGTATCAAAGTTCGAAATCTTTACTGTAAATCTCACTATATTTAAATCTATTTACAAAATCTACACAAAATGACGTTTGTTAAATAAAAAACAACATTTTTCCATACCCGAAATATTATTTATATTACTAATGACTTTATAATTTGATTTATTTTTTAGGAACTAACAGTACTCCCCTATGTGGATTAGGATTATATAAATGCATAGAGGTGGCTGAATGTATACAACCAATATTATAATTAATTTTATTTTAAAATATTTACATTTTAAGATGAATCGTTGGCATCGGGATTTGATTTTATGGAAACAGAATCCGAAAGGTGTGATTGCAGACCCCTTTGTTCAGATATAAACTATAATATAGAAACATCGCAAAATGTTTGGAAAAATAATAAAGTTTTAAAGACAATAGGTACACCCGTTTATGAAGAGGAAAAAACTGAAATTTCTGAGAGTTATGACCCACCCGATTTGTATCTGGAAAAGGATGATAAGTTTGTAACTAAAGTTTGAGTTCAAATTCAAAATAAGTTGGCATATTTTTTACTTTGCAGAGTTGAATTCTCCAGTTTAACATTATATATGAGAAGAAATCATTTAGAAACTAAACAAAGAAATGAGGTTTATGGTTTCATAGACTTTTTATGTGGATTTGGAGGATTGTTGGGACTTTTTACCGGGTTTTCGTTGTTATCTTTAATGGAAATAATTTATTTTTTGTCTTTAAGAATATTTGGAAATTATCAACAGAACAATTAAATATTTATAGTTACAAATAACTAATATAACATTGTATTTTAAATTAATTGTTTCTGATAAAAAAATTGTTTATTACAAATAATTTAATTAAACTTATTTTAGTCTTTGGTATATTTAGGTTTAGTTTTTGAAATGTATTTCTAAGTAGTGGACGTTAAAAAAACTTTGGTAATTTATTTTTAAAATCGTAAATCAAAATTGTATTATATTTTTACAAAAGTAAAAGTTGGTCACACCATATTTTTCAATGGTAATCCTAGTTGCAGTAGAAAAAAATCTAAAATTGGATTTTACTATAAATATATATTTTTTAGATTTTATTGTTGCGTACTCGACAATAAGTTGCGAGTGATCTAAACTTTTAAAGATATCATTATCAATTGCTATTATTCCCAAATTTGTGAGCCGTTCCTTTGACATGGACCATGTCACATGGTAGATGTAGGATATTTTTTTATTATTTTTAATTTGGTAAATGATCGCTCTCCAACTTCCAATATAACAATGAAAAAATTACCAACAATTTTTCTTACGTCCTAACCCTTCTATTGTCATTTTTATTATTGATCTAAGAGACGCATTTACACATTACTTACGTTACCTTAATAATCAAAAATGTTAATAATGTTTTAATCACACAATGATTGTGTCAGAATCTTAGAAAACAAATCTTAAAACCGTTTTTCACATTTCGGGAGGTCCAATCCCCCCATAACCCCCCTGCCTACGCCCCTGCAGTTTAGTCCACTTTCACTGAGTCGACTGAAAAGGTAAAAAGTTTGCTAGACAAAATCCAAACTGACCAAAACGTTAATTCCTTAAACATCTTCGCCGAACATATTAAACGGCGCGCCGCGGCGGCTCTATATTGTTGCGGCTTATTCTTTTGCCGGAAGTAGAGACGCTATGTTTTTGTGTGAACTCGACAACTAAAAATATATAATAAATACATTTGCAGCATAAAAACAAATTGTAATGTGAATATACTATAGTACTGAAATGTTATTGCATAAAGTTCCATCAAGATTTGAGAATAATGAAGTGTTGTATAATTACATTAAACAGTTATTCCCAACTCAAAATAAGGAAGAAAAGTGTGATTTCAAAGTTACTTGTGATAAGTTAAAATGTGTTCATAACTATGTTCAAATTGTATTTCTTAGACAAAACGGACACAAAACAGGGCAAGGTCAAGGACACCATAAATACAAATGTAAACAATACAAATTGCTCTGAATAAATAATTGTTCCTCCTAAAACTAAAGTAATAGTAAAGGCAAAAGTAACAGCTAAGAAAATATCAAAATAAAAAATATGTAGGACCTATAAAGGGAAACGTGGAGGAAGATGTAAGAACATCCCAAAGAAATGTGGCCTAATATTATTTATGTCAAAAAATTAGATAACGAAGGTACAAACAGTAGTTTTAAAGATAAAATTAATGATAATTCCAAATGGCCACAAGGAGTAGTAATAAAAGATTAGTTTTTTCGGTAGCCGAACATTGTAAAATCAGCATCATCTTTTATCATGCACTTTATTATAGTAGAATACCAGTTGTTCCCATTTTCGAATGAATTGTTAGGCTGGCCACCAAATTCCCCTATCATTAATTGAGCCGTTCATCATCAACGGCGCTGCAACAAGAAAACGGAAATTTCCCGAAAAAACAATATGGGATCAGCTACAAGACTTCAAAGAATAAAGCTTTTTTTAAATATAATTCTCTAATATTCTCTTTTTTTCTAGTTACATTTCGATATTTTTTTCTTTTTAATTACTGGTAATATAATTCAAACATCATAATTTATAATAATTGTAACAGGCAGAAAGACCAAGGTCAATAGCCTTTTGGGTAACCAATAAAGTATTTTTAAATTAACTGCACTTTAATATACAAGGTGACGATAGAAAGGTAAATGATTTAAAAGTTGCTCTGAACAATAATAATTATTAATTATTATTAAAGAATGTCCACATTATAATGTGGACATTCTTTGTGTCAGTAAACACTGGCTTGGAGAACATGAAATTCGACTATTGCACATAGAAAATTATAAAATAAGTAACTCTTTTTGTAGGAAACATCTTAAAAGGGCTTGCATGTTCTTGAAGCTTACCTTAAATCTTAGCCCTTATTGTTGTAAATCTATTGAAATCTCGGTCTCAAAAAATGTTTATAATAATACTCCTAAATTTGAGATCTATATTATTTGTGCATATAGATCTCCATCTATTATTGATTCATAACACCTTGCAAATTAAACAAGTAAACATATAAACAACTTCAGAGCGTTATAGGCCGGCATTATCATAATGCCCGCAAAATTTAACTTCACAAAACATCTTACAATATGCAGCCAAACCTGAATAAAATTTGTTGTTTTCTATCACTAACTATAAAACCAAGCTTTATTTCCAAAATAAAAATTACAATTCTCAAATTTTTCCGAAAATAATGCCGAACCGACAACTGAATGATCCGCTCCTTTGTGCTTCACCTTGAAAGTCAAGATTCTTCCCTTATTTGTTTATTTTGACATGATACTATTGAAGAATTATTTTCGTTTACCTTTTTTATCGAAGTTACAGAATTGGTAATTATATGAGCAATCTTATTTTTTGAGGAAATACTTTCCTCTGTATCCCTCCGCTACGGTCGAACTTTTTCACACAGACTGTCTGTGACAGACAATGGCCTGTGTAAGCCTTTGCATTATCTAACATTGGTATAATTGCAGGTACAGCGACTGTTTCTGTAAGCAAGAAAAAATCTTCGCTCCTTTATATCTGTAGGTCCTAATGCTACGTACTGTCTGTAGGGAGATTAAGTTATCTCTCTATTATTTTATATTTCTATTATATCAGTAAAAATAGAGTTGGCAATGTAGACAAATTGGTTGCTAATAAATAACTAGTGAATTACTGACATAAAACTAAGTCAGATGTGTTTCATTCAAATCTATTTATTTCCTTTATAAACAATACAATCTTGTTACAATCTGCAAACATGTCTACGTCTATTAAATAAGTTAATAAAAAATAAGATGGAAGAACACAGAGGTGTACGTCCACAGGAAATGTGGCGTTTTAGGTTTGCAAATTACCTTGTCGCTAGCGAAATAAATAAAAAAGCAAATAAATTCAATGTGCCCAACTCCTGTATTACATAGGCGATATGCGTTTACAATATTTACTACTTTTAAATTCGAGGAAGACAACAAAAACAAGCTGAAAAAAATAATGGATGCTTTTGAATCACATTTTTAGAAAACCTTTCCTGTGAAAGGTATAAATTATTCTCTATAAAACAAACGCCAGGAAAGTCGTCTCTAGTAGAAATTTAAATGGGGAATCAGTAGGGCGCAGCTAGTTTTCCCCAAATGAAACGAGGGCCTCGCTAGGAATCCCTACTAGTTTCCGACTAATGCTTTTCCTGGTGGGGAACTAATGGGGAAAAGCTGGTAGGAAAAACTAGCTTAAAACTGGTTGGGAATATTTGTGAATTTTTTAACCAATAATAAAAGCCAGTAGCTAAAATTCTTTTATTAGATTTATATATTTACATTATCGTTCGATCACTTTTGGAATTATTATTGTCGGTTGTAAATTGATTTGGTATAACCTCTTGTGACAAGCCAAATTTGTTTGTTGCACCATGCATGACTTGACGTTGAATCACTATCAAGTTTTTCTGCACCATTGGAAGAATCTAACAAATAAATGGATAAATTAATACAACGTGTGAGTTTTAAGTAGAGAGGTTATTTTTAACAGCGTGTATAAATCAAGTAGAGAAACGAATACTTCAAGTATCTTAAAAATAAGAGAGAAACATCCTTTTAAAGTATATCTGCCAATACCACACGGGTAAAGTAAAACTTTTCACGCCGAAATTGTCGCGCATTTGATCCATAAAGTGCACGTCACTACTGCAAATAGATGCAACCATCTGAAAAATATTTCGCATAGGTAACTAATGCGCATAGGTACGATCATCCGGTAACCACTGCGCATAGTTTCAACCATCTGGTCCCTACTGCGCATAGATGTCCTAGATGTATGCCATTTCAAATTCTCAATTTTGTATTTTAAAAAATAAAGTTACCTATTTGAAATTTCAACAAATTATGTTTAACCATTGATTTCTAGACGCCTGTTAAATATACCCCCTCAACTTAAATCTCACTCAAAAAATCACCCCTTCAATTTTTGCCCAAAAGTAAAATTTTTTTTTTATAAAATCTAGCTTAAGTAAAAGGTGTTTAATTAAACAACCTGCATCTTCAAGACAAACATAATTCCTCAAATGTTTATCAAAAGAAGCCTTGTAGGTAAATTAAATATACTTAAATAGAAAAATTTAAAAAAAAAACTTAGGTCTAAACTATAAAATATCTTTAAACATAAAGCATCTTTACACATAAAGCAATAACTTACCCTAACGTATTTATTTAAACTTGCCTTAATTTCATTATCGTTTACACCAACCCATCGATCTTTTAGAGTTTATAATTCATTATTTTAATCATATAAAAAACACAGGATTTAAATGTCAACAAATGTAAAATCAAGAAAAACGTCAAAATCCTTAGTAACCTGTAAACAAGGGGATTTTCCCTACATTTCCTTACAAGTTTATGGTCACAATTCTGTGGATTGTGTTTATGGTGAGGAAAACTTGAGTCAGCCTAGACTGAAATTTAATGAGGAAAACTATAGATGTGAACTAGTCAGTCGGAGTCGAGTCACAACTAGGCAAGTTTTACTGGTTAGTTCCTAGTCGGGGCCTTTCTAGTTTTTCCCTATCTAAACCCAGCCAGCGCCCTACCAATAGTGAGGAAAACTGGACAAATTTCTACTAGGGGTTGGACTAGTTTGTCACAAATTAGGGGAACTGAAGGAAGATTTTCAAAACTATTCATATGTGGAGTGACAGACCCGCAAATGCGGGAGAAACTTCTGCAGGAAGACGTATTAATACCACAAAAAGCAGTGGAGCTCTATACGAACATGGATTTCTCTAAAAGAATAAAAATTGCAGAAACTGTCGTATGAGTAAATTAATTAACAAATGTTACGCTTATGGAAAAATTTGTAATTACTGCAAAGGTGAAAACCATTTTGAAAAGAATTGTTTTAAAAAGAAAAATAAGGTTAATGAAGTTATAAATACGGATACGGAAACTTATAAATGTTGGGTCCATAAATATTAATACAATTTAAGACCAATGGTATAAAAAATTGAAAAATAATAACCCGATCTACCACTGCAGGTTTTGCATGTCGACTGTCTTGGCCCATTGGCAGTTACCATTGAAGGGTACAAACACATACTAGTTATGGTTGATGCATTCTCCAAGTATTGCTACTTGCAACCTCTTAAAACACTGAAAACCGATGAAACTAAATTGGCGTTTCAAACTTTCGTTTCTCTATTTGGTTCTCCAAAAGAAATAATAATGGATGCTAGAACCAATTTCAAAACTGATTGGACTAAAGGACTTTGGAAAATACAGCTGGTATTAAACACAACACTACACAAAACTACGCAAACAACTCCGCTCAGAGCACTTATTGGTATTAATGGTGCCACACCCTTGATTCAAGAGGTATTAAAAAACCTCGGTTCGGACCTCAAAGTGATTCGGAATTTAGACCTGGATCGTGAACGTATTAGAGAAAGGCTTGGAACTGCAGCTAGTAAGGATCTGAAGGTTAATGCATCTCGACGTAACACAACCCCGTTTAAAGTTGGTGATTTTGTGTTGATGCACCGAGACGAAGAAATGCATCGAAGCAAACATAATTACGAGTTCCAAGGGAATTACGTGGGAATTACCCCGGAAAAGCGCTTTGAAATTAAACGTGTTGGCAAGACCCTGGTAACCAAAGCAGCTAAGGAGCAATTGAGGCACTGGCCCACTGATTGGTCCTTGAAAGCTAGATGCTTTGCAATTACAAAATTGTTGAAAGCTAGACGCTTTGCAATTACAAAATTGTTGAAAGCTAGACGCTTTGCAATTACAAAATTGTTGAAAGCTAGACGCTTTGCCTAAGCTTAAATTGTGAATATTAAGATACATTTTTGAAAGCTTGACGCTTTGCAATGATGACATTGTTGAAAGCTGGACGCTTTGAATGTTAAGATAAATTTTTTGAAAGCTTGACGCTTTGCAATAATGACATTATTGAAAGCTAGACGCTTTAAATATTAAGATACATTTTTGAAAGCTTGACGCTTTGCAATGATGACATTGTTGAAAGCTGGACGCTTTGAATATTAAGATAAACTTTTGAAAGGTTGACGATTTGCAATGATAACATTGTTCAAAACTGTTGTTAGCTAAAAGCTTAATTTTATGAATTGTTTACTTTTAGTATTACTTCAGACAACTTTCCTCTAGAAGAGAATCTCCTTAAAGATTCGTCCTAATGGAGTTGGTTTATGCTTCGAGAGCGAAGATTTTGTTAGAATTGGCCGTGTTGGCGGTGGAATTAAAATAATTATTAGAAATATTATTGTTGTTATTTTCTTGTGTTTATTTGTCACGTAAAATATTGTTATGTAATCAGATGATTTATGAACCGCAAGCAGTCTTTCGATTAGTTAGTCTTGATTGGTCGCCTGTAATGAGTAGCCGTTCGATAAATAAAAATTATTAAAAGTGAATTGGTGGTGTTATCGCTTCTCGTACATTTTCTAAGTTTTTAATAATATGTTTTTGCCTGTGGTGGAACTCTTAAAGGTCTTCGAGAATGTAAATTGGCATTGTGTAAGCGACGTCTAACAGTTTGAGCACTAACAATAACATTATAAGTCAATTGCAGCTCAGAAACCAACTCGGATGCTGTTGCTGTCACATTTCTTCGGGCACGTAAAACCAAAAATCTGTCTTGATTTTGTGTTGTGGCCCCAAATGTCGTTCGTGTACACTACCCGTATTACGATAACCGTAGCCAAAGCCTACTTATAACACTCTAACAAATTCGATACATAATTTTGAGTTGCACCAGCTTCTAACATCCCAACTGCTCTTCGGTCAAATGTATTCTCTCCATAGTTACTAAACATGTATGGAACAATTTTGAACAAACTTAAAAAAAAAACAACAAAAATAAAACACATGTAAAAAAAACAAACAATTTTTTTTTATTTTTCCCCATGGACGCTAGTGTACGACCTAACGCCAAACAAATTCACTCTACAAAAGCATTTCCATGGGACAGCGACAAGGCTGGTTGAACTGCATTGGTGACCATTGGATACTTCAATTTAAAGTATCACTTGTTCGTTTAATCTTACAATTTTCTGAGAGGAATAATTAACACAATTTTTATCTAAACTTGGAACTGTTAAATCAAATTGAGTGACGCATTTTGTATATACAGAGCGTTAAAGTAGGCCGGTCAGGGTTTACAGTGGTTTAGTAATTAGCTTTTGGGACAGGCAACACTTTACGCAGATGATGGTCCTGGAACCAACATACAGAACATTTACAATAAATATCTAGGGTCTGTCTATTTTTTTCTCATTCATTTACATCTACAATACTTAAACCTGATATGAATGTCAACTTCTAAAAAAATGTTAAAACATTGCTAACTTTACAAAATAAAGCTATTAAAAACCTATACACGTGAATAACCGGTATCCAACTAATGACTATAATTAATATTTTATTATTTATTTAGTTACCCTATTTATAAACCGAGTAAAAAACAAAACTATATTTTCAAACTTAAATTTCAATTATAGAAATTCGATTCACGAACATAAAACTAGGATTTGTAGATCTCACTAAGGTCTTAATTCAATTTATTACAAAGGTGTAAAAAAATTATAACCTTTTACCAGCTGAGTTGGTAAATTAATTAAGTTTGGCAACATGGCAACAAGTGCAGATAATGTCCGAGAACTTGGAAAACTACACAAAGAGACATTAATTAACATCATTTTAAAGAAAAACCTTCCAGATAATGTGCAAATCACCGACGGATTAAAAAATCTAATAGAAAATGAAAAGATCAGTGATATTCTAAACTATAACCTAAAAAACAATTGTGAATACATTCGCCTGGAAAGTTAATTAAAAGTGTGTAGTGCAAGAAAAGATTATTACAACCAATTATTTAGGTCATGTTAATTATTGATGACAGCATTACATTTAGTTATAGTTAAGTATACATGTATAAATCAATGCTAGTATTGACGTTGTACAGTTCACACAGTTAAAATATATGTTGAATATGAAAAGATAGCTCTTGTGTTATTCTTTCAAACAAAACCAGTTAACCAATGACGTCAAGCATTACATGGCGATCCTGCCACAAGAAGTTTTACAAATAATATTGATCCTGCTACAATAAGTCTTACAAATAATACAGTTACTGCCACAAGAAGTCTTACAAATAATACTGATACTGCCACAAGAAGTTTTACAAATAATACTGATCCTGCTACAAGAAGTTTTACAAAGAATACTGATCCAAGATGGGAAAAACTAGTTCTAAACATGCCGAAGTTACTGACATGGGTGTGGTAAACTCTAATTTCATTGTAGGAGAGGAAGCTATACAAGTGCCAATAGATGTAAGGATTGTCTTATTTATCATCGCATTGAGTGTAATAGTAATGCTAGCTTTACAAATTAGAAAATCCTATAGACGTGGGCTAAAACGAGAATTGTCAAGAAGCATGACCTTTAGGTTTCAAGTTGGAGATGTCTAGTGAAATTAGTGGTGCAGTAGATAAAATATAAAACAGTTAAGTTTAAAAACGTTGCGACAAAAAATAATTAAGTTGTTACTATAAACAATAAATGTTAAAATGTGTGATTAAGCAATTTCACAATCTAGAAATAAATTATTAAATAGGTAGTTATTTGTACTTCGTAAATTTTTTGCATAATAGCAAAATATATAAAATGGCAATAACATTAAATTTATAATAAAATAAGAAATTAAAAAAAAAAGTTTACGAAGTAGATATATGATCATTTTACAATTTTAAGTTAGAGATAAAATAAAGTTATATGTCATTAAATTGGAAGGAAACCTTTGCCAAGCTATCATATTTAAAACAATACGTTAAAAATGAATCTAAACGCGTTTTAAAACAACAAGTACCCAAATCAGAATTAGTTAAAAACGAAGTACGGGATAATTTATTAAATCTTTTTAATCAATTTACAGAAATTGTAGCATTTTATTATTTTTTATTAAACGAACAACAAAGGCTAGAAGTTAAAAAACTTTTTACGACTTTAAGAGACAGATTAGTTAGATCGTACCAGGTGTTAAGAGTAGATTTTAAAATACCTAGTTCATGTGTTGAAGCTATAAATCCCGAAATAAAAGATGAGGAAATTGAAGACGATCAACAAACCAGAATAGAAGATACCAAAGATTTAGAAGAAACGAAAGTAAATAACATGGCGATGACTAAAATTAAATTTTTCAATTTTGCAAGCAAAGTACTTCCTAACGCAATTGACGGCTCCCCTGATAAGTTACAGTCTGTTATAGATGCGCTGACCTTGCTAAAAAGCAATGCCGCGGGTCATGTTGAGGACGCAGTGGCTTACGTAAAAACAAGACTTTCAGGAAAAGCGCGCGATTTAATAACCGACAACGACACATTGGACGTAATAACCACAAAACTTAAAACGGGAATAAAAACGGACAGCTCGCAATTAGTAACAGCCAAATTACTCTCCCTTAAACAAAAGACGCAGCAAGTTATGCGGCGGAAGTAGAGGCGTTATCATCCAGCTTAAAAAGAGCATTTATTGTAGGTACAGCTGAATCTTATGCGACAAATACCACTGTACAGACATTAGGTAAAAATTCAAATTCAGAAAGGGTAAAACTAGTTATGGAGGCTGGTACTTTTAATAATAGTCAAGACGCAATTACGAAGTTTGCCAACGTTGCACAAGAGTCTAGTACTGCTACGGTCCTGTATACAAATAATCGTTGAACTTACGGAAGGCGTGGAAATAAAAACAGTTTTCGTGGAAGAAATCCAAACTATAATTTCCACTATAGTATTAATAGAGAGCGCAATTATCGCCACAATAATTACCATCAGTCAAACCACCAAGCCAATTATCATGATAGAGGGCGCGGAAATGGAAATAGAGGCTTTCACCAAAGAGGTAAAGGTCAATTTGTAGGTGCCTACAGTGCGAACCAGGACCAGGAAAACCAACAGGAACCCCAAGTAGGTCCTTTATATTTAATATGGACCTATCACTTTCAAATTTCCTGGTTGTAACTACCAATATGACAAAAGACGTGGCGATAGTATTATTAGTTGATGCAGGGGCGGATATTTCTTTATTTAAAAGAACTAAAATAAGCACAAACCAAATGCTTAACAGATCAAATGCCAGTAAGATAAAAGGCGTCCCAGAAGGCTTGACAAGCTCCCTAGGAACAACTTACACCAAAATATTCTGTAGACCATATTTTTCACGTGGTTAAAAAGGATTTTCCTATTCCGGCAGACGGCATATTGGGAAGAGACTTTATTTCAAAATTTCAGTGTTTGTTAGACTATTCTAATTGGACCATGACTCTAAAAACCTACAATAATGTAGAAATATTATTACCAATCTATAATAGTGCTGAAGAAAACATAACAATTCCCCCGCGTTGTGAAGTAATACAAAAAATAAACAAATTAAAAAATTTAAACAAAGATGCAGTTGTCTTAAGCAGAGAAATATCACCAGGAGTCTTTGTCGCCGGAAGTATTGTCTCAAATACAAACCGTTTTGTTAAAATATTAAATACGACTTTTGAAAGTATTGCAATTAAAAATGCTGACATAGAAACTACAAGTATGAGTAATTACTTAGTATATCATATAGAAAGTAAAACAGAAAATAGAAAAGACATTTTGTTACAAGAACTTAACCAGGACATGCCAGAATTTGTCAAATCTAGTACATTAAACTTATGCATAGAATACTCGGATATTTTAGGATTAAAAACAGACAAATTAACGACGAATAATTTTTACAGTCAAAACCTTAAGTTAGTAGACCAAAACCCAGTATATATAAAAAATTATAGAACCCCACATTCGCAAATAAAAGAAATTAATTCACAAGTAGACAAAATGTTGATAGATAAAATCATAGAACCGTCAACAGCAGCGTACAATAGTCCTATTCTTTTTGTACCAAAAAAGTCTACCGACCAAGAGAAAAAATGGCGTTTGGTTATTGACTTTACACAACTAAACAAGAAACTTGTAGCGGACAAATTTCCTCTACCGAGAATATATGACATTCTAGATCAACTGGATAGAGCTAAATGGTTCTCTAGTCTAGACCTAAAAGCAGGTTTTCATCAAATACCATTAGAAGAAAATTCACGTGATGTAACTACTTTCAGTACAAGCTCTGAATCCTACAGATTCACCAGATTTCCGTTTGGTTTAAAAATCAGTTTTCAAAGAATGATGTGTTTACGGGAATAACACCTGAAAAAGCATTTTTGTATATGGATGATCTTATTGTTATCGGATGTTCAAAAAGTCATCACCTATAAAACCTAAAGAACGTCTTTGAAACATGCAGAAAATTTAATCTCAAACTCAACCCTGCAAAATGCAATTTTTTTCAAAACGAAGTAACTTACCTAGGACACAAAATAACAAGTTGCGGAATTCTACCTGACGACTCGAAATACGATGTAATAAACAAATACCCGACACCTACAAATGCTGAAGAAGTAAAACGCTTTGTTGCATTTTGTAATTATTATCGTAGGTTTATTCCCAACTTTGCAGAAATTTCTAGATCTTTAAACAAACTTACAAGAAAAAATACGAAATTTATTTGGACTAATGATAATAAAATGTCTTTTGAAATATTAAAGAAAGCGCTGGTAAATCCTAAGATATTGCAATACCCGGATTTTAATAAACAATTTATAATAACAGCAGATGTATCCAAAGAAGCCTGTGGAGCAGTATTATCCCAAATTTTTGAAGGTCAAGATTTACCGATAGCATATGCTTCGAAAACATTTACCAAAGGAGAAATTAATAAGGCAACCATAGAAAAAGAATTAGCCTCAATTCATTGGGCTATAAAGGATTTTAAACCTTACTTATTTGGTAACAAATGTTTGGTTAAATCTGACCACAAACCCCTCGTCTACTTGTTTTCTATGAAGGATCCATCGTCAAAACTAACCAGGATGCGATTGGATCTAGAATATAATTTTGAAATAGAATACATCAAAGGTAAGGACAACGTAGCTGCAGATGCCTTGTCCCGAATCTCTATAAATGAACTAAAAGAAATTTCAAAGACAGCGCAGGTGTTAGCAATAACTCGTTCGATGGCAAAAAGTAAAATATTAACTATTGACGAAGGAACTGAAGAAAATATGGTGAAAACATTACCCAAAATATACGAAACTTTAGATAACTATAGTATAGTTAAAATACCTATATTAAAATTTGATATTAAGCCCAAGTGTTTAAGAATACTCGTGGTATTAAAGGGTCGATATGAAACAGAGCGCAGAATTTTGATTACTAATGGCATTATCTCTTTAGAGAAGATAATATCTGAGCTTGAAGAATTGGCCAGTGATTATAATATTAAGAAATTAAAATTAATGAACCAATATTTAAAGAGTTCACAATAAATAAACTAAAAGAAATAGGCCTAAGAAAACTTAAAGAACTTAACATTATCTTATACGAGGAACCTCAGATAATAACAAATAAAGAAGAAAAACAAAGACTAATCCAAAAACTACCGGAGGTCATTGTGGACAAAAAAAGCTTTTAAAGAAACTAAGGACACGTTTTCGATGGAAAGAAATGTCACGTGACGTGGCCTTATACGTAAAAAATTGCAAAAAATGTCAACTAAATAAAAATAAAGTTAAACATATAGAACCCATGATAATAACGCCTACACCGCAAAAAGCCTTTGATATTACATGCATTGAAACGATTGGCCCGTTTAGAACAACGCAAAAACAAAACTCATATGCAGTCACATTTCAATGTGAATTAACAAAATATGTTGTAGTGGTCCCTGTGCCAAATAAAGAAGCAAAAACCATAGCAAAAGCTATTATGAACGAATTCATACTTACGTACGGCCCTATAAAAGAAATTCGTACCGATATGGGTACAGAGTATAAAAATGAAGTGTTAGGGCATTTAGCTAAACTTCTAAATATGAACCATAAATTTTCCACGGCATATCATAGTCAAAGCATTGGCGGCTGTGAAAGAAATCACAAGGTACTCAACGAATACGTTAGAATGTACATAAACGAAGCCCAAACTGATTGGGATGAATGGGTTCATTATTTTAGTTTCTGCTATAACACAACGCCAGTACGTATCATAATTACACTCCATTCGAACTAGTATTGGCACGAAAAGCAGAAATTCACGAATCACTTAAAGGGTTTACGGTTGTAACCTCAAAGAACCAAATTCGATATAACTAAATTTAACATGAGCAAAATTTTACTGGTAATATAAATAAAAACTTGAGTTACGATAAATAAAGGTTGAAGACCAAGTTAAAATTTCCTTAATTTAAAAATACACAAAAGTTTAACGGCGTGTAGTGAACATTACTATAACTTAAAAGTGGGTACGTCCTGATTAGCCTGAGCTCTGGTGAATCCTGGAGAGTTAGGAATCCTACGTAGTGGTTCTCCGGTTGACTCAAAAGTTGGTTTTGACGCCAAAACAGTCAAGGTAAACTTCCATAAAAACTGGTTGAAAGAATGGAATGGAAGAAGGGTACAGGAAGGACTTTAACATCCTTACTTAAAATCTGTACTTAAAATCCGTACTTAAAAACCGTTCTTAAAAACCCTAAAATAACATAAAGATGCCTCAGCATTCAGCAACTACAGTCTTCCAGACTTACCCTTGTTCTAAGGAGTTTTTTTTAACCAATAACGTCACGACCGCATGGAAACTAGGTCAACAAAAAATATATTGGATTCAACCACCTAAAATGGAGAACCGCGTGGGTAAAAAAAATTAGGCCCAGCAACAAGTCAACAACTCACCCTGAGCTCATCGCACCACACAAAAAGTGCTTTAGTCGGAAACATTACAATTAGATTGAGAGATTTACCACGTATTATTGGAACTTTTCCATAATTTAAGCACATACTTAACTCTCATCTAATCGCTTCAACGACCAAATCGAAAAAGACGCTGAACTCAAAACTTGTTGCGTAGTAAATTTAATGCCTAGAAAACCTGCTGGAAAAATCGCGAACCCAATCTGGCTTTGTTGCATATCGTGACCTTGGAATGACAAGGTTCTAAGTGCAGTTGCGCCGTTAAGCAAAAAAATGACTTATCTAGAATATTAATTATTGCAGGTAAGGCATTTTTGCTTAACAGGGCAGCTGCACTTAGAACCTTGTCATTTCAAGGTCACGATATGTTAACAAACATTTTTCAAAAGAATTCCCACAAAGTCCACCAGAACCCAAGCCTCAAACACAAATACTCCCTTAGTAAACCCTACACTCATACCCTTCTGGCGACATTTCCAAAATTCAAAATAACGACCTGCCTTAACGCAACCATTGGAGAATTCCCTCTACTGACACTAAATTGTTGATAGATATATAGATACAGTTTTTTGAGTACCGGGGATAGACGCAGGATGAATTTTTCTAGTAGAAAATGCCGTAAACCAAAAGTGGCAAAATTGTTGGTTACGGCGTTTTCATTAAGCACGGCAGAACAATAAGTAAACTATTATGGAAGGTCAGTTATAAAACAACCTGTATGTATCGAATCTTAGCATTGTATCGGATTTTAGCATGTAAGAAAAAAAGGACAAATAAACAAATAAAAATAACATTATACATTTAAGTTAAGAGTTATAGAGTTATAGCCTTAAACAAATTATTGAAGAACCAACACGGATAACTGCTACTTGCTCAACCCTAATCGACCTTATAATTACATCTAAAAACAGTAATATTATATCAAGCAAAGTAAATAATGATATAGACCTATCTGATCATTCTTCTGTTGAATGCAGTTTTAATGTTTTATGTATTAAAAATGAGCCAAAGTTTTACACCTTTAGGGATTTTAAAAATTTTAATATTGAAGAATTTTATGTAAGTTTGTGCCGATTTTCTTTTAATGAAGTTTTTAATGAGCTTGATGTTAATAATAAACTAACTATTTTAAATAATATTTTACTTTCTTTGTTTGATCACTACGCGCCAGTGCGTACTGTCAGAGTAACAAAAAAAAGGGCTCCCTGGTTAACTGATAATCTTAGGTTAATATTTAGACTTCGTAATAAAGCATTACAAAAATTCAAAAAAACTAAAACACCTAATAATTGGGATAATTATAAAATGCTTAGGAATTATGCTAATAAATTAATTAAAAATGAGAAAAGAGCACACATTAATTCTGTTTTTACTTCTAATAATAGTAAACAAAACTGGAAGATCTTAAAAGATTTAAATGTAACTTCCAAATCCTTACCTGAAATACCTTCCAACCTAAATAATGAAATAGATATAAATAATTACTTTGCTTCTATAACACTGGTTTACAGCAAAAAAATAGAAACTTTCTCTTACATTTTTTTAAGGTAATTCGGGTGCGCTTAACACGAAAAGCATATTCTTTTTTTTTTCATTTGGGCCATTCACCTAGGTAACGGTATATTTGTGTTTTTCTACTTATGATTTTACTTGAATCAGCATCTCGAGTAAACGGCAGGCCCGATCGAGATAATTAATATATTGTTAAAAAGGTGATTTCAATGCGGGTCCAACGGTACCCAATTTTTTTTCGATCGGATGAAAAATGGCTGAGTTGCAGTTGATAAAAGTTTAAATTTCATACAATTTTTGACGATTTTTAGCCATTTTTGTCAATTGAGTAATTTTTTACAACAACAAATAACTCCAATATTTTAAGTTTAACATTTTTAATCAAAAGTTTATTTAATTACAAAAAAATTAAGCCCTAACAGATTAAGAACGCATAAAAAATAAAAATATTATGATAAAAATAAGAAAAAACTAGTTTTTAAATTAACTGCAAATATTTTTAGTTTTTTCTTATTTTTATCATATTTTTAATCCGATCTTGGTCTTCTAGTGCTTGAAATTTTTATAATTATATATACAATTGATTAGAAATAAAACTTGGGATATTGGAATTATTTGTTGTGGGAAAAAAATTACTCAAATGACGAAAATTGCTGTAAATCGTCAAAAATTGCATGAAGTTTGAAATTTTATAAGCTGTAACTCAGCCATTTTTCATCTGATCAAAACGAATTTGGTACCTTTGTACGCGTAATTTAGTCACCTTTCTAATAATATCTCGACTTATCTGAATTGGGCTTGCCGTTCAATCTGGGCTGCTGCGCGCTGGTTTAAGTAAAGTAATTCATCGAAAAACAAAAATACACCGTTACCTACGTGAATGGCCCAAATGAGAAAAAAATGAGTATGTTTTTCGTGTTCAGCGCATCTGAATTACCCTAAAAAAATGAAGAAGAAAGTTTCTATCTTTAAAAAATTTAAATTTGTAAACCAGTGTAATTCAGACCGAACAAGAACCTGATCCAAATAAGTATAATTTTTACAATAATAACGAAATTACTGGTGTTTCTTTATTTCATTTTTCTACTGTAACTGAAAATGAAGTACATAAATGTCTCCTCTCTATTAAGTCCAAAGCTGTGGGTAGTGATGGAATAAGTATAGGTATGTTATTGTTTTGCTGTCCCTATATTATTCCAGTTTTGACACATATAATAAACTACTGTATAGAAACTAGTAGCTTTCCAAAAGGTTGGAAATTGTCTTATATAACTCCTATTCCAAAAGTCAGATGCCCAACTGAATTAAAAGATCTCAGGCCTATTAGTATTCTACCAACAATGTCAAAGATTTTGGAAAAACTTATATACCAACAAATAAGAAATCATTTGGATACTTTTAACATTTTACCACCCATTCAATCAGGTTTTAGATCTAGATACAGTTGTACAACAGCACTTTTAAAAGTAACTGATGATATATTACAAGACCTTGATTCAAATAATATGGCAGCTCTCATTTTGTTGGATTATTCCAAAGCCTTCGACTTAATTAACCATAAATTATTACTTGCAATTTTAAAATATATTGGCTTTGGTTATACTTCAGTAATTTTTTTAAGGATGTATTTGAGTGACAGGCAGCAATGCGTCAGGATAAAAAATAATATTTCGACTCCTGTTGAAATCAAATGTGGAGTACCGCAAGGCTCGATCTTAGGTCCCCTTCTGTTTGCTATATACACATCACAATTAGTAAAATGCATTAAAAACTGCAATGTTCACTTGTATGCCGATGACACACAATTGTATTTTCCTTTTAAGTGTGAAGACATATGTGAAATTACAGGAATAATAAATAAAGATCTTGAAAATTTAAGTTTGGAGTCGTCAGCACACTCTCTCCAAATAAATCCCCAAAAGTCTAAAGTTATAGTTTTTAGCAAACGAGGAAATGTACCCAGTATTAGCTTAACTATTAATGGGCAGAAAATTGAGCAGGTTAATAAGGCAAAAAACCTTGGTGTTATTTTTGACTCAAATCTTAGGTTTTCTGAACATGTTTCAAATTGCGTCAAAAAGGCTTTTTATAACTTAAAAAATATATATTCACAAAGACATTTATTAAATACTAATATTAAAAAACTTTTATGTGATTCAATGGTACTTTCGCATTTTAACTACTGTGATGCCCTTTATGGTTTTTGTCTTACAAAAATTGATGAAAGACGAATACAAAGACTGCAAAACTCGTGTGTTCGCTTAATATGTGGTGTAAGAAGGAGACTTTCAGTAAAAAACAAATTTTGTGAAATAGGCTGGTTAAACATGTCAGAGAGAAGACTGTTACACTCTCTTGTATTATTCAATAACGTTGTCACTTATAAATGCCCACCATACTTGTATAACAAAATAAAATTTCGAACTGATGTTCACACTTTAAATATTAGAAACAGACTTAACTTAACGATCCCTCGTCATAAATCAGCTATTTTTCAAAGGAGTTACTCATACAATATTGCCAAATGGTACAATTTGCTTCCTGATAGTGTAAAGAATAGTAAATCTACAGCTTTTAAGAAAAATGTAAAAAAAATGTTATTGAATAGCTTCCTAAATTATAATATATAATATGGTCTGTTTTCTTCACTTATTTTTTATAAATTACCAAAATTGTCTCACTTTTATGCATGTATATATGTTTTTTTTTGTTTTATTTTTTTTATATAAATTTAAATATTTATTTGCTAAAATAAGTATGTATCTTAACGGTTAAGTGGAAGAACAGATGTTTTCTTTTAAACACGCTGAACTTCGCCGTTTGAAAATGTAAAATGTTTCAATAAAGACTTATATTATTATTATTATTATTATTATATTTTTTGTTTATTTGCTATTTTATAAATTATATAAAAACCTATATTTATCATTCTGTTTAGTTCCTAAGTATAAATTTTCATTCTAGTGGGTAACTTTTAGTAGTAGGTAGCTTTAAATATAATAGTTGGTAATTACATTGGGTTAGGTTAGTTATACGTTTTATTTCATAATAATTAACATATGCCAAGTCAAAATTTACTTTAAAAAACTATAGTACAATGCCAGTCACTCATCACCTTTAGTAACAACGAATGTTCTTCATTTGTGCGCAGAATGAAGTCCATTCTTACGAAAAGGGAGATGTAGTGCAAGAAAAGATTATTACAACCAACTATTTAGGTCATGTTAATTATTGATGACATAGCATTACATTTAGTTATAGTTTATACATGTATAAATCAATGCTAGTATTGACGTTGTACAGTTCACACAGTTAAAATATATATTGAATATGAAAAGTTAGCTCTTGTTTTATTCTTTCAAACAAAACCAGTTAACCAATGACGTCAAGCATTACACGTGGTTCAGGTAGAGCTAAAATGTTCAAAAACTATAATTCAAACCCTGGAACAAACCGTAAGTGACAAAGACACTATTATAAATTTATTAAAAAGTAAAAATATACCGGTTACCGCCGTAGCCAAATCCGAGGTTGCCGCGTCTACCTCACAAGAAATCCCAAAAACTACAAACAGAAAATAATTCACAAACAAATAAACCTCAGTTAAATCAGCAAAATATAAATAAATAAAAAATAAAAAATTCTGAAAAAGCACACAGAAGAAAAAACAATACTTGATTATCTCTGCAAAACTTTCAAACAAGAGGATTTTATCGTAGAAAAATGTCAAACCCGCGAAGGCGCAAAAAGTATATCCTTCAAAATCGAAACAAGCATAGACATAATAGATGAATTGAAAGCAGAAAATTGGCCTACTGGAGTAAAATTCTCTCGCTATAATTTTATATGGGGCCCAAAAAAGTAGCAACGTTTTAATAAACAATATCTCGAAGAACACACAAAAATTTACATTGATTAATTTGAATATACAATCAATTACCAATAAAATAGATGCCCTAAATTATTACCTAAATGAACAAAATTGTATCGTCTCTTGTATAACAGAGCACTGCATTAAGAAACCAATAATAAATAATATTATCATACCAAATTATAAAATCTCAAGTTATTTCTGCAGAGAGCAAAGCATTCATCAAGCAGACTAAAAAACATAGAAAACCTCTCAATCGAAAACCATATCGAGTTATCAGCAACCCTGTTGTAAATGACCGATTAATTCCTGTAAAAACCAATTGAAGTATTGGTTGGTATCAATGGGTCTGAATTCGACTTACTGGATTTAATTGGCCGCGATATAAAACAGAAATTGGTTTTTACTGGTATTTTTCATGATGGAAAAGTCCAATTAGGATTCTAATGGTTTTTATTAGTTTCGATTGGATAAAGCTACCTATAGGTAATTTCCAATTGAATTCAATTGGGCATTCCCAGTGTAAGATTCGAAAAATCTACTAATTGGTTATTCCCAATACAATATCGCAAGAGGGCTCTCGTGTAGCTGCGCAAAATCAACGAGGTTGAGACGCCATCATAAAAAAAAACAACAAGTCTTTGGACGTCATTTATTAGCGGTTTTTTTTATTAGTCGATTTCAGTTTTAAGTACCTAGTGTTAGTAGTGTACTTATATGTTAAAAAAATGTTTATGGACGGTTTAGGGACGATGGCGTAAGAATGTCACAGCGGACAAAATAAAAAAAATTGACATAAAAAATATCAACTTCGAGCATGCCTACAAACATCCTTTGCAAGAAAGACAAAAAAATGATTTTAACCGAGTGTTTTATTTATTTTGTATTACTTTTGTGTGATAGTAAGTTATATATATATGTATATTAGGGTGGCCCAAAAAAAAAGAATATTTTTTTCTTTCGTCTCTTGTGAAAATATGTTGGTTTGTCATGTTTTAAGAGCCCTGTCAAAAGATCAGCTCCATTAAAATTTTTTTAGTGGTCGCTCAAGATTTTTAAAAATTTCCAAAATCGTCAAAAATTGGATTTTTTTTTATTTTAATTTTTTTTCTCGTTCCGATATAATTTTTTAATTTAAAAATATTAATGATTCTGAAAATTTCAAATCAATATTTTGATTTCTAAAGGTCGCTCAAGATTTTTTTAACTTTAAAAGTAGAGTATTTTGAATGTTTTTCAGCGACCTCTGAATATAAATATCAACGAACTTTTAGCGACCTTTAGAAATCAAAATATTGATTTGAAATTTACAGAATTTTTATTATTTTTAACCAAAAATATAATATCAAGACGAGAAAAAAAATTAAAATAAAACAAAAATTCAATTTTTGACGATTTTGAAAATTTTTAAAAATCTTGAGCGACCCCTAAAATTTTTTTAATCGAGCTGATATTTTGACAGGGCTCTTACAGCATAATAAACTAACATATTTTTACAAGAGACGAGTAAAAAAAAATATTCTTTTTTTTTTGGGCCACCCTAATATATATATACATATGTATCAATACATACATAGGTATATCACAAAAAAAATAATAAAGAAATAAAATTACTTAGTAACAATAAAATTTTTGTCTCTTATGTGAAAAATGAATTCTGGTTTTTACCCGGTTATCCTTCTGGGATCTAAAATTATTTTTGAATGAAAAATAAACTGGTAGTTATTTTCTAATCCAAATTTTAAAAAATTAATTGGTTTTAATTGGTTGGAATGGGTTTGGCGCTATGCATTACCAATTCATTCCATGTGCATTTCTATTGGATTTAGCCAATAGAGACAAGCATAGGCATGGATTGGTATTTTTCAATTCAAGCCACTGACTTCATTGGAAATTACCAATAGGAATTCAACTGGAATGAATTGGTGATTCATAGCGCCAAAACACATTTCAAACCAATTCAAACCAATTACTTATTTTTTATTGGATTATATACAAAGTTTATATGCAAAAGTGCTCTTTTAGTTCCACCCTTACATCTTAAGAAGTCCCATAAGCCAACTGAATGGCTTGTGCGGGTTAGGGGTAGGAACGGACCGCGGGCTTAAAGTCCCCTCCGAAGGACTATTACACAATAGGACAAACACAAATAAACAGCCATACCCCTGGGTGCCTATTCTTGAAAGCAAGAGAAAGGAGTGGTCTCTGGGAGCTCCCGGAGAGCTTCCCCTCATTTGTACTCCCTGATATAAAAATGTCGTATTCTTAAAACATCGAACGCACCGGCGAGAATCAAAAAGGGATTTAAATCAGGGAACAACGTTGCCGTTCGTTTAACCAATAAAATTACAAAACATTTTGACAAAGAACACACTTAACCTAAGTTTCTGTCATTGTTTTGATGTTTTTTTTTAATTTTAATGGTTTGTGTTTGATAAAAACAGAAATGGAAATAAAAGCAAAACAATTAAGTGCGAAACAAAAACAAGTTTTAGTGGATTTCGTTCACTCACGACCCGATATGTACAAGGGAAAATTAAAATTATACTAATGCCATAAGTACAGACTTATGGAAAGAAGCGTCGTGCATTTTAAATGCAATTCCAGGAGGGGCTGGTAAGGACTGGAAACAGTGGAGAAAGGCAGAGGTTCTTGTGGATTCGGCTAAGAAAAGGGTGACATTGTCAATTATATCATGAAATAGCTCCTTATCCACCCTGAATAGCTGCACAAATTTTCTATCAGATAATTGAAGTGCATTTGTCTTTGGCAGAACATCCCTCCCAATAGCCAATTCTGCCACCGCTTCCTCAACATCCCTGTTAATAATTTCATTCCACAGAATTAAATTAAAAATGTCCATATTATTTTATTTTGAAACTGACACAATAAACACTAGGTACACAAATTTAGGTTAGGTTTGCTGTTTCTCTCAGCCTCTAGTTGGAGAACTTTAAGTTCTCTTGGGAGTAGCTCCCTCCCTTAGTATTTTTTCAAGAATACCGGATTCTATATTTTTCTTAAACCACGCCCACTTCTCTCGCAAGTTCTACTCCCTGACATTCAAGAATAGGGATTCGAACCCACGACCTCCGGCTTGTAGTCAGCAGCACTAACCACTCGTCCACCATCGGCGGATTCTATTGGTATTTTCCAATTCAAGCCGCTGACTTTATTGAAAATTACCAATAGGAATTCAACTGGAATGAATTGGTGATTCATAGCGCCAAAACACATTTCAAACCAATTCAAACCAATTACTTATTTTTTATTGGATTCTATTGATCATTTACAATAGGGAACTCATATTTAAAAAAATGAACTTTACATATATAATATGTGTTTATAGGCCTCCACTTGTGTGATCTAAGAGTTTTTTAACACAAATGGATACTGCCCTAAATATTCTAAATCTAAATAAAAATATTATAGTTGCTGGAGATTTTAACGTAGATTTTCAAGAAAACACAAATAATTCTAAACATGCATAAAATGCATTAAATACTTACAACTTACAAAAAATATTTATGGAACCATCACGGATAACTTTAAACACATACCTACACATGTATAGATAATATATTTATAAACACAAAGATAAATACTTACCACAATAAAACAGAAAATGCTCACCTCTCTGACCATCTTACAGTTACAAATACTCAACTCTTTATTGAGCATATTAAAAACACCTCCTGGGATGTTTCTACATCGGCAAGTGGCGAAGAAAGTTATAATTACTTTCATAACAGTTTTACGCATTTTTTTAAACTTTGCTTTCCTATAAAAAAGTGAACATTAAAACAACTAGACAAAAAATTAAATCCAACAAAGAAACAAGAGAATTAAAAGATGAAAACTATATGAACTTATACAAAAAACTAAAAAATAATTACAAAGTCCACCTAGAACAAAAAACAAAATCAAATGACCTTCAGCAAATAAACAATGCGAAGGCATATTCAGTTTAAACTATTGATTTCAAAGTTATGGACAGAAAGCTTGAGATTGATTTAAAAATACTTCACTAAAATGTAACTAAATTTCAATTTTTGTAATGTAAAATATTTCTAAATCAACAAAATATGGAATTTAAAACATAATGGTTTTTAAGGTATACATTTTTATAAGAATACACAAATAAAAAAAGAACGGCTAAATTTTCTTCTGATTTCTTCTTTGTTTTTTTTTTTGTTTTTTTTTTTAAATAAATATTGTGTTTTAATAGAAATAGAGTTAATTCATCCGAATATAAACAAAAGTAATATTAAAATTGAAAACATTCAGCAATATAGCAATTTTAAGGAGCGGAGCACTCAGTGCACCGCGCGACCACTTATGTTACAAAAATTGGCGCCAGTAGTTAAGGGTTAGGAAATATAGAATACCAATCAGCAAGTTCAATGATCTTATATGAAACGGACCTCTCAGAAGTTATCAGAGCAGCAAAAAATGTAAAAACCAAATAAGCTAGGGATGTATATGGAGTATCAGTAGAATTCCTACAAACAATTATAAACGAAATTGCCAAATAAATGTGAAAATATCAATTCCTGCCTTTTAAAAAATGTTTGAGTGGTTATTAAAAGTTAGGATCGTAAAATTTATTGAAAAAAAGAAAATCATAGTTCCGTCTTAACACGGCTTCAAAAATCGACAGTATCTGCTATGATAGAAGTCATTGAAACAATTATAGACAATTTTGAAGATAAACAGGATACAGAAGTAGCTTGCTTGGATTTAAGTAAAGCATTTGATTGTGTAAACCACCAAATATTGCTCGACAAACTATATTTCTATGGAATCAGAGGTCAAGCACATAATATACTTTTATCTTACCTAAGAAACCGAAGACAAGTAGTTGAGTAGAAAGATAGACAAAGCAAAGAAGAATTAATTAACATGGGAGTACCACAAGGATCCATCTCAGGACCAATTTTGTTTATCCTATATACAAACGATCTGACAGCAAATGTAAATACTTCAAAATCATGCATTTATGCTGATGATACCACTTTTATAAATAGTTCCGGCAATACAATAAGGCTAAAACAAAAGTCCATTAAAGCGATAAACAATGCACAAGATTGGTTTAAGACAATCGTGTTAAAACTAAATAAAGAAAATACTCAAACACTTGTATTTCACTAAAAAAACCTACACTACCTGGAAATATTCATTTGCTAGGGTTTTATATGGATTCAACATATAGATCACTCTTAAAAGAAACTAACATCAGCCATTTATTCAATTAGAAGAATAAGTTTTATCGTGAACAAAAATGCCGCAATATTTTGCACATTTATTGGGTAAGAAAGACATTTTTTTGCGATCGTTAGGGTACTAAAACTAATTAAACCACGGTAAACCCTGACCGGCTTACTTTAACGCTCTGTATATACGAGACGCTTCACTTAATTTGATAAATATTGGAGTACAGTATATACCTCGCATGTTTGGTCAAAATCGCTGATATCGAGGAAATAGGTGGCAGGTGGCAGGCGCGTTTTGCCTCATATGCTTTCATAGATTTTTTATCTGGATTGGAACGTTTTACAGGATTTTAATTATTATTTTTGGAAATAATTTATTTTTTATCCCTGAAAATACTTGGAAAATAATATAAATTAATAAATATTCAGAATGGTTATTCTAGTAGGTACTAATTTTTAAAACATAACATGATTATAATATATTTACTTATTTATTACAGATATAAAAAAGACAAAATATATTTTTTTTAATTGAAACTTACATTTTATCACAAATAGGAAGTATTTTATTTCACACCTTAAATCTAAGTTTTATTTGGTATATATTAATATTACTGATTGAAACCAAGAATATTTTTTTTCAAGCATATAATAATTTTCATATTATAATTCTCAGTATTTATAAAAAGACTTCATAAAAATAATATACTCTATTTATTTAAACAATAAAGCCCATTAAGACAATATTAAAAATTAAAACATTTGTTATTTTTAATTGTTGTTAATTGTTAGGATTGTTTTGCTTGGCTTTATTGCTTAAATAGATCAAATAGTCAAATTCTTATATACTTACAAAAATGATGCTAAAAAGTCATCATGTCAGTTAAACCTAACCTAAAAATAACAGAATCTTAAAGAAATATTCTAATTAAATGCTTGAAAAAAAATAGTATATAAATCACGGCGGTGAGAGCTTATTAATTGCATACAATATACTGCCTCAGCATGCGCCTCGGCAGTAAAATGTATATTGGGCTATAATATGAGCTTCCCCTGCCTGGGCTATAATGTACTATTATGTAACATGTTAATGAATAAATAAAATTTAAAAACCAAATGAAATAAATAAAAATTACAAGAAAAAAAAACAGTAGTAAATTATACATGTTTATAGCAAAGGTGTATGGACTAGAAATAGTTGAGCAAAATTTAAAAATGTTTCAAATTTCTAGGATATTAAGACCCTGCAAAAAATTGAATAGTTTTAAAAATTAGAACTTGTTAGCATTAAATGTAAGTTATAAATAAAACTTATTTAAAAGTAAAAATAATTTGTTTAAAGAAAATACTTTGGCAATATATCACGCAAAAAGTCTTAAACTACATATGGATAATCCGTATTGGTTTCCGCAGTTGTCTGAATATAATCATAGTTGCGCTTTCTTCTTTTCATTGGCGGAAATGTAATGGTAACATTTTTTAATTCGAAATTTTTACCATACCGCTTATTTAGGCTTTGAATAACTTCGTCTTTTAAAAAATGCAAGCATCTGCAACAAAAAATGTTGGTAAAATCCCATTCAAAATGTTATAAATATAAATATAAAACTATAGTACAGTGTGCAACGAGTGGGGAAAATGGTTCGATTATGAACGAGAATTCGTTTGTTGCGCGAACGAAGCGAGCGTATCGAGAATACAAGTTTAGAATCGACCATTCTAAACGTGTTGCACATATTATTTTATCCCACAATCAAATAAACGTAAATCAATATACTAAGTACACATTAACAATACTAATCTCCCAGGGTTATTTTACCCCCTTTCTGTTCTCCTACCTGTGTTTGTTGGATCCGAAGTTTTAACGCCTGCTGGTAGATCTACCCTAGAAGGTCGTGGATGACAATGTCGATGTTTAAGCCCACTCCCGGATTTTTGTCGCCGGGTTGGGCCATACGCCCAGTTTAGGCTAGTGGAGAGCGGGACAAGGAGGGTAAATGTTGGTTTTTGGAGGACATTGAACTGACCCAAAACTAAGTACAATCCGGAATCCTCCTCAACCGGGGCTTGTAGTAATAACCCCATTCAATTGGGATTAATGAATGGGGTAGAAGTGTTAATACGCTGCTAGAACCTGTCCTTGTTGGTGTGAACGTCTCTGTCCGAGTCGGTTTCCGGTTCCTGGTAACCTCTTTAGAATTGCCCCCCTGTGATGAACCGAATCTTATCTTCAGTACCGAAGTGTTGGCGGCCACGACCCGCCGTAAGTGCCCTCTGCCTTCGTGGATATTCAACCCCTCACCGACCTTGTATATTCTTTATTTATTTTATTGTTAAATTAGTGTATTATACCGTTTACCATTTAATTTATATCTTTGCATTCTTACTTTTTTTTAAATTTAATTTAAAAATTAATATTATAAATATTAATATACAAAATAGATAAAGCCGGCCCTGAAGTGTACGTAATAATTTGGAATACGGCCCTATTGGCAGGCCTTGGCTGTTTAATAGAGAGGGTCGCTCTTCTTATCTTATAATAATAATAATAATAATAATAATAATAAAATGTCTTTATTTGAGTAAAAATTATTTTTTACATTTTTCTTCAACTAGGCGAAGTCTAGCCTCAGGCTACTCCACTTAACCTAGTATGACAATTTTGGGTTACATCGAGAAAAAAAAAATATAACAAAACATTCTTTAACTAAATAAATTTTAAATTATTAACACTTTAATGCATACAAAAAATTTTGTTTTAGCCTACGCTTAAACGCAGCTAATGAAAGAGATTTTAATTCTTTGTTTACATTATTATAAAGTACAACAGCATTATAGCTAAAAGAACGCGTAAACATGGATAAACGAAACTGTGGTAAAGATAAATTATTATTTTGTCTTAATGAAACCGAATGAAGATCTCTACGGAAAATAAGTTTTTCTCGCAAGTAGGTGGGGGTACTCGTCAAAATAATTTGGTGTACATACACTGATAAGTTTAACCTATACAAGTTTTCTAATTTTAACCAACCCAATTCTTCTATTTTTAGAGTAACATGTTCAAATTTTTTTAATCCAAAAATAAATCTGCAACACTGATTTTGAATTTTTTGTATACGATACAGAGTACATTTATCCAAACATGGAACATATAAAATATTACAATAATTAAGCATGGGCAAGAGTAATGTTTCACATAACTTTTTTCGCAATTTATAGTTAATTATGCTAATGTTACTATAAAATGTTTTAAGTAAGTTATAGGACTTTTGTACCAAAACAGAAATATGATCCGCAAATCTTAAATTTTCATCGAAAATTACTCCCAAATTTTTTACTTTACTTTGAATTTCAAGTAACTTGCCATCGACGTATATTTTTAAATTTTGTTTAACAAAGGCCTTAACGTTTTGAGATGAAAAACTAATAAGAACACACTTTGAAGGATTGAGTTTTAGGTTATTGTCCCTAGAATATTCCGAAATGCCTTTAAGATCACTATTTAATTGATTACACGCCTGGATTATGGATTGTGGCTTAAAAGTATACAATAATTGAGTATCATCAGCATATCCTTGAGCTATTGAATATTTAACACAATTAAAAATGTCAGCAGTGTATATTAAAAATAATATAGGTCCCAGGACAGAGCCCTGGGGTACCCCAGAAGTTATAGCACAGGAATTGGATAAAATTTCATTTGCTACCACTTTTTGTGTTCTTTCTGTTAAATATGACCTAAAAAAATTACAAGATGTTAAGTCAAAGCCATAATATTCAAGTTTAGCTATTAATAAAGAATGGTCTAGAGTATCAAAAGCTTTAGAAAAATCAAGTAGTACGAATGCTGCGGCTAAACCCTTATCCAAGGCTGAAAAAATATTGTCCGATACGTTAAGCAATACAGAAGAGGTACTATGTCCTTTTCTAAAACCCGATTGGTAGTTAGATATGATGTTATTTTGTAAAATATATTCATATATTTGTGTTTTTAAAAATGATTCTAAAATTTTTGCTAGAGTAGGAATTATAGTAATGGGCCTTAAGTCTGAGTATGCAGTAGGTTTACTATTTTTAGGAAGCGGTTTTACCAAAGATAATTTCCACTGATCCGGAAAATATCCAATTTCTAAACAGCAGTTAATAATGTGCGTAATGTATTTACTTAATACAGGCAAACAATACTTTAACATAATTGCACTAATACCATCAGAGCCAGTGGCGTTTGACTTTAAATTCTGTATTATTTTGTCAATTTCGTCAACTGTTGCTAAATTAAATTTAAAGCTTAAATTGTTTTTAAATATTTTCTTTTTGTACCAATTTACAGTATTTTGACAGTTGTTGGAAGGCAGAAATACAGAACTAAAATAATCATTAATAGCATTTGCGTTATTTAGGTTGTTTGGTATGTTGTGATTTGTTGTCTTTGTAATATTCAAATTATTTATTCCTTTCCATAGGGCCTTTTTATCATTACTTCTCTGAAGCAATGACAAATAAGCCTCCTTTTCTCGCCTTATCGAAGCAACCACCAAATTACGCAATTTTGTATAGTTTAGCCAGTGATTAATATTTTTAGTCTTTTTATAGATACTTAGCGCAATATCTCTGTCCTTCATCATTTGTTTTATGGCATTGGTAAGCCATGGTGAATAAGGTTTAGTAATACGGGATGTTTTAAGTGGTGCATATTTATCAAATAAGTACAGTACAGTACTGTACTTATTTGATAAATATGCACCACTTAAAACATCCCGTATTACTAAACCTTATTCACCATGGCTTACCAATGCCATAAAACAAATGATGAAGGACAGAGATATTGCGCTAAGTATCTATAAAAAGACTAAAAATATTAATCACTGGCTAAACTATACAAAATTGTAACTGTCTGAGACAAGAAGTAAATTTTATCATTAATATCCCTAACGTATAACAATTCATCCCATCTAATATTGTTTAATTCGGTCCAAAATAGTACATATGAAAAATCCCTATAGTTTCTATAGGTTACAAGTTTTGGTTCTGCACGTATAACTTTAGTTTTAAGTTCACAAAAAATAATACTATGATCTGAGATAGAGTCAGAAGATAATATACCAGAAGTAAGCAACATATTTGAATTGTTAAAAAATATAACATCAATGATTTTCTCAGTAGTAACAGTAACACGAGTTGGCTCAGATACGTATTGTTTAAAATTGAATGAAGCAAAACAATCCGACACTGGATTTTCAAAAGTTTGGTCCACATTTATATCACCCATAAATAAAATGTTATCATATTGAGGAACAGTGAAAGATAAAATATCATCAATATGTTTAACAAAGCAATTTACATTACTATTAGGTACTCTATACAATACACAAATAAGCAACTTGATTTTGCCAAGTCCTACAGTTAAAAATAATTGTTCAACACCCTCTATAGGATTAAAATCATTTAAAACTTGTGTACAATTCAAGCTACTTTCAACATAGATACCCACACCCCCTCCACGGCCTAAGCGATCTTTTCTGAATAATTCAAAATTAGGTATACTTACAGTTTTTGAGTCCACATTTTCGTTTAACCATGTTTCTGTCACACAAAAAATATTAAACTTATAATATGAAATTAAATTACAAAGAGTATCAAACCCTGTAAAAAGGGACCTTACATTTAAATGCCCTATTTTAATATTTTGTAATACAACCTTATTCATAATTAGTTTTGTCTCTTATTTGTTCAATTTTAAATCTTTTGTAATGACAAACAGACGAAGTAGCACAATGATCAGTCGTTAAGTTTAATTTAAATTTTTGGTTAGCACTAGTACAATTTGGACATGAAAAAACTGTGGACGTACAGTCTTTTTTCTCATGGGCCCCACCGCATGTTGGACAGGTACATGATTGAGCACGACAATCCTTTAAAATGTGACCATATTTGTTACACTTAAAACAACGTTTAAGGCTAAAATGTTCTTTGGCTGTGCATCGTTTCCAGCCAATATATAAATATCCCTTGCTTAAAATTATTTTTCTTATATTTGGTGACACTTCTAGAATTAAATTGTAAACATTATTAAACTTAAGTTTGGTAACAATTTTAAGGTCATTTTCATTTGCATTCAAATCATTATAGGTGCTTATTAAAGTTGAAAGATTGACTATATCTACGGATTCGGCATCAACACTATAGACAATTATACGGGGATTAAGCTTTATGGGCTCAGATATATTATATGTTGAACCAACTGAATTTGTTAAACAGCTTTTAAGTTTAGTTACACCTTCTGCATCACCACACCTAATCATAATGCCATTTTTAATTAATTTTGTGTCAACTATATTTAATTGTCTTGGGTTAATTTTAGACTTAATTTCATCTTCAATATTTTTATTAGAGACCGATGGATTAGTTGTTTTCACAAATACAACAGCTGATTTTGTGTTTACATTTTTTACTGCCGCACTATAAGAACTTGTTGTTTCGTTTGATTCACACGTAGACATTAAATTTGCTGTTTTTTGTTCACATTTAAGTATTAACGTTTTTTGTAGTTCGACGGTATATTCCAAATCAATAATTCTTTTATTTAATAATTCATTTTCTTTTTCAAAACACTCATTTTCTTTTTGTAGAATAGCATACTGAACATTAGGAACTTCACTGATTGGAATATCGCTTACAGAATCACGGGGTTTAGATGGAGTCGGCCACTTTTTACAACAATCTTTGCATGTCCAGTCTTTTTTAACAATTTTAATGACTTTCGAAATTGCTTCAAAACATTTTGAATGCATAACTATACAACAATCACTACCACTACATTTTAGCCCACCTCGGCTAATTTTTTCACTACAAATGCAACAGGCTTTACTGTTTTTATCACCATCGTCAAATTCACTGCCTGCACTCTGCGGCATCGCAACATTTTTTTCTTTAATCTTCTGTGATGTGTTATTTACGTGCTCGTTTAATTTTTTCTTTTATTTATTTTAAGCTTTGATTCACATCCACTTAATATGCGTAACTTAACTTAACTTAACTTAACTTACGAAACATACGTCTGTTAAGTTGTCTGTTTACATTAACTTAATACACACAAAAACGTAATATACAAGCACGCGCAATGTAGACATCGATGTAGACTGGGTTGCCTATCTATCTATAAAAGTGAAACAACAAGATAGCGCTATATCGTTTTACTGGGCATGTGATTGGCTCTATCTATAAAAGTGAAACAACAAGATAGCGCTATATCGTTTTACTGGGCATGTGATTGGCTCACGTAAGAAACGTATTCCCTTAAGTTGAGCCGGACCCAACTTTTGGATACGTTAAGTTACGTGTGATAAGTTTTCTACGAAATTAAACAGCTGCATTGGTTTCAATGTATTTCAACTTACGTCTCTCACGTACGTTAAGTTAAGTTACGCGTATTAAGTGGATGTGAATGAGCTTTTATGGGAGGAGACCAGCCCGTAAAAGCTTATATTTAAATGCATATACATACAATATATACACCTATTACACATACGGAACATTTATTTATAAAATTACATAGTTTTTGTCGTTCCTGCTTGATTTGGTTTATTTACTCTTACGCCTTTTTCTATTCGGTTAAGTTGATTTATGGGTTGGCTACACTGAGAAAAATGAGGTTGTTAGTTTAACACTTACGGAAATGTTATTCTTATCTTTGTTAAATTAATTATTTTTTTTTAACAATCAGAGGTTGTTATACAAGAGTGCTTATATCAAAGATTTTATCCATTAATTAATGTCAACTGCATTTATTGAAAGATTTGTAAAATTTTAGTAGTAATAAAAATGTATATTCAAATTTTACGAGTTTATTGTAAAAAACTGTATGCACATTGTTCGTATTGAATGTGCAAAAACTGTTCAGTTAATATTAAAACTTGTTTGTTTTCTGAAGCCAGATGGGATTCTTGGTAATCACATTGCGAATTTTTTAACGATTAGTTTATAGATTAGAATCGAATTGGTACTGTTATTAGGTCATGCAATAAGGAAATTAGTTAACTAGACTTGAAATTCTGTTACCCTGTCCCTAGCGGACAGGGTACCGGTTTACTGATTTTGATTTACTCGCATCCGATAACTTTCCGGATTATCAGATTCCTTATTAGGACTTGTATCGCTTAGGAGCGCTCGCACTATAGCCGTAGCTCAACCACTCGCCTCAAGAGGAAGAACGAGACTGATGAAAAAGAGTAAGTATGTATCATTAGTATTTAAAAATAGTTGTAATTCATTGTTGACAATTATTGCCTTCTTTTTCTTGTTCTTTTTCATTATTCAACAATATTTTCATTGTTCAATTAGTGTAACAATAGCTTACACTTTTTTTTAGCGTATAATGTCTCAATTTCAAGTGAGTGTGAGACAAGATTTTTTCATATTCTTAATGTAAAGGACAATTAAAGTACAATTAAATTTAAACTTAGCTCGTGCCACACTAAATTATAATATAAATAATAATAATAATAGTATTTATTAATCATAGGTTGTATATAATTAAATTAAACATATATGGGTAAAACGGTATGATACTAAATACAAAAATAGCCCCTTAAATTTAAACTTATCTGGGGAGATTAATACATACATATAAAAGATAAAAGTTATTAGAATTTAGAATACAAAGAAACAACACACAAATGACTTAAAAAAAACAGCGTCTTTAGGGAATTTAAAGTGTGGATTTGTAAAAAAGTTACCAATTTTCCCCCACACTTGCAACTGGCAATAAAAATTGAGCAGGACCGATATTTTGAAACGTCAAAAGACTTGCACGAAACGTCGCTATGCGCATGCCTTCGTGTAAGTATATTGCGTATTGCACGTAGAATTGCAACAATTTTATTAAGCAAATCTTAAAAATCGCAAAGAAAAGTACTAGTTTTAAGGTTAGAACATCTATCTGAAGGAAGTCATGTCTATAACCCGTATGACAGTCTGCAATTCTACGTGCAATACGCAATAAACTTTTATACATACAAGTAAGAAATATTTGCAACATCGCTTAAAATTAGACAGTGATTTTTTTAACTACGCCTTACATTCATAATGCAAAATATGGTTCCAAAAGTCTCACGTTTCACGGATGGCTACGACGGATTCTAACGACAAATTGTAAAGGCTTTGAACGGTTTGTTGGTTTATTTTAAATTATATTTTTCGGGACTGATCCCTGGATTGGTTACCTTTGTCCAGAAAGTCCCGGGATTGGAAAAATGGCTCGGGATTGCCACCCCTAATTGATAGATATGTATTACTTTAGTAAGTAATACTGACTGAGTATGTATGTAATTTTTGGAGAATGCTTAACAAATGTAAGTCATTTAGCCCGTGTATGTAGGGTTGTCAGAAATCAAAATTCCGTAAATAGAAGAATTAACTAGAAAATATAGAAGTTTAAAAAATTTATAGAAAATTTAAGCGCGATTTATAAACTTTTAGTTGGCGTTGGCGCTGGCGCTCTTTAAAAATATTTTAAAATCGATGATCTGTTATTATTTCATTCATTTAGATGTTCTTTATGCACTTTTTAATAATAAATTAAACCGTTTTAAACTAGAAAATAAACATATTATCGATTTGAAATATTTGTAAAAAGTTTATATATAAATCGCCCTTTAAACAAATCATGTATTGCATTGAGTATAATTGTTAATTTATTAAAAATAAATACATACTAAACCTATTTTGTTAAATTAAAATAAGAAAAGTAGTATTAATTAAACATTATATTTTAAACCAATTCAATAAATACAATAATACTGAACATTGCAACTATACTTTATTTCTAAAATCCTAAAATATAGAAGATTTTGCTTTACAGTGATCAGTTGCATGCGAATGCTTTGTCAGGAGAATCCGTTCCTTAAGAATTGTACATGAATACAAGTAAAATCCAAAAACTAGGGACATTTCATTTAAAAAACCAATGCAAAGTTTACTTCTTACTTGAAATGTCGCCCGACAATCAGGCCACCCATAATACACGCGTGGACCCCTTGGAACGCTCCTGACCACCTAACCTAACATTCGCCGGACGGTTTTTCACAATTTAAATTGATGATGCAATTAGACTATGTTTGTTTAGTTTTTCTTCATAGTTTAATCTATGGTTTTGTTAGTTTCTGAGAGGGACTTTCTGTATTTGCTTCTATCAAGTCTGAAGAAAAATAAATAACCTTAATGTTTGTAAGTTGTCAAATTTCAGACACATATATGGGTAAACGTTTTATAATGTGGATTCCAACAAACAAAAATGTTTATACTTACAATCTGTATTGAGGTGATGTTCTAAAACTGATCATATCTGAACTGGGGCTATGAGGCTTATGAACAATAAACACGTTGGGAAGAACAGTAAATGTGTAACCCTGAGCTTCAAGTTCCATAATATGCGAAACTTTGTTCCATCCAAAACCAACAAACCTTTTATCGTATTGGGTTACATTGCTTCTAACAACTATATAAGGTTCAAAATCGTGATCCCATTTTACGTTATAAGGTTCTTCAGCATTTTGCCATGCTGGAAAATTCGTAGGAGAATGTCCACTTGGCCATATTTTTTCCAAGAAAGGATTAACACGTCCTTTTTCCCATAGTTCGATAAGTTTTGATTTGTTTCTTGGAATCGAGTCAGCAAAGTAGGATAACTCAAAAGCAGGTATAATTAAAGCCTAAAAATAAATAAAATTATTGCTAGAAAATTTAAATTTAAAAAAATAGCTGTAACTACTTCATTAATGAGTTTTTTCGTTTCCTTTAAATAATCTTTTATTGCACTGTAAAGCTTTGATACCGGGATAAAGTCAATGTCTGTTAAAAAAACAAATGGGGTGTCCACATTGGACAGACCGGTGTTTCTTAAAATGTTAATTGGGTAAAAATCCTAGAAAAAAAGTAAAATGGGTAAGTAAATAAAATATTTACTTATTTTAACTTACTCCATCTTTAAAAACAACATGATAAGCAATATTTTTTCTTTTCATTAAAATTTCTGAGTGTAGAATAAAATCTGAAGCTCTAATTAACTCCGCATCTGATAGATAAAATGTTATACTCATCGGTCCTAAAAATAATATTTAATTAAATTAACTCCAAACTTTAATGTACCCTTAATTACCTGGCCAATAATTCGCTATTTCTTCAAACACAACTAATCTATCGAAGGAACATTGAGCTACCAAAGTAACATCATATTCCAATGTTTTGTAATCATATGGCATAAAATACAAAAGTGTTCGCCACTTTGTTTCCGATGCTCTTCGAAATTTATCACAAGTACTTTGGGATTCAATTAAAATTGATTTAGTTTGATTGTCGCAATTTAAAAGCTGTTTCCGAAGCAAATTACCGTTGTACTCCATGTACGTGTCAGCTAAACTTTTAAAATATTCCCTATCTGGGTTTACGACGTTGAGCTTTTTCGGCGAATTCCAATGAACAATCTTAAACAAATAGCAAATTGTGATCACATTTAATAATGCTATTAGTAGGCGTTCCGACGAATGAAATTAGTCAATTTTTTTTTATATAAATCTGAGTTCGGAATAGTAAATTTAGTTTTTTGTAAATAAAACAGTACACTACAAGTTATTGTGATCAGCAGTGGTGATTCACCACTATAATACTTTAAAATAGTACTGATTAGAAAATCTTATAATCTTATTTTTAAGACTAATATAAAACAACAGTAGATTTTGATAATTGCAGCCAATATCGTAAATGAGTATTTAAGGGATCACGATATTGAGAGAACGAATTGGCCACCTTTGACTCCGGATATGAATACTATTGAGCATGTGTGGAGCAGGATGAAACTGAAGATGAAAGAGAGGGAAGGACGCATGGATGAATTAGTAAATGCTATTCAGGAAGAATAGGAAGCCATACCCCAGGAATTTCCAAGGAATTTGGTCGAGGGAATGCCCAGGAGGGTTAACGAATTATTACGGTAAGGGGAGGGCCAACGAAATATTGAAAGTTATTATTGTTATTGTTTATTAAATTTTTCTGTTGAATGTTGTAGTTTTGATTATGATTATATCTTTGCATAAAATTTTCAAAAATGAATAAGAATATTTTTATTTAACTTTATTAGCAATTAGGTAGGTACTTATCAGTAATAAGTTATCACTAGTGCGCAAGTAACATTATCCTAAACACTCAAACCAATTGCAGTAATTTCGCCCAAAAAATGAATAATTAACCCAGGTAGCACAATGACGTCTGGTGACGTTTAAATGACGTCAGTTTTAGGTCGATTTTTGGTCGGAGATATCAAATCACCAATGTAGGACGTTCCCAGGCAACACAGGGTCGTAGAAATCACGTAGAATCGTCGACGAATTGGGTCGAATTTGGTCGAAGTTACATTTCAACCATTTTTCGACGTCTCAAAATTCACCAAAACACGACCAATTATTAACTTAGGTCGATGATAACCAATAAATGACGTCATTATCACGTGAACAGATGACGAAATTTTTAAGAAAATATGAAAATATAGTGATAATTAATAAGAAACAGTTTGCCCGTTTTAATGGGCCGACAAAAAGTTTTGGAATATTTTTAAAAACAAAAATTATTATTTTTATTTAATTTACGTTATTTCGACGGAGAATCAACGTGCAATATTTTATTAAAATAATTTTAAACATTATTTGGTTTTAAACTAATTAAGATAGATTAATAATTATTGATCAATAGATTTTTTAAAACAAATTCGCGATTTTTAAATCCTTTATCATTTTATCACAAAATAAGAAATTAACATGTTACTTACTGCAGTTGACAATCACAATTTTAATTTTAGTAAAATTATTTATCTACAGTGTTGCCAGATGTTTTATAATTTTCTTTTTTAAAATAGTAAAATTTAAATAATAATCGATAATTGTAACATAATTTAATCCGCCGCATAGTTTTGCTTGTTTTTATACAATTTTTGTTTTGATAATTTTATATAATTTTCTGTAAATTTGATCATTTTGTCAACCCTCTTCGATAATATTAATTTTTGCACCTGGCAACCCTGTTTTTCTTTGGCCTTGGGTAAGTTGGCACTACTTACAAAGCGAGGGAACGTTTATTCCTAAAAAACAATATGGTTGATTCAAGCGTCCAACTTTTATAATCTGTGGCATTTATACATAGAACAAACCATTTATACTGATAATACTTTGGCTGTGTCAGGTAGGTCAATTTTTGTTTGTTTATTAATGTTTTAATTACTCAGTATATTCCGTAACGAAGTCATAACACCTAAATGAAGTACCTACATAAGCTCCTAAAATATTGACCTGTCATCTGTCTTAAAATTTAATGTGTTTGATTTTATAATAAATGTTTTGAGCAACTTAAAACATGTTTTATTAATTAATAATCCAAAAGCCCTTTATGCACTGGTAAAAATAATTATTTATTCTTATATCTGATATTTTAATGCCATCATATATGCCAGACATATGTATGTGTTTCTGCAAAGATTAACTAACAAATTTTTTTTTGATATTCTACTTTTTTACATACATTTATTTTGATTATTAATTATTTACTAAATATATATCTACTATAGTAGTATATATATATACTATATATAGTAAGGTTTACCTATTTATTTCTTAAAATTTAAAAGTACAACTAAAAATTTTTTGTTTTTTTAATTTTTACAAAATCACATTTCGCATTGAAATATCTGATATCAGTATCGGTAATTATTTTTATGTGTATGACCTAATCATATATTCAAGAAATATTACGTGATTATTCACGTCAAATTACGTAAATAATTACGTAATATTACGTGATTTTACACGTGAAATCGCTGTGACATATTGTCGTCAATTTTACGACGATAAGACGTGTCTAAGTTGGTGACTTCGACGTCACCGTAGACGTAAATTAACCGTTATATTCACGTCACTGTGTTGCCTGGGGTTATGACGAAGTCACATTTTATGACGTCGTCCGTACGTAATGTAAGGTCCTAAATCTCTTTGAAGAGTAATTACTATATGTCAAATCGAACTCTGATGACCTTATAGGAAATAAAAATATAATTTTAAGATTTTTATGCAAAATAATTTTCGACTTAATTGTTAATTTTAGTATTTAATTAAATTTTCCTATTTTCGAAATAATAATTTTCGGCTACTCTACATTGAAGTGGATTATTTAAAGTTTACCCTACTATAGTAGAGTTTTCGTAGAAATTATAAAATTATTTTGGCTTTATATTTGAATTTTAGCGAACCTTGACAATTCTCGTTTGGAAACCAATCGCATGGCTCTGCTGTTATGGGTATTGTTCCCTCGCTACGCGATTGCGCCGATATTCGTTTGACGAACTTTTTTAACTTAAATAGTGAGCTATTTGTTATATGGCAATTTGTCATGGTAGAAGAAAAAATTTAAAACGTTAATGTGTATCGTGTGATTTGTTATAGGATAGGAGATAAAGCCTTTATTTATGTGTATCGTTTTATTTGTTATATGATGGCTTTAATAATAGCATGGTTTGTTCTGTAGATAGTAAGCTGTGGTTTGAAGGTGACGCGCACTGCATGGGGACACGTTTGTACCTAAGTAGAAAGTGATTTTTGAGGCAAGCGGAAAATTATAATTGTTGTTTTATAAAGTGCAATTTAAACTTCATGAGGTTTAAATAATATTAAAAGCGTTTTAGTACAACATAAAGGGGATAAAACCAACTTGTTTTTTGGGGTAACGTTGATTTTGTAAGACATACCTAACCAACAAAATCTGATTACATACCTAACCAACAATCAGCTTGCATGATTTTTTTAGTTTGACGTTTTGGTTTTCTTTTGAGTTTAATTAAAGCCAAAGCATCAAAATGTTATAATGATTAATAATTCAATTATTTAATTGGTGAAAAATGTCTTTTCTTCTCATAGAGAAGATAATGAAGAAGGAAAATTGGCGGTTGTCCATGGTTGGTTTTAAGAGGGATGACCCCTCTTAAAACACAAGTTTTTTGGCGTCCCTACAAACAGAAATCTCAGCTTAATAAAGCCTTACGTAAAGGTAAAGATGCCAAGGACACATGGGAACTATTTGAAATAAAAAGATGCTTTTACACTTTGGGTAAGAATGAATAGCTTCAGTGGTGGTGTGGTTGAAGTAACTGGGTCACCAAATTTTCTAACGTACAAAAATTTCTGTTTAGTTTTTTCAATAAAAATAAACATACACTGAGAAAATCTGCAGCAAAAACCTCTTTACTGATGTATTTTTAGCTATCACTACTAAAATTTTTCCCAAAGTTAAAAATTGACTTTCTTGTAGCAGTAAAATAGAGTTTACTGGTGTCTCTTTATTGATCTTAAAAAGCTCTTTGCCGTCGATAATAAATATTTCATTTAATATTTCACAATAACAAAATACATATTAGTAACAGGAAAAACGTTTTTCAAAAGAATTTTTATTTGTTTTTAATAAAAACTTTGCTGCCCCAATAAATACAATTTCTTAAAATCCGTATTTCGGGTGTTTCCGCCCTATTCGGGTATTTTCGCACGCTTCGGCGTTCAAACGCGTTGTCCGAGCCTGCAGGCACATTCACTTGCTGATTGTTTGTGGACGGTACCGTACCGTCGGTACGTTGAGCTTGCAATTTTAAATGAATAATAATTTAATTATTATTATTCAAATTAAAAAAGTGGCCAAGAAAATATTTTGTTTACCGTGTGTTGTGGGTGATCCGTCCTGTGACTGGCTTTTTTCTCTGGACTATAATGGAGTACAAGAAAATTCTAGAAGAGTGGGGCTTCTTCATTTTTATGGAAAATTTTGAAAGTAAGTTGACTAACCTATTTTTTAATGAAAATTATTTTCTTTTAAATAGAATTGGCAATATTACTGTAATTTTTGAAGTACTTATTATTAAAGTAAGTAAAGGATTTATTATTATTAGAGTAAAGGAATTCCTACCACCCCTAAATTCCAATTAATGAACTCGCCCGCCTTTCTCTTTTAAGTATCTATCGCCCGCCTTTGCCTTTACGTATCCATCACTTATACCTGTATTTCTCCAATTTAAATTGGAGAAGGTAAGGTAAGTTATAGATACGTAAAGGCAAGTGATAGATACGCAAAGTGGGGCGATAGACAGGTATAAGGCAAAGGCGGGCGACAGACACGTAAAAGGCAAAGGCGGGCTAGTTCATTAACTGTAATTAAGGGGTGGTCGTTAATTGTAATTAATGGACTTGAAAACGATAACTTTGTTTTATCTCAGAACTGAATGTCTGCAAATTTCTGAGATAAAAGTTATTGTTTTCAAATTTATTTTAATTTATTTTTACTGATCAAAGGCATTTCTGGAAGAACAACTTGTATAGTGATAATTTATCGGGGGTTAATGCACAAGAGGTCAATTTTTAACCGGATAATATTTTTTTTACGAAAATCTTTTTGCCATAAAAATTAGTCGAGAATTAAGGCCATTTTTCCAATGTCCCTTAATTCGAGATTTTAATAGAAAAAAGGTTTAAGATAATTAAAAAAAATTATTAGGTTAAAAATTTACCTCGAGTGTATTATGGGAAGATAAATACATGAATTTAAATATTTATATATATATTTATACACCGTATACGGTATACCTTCATTTGCAAGCTATACATAAGGAAAATACATTGTAGGTAGACCAAACAAGTCGAAGTCAGCGCGAAGCGAAAACGTTCCCAAAAATTATTTTGACGCGTCGACGAGCAGGCTGACATGCGCCGTAACAGGTGACCATGTCTACTCGCATCTGGATGATTAAATAAGTAATTAATAAATAATTATTTTCATAGGAATATTTTTTTAATTTTGTTAGGTATCTTTTAAGATACGAGTTAATACATTATGTATTATAAATATAAATAAAAAAATGTTTGTTTAATAACTTTGTTTATTTCTTTGATATTTATTAATTACCCTTTACTTTAGGCTTTTTTCTTTTTTTATTGGTGCAAATGTGATTTTTTATTTTAAACGGTGGTGTTGATATAAAGCGTCTTATACAGGTTACCACAAATTCAAGTCCATCTATTGGTCCTGTACTGGAAATCCCTACAATGTTGGGTTAATTTAAGACAAAGTTGGGCTTTTTGATGATAAATAAAATGCAGTTATGCCATTCAACATTTTAATCTTAAGTACGATATTACTATTACATGAAGAAGAAAATGACTGGAAGGATACCAGTAGGTCGTAGACATACATTTTTATTTTTTAAAATCAATCCGCAATTTTTTTTATTTTAAAACGCCAGTATGGCTTAAATATAACTTTTTCAAACGTTTTATCTTAGTAAATTTGTGGTACCCTGTAGCTATAGCTGCACTTGAAATCTATAGGGTGTCACCAAATAAGATATCATCATCTGGGGGATGATGTTCACGCCAAGTTTTTCCTCTATCACTTTTGCATTAGTGGTACTATTTTTGAACAAAAAAAATCATAATATTCTTGGAAGCCAAACAGAAGTAGCAATAATTCAAAAATGAGGAAAAACTACTTTGGCGTGAACTATCATCCCCTCAAGGAATGACATCTTATTTAGTGACACCTTGTATACCAACGTACAAAATAAACAAAATTAAATTTGCTACCATTACAAAAAAACACTTAGGGACAAGAATTAACCTTCTTGTGCTATATAATTTGTTTTATTGCGGAAGGAGATACTTTTTTTGTTATTAAAAAAAGATTGTTTTCTGCAGTAAATAAATGTTAAGGTACAAGAAAGATCCTTTCTGCCCCTACAATATGCTGCAAAAAAGAAGCTTTTCACTATAAAAAATATATATTTTATCCATGGTAGAAATAATGTTTTTAGCAGCACATGTCTCTACAGAGACAGCTACGTATTTTTGTTGTCATTAAAAAACATTTCTGGCATAGCAGAAATTTGTTGTTGCCTTAGTAAAAGATTTTATAGTTATTTATTGGTTACTTTATAACCACACAAAGTTACTTTTTAGCATAGAAAAATTACTTTGTAGCACAACAGAATTATTCTTTGCAAAGTACTATCGCTAACAAAAAAAACTCATACAGCTCAAAAATCTAGTGTTCCTGATTTTCTATCATTTCGTTGGGGTAATTATGGCTTTTAACATGATACGTCACATTTGAAAGGTCTAAAATTAAATACAAAGTTAGGTTGAAGTTTGAAAAAAAAAAAAAATATTTCGTCATCCCTCTGTTTTTGTCAATAACTGCCCGCAAACGGCAAAGCATGGAAGTCGCCGTCTTGCTTTATCTCGTTCCAAATGGCTTCAATGGCTTGCCAGAGTTCGTCTGCATTGTTTGGTTGAAAATGTTGTTAAAAAAGTCATAATTTATGTGACAGCTCGACGTTGACAGAAAAGTTTTATTCACACAGCCACAATATAGCTGTATGAGTTTTTTTTGTTAGCGATAGTAGTTTGATTACCACAGGAAAGTCTATTCAGCAAAGTGCGTTATCCTGATATAGTAAAGTGTTTGGCTGTCCCCTATTTAAGCAAATTATTTAGCTATGGTTGCTGAAATTTTAGCAAGGAACATAAAGAGATTTTCTCAGTGTAAAATAGGCAATCTACAGTCCATACAATAATTAGGTCATAAAAGATAAATACATATGTATCTGAAGATATCTTCAGATTCCGAGGAAGATAATGAAGTGTGGCTCCATCGTCCCCCAAAAATAGGTGAGTTCAAAAGGCGAACTTTAGAAGGGCATTAAATTAGGTTGTACCTCAATTGAAGACAACGAAATTAAAAATAATCCTGCCGACATCTTCACGGATTCAAATCCTGGAAGAATCAGGTATTTTGTTTAAGCTTTGTAACTAACTAATCCTTTTTGCCAAAAGACTACTTTTTTTAGCTTTCAATAAAATAGTACTAAATTTGTTAAAAACAATTGCAGAGCAAAATAAAAGAATTCTGTCAAATATCGAGCGAAAACAGCCCACCAATAATGGTCCTTCTTTACCTGAGCTGCCGGTGCAATTTATGAAATTAGTAATGATAATAATAATTTATGTAAGCGTTAAGTTTTATTTTTTCTTATTTGGATGTGTACATTATAATGACCATAGAATAAAATATTTTTATTTCCAGTTTTGTTATTTCTATTTATTGTCTTTTTAATAAATTGTTTTTTACACTTAGTATGTTGTCATTGGTACTTTACGGTCTAAAGATACGCCCACAAGAAAAGCCGATTGCTTGCTTACTGTCAATCGGCGCCTATAAGCGTAGTCGACAGTATACAGTTATCGACCCTTATGAGCGCCGATTGCCAGTAAGAATGCAATTTACTTTCTTTGTGTGCTTATTTTAACGTCATTGGACGTTACGGTATGACGTCATCGGTATGGCATGGTCTGACGTAACTGGTACGTCACGCTCTGACGTCATTGGACAGTGACATTTTACCGTCGACACGACGTCATTGGGACCTCGGTTGGGACGTCTCATGACGTCAGAGCCGACCAATTTAAGACGTCATTGTTCAACCTGGGAAATGGCATTGGCATGTTATTGAGACTTTTAACAGCCGGGAATTGTTTTCAAATTTTGATACTTGGTGATTTTGTTTTTATCTGAAACTTAAATTTGACAACTGAATCACAATCAGGAGGTCAAAATTATAAAGAAAACATGTCACGAACGTAAATATCGGTTCAGGTTTAGTTTTCGCAAATTTTCACCATAATGTCATTTTAAAATAATGGAAGTTTGTTGCTTGTTCAGAATTATTCAAGGAACAATCTTTCACTATCTTATCTTCTTGTTCTTAAAAAGACGAGTGTATTGCCTACCAAAAATCCTCAAATGTAATCTTTTGGAAAAAACATCATATTTTCGTTGCTAAGATTCCAATTCGAAAATACTTCATAATACTTCATTATTTTAAAGTAAAAACGAGAAAAAATATTTTTTTTACAAACGCAGCTTGGATGAAGTTATTGAAATTTGTCACCGTTTTACATATCACCCTGTAGGAAATTTTCTTGAAGAACCTTAAGCTTCATATCTATAGCATGAATTTCAGGAGGATGGGACTAGCCCACATCGCAGACCAAAATAAAATTGTTTAAGAAACAAAAAAGTTATGTCGTTTTAAAAAGAACGAACTTTTTGGTCGCGACACATTAAGTGGTGCGCAGTTTAGTTTCAATTTTATGAAATGAAACAATTGGAAGTTTCTGGCAATATCCAAGTAAAGAACCAATTTCTCCTTAATATTGATATGGGGCTTTGGTATGCCCGTCTAGTTTTTGTAAGAGGTGCCTTAAGGGAAGCTCCTTTGCGTGCAAGTAGCATAAAAGTTATTCCTGTTTATATTGAGTAAATTAACTAATTTATACCTAGCTGAGTTTCCATAAGACCTATAACACCTCCTTTCCAGCCTGTGTTACAATTGGTACCGTCGCAACCGCTAACCTTAAGATTTGTTAGATCAACGTCATTTTGGTTCATAAAGGATAATGAACTACTTGCAATATCAGTTGCCTTTGAAGATGTATTAAGAGATATGTGACCAAAGTACTGACTACCTGGTTCTTGAATTAATGAGATATGCTCCTCTAGTTTTTTAGTTCGATGTCTGTTTAAGTCAACAATGGTTTGGTCTTTACGCCCATCAAAGTATATTGCTTCAAGACATTTACTTTTTTTATTGTTACTTCATTTATTTTTTAACTAATTTCCATTTTTAAATAATGCCCTTCTTATTTTATTCTTATCAACAACTTTTGCTCTTTTTTGCTCGCACACTATTTTCATGTGTTCTAAAACAGCCTTTGCTATTTTTGCAGCAGAGCGATTTGAAATTCAAATTAAATCCGCAGGTTTAGCTGTATGAACTAAAGGGATTCTCATTTGAGCTACATTTACTTTACTTTTTTTTCATTTGCGATTTTTTAATAGATCCTCCATTTAAATTTTTCGTCTTTCTCTTCATCCATCTCCTCTGTGTTCTTGATCAATGTTTGTATTTATCTGCAAATCACCAGTGCTTGCAACGGGTTCATCTGTTTTAATACTTGTTTTACCTACCTGCTTTTCTTTTCTGTTTTGTTGCTCTGTAAATTTTTTGGATAAATGTTTATCAGCGCGGCCAATAACCATTTGTCGATCAGTTCGTTGGTCGATTAAAAAGTTAAATTCTCTTTCAGGTATTTTCCTCGACTTTTTACATTAACATTCATTAATGTCTTTGCAGTTGGAGATTGAAATATCGAATAGTTTCCCTGAGCTATTCTTAAATACACTTAACTTTGAACTTAAATGCTTACTGTCCCTACTTTTTATGGGTTTTTATGATATTCTGATATTTTGTATGATATCCCACAATAATGTATTATGCGCTTTTCCAAACTGTTTCTACCTTCTGAGCGACGCGACGATTGCAGCGATACTAAATTTAGACGGTTGCTTGATACCATCATATTTTTGCTTTAATCTCACGCTATGAAATAACGTCTTCATAAGTAGGAAGCGTTATGGCATTATCTGAATCAATATCTTTTTTTGTACCAAAAATAAGAGCACTTGAACTTCTACGAGTCTGCACTATTATTTTTTTCATCACTTAAGTTTGTAAAATATAACATAAAAAGAACAAAGTTTAAATGTTTATTAACAACTTTTAATACACCGCCTGCCAAGCACAAACGTACTCTGTAGATAATTCGCGACTCACACTAGAGTAGAGAATTAAAATAAAACACAAGCAATTTGACACATATATGTCAATATACTTTGGTATTTTTAATATTTAAATTTGGTAATCCTGTTCAAGGCCTTAATTTGAAATACTTTGACATTTATCAGTCGTCTTTGCCAGACTATCAGAAAGGTAACCCCGTTTTCTTTTAGGCAATAATTAGAAAAGGACGCTTGAAGTATTTCAATCCGATGAATCTTGTAGGAAGAAGCGTGGTTATTAATGAGTAATTACTGGAGTTAACGTACAGATTAGATGTGGCTAACGAGACTTTGAGTGGCATTTGTCAGGACATCGCATTTTTGTGTTTTTTTTAAGAAAAAAAAGAAACCTTTTAAGAGGTACTATGCTCCACACCTCAAAGTCCCACCACGTGACCACGTACGGAACGCAGTCTTTACAAAATTTGGCATTTAGGGCTTTTCAGGTTATATATCTGTCAAAGTATAGTCAACAAAAGAAATAATATTATGTTTAGGCGTTAAAAATGTATAAATCTTTATAACATTAGAATAACAATGGATGGTTTAAGAATATAAATACTGCATTTAATGAAATTCTAAAGTGTATGGTGCAAATAAGTAATATTTTTGTGCATTTGGTCCAAATATCTGGTTTTCTCCATAAAATAATTTTAACTAAACAGCATTTATTTAAAAAATCTAGCTTCTCCATTATGGAATAAGAATATCTGTATTAAAGGTAGGTAAATATATTATAACAAAAATATAATCTAATTTTGTAATTTTAAGGTTAGAAAAATTTATTTTGACCAAAATAAATAGGTATTTTGGATTATTTAAAAGACTGTATAATATGGTATTTAAAAATGTGGTAGTTTTTCTTATCCAGCTTAAAGTGTACCTACATAAAGTTTTGTCAATACAAATAGTTAAAAAGCTTCGACTGAATTTGATCTACATCAAAAAATCATTATAACTTTTATTATTAAAATTTTAATAAATCACACGTCATAGGAGTATTAAATATTTTCACATTGCAAGTTTCTCTAAAAATTGTTTGTTTTCTTATAATCTAACTTAAAGTACGTATGCCGAGAGGTATGCACAAGCTTCAATTTAATTTGAACTATATTTAACAATTATTTAGTATACCTATATTTATTTATGACCATATTAACACACTCTTTTAAATAATCCACTTATTTATTTTGGTCAAAATAGATTTTTCTAACCTTAAAATACAAAATTAGATGACATTTTTTGTTCATATACATTAACCTAAATTTGATAGATATTCTTATTTTATAATAGAGAATCTTTTTTAATAAATGGTGTTTAGTTAAAACTATTTTATTGAGAAATGTAGACCCAATGCACAAAAATATCACTTATATTGCACCTTACACTTCGGAATTTTATTAAATGCAATATTTATATTCCTAAATTCTTAAACCAACTATTGTTATTGTGATACTATAAAGATTTATTAACTTTTAACGCTTAAACATAAGCGGTAACACTATAAATATTATTTCTTTCATTGACTATACTTTGACAGATACATAACCTGAAAAGCCTTAAATGCCAAATTTTCAAAAGACTGCGTTCCGTACGTGGTCACGTGGTGGAACTTTGAGGTGTGGAGCATAGTACGTAGATGACACATTTATCATCTGGACCCACGGAGAAGCGGAACTGAAGAAATTCCTGGACCATCTCAACGAAATTCACAAAAAGATTAAGTTCACAATGGAAACCGAGAAAGAACACCAATTACCTTTTCTGGATGTCTTCATAATCAAGAAAAATAATGGAAAAGTAGGGCATACGGTCTGCCAACCAACACACACGGACCGCTACCTCAACGCCCAGTCTCACCACCACCCGTCACAACTGCAGTCAGTTATTAAGACACTTGTCACGCGATGCGAAAGGCTGGCGGATGATGACCACAAGAAACAAGAAGACCTTAAAATCATACCGAAACGTCGTCAGAACCAAAAACTGACAACACGGAGCAGATCCCGAAAAACCACTAATATATATAATGCCCGTGGAAACCTAAAGCAAACATATATACATCCATAATACAATACTGCGTCATTACATTTTGCGACCTTATTGCGTATACTAGAAATACGGCAATTAGCGAAAATTTAGAAACGTATATTGGCGAACTTTCTTTCGCTGTTTCCAAAAATCTGGTCAGAGTTTCTTATCTTAAAAAATAAAATATACACTTTTTTTCAAAAGTCACTACATTATCAACCCATTTTAATCTATATAATATTGCGTCACGTGTATATTTCATTTTAAATTTTCTATGACTTGTACAGACTTTATTGCGTCCTCCAGTGTTGCAAAATTGTTCTACCAAATAAATTATTTCTAGTAGACGCAATAAGGTAAGGAAAAGGTAATGACGCAATATTGTATTAAGGATGTATATACATTTACTGTTTTCATGTTCTTGCGAGCAGTTGTCTCCGAAGTATTATCGAGTTTCTTTATTAACCGCAAGTACCTAAGTTTAAAATTTTAAAACTATTTTAATATTCCATGATATAAATGAATTGAATTTCATTATTATTTTTAAATTCATATGATAAAGGATTCATAGATCTAGAGATGATTCCAACTATACTTAATGCACCTAATTTTTATAATAGACATAACATAAATAAAGATCAGTATTAATATGATTTTTAATATTATTATAATAATTATTATTTAGAAAACGTCGGGTATAATATTTTGTCGTAAGTTATTTAAAATTTAATTATTTTATTTATTATTTATTATTTAATTTAAATCGTATGAAAATCAACCAACAGATAGGGTTGTGCAATTGACCGGTCAAATTGTTTTTGTACTATTGACCATCAACTGACAAACATAAAATTAAATAAAACAAAAAGTTATTTTGTGCTGCGATATTAAATAATAATATTTCATATTATTTTAATGTTTCTGTTTTATAATATAATTTTTTTAATAATTTTTAATTTATGTTTTTTATGTATTTAAAATAAAAAAATCCACAAACAAATGTATTTTATTAAAAATTATATTTCTATAATTATAATATAAAAATATGAACAACTTTTAAGTATAAACAGGAAAGTAAAAAAGTAAAACTACAGTACATATTACTTGAGAATAAAAACAGGTTTTAGGGCTTGTCGTTTATTAATATGGTCTTTGAATAAATTAAAAAATATTTATTTAAAAAAATTGTTAGTTCCGATGAGATCTCTATTAGGTAACCTAATTTAGGTTGTCAATTTATAACATTGATTTTTTCCTTTTTTTTAAATATCTTTTGAATTACCTGGTAATAAGATAAAACACATTGAACTTATTTATAAAATAAAAAAACGACGTTTTACGATTATAAGCGTAAAAAATGATCATCGTTTTACTGCCTTTAAATCTGCATCTGCATATATAATTTAAAAAATACATTGACACAATTACTTATGGAGAAAACAATTTTCTCTTACAATCAGTTTTAAAAAATCGGCCCGTCATAATTGTAAATTTCATAAAACTCGAACGCGCGCCTCAAAATTATAATGTAATTACATTAAAACGAGTGAACAACTGTTTCGAGCATGACGTCACACGGAGCGAGAGAGACAGCGCTTCCATTCGCAACAGCATACCCTGTTTGTGTGTATCGTGAATTTAATTCAAATATTAAAATCATAGGCGAGACGTTGCCAAATTGTGCGACGCAACAACATATAGGATTTAAAAATGCGTATATTGGAAAACGTAAACTATCGCAACGCTCACATCCTAAAATTGGTTGAACTAAATATACACATTTTATCCATTTTTAGAACATTGCTGCACACACAAAGCAGGGCCGTAAATTCTGCACAGATCTGTATTTACAAGAATCTTAGAAAGTAATTTTAAGAAATAAGCGCTTGACAATACTGCGTCAGATATACTGACGAAGTAAGGTCGTCGACGCAATAATATATAAATAAAATATTTCTCTACGACTACTTAAGAATAGTAACATTCTAGTGTAATTTTTGATCATAGAAAGGATGTTTTTCTGCAATACTGTGCGAGAATATTCCTACACTTGTTTAAGAATGGTCACAAGTAACGACATCTCCTGGCTGTTTACTAAACGTAAAAAATTTAAAAATATTTAAATATTACTGTATTATTTATTAATTAAAAAATAATAGCAGTTGTATAATTAAGGTTTAGGCACAAAAAATTAGTTATATTTATTGTTTTTCAAATATACAAATCAAAATTATAATAAATTTGATATTAAAATGATAAACCAGTTACCTACTATACCGGCTTTGAAGTTTTGACACATTCAAAAAGTTTAAAAAAAGACCTTTAAAATGTAGAAAAAGAATAGATGTTGACATAGATTACTTGTAAAATTAGTTTTTTATTTGTTACAATGTTATTTTTATTGTTAGTTAGTGTAAATAACTATTTTTAATTATAATAAAGATTTAGGCATACCATTTGTTTAAATTTATTATAATTTACATTATAAAATTGTGACGGCACAAAATGGTTTGACAATACAAAAACTTAAATGTCAAAAACTGCTTGGTTTCTTTTCTCTGTTTTAAATTATATAAGCGTTACTATTCTTACGTAGTCGTAGAGAAAATAATGTCTGAAACACGTTTGGAATAGCAAATTTTTCCTCGAGCGGAATATGCTGTATTCCAAACTTGTTACAGAATGTACTATTCTTACCTTAACTTTATTGGCACTATAACAAGATTTACTCTTTGTGTGATCGCTTAATTGCGTATTCCAATAACAAGGCACTTCATACAACAATTCTGGGCGTTCTTTAAGAACTGCATTAATAACATCTTGATCAGCTAATCTTGCTGTTCCATGACCTGAGGCAGCTTTTTTGGTGACTTCTGGCCACAACTTGTTCCATCCAATTTTTCTTAGCCTTTCTAGATGATACATAAGTACACCCGAATTATATCCTTTTCCAATAGCTGGCCAAACATCACCATTCAAATAAAAATCGCTCTCATTCTCGACCATTCCTATAGCTTGTTTATTATTAAAATTTTTAAAAAGTTTCCATAATTCATTTATATCACTATTAACTGTCAAATCAGTATCAAAAACCAACATTTTCTTAACATTATAAGGAACCAATTTAGGAAATAGTATTTTTAGCATTCCATATACACCTGAGTAGTGGCTGTTCGGCACCCATTTCACTTCATGCACAAAATTACTTAGATCGTAAAATATAAAATTAACTAAAAAAAATCCATTCCATTCTATATTACAATATTTTATTTATTATAATATTTTATACCATTACCTTGTGGAAGATCCCATGTCACCAGAAGTGTATTTAAAAGATACTCAGTATTTTTATCAGTTATTATATGTAAATATATAGGATTGACTCTATGAAAAAATATTGACTTCAATAAATTATGAAAGAATACTGTATTTTTGTAGCCAGAACATACTATTCCTATATGTATAATATTGCAATAATTACTAGGCTTATCATTAAATGGTTCTTTTAAAATAAATTTGTCCTGAATAGATTCTTCAGTTTTTACTAATTTATTAATAAAGCGTGTGGTAGGACTGTACGATTTTTGACCTAAAAATATATTAAAAATAATATTAAAATTTAATAATTAGCTCTACTACAATTTTTTATCAAAACAAACTTTTGGGACGCATCCTAAATTATATAGGATACATTAAATTCTTAAAAATAGAAGTATTAAATAGGAAACACTTTTTCTAGGAACATTTTAATCCATCCCAAATCTAAAGTTATTTTTTGTAGGTAATATCTTGTAATTATTAACACTACTTTTTCAGTTGATATTCAGAAAGTAGCAGAGGTAATTCAGATATTGCAAATGATATTTAGACAGTAGCAATTTTTTTATTTTATTTTATTTATTTATTCATATTATTAACATATAATTTTACAGCTTGTACCTAAATATTCACCACCTAAACCGAGGAGGACATATTGGACTGCCTCCAGGAAGAAGTACCGGAAGGAGTTTTTACCTGTGAGAAAATTGCAACAAAAAGACAAGGTGTTGCCTTCAAAATTGGTACATCATCTCAATATTTACAAACATTCATTAAGCCCAGTTTCTGGCCAAGTGAAACTTATATCAACAGGTTTATCTATCTCCTAAAAAAGAACCTGCAAATGTTACCGATCAAAATTTTCCCAATCAGATAGAAAATCAAGCAGCAGTATGATTAACACAAATAAATATAGGGACAATACAGTGAGTATCTTTCATGTTAATATTCAATGTTTGTCAAATAAAATTGAAGAATTACATTTGTATTTGAAACAATTAAAATACGACGTTGTCTGTGTTACTGAACATTGGCTAAATAATGAAAACATTAAACATATAAACATTCTGGTTAGTAGCTTTTGCAGAGTCATAACGAAACACGGCGGAGTGGCTATATTTGTAAAACATCTCTTTAAATATAAAATAATTGATATACCCGAATCAAGTTTAGAAAAAAAATTAGAAGTTTGTGCTATAGATCTACAATCTATAAATAGTGCAATAGTTGCCATATACCGCCCGCCCGGAGGTAATTTTAATATTTTTTTTAGCAAACTTGGAAGTTATTTTAATTAAATTAAATACAAAATTCAAAAACATAATTTTGTTAGGCGACTTTATTATAAATTTTAATAAGCTTTCCACTCAACTTACAGACTTACAATGTCTAATCACCTCTTTTGGAATTTCTGTTACTATTTTGGAATCAACAAGAATAACAAATTTCTCCTCAAGTTGTATTGATAACATATTAACAAACATTGAACCAAATCAGTTTAAAGTGGGGGTTGTTGACCCATGTTTATCGGATTATATGGGGCAATACATAAAAATAAACTGCAAAAATGTTATAAATAGTGACAAACTCGGAAGGGTATGTTAGTTTTTAGGAGTCTACTGAATGACTTAAATTGGTTCCAATTTAATAACTTAAATACTGATGCTAACACTCTAGCAAACTTCATGGTAAACAACTACAAAACACTAATAAATAAACAATTTCCTTTAAAAATAAACAAATAATAAAAAAACACCTGTACTATGGTTCAACGGATTACTAAAAGAAATTAGAAATACCCTATATGCCTTAAAAACTGTTTATAACACTACAAAAAACCCATTCGACCTAAATAAATATAAAAAAACTCAGATATTAAAAAGTAAAAGGGAAGCCAGTGAAAATTATATAATTAACTCAAACAATAAAGCCAGGGATACTTGGAAGTTAATTAATTTTGAAAGAAATAGAATTAAGACTTCAAATACGGATCCTACCTTCACACCAGATGATTTTAATACTTTTTTTTGCTACAATAGCTGAAAATTTAATAAAAAATCTACCAGACACTAAAAATGCTGCACTAAACTTTCTGAGCGGTATGAATTCACCAGCTGGTTCTTTTTTCATGACCCGGTAAGCACTTTTGATGTCCATGATGCTGTCATATCACTAAGCGACTCAAAATGCCCAGATGTATATGAAATGAATAGCTTTTTTTTAAAAAAACACTATTGATATTATTATCCAACCCCTAACTTTACTTGTTAATAAATGTTTTGAGGACGGAATTTTTCCAGATTGTCTAAAAGTTAGTAAGGTTATTCCACTTTTTAAGAAAGGAGATACTAAAGAAATAGGAAACTACCGCCCAAACTCTATTATTCCTGTAATTGTTAAAGTAATCGAAAAATATTAAAAAATAAACTATTGTCAAATATTTATACAATTTTAATTTATTGGATGACTGCCAATTTGGTTTTCGCTCTAACAGATCTACAATCAACGCATTCTCCAAAGTCATAAAGGACATTTTAGAAGGTCTCGAAAAAGGAACTATTGTATCGCTAACTATGTGCGATCTGTCCAAAGCTTTTGACTGCGCGTCACACTTTCTTCTATTAGAGAAGCTAAAATTTTATGGAATTAAGAGGCAAATCTTGGGATATACTTAAATCTTATCCAAATAATAGAAAACAACGTGTCTATATAAACAACTGCCTTTCTGAAATGATCGACTCTAATAAGGATCTAATTTCACTTAAACTGTCTGCTAAAGAATCTGAGACTACTGCTTTTGACTGCTTTACGCTGTAACAGGGAGAAAGTGGAAAAAAACCGTTAAAATATTTCTGGGAAAACCCAGAAATTAAGAGTTTCTTAGAAAGGTTTAGAAAGCTTTAACATGTGCAAAATAAGTAATTTTGAAGAGGATTTCAAACGTAACGTCAAAAACAAATTTATAGGGTCGTGTTTAACGAAAATTCCCATCGAGGCCATAAAGCCATAAATCCATATTGCAGGCTAACTTTATTTTGCCGAAGTCGCCCAAACATATGGCAGCAACACTTTCTCTAAACGAAGCAGTTTTGAAGTAAACGAAAAGCGTCAGAAATATAATAAGATTAATATAATTAAAGAAAGTAACGAATTGATTCAGTTGAAAACTAAACTTAGAAAAATGGAGATTATAGATTAAAAATAGGAGATTATAGACTAGAAATAAGACGTAAGATTAGGTAGATTGTATTGTAAATATGAAAGCGTGGCTGCTTATTAAAAGATAAGTCTCGATCAGCCAATGTAAATTAGGTGTAGATGGGGAAAGCTCATAAGGATGGTTTGAACCAAAGAAATGCCCAATAAAATCAAACGCAGTTAATACGAATTAATAACCAGATATAAAAATAATGGGTTCAATCATTAGGCAACCCTCGTACCTTCAAAGCATCCGTAAGGGCTATCCTCAGTTATCAAATCTAGTAAATTATAGTTTATCTTGAAGTTGGCGAAAACTCCGCCCAATGCCTAGTAAAATTCCCACCTTGTTTGTTCCCGACCTTTCACATAGCCAAGTTTCCGACTTAAGTCAAAGGTTAACGCCTCCTCCCTTAAGAATTATTGAACCGCTTAGATTAAAACCAATAACCTTTCGTCCTTTTCGGTTGGTATGAGATTTTATGACCTTTTGAACCAGTCAATTTTCTATGACCCTTGCGGGGGGGGAGTTGCCATGATTTTGACCAATGGTCTTTAAGAATTGATCCCTACCAATTTTTCCGTAAATTAGTCTATAAAAAACCAACACGACCTTTGAATCGTCAGTTCTTATCTAAATTTTATCGCGCTTTCCACATCGGTCGTAGATCCTCGCCAACTTCATTTGATTCAGTGTAAAGGTACTTATAGTAATTATTGTATTTCAAACCATTTGTGTAGATTAGATTCACTCCGAATAGTTTGTTTAATTATAGTTACTTACTCTTTAGAGTAACTCGCACCGCGCATTTGCTTAGTTAATTATTTGTTACATTTTTCTTTAGTTTACTTTTAGTTAAATTTCTTAATCTAGAGTTCTAATTTCGAGTAACTCGCACCGCGCATTTGCTTAGTTAATTATTTGTTACATTTTCCTTTAGTTTACTTTTAGTTAAATTTCTTAATCTAGAGTTCTAATTTCGAGTAACTCGCACCGCGCATTTGCTTAGTTAATTATTTGTTACATTTTCCTTTAGTTTACTTTTAGTTAAATTTCTTAATCTAGAGTTCTAATTTGTTTTGTAAACTAGTTCTTGTAAATTAAATCTCTGGAGTAACTTTAATTATCTCTTTTTTTAATTTTTATTTAACTTAATTTTACTTGTTTATATCTTTTCATTTTTTATTGTTAACTCTTTGTTTGTTAATATATTTATATGGTTTGAAATATCGCTTTATTGCTCTGTCTGTTGTATAAGAAATAGCCCTGAATCAAGTTAAGTCGAAAGTAAGTATATAGTGAACGGTAATCGTGTATGAAGTTTTCCGCGCGGTTCACGAGTGAGTTAAGTGTGTCAATATACATATAGGATTACTTCGCCTTCGACTCGTCTCACCGACATCCTCCAGCCGAAGCCACGACGATCTTCACCGGATTAAAAGGTCAGATTAGATTAGTAATTTGTAACGGGTTCCGCTCACCCAAAGCTCCCGTAGGCCAACCAAAGAATAAGTAGTAAAAGTATAGCCACCACAAGCACGCGACACAAAAACCCCCGTTACAACGCCTAATAAATTGGCAATGAAGAACGACAAGACCCAGAATTTAATTTTTTCAAATAATTCCAACGTTACCAAAGGAAATCACGTAAAGCTCCTAGGTATCACAACAGACGATAAATTAGATTGGAAAGCGAACAACCTGGCAAAAAACTTTCCAGTTCTATTTTCGTAATTAGGCAACTGTCCTATATACTTTCACCTGACATCCTTAGGACCTGTTACTTTTCGTTATTCAACTCCAATCTTAGTTATGGTATAATTTTATGGGGCAATTCAGTGAATGCCATAAAAATCTTTAAATTGCAAAAACGAGTGGTTAGAGTTTTAGTGAAGGCCAAAGCTAATGAACATTGTCGACCCATTTTTAAACATCTTCAAATCTAGTCACATTTTAAGTCATAATATTCACAACTACAATATTAGAAACAAAAATTTCTTAAGAACTTCACAGTTTAGGCTTACAAAAACTTTTAAAAATACCTTAAATGTCAATTTATACAATCACCCAGCTCAAAAAATTAAGGAAGTAACTTCCAAACGATTTAAATCGACACTAAAAATATTTTATTAGAACAATGTTTTTATTCGATTAAGGAATATCTTGAACATGTTTTTTAACCCATACATATGTATATAACGTTATATAATGTTATATAACGTTGTATTTTCTTTTAAACACTGTTTTTGTTTGTTTGTGTTATTTATACAATTTTTATTTATGAACAAAACATATGTATTTTTATTTACTATGTATTTACTTAATATTCTCTAATGGTAAGTAGAGAGCACTTAAACGACCTACGTGCAAAGCTGCAAAAAATATACTTATAACATTTGACGCAATAAATAATCTTAAAAAAAGAAAAACAAAAACAATAGACATGTCTGCAGGATCGTAATGTTTTACTCCTGAATTTTACAGAATAAATCCACTGCATTTTCGACAATGAAGTTTTTTAACGCAATTTTACGTTGGTTGTTGCTAAGACTTTTTACATTTCATGGAATAATGTTGTAGAATTTTGGACCAAAATAGATCATACTACATACGCAGATGAGAGGAACGAAATATAGGCAGATGATTAACTACGCTACTTTCTGTTGCTCTTGTGAAGTATGTAGGTATGAGAGGGTTTGTTAAAATTATCTATGCATTTAAACATCCATTTACTAAGTTGATATATGAAAAGTTTTTTTACCTGTAGAAGTTTGCAACTATTATATAGCATTTCAGTAGAATATCTGCTGTTTTTAAAAAATATTATTTTAAGTAGAGTGTTTTGTGATACCTCGAGACTCCTAAGTGTCGTATCGGCCGCACCTCCCAACACTGTAATGTAATATCGCAGGATGGACTCGACCAAAGCGTCATAAACTATTAGCAGGTTATATTATTTAGAATATGTCTAAGTGTATATAGTTTAGGTTGCAGTCTTCTCAGTCTCAATGCCAAAAACTCAATGCCAAAAACTCCACGTGCTGTTTGAATTTTAGGTGCTGGTCAATCAGAATACCTAAGTACTTTACAGAATCTGTTTTTTGAATAAATGGACAATTGCAGTTAACATTTTGTTTACAGACATTTGATGCAATTGATATTCAGAAATTACAAATGGTATTTAGACAGTAGCAATTGTACAGGGTTCATACTATTGAATTCGTATAAAATTCCATGACTTTTCCAGGTTTTCCAGAACTTTCTCAAGCTTTTTCCATAGACTGTGGAAGGTGTCAAAAATTGATATTGATATTCAGGCAAATAGGAAAAAAATTAAAAATAGAATTTATACTTTGAAGCTTTAATAACAGACCATTAAAACAAAAATAAATACATATAGCAAAATTTATATTATATGTGACCTGGACTATAGAAAGGTACCATAATGGTCGAAAGAATCAATTTTTGTTCTTTGATCGAAATTTATAAAAAAATTTAACGTATTTTTTAATGGAACATACCGCAGACTCCTAAGTTTGAAACTTTTGCTGGAAATCATCCTTAAAGTTCAACATGAATTATAAAAATCGCGAAAAAAGTTATAAATAGATCAAGAATTGCTTTTTTTGATCTTTTATTTTCGTCAATATCCTGAAGAGACATATCGAAAGACGAATCTGTACAACGTCATCTTCTATGTCACTAACACCTGCACCTCCACCTTGATCTTCGTAATCTTCATCACAATCCGCAAAACATTGTTTCTCCACTGCTTTAAATTCTTTTTCTAAATCCATTATGCACTTTCACAAACTAAAACAACTTTAAATTAGCTGCATAACGAAAAACCACGATCTCGAAAATAAAATGATATTAAAAGCAGCACGTATTATTCCAACTTTTTCAACGTTCACAAAATTAGCTATTTAGGGGAAATCACTTGAATAAGGTACAAAAATATTTATTGTAAAAGCACCACTGTATAATGGAAGTCTAAAGAGAGGTGGAGAGCCAAGGGTAAGACGAAAAAAGAAAAGGTAGAAGCGCAAATACAAACGCAGTTTTCTCGAAAACTTGATTTCTAACCATAGGTAGCTTTCCGTTTAGATCTTTTAAAATTTAACTTAACAGTTATAACAAAACATAGAGCATATTTCTCGTAAATAAAATCAAAACAAAATACAAAAATAAGTCAAATAACTATTTTAAACTTTTTCTCTCAATATTGAAACTGTCCACTTCATGGTTGGTTCCTTCAGTTAATTTTTGTTTTTTGTTTTCCAGAACCTTGATTTCCGTTATTAAACAATTTTTCACAATTACGAGAAAGACTTGTAATGTTACTTTGACTTTTGTCAAAGACAAACTGACAGTTACAGGATTAGGTAGTTACATTAAAATTGCCCAAGCATTTCATTTATATTATTATTATTATTTTAAGCATTAGTATTATTTACAGATAATTCCCTGACTTTTCCCTGACTTTTCGTTTTTTCTTTAAATTCCCCGACTTTTCCATGACTTTTTAGACTCATTTTATATTCCCTGACTTTTCCCGGATTTCCCGGTTTTTCCGGTCGCTACGAACCCTGTTGTAATTAAGAATATGTCAATTGAAATTCAGAAATTAACAAATTATAACATTTCATTTCGACATTTTCTTATAAAATTATATTTAGCTAAAGTTATCTGTATACTTCATTTTACTTATTTTCTATGCTTAAGTTCTCAATTTAATGTATTTCTTTGTATATTAAATATTGCTTTGTTTTCATGAGGATTGGAAATGATAAACAAATTTATCACCATTTAAATGGGTATATTTGTCAAAATTGTCAACTTATTACAAGTATGGACATAGATTATACAAAATATGGAACTGAATAAATAGTTGTTGCATTTGCCCTGTTCCTATAAATATAGAATTGTGGTAGCCGCAATTAATAATTAAGTGCTGCCGTGTAATCACATTATTCATCAAAAATTGCCGAACCCATTTTACAAAATGATGAAGAAGCATTTTGTCCAATTTGCCGTGCGGTGATTGTAGACTCTAAAGTGGTGCAAAGAAAATTATACAACGAAATGCACTGCACAAGACAAGGAAAGGGTTGTCGCATGTGCCAATCGGGTAAAAGATTGGGTTACTTTGGCACAAACATTGGGTGTAAAGTATAAAACGGCCTATCACTGGGTGCGAACGGGAGATGACAAAATGAAGAATCGAGGTGGAATAAAACGCAAACTTTTGTCCCAAGACATCACTTGGGTAGAGGCTGAATGCGACCTAAACTTAATACTTTAAGTTAAAATTCTCCAAATTATTCATAAAAACATTAGTAGTAGTTGCATTGCAAAATACCTGGATAGGCAGTAAGTATCCTATAAAATGGAGCATAAAGAGTCCGTGGCCATGAATTCGCTGGAAAATTAAGAAAAACGCGCTACATATGGCCGTTCTTTAAATTAATTAATTTAGCAGGGCAAACAAATCGTATAAATAGATAATAACAATTTTAAGTTGTTTTGCCGCCGAGAGTTGGACATCATCATTGCATACCATCTTTGATAATAGTGCTACAACTTTATTGAAGCTTGCACCATACTCCGCAAGCTGAATCGAATAGAGATAATATGGTCTCCAATATGTAAAAGAGATTATGTAAAGCGCAAAAGACAGTATCACTGGCGGTAATTGTACTCGCGCTGTTCAGCACAGCAGCATATTCCATCATGCAGCATTGTGCTTGACGATATGCCCATTGGCACGTAAACATGGACTTTAACAAAATTATTTCGTAGCTTTTTCAGATTTATTTGAATTTTGTTCATTTGTATTTTGTATAAATTTTATTTACTAATTTAATAAAGATAACGTATACTTTCATTCTATCATTGATTTACCTGGAAAAATTGCTGCGGCTGAATTCTGAATTACAATTGCAAATTTCTTAAAATTAATCGGAATAGCATATCAACTGGAATAGCTGAATTACAATTCCTACTTTCTGAATATCAACTGGAAAAGGTGTAGTTCACAGCAATTTGTATGCCGGACTTTAACAGTCAATACCCAAAGTTCATTTTTTTTATTTGGGTTTTTTTATTAAGTTGGTAGCTTATGCCAGTTTGATTTAGTATTTTTAGTATTTAAAAAATGCTACTACTGCTGAAGACCTTAATTAAATACTTTGACACTGTCAAATTGACAGTAATATTTATTATTGATAATTTACTTGTTAATTATTATATAATATCGATACCACCAAAGCCAAATTAATTGCATTTTTAACTACGAATTTTGACAACTCAACTTGACTCAACTTGACAACCGTTCAATGTAACCCACAATAATTTAAACATAACCACAATTACATTATAGGCGTTTTTTCGCGTAATTACCACGAAATACTATAGTTAAAAATATTATGACGTCACGGTTAATTCGTTTAACCACGGTTATTGATTGTCATTTTAAATGTCACTTTTGATGTTTATAAACTTTATAACCTACAATTTCCACCTTGGAAATTCTGATTAAAATCCATGATGTAACACTTGTAGCCAATCACGCCTAATATAAAAAAGTGTGGTTACCTGTTTAAATATTTTTTGACATTAAAACAACATTTTTGACAGAAATAAAGAAATATACGCATTAGAAAGAGATAGACTATTAACCAGATTGAATAACCAGCTTGCCGAGGTAGTTTTATGGTCTAGTAAATGTGACGTCATAGTTAAGATTTTGAAACGCACTCTAAACGCGAAAATACATTAACTATTAAAAATTTAGAAAACATAAGCACTTAAGCAAAAAGAAATCAAGTACGTTTGCTTTATGCTAATTTTTAGTTATCTTTAGATAGGTACTATGGTTTTTTGGGTATATTGGGTTTATAGGCTTATAACAGTTACTCCACATAATATGTGGATTATGTCCATTAGCTACGAATTAATATAATTAATGCAGTAAAATGAAAATTTACTGTCATCAGGCACCTGTCCTATAAAGTATGAGTTTTAAGTTGACCCGTGTACCGTGTAGAAATCAAATATTTAGACAAACTAATATTTTAAGTAAGCACGTAACTTTTTTGAATGATTTAAATAATTAATTATTTTCTGTTAAAAATTTATGAAAATTTATCCAGTTACTGGTTAGTCACCTACTGACGAGTTAATGATTAGTTACTGGTTAGTTTGTTATTTTGAAATTTTTTTTAAATTTTTACCCGCCTTATTGTTTTCTACTCAAAAACACGTCAATCATTGCATATTTCTTTGCCGCGGCAATTATATTAAATTGATTTATATATTTTGTATTTTAACATTAAGTTTTGTTTATTATAAAGTATATCCTGTATGGTCTAATTGTTTCTTTATTTACTTACAGTTCTATTATTAATTATTACAATTGTATAAAATATAAATTTGGTATCACATATCTTGCAACTAAAAAGGTTCACAATTTAAATACACACTTAGATTTACAATAAACTAAAAGAAATCAGTACAAATAAATGCGGCGCAACGTGCGGCTGTCGAAAGGCCGGGTTAAAATGTTTCGCAGTTTTAAAATGTTCTTGCAGGAAAATAGGTTTAAACTTTAGATAGATTTTCATTGACTCTGACAAAGAGATATGTTTGATTACCAATCATGGGTTTTCTAACAATTTTTAGAGAATCCATGGTTGGTAATCAAACATATCTCTTAAGATACAGCAAATCTGAAAAAGGGCCAGAACAAACACACGACACCGCCACTAATAAAACACAGTCAAACGATCATAAACAGAAGAAATAAATATATTTTGACGTGGATTAGACCTACAGATAATACCGCAATAAAAAAACAAGCCTGATAATAATTTACTATAATATATACCGTTTGCAAAAAAGTGAGAAAAAAAACAAAGGATAAAAATTTTTCATTTTGACTATATTTTTTTACTTACCTATTTGTTTAAACACAAAATACTTAAGACAAAAATTATTGGAAATTTTATAAATAAATTTTTTATAGTTTTTATTGTGCAATATACGGGAGTCCGAGATATTCGCCAAAACATACAAAAAATACCAGTTTATTCATAATGTTATAATATAAAAATATATTAATTTGAAATTTTAGAATGTTGCCTTATTTAAAAGTAAATTTATTTTTATTTTTAATATGATGTATGTGAACCTCTAGCATCAATAACAGCTTGACAACGTCTTGGCATACTCTGTACTAGGTTATCCAACATTTCTTGCGGAATTTGAGCCCAAAGAATAGGTAATATTCTTGTTAGCTCCTGTATTGTCCCAGGCCTAGGTTGGTGGTTATCTAGGCTTCGTTGGAGCATATCCCAGGCATGTTCGATCTGATTTAGATCCGGTGACATAGCTGGCAATGACAAATGCGTTATACCATGATTCTCTATCGCACGCCTTACTCGCAGTGTACGATGCGGTCTTGCATTATCATCAAAAAATTGAAATTGGTCACCTATTTCTTGATGAAAATGTTGGACAATATTGTTTATTATGTCATTTTCGTAAAAGAAACCATTCATGGTATTTGCGCAGATATACAAATCCGATCTCCTACCCAAAGAAATACCGCCCCAGACCATTATTGTCCCACCTCTAAAAGGATGGACCTCCTACACAGCACGTACATTTCTGGTTTTTTCGGGTGTTGTCCAAACTCGGGTACGGCGGCTATCTGAGAATCTGCCAAACCTGGACTCATCCGTAAAAAGTACGTTATTCCATTCTTGGTCCCAAAGTAAGTGTTGCCTGGCCAACTCTAATCGAGCCTGTTTGTGGGCTCTGGTTAATGGAACTCCTCTAAGGAGACGCCTAGAAACCAAAAGGCGTCTTCTTATGGTTGAAACGGAAACTCTCACGCCAGTAGCATTTTGTAAGCGACCACTCAGTTGCCGGCTCGTTGATAGAGGCTCTCTACGGACAGAAACAGATAGATATCGGTTTTGTTGGGGTGTAAGTTTCCTAGGTCTTCCTGTTCTAGGTCTATCCTCCACAGATTCTGTATCTCTGTATCTTGAACGAAGCCGAGAAATTACGCTTTTTGAAACATTAAAGTGTTCCGCGACAGCTATCAATGATTGCCCAGCTTCTAGCATTCCAATGGCCATATACCGGCGATCTACACTTAACTTTTGCCTCCCCATTATTATTATAAAATTAAATAAAAAACGATTTAAACAAGGGGTCAATTATCAATAATCTACTAAATGTGATTTAAATGACTTTTTTTCAAACGAATCGCGTTAAATAAAAAATCTGCTTAAAAACTAAGCAATATTTTTTATCAGGTATGTTAAAAATAAATTATTGTTCATAAAATATTGGTTTAAGGTAGTTGTCGTGGTACAATATTGTCAAAAATTTTTAGATTATACGCACCGTAAAAGTATACGAGATTGTAGCTAAGTGATTCATAATTTGTTCGCAAGACTGTACCCTGGAGACGTTATTTTTACGTAATACTTTCAAATATTTTTATAAGTTTTAATCCGGCAACGTCGCTTATGCTCAACCAATAGATAAATTGGACTGACTCAGTCCATTTGAATTTACTGCGGAAATAATATCTATACTCGCGTACAGCCTTGCCAAGTTGTTTTTATCTGACACTAGTGATGTATACTTTTTACATATTGTTGAACTTTAAACGGTTATTTATAAACAATTGGGCGGTCAAAAATTTTTAATTATTTTTTTTTAAACTCAGCAAAAATACATTAAAACACTGTTAGTTTTTTGAAAGCTTCTGACAGTTAGTTTTTTCTGTATAACTAAGAAACTGGTACAGAACTACAGAAAGCCTATACAATCCATGTTAATTATTCAATTTTTAATTGAATTTATCTCGGGTTATAGACGGTCAATCGACTTCAAATTTTAAGGATATATGTATTGTCATGTCCTTAATAAGTATACAAAAATTCAAAATTTTCTGATGGTATGCTTATAGCACGACAACTACCTTAAAGAAACAAATATACCGGCGTCTTAACTATACTTAACTTATGAACAGCAGTTTAGATAGGTACAGGGTGATCCCCTATAATGTCGCCCCCTTTAACCTTTTTTATTTGAAGTGTCCCAAAAAAGTGTACTTGGTTATGTAGGTACTAAAAATTGCTATTTTTCTACATATAAAAAATTGGAAAATTGATCAGTATACAGGGAAAAACAAAAAGTATATTTTTTCTCAATGGATCAAGCTACCTATATATGAATTAATTTTTTATTCCTTATAAAATTCTAAGCATAATTCATATAACAAACCAGAGCTGGAAAAGATACTTTCTAAAAGTATTTAAATACTAGATACTAAATACTTTTAAATTTTTTTTTGAAAAAGATAAAATATAAAATATTTTTGAAAAATCCTAAAAGTATCTAAAGTACAAGATTCATTTAAGTATTTAAGATACTTTTTAAGACAACAAATACTTTCAAAGGAAAAGTGAATAAAAATATACAATTATGTCTAAAGTAAAGTCTACTAATTTAAAAAAAGTTTAGCACACCTACATATGAAGACAGGATTAGCAGTAACTGTTATGTGATAAAAATAATACAATAAACTAAAATAGTAATTAATCGTGCTCAACATAATTTATTATCAATTTGATTATTTTATAGGATTTGTGCTAGCTTGAGTGTCAAGCTTAGCTAGCACACACCCTGTTATTTTTAATATTTTCATTCTTTGCTAACAAACTAGCGATAAATGTGTTTAAATTTGTTACCATATTTTGCTCTCTTATTCCTATTAAACTTATGCTTTGTTTTACCTACCTTTCTTATTATTAGATAACAACTATAAAATATGCAGTTTTTAAAAAACAATACAAATATGCACCACTGCACACTGCACTACTAGTAAATGCACTACTCCCTCTGATACCCTTTGTCTCAGTCTCCACCCCCACTTCAGGTTATTAACGGTTTTAACTAATAAAAACCGGTTGTAAAGTATTTAAAGTTAAAAAAAAGTGTTTGAAATACTTTAAAGTATTTAAGATACTTTTTAAAAATACAAGATACAAATACTTTCAATATGTATCTAAACTATTAAATATAAATACCAAGATTCAAAATTTAAATACTTAAGTATTTAAGATAAAGTATCTTAAGATAAAGTATCTTAAGATACTTTAAGTATTTAAGATAATAATTGTATCTTTTATCTTGGATAATTCCCAGCTCTGTAACAAACCATCATCAAATATGTTTAATAAATAATTAATTCATATAGGTATAGGGTGAGAAAAAATAAACTTTTTGTTTTTCCCTGTAAGTATAGGTAATTATCAATTTTACAATTTACAATATGTAGAAAAAAAGTATTTTTTAGTTCCTACCTAACCACTTTTACATTTTTTGGGTCACTTAAAATAAAAAAGTTTTAAGGGGGGCGACATTATAGAGGATCACCCATATATCTGTACTCCAGACTCTGGAGTACAGATATATGGGTGATCCTCTATGGAGTCCAGAGACAAACTGTAATAAGTCCTCTTTTTTAAAATCACGTTTTATAATTTTTTCCTACAATTTTCTGCTCAAAAAACTAAATACACCAGAACTTAATCCTGTTTACCATTGAAAAGAGCGTAAAAATCTAGGCAGAATATACAGAATTGTGCAAATTAATGTGAACATTAGGAATTTCTATATTATTTTAACTTCGAACACTGCTGTGACAATTTTGACAGGTTTTTCTTGACATATCCCATAATCTATCATTCAGCATTAAGTAATTGCTGATGTCATGACTGCAGTCATTTTGCCGGTTATTGAGACTTATTTACACTAGGACAAAAAGGTAACCCTTCTAGACTGGCCTGTAAACTCACCGGACATTAATACTATTGAGAATTTGTGGGTATATGCAAGGACAGGTTGCTAAAAATGAATTCTACAACAAAAACTAAGATGATAGAGGCTTTCATTCAGGTATTGTTTTGAGATGACAAAATAAAGGAAAATTGTAAAACATTCTATGCCAAAACGAGTTAAAGCTTTAATAAAGGCCAAAAGGGGGACATATTTCCTAATAAATAATACTAAAATATTTAGAAACTAGTACTATTTGTATTTTTTATTTCAATAAATAATATTTAACGTAAATCTATTTGTGTTCACATTAATTCGCACAATACTGTATGTAACATCACACATTACACATTTGTGTAATGTCTGGCTCTGGGGTAAAGATATGTGTAGTATTTTTACTAATAATTTTAAAATTAGCATTTTTATTAATTCTTGTTAAAAACATTGTTTATTGTTGTATTTTTTTTTGGGCCATTGCACTTATCAACTGATAAATGATATTTGTGTAACCAGATTGGTATACCAATAGGCCTATAGGCCAAACAATGATTTACATTTGCAAAGTCAAAAATAGTTTTAATTATCCAGAGTATTAATATAGCTTGGGCATTTCCTTTATGTTCATACATTTAATGTATTTTTAGAACCAGACAAAAATAATAAAACAATTTTACTAACCTGTATAGTATCGAGGGAAGATATTTAAGAACAGGAGTATTGAGGTAAACAACAGTAGACAAACGATTACCCATTGTCTAGTAAACTTGCAAAATAGGGCATTTTTTCTTTTGGCACGAATTTTTAAAGTTTTATCAAAACTAACCTCAAACACTGTTTACCTTGTGCAAGCTGGAAATAAACTAGAATTATATCGTGTTAATGAAATAAAAGTAACTTACTTATCATATAGTCTCTTTATTCACTTACATCAATTTATAAAGCATTGTATTTCTATTAATTTATATATTTATTAAATCTACGAGAAGTAAACATCAAAAGCAGCGTTGCCAACCTTTTCGTTCGAAAAATCCTGAGTTCTCTAGTCAAATATCCGTAGAAATCCGTGGGTGAAGGGTAAAATCCGGACATTTATCATTACCAGCACAGAATATAAGCGTGCCAGGGATTAGAGGTGGCAGGCACCGCGGCGACTTAGAAACTTGGATAGATTTACGAATTTTCACTAAAAATTTTGATTGGTACTCAACAGTGCTGCCAGATTGGGCGCTTTAGCGCCAATTGGGCGGTTTTAAGAAATAATTTGCGCCTAGTTTTTTATAAAAAGCGCAATCCGCAATTTGGGCGATTTTAAAAAAAATAAATTGCTCTTTTGGAAATTCTTCGAATTAAACTTTACTTAAAATATATCTTCAGATTGCATGCAGCTGCCTGTATTTAATACTTATAGATATTAACAGCGATCACCACAAATAATAATCATAGATGGCATTAAAGTAGTGTAAACACATACTTACTGGGTAAGTGTATATGTGTAAAAAAATGTAATTTTATAATTAGAGGCGGTCAAAATTTGAATTCAAGTAAAAGAAATTGAAATTAAAATATGAGTTCTGTTTGGACAGCTAACTTTTTCCCCCTTTCCGTTACTGGGCTGTTGTGCAGCCGGCTTAACAGTAATAATATTAGTAATAAATATAGCCTACCAGCATTCACAATAATAATGAATATATTCCTATAGGAACAGTTTCTATTCCTTATTATTTTGAATGCTAGTAGGCCATATCTAAATTTATTTATTTTTAAAAATAAAGAATATTTATTTTTTTATTTATTTTTAATAATATTAAACATTAATTTTTGTATATTTCATAAATAATAATAAAATGGTTTACTATCAAGAAAAATGTCTTTATCTATAAAAATATTAAAATGGCGTGTTTAAATATTTTAATGCATTTTGCGAATTCGTTACAAGAATTTAATTTTAATTTTACCAACCTAACGTTGGCGCTAATTGCAATTTTGTTGGCGCTTTTAGGCGATAACTCACTCGAAAATTGGCGCCTTGACTTTAAAATATCTGGCAACACTGGTACTCAATATTTATCAGCTGTTCAGTTATTTAGCATTGACATTTGGCGGAAGGTGGCGCTTTCTTAGTAGTGCTTGGCGCTTTTAAGATTTACACATTTCATAAATACATATATTTATAAACAATGTAATTAGATACTAATAGTGTGATAGTGAAATAGTTGGAAAATATAAAAAGGGTTTCAAGCAATTTTTTACTTGTCGCAGGTTTTAATACATAAAATATCAAGTAATTATGAATTATGCGATAATGTCCAAATATCCGTAGATTTTCAGACAAAATCCGGTTATCCGTTAATGACCCTTAAAATCCGTAGATCTACGGAAAAATCCGTAGGGTTGGCAACGCTGATCAAAAGACAACTTAACACTGTTGCCGCATTTAGCTTATTTCTTCTTAATGTTTTTTTCATAGAAAAAAGGTATTTTTTTAAATGGCATGATCAACGATTACTTTACTTAACGCTTTTATAATACAGTATAAACAATACCTAATTATCTACTGGAAATGATTATAAATAAATTGTGGCCACAGAAGTAACACTAAAGCCTGATTCATAGATTGCCTTCCTTCTTCCCGTAGAAGATGAACAATACAAAAACCGTTGCGCTGTTTCCATACGGAAATCTATAAAGCCTGATTTATAGATTGCCTTCCTTCCTTCCTGGGTTATAAAATATCCTTAAATTAACCTTCAAATTGACATTTGACAGCCCTGATAGAATAAGGTTTATTTTTTACAAAAGAGGAGTAAAATGATTGTTCTTACCAATTTGAGGTCCCTTTTAAGGCTTGCAAGCTTCTAAGCTTGCAAGTATATTTGTAAGAAACACAACGTTTAAAACCATTATTAATCTGTACAAACCCAAAGCAAAAGAATTGTAAACAACAAAAATGGCCGCCATTGAATAATGTGCAGTGTTGCAGTGATTTTTAGTATTTCTATTACGAGATCGAACAGACCTTGTTGTGTGGATTGTGACGAAAACCATAGATAGCCGTTTATAGATTCCCGTACGAGATTGTATTGTTTATCTTCTAAGGGAGTAAGGTAAGTAAGGTACGTAAGGCACAACGGTTTTTGTATTGTTCATCTTCTACGGGAAGAAGGAAGGTAATCTATAAATCAAGCTTAACAGTGTTGCCGGTTGCGGGTATTTCACCCAAAAATCGGGTATTTTTGTGATGCAGCATATAGTCAAGGTGTAAAATCCTTGGCATATAGTGACCATTCGTACCGGTTAATCGGTCTTTTTACGAGAAATCATAATTTCTTACACAAAATAATAATAAAATAGAGTTCCAAATTTGTTGGTTAATCGGTCTTTTTACGAGAAATCATAATTCCTTAGACAAAATCAGGGTGGACAACCCTGGACAAAATAATAAATCTCACAAAATAAAATTTGTAAAACTGTTTGTTCACAAAATAAAAAAAAACAGTTTTGGCGGCTCACGACTCGTGAGTTACAAGTAAAAAAATACTGAAGAAAAATTGACTCAATGGACTGAAAATAAGGTACCTAGGTACCACCCGGTCAACATTTAACGTAACACAGTATTGCCGTTATGTAACATAGGAGTAACAATGTAATGTAACGATGTTACTAAAATGCAACGCAACGGTTCCTCAAAATAATGGTAACATTGTTACCGTCCCAAGTTAACCAATATGCAATATAACAATAACGTAACATTGCGATACTATTGTAATGTAACAAAATTACCAATAAGCAATGTAACAACAATGTAACATTGTGAAACTTTTGTAATGTAACAAAATTACCAATAATTATTGCTTAAGCAATACAGGGTGTTATGTAATTAATGTTATATATTAAAATGGGTTGTTCCTTAGGGTCCATAAAGAAGCACCTGAAACTTTTTTTCTCTAAAGTCTAAAAATAATTTATAAAAACCTTTATCCTACCAAAAAGTACGCCACTGATCGACTAGGAACTTTAGGTTAATCTGGTGGATTTATTATGTTATGGTTGGTAACAGTGTTTCCAAAATCTCTCAAAAAAGTTGACAAACATTGTTTAAATTTATCTTAATTACAAAAATGACAAAATTAACAATGCAAATTGTCAATTTGGCGTTTTTATTAATTGTTGGTCATGTCATTTTTGTACTGAAGGTAAATTCAAACAAAATCTGACAACTTTTATGACAGAATCTAGTGCATTTCTTTTAAATTTTAGGTTATGTTTTCAAATTGTAAATATCTTAACTAAGGAAAGTGCTTTTGGATTTATTTACACAAATTAAATGTTTAAAAGAAAAAAACTGATAAAAAAATTAATTTTGTGGTTATGGATTTCAAATTTCAAAGGTACTAAATTTTCTAATCATTGCTTAAGCTAATAGCTGGATAATAAATACAGAAGGGTATTAGGCATACAACTTTTGTATTTATTGAGTTTTTATTTATTTTTTGCAAGAAAAATTTTTAGTAACAATTTTTTCAGTATTTTAATATATAACATTAATTACATAACACCCTGTATAACAGCAGCGAAAACTATTGTAATGTAACAATATTACCAATAAGCAATACAGGGTGTTATGTAATTACTGTTATATATTAAAATACTCAATGGGGCGGGGTCGGTTGGGTTGGGTTGTTAAGTTTGGGTTGGTTTCGCTCACTTGCCCATTTTAGTGTACCTGCATAACCAAGATGACAGGTAATCGTCATAACCTCAAATTACCTGATTTTAAAAATTGCGTTTTCCGCAATTTATGACGATATTTTTCATAATTCACGCTTTTTCACTTCCACTTTCAAATTCTACGTCTATTAGATACGTGTTTTTGGCTCGCTGCATGTTCTTTTTGACAGAAAATCACGGTTATCAGCCCCTTTTTTTTTTTTTAATTACGCGATAATTATACAACTTTTTCACCCTGGGCCGATTGTTTATGAACTTTTACATCCCTCCACACCTATTTTTGGCATTTTGGCAACTTTCCTGCTGTTTTTCGGAAAAGTCGCTAAAGTGAAAATTTACCTAAAATACTAAATACCTTTTGACATAAGGAGTAAACGAAAAATATTTAAAAAAATATTTTTCCAAAGGTAAAGAAAAAAAAAGTTTCTTATATATTTTTTTGATACGCCACTGGTTACACACTTGGTTTATCTCTGCACACTTGTGTTCTGTGAGAACATAGATACCAACCAACAAAGTAGCTGGGCGTTGCCAGATGTAAAAAATTGTTACTAAAAATTTTTCTTGAAAAAAATAAATAAAAACTCAATAAATACAAGTTTTATGCCCTTAAAGCTCTAATACCCTTCTGTATTTATTTACTCATCCATCTATTAGCTTAAGCAATGATTAGAAAATTAATTTAGTACCTATTTTAAAAAATTCCATAACCACAAAATTAATTTTTTCCTCGTTTTTGTTTTCTGTTTACTCAGATGAAATTGGGACCAGTTCACAGGTTAAACTTTAAACATTTAATTTGTGTAAATAAATCCAAAAGCACTTCCCTTAGTTAAAATATTTACAATTTGAGCACATAACCTAAAATTTGAAAGAAATGCACTAGATTCTGTCATAAAAGTTGTCAGATTTAGTTTGAATTTACATTCGCAAATGGTCAATTTGGCGTTTTTATTAATTGTTGGTTATATCATTTTTGTACTGATCAGTACAAGTTCAGATTTGCATTGTTAATTTTAGCATTTTTGTAATTAAGCTAAATTTAAACAATGCTTGTCAACTTTTTTGACAGAATTTGGAAACGCTGTTGTTACCAACCATAACATAATAAATTAAATTAGGCAACCAGATTACCCTTAAGTTCCTAGTCGATTAGTGGCGTACTTTTTGGTAGGATAAAGGTTATTATAAATTATTTTTAGTCTTTGGAATTTAGAAGAAAAAAAATTCAGGTGCCTAAGAATTCTTTATGGACCCCAAGGAACAACCCATTTTAATATATAACATTAATTACATAACACCCGGTATAACAGCAACGTAACATTGTGAAACTATTGTAATGTAACAAAATTACCAATATGCAATATAACACTAACGTAACAATGTGAAACTATTGTAATGTAACAAAAGCAATACAATTGTATTAACAGCAACGTAACATTGTAAAACTATTGTAATTTAACAAAATTACCAATATGCAATATAACAGTAACGTACCATTGTGAAACTATTGTAATATCCCTGCTGAAAAAGACGGGTAATATCGGATGATTGCGGATAAAAAACCAAGCTGGTTTTATGTCCATTTATATCTGTTTTCATCCGACATATCTGATTTTACCCGGCATGTCGGTTTTTATCTGCAAATGCGGGTATAAATATTATCCGCGAACGTCGGGTTTTATCTATTTAGTTCTATGTCTGCTTTCATCTGGTTTCATCCGCAAATACCTGTATTTGGGTTTATATCTGCATTCACCCGGTTTTATCTGATTTTATCCGCAAACATCTACTTTAATCCGCAAACGTCTGCTTTATCCGATTTCACCTGCAAACATCTGCTTATATCCGCAAAAATCTGCTTTTATCTGTGAACGTCTGCTTTAATCCGCAAACTTCTGCTTTTATCTGCAAACATCTGCATTTATCCGCGAACGCCTCCTTTAATCAGCAAACATCTGTTTTAATCCGCAAACATCTGATTCTATCCGCAAACATCTGCTTTTATCCGCAAACATCTGTTTTAATCTCCAAACATCTGCTTTTATCCGCAAACATCTCTTTTAATCTGCAAACATCTGCTTTTATCCGCAAACATCTGATTTTATCCGCTTACATATGCTTTTATCCGCAAACATCTGATTTTATCCGCAAACATCTGCTTTTATCGGCAAACATCTGCTTTTATTCACAAACATCTGATTTTATCCGCAAACATATGCTTTTATGCGCAAATATTTGATTTTATCCGCAAATATCTGATTTTAATCGCAAACATCTGATTTTATCCGCAAACATCTGCATTTATCCGCAAATATCTGCTTTTATCCGCGAACATCTGCAAACATCTGCTTTAATTGCAAACCTCTGCTTTCATCCGGGTTCGGTTTGCCTGCATTTCCTTTGTCCGTTTCGGTCCTGTTTCGTACGCAAACATCTGGTTTCATTCGCGCTTTTTGTTTTCCTTTTTCTCATGTATACTTTAGTTTAGTTTACCTGCTTTGTCAAATTTTACTGAGCTTTAACTAACTTGTTGTTAGCCGTTCACGGCACACAACTTTATAACTCTAAAAGGAATTATTTGAATAAAAACAACCTGTAAAGGAAATAAGTTTATTCAACACGACATTTTTCCAATGGGAAAATAATTTAATTATATTCACCAGATTTAAATTTAAAAATCAGGTATACTATAGTGAAGATTACCACATGTGCACAGAAATAATAAGTCTAATAATTCTTACATATATATTAAAAATATTGGTTATGCCAAAATTAAAAAGTTTATAAAGTTAGATGAAAAATTCTACGCCGAAATAAGTGTTTTTCAAACAAATTCTATACAGATTGAAGATGTTATAATTCCAAATGTATTTGAAATTAAACATATATGTTTTCTAACAATTAATTTAAATGTAAGCTTAATGATTAAAAAATGTCTATTTAGGTCTTTTAACAAAGACCTTATTTGTATTTTACCAAATAATATTGAAGTTCAATAAACTTATTTCCTTTACAGGTTGTTTTTATTCAAATAATTCCTTTTAGAGTTAGTGTGCCGTGAACGGCTAACAACCAGTTAGTTAAAGCTCAGTAAAATTTGACAAAGCAGGTAAACTAAACTAAAGTATACACGAGAAAAAGAAAAACAAAAAGCGCGAATGAAACCAGACGTTTGCGTACGAAACAGGACCGAAATGGACAAAGGAAATGCAGGCAAACCGAACGAGGATAAAAGCAGAGGTTTGCAATTAAAAGCAGATGTTTGCAGATGTTCGCAAATTAAAGCAGATATTTGCGGATAAATGCAGATGTTTGCGGATAAAAGCAGATGTTTGCGGATAAAAGCAGATGTTTGCGTATAAAATCAGATGTTTGCGGATAAAAGCAGATGTTTGCCGATAAAAGCAGATGTTTGCGGATAAAATCAGATGTTTGCAGATAAAAGCATGTTTGCGGGTAAAACCGTATGAAAGCAGATGTTCGCGGATAAAATGAGATGTTTGCGGTTAAAAGCAGATGTTCGCGGATGAGTGCAGATGTTCGCGGATAAAATGAGATGTTCGCGGATGAAAGCAGATGTTCGCGGATAAAAGCATATGTTCGCGGATAAAATGAGATGTTGGCGGATAAAAGCAGATGTTTGCGGGGGTGCACTAACCGGATGAAATCAGGCGTTCGCAGATAAAAGCATGTTTGCGGGTGAAACCGTATGAAAACAGATGTTTGCGGATAAAACCAGACGTTTGCGGATGAAAGCAAATGTTCGCGGGTGATTGCAGATGTTCGCGGATGAAATCAGATGTTCGCGGATAAAAGCAGATGTTGGCGGATAAAATCAGATGTTCGCGGATGAAAGCAGATGTTCGCGGATGATTGCAGATGTTTGCGGATAAAAGCAGATGTTTGCGGGTGAAACCGTATGAAAGCAGACGTTCGCGGGTAAAAGCAGATGTTCGCGGGTGATTGCAGATGTTCGCGGATGAAAGCAGATGATCGCGGATAAAACTAGATGTTGGCGGGTGAAATTGGACTAGGCAGACGTTTGTGGATAAAACCAGACGTTTGCGGATAAAACCAGACAAAAATAGACAACAAAAATGCAGGTAATCGCGGATAAAACCAGACGTAAGCAGACGTTTGCAGATGATTCCGGACAAATTCAGATATAAACGAAACACAGTGAAGACGGTTAAAAACAGATGATTGCAGATGATTGCGGGGGTGCACTAACCGGACATAAAACACAACTAACCGGGTGTTCGCGGATATAGCGATGCGGACAAAAGCAGATGTTATCAGATGATATTTTTACCCGCTTTTATCCGGCTTCGACGAAGAATTTATACCTGCAATTATCTGCTTTTATCCGGTTTTGACGAAGAATTTATATCCGCAATCATCCGTCATTTTCAGCAGGGATAACAAAATTACCAATATGCAATATAACAGTAACGTAACATTGTAAAACTATTGTAATGTAACAATATTACCAATAAGCAATATAACAGCAACGTAACATTGTGAAACTATTGTAATGTAACAATATTACCAATAACCAATATATAACAGCAACGTAACATTGTGAAACTATTGTTATGTAACAAAATTACCAATATGCAATATAACAGCAACGTAACATTGTAAAACTATTGTAATATAACAAAATTACCAATATGCAATATAACAGTAACGTAACATTGTGAAACTATTGTAATATAACAAAATTACCAATATGCAATATAACAGTAACGTAACATTGCAATACTATTGTAATAAGTTTGTTACGTAACAGTTACATTTAAGTTACGATATTATGTATCATTTGATACGCTTTAGCGTTCAACTGACGGGACTTTCTCATGTCGAGCATAATAACGTTGAAACGTAACAATGTTACATAACCGTAAAGGCCATGTTATGTAACAAAAGTTCGATTGCGAAAATGTAACGGCAACGTAACATTGTTACCTATTTGCCACCATCAGGTTATGTAACTGTAATGTTACATATTACGATTTTTCATAACATTTTGGTTATGTAACAATGTAACTTAAGAAAGCGGGAAATAGGAACCTATTTGCAACCGTCAGGTTATGTAACTGTAATATTACGATCGTTGCATAACATTTTGGTTAATGTTACGTTACAGTTATGTTTTACTTTCATAACGGCAATCTAACATTGTTATGTAACAATGTTACTTCAATGAGTGTGAAATAGGAACCTATTTGCAACCGTCAGGTTATGTAACTGTAATCCCAGCAAACAGAGCTGTAACCAACTCGTGTTATTCACGTCGAATTTTGGTTGTTATTTAACGAGTTTTAAAGTAACGGATTAGTGACGTGAAATAAACGTTTTGAAAAAACGAAGGTTTTAACAAAAATTAAATTTTTATATTTGTTATATTAAATATTACATAAACATAAAAAAACTTCCCATGCAGTTCTTTCAGTTGAAATCAAGAAGGTACTTACCACAGGAATTCTGAGAAGTTTTAAAAATAAGTTTGATACACGTAAAATTTAGATGAAATATGTACCTAAGTACCCAGAAAACAGAAAATGACGAACGACGTTTAAGACGTAAAAATAAACATCAAAATAAAACGTATATTTCTCGCCAGTATCTAACCACTTACTTCATACCAGAATCAGACGAATATGCGACGTCATCAAAATGTTTCAAAATTCGCCAATATGTAGGCAATCCATGCATACCTCTCGCCTCTGTAGCACAATAGATAGTCCTATATAGGTGGAATGCCTTAAGCTGCTTAGTAAGAATTTCTTACTAAGGCAAAATTACTGACCATACCGCTTCTGCTTGTAAGTTTTGAAGGGACACAGCTGGTCCTGTGGCCCACTCTGCGAAAAGTAAGCAGTGGGCCCCACTACTAACTTTTAGCAAAAGCTTTTTATAAAATTTAACATTTAATGTTAAACATGTTGTTGAATAATTTCTCAAAAATAGTGCTGCAGCACTATTTTTGAGAAATTATTCAACAACCAAAACATCGTCACGTCATGTTTGTACCTTAATGGACGTAAACCCACTGGGAAAGAAACCTTAAAAAATATTGCTGCAATGTTCGCCGACTTTACAAATAAAATATTTCCTGTGCTACTTAATTGCATTAACATAAATGAAATGTTACATTGAAATATTGCATATAATAATTTCCAACAACCTTAAATTTAAAACATTATTTAAAGATTCACATGAAAAGTTTTTACAATGTTATATTTGTAACATTTAGTATAAAATGTTGCATAAAAGTTTTTAAACATTAGAATTATAATATTGCAGACAACTTTTTTTCAATGTTTCAATTGAAATATATTTCAATATATTAACACAAGTTTCAAATGAAAAATGTTTGCAACTTTACTTTTAAATATACAATAGAAACATTTATTTTGGAATGTTTGGGAATATTTTTGAAACATTGCAATTATAATATTACATTGATAAGTTTTGGGCAATGTTTCATCCGAAATAATACATTAATATGATTTTTGCAATGTTACTTTATATAAACAATATAAACATTTAATTTGCAAGATTTTTAAAACATTGCAATTATAATATTACATTGATAAGTTTTGGGCAATGTTTCATCCGAAATATTACATTAAGATGATTTTTGCAATGTTGCTTTATATAAACAATATAAACATTTAATTTGCAAGATTTTTGATACATTGCAATTATAATATTACATTGATAAGTTTTGGGGAATGTTTCATCCTAAATATTACATTAAGATGATTTTTGAAATGTTGCTTTATATAAACAATATAAACATTTAATTTGCAAGATTTTACATTGTAACTATAATATTACATTTATAATTATAACTTTAGTTTTGGACTATGTTTCATCCGAAATATTGCATTAAGATAATTTTTGCAATGTTGTTTGCAGACTGACTTGCCGAGGCATCTCGCCGCTGTCTTGGTCATTTATATCTTTATAATTATAAGTGAACATTGCCGAGCTTGATGCGTGTCTCCCGTCACCGACTGCCTGACACTGATGAGACCAAATAGGTCGAAACAGTCTGTTATTTATATATAATAGGCCTATAGCTTACGGATAAATAATTATAATTAATTATTATAATAATAATTCATATTAATTTAATTGCAATGTTCCTGTAATGTTGCAGGAACCTTTCATTAACAAAAATAACATTTAGTAACATTGCAATTAATACATTTAAGCAACATTTTATTCGTAAATGTAATGTTTCTGAACCATAAGGCTTTGTTGCAATGTTCCTGCAACATTGCCACAAGGTTTTTTGTAACATTATACCTATAGATAACATTACATTTGTTATAACAAATGTAATGTTGCAGGAACCTTACATTAACAAAAATAACATTTACCTAGTAACATTGCAATTAATACATTTAAGCAACATTTTATTTGTAAATGTAATGTTCCTGAGCCGGACATAAGGCTTTGTTGCAATGTTCCTGCAACATTGCCACAAGGATTTTTGTAACATTACATCTAACAAATGTAACGTTCAGTAACATTGTAGAAATATTATTTTTCCCAGTGGGAAGACGTATTAAAGATGTCTTTAAGAATCGTCCATGTTAAGGGGGACATTTTTTACGTCTAAGTAACACGTTTTAATTACGTCCACAAAATACATCATAAAAATGTGACATTCCAACGTTGATAACTCGTATTATATACCTAAAAAAACACATCTTTTGGTTGAAATATTACCAAAATGTCACGTGTTTTTCACTCTTTTCTGTTTGCTGGAATATTACGATCGTTTCGTTGCATATCATTTTGGTTAATGTTACGTTACAGTTATGTTTCACTTTATAACGGCAATGTAACATTGTTATGTAAATGTTACTTCAATTGAAGTAACATTAATGAGTGTGAAATAGGAACCTATTTGCAACCATCAGGTTATGTAACTGTAATATTACGATCGTTACATAACATTTTGGTTAATGTTACTTTACAGTTATGTTTCACTTTCATAACGGCAATGTATCATTGTTATGTAACAATGTTACTTCAATGAGTGTGAAATAGGAACCTATTTGCAACCATCAGGTTATGTAACTGTAATATTACGATCGTTACATAACATTTTGGTTAATGTTACTTTACAGTTATGTTTCACTTTCATAACGGCAATGTAACATTGTTATGTAACAATGTTACTTCAATGAGTGTGAAATAAATAATAAATAAATAAATAAATCGTTTATTAGCAAAAGCTATAAATGTTACATTTTATATATAAATATACTTATTATCACAATCCAAAATCAAACGTGTGTGTGTACATAAAATGATAGTGCCCTTTTAAATTTACTATAATTTGACTCACTTTTAATTATCACAGGTAAGTTATTAAACAAAATTAGACCATTATAGAATATTGTTCTATAAAGAGCACAACCACTTGCTGTATCCACATAAAAATCACTTGCTGTTCTCGTGTTATATTCATGAACATTATTAACAAATATTAATTTGCTATATAAATATAATGGTGTCATTTTATTTTTTATTTTATAAACTAAATCAAGAGTACGGTATAAAAGTCTTTGGTTAACATTCATAAAATTGAGGACTTCCAAATAGGAACCTATTTGCAACGGTCAGGTTATGTAACTGTAATATTACGATCGTTACATAACATTTTGGTTAATGTTACGTAACAGTTATGTATCATTTTCATAACGGCAATGTAACATTATTATGTAACAATATTGGAGTAACATATGTTACTCCTATGAGTGGGAAATAGGAACGTATTTGCAACCTTCAGGTTATGTAACTGTAACGTTACACATCACAATTGTTACATAACATTTTGGTTAATGTTACGTAACAGTTATGTAGGTATCATTTTCATAACGGCAATGTAACTTATGTAACAATGTTACTCCTATGAGTGGGAAATAGGAACCTATTTGCAACCTTTAGGTTATGTAACTGTTACGTTACATTACGTTACCCATCACAATTGTTACATAACATTTTGGTTACTGTTACGTTACAATGTTGACCGGGATGTATATCCCTTATCCTAGTTTTGTATAAAAATGGCTAACAAAGAGATATTTATTAGATATCCTTTATGGATATCCATTGTACGATTTTTCGAATTTTTCTGTAGGTAGCTGGATGTCCATTATATATGCATTTGGGGTCAAATGTTTAAGTAATGCATATATATCTAGGTAATGGACATGTAACTTACCTTCAGAAAAATTCCCAAAAGTCAACGATATCCTTTGGAGGAATGATGATCTAACTCATGACCAACCAGAAAATCAAAACATGACCTTAGTAAAAAATCGTTAGTTTTTGAGATAGAGTCATTTTTATGAATTTTGTAAAACTTGACACAGCTACAAAATTCCATCTTCTTAGATTATATTTTATGTTGTGCAATCCTAAATATGCCTGCTATTGATTACAAAATAAAACTAATAGTAGTTTTTTACCTTTTGAAAACAAACATTTTTTTGCCCGATTTTATATATAAGTTTTTTTAATTAGACTGTAAAAAAATATGTCAAACAAACTTGGCGAGATATTTAAAAAATTGCTAATTTAGTGTAAAATGCCAAGTATAACTTAAAGAAAAAGATTTTGCTGTTTTACTGCAAAACGAGTTTATGGTTAAATTATTTCAATATTTAGGAATTTAAACAAAAACACTTCTGTAATGAAAATAACAGATATTTAATTAAAACCTAACGAATCACAAATAAAAATTAAAGAATGTGTTCAAAATGCCTGCCACCAAGTCGAATGCAAGCGCTGAATCTTTTTAAAAAAGATCGTTTTATCTGCCTTGCACTTTCTGCGTCTTTTATTTGTTGTGCGGCTTCATTAATTTGGTGTCTCAATTCATGTACGTTATGAATTACTATTCCATCGACTTTTTCCTTTAGGCAACCCCAGTAAAAAAAATCGAGAGTATTTATATTTGGAGACCGGGGAGGCCACAAAATGGGACCAAGACGGCCGATCCATCTCTCTGGATAAACTTGATCCAAATAATTTCTTACTTCCCGTGCTGGACAGCCATCATGTTGAAGCCACATTGCCCTGCGTGTGGCGACAGGCACATTATCCAAAAGATTTGTCAGTTCGTTTTCCAAAAACTCTTGATAATTTTCCCCATTTAAATTTTCAGGTAATTCAAAGGGAATGATTATTTGGCCGTTCAGACTGTAAAAAAATATGTCACGCAAACTTGGCAAGATATTTTAAAAATTGCTAATTTAGTGTATACACTATAGTTTTTAAAATGGCAAAAAAATTCCTATGTTATAGAAAAAGATATTGTTTTTTTACTGCAAAACGAGCTCATTGTTTTCAAAAGGTAAAAAACTACTATTAGTTTTATTTTGAACTGTAATCAATAGCAGGCATATTTAGGATTGCACAACATAAAATATAATCTAAGAATATGGAATTTTGTAGCTGTGGCACTCGAAAAAATGATATAAGGTGTCAAGTTTTACAAAATTCATAAAAATGCCTTTATCTCAAAAATTAACGATTTTTTTACTAAGGTCATGTTTTGATTTTCTGGTTGGTCATAAGTTGGTCCATCATTCCTCCAAAGGATATCGTTGACTTTTGGGACACCCTGTATAAATGCAAATTTCTCAAGTAAACATTTTTTTTGAGACGTGTACCTACCCTTGCGGCATTGAGTTTACGGTGAATTCACCGTGAATTCACCGTTTGCGTGAATTCACCGTGAATACACCGTTTATGTGCAGTGAATAAACCGTCCATTTGTTAATTCACGGTGATTTCACGGTAAATTCACGGTGAACTCAAGTTTGCAAAATCACCGCAAATTCACTGTGAAAGTACCGTAAATTTATCGTGAAAACACCGTAAATTGACTGTGAAAACACCGCAAATTGTAAGTGTAAGATTCGAACAATCTGCTAATTGGTTATTCCCAATACAATATACAAATATCGAAAGAGAGCTCTCGTGTAGCTGCGCAAAATTAACGAGGTTGAGACGCCATCATAAAGAAAAAAACAACAAGTTGGACGCCATTTATTAGCAGTTTTTTTATTAGTCGATTTCTGTGTTAAGCGGTTTAAGCAATACATCTCACGGCTGCTTACGCAAGCGAGCTAACTATAAATAGCGTTGGGTTGCAATAGTTAGTTGGAAGTGTGCGTCTGTAATGGCATAGCTGAACATTAATTGTTTGAAGTCCCCATCTCCATCCTCATCTGCTCAGTAACGAATAATGGCTAGCTATAGTCGATTTTGTTATTATTATTGGTTTATTTACCGTGAATTCACTGTGAATTTACCGTGAATTCACCGTGAATATACCGCTAAAATACGGTGGATTCGCAATTAAAATACTGTGAAAAGTGCGTGAATTCACCGTCTAACTACCGTTTACAAATGTCACAAACAGACGGTTTATTCACGGTGAATTCACGGTGAATTCACAGTGAATTCACGGTGAATAAACCGTAAACTCAAGGCCGCAAGGGTAAATAGTAGTCCTTCTTAGTGTGTCGAGACTACGAAAGAATGTGAACTTAATTACAAATTTTACCTATAAAGAGCTCTTATCCATTACCTCTAGTATAAATTTGAAGGTCACATGTGCATATCTAATGGGCACCTTACTTTTATTCATTTTACCATCAGATATCGTGTTAATCTTACCACTACATTTTACAAAAAAAATAGTTATTTTAGGTTCTGGAAATAAGAAAAAAAACAGTATAATGGATGGATGGATGGATTTGTTGGGTGGAGGGTAGCCACATTGTGGCTACATGCACTTAGGCCACAGTTGGCCCTTTGTACTGCCCCCGAGATCCATTTCCCCATTTGTGTTTGCTCAAATTTTTTTAATCCAGCCATCCGAGTTTCCGAAAGAAATCTAGAAAGACGGCTGGAGAGATGGAGCTAATGTTGGTTGCATCAACCCATTCTTCTCCAAACAGTATAATAAAAAATTACAGTTTATTTCAACCTTTGTTGTTTTTAGAAAAACTATAAAATAAAATTTATTTAAAAAAAATAAAATTATGAAAATGTCTATAAATAGCATATTTTTAGGTCATATCGGCATCATTGTTTCTTGATTTCCTGAAATAAAATAATCTGTAATTTAAATATATTTTATATTTAGTTTTTTTGTCATTGCAATGGAAAAGTGCCACCATGAATATTAGGGAAATTATAGCAAAAAGTCTAAAATATTCACCTTTATGTAAGTTTAATATTCAACCACAGTTAATAAATAGTAATTTATGTAATATGTGCAGAAGGTAGGTAGTTTTCGGGCGAGTTTCCTATATTATTTTTTCGGCAACCGCCCGGTAAGTGCAATAATTTTTTTAATAACTTCCCTTGCGGCCTTGAGTTCACGGTTTATTCACCGTGAATTCACTGTGAATTCACGGTGAATAAACCGCCTGTTTGTGACATTTGTAAATGGTAGTTAGACGGTGAATTGACGCACTTTTCACAGACGGTTTATTCACGGTGAATTCACAGTGAATTCACGGTGAATAAACCGCCTGTTTGTGACATTTGTAAATGGTAGTTAGACGGTGAATTGACGCACTTTTCACAGACGGTTTATTCACGGTGAATTCACAGTGAATTCACGGTGAATTTACGGTGAATAAACCGTGAACTCAAGGCCGCAAGGGAGATTATACTATCCCTCCTTTTTTAAATGGAACCACTACGGACTTGGCTTTTCAATGTCGTCGTTTATTAAATATGTACTGGTAGTTTATAACTTCCAGAATAACAATATAATGTTTAAGTAGGCAGGTAAATTTATAAACCCTTTTAATTTTACTGTTGAACTTGTGAATTTAGTTTTTGTAAAATAAATGCGCTTCATCAATATTTAAGTATAAACAAATTATTTATTTAATAATGTTTATAAATAAAAAAATCTTATTATTTATTATTAATTTTTTATTTAATTATTAATACCGTCTATTAGCAACAAAATTACTATTTATTAAAAAGTAAACAACCATTTACAAACAATTAAAATAATTTATTATTTACATTACCACGTACGTACGGTGATTTCACGGTTAATTCACGGTGATTTCACAGTAAATTCACGGTGAACTCAAGTTTGCAAAATCACCGCAAATTCACCACGTGGTACTGTATAGTAATTTACGATGTTTTCACAGTAAACTCACAGCGCTTTTACGGTGAATTCACGGTGATTTCACGATAAATTTACGGTACTTTGACAGTGAATTTGCGGTGATTTTGCAAACTTGAGTTTACCGTGAATTTACCGTGAGTTCACCGTGAAGTTACCGTGAAATCACCGTGAATTAACCGTGAAATCACCGTGAATTTATCGAAAAAACAGCGTGAGTTCACCGTTTAATTACCGTCTACAAATGTCACAAATGGACGGTATATTCACTGCACATAAACGGCGTATTCACGGTGAATTCACGCAAACGGTGAATTCACGGTGATTTCACCGTAAACTCAAGACGCAAGGGTTGACATGTTTAAAAATTATAAATTTAGCTAAACTTCTAAAATTAGAATTATAAGTTTAGAAGGGCTAAATGTTATTTTTTGTCAAAGTCCTTTATAATCCTTAATTTTCAATTACCAAATTTTTTGTATGTAAACAAATAAAAATAGTAATTGAAAAGTGAAGATTATAAAAGGCATAAGTGCAAACCCAAGAGTTTAAAATATACACACCCAATATAACATCAGAATACACACCCAATATAACATCAAAAATGTTTAGGTTAACCTCCCTTGCGGCCTTGAGTTCACGGTTTATTCACCGTGAATTCACCGTGAATTCACCGTGAATAAACCGTCTGTTTGTGACATTTGTAAACGGTAGTTAGACGGTGAATTCACGCACTATTCACAGTATTTTAAATTGTGAATCCACCGTATTTTGGCGGTATATTCACGGTGAATTCACCGTGAACTTAAGGCCGCAAAAGTAGGTATATCCTATAGGTTTAACACAATCAACTATAGCTAGCCATTCTTCGTTACTGAGCAGATGAGGATGGAGATGGGGACTTCAAACAATTAATGTTCAGCTATGCCATTACAGACGCACACTTCCAACTAAATATTGCAACCCAACGCTATTTATAGTTAGCTCGCTTGCGTAAGCAGCCGTGAGATGTATTGCTTAAACCGCTTAATACACTTACAATTTGCGGTGTTTTCACAGTAAACTCACAGCGCTTTTAAGGTGAATTCACGGTGATTTCACGATAAATTTACGGTACTTTCACAGTGAATTTGAGGTGATTTTGCAAACTTGAGTTCACCGTGAATTTACCGTGAAATCACCGTGAATTAACCGTGAAATCACCGTGAATTTATCGCAAAAACAGCGTGAGTTCACCGTTTAATTACCGTCTACAAATGTCACAAATGGACGGTATATTCACTGCACATAAACGGTTTATTCACGGTGAATTCACGCAAACGGTGAATTCACGGTGATTTCACCGTAAACTCAAGGCCGCAAGGGTTGACATGTTTAAAAATTATAAATTTAGCTAAACTTCTAGAATTAGAATTATAAGTTTAGAAGAGAGTCAAATCAAATGAAACCGGCCACCTAAAAAAGTTCTTTTATGGATTTTAAAAACAATTGTGTTTTTTAATAGAGGTATAAATAGATTATTATTCCCTAATTTTATTTTTAAAAATTTCACTTAATTTAGAAACAATCGCGAATCGAAAATTTACGCATCTATTTTTGTATTTGTTTGTATTTCGGAAACTAATAGACATATTTAAGTGATTTTTTTTTTATAAGAAAGATAAATGTCTATATTTTTTATTAAATATCAATCAATTGTTTTTAATTCAATTTTTTTTATTTTTTTTTACAATTTTTTTTAAACAATTTCGAGTTTGGCCAGGTTCTCAATTTTATTCTAAAATAGGATTAAATCCATTTCATGCGTAAAACAGAATCGAGTAAATTAAAAAAAAAAAAGTTAGTAACCACCAATATTAAGGAAGTTATGAATATTTTTCTGATGCCGCCCGGCCACTCACGCGCTTAAGGGTTTCAACGCGCTGACTCTAATTCTAATTAAACTACTTATTATTTGGAAAGCGGTGAAGCAAAATGAATTAAATTCAGTTAAAGTAATTATTTTAATAAATTCTTATTTCATTATTAATATACATTAACTATATTGTTAAAAAACCCTTGTAAAAACAACAAAAATTTTGTTTAATTCTTTTTTAGTTTTTTGAAAATCTGCGTGATAGTTAATAGTTGACAATGTATTGCATCCAGTTTATTAATAAAATGTATTTAATACGAAAATAATTTCAAGCTAAATACTGATAAACAAATAATAATTATTTATAATTATTATAAGTGTTTTTAAAAATATCCTTATTACACCGTGTGGATGTGTCATTCACAGATTTGTCTTTGACATTTCTCTCTGACATAAATTTATAAAACTTGTCATTATGTTTTAAAATGTCGCGTGCAAATCTTTGTTGTAATCCGCTCGGTTTGGATAAACATCGCTCCAAACTTGGTTATTTTCAAATTAATAATAAATGGCATCAGAAATTTCATGTTCTTGAAGGTCTCTTTGTATGTAAATCTTGTAAAACATTAATGTATCGAAAAAAAGATACATTTAAATTTACTAGGCCTACAATTAATCGTGCTTCCCAAGAAATCGAATATGAAGCAAATAATTGTGAAGATCTAAGCGACTGTGAAGCGGAAGATCCATCTTATCAAATACCTGAAAAAAGTATTTCAGTAGCAAAAAGATCCATATGCGATGAACAGGATGATTGGGTGGATGAATTAAAAAAAGCGATTTCAAGTCAAGACAATCGCAGACAGAAAATTTCTCTTTTGACGACTATACCGGACATAAAATCATGGAGCATTCGAAAAACAGCTAAAACTTTTGGGGTTACCCGCTGGATGGTAAAAAAAGCTAAAAACCTAAGAGAAATTAGTGGATATGGATCTTTTCCAGATGCAAAAATTGGCAATTCGATTCCCAATAAGGTCCTAGAAGTAGTAAACAATTTTTACCTGTCGGATGATGTGAGCCGTGTAATGCCGGGTATGAAAGACATTAAATCGTTTCGCAAAAACGGTGGTGAACGTCAAAGAGTATCGGTAAGGACTTTTTTAAATCTTAGCTATATTGCCTCAACTATTGACACGGTAAAATAAATTAATGGTATTTCTTTTTTATGTATCTAGAAACGCTTAGTTTTGGGAAATTTGGACGAATTATACCGGAAGTTTTGTACAAAATATCCCGAAATAAAGATTTCCCTGACCAAAATTCGAGAAATGCGACCCCCTTATTGTATTTTGGCTGGTGGAAAAGGCAGTCATAATGTTTGCGTTTGCAAAATCCACCAAAATCTAAGACTAAGATACGCAGGAATAAAGCAAACTTTGCTGAAAAAACATATTCAATTCGATAAATCTTACCGTGACAGCTTTAACGAGATGGTTTGTAAAGAATCAAACTCCAATTGTTTTTTACTAAACTGCCAAAAGTGTCCTGGAGCTAAAAATGTCATAAAAAAAATTACCGAAATTTTGGAACACGGGGAAATTACTGAAATAAAATATACACAATGGCTAACAGTTGATAGGTAAATAAAAGTAATTCTTAAATTAACGTTTTAATGTCAAAAAATAACGAAAAAGAAATATTTGAAACCATCCTAAACCTTTTTTTTTAGATGTTCCTTAGAAACAGTTTAGGAAACCGCGGCAAATTTTTTGAATATACTCCAACGGGAATTACCAGTAGTGCTAAAACACGATTTCATTGCGACAGCCCAATCGTCATTTTTAAATAGTCTTAAGGCAACTATAAATGAGGGCGAATATATTGTAACCTTGGACTTTTCTGAAAATTATACTTTCCTTATTCAAGACGCAATTCAATCGCACCACTGGAATAATTCACAAGCGACCCTGCATGTTTACGTCGCATACTTCAAACAAAATAATGTTTTAAGAAACGAAAATTTTGTTGTAGTATCAGAAAGCCTTAAGCATTCAGCTGCGTCAGTTGATTTGTATAACAAAAAGTTAATACAGTACCTAAAAACAAAATTTAGTGACTCTGTTATCCGAAATTTTTTTTATTTTTCTGATGGAGCTGGGTCTCAATATAAAAATAAGTTTAATTTGTCTTCGTTACTCTTACATGAATCGGAATATGGTATTAGCGCGGAATGGCATTTTTTCGCAACATCCCATGGAAAAGGCGCTTGCGATGGGATTGGTGGATGTGTAAAAAATGCAGCGAGAATTGCAAGTCTGCAAAAAACTAATCAAATAACTTCTCCAAAAGACTTTTATAATTGGGCTGTGGGTTACTTTAAAAATATTAGTTTTGATTTTTGTACAAATGAAGAATACAAAACCCACGAGAAATTGTACCAATCAAAGTATGAAAATTGTAAATCTATACCCAAGACGCGTCAATTTCATGCGTTTATACCGCAAAAAAACAATAAGTTAATGTGCAAAATTGTTTCAAGTTCTAAAGAAGCAGAAATAGTTAAAGCTTAAAATTGTTTATCTGTTTGTATAATTTTTACTTTTAAGTTAAAACCGTTTAATAAATGAGTAGCTATCAAACAAAATGCATTAGCATAAGCCATTTGAAGTATTTATTTAAATAATTTGTTTATTAATATCGTTAATAGAAAATATTTACCTAATTTATAACAATTATAATTATTGTTCTAAATTTTATAAATGTTTTTACCAACTACATTAATAAAGATTTAAGAAATTATTTAAATAAGTATTTCAAATAAATTCAATTCATTTTGCTTGACCGCTTCACAAATAATGAGAATAGTTTAATTATAATATAAGTCAGCGCGTTGAAACCCTTATAAGCGCGGTAGTGACCGGGCGGCATGCCGCGGCATCAGAAAAATATTCATAACTTCCTTAATATTGGTGGTTACTAACTTTTTTTTTTTTTAATTTACTCGATTCTGTTTTACGCATAAAATAGATTTAATCCTATTTTAGAATAAAATTGAGAACCTGGCCAAAGTCCAAATTGTTTTAAAAAAATTGTAAAAAAAAATTAAAAAAATAGAATTAAAAACAATTGATTGATATATAATAAAAAATATAGACATTTATCTTTCTTATAAAAAAAAATCACTTAAATATGTCTATTAGTTTCCGAAATACAAACAAATACAAAAATAGATGCGTAAATTTTCGATTCGCGATTGTTTCTAAATTAAGTGAAATTTTTAAAAAAAAAATTAGGGAATAATAATCTATTTATACCTCTATTAAAAAACACAATTGTTTTTAAAATCCATAAAAGAACTTTTTTAAGTGGCCGGTTTCATTTGATTTGACTCAAGAGCTAAATGTTATTTTTTGTCAAAGTCCTTTTAAAGCACTTGTACAATTTTTTGTATGTAAACAAATAAAAATAGTAATTGAAAAGTGAAGATTATAAAATATACACACCCAATATAACATCAGAATACACACCCAATATAACATCAGAAATGTTTAGGTTAACCTAGAAAGAATTCTTGAACATTTTTTTTATTTTTGAGCCCATGCCAGCTATATTGGCTTGCCATTTCGTCAGTAAACAGCCTTTTTAAATGAGTTTTGTCCTTTCATCTACTTTGATTCCACCTATCAAAGACAGTGACTTGGTCTGTAAAAGAAAATACAAGTCAATATAGCAATGAAAATGTGTAAACAGCAATCTATAACTATAGTTAAAGTGAATCACATCATGAGAAAACATTAAATAACTGCTCTATTTTGGCTATTTAAGATTTGCGATAGAATAAATTTATATAGTAGATAGTTACTAATTTATATATTTGACACTGATAAGTTTTCTAATTTCAAAATTTCCAATATTCCATTTAATATTCCAAGTGGCAGTATTCACTAGGATTTACCTTTCTAAATAACGAACTTCTTGGAGTCTTCAATTAAGTTCTTGGATCGTTAGGTATACCTCACGTAATGGCCACTCCGGAGTATTGGGAAATTCCTTGTGTAAGTTTTTAAACAGCCCTTTCAAAGCTATATGGTAAATTGAATTTTCTATTGCACAAAATGCAAGCTATTTTTTTAAATTTTGTTTTGAAAAATAATTATTCACGCAAAATTCTGATTCCAAAGGAATTTCATCGTTATCGGCACCAACATTTTTTTTAAGGTTCTTTATGAAATAAAAGATTGTCATCCGTATCATAGCTTTTCATTAATACTTTCATGGTCTAAAAGGTTTTCGTTAATATTTTCAGTCAGCTGGTAACATAAATTGAAAAGATTTTTGATTCTCCGATGTTTCAATTGTATTACCAGTAACAGTGGAACATTTTGCTGTTTGCATATTTAATACGCTAAAGAATTCTTTAGCGTATTAAGTATCGGGTTTTTGCATATACTTGTGGTAAGTAAATGGGTTTTTGCAACGCGCCCGTCATCTGGTGGACTTCGAATGCATTGCGTGAATTTAAGAATTGTCAACAATACATTTAAAGCACAGATTATAGGTACCTACATCATTTTTAAACAAATGACTATAGTCAAACTATAGTTTTTTTACAAAAGAGACGAAGGCAGAAGTCTTACTCGACAAATTTTGTTCAATTGCACAGCTAAATCGCGCACGTTATTTGTGTTTTACATTGCAAGGAAAAAATTAAAAAACTTTTCAATTACACAGCTAAATCGCGCACGTTATTTGTGTTTTACATTAATGTAATTGCAAGGAAAAAATTCAAAAACTTTTTTAGTACTCGATTTCGATTAATTATTCCTTATATCATTTTAAGAAACTCAACGCTTAAATGCTTATATAGTTACGTTAGTGTGTGTATTTTATCAAAGGGATCATTGTGAATTATTAATTGTAAATAAAATTCAAGAAATAAATCGTTGCATTTTCATGTTTTGCCAAAGGATCCAATTCGAATATAATTTATATTTAAGTTTGGACATTTTTAAGAAATTAGTAAAAAATAATTTTTGCACAAACATAACCTTAAAATCAACCATTTTTATATTTGAGTTATCTAAAAAACGCCGATAACTGAATTTTGAACAACAAAATATACCTACGAAGTCATGGTAACATATATTATATAATAAATAATATATATTATTATTATAATAATAATATAATTATAATTATATATATATAATGGTATTTTACCGTTGAGTGGAGACTTTAAAGAATTCTTAATCAACGCTTTAATAATGCTAAATGGTGTTTAAATTTAGACGACTTATTTGTTTGACTATTATTAGGTACTGAATTGAAATGTTAACACTTTTTACGTTAATCATTACTAAAATGTGTATTTATTGTATCTAAAAGATATTTTTTAACATATTCCGCCTTTATTTTCAAAAAAAACTCGCGTTTGACAGCTGATTATCAAAAGTCGTACTTTTGTTACTATGATAACAGCCTAGTGGTGGCGCTACTAGCGATACTTCTTTAGCGTATAAGCTATATATAATGCCGTTAAAAATTTTTCTTAAGACATCCTAAAGACGCTGTGTTTTGTAACATAAGATATCTTAAAGATTACTTACGTCGTAAACTGGACGTCTTAGAGATGTCATAAACGTCCGTGTCCGACATCTTTAAGATGTCTCTGTGCTATATGGGTATAAAACGTGTTACTTAAAACTACATAATATAACCGATTTTCCTGTCATGTTTACCTTAATAGCAAAGATTTGCAAACTGAACGATGCGTGAGTGCATATCTCAATTTTGATCAAAAGTGTACCTAAAACCCTATGGAACTCTTTTTTGTTGCTATACTTTTTTGTCGGTATATTGCTGGGTATAAAACGTGTTACTTAAAACTACATAATATAACCGATTTTCCTGTCATGTTTACCTTAATAGCAAAGATTTGCAAACTGAACGATGCGTGAGTGCATATCTTACATTTAACGACAGTTTTATGTTAAAAAAACAAATTAAATCAATTATAACATTTATATTTCTAACAATTTACAATAAAAAACACATTTGGACTAAGTTTCATGTTTTTTACCAAAGGGGTTAATTTTGTTTAGCCAAGATCCAGCTTTAGGTTCCCTAAAAACAAAAAAACAATTAAGTATTAATAGTACTATAGTATAATTAATTAATAGGTACTATAGTACAAAGAGATAGCTGTAGTACCTATTAATTGTCATGAGGCATGCCTCAGTGCAGAGATATTTATTTGGATATACACTCACCGACAAAAAAACCGGCACCTAAATTTTTTTGATAATTTTGACACGGCATAACTTTTTATTTTTAATTTTATTGCAATGACTTTTTCGTTGAACTATAGATCAATTCATTTGGATTGTGCTGCAGTTTGTCCTCATGAAATTTTGGGTGCTTGAAGGTTTATATACCAGGGTTAGTCAAAATGATGTTTTTAGTCGTACCCTTTGGAAAAAAACATGTGAATCAACCTTGTACTAAACTGTTTTAGGCAAAATCTGGATGTGTTTCGAGTATTTTGTTTTTTTATATCATCTGGCCATCTCGTTTCTTTTACGAGCTACGAATTTTTAAATATATTTTACTTCAAACATTTAAAGTTGTATTAAAAGTTGTCATTAGAGCACACAATTAAAGTTAATAACGGGTTTGTCCATCTCTAGCCGCAAACAGCCTGCATTCTTCGTGGCATTAAATCAATTAGATTGATTATTTTTTCTTGTGGAATAGCTTCATATTCTTCATTTAATGCTAACTGCACTGCTAAAGTTGTAGGCTTGATGAGACAGTAACGTTATTCATCCCAGAAATGCTCAATTGTGTTGAGATATGGGCTGCAGGGTGACCATTCCAACCTCCGAAGTCCAACTTCATCCAAAACTTAATTTACTAGATGCGGTCTGGCATTGTCTTGCATGAGTAGGTATAAACTCTTCTCAAATGAAAGGGCCAAATGGACTGACAGCTTCATGTAGTATATCTTCAATATATATGTGGGCATTTAGGGCTCCCTACAAAATTAGGTTTGTTCGTCCTTCTATACAAATTCCCGCCCAAACCATCACAGATCCGTTGATCGCGGAATAAGTAATGTACGGGCAACAACTTTCATTACGACCATCTTCTAATAAAGCGACGATTTTACCCACGTCTGCAGTTGTTAACTCCATTTTTGTTAATATTGACCACGTCACGGTCAAATTAATCCAACTGTCAAATTAATCTAACCAAGCTAACTTGATTATTTTAATTAACATTGAAAAAATGCAGCGTTTTATATACAAATGCGTAGATAGCCAGATGGGTGTTTTATACGACTAAAAACATCATTTTGAACTAACCTTGTATATAAACATTAAAGCAACCAAAATTTCATCAGTACAAACTGCAGCGCAATCTAAATAAATTGATCTATAGTTCATGGAAAAAATCATTGCAATATAATCAAAAATAAAAAAGTTATGCCATGTCCAAATTGTCAAAAAAATTTAGGTGCAGGTTTTTTTTGTCGGTGATTGTATATTTATATATATTAGGGTGTTTCAAAAAAATCGACTTTTTCTTTTTCTTCAAATGGTCGGCAAATTCTTTCAGAGGATGTCAACACAAAGACCTCGTCAAAATTTGAGCTTTTAATTTGAAGATTTAGAGGTCGCGGATCGCAATTTTCTATTTCCCATTTAAATAACATGGGAATTTTTTTTTTTAACTTTGAAATTTTATACGTCTGAATCGAATCAACTTATGTCAAGGATCATCTTAGATTTTCATAGTAAATTTAACGCTCTACAAAAAAGGTCTCCTATCATTTTTCTATAAATTGATTCCTTCCAGAGTTATTCGAGGCGAAAGTTTGATTTCCATCGAATTTTCGCGTTTTTTTAACATTTATGGTACAATTATCATTATACGGGTGTCCCGAAATCAGGGGGCCAAACTTAAACCGTGCATTATTCGTATAAAAATAACACTTTTTTTGTTTAATAAACATGTATCAAAAAATGCTCCCTAAAGGAGCTACGGCCCCCTGAATAGGAGCCTAAGAGAATAATTTTTTTTAAACTATTCCTATAGGGTTGAACATGAACAAATGAATTTTCGGTACTTTGGTAATTTTGACATGCTGAATCTAGATCTATGATCAAAACTGTTAAAATTTAATCATAGGCGTAACATTTGGAGGGAGCAAAGTTACAAAAATAGCCCCAACTTTTTTCTGGGTTAATAATTTAATTTTTTTTATGAAATTATGAGAATTTATAGTTTTTTACGAAAAATAGGTACTCTTGATTTGAATTGCTCAGATGCACCATTTTCGAGAAAAATGCATTTATAAATAAATTACTCTGCATATTATACACATCTCATATTTTCATTAAAACTTTGTAGTAGGCTTTGGAAAAAAGTGACTTTTTTTTGTTTTTTTGTTTTTTTTACACTTCCTATGTTTCAGATATAAATATGTGATTTTTTTACTACTAAAAGTCGAAAAAAACGAGAAAATTCGATGGAAATCAAACTTTGGCCTTGAATAACTCTGGAAGAAATCAATTTATAGAAAAATTATAAGAGACATTTTTTATAGAGCGTTAAATTTACTATAAAAATCTAAGATGTTCCTTGCCATAAGTTGATTCGATATAGACGTATAAAATTCCAAAGTTAAAAAAAAAAATTTCCTATGTTATTTAAATGGGAAATAGAAAATTGCGATCCGCGACCTCTAAATCTTCAAATTAAAAGCTCAAATTTTAACGAGGTCTTTGTTTTGACATCCTCTAAAAGAATTTGCTGACCATTTGAAGAAAAAGAAAAAGTCGATTTTTTTGAAACACCCTAATATATATTTGATATTTGCCAGATGTGATGGATTTTTCCATATATCTATCACTCCTATATGGATAAACGACTAACCACGCCCCTTGCGTATATTCTATCCCAAGTTGTGTGCAAGTTTTTAAAGCTTATTGGCCGGATTTTTGAGGTACGTGCGTAAATGTTCCTATTTCCTCAATTTGATGAAAAGGAATCTCTTTTACGGCATTTACACACTAAATGAATTGTCGGTTATCTATATAGGAGTGATAGATATATGGAGTTTCTAGAGGGCATACAGGTTTTCCAGTAAAAGGTCACACTACGTGATCGGGTATGGTATCGGGGATATTAAATATAAAAAATACAAACACAATTTAAAAGATATTTATGGGGTGTTTAAATTTAATTATTTTATTTTAATATTTTTTATCTAATCCTACATTGACGAGCTGTAACCTAATGGCGTTTTAGTCACGGGCTAAAGTTTATTATAAATTGGGGGAAAGTGATGTTATGCGTTGACAGTTGACATATTATGTCAAATGTTTAATAAATAATATTAGCTTTAAATTCTTCTTTGTGTTCTTCGTAAATAAAGTCTGTGGGTAAAAGCCATAAGGGGATAAGTCAAAATACCATTTTTGCAATAGAGCCCCTAGGCACTCGTTTTTATTAAACATTTGCTCGCAAGCTTCGCTCGTGTCTAATAAAACTCGTAACTAAAATAGCGTTTATAAAACTTGATACATAATATACTATAGTCTATAATGTTTAATAAATTAAAGTAATTATTTGTTAATTATAACATAGTTACGATAATAATTGTCAATAAGTTTCGCAAACTATGACGCCACCCTCGTGAAAATTTTTCTCTGAAAAAGTTTTATTAAGTAAAAGTAAGAGTTTTAAAAGTCTTACTTTTTCTTAAAAACTCTGAATAAGACTTATTAAGTCGGAAAAAGTCAAGTAAGAGTTTTAAAAGTCTTACTTTTTCTTAAAAACTCTGAATAAGACTTGTCTGAAAGTCTGAAAGATCTTATTAATGGCCACTTGCACCGTAAGTTTAACACAGGTTTATTTTTCATAAATGGCTTGAACCGTAAATTAATCCTTGTTTAAATACCTCTAAACTACTGTTAAAATAAACCCCCAATTTCGGTGGTTTAAATTACTTTAATCCACCGTTAACGATTTATAACCTCAAAAGTACTAGTCATCGGTATTTAAGATCTTTTTTTTTCAAAGATATTATTTATTGACATCTTTAGCAAATCCAATAACTATAGATATAGGTATAGAGGTCAGCAACTCTATAATGAGTCACTACTAAGAACCATAAATATAATAGAAAGAGTATTTGGAATTTGAAAAAAAAGGTTTCCAGTGTTGGCATATGGCTTAAGATTAAAACTAGATACAGTTTTGTCCATTATTCCAGCTGCAGCTGTACTACATAATATTGCAAAAGACATGAATAAACCAGAGCTGACATTGCCTGATGATATTAATACCATGAACTGGAGTACCCTGTTGTTACTCATCCACAAGAACGCATTAAGCCGGGTCTACAATTATTGTCGCAGGGGTCCGATCGCAGAACATAAGCTTGCGCAAACCCCCCCGCGACGTGGCGATGGAGCAAGGTTCTTTTGTCAGCTGGGTGCTTTGCGCAAGCTTATGTTCTGCGATCTACGACCTACGACAATTGTAGACCCGGCTTTCTGTTTCAAAATCAATTAATACAAGATTATTTTGCGAATTTAAAAAATATAATGCGAATAATATTTTTGATGTTTTATTTAATTTATACTTATTTAAAATTAAAATAAAATAGTCCCTTCTTGTTTATTATAATAAATAAATAATAAATAAAGTTTTTATTGCATATTCAGTACAATACAGAACATATAATACAAAACATACAAAAGGCCATCGACCGGGGTCCTTCAGCCTGGTTTATTATAATAATACATAATATACATAATTATAATACATAATATATTGAAAACAAAGAGACAGATAGGTCTAAAACAATTAGAGCAGGAAATTAACGATACGAAGGATAAAAAAGAAATGACTTTTTCTTCTAAAATTTTTAAATACGAAAGAGTCATTTCTTTTTCATCCTTCGTATCGTTAATTTCCTGCTCTAATTGTTTTAGACCTATCTGTCTCTTTGTTTTCAATGATACCCTTGTAACCACAAGATTAATTAAATGATTTTTTTCATTTTCTGAAAAATTTGAGGAGCGCCGCCTTTTTTTCAGGTTCTGTATCCATATTATTCTCTCTTACCAACAACTGAATCGGTCGTAAATGAAATAGAATCGAACTACAGATGATAAAGAGTCGAACCACAGATTATAAAGAATCGAACTCTTAACGTCAAAATAAATTTGCGTAACAAACCTAAACCAAACTAGACCAATGGTTTGGTCTAGGGTCACAAATAAGTGTGAAGTTAGTTATTAGCACCAATCTTTTCAATTTTTTAGTCAAATTCCCTAGATCTATAGTTAAATTTTAAACCATAGTAAAAAAATCACGTTGCAAGATTTTGGACACTAATCTCCTGTTACCTTTTAATTTGTCAGTTTATTTAACTGATCAGTTAGAAAAAACGGTGCAAGTGGCCATAAGTCAGGAAGACTTAAATAGACTTTTAGCAGAGAAATGGTAGGTATACCTATAGCGATTAAAGTAAATATCCGGAATTGTATTCATAGAGGGTGTATTTGGTTATTGCAAAAGAAAACACAAAGAAAAGTATTTATAAACACTGTTTTTGTGTTGTTATAAGTCTTATAAAACACTAAAGCAATGTTTACAATATAGCTAAGCAACTTTTACTTCAATTTATTACAACAAAACAGTTGAGAAATAGTTTGGTTTGTGTACATACAGATCCCTTGTTGATTACATAAGGTATAATAACTATAAGAATTTTTCGCAACGCATAGGCATAATGTGTTCGACAGTTGAACCCATAATAATATTTACTGAACATTTCTTTAGTTATTATTTTGATCAAAATTTGCAAATTAACCGATTTTACTTGCTTCAAAATTCTACCCGCAAATATGACGAAAATACCCGATTTTTGAGTAAAATACTTGCAAACGGCAATACTGGGTCGGACTGATAAAAGAAAGATGCAATCACATGACGGTCAGCTGTGCTCTAATTGGTTAGCTGAGAAAATCTATATTGCGTCTAGAACACATGTGTTATTGTTTGGAACAATGATTGAATAAATATTTGCGTATATAAAAAAAACTATTAATATAAAAGTACAGTGGCAACAATGAAAGCACGTCAAGCGCATCGTATGTAAAAAAAATTGACACCGTACATTGAAATAAAAACATTTTTTTCATTTATTTTATTCTTTCGAAGTTATTTTTATTGTTTTAATCTACGGTATTTTATATTGTACAAAAAAATTTAGTTGAATTATTTTATTATATTTGATTTCTTGTCCTCTTTTTCGAATTAATCGTTGGTTTTAGAATAGCCTGCGTTTTAAAATCGGTTGATTGCGAGTATCTTTTCACAATCACAATAGATAATGAAAAACATTGTACGGATATATTTCACAGAAGAAATACAAAAACTAAAAATAATACATAAATGTATAACAAAGAGCCAGAAAAAAATTAAAATATGATTATTATAAAAATTAAAAGAATAAGCGCAGAATTATTTATCAAGCATTGCAAAATTATTTTTTTCCAATATTAAACGTGCATTTATGATATTTTGATAGAAAACTTTAATGAAACCCACTTTCATTATGGGCCTAAAAAAATTGTTTTACAGTCTAGTATAACATATATTTTTTTCAAAAAAATAAAAAATGTCGCTCTTCAAAAAATTTTGGTTTTTATATATTTTTTTCAAAAACTACATTTCAAAACGAAGAAAATAGCCACCGATCAAATGAGATTACGATAATTTAAGCAGGAGTTATGAATTTCTGAAAATTACCGTTATTCTTTTGCGATTTTCAAAAATTCATATCTTCGGGGCTTTTGAAAATTAAGGGCTCAAAATTTAGGGTTAGGCGTCTATGGATACGTACAAAAACATATAAAAAATTTAACTGAAAAAAATACAATTTTTAAAATTTGGTGATTTGATATGGAATGACTCATATATATATATAACCCTAAATTTTGAGCCCTTAATTTATATATAGTATACCCAGATAGCACACAATATACATTGGATATCCATCGGATATACCTATATCCACTGAATGTCCAGTCCATGAACGGATATCCAGTGGACATCCATTGGATATACTTTCGGGATATTAGCATAAGGACAATTTGCGTCAAAATTGACTAATAAATATTAGAGACAAATATATTAATACATTATTGACACATGCCTTGATATTTCTAATAATTTACTTTAAAATAAATAAAACTTAAATGGATATCTAATGGATATCCAGTGGATGTCCACATAGATATTAGGTATAACTACATATCTAGAGCCGAGGGGTAAACCACTGATTTTTTTAAATTAAAAATCGCTTACGAATTAACGGCTAAGGATAACAATAACAAGGGTAGTCATGTACAACGCGTCGCTAAGCACTGATTAAGCACCGATTAAGCAAGTTTTCCTTATTGATAACGACTGATAAGGAAAAAAATCTCAACACAACGTCCACTAACATTGAACGTTGTTCTCTAAGATTTTAAAGTGGTTTACCCCTCGTCTAGAGCCAAAGATAAAAAAGGATTGTTTCAGTTAAAATTATTCTAGACGTTTTTTAAGCATTATGTTTATGAGATACAACCTATGAAATTAGAAGTATAATTTAATGTAAGTTTTCATGGATATCTAATGTATATCTAATGGATATCCACTATTTTAGACTACGTCACATGAGACTCTCGAGAATCATTGGCCAGGCCGACGCGCTTGCGTATTGTGCTCCCATGTCTCTGCGCAAACAACAAACACCGTGAAACGTTTATTTTTATGTCTGCCGTTTTAAGATTGTGTGTTTAAGTGTCAGTTTTCGCATCATATTTATTGCTTTTACGGTAGGTAAGTGCCTTTATTTCTTGTTTGGTTGTGTGGTATTGTGGTGTATATATTATAGGTGTCTTTCATATTGCACACACACATTACATTGGGATTTTGGTTTTTATTTGAGGCCTTGTTTATTTACCGGCTTCTGTTAACTATGGCGGGATGTTTTTTATTGCTTTAGCTAATACCTACCTAGGTAAAACTACTAATTTATTAGACATGCATGTGTATTAGATGTCTGCTTGTACAAGTATGTTTACTTTATAAAGTAAACTATTACAATAATTATTATTGTAAATTAGGTAATTTTTTTTCTTTTACAGAAAGAAAAACAATGATATAATGCCTCTACCAGAATAAATTATAATTTAATTAATAAGTTAATAAATAATAATTTTGTTTATAATTATAAATAAAATATTATAAACATATTCATTGATGTTTTTCTATACCTTTCAATCAAAATACAATTAATTCATGTCAAATATATATCTATATAAAATATTTACATATGTACACAATGTGTACCTACTACACATGTGTACAGTGGATTGCCAAATTATTAAAGACAGTAGCAATTTCTTCCAATTTCGAAGTGTGGATATATTTAATGAGAAAAATAATTGACCCTTTTTAAGTTTTTTTATTTTGTATATTTGCTCTTATTGCCTGCTATATTTTTTCAAAATATACAGGGTTATACCCCCTGAAAAATAGGTATTTGAAAATTATTTTTTTTTATTCAATTGGACATCATATATTATATTTTTAGTAAGTAATGTAATGTTTTTTTTAATTAACTAAAATTAAGTACAACATAAGTATAACATTCAAAAAATATAAATAGATGTTCCATTAAAAAAACCTTTTAAAATCGCCATTTTCACAGGGTATAAAATATTATATAATATTTTGAAAAAATATAGTATCAACATGTTGGTACTGCAGCATACATAACAAACTCAACAAGGCTCAGATATTTTTCTCACTACATCCAACAAAAATTTAAAATTGGAATATATCCAATGGATATCCACTGGATATCGGCTAGATATCTATGTGGATATCCATTGGATATTTGCTATATCCTGGATATAGGCGGACATTTGGATATCTATAGGATATCTAATGGTTATCCATGAATATCCAGTGGATATCTTGGATATCCAAAAAGTATATCCAATGGATATCTAATGGATATTTTGTGCTGTCTGGGTACCCTAGGTTTAAAAGATCAAGGGCTATTAGTCTATACAAAAGAAACTCACTCAATAAAACAAATCAACTACAAAATAACTGCTTAAATAAATAGAGTAATTATAGGTTAATCTTCTTTTTCTTTGTTTTTAAATATCTTTTCAATTGCTCAAGTACTTACGTATCCAGAAGTGTATTCACAACAAAAAGGTATCCTAATTTAATTTCTCTAAACTAGACGATCACGTGCTTTGGCCAAAGGTAGTTTTTTGTGGTTTTAATATTCTTTTATAATTATTAACGTGCCCCCCTTCTTACAGAGTATTGTTATACGCGAACAATTGTTATACGCTTAATTTTTTTTTATTATTATCGTTGTGTAGGGACTACACTGTAGGCTTATTTTAACGTATATTGCAATTTAAATAAAATAAATTGTTAAACTTTTTAGTGCAAACTAATTTTAACTAATACATAGATATTGACATCCTGTAGCTAAAACCAACAGTTCAGATCAACTATTGCCATCAATGTGGTCAGTAAGCCCACAATTGAGTAACAAATTGCAGATAAACTTAAACTTCTTAATTTTTGTTACCTTGTGTAATTAAAGAAAATTGATAGTTTTCTATTAAAATATCTTGGTCAAATTTCCACGATATAAAACTCAATTTTTTTACGCGTTAAACTCGCTGTTTTTTTGTATTTTTAATGGAAAAGCATTACCCTGCTTAAAATACCCCATGGAGACCCTGTTCAAACCGATAGATATTTGTTTTGGAATGTATGGTGTTTTTATAGGGTGTATCAGTATGTATAGGACACAGTTGTGATTTATGGTTGTTCTTTAGGGTTATCCACCCTTGATTTATTTGCTATTGGTTTAAATGGGAAAAATACACATAAATGTAGATAGGAAAAATGTAAAAGTTATGGTGTGTCTATGGGTAATTTCCTATAAATTTTGTATCGGGCCGTATTCGGAAAAAACCATGGACAAATGCACATATTGAATCCGGTAGCGCCCGATAGATTATTTTATATAGGTCTCTATGGGGTATTTTAAGAATTGTATACTACTATAAAATTTGATCTGATTTGTTAAATGGACAATCTTAAAGCCCGTATTACAGTCTGCAATTCTACTTTAACCTCAAATAACTTTTAAAAGAGTCGACTATGCAAAAAATCATATCAGATCTTTTTTGTAGATCGTTCAATTCCCTACAATAATATGTATTAATTTCTACAACTCACTGATTCGTTAAAACGCAATAAAGTTCCAAACAAAAAAATGTATTTTTCCCGTGTTATTTAAATGGAAAATAAAAAATCGCGATGAGCCACCTCTTAATATTGATATTAAGAGCTCAAACTTTATCAGAAATTTTTTTTTCGTCATCTTGGACAATATTTTCATGGTAGCTAAAGAAAAGAAAACGAAAAGTTTTTTTTGGCCCACCCTAATATATATATTATATAATATTAAAAGCAATTTTGACCCTTCTACCTCAAAGCTTATTTATAGGAGTGTAAGGGTATAGTAGATGGTTTTTTAAATAGACAAATTCCCCTTACCCATATTTGGAATTTTCTTCAATTTCTAAATCGGCAGCTTTAAGTTGATCTATTAACTGAGCTCTAAAAACATGTTTTAAAGGGACTATAGCTTCCTCTTCCTTTTTGTTGATATCTTCCTGGACCATACGACAAGCTTGGGCAAATGAATAGCCATACCAATTTATTTCATCAGGAGTATACTTAATGCAAGAACAAAAATTATAATTATTACTCTTGTTAATAAAATTGTACTTAAACCTTACAGCTGATAAATAGTTCCTATAACGGTCATGAATTTCTTTTTGTTTATCAGGTTTATTTACATAACTGGGACATCCATTTTGTAAGTCTTGTAATATTTTTCTTTTTAAGCCAAGAGCCAATATTGACTTTAAATCACATGCTGGGGTCTAAAAATATAGAACTTATAACAAAGGTAAACATAAATAAAAATTATTCAAAAAATACCTTTAAAAGATAGTGGTCAAACCCAAAGTGCTCCTGAATTAGATTAATAGTTCTTTCAGTCACTATCACTGAAATATGTTTATCTAAAACCTCACTATACACAACTGATCTTCTTAAATTGGGAACCCAGAAATGAGGAACTCGTCTTTTCTTTTTTCCTCTAACCTGAAAGCCCTGTATGATTCCCTCTCCTCCCCATAAATGGAAATTATGTTCTTTTGGGTACAAAACTGGCAATGGAATATTTTGAATTGGGTGCCTAAAATTTTTTACTCAATACTTTTGATACCTAATCATTTACAGAACTTACACTTCTCCAGTTACATCATCTCTTTTAAAGCTCCCCTGTTCAGGTATAAAATGAACAGCAGTAGGTTCAGTAAGTTTCCATTCTTTATAAAACTTTTTGTATGCTTCTGGTAGAAGAGCTCCTACACCTTTGTCAAATATGCCTGGTTTTTTAAAAAGCCCCAAAGTTTTAATAGCCTGGAAAAATAAAGATTTAAATGTAAAAATATGTATGATATTATTATAATATATTTACCTGAGATGCCATTACATAAAAAAATTAAAATTTTACAAGTTATGAGTTAACCTAGAAATTTGACAAGCCGGTAAAGTAGGTTGATTTAATAATTTAAAATTCTGACAAGTACAATTCTTTTTGGTTACAATATATAGATGGCGCGGTCGAATCAAAATAAATAATGGCACTCTTACTTCGGCAGAGCTGTCAAAGTGTATGAAAAAAGGGCAAAATGGGACAACAATGATGTAAATAACGATTTAAATCAGTTATGAATCAGTGTGCCAAACTTTGTTTAGTTGTTTTTTTTATTTTCACTTGTGGTTATTTTGTACGTTTGTGTTTTGGAATTTGGGAGGGTGAAACCGATGTCGCACCAGATGAAGTTGAATTTTGGCTAAAGCAAAATAATTTATTCAAATATTACCGCTTGTTTAAGGATCGAGGTAAGTTAGGTGTTAAATGTTAAGTAATAATTCATAACGTCAACATTTAAATTCCTTTGCTTCTTGCCTTGGAAGACTATCTTTTATTAATATTATTATTTACAATGTAAATTTTACATTAAATTTTCTTGTTTGTTCTATTGGTATTTGTGGGCAATGTGATAAATTTATCAGGGTTGTTTTTTTGTTGATTTAAAAACAAATCAGATTTTTTTATTAAAGTCGGATTTTTTTAATAGACTTTTTAGAGTTTTAACTTAAAAGTGCCACAATGTAAAAATATATATTTTTGCAAGACTATAGTCTATAGCCAAAGAAACACCTACTTTCTCGCCCCCTTGGAGACGGTAAAATTTAACTTTACCATAGTGTAAAAGGAGATTTTATTAGAAAGGTACCTACATATGTGAGGTACCTATTTTTTTATATACATATACAGGGTGTCCCAAAATATGTGGGTAATCTCCCGGATTTAGATCCCAAATATTTTTTGTGTTTTAATTTTATAGCTACTTTTACCACGAGAGAAACGAGACGAGGCACTCTCGAGAGAAGAGTATTCTCGTCGAGACGAGGACCCATTTTCTCTCCCTGTACGAGACGAGACAAAAGAAGGACTTTTCTTCTTTTCTCGTTTCTCTATCGTAATCAAGTTAGCAATCATAATATGATATTATCTACAATTCAACCCAATACATAGGGTAATGACACCAGTAATTGCCATTATAAGCTAGTGTTTACACAAAAAAGCTAAAAAAGTAGGTACCAGAAGAAATTTAGATGTCATCCTAATAAAAACCCATGGTAGTTAATAGATACTTATAGAAGGTCACTATATTACCAAACATTAAAAATTAAAGACATAACTAAGTACAATATTTTTTTTTTATTGAGGTATAGAGGACTAGTAATTGCCAGGACCATTTTTAAAAAAACCAGTAGTTTCCAGTGTACCTGGCCAGTAATTGCCACTAATTTATTTTATTAAATAAAACAAAAAAATGGAAAATGGCATACCACCTTGGCAAGCAGCCAATGCAGATTCTTTACTTTCTTGGGAATAACGAAAAAAGGGCTTGTTTTTTGGTTCCATGTTGATCAATTTGGATTTTATACCTGGATCAATAATTGCCACTAAAGTGAACCAGTAATTGACACATTCAAAAAGAGTTGGAAATTACTGGATTCTCTTTGAATATAATGTTCTTATTAATGTCAAGTATAAACTAAATATTATAGGTTAGTTTAGAGCTTTAATAAAGGTAATACGATAATCCAAAATTCTCCAGTAGCTAATTACCACAAATGGCAAATATTACGAGACGCTAAATGCCACTGGCGGCTCCTCTTACTGCGCATGATCGCTTAATTGACAAACGTGCCGCGATTCGAAATGTTAAAGGCACGTTAGTTACGTCATAAAACCAAACCAACCCAAACTCAACAACACAACCCAACCGACCCCGCCCCATTGGGCCCCCCCCGCCCCATTGAGCAAAAAACCCAACTAAAATGGGCAAATTTATGTTACGATAAAAATAAAACACTTTTTAACAAAGGAACAACAAATTTATGAAATAAAAAAAGTTCGACAACTTCTAGTAGATTTTATGTTACGATAAAACTAAAACAAACCAACGAACCCAACCCAACCGAACACTGTTTAACAAAGAAACAGCAAATTTATGAAATAAAAAAAATAAAAAAGTTCGACAGCTTCTTTCTTAGTATCGAACCCGGGACCTCTCGCTTGCCAAGCGACCGCCCTACCATCTGAGCTATCTACGTATTATAATTATAACGTAACTAACGTGCCTTTAACATTTTCATTCGCGGCACATTTGTCAATTAAGCGATCATGCGCAGTAAGAGGAGCCGCCAGTGGCATTTAGCGTCTCGTCAAATATTGGGTTAAAAGAAAAAAAATGCTCCAGTAATTGCCACTACTCTAAATCAAAATACTCTTTTAATTTAACGAACAATTTATATGCGTTTCATTTAAACTACTTAGCATATATGCCTATTGCACAAACAAAACTCAAATTGATTAACAACATATGCCAATATCACGAAAAACTAATCTTACACTTTCTTAACCAAAGTCACAAGAAATCTTTTATAAACAGCTGATTCAACAAGTTGCCTGAATATGTTTTTCCTGTCGAAAAATGCGCCACCTGGAGACAGTTGTTCTAAATACATAATACGCTAGATACACTTCCTTACACATACGCAGTGCGCCATATGCACAGATATTGCATATAGCTTTGTTTTTGAATTTCTAAATAATAAATGGCAACTACTGGTACAGTGGCAATTACTGGTGCCTTTACCTATATAGGGTGATCCATTGAAAAAACTTTTTGTTTTTTTCTGTATACCTACTGATAAATTTTCCAATTTTCTTTATACGTAGAAAAAAAGTATTTTTTAGTACCTACATAACCACACTTTTAAATTTTTTGGGACACAAAAAATAAAAAAGTTAAAGGGGAGCGACATTATAGGGGATCACCCTGTACACAATGTGTTTTATTGTCAATAAATTATTTATCTAAATACTGTTGTCAAAGTCATCATCCTCATCGGAACTATCGTCTTCGAGGAGGATGATTGGTTCCGAAACTTTTATTTTTATTATTTCCTACAAAAATACTTCAATATATTAAATTTTCTTTATTTTACGTATTATAACAATTAAATGAAAATTTATTCCAAAACAACAAAAAACAGAACGTTATACAAAGCGAAAATTAAAATACAAAAATATGCAACAATTTTGATATTTTGATTTTGATATATATATATATAAATCCGGCTTCAGTGGCCATCTAACTTTTTTGTCTTATGTATGTTGACCTATAATTAGGAGAAATGAGGGGTATAGAATCAAAACCAGAAATCTAAACTAAATTTTTCAGGACACACATTTTTTTTACCCTTTCTAGTAATTTATTTTTATTTTGAATCCGTCGATAGCATAAGCTACAAAGCCGAGACAAACTGCGTCCGTCGGTACGGGGTTCGATCCTCGGTCACAGCCTTGGGTGTTGTGCGTGTCAAATGTCGGTATTATATCTATAGATGCGTCCAACTGTACCATGTTAAAAAGTGGTTGCAGGGGTGATTTATCGAGGACCCTGGTTCGGATTCTTCTTTAAACAGTAGGTCCCGCGGAAGGACCGAACCTTATAGGCTTTGCCTATAAGCTGGATAGGTCGATAGCGTTACTAATCTAATTAACTATTTTTATTTGACTTTAAAATGAAAAAACCTAATAATTTTAATATTAGTAAAGTAATTAGCAATTTAAGTTTGGAAATTACCAGCTTTGCTTCAAACACTTGAAGATTGCCGCTTTTGGTAAAAAAATATATGTACCTACGTAAAGGCACCTTTTTGTTTAATATTTGTATTTAAAAAAGAAACATTTTTAATACAAAGAAGGTTTTAATATAAGGGTTCATTCAAGTATTACGTAACGCTCGAGGGGGGTTAAGAATGAACGTTACGATTTGTTACTGTGGGGGAGGGGTGTTGCATCATGGGGGAGGGGGGCTAAGCGAAATGTTACGGTTTGTAATGAGGGGGTCTAAAAGAGACAAAAAATGCGTTACGTAATCCCTTAATGATCCCTAACCTAAAATAAAAAAGTAATAAATTGTTAACGTAATATTTAGAAGTATTATACAGTTCGTGTAATATTACAAAATATGTTTTTGTTTTACAAATAAAGTAATCAGTGCTTAACTTTACAGTAACTGCTGTTAAAGTTAAAGCAATAGGTACAAACTAAATTTAAAATTAAATTTTCTCAGTGTATTCAATTTTAAAACAGATTGCAATGCATTTGATTGGTCGAAATGAAGATTGCCGGGTTTGCTACACTCGGAGCTATTATTAACATTAAATTTAGATATATAAATTATTATTATTAAAATATTTTGTGGCGTTGTAGATATGAACATACCTATTTTACAAATAACCCAATTTATCCAAAAAGTGGAGATGGCTGGTTTTGATTCTATACCCCTCAAATTTATTAGTGAACTTCTTACTGAATAAGTATGGTAGGTATATTTTAATTCCTTATTTTAAAAAAAATTAAATTCATATTACATTATAGACCAGGCGGAGAAAGCACATAATGGGTTTGTTCCTACCGAGCATTTGGAGTCAAATTGACGTCAGGGACATGCGCAATAGTAAAATCGCGAGCAGACGTCATTTAAACGTCAGCGTCAGTGTGCTACCTGGGAAATTATAAAAAATATTTACATCGTTTTAGAAAGTGGGATGGAAGCCTTCAAAAATAACGTAACTGAAAAAGTTAAAACCAATATTTACAAGTGGCTGCGCCGATGCAACGAAAGAAAACCAAATTAAGATACTGTTTTAATATGTATTTTATTACAGAACATGCATGGCAATTATTTTTATTTGTATTACAGGTAATAAATGTTAAATTGGTCATTTTTTACGATTTTTTATTTGACCTACCCGCTTCAGTGAGTAAGTACGCATTATGTACGTCCATTGCTTACATTACATGTAAGTACGTCCGTTGGTAACGTCTAATGGACGTCCAAAACTGTGAGAAAGTAACCTTTAATGTACGTCCTCAAGTACATAACTTAACGTTATATGGACGTCCTTTGTACTGTCTGGGAGGATGGAACATTGCATGCCAAAACCATGTAGGTACATTTGGTTTAAATCAATGAAAGCAAATCTGGTCAATTTGATCTGAAAGATACCCAAAAATGTTATTTCTCGAATCAGAAATCAATTTGTTAACCTATACGTAAATTATTTTTTTCGATTTTTGTTATAGTACAAAAAATAATATGTAATTTAACTCCCTATGTGCTTCTAAAAAGATATAATTTTATAAAAACAATTATAATTGTATGTATAGGCACTTTAAAGTGTACAATTGTAGAAAAATAATTTAGTAAATGGTCCTTACTTGCTTTATAGATTGTGGTTTATTTTAAGTCGCTACCTAAAAATATGACTTTTTAAAAGAAAGCCTGGAGAATGGTATATAACTCCCCTTAAAAACACCCTGTAAAGAGGGGCTGGGAAACAAATTACATTTTAGTGCTAATTTAGGTGTGATCTAACAATAATTAAAATATTTTTAAAATCCAAAATCTACCCTGTAATCATTTTCCTCTATTTTAAGCATTGACCTAGTACAGAAATAAAGCGTCAGTTAAACCTCTTGATAAATGTTTAAACCTAATCTAAAGAAATTATTTAAAAAAATAGTAGAGCTTATTTATTGCCTCCCATACTATCTACTGTCTCTGCAGTAAAATTTATGCTCGGCGATAATAGATTTGGACTGTAATAGACGTCAGGCAAATACGCAATAGTAAAATCGCGACTAGGGTTACCAGATCTCCAGGTTTGACCCGAAGTTTGCGGGTTTTTGGTAGCTGGTCCGGGTTTAGAATAAAATGTCGGTGTTTGGCAATAAAATCTCTGTTATCTCCGGTTAACATTAAATAAAATATCTAATTCTGAATAATTTACTTTTAAATATTAACTAGGTACTCTTTATCAAATAAGTTTTTAAAAATTTAAAACATCTAAACCAAACAGTGGGTCCTATCGATTTAGTGAGCAAATCTTCTTGGACGCGCTTTACATTTACGCAGAAAGTGCGATCAACAGTTTTGCTAAGTGATTTTACTAGATTTCTTAAATATAGTACCTTATTTTACTAGAACAGTATATTATAGTAGGTACCTTAGTTTTACTACATATGTAGTATTTATTTAGTCATGTACTGTAAACCTTCGATAACATTTTAATGGATGGTTTTACGAAAATAATGCATTATAGACCAGGCGGAGAAAGTTCATATTATAGCCAAGCATACATTTCACTGCCGAGGCGCTAGCCGAGGCAGTAGACTGTGTGCGAGGAAATTAATCAGCTTTTTTGTAAAGCGTTATTTCCTACAAAAATATGAAAAGGCATGGGATTTTTTTGTAAATTGTTTTAAAACTGTAAACAAATAATTTAGATAATACTTAAGCAAAAAAATCTAACTTGGGAAATAACAGACACCATAATGTACAAAGTTCAATGACAGTTCAGCCTTTAGAGTTTATACAGTTTGCAACCTTATATACAGCTGGCAACCCCAATCGCGACCATAATTTCGTGCACGTCGCGGACATGCGCAATACAAAAATGTGGTCGCGATTTTACTATTGCGCATGTCCCTGACGTCAATTTGACTCCAAATGCTCGGTAGGAACAAACCCATTATGTGCTTTCTCCGCCTGGTCTATAATGTAATATGAATTTAATTTTTTTAAAAATAAGGAATTAAAATATACCTACCATACTTATTCAGTAAGAAGTTCACTAATAAATTTGAGGGGTATAGAATCAAAACCAGCCATCTCCACTTTTTGGATAAATTGGGTTATTTGTAAAATAGGTATGTTCATATCTACAACGCCACAAAATATTTTAATAATAATAATTTATATATCTAAATTTAATGTTAATAATAGCTCCGAGTGTAGCAAACCCGGCAATCTTCATTTCGACCAATCAAATGCATTGCAATCTGTTTTAAAATTGAATACACTGAGAAAATTTAATTTTAAATTTAGTTTGTACCTATTGCTTTAACTTTAACAGCAGTTACTGTAAAGTTAAGCACTGATTACTTTATTTGTAAAACAAAAACATATTTTGTAATATTACACGAACTGTATAATACTTCTAAATATTACGTTAACAATTTATTACTTTTTTATTTTAGGTTAGGGATCATTAAGGGATTACGTAACGCATTTTTTGTCTCTTTTAGACCCCCTCATTACAAACCGTAACATTTCGCTTAGCCCCCCTCCCCCATGATGCAACACCCCTCCCCCACAGTAACAAATCGTAACGTTCATTCTTAACCCCCCTCGAGCGTTACGTAATACTTGAATGAACCCTTATATTAAAACCTTCTTTGTATTAAAAATGTTTCTTTTTTAAATACAAATATTAAACAAAAAGGTGCCTTTACGTAGGTACATATATTTTTTTACCAAAAGCGGCAATCTTCAAGTGTTTGAAGCAAAGCTGGTAATTTCCAAACTTAAATTGCTAATTACTTTACTAATATTAAAATTATTAGGTTTTTTCATTTTAAAGTCAAATAAAAATAGTTAATTAGATTAGTAACGCTATCGACCTATCCAGCTTATAGGCAAAGCCTATAAGGTTCGGTCCTTCCGCGGGACCTACTGTTTAAAGAAGAATCCGAACCAGGGTCCTCGATAAATCACCCCTGCAACCACTTTTTAACATGGTACAGTTGGACGCATCTATAGATATAATACCGACATTTGACACGCACAACACCCAAGGCTGTGACCGAGGATCGAACCCCGTACCGACGGACGCAGTTTGTCTCGGCTTTGTAGCTTATGCTATCGACGGATTCAAAATAAAAATAAATTACTAGAAAGGGTAAAAAAAATGTGTGTCCTGAAAAATTTAGTTTAGATTTCTGGTTTTGATTCTATACCCCTCATTTCTCCTAATTATAGGTCAACATACATAAGACAAAAAAGTTAGATGGCCACTGAAGCCGGATTTATATATATATATCAAAATCAAAATATCACAATTGTTGCATATTTTTGTATTTTAATTTTCGCTTTGTATAACGTTCTGTTTTTTGTTGTTTTGGAATAAATTTTCATTTAATTGTTATAATACGTAAAATAAAGAAAATTTAATATATTGAAGTATTTTTGTAGGAAATAATAAAAATAAAAGTTTCGGAACCAATCATCCTCCTCGAAGACGATAGTTCCGATGAGGATGATGACTTTGACAACAGTATTTAGATAAATAATTTATTGACAATAAAACACATTGTGTACAGGGTGATCCCCTATAATGTCGCTCCCCTTTAACTTTTTTATTTTTTGTGTCCCAAAAAATTTAAAAGTGTGGTTATGTAGGTACTAAAAAATACTTTTTTTCTACGTATAAAGAAAATTGGAAAATTTATCAGTAGGTATACAGAAAAAAACAAAAAGTTTTTTCAATGGATCACCCTATATAGGTAAAGGCACCAGTAATTGCCACTGTACCAGTAGTTGCCATTTATTATTTAGAAATTCAAAAACAAAGCTATATGCAATATCTGTGCATATGGCGCACTGCGTATGTGTAAGGAAGTGTATCTAGCGTATTATGTATTTAGAACAACTGTCTCCAGGTGGCGCATTTTTCGACAGGAAAAACATATTCAGGCAACTTGTTGAATCAGCTGTTTATAAAAGATTTCTTGTGACTTTGGTTAAGAAAGTGTAAGATTAGTTTTTCGTGATATTGGCATATGTTGTTAATCAATTTGAGTTTTGTTTGTGCAATAGGCATATATGCTAAGTAGTTTAAATGAAACGCATATAAATTGTTCGTTAAATTAAAAGAGTATTTTGATTTAGAGTAGTGGCAATTACTGGAGCATTTTTTTTCTTTTAACCCAATATTTGACGAGACGCTAAATGCCACTGGCGGCTCCTCTTACTGCGCATGATCGCTTAATTGACAAATGTGCCGCGAATGAAAATGTTAAAGGCACGTTAGTTACGTTATAATTATAATACGTAGATAGCTCAGATGGTAGGGCGGTCGCTTGGCAAGCGAGAGGTCCCGGGTTCGATACTAAGAAAGAAGCTGTCGAACTTTTTTATTTTTTTTATTTCATAAATTTGCTGTTTCTTTGTTAAACAGTGTTCGGTTGGGTTGGGTTCGTTGGTTTGTTTTAGTTTTATCGTAACATAAAATCTACTAGAAGTTGTCGAACTTTTTTTATTTCATAAATTTGTTGTTCCTTTGTTAAAAAGTGTTTTATTTTTATCGTAACATAAATTTGCCCATTTTAGTTGGGTTTTTTGCTCAATGGGGCGGGGGGGGCCCAATGGGGCGGGGTCGGTTGGGTTGTGTTGTTGAGTTTGGGTTGGTTTGGTTTTATGACGTAACTAACGTGCCTTTAACATTTCGAATCGCGGCACGTTTGTCAATTAAGCGATCATGCGCAGTAAGAGGAGCCGCCAGTGGCATTTAGCGTCTCGTAATATTTGCCATTTGTGGTAATTAGCTACTGGAGAATTTTGGATTATCGTATTACCTTTATTAAAGCTCTAAACTAACCTATAATATTTAGTTTATACTTGACATTAATAAGAACATTATATTCAAAGAGAATCCAGTAATTTCCAACTCTTTTTGAATGTGTCAATTACTGGTTCACTTTAGTGGCAATTATTGATCCAGGTATAAAATCCAAATTGATCAACATGGAACCAAAAAACAAGCCCTTTTTTCGTTATTCCCAAGAAAGTATAATTTTCAGTTACGTTATTTTTGAAGGCTTCCATCCCACTTTCTAAAACGATGTAAATATTTTTTATAATTTCCCAGGTAGCACACTGACGCTGACGTTTAAATGACGTCTGCTGGCGTCATTTAAACGTCAGCAGACCTGGGTTAAGTTCTGCAGGTTCAACTAACTCATTAATAACTCAAAAAGTTTTAATGGTTTAAAAGCCTTAATAGTATACTATCAACGACACAGTAGTGCAATTATATTTAAATTTACCGCGTTCTCCTGTGTAAACCGGTCTCGCTTTGCAGCGACAGGTATACCAAAAATAATACTGTAGTAACCATGACCCGTGAGAACGACATGACAACTACTTAACCCAACTCGACAACACCAAGGCCAAATATCACACCTACACAAAGCAAATTAACAGAACTCATGGATTTGTGGTGGGAGGTCTTGTCGATGTCGAGCTGGTAGACATCCAAGAAGAGCTCGGGATCACAATGAAAATGAAAATTTACAAAAACTATTTCGAATTAAAAACACATACACCCTACTGTTCCTGCCACCACGTTGCAGTGGTTATATCGGAAAGTCAGATATATTCTTCACATGATTTGTGAGAGGAAGAAAAACGATCGGATGATCGTCCAATGCCATAGATGCCAAGGATGGGGCCATGCGACCAGAAATTGTCACCGGTAGCCCTGTTGCCTTAAGTGCGCTGAGCCTCACCTCATGCACACTTGCATAAAGGCAAGTCCTGCCGGCCAAGTGCGCAATCATGAGCACTTATGGGTTGTAGGTACAACCAGAAGGATTTGAAGGTAGTATTATGGAATGCAAATTCCATAAGCAACAAATTACACTGTCTCAATTACTTTCTTCACGCACATAAAGTAGATGTTTTGTGTATATGCAAAACCAAATTATACGAAAATGACATTCCCAGCGTCAACTTAATAATTGAGCATGTCGTTGTAAAGCTGCTTAAATACAGACTGATTCCATCCTACACAGCGCCCACACAGTTCTTATTGGAGATTTAATAATAATAATAATTTCAATTTTGTTTTAATCAGATGAACCGACTCGTTATCCCCCAATGGCTCTACACCCTCCCTCCACTGTTGACGTTATTGTATTCAGGAACGTCAACATCACTACGCAAAGTTTGGTTGAGATGGACTCTGATCATGTTTCGGTCGTATTTTGTATAGATAAGGCTTATGTGCCGTCCCCGGCACAAAAGCGCTTCTTCGACTACATAAAAACGGACTGGAACCAATACAGGGCAATCTTAAACAGAGACTCAATAATAAACAATGGCAATCGCAAGTTTTCTAAAAGAACGTGTTCGCGACAAGATCTTGCACCACGAGTTTTGAAACCAAAACTCTCAGGTGAAGATATCCCGCCTGACACCACACAAAAAATATAGCAAAAGAAGTTACACAAGCGTATGTACAACAGATATAATTTTGCGTTCGGGGAAGTACAATAGATTACGACAAGAGGTGAAGCAAGAAATCAGGGCTTTCATTGACAGGGTCTGGCGAAGTACTCTGCGCAATCTGAATGTCTCCGACAATTCACTTTGGCAGTTGGCTAGGCGGCTGAGTACTAAAAAGTCCAGTATACCAATATATCACGAAATCGGAGGCGGATATCTTCGCTTGCCACTTCGCAAACGTTTACCAAACTGACGTCACTCACATGGCACCGAAACAACGGAAATACAAAGATACGCAGTAACACTAAAATCTGCATCACGAACGAATTTGTATGAAGTTAAAGATCTCATTAATCCGAGCTGAAGGGTATCTTGCGAAAGTTACCCTACGGCAAGGCCCCCGGAGCTGATGGGATTAACAACAGTCTATTAAAGAACCTGCCAAAGAAGGCTGTAGTGCAGTTCATGTACATCATAAACGCAGTCATTCGTTTGCGACACTTTTCTGCTATGTGGAAACCCGCGCTCGTTGTTCCTATAGCCAAACCTGACAAAAACCCTTCTTTCTCCATTTAATACTGCCCATTAGTCTCCTCAGCACTATGTTCAAGGTCGCATAGAAAGCTATTATGACGATCCTTGATCGTCACTTGGTTTGAATAGCGTACATCAAGCTGCGCGAATAGTCCACGATGTCAAGAATGGCTTTAAAGAAGTTATGGCACTTCTTGATATCGAAAAGGCGTTCGACACGGTTTTGTTGGACGGACTCATCCATAAGCTCTCTAGCTTTCAAATTCCCAAACCATTAAATTGTTAATTTCCCACCTTTACGACAGATTTTTCTAGACTGTCTTAAACGGTTTCAAATGGGCAAAACCGAGCTGATCAACTTCACGGTCAGGTTTACGAATAATAAAATCTTCTTAACACTTTCTCTAGAGCACCACACTGCAATATCTAGACGCCTGTAAAAATACATGGTATTATCTTGGACAGAAGACTAAGGTTTGTCCCCCATATTAATTTCCTCAAGTTCAGACTCTCTCTAGCTCTTAAAGCTTTCTATCCCCTTATTGCCAAAAACTCTCCGCTGTCAATCAAAAAACAAAATTATACTGTACAAATTATTATTATCTATGGTACAAATCCTTCATCAGACCGGTAATCATATACCGTTGCCCGGTGCAGTATATAATATATAGCTTTACAATGACTGCAAACTAAAGCGCTTCGGCACATCACCACCTCGGGCAGGTATACCCTTATTGACGACAGCAAAAAAGAGAATGTCATAGATCAGGCAAATAAATTCTACACTAAGAAACTACACTGTCACCCGTTAACACCCCACATAACTACGCTCAGACAATACCAAAATGCGTGCTATAAACATGGCATGATCTATGGCAGATTTCCGATATTTCGCGAGCCTCCGCACAGTGGGAGGAATTTCAAAAATCGCGGACAACATTATGGACACATTATTTTAAGCCATTTTAAGGTTTATGCGGTGGTAAATTTATGCTAAAATATTAATATTAATAAAATGTTTTAATTATGTACACAAATTCACAAATTTGTTTTAAACAATTTGGAAAAGTTCGGTATTGTCGATATTTTCCAAAAACATAAATTAATAAACAAATATATTACGCAATATTACCTAAGCTAAAAATAGAAAAAAAAAACAAAAAAAACAATAACAATTAAGGAATATTCGAGCTAAATCACTTATATACATTTTTTTCGATACATCTTTTCTTTGTAAATTTCGCATCTTTTGCTTTATTTATATCGACTACTAGAGTGACTTGGTCCAAAAAACCCTATATCGATGTTAAAATAATATTTAAAAGTTGACTTTAAAGCAAAACCGGTTAAATCCACGTTTTTTACCTATTCTCTAAAAATGAATTAGTCAAAAATGACTAATTTAATAGTTATTATTGGCTGCTTTTTTACTTGTACCATAGTTAACCATGGAATATAATGGTATCCCAATATTTAACATCCAATTCTTATGTAAAATTGTCCCCTGAATCCGAAAATGCCATAATTATGAAAGTGGAGCAGTTTTTGAAATATAGTCAATTCCATATTAAATGAAAAATTGACTATATCTCTTTACTTTTTTAACTTTTGACGATATTTTCGGATTCAGGGGACAATATAAGATTTATCAATAATATCCAGGTTTTCGGTTAGATACTTTAAAAGTTTGTTGTGTTTTTCTTTGTTACTAACATTTTTAATAAGTTCATACAACTCCTTATTAGCCGTTGATGGCATTTCTACATAAAAAGAAGCAAGTTATTCAAATAAACATGTAATATTTATATTAATATTTGTATTATAACTTACCAAATATTATTATAAAGCGTTAATAAACACAAAAACACGATGAGATTGTATGTATGATTGACTTTTACTGGAAACTGACGTTTTAGAACTAGCAAAAGGCAACTATGATGACTTATAAATATTCGACTAATATGATAAATTCATGAACATATTTCATATTCTGCTGACCAAACAGGCAAAAAAAGGCAGCTTAATTCTTTTGACTTAAAAAAAAGAATATTTGATGAACGTTCTGGTACCAAATACTTTGCCTCACACCAAGGTACACCTAACGAAATATCTTGTGGTTTGTAAAAGATTTATCTACTTTTAAAGGCGATGGTAAAAGGTTTATAAAAACCGTATTTATGGTAAAATTTGCAATTTTAGACTTTTATATGAAAGAACAAGGATAAGGAATGTAGTAAAATATACCATCATTTCCTTTCATTAATTACGCAAAACAAAAATGGGCTTAAAAAACTTACATACAATTTGCTCTTAAAAACCGACACGAACAATGTGACTTTTTAAGCAAGCTTAAGCGGGCATTTTATCATAAAAAATATATTTCTTTTAAAATCATAATCTCTGTGCTTTCTTTTTTTATAACTCGTAATTTAAAATTTACTATGTTGATTTTTACAAAATAGGGTTTTGTCCGCGATTTTTGAAATTCCTCCCAGTGTGCTCCGGTGCATCACTGGTAGCTTAACCTTCAGAACAAGAGGCGACTTGATTGGAGATGGTTCCCGGTCTCGGGATTGCGAGCTCGATGTCGTTATTGGGAATTGTCTTCGGCCCCTTGGATCATCCCCAATCAAACTTTCAACATCCCCTTTAAGTCCAACCGTAGTACCAAACCCAAAGTACTTTACTTTTGTTTGTTTCCTTTCTTAAGGGGGTTTTTTGATTTTCTTTTTCCCCTTAAACTATACCCCAACTTTCTACTTTAATTTTTCAAGACCCGCGCTCGTTGTTCTCATAGCCAATCCTGACAAAAACCCTTCTTTCCCCATTTCATTAGTCCCCATTAGTCTCCTCAGCACCATGTTCAAGGTGACAGAGAAAGCTATTTTGACGATCTTTGATTGACACGACCGGAACCTTGGTTTGAATAGTACATCAAGCTGCGCGAATACTGCCGTCCTAAGCGCAGAAGCGGTAACTGCACATTTAAAGGAAATTGACATTTTTCCGTAATATGAACCTAGGGTTAAAAATCTCTACTTTAATAAGGTATTAAATCGGTATTTTGTCAGTAAATGATTGAAATATCAAGTTATTTTTAGCGGTGTCTGTTACCAAACTGAGTTGGCAGAGCTATTAACATAAAAGTACCAATATCTTATGACAGCCATTATGTTAATTACCGCTTCTGCGCTTAGTACGGCAGAATAGTCCACGATGTCAAGAATGACTTTAAAGATATTAAAAACACTGTTATGGCACTTGACATCGAAAAGGCGTTCGACATGGTTTTGTTGGACGGACTTATCCATAAGCTCTCTAGCTTTCAAATTGTTAATTTCCCACCTTTACGGCAGATTTTTTTGACTGTCTTAAATAGTTTTAAATGGGCTAAACCGAGTTGATCAACTTCACGGTCAGGTTTACGAACAATAAAATCTTCTTAACACTTTCTTTAGAGAACCACACTGCAATATCTAGACGCCCGTAAAAATACATTGGTATTGGACAGAAGACTAAGGTTTGTCCCCCATATTACTTTCCTCAAGTCCAGACTCTAGCTCTTAAAGCTTTCTATCCCCTCTTATTGTCAAAAACTCTCCGCTGTCAATCAAAAACCAAAATTATACTGTACAAATTATTATTATTATTATTATCTATGGTACAAATCCTGCATCAGACCGGTAATCACATACCGTTGCCCGGTGTGATGCAGTACACAGCTACTACTGAAAGCCAACAAAATAACAAAAATCCTCAAAATAAAAAAAGTGTAGAAAATAAAATTGTCAATACCAAAGTTCAGGAGACAAAAGCTTCCACTGTTCCCGAAACCAACCACACAAAGGCGCCTAAAAACAATTTATCTTCCAAAACTGTATCGGCTGCCTTAATAGAAGTCAAATCCCAACAAATATGTGACAAACTAATAAATATTAATAATGATACACAAACTTCCGAAAAAGAAAAATGGATAACAGTTGAAAAGATAAAGTCACAGAAACCCAAAGTACTTGGGGTAGTGGGTAATGTAAAAGGATCTGGAAATTGTAATATAAGATCTGCACCCAAGAAGGCTTTTATTTACATTTCAAGATTGCAACCCGACACCAAAATTAAGGAACTAGAGGACCACCTAAGGCAAGACTTCCCTGAAGCAACTTGCGATGTAGTCCCATCTAAGTTTCCCGAATTTTATTCTTCGTTCAAAGCTACAGTTGATCTGCACAACTTTGAAAAAGCAATGGTTCCAGAAATATGGCCAGAAGGGGCATATGTTAACAGGTTTTTTCACCCCAGAAACAAAGAAAAACCACCAGTGTAGAACTCAACTTAACAAATAATAAAATTGACTGTATGTTACTAAATTGTCAATCACTTAATAACGAGACTATTGATCTTATGGAGAGTGAATATCTTTGTAAATTATTAGATCTTAAATTTATTTGTCTAACTGAAACTGGTGTTCTTATGATCAAATTAATCTTATACATTTTACAAATTTTATTAATGTTAGCAATTTTTGTAGGACTAGTTATAAAGGTTGGTATTTGGACACATATAGGTTTAAATGCAGGTCCTATTAATTTATCTGCGTATTGCATTGAAAAGCATTGTGAAATATGCGGTATAGAATGTAAAAACACATCCATGGGTACTATAATGATTTTGTGTTGCTACAGGTCTCCCCGTGTAGGTGACCTAACCATTTTTTGTAATAACCTTTATCTGGTGCTGGACCACCTGTATAAAACCAATATGCGTATCATTGTAATGGATGACTTTAATGTGGATCCCTACAGGGACTCTGCCAACTTTCAGGCTCTATGTAATGTTTTTCTTACTTTTGGTTTACAAAATATTGTAAAACAAAATACAAGGGGAAGTTATACTTTAGATGTTGTATTCACAAACCTTGCTCTGATTGGGTATTCTGTTGAAACTAACTTGTTATCTGACCATAATACGGTGTTACTTAACACAAAATGTTTTAACCCGCAGAAAAATAATCTAATTCAAAAAGAAAACCGCAGAATATTCAGTGAAGACAGAATACTTCAGTTTAAGAGGGATTTAAAGAATGAAAGTTGGCATTGTATATACCAGAGTGATTTCCAAAAATCCTTCAATGATTTTCACGATACTCTTTTGCATTATTTTAATGTTCATTTTCCCATACTATCGACTAAGATTAATTTATGCAGTAATAAACATTTGATAACGAATGAAATTAAACAATCCAGTCATAATCTAAAAAATATATTTGCCTTAAAATCCAAGTTTCCAGAGTTAACCGAATATTACAAAACTCTCAAAAAACACACTTCTCTGGTTGCAAAAACCAAAAAACAATTTTTTCAAAACAAAATTTTCAACTCCTCCAACCCAACAAAAACCGCTTGGAATGTTATTAAAACAATTAATACTAATAATGGTAATGCAAAGGCTTTTGAAAATGTTAAACTTGATATTAATGGCACTGCTATACAGGGTGTCCCGGAAAAGGAGGTCAATCCGTTAACCATATATTCTTTGAGTTAAAACAATAAGACTTTCATAATACCATTTTTTAATTTAGAGCTTCATGTTCGATATACAGGGCGACAAAGTTTAAAATTTAAAACTGATTTTTTTTAATAATTCGAGTAATTGATAAGATATTAAGTTCAAATTCGGTACACTACTTCAACATAAATAGTTACATTTTTTGAGACCAACAAAACAAAAAACAATTGTCAAATAATCAAAATAGGGGGGTCCAGTACTCACTGACTCCCCCTATTTTTTAGTACGTGCGCCAATGACTTCCAAACGGTATTTTTTCAGGTAATCATTTATTGTTGAACATTATTTGTCTCTTATAAAATTTTGATAAAATGATTTGTTTTAGAGATAATTTGTAAAGTATGGGTCAATCCATATCAAATTTTTGAAATTTAATTATTTTTTTTGAAAAAATTTAGGTCATGTGATATATCATAAAAAAGGTCACTAATAGGTCTTTAAAATAGGCCATCACTCACCTTTCTACTTTTAATAGTTTACGAGATATCGCTATTTTTGTAAGTACTTGCAAAACCAAAATTTATCGGAATTTTTTGATTTTCAAAAATCAATAAAAACAAAAACCACCCATCAAAAAAAATTCATATATGGGATTTTTGAGTTTTTTAGTGAGGTAAACAAATTTACCAAAAATTATCAAAATCGGAGATGGTGGGGGAAGAACCTTTGGTTGATTTGATATGGACTGACCCATACTTTACAAATTATCTCTAAAACAAATCATTTTATCAAAATTTTATAAGAGACAAATTTTTTTTAACAATAAATGATTACCTGAAAAAATACCGTTTGGAAGTCATTGGCGCACGTACTAAAAAATAGGGGGAGTCAGTGAGTACTGGACCCCCCTATTTTGATTATTTGACAATTGTTTTTTGTTTTGTTGGTCTCAAAAAATGTAACTATTTATGTTGAAGTAGTGTACCGAATTTGAACTTAATATCTTATCAATTACTCGAATTATTAAAAAAAATCAGTTTTAAATTTTAAACTTTGTCGCCCTGTATATCGAACATGAAGCTCTAAATTGAAAAATGGTATTATGAAAGTCTTATTGTTTTAACTCAAAAAATATATGGTTAACGGATTGACTTCCTTTTCCCGGACACCCTGTAGAGGATCCCTTGGTATTATCAAATAAATTTAATAAATATTTTGTAAATGCCCCTTTAGAGGTAGTAAATAAACTAACCCCTCCTCATGACTATAAAAATCTAATTTCAAATAATTTAAATTCATTTTATCTTCTGCCTTGTACCAATACGGAAATGTTATCAATTCTAAGAAATAAACTTAAAACAAAGAAAACCGCTGGTCCGGATGATATTCCTTCTTTTATTCTGAAAGTGATTGAACAAGAAATTCTGCTTCCTCTTGTCTATCTGGTAAACTTTTCTTTTTCAGTGGGAGATTTTCCGAAATGACTTAAAGTCAACAAGGTTGTTCCAATTTTTAAAAAGAACAATAAAAGGCATATTGATAATTATAGGCCAATATCCATGTCTTGTAGTCTGTAAAAAATTTTTGAATATGCTTTTTTACAGAAATTGGACCCATTTCTTAGCAAGTTTAAGATCTTGAGTAATAATCAATTTGGGATTCACATCTACTGCAATACAGTCTTGTTATACAAACCTGATTAACTGCCTTGAAAAAGGAGAGTGTCCTGCTGGTATCTTTTGTGACCTAAGCAAGGCATTCGACTAGCGTGTGGCTGGTTGAATAGTTTTTTAAGTAACATAATGCAATATGTATCAATTAAATATAATCTATTGCAAAATAAAAGCACTGTTAATTCCAACCTCATTGATGTATGCATGGATGTGCCACAGGGTTCAATTCTTGGCCCTGTGTTATTTACCCTATACATCAATGATCTAGAGCTACATCTTGAGAATAACTGTTTGACCACTCTATACGCAGATGACACATCTCTTATACTGTCAAACAAGAGTAGCCACATTCTCGAGATGGAATGTAAAAATAATTTAAATTTCTTATCGTCTTGGTTTGCTTGCAATTATTTGTATTTAAATGCAGCCAAGACAAATTATTTAAGATTTTATACTCAGGGACATGGAATCTCTTAATTTAGATCTGTCTATTGATGGTTTTAACATCTCCAGAAAGGACCATTTTAGCTTCTTGGGTATAGTTCTTGATGAAAAACTAAATTGGAGTCATCACTGTGACCTTTTAATCTCTAAATTAAGCTCTTTGGTTTATTTATTTAGAAATCTTAGGCAAATATTAGTAATAGAGCAACTATTATGTTTATATCATGCACAGGTTGGTTGTAGAATCCGCTATGGTATTTGTTTTTGGGGTTCATCTACGGGTGCTGAACGTGTACTTGTTTCCCAAAAGCGAATAATCAGATGCATAGCCGGTGTTCCACAGGATTTCTCATGTAGAGAACTATTTAAAAAATTTAAAATATTGCCTGTACCATGTGTTAAAATTTTGGAGCTAGGCATATATGTATTTTTAAACAAAAGTAAATTCTTAATGAATTCTGATATCCACAATTTTAATACCCGAAAGAAAAATGAACTAAGAACGCAATGTAATCGTCTAAATTTAGGTAAAAAGTCCCCGAACAGTTTAGGCATACATATATTTAATAGACTCCCCTTAGACATTCAAAATGCTAAGTCAATTAACATTTTTAAAACGCTTTTAAAGTCATATTTGTTGTCCAAATGTTATTATGGTATAAGTGAATTTCTTTTAATGTAGATTTAGTTCCTGTAAATTATTACTATTATTATGTATATCTACCTATTTTTAATTGTATTTATGTTTGTCTATTTTCAAATGTACCTTGACGTTTTCTACACATGTATATGTCCTCCGAAATAAAGCCTATTATTAATATTATTATTATTATTACATAATACATAGCTTTACAACGAGTGCAAACTAAAGCGCTTCGGCACATCCCTAACTCGTGTGATGCGCCTTTATTTTGGGGACTTATTAAAGGTAAAGAAGTTCGGTGCTTTTTTAACAATGTTACTTTATTCGGCTCTGTACTACAACTGTGCATTATATTTGGTAATAGGTATATTGCTACTCAGCAATATTGCAATAGTCATGAAATACTTAAGTAGTTACACAATTAAAAGGTTGATGTCTTAGCCACGTGTCGTCCTAATTTGAGCACAATACACGGGGCACTACACCACCCTCCTTTATGAGAATGGACTTCATTTTGCTCAATAATGAAGTTCATTCTTGACAAATACCTATAAAGCACTGACTCAATTTAAAACTATTTCTGCATACTACCTACTAACCCTAATCTACATAGTATAAACCATAATAACCCGAAAACTTACAATTAATAGCCTAAAATTATTAAAATAAACCTAAATGTAAAATAAAATATATTTTCTACGCTATACTATGATATTGTTATAATACTACATACATTTTTGCACGTCTGCAAATGTATTATATTTCTTTTGTTGACTAGGTCAAGATATTTTATTTTTATAGTTTATAATGTTTATATTCTTAACCATCACGTTTTTTGTTTATTTTCGCTCACTTTTCACTATATCGCACTAAAATACATAATTACTTATACTTTATTAACTAATTCTAAGATATTTATTTATAAAATATTTGTAAGCGATTTTTATGAACTATGGTACACTTACCATTTATATCTTTAATTGTACAATTTTCATTGTCGCAAGATTCTACTGTAAAAGGGCCTTTGTACAATTTTGCCGTTTGTTTATGAGCTGTTTGAAGTCTAAAACGCAGCTCTTGCTCATAGGCATCTAGATTATATAAAGGATCTACTGTTTTTCCTAATAGTACTTCTTGTAGTTCTGATTTTCTGCCAAACACTAGTTCAAAGGGCGTATATTGGTGATAAGTGCTAGGTATTGTAGCAAAATGAATAATACTTTACCCAATCTTCCCAATTCGTAGGGGAGTTATCAATGTAGCTTCGTACATATTCATTAAGAACTCTGTGGTTTCTTTCACAGGATCCTGGGCTTTGATGATGATATGGGGTCGATACTTTATGAAATATATTTAATATATCACATATTAGTTGACTTTTATATTCGGTACCCACATCAGTTTTTATTTCCTTTACGGGACCGTAAATTAAAATGAAATTTTTAACAAGTGCTCTTGCTACGGTTTTTGCCTCTTTATTAGATATTGGAATAATTACAATATACTTTACTAGTTCAAATTGAACAGTAATGGCGAATTACCTTCTGCACATTTTAGGAAAGGACCTATGGTGTCTATAGAGATAATGTTGAAAGAAGAGTGAGGTGTGGGAGTAATAGCCATTAGCTCCTTATGCTGTACTTTTATTTTGTTAAGCTGACATTTTTCACATCCTTTTACATACTTAGCAACATTTCGCGACATATTTTTCCATTTGTACGAAAGTTTTAACTTCTTTAGAAGTCTCTTCTGCCCACAATGTCCTCCTGTTAATCGTGAAATTTTCGAATAAAGGCTTGTTGTTTTTCTTTATTGTTGTCAATTATTGTTGGTTCTTTATATAGTAGAATATTTGTTGAGGTTAAAATGTTTTGTCCGGATTCTTTTAATTTTGTAGGGGTGCACCTTTTAAATATTTGACGGTCTAACCTTAATTTTAATTTTGTACATTTACAATCATCTGCCATTTTCTGAGTCAGAGACAATATGTCCTCTAGCGGAAAATTATCATTTATGATTGAAATTGTATTTAGTGCTAGCGTTTTTCCTTTATATGACAGTTTAATTTTAATATAATTATTTTTTACCTCAAAGTTTAGACTTGGAATTTTTAATAAATAATTTAGATTCTCCAAAGAATCGTAAATTTTACGATCTGGTATTGCAGTTATGCCTTTTATGGCATTATTTTGGTTTATTAATATTTGTTCTTTATTTGAAATTGAACGTGTAACCACTAAAATAGATAATACTTAGTTATTTATTTCGATAAGTTCCTCAATATTTATTCGAGACAATGCATCTGCACCCACGTTATGCGTACCTTTGATGTATTCAACTTCAAAGTTATACTAGTCGCATTCTCGTAAGTTTTGAAGAAGGATTTTTCATAGAAAAAAGGTATATTAGAGGTTTGTGGTCCGATTTTACAAGAAATTTTGTACCGTATAGATAAGGTCTAAAGTAATTAATAGCCCAATGGATGGCAGTCAATTTTTTCTCAATGGTTGACTTATGAGTTTCTCCTTTAGTTAAAGATCTTGAGGCGTACGCTATAGGCAAGTCGTAACCATTGAAATTTTGAAATAGAATTGCACCGCAAGCTTCCATTGAAGCATCCGTTGTAACTGTAAATTAATTAGAATAGTCAGGGTACTGTAAAATTTGAGATGAAATTAAGGCAAGTTTTCAAAAGATTTTTGACATTCTGAAGACCAAACAAAAATTTGACCTTTTTTTGTTAATTTATTTAATGGTCGACAAATTGTGCAAAATTGTGTATAAATCTACGGTAGTAATTACAGAATGCAATAAATCGTTTGACTGCATCAGCATTGTCTGGAACTGGGTAATTTCTTATGGTGTCATATTTTGATTCGTCAGGTAAAATTCCTTTATCCGTAATTTTGTGACCTAAATATGTAACTTCCTTTCTGAAAAATCTACATTTCTCAGGGTTTAATTTTAAATTAAACTTTCGACAAGTTTCAAAAACTTTTCGGATGTTTTCTAAATGATGCTTTTGAGAGCATCCAATGATTATAAGGTCGCCCATATACAAGAAAGCTTTTTCTGGGGTAATTCCAGCAAATGCCATAGACATCATTCTGGAAAAACTGTTAGGGCTAACAGCCAACCCAAAAGGAAGTCTAGTAAAGCGGAACGAACCCTTTTCAACACAAAAAGATGTTAAATCACGAGATTTTTATTCAAGTGGAATTTGTTGAAACCCTGACACGGTTGGTTTTAAACAAAAAAAAGTTTTTGAAATAAGCCATTTCTACTTTTAGCATTTTTGAATTATTCATATCAAAGATTAAAAACAGACAAATTTTTAAAATATTCCAACGACCAGTTTTTCTTTTAATTGATAATTTGTAAAATTTTTAATGATTTATATTTTTTGGTTTATTTTATTTTTTAACAGAAACCAAGGAAACAAATTATTTATGAAAAATTTGAAAATTAACCAACTCTTAGAATTGGTTTTTCTGTTTAAAATGCATATTTAATTTTTTTCATAAGTTGTACAGTAGCGTAGATATGTATTTTTTTTTAGTACAAAAACTCAACTTTTTTTAAAATCACACACCTTCTTTAAAACTGATATAAAAAGTTTAATCATCTTATATGTAAAACTAATAAATTTTTTTATTGTTAAATATAAACTGATATTTTTGACGTAATAATTTTTTTTTAAATTAAGGCCTTTTTTATAAAGACAAATTTAACATTTTAAATTTAAATTTCACACGATTAATTTTATAATTATTTTACAACCGTTTTATTTTAACTTGTTATCATTTTTTTTTTAATTTCTTGGATTTTTTATAAATACTTTAATTTTTACACATTTAACAGGCCCGTACTCAGGTTTTTTAATATTCTTAATTTTAACAAATATTTGTAGTTGGTAAAATTTCTGAAATCCCTTAATAAGGATTTTAATTTATTTAGAGTGCCATGGTTTGAACCAAGCTAACAGAACTGTCAAATATTGTTTTGCCTTACATCTAAAAGTTTTTTAAAGTTATTAAACTGTTAAAAATCGTGTTTAAAGTGGTGTCTCATGCTAAGTTGAGGAAATTAGTTTGTTTACTTTGTCTTTCTAAAAGTAAATGTCATCGAATGGTTAATTTAACCCAAAAAAACTGTATTAAAAAGTATCTTTTAAAAGACTTTGATTTTAATGACGTGAGACTTCCGTGTTCATTATGTACGTCGTGCAGAATAACTTTAAGTGAATATGAAAAAGGTAATTTTAATAAACAAATAAAGCTCTATGATTATTCTTTATTTGAATATGATCATAAAAACAATAAAAAGTGTTTATGTACAATTTGTAAAATCGAGAACAATAGACATTTACTATCACACAGATCATTTAAAATTCAAAAATATAAAAACAGAAATGGTTCAATTTTATGTCAAAAATGTTTATCTGCTATAGGCAAAGGAAAAATACATAAATGCAGTTTATATACTAGAAAAAATAATATGAAGAAAATTATAGAAAATAAAAATAAATCAAATTTAAATTTAAAATTTAATCTTTCAATGGAATGTTTTTCAAATATTCAAAAAAAAGTCAATTTGAGCACAAATAAAACATTAAAAATTGCTTCAATTATTAGAGAAGAATCAAAAAATAAAAATATTATTGAAAAAGGACTTAAAAATAAGCTTCAAGATTCAAATCACGTTCTAGATGAACATTTTATATGCGTGGAAGAAGAATTTAAAAGCAAAGACGATAAGAAAACACTACGACTAGTTATAATATGCAAAGATATATTGAATCTTATTAAGATCATTAAGAAAGAAAGATGTTTAGTTAATAAAGAAATTATTGTAAAAATTGGAATGGATGGTGGGGGTGGATTTTTTAAAATATGCCTTTCTTTGGAACTAAAAAATATTTTAAATCAGCCAGGAAATTCAAAACAAACATTTAAAAATTCAGGTGTTAAAAAGATTTTTATAATTGGTCTTGTAAAAGGTATAGAGGAAAATTATTATAATGTTAAAACTCTCTGGCAATTGTTAAATTTAAATAATGTTAAAGATTTTGTTTTAGCTGTAGATCTTAAGTTAGCAAACATAATTATGGGCCTAATGTCTCACAGCTCAAACCACCCATGCACTTGGTGCAATATAACAAAATCTAATTTAGAAAAATGTGGGACATTACGCACCATTTCGGGAATTAAAAAAAATTGTTTAAAATGGGTAGAAAGTGGTTCAATTACAAAGGAAGCCAAAAAATTTGAAAATTGTGTTTATGTTCCCTTGGTACATGAAACTATAAATCAAAAAAATATTATCGAAATATTACCACCACCTGAGCTACATTTACTTTTAGGGACAGTAAATACAATTTTTAATTTTATTAATAAGGAGTTTCCCGAAACAGCCATGCAGTGGGCAAAGGCTTGCCATGTAGAGCGTCAAGCCTTGCATGGTGGTTCTTTTACAGGAAACAGTTGTTATAAACTTTTATTAAAAACAGATATTTTATATTCAATTTGTCCTAAACAATGTTTTAAGTATGTGAATTGTTTAGAAAGTTTTAAAAAGGTAGTAGACGTTTGCTTCTCTTATGATTTAAACCCCAATTATACAGATTTATTAAAAGATTTTAAAGAAAAATACTTACTTTTAAATAAAAATGTTACCCCGAAAATTCATTGCGTATTTTACCATATAGAACATTTTTGTAATTTAAAGAAAGTCGGATTAGGATACTTTAATGAACAGGCATCTGAAGCTGTTCATTCCGATTTTGGACAAATTTGGGAAAGATACAAAGTTGCGGATACTAACCCATTGTTTCAAAATTCCCTGTTAAAAAGTGTTTGCTTTTATAATAGCTTACATTTAAAATAAAATAAAATGTATTATATAATACTGTTTATTGTACACATGTGTTTAAATTAAAATATTTTGTAGGTACTCCTTTTCTATTGTTTTTTTTAATATTATATTTAATTCAATCAAGAAATTGGTTTTTGCAAAAACTATATTTTTTAAAAAGATTTTTTTTTAAACAAGCCATATGATGCTCTTAATAGTTTTACGTGTAGGTACTAAAACGAAACATACCGGTTTGATTTTATTGCTGTAAAACTATCTCTTAAATAAAATTCTCAGTACGGGCCTGATGAATGTGTTAAATTTAAATAAAATATTTATAAAACTTCCGAATATTAATAAAATTAAAAAAATAAAAACAAATTTGTCAAGTTTGTCTTTATAAAAAAGGCCGTTATTTAGTTTTAAAGGAGGTGTGTGATTTTAAAACAAATTTGTGTTTTTGTACTAAAAAATATATATATTTTCTCTACTGTACAACTTATTAAAAAAATTAAATATGCATTTTAAACAGAAAAACCTATTCTAAAAGTTGGTTAATTTTTAAATTTTTCATAAATAAATTGTTTACTTTGTTTCTGTTAAAAAATAAAATAAACCATAAAATATAAATCATTAAAAATTTTACAAACTATCAAATAAAAAAAAACTGGTCGTTAGAATATTTTAAAAATTTGTCTGTTTTTAGTCTTTGATATGAGTAATTCAAAAATGCAAACGGTCGAAATGGCTTATTTCAAAAACTTTTTTTTGTTTAAAACCAACCGTGCTGAGATAAGATCGATCACTGAGAACCATTTAGCTCGACCGCTACTAGCTTTTTATTAAGTTGCCTAAAGTCTATTACCAGGCGCCACTTTTTGGCTCTGTCTATAGATTTTTTAGGAACCAATAGAACGAGATTATTATATTCGGAACATGAAGGTTCAATACCTCATTACGTAGCATTTCACTTACTTGGGTTTATTTCATCTCTTTGACTTTTTGGTGTTCGATAATTTTTAATATAGTCAGGTGTGTTGTCGTTTAACTTTAATTTTTGAGTATAAAAATTATTGTGTGTAATTTTATTTATTTAAGTGCAAAAATATCTGCAAACTCTACACATAGTTTATTCATGCTATCTGTTACGTATTTCGGTATATTATCTTTAAGTAATCTAATAACTTTTTTTGTCTCTCCGCGTCTTTGTCGTCATGTATATTGTATATGTTTAAATTTAATAACTTTGTTGTTTTAATATTGGTTTTTCTGATCATCACACGTTCCACAGTTCGTATTAAGTATTTTTACATAGGGAGCTTTATTAGATGTTATTGTCCTTTGCTATAAAAACGCCTTATGCCACTTCTTCGTTTAATACTACAAAATCCCCCTTTAGTTTAGGTGGTCAATTTTCCTAATAATTTCACATCTTGGAGGGATAAAGATCAGTCATCTTCTGGACTATCAAAGATTGGGATAGATATTTATTTATTAAGTCGAACTTAAAGGGTCCAATTTAAATAGTCTAATTTACAATTGTACTTAATAATAAAATCTCTACCCAAAATTCCATCACCTGGGATTGGGAAATCTTCGCTTACAATGTGAAAGGTATGTGGCACCTTCACATTATTAAAGTATATAAACTTCTCGTCATAAAAATCGACGCACCTAGTTTTTTGGAAAATATTTGAAAGCTCGTTATTGGAAAATTACTGAATCGATTTTGAAAATCTTTGGAAATTCTGAATAGCTGATTCTTTGACTCTTATGTCTAATTTTGGGAATACGATATTTTCCACATAGCATTATACTACAGGGTGTTAAACGAAGAGATGTATTTTTTCCAAAATTTCAAGTTATTCCCATTCATGAGGAAGTTGAGTTTGATAGTCGTAATACCCCTCCCTAATATTAGTAAGGTAATCCCTCGAAACGTTTTCGAGATTTTGTGAATATCGCGGCTTATTACGATTATATGCCAATTTATCCCAGTTTAGTCCAAAAAATGAGCAATAGTGGATTCTTTGACTAACGTCTAATTTTGAGAATACGATATTGTGCACATAGCATTATATTACAGGGTGTTAAAAAAAGGGATGATTTTTTTCCAAAATTTTAAATCCCCATTCACAGGGCAGTTGAGCTTGATAGTCGTAATACCCCTTCCTAATAACAGTTAGGTTATCCCTCGGGACGTTTTCGAGATTTTGTGGATATCTTGGCTAACTACGATTATATGGCAATTTTTCGAAAATTCACGTTATTCTTCATTTTATTCCAAAAAATGAGCAATAGTTGATTCTCTGACTCTTATGTCTATTTAAATTCACGGGCACACTCAATGTTTTATAGAAGCATGGAATTGACTCACCGAGTTGGAGAACTGCGGAGACTATACATTCTCTGGGTATGCTGGATATGGCTAGATCTCTAACGCCTGGGATCCGGCGTCTGGAAGCTGAGACCTTAATGCTATACTCCTCGACATCTGCTTCTTTAGGCCTCTTCTGTAGTTTTTTCTAAACTTAAGAGCAATTAACACACACAGGGTCAACAGGATCAAATACAGCACCACTTTAATGTCGCTCGGCAGCTGGATGGACTCCTCCACTATAAATTACCCCAGTGTCGGTGACCTCAGCGTGTTTTGAGCTTGATTTTCCCATCTTTTTCCTTTGATTCGAATATTGTTTAGCTCACTTTTAACATTGTCCAATTTACAACTTAACTGTTTTTAATACCACTACACTTAGGTACTAAAAGAATCCAACTTATTCTTGGAAATTCACCATTTTCTTTTTTTGTTTCTTTGGCAGGATCGCCATGTGATGCGCCTTTACTTTGGGGACTTATTAAAGGTAAAGACGTTCGGTGCTTTTTTAACAATGTTACTTTATTCGGCTCTGTACTACAACTGTGCATTATATTTGGTAATAGGTATATTGCTACTCAGCAATATTGCAATAGTCATAAAATGCTTAAGTAGTTACACAATTAAAAGGTTGATGTCTTAGCCATGTGTCGTCCTAATTTGAGCACAATACATAGGAGTACACGGGGCACTACACCTTATTGACGACATATACACTAAAAAAGAGAATGTCATGGATCAGGCAAATAAATTCCACACTAAGAAACTACACTGTCACCCGTTAACACGCCACATAACTACGCTCTGACAATACCACAATGCATGCTATAAACATGGTCTGATCTATGGCAGATTGCGATATTTCGCGAGCCTCCGGTGCATCACTGGTAGCTTAACCTTCAGGACAAGAGGCGGCGTGATTGGAGATGGTACTCGGTCTCGGGATTGCGCGCTCGATGTCGTGATTGGGAATTGTCTTTGGCCCCTTGGATCATCCCCAATCAAACTTTCAACATCCCCTTTAAGTCCAACCGTAGTACTAAACCCAAAGTGCTCTACTTTTATTTTTTCCTTTCTTAAGGGGTCTTTTATTTTCTTTTTCCCCTTAAACTATACCCTTACTTTCTACTTCAATTTTTCAAGACTTTACTCTTCTTCCCGGATTCGCTCTGCGAGAAAAGGCCTGAACTGTTCCATGTCCATTATTATCTTTATTTTGTTTTCCTTAAACTATACTATATATAAAATAAACATACTAATTTTAATTTTTTGAATAATAATTTGAGTGGGGTTGATAATAATAATAATAATATCTTTATTGCCCAACAGAAAAGAATTCAAATTTCAGGACAATTATAATAATACAGAATATATAAACAAATACTAAAATAACTATAAATTCAAAATAAGTTTAGCTAACTTCAAAATAATTTATGGCCAACGTTGTTATATTTTCAATAGTGGCAACTGCAATATCACATTCATTGCGTATTTTATTGAAGTTACCACTCATGACAAATACTGGAGATTTCAAAAGAACATTGGTTCTGGCATATGTATTATAGAAAGTAAAAATAGATCTAGCACTAATTCGTGGTACGTGAATGTTAAAGAGTGATATCAAAAAGGCACTGTCTATTTCATTTCTGAACAGCCCGTACAGAAATTTAATACTTAATAAAAATCTTTTACATTGCAGGGACCTAACATTAAATCTATTCAACAATAAAATATGTTCAGTACCTCTAGCAGGATAAATATTGTCAAGCCTAAAAGCTAAAATTTTCAAAAATAGCCTTTGTACTCTTTCTAATTGATCAGTGTAGGCATTATAATATGGATACCAAACAAGAGAGCAGTACTCTAGCTTGGTACGAACCAATGAATATTACAAAATATTCAATGCACACTCACCATTCATTGATTGAGTATTTCTATTTATAAAACCAACCATTTTAAGAGCAGATTTTACAATACTAGTGATGTGGTCTGAAAATGATAATTTGGTATCAAAATATACTACCAAGTCTCTGGTACCTGTACACCTTGATATGGAATCGTCATTAATTGTGTACTCAAAAATAATTGGATATTTTTTAGAGTAAAGGTACACACCTTACATTTACCGATATTCAAAAAAAGTCTATTGAGGATACACCATTCGTTTATTAAGTTTAGCTGATTTTGTAGGTATACACAGTCTGATGCAGGATAAATATTGTCAAGCCTAAAAGCTAAAATTTTCAAAAATCGCCTTTGTACTCTTTCTAATTGATCAGTGTAGGCATTATAATATGGATACCAAACAAGAGAGCAGTACTCTAGCTTGGTACGAACCAATGAATAATACAAAACTTTCAGTGCACCCTCACAATTCATTGATTGAGTATTTCTATTTATAAAACCAACCATTTTAAGAGCAGATTTTACAATACTAGTGATGTGGTCTGAAAATGATAATTTGGTATCAAAATATACTCCCAAGTCTCTGGTACCTGTACACCTTGATATGGAATCGTCATTAATTGTGTACTCAAAAATAATTGGATATTTTTTTAGAGTAAAGGTACACACCTTACATTTACCGATATTCAAAAAAAGTTTATTGAGGATACACCATTCGTTTATTAAGTTTAGCTGATTTTGTAGGTATACACAGTCTGATGCATCTGAAACATCAACGAACAATTTCAAGTCATCGGCATAAATTAAATGTTGACACTTTACAAAATTGGAAATATCATTGATAAAAAGGACAAATAATAGTGGACCCAGGTTAGAACCCTGAGGAACTCCAGAGCCTGGACTAAAACCATAAGAACCAAAACCATTGTAGGTCACAAATAATTGACGAATAACAAGATAGGATTGAAATAAATTTAAAAGTTGATTGCTGAATCCAAATGATCTCAGCTTCATTAACAAGACAGTATGACTGTTTACCAATATCCATTTTTTGAGCCACAAATTGAGTAAATTCTGATAGGTTCGTAACTGTGGAACGTTTATGCATAAAACCATGTTGGGTGGGGGTAATATAGTTTTTAACGCTGTTATATATATGACTGTAGACGGACATCTCAAATACCTTCGAAAAGTTGCTCAGAATGGCTATGGGGCGATAGTTCCTTATATCAGCTGTATCACCAGATTTATGTACCGGAACTACCCTTGTTTTTTTCCACATATCAGGAAATTTACCAGTAGAAATAATGACATTACAAATATCCAATAGCGGACTACTCAAAATGGGCAGGCAATCCTTTATAAGAAAACTGGGAATCTGATCACAACCGCAAGTGTTATAATTTTTTAGTTTCTTTATGAACTTTTCAATATCATTTAAAGAAAATTTATTAATATAAACAAGAGGGTTATTGATACCCAAATCTTCTACATTTAAACTAATATCATTAACTGATTCAACGTAAACACTCTTAAAAAAATTTGCAATTCCATTCACCACATCAATAGGATTTTCATAGGTATTATTATCAAAAAACATATTTCCCGGTAGTCGTGATGTTCCTTTCTTTTGGTTAATAAATGTCCAAAATTGCTTTGGATCAGATTTCAATCTGGAAGCAGCTAGGTTGAGATATGATGTAAATGAAATTGAGGTGTCTCTATTAATTCTTTTGAATTGATCTCCTCAGTAACGAATAATGGCTAGTTAATCGAGTATGATTGAGTGCAGAGGATTTCTTCAGAATATTCATATCCCAAGAACAAGAACAACCCGTAAAACGTTCAGAGAAACCGTATAATGTCTTTTTTGGGATTTCTGGCTATTTACAGCCACCACTTGGCCTGAGGAGGTCCGAGGATATCCTTTGAATATCCCAAAATCCTTTAAGGCTTTCCTTAGGACGTCCTAAAGACTGACTTGTGCTAGCTATGATACAGTGCTAAAGTCGTCAACGATACGCATACTTACATTTAATTTAGTTATTTTGTTAACAACAAAATAATATAACAATAACACTTACAATGTACTTTGCTGAAAGTTAAATGGGCTTTACTTTCTGATGAAAAATTAATGTCCATCAATAGACGTATTTCCACTATATCCGTTAGACCTAACCTCATGAAGTTCCTAGGTCCATGGAAGCACGTACTTAAAATGAACCATTAATGGGATGAACTATGCTGTACGGGATAATTAAGAAAAAAATTCTTGTCTATTTTGTTTTTGCATTTAAATTAATTCTGCGTCGCAGTCCGCCGCCAACCCATCTTCAACCTAAGAACAATTAAATCAATGCCAGAAAAAATTAAATCCATTAAACTTCCCATAAAATTAAATTAGAATGTTTCTAATCCTCCTTTATTTATATCTAAGTAAAAATACATGATAAAATCACAAAATTATCAGCAGCTATGGTACCAAACCTTTAAAGAGGTGTAAATTAATATTTCAATTTAAATAAATAGCAATCACTGACTTAATAAAATAAAAGCAGTAGTTAAACTAAAATAAAAATTTTGGTCTTAAAATAAATATTTTCAACACTAATTAATAAATATTACATACAAAAGAAAAATACAACATACTTTTTCTACAACCGAGCGAAAAGTACAAATTTGCGCTTCCAAAAGAAAGCGCAAAGTTGCACTTTTCCGAGGAGCAAGCGTTTTTTTTACTTTGTTGCTCGCCGACCGACAAAGTAACCAAAACGCTAGCTTAGTTACCATGGAAACCATAATAACGAAACGTCTAGTATAAACTGCGACTTTTGAAAAGTCAAATCAATAATTATTAATTATGACCAAACATTTTTTATAAAACCACGGGTTGTAAAAAAAATCCTGAGTGTAATTCGAGCACAAAGTGACATTGGCAAAGTGGTTTTAAAAAACAAATTGTTTATAAAACTCGGAGAGAACTGTTTATTAAAATGATTACTGAAAAATTAAATAAATTATGGATAGCTCGGGAATTTTTAAAATGATGCTTGTGTGTTTAGTAATTTTATAAACGAAGGTGCAGGATTTTGATATTTGTTTGATGTCAATTGAATTATTTTTACGAGGAATAAAATTTAATGTATGATGGGATCCTGTACTTTTTATTTGCACTGCAAATTAAGAACGATCTCCAAAATGGTCTTTTTCAGAATCAATTTGAATTTGTTTTATTAATAAAATTTGTATGGCTTTTATATTTGCTTCGTAAAATTTGAACCCTACATGTTATTTTTTTTCGGTTTTTTGAACTCCACGTCTTTAAAGCTCTGGGACCATATATAGTCACAAACTCATCAGGGGCTATAACCCCTGATGAGTTTGTGATTTTATCATGTATTTCTACTTATATTAAAAATAAAGGAGTAATAATGGTGGTAGAAACATTCATACATCCTAATTTAATTTTATAAGATTTTTTTTTCTGGCATTGGTTTAATTGTAACGCAAAGTACATGTACTTAGGTTGAAGATGCGTTGGCGGGCGGACTGCGACGCAAAATCGAATTAAATGCAAAATAAACAAGATTTTTTTCTCAATTATGATAGAACATTGCATGCTAAAACATGTAGTTCCATTTGGTTTTAATCGATGAAAGCAGATCTAGTCAATTTGATCTGAAAGATACCCAAAAATATTATTTTATTGAATCAGCAAGCAAATTGTTAATTTTTTTAACCTATACGGAAAGTAATGTTTTCGATTTTTGTTATTATTAAAGCATCAATAGCACAAAAAATAATGTTTAATTTGTCCTTATGTGCTTTTAATAATTTTTAATTTGGTACCCTTTAGGGCTTCTAAAAAGATATATATATTTTTTAAAACAATTTATTCATATGAAAATAATTTTAGACAAAAAATCGATACGGCCCTTGTGTTCAATAACAAAAATTCTTAAAATTATTTGAAAGGGGTTCTTACTTCCTTTAAAAATTGTGGTTTGTTTGAAGTCGCTACTTAATCTGGTCAAGAAATATGATTTTTTAAAAGAAAGCCTGTGAAAACAATTTTGTATTTTAAACTTCGTGTTATTAATGTTGTCAATTTGACTGTCATTAATTGTTGACAGTGGTTTAGTTTTATCCTTCCGCTAACAGAATATGCATCGCTTTAGTCTGGATCAACGTTTTGAAATATTCAAAACTTACTTACTGAGTGTGACTCTGTGGTTGCCGAGACGGCGCGAAAATTGCGTACAAAGTTTGGAAGAAATGAGGCGCCTTCAAACCAAGAAATTAAGAATTTTATTGATAAAGTGCGCAAAACTGGAATGCTGGTGGATGTGAAACATGTTCTGCATGCTCATCCTAGGCGTACACCTGAAGGAATCGCTGCTGTTGCCGCTGTGCACAAAGACCTCGGTATGTTTGCGCACAAAGTCCGGCTCGTTCAGGAGTTGAAGCAATTTGACCATCCACAACGTTTTCGCTTCACTGAGTGGGCTTTAAACCAGTTGAACGGTGATCTTGATTTTGAAAGAAAAATAATCTTTTCGGATGAGGCGCATTTCCACATCGGAGGTTATGTTAATTTAAGGATTTGGGGCACGGAAAATCCCCACGTTATCGCCCATGCATCCAGATCGAGTCACTGTGTGGTGTGTATTTTGGAGTGTCGGCGTGATTGGACCATTTTTCTTTGAAAATGAGGCTGGCCGCGCTGTTACGATCAATGGCGAGCTCTATTGAGATATGATAACAAATTTTTTGTGGCAGGAATTGGGTGATATTAATCTCGATCAGGTCTGGCTTCAACAAGACCGCGCAACTTGCCATACGGCCGCGGCCACTATCAATCTATTGCGCACAAAATTTAATAATCGTGTAATTAGCCATTTCGGGGATGTTAATTGGCCACCTCGGAGCTGCAATTTAACACCACTTGACTTCTTTCTTTGGGGTGCATTAAAGGATAAAGTTTACGCAGATAATCCTCAAACAATTGACCACTTAAAACAGAATATCAAGCTTAAATTGCTCAAATACAGCAGCAAACTGTTGAAAAAGTGCTCGAAAATTGGTGTTCCAGGATGGGCTACTGCCGAGCCAGCCGAGGAGGTCCCTTGAAAGAAATAATTTTCCATACTTAATCGGAAGGATTATAAAGTTAAATTCGTTGAAATAGAATCAATTTTTCTTGTCCCTATTGCTAATTTATAATTCAACATATAAATGGCCCACCCTTTATAAATAAGTATTTTTAAATTTTAAAACCCTACCCCGTAAGCATTTGCCCTTATTTCATGGTGTTTAATAGTAATTTTACTTTTAAACTAGTATTAATATGAGAGTCTTACCATAATATGTGTAATAAAGCTACTTATTTAGTTTTTATCTGAAAACTGAGATCTTTATTAATAAAAGAACAATAATTAATTTTATAAAATAACATACCTGAGATAAACTAAATTAAGTTACATTCAAAATTATATTAATGACAATTATTAAATGACAAATATTAATTATGTAATTTGAATGTCAAGGTAACAATATTAATAATATTAAGAAAGGTAATACTAATGATAATAGATGTAATACTATCTATTACATCCCCCCTCCTAAGTTGACCATTCAACTAGGTGTGGTCAATGGAACTAACTGATTCATGTGAAATATTTTATTTTTCTTATTTGTGTCAATTTTAAATAGTAGTGGTGATATTTGTTTAACGACTTTGAAAGGACCATCTCTAATAGAATCTAATTTATTTCTGTTCAATTTGTTTCCTTTTTCTACATATACTAGTTCATTAATTTCAATCTTTTTATCTCTTCTATTCTTATCTATTCTCTTTTTGTTTTTCTCATGATTTTTTTTAATACGTTCAATGGCAACTCCTCTAATTTCTTCTAAATCAATTTCTTTGTCTTCTAATCGATTAGTTGCTGTTCTTGTTCCATATAATAACGTTACAGGTGCATAGCCAGTCACTGAGTGAATTGAGCGGTTGTATTCTTTTGTTGATTCTTCTTCTATCGATGTCCAAGATTTTTTATGATCTTTTTCATTAAATTTGCAACGTATTCTATTAACCATCGTTTGTCCAACACGTTCACAAGTGCCATTAGATGACGGATGATCAACTGGAGTAAAATCATATTTAATTTTGTTTGTTTTCAAATAATCTTTAAAATCTTTCGAATTAATCGCTGTATATTGATCGAATAATATTTGTTGAGCTTTGCCTTCTTTTTGTACTTTTCTTACTAGATTGATGAAGTCTTTTGCTTTTTGTGTGATAGAAGTAGTGGTCCAAATATGTTTAGTTAAATGATCTATCAAAACATGTAAATATCTTTTTGTTGAATTGTTGCCTGAAAATCCACCAATCGAATCAAGAGACATTGTTTGAAATGGCACAAGTGGTGGTGAAAATCTTTGTAACAATCCAATTGGTCTTCTTTTTCTTGATTTGTTTTTAATACAGTCGGAACATGTTCTGTATTCATCCTCAATGATTTTGTTTAAATTTTTGCTTGTATATAGAGGTGCAATTGTTTTAATCATACAGTTTATACCAATATGACCATAGTTAAGATGTACTTTATGAGCAAGTTTCTTCATTAACTCCTCTGAAATTACTATTCTCTTTCGATCTCTTTTATTTATATATTTAATTGTTTTACCATCAATTATTTTCTCTTCACAATCCACCAGGTCATTAGTCTTTTGATCTTCTTCAATTTCTTCCAGACTTACTAAATTAACTGTTCTTATCAAATCCTCTTCTTCAAAGCTGATCAACACAGGATTACGTGATAATGCATCAGCATCCAAATTGTTTTTACCTTCTTGATAGATTACTTTAAAATTAAATTGTGATAAGAAGAGAATTATGTTACCAAGGTAAGTATCTGGTCGAACCTTTAAGTTTTTTAAGGTTTTCTAGTGGCTTGTGATCGGTTAAAACAATAAATTCATTTCCAATTAGCAGATGTTGCCAATACAATATTGCTTCTTTAATTGCTCTTGCTTCAATATAAATTGCGTCTTTTCTTAATTTATCACTCACTGTTAATTTGCGTGAAAAATAAGCTATTGGATGTAATTGTCCATATTCATCTTCTTGTTTCATGATTGCTGCAACTCCAACCTTAGAAGCATCTGTACAAATATAGATCATTTTATTTGGGTTGAAAATACGTAATACTGGTTCCGAACATAAACATTGTTTGATATCATCAAAAACAGCTTGACATTCCTCTGACCAAATGAATTTACCATTTTCTTTTAATAAATCATGTAAAGGTGCAAGACGATTTGAACAATTCTCAATAAATTTGTAATTATAGTTCACTTTACCTAAAAATTGTCTCACTTGTTTCTTTGTTGTAGGTGGTGGATAATTTCTCATTGCAATAAGACGATCCTGTAATGGTTTTATTGTATTCTTACTAATTTGATGGCCTAAAAATTTTACAGAATTCTTAAACCAATTACACTTGGATTCTTTTAATTTAAATCCTTCTTCTTCTATGGCTTTGAAAAACTTTTCTAAATGAACAAAATGATCAAGTATTGTTTTTGAGTAGATTATGATGTCATCTAAATAGTTTGTACAGAATGAGCTTAACCCTTTTCTTCTAATCATGTTTGCAACAACTCTATTAAAGATGATTGGTGAATTACGGAAACCAAAAGGAAGGACTTTCCATGTAAATTGATTATCTTCAGTGACGAAAGACAGTTTATCTCTGTCATCTTCATGTACTGTAATTGTCCAAAATGCAGAATTAAAATCTAAAACAGTATAATATACACAATCACGTGTTTTTTCAATTAAATCCTCAATTCGAGGCATTGGATAATTTTCTGGTACCACCAATTTGTTCAACTTCCTTAAATCTATACATAATCTCGTTTTCTTATCTTCATTACCTTCTTTTTTGTAAGCTAATGTTATTGGTGATGCAAAAGGTGAATTAGATTCTTCAATTAAATCTGCTTTTAGTAATTGTGCAATTTGCACATTTATTTCTTGTCTATCTTTTTGTGAACAACGATATGGTCTTTGTATAATAAATTTTTCTTCTTTTAATTTTACTCTTGCTTGTTCTGATTTCACCCGACCAACATCATATTTATTTGTTGCAAAACAATGTTTGTATTTTTTAATTAATTTCTCAAATTTTTCTTTTTGATCTTTCGTCAAAACATGTTCTTCAATGTTCTCACTACATAAATTGATGCTTGGTTGTTGTTGTCGTTCAATGATTGTTAATTTAGTGTAAGTTTTCGATTTTAAGTTCTTTTGATAAATATCTAATCTTTCATCTTGTAACAATTTAAATTTCATAATAGCATCTAATCCAATTAATAATTGATATTTAAATTCTTCATTTTTTACCACAATAAAATTAATATAGCTGGTTATTTTTCCAATTCTAACCTTTAAAAATGCCCGTCCTTTGCTAAAAGAATGACCAGATATTGTTTTTAATAAACGTTCATCTTTGAAAAATTTTAATTGTAATTTATTTAACAAATCTTCATTAATAATAGATACATTGCTTCCATTATCATACACTGATGAAAATTGTTTATCTTTAATATTAACGTTTATTTTAATCAGATCAATTCTTTTAGCCGGGCTGATTAGTTTTTTTCTTGAGTTTCTTCATCTAAATATTCATCTGATTCTTCTTCAATTTTATTAATTTTAATTTCATTATTATTATTATTGAACCGACATTTTTCTTTTGGATGAAAACGTCCAGGCTTATTTAATTTAACACATATTGAACATTCTTCCTTCTTTACTATTTTCTTTTGTTTATTTTGATTATAATCTGTTGTGTCTTTCTTAAAATAATTGTTTGGTATATTTCTTGGTGTATCTAACTTAGTGATTTCTTCAAGTAATATAGCTGCTGTTGTAATCTCATCTTTCTTTAATTTATCTTGTATCGAAATTGGTAAACCAATTGCAATCACGTGAATCATAGACATGTCGGTCATCTTTGACTCGATTTCTAGTAATAAGCGTTGTTTTTTTAAAGCATAATCAATCAATTTACCAGATTGATATTTATAAGCATATGCATAACGAATTACCTGCCAATTTTTAAAACCAAACACAGATAAAAATGACTTTTTCCATAAGTTCCAATCTATATCACCATGTTTAATGTGTACGGCACTGTACCAATCGATTGCAGTTTCTTTTAATAAATATTTTAATGCTTTAATCTTCTTTTCATCATCTGTTAAATTTTTATTTACACATTCTATTTCAAATTTATCAATGAAATCTTCTGGATTATTTTTACCATCAAATTTATCAACATCCATTTCCTTAACAATCTCTTTAAGTTGTTTACGATTGTTGTCTTTTAATTTCATTTCTAAACATTCTACTAATTTAGTTAACGCTTGCATATTTGTTTGATCATTATTTACATTTTCATTTGTTGAAGAGTAAGTTAAGGTATTTAAATCGGTTGTTTCATAAGTTTCAAGCAAATTATCTTTAAATATTGGATTATCTTCTTCATCAAAATAAATTTCTTTCAATGTAGAATCAAGTTTAACATTTACAGTTCGATATTGACCAAATTTATTAATTGCTTTGATAGCTGTTTGCACGACCTTAACTTTATTTAGTTCAACGTGATATGAAATATTTTGTAATGACGTTGGAAACTGATATTCTAGATCATCTAATTTAATTCTTGTAACTGCATGTGCCAGTTGTTGTGTATCTGTTAGTTTAGCTTCAATTCTAAATCTAATGATGATTGTCATTTTGATTGTCCAAATAATTTAGTTTATGTAATAAAGCTACTTATTTAGTTTTTATCTGAAAACTGAGATCTTTATTAATAAAAGAACAATAATTAATTTTATAAAATAACATACCTGAGATAAACTAAATTAAGTTACATTCAAAATTATATTAATGACAATTATTAAATGACAAATATTAATTATGTAATTTGAATGTCAAGGTAACAATATTAATAATATTAAGAAAGGTAATACTAATGATAATAGATGTAATACTATCTATTACATATGTTATAGACTTATAAGTGTTATATGAAAATTATTGTACGCTTAAAAGAAATAGTATAGACTCTGAGTTGTGGGCGTGATTTAAGCACACTATATTTTTATCGTTATCACAACTCGTTTTATTTGATCTTTATAGTATAGAAACACCTCGAGGTGTTAGAGATTCCCGGTTGTGGGATCCCACAACCGGGAATCTATACAGGACGCTTTTCAATGAAGTCTAGTTTTAGGCAAGTAAAAGGGTAAGATTTTATATAGGGAAATCAATTCCTACTTTTATAACTACCGGTTGAAATTTTATTTATTTAATCAAAAGATTGATTAATATTTTTTTAATTGATATTTATTTAATCAAAAGATTGAATAATTGAATAATATATATTCTGGTTTTCGGATTAATCGGAAAACCTCCGCTACGCTATACCCGCTAACTAGAAAAAAAACAACAAATGTTTTTCTTTAATAACTTAAACCTATTTTGTTTTCCGATGCGCTGGTGATTAAATATTTTTAAAAAACCTTTTACCTTCTTTGCACTATTCTTTTAGCAAAAACTTTCTCTTGAAATTTTATAGCTTTTGAAATTTTCTATAAAATGACCATTGAATGAGGTAATCCACCACATTTCGACGTTTCTTTATAAATAAGCTTTTTCGCGAAATTTCAAGAGAGAATTTTCTTTAAAAAAACATTGTGTAAGGGTCCTGTGGTACATAAACTTTTAAATTCAAATTTGGCGCTTTTTTAATCAAGAAAAATTTAAATAATCTACTAAAAAATAATATTATAGTTTTAAGTTATTTTATGTTTTAAAAACCTATTGATTGAGTTTTAAAATTTTACTTCTTTGTATTTGAACGTAAAAATGTTGGTGGGATTTGTTTGTCTTACATAATAAGGGGAGGAAAAGACAGAAAGATATACACCGTCATTCCATACGCATGTTTAAAAGTTTGTGAAATTATATTATAATATGCGTATAATTATTGTGATTGAAACCGATTTTCTGCTATAATAAGGTATGTACACTATTTAATTTGCATTTTGGTTCAAGACGTTTATCATTGCTAGTTTATTGGGTCCTTATCATTTTAATATGTGTAAATAGCGAGTGATTTTTGGTTATAAGTTTTATTGTATTAATATTTTATTGTTTGGGTTTAATATCTTGGGAGCGTACACTGAGTTCCAATGTCAAGCTTTATGTTGTCACGTTCATCATATTCGACGAATTACATTTAACTTAAATTTTAATATTGTCTTTATTTTAAGTATGTATTTTATTGTTTATGAAACTCAGTGTATCATATCGGTATTAAGGTATTTATTTTAACTCCTTGCATTTGTACCTACTCAGGCTAAAGCGTTTAACAATTATATTATTATTATAATATTGGTATTACTTGGGTAAGGTGAATAAAATGTTGTTAAAATTATTATTATTAGGTATTAAATTTGATATTACAATTAGGTAATATCATGGTAAGGTAATAGTACCATTTAGCCTTTTGATAGATTGTGGATAGAGACTTTGATTTAAACTGCTTATCTTAGCGCTTTATTTGGAATATTTGATATTGACTTTAACGTTACTATATATGATAAAAATATCTTTATATTATAATACAGCGCGAACTTTCTGGTGGTTAGAGTTTGGGCCATGTTTAGGTGTTTCTTGTTATGACGCTCTCCTATTTATTATTTTATTGAATTTTATTTATATTTTACACCATTTTATTTTATTGCATATTGTTGATTTTATTTGTATCTGTATTTGTATTTGTGTTTTCGTTTGGAGAGTGCTCATGCATGAATATTTGAACATGGGTAATATATTGGTATTATTTTAAAAGGATTTATCCTTGGAAGAAAAATAGTGTTTTTATGTTATTACCTATATATACTCTGTGTGCAGAATTGTTTGTATATTTTCGCAATACTGTTGTCTTGTGCTGGGCATTGATTTTGTGAGAAAATATTAAACATATTGTGATATAGGGGTACTATAGTGAGATAGGAACATTAGGATTCGCTATATCACTTCACTGAGTATGCATTAATAATTATTCCATAGTGTGGTTATTGGCTACGGATAAATATCTGCACTAGATAATATTTTCCCATGTTTCCCCTCCCTTTTAAAAGCATTTGAATTCTTTCAGAATTGTGTCGTTGCAGTAGTTTATTTATATAAAATCGTATACTCGTTCAATAGTTCGAAGATGCGTGGTAAGGTAAACAAATAGTACAAATCTTCGTCATAAAATGACGAGCTCTCATAACGACTTTACCTGAGTATAGAATGTTTTAGATATTAGCTGGCCATACACAGACGTTATTGCGCGCGGTTTATCGTGTTATCTGCAAAAACATATGGAAAATCATGTACGTGAGTGAGTATCGCCGCGTGCAATGATAGAACGGGAAGGGATTTCAGACGTGCTTTCCTCTGGATTGTGGAGTGTCCACACGCCACATTACGCGTCACGGTTTACCTTTGCTTGACAAAATTTCACGTTGAAAATTTGTACATGATCACATGCAGTTTCAAAGGACTCGATAAATGACACTGTTTGCCCACTCACATACGATTTTTCATTTGAAACTGATATACCACGGGCAATCACTTGCTAAATCATTTGAATACTTTATCAAGTGTATGGAACATGACGCTTTTTTTGCCATGCCGTTCTTTCGTGCATACTAACCGCTACATCCCAACACGCCACGATAAACCGCGCGAAATAACGCCTGTGTATGGCCAGCTATTAATAAACACACCCAAACTATATGAAATATGTTTATCTGCTTTTCATGTTATTTTATTCACTTATTATTTATACTACATTCTTGTGATTATGACCCATATGACTATGTTTTGTTTTGTATTTTATTTTTATTTGTACTGTTTAAGGCGCCAGGGTTTTTATGGTCCCTTTTCCCTGTGCTCTGACTCAACGGGCCACCCCTTTGTCTTTACTTAAATTAAATCAATTAAAATACTTGTGTTTCATTAAACCTGACCAATTTCAAGAATATGCCAAAATAAGTAAGTATACTTAAAGAATTGGGTTACAAACATACCTAGTGTACCTTACAATTGCAAAAGTGTTAAAAAGGGAGAAGGCCAAATTCCCAAGTTGCATTTTTTTGCAAATATTTATGCAACAAGGCATAGGTGTGCAAAATAAGTTGTATACAAAATATATCTCTTAAAATTGCCTATTTTAAAAGTTCATTGGCCTTTGTACGATAAACGGTTCGTAAGTTATTAAAAAAAGTTCCTTGTTTTTAAGATGGCGGGCTATGGAGGCGCGGGGGTTCTTCGGACCAATCCAAAAACCAGAATACTACCTATTAATTTTATGCTCTTTCGATTAAAAAAATAAAATTTTACCCGGTATAAAAGTATTGGGTCAAGATACGCTTTTACTCGCCTATGTCCTGTCTCAAGTACTCTTGATTACAAAGAATATTTTAAGATTTGAGATTTCAACTACCAATTAAGATTAATAGTGACATCTGCGCAGAAAAGTCTCAACAAGGTGGCCATTTCCTGGAAAACCAGAAAATGTCAAATAATTAATTTTGACAGGGACATTTTCCCATGGCCAGGAAAATATTACGAATTAAATTTAAATTAAATTATTTAATACAATATTTTTTTTGTCAATAAACTTATGATGTCTGAAGTCAAGGTAATAAGTTATGGGCTATAACTTATAGCCTATAAAAATACGGAATTTCCCAAATCTGGATGCGACATGAATGATGTCGAAAATTAGTGTGAAACTAGGACTTCTATAATAATAATTAGGGATTAGTCACTAAAACAACCATACCGTTGAAAATTTTGTTTTTAATTTTTCATAAAAATTACTTTAAAAATCGATAAATTTCCTGGTTACCGTTGATACCAATTTTTCCATAAAAATGACTTTGAAAATCGATAAATTCTTTTGGTACCGTGACGCCACGGCCTTTTTAATATATTTTAACTTATATCTTAAATCTGTGGGTAAAAGGCATAAGGGGATAAGTCAAAAAACGCATTTTTTCAATAGAGCCTTTAACGTGTTCGCATTAATTCAGGAAATATATTTATGTTTAGCGGGTATACGCTTTTGTTAGCATATGACATGGGCTAACAAAAGGGTATACCCGCTATCCATAAATATAAATATGTTTCCTGAATTATGCGAGTACGTTTAAGGCTCTACTGAAAAATTGCTTTTTTTGACTTATCCCCTTATGCCTTTTACCCACAGAAATAGCATTGTAACATCGACTAATGATTACTTCTTCAGTCAACGATTGTAGTTTATCTTGCACATTTTAGTTGTACTAAAAAGTACAACGGAAGTCGTCATTTATGACTCATTTTTGGTGGAATATTATTTATCAAAGACGTACGTCCATATGCAACAACCATTCTGGACGCAAAAACAAACGCTTTTGCTAATAGTCCACCTATAATATTCTATTCGTCGGCCATATACTAGTTTTCAGCCGTGTTTTTGCCATGTCCGTATGGTATTTTTAAAGTTGGATTTGTGGTAAGTTTATTGTTTTTTTGGGTATCATCTAAATTATTTGTTTAAAGTCTAAATAAAATTTTGAAAAAAATATATACAATGTATAAGACATATTTTTGTAAGAAATTGTACACTCTACAAACATTTTGTATGTTTTTTTAAATGATATCGGAGGTCAAAATTTGAAATAAATCAAAGTAAAAAGTATTGACATCTTTTTTTAGTTTATACGAGGCTTTTATTTTACTTGGATATTATCTAAATTATTGGTTTTGTCTAATATAAAAAAAAATTTTTTTTTGATGTCTACCTAAATGATGATACTTTTAATTTTTAATTATTTTATACCTTTTATGTAGAGATTAAAATTTCCCACAAAAAATTGATTTGTGTTTCGTGAGTAGGGTTTTAAAAATTCCGGAAAAATTGAGGCGAGGAAAAAAAACCGTTTTATTTTGGAAAAAAACGGAATAAGTGGGAAAACTTTGGAAAAATTGATTTTTGCATTTTTTAAATTTTATTCAAAGGGTAGGTAATAAAAAATGCAAAAATCAATTTCTCTGAAAATTTATAAATTTTTATGCATAATACTAACACTAATATTGAAAAACGTGAATTTCTCACTCTGATTGTAATCATACAATATTATGATTATAATAATTAATTATTATTATTTTAATTATTCCTTTTATTTTAATCCAGTACCTAATAATTTTCTACTGGGCCGCAAAAAACATATTCGGTGCTGTATATATTAAAATCTCGTTTTATTTGACACATCGATTTATAAAATTATAATTAATTATTTTATACCTTTTATGTAGAGATTAAAATTTCCCACAAAAAATTGATTTGTGTTTCGTGAGTAGGGTTTTAAAAATTCCGAAAAAATTGAGGCGAGGAAAAAAAACCGTTTTATTTTGGAAAAAAACGGAATAAGTGGGAAAACTTTGGAAAAATTGATTTTTGCATTTTTTAAATTTTATTCAAAGGGTAGGTAATAAAAAATGCAAAAATCAATTTCTCTGAAAATTTATAAATTTTTATGCATAATACTAACACTAATATTGAAAAACGTGAATTTCTCACTCTGATTGTAATCATACAATATTATGATTATAATAATTAATTATTATTATTTTAATTATTCCTTTTATTTTAATCCAGTACCTAATAATTTTCTACTGGGCCGCAAAAAACATATTCGGTGCTGTATATATTAAAATCTCGTTTTATTTGACACATCGATTTATAAAATTATAGTTGTGTAATTTTACTTTAAAAAATCATTCATTATTTTGTAAATGGACTCTTTTGCAAAAAGAACCCTACCGAAAGTATATTTTACTTTTACGTTTATTTTCTTAAATCAATTCAATTTAAGTCAATGTTTGGTTTTATTTTTTTTTCTGTTAAAAAGGATTTTTTTTATTAAAATTGCTACTTTTATTTAGCCACGATAACGGACGAGACACTTTGCACAAAAAATATCTTGCAATAATAAATTTAGAAAAATTGAAATTGATAAGTGAAAATGCATAGTTAGGCACTAGAACGAAAGACAACAGTAATATCCTGCTATTAAATTTAATTCATAATAACAGTAAATAAAAAAACTGATAACGGACGGGACAGGAAAAACTGTATGATTTAACAATATGAGGAGTTCTTTCTGCAAATTGGCCAATTTACAGAAATAACTCATATTGTTAAATCATACAGTACATGCATGTAAGAGGACTGACACTCTTGCATGTCATTTTTTGGATGTAACACTAATGCCATCACCAGAACAAACTTGTTAACTGGTAAAATAATAAATATACGGAAAAAAGTGAAAATTAAAAGTTACAAGATTTAAAATGAAGCAACCATTTTTTAATCAAAGAAATTTTAAATAATTTATTAACGAATAAGAGTCATTTTTTAAAAAGTTTTATTTCAATGCAGCTTTTTTATAAAAAGAGGGCAAAATGGACAAAAGCTGAACAAGAAGGCTATAAGCATCCATTATAAATATCCGGGTGCCTAAAAGTTTTTGATTAAAAAATTGGTAGTTGTTTTACCCTCTGTTGAAACCATTCAAGAATGGTTAAAAATTAATAATCTGAAGCCGGATCTTGAATCCAATCTAATAAGAAAATTATCCGCCCAAGTCGAAACAATGTCTACCACTGAAAAAAAGTGTTGTGTTTATTTTGATGAAATAATATGAAATAATATTAAAAAGAAATTTAGACTAAAATGAACACGATGATATTGTAGAGGGATAAATAGATATGGGGTTTCTTGGCAGAAAATGTGATCTTGCAAATACGGCATTGATTTTTTTAATAAGAAATTTACTGCGCAACTGGAAAATTCATCTCTGCTATTTAACATCTGGTCCTGTGCAAAGTCAAAATTTTTATTAAAAAGGTTACCTATTTAAACATTGCAAAATATTGGTTAAAAAATCTCATACAAAAATTTATATTAAATGCTTGAACAAAAAATAGTATATAAAACCCCTCGAAAGCTTATTAATTGTCTCGCGCAAAATCTACGGCATCGGCTATCGCCTTGCCAGTAAGATATAATATGTGCTTTATCCGCCTGGTATATAATGAACTATTAATCCTAATGTCAAAAGCAATTATATTTTTCGAATTTAAAATCTGTTTGTATTAAAATTATAGGCATCTTTATTCTCTAAAATTTAAAATTTCTTTAAAAAGCAGGTACTTTATTCTTGATTTGTTTCTACATTTTCTTTTTTTAACCAATTTGTATTTTACTTCGAAATTTTGAAGATGGATATAGCCATATGTATAGGGAATTTACAGAATAAGCAACACTTTTTATAAACGACTTTAGTTTAAGCCCATCCGGGGACACACTGTATAAATGATACATACTATGTACTACATATATAGCAGTTATAAATAAACTCACGTAAAAATTCAAAAATTTTGTATCGTTTCAGCCAAATGCCAATTCCAACAACACTTTATAGTAATATTAAATTATTATATACTACAAAAACTACACCGAATACAAATCTGTTATTAAATCGTGACGTCACGAAGCGTTTTAAATCTTGCGGTTTTCAAAACGCAGTAGCGTTCTTAAAAGGTGTTTGAGAACTGGTATGCGTAGATTCCAAATATTCAATAGGGTCAGTCCATGTCAACTCAACACACCCATTTTACCACACCACCTCAGATTTTCTTAAAATTTGGTATACTTATACTATGTACTAAGACTAAGAAAAATACCAATTTTTAAATTTTTATCTCACACCGTTTCCGATATATGGCTATGTAAAGTTTTTAAAAACTCGCGAAAAAAGTGTGAACGTGTATTTTTTAAATTGCTCTGGAAGCTGTCCTAATTCAGATAGAAAGATGGGAGAGGTGTCATTTTGCAGCATTTTAAATGCTCTTTCAAATGACATACGAACGCCAAGGATATTAATAAAAAGATTTTGTTCAAAATCCATATATATATTTTGATTCAATTTTTTTTCAAAAAGTACATAATTTAAAATTCTCAAAATATTTGTATAAATACTTAGTACTGTTTTAAACCATATAGTAAAATATAAATGTGGGGTCTTAATGGGTTCATGTTAAAAAAAAATGATTTGTTTTTTTCATTGGATTATAACACTGCACTCTTACAATAGTAGGCTCCATGTTGACACCAAAATCACTTTAAACACACCTCATTTATAGTTTTATTTTTAAATAAACTACGAATATATACAGGGTCCGATAAAAGTTCCCTGAATTTTTTTTTAAGCGAGTTTAAAATTTATCAATAAGGTTTTCGCGGAAATTGTTTGCTCGAGCAGGTTCCTAGAACCCTTTCACTTCTGAAAATATTCATTTTATGTTGTTCTGTTTAAAATTTAGTTCAATATGAATCGCCAAAAAAAGCGTATCACAGTAATTGAATTAAAAAAGTCGGGAATGTAGGCAGCCGATATTATTAGGGTTCTTAGAACCCTTATGGGCCATTCCACGCTTAACGGATAGGACAGTTGCCGTGTTTTTATTTACAAAATAATATCGTTCTATTATATTACCAATGTCAAATTTTTATAAATAGTTCTAAACAAAAGCTGTTTAACAAGGTTTTTATTTGGCAAAATTAGGTATCGTGATTGACTGTTTAATTCCTTAAAAATTAATAATATAAAGCGTAACGGGCGGGACTATTACAAAGTCCCGTCCGTTACGCTTTAAATTATTAGTTTTTACACGGCAACTGTCCTATCCGTTACGCGTGGAATGGCCCTTATATTTTTGAAAATATTCATTTTATGTTGTTTTGTTTAAAATTTAGTTCAATATGAATCGCCAAAACAAGCGTATCACAGTAATTAAATTACACAAGTCGGGAATGATGACAGCCGATATTATAAAAAAAAATACAATTGTCAGGCTTAAGCCTGATAAACGTTGAATAATGTCAAAATTAGTTAAAAGTGAAAAACCAGCATCAGAAATATTTTTTTTAACAATGACCCCATTAAGACCCCACATTAATATTTTATTATATGATTCAGAACACTACCAAGTATTTATACAAATATTTTGAGAATTTTAAATTATGTACTTTTAAAAAAAAAATTTAATCAAAATATATATATGGATTTTGAACAAAATCTTTTCATTAATACCCTTGGCAGTCGTATGTCATTTGAAAGAGCATTTAAAATGCTGCAAAATGACACCTCTCCCAGCTTTCTAACTAAATTAGGACAGCTTCCAGCTTAATTTAAAAAATAAACGTTCACACTTTTTTCGCGAGTTTTTAAAAACTTTACATAGCCATATATCGGAAACGGTGTGAGATAAAAATTTAAAAATTGGTATTTTTCTTAGTCTTAGTACATAGTATAAGTATACCAAATTTTAGGAAAATCTGAAATGGTGAGGAAAAATTTCTTTTTAAAGTGTGTTGATTTGGCATGGAATGGCTCAATAACATTTTCACTTTTCAATCGCGATTTAGAAGGTTTTTCCTTCTTTTTTTAATTTTGAACACATTTCTTCAACTTTTCTACCGCTTCTATATGCACAATGTGCATTGCACATCCGCTCAATCTTTTTCTGCCGTCACTCATATTTACTTGATTTCCGCAGGTTACTTTCACTGAACTATACTTCCTGAAAATATATTTTATTGGTTACATAATAGCCCTGAATGTATAGAAAAATACAATGGACAAATCAGTCGATTTTGGTTTGAAGTGTAGATTAAACAAATCTGTACGTCACTGCAGTGTCATGAGTCATGACTCATGACATGTTTTTAATTGCTTGTTTATTAGTTTGTAACAAAATCTACCTCATGACTTTTAATTAAGAAATTAAATACAAAAATGTGATACTTAATAAAACAAACAAAATTATTAAATAAAATTTTTATTTAATTTCTTTAATACAATACAAGAAATATTGCCGAAACATTTAAAAATAGTTTGTTTTAATTTATAAAGCCGTTCAAAAATAAAAGGTTTTCAAAACTAAATGTTTTTTAACAAAACAAATAAAAAAAAGGTTAACATCACGAAGCACGAAATATACCTAGTTTGTTTTAATTTTTGGAGCCGAAGTAAAAGTAAAAGATTTTAATAATGGCCTAAACTAATTATTAAAATAATTATAATTAATATTTAAATATTATTAATGAATTATTGAATTATTATTTGTATTCCAAATATATTTTTATAAAATAACCCATCTATGTATAAACATATTATTACAAATGATGTAATTTTTATAAATTGAATTTTATGATTATATTCATCATAAATGGTATTTTATTTTATTTGGCAATGTCCACTGTAAAATTATGTTTTGTATTCGCTGCAGCTTTAATGCAGAGGCAAACACACAAAAATCAATTTTAACCTTATGCCACCGCACTGGATCGCATTCATAAATTAAATACTCTCTAAAAATGAATTAGTCAAAAATGACATAGCAATTTGTATTCCGAACATTTAGCAGATAATTTCCATGTAAACTTGTTCCCTGAATCCGAAAATGTCGTCAAAAGTTGGAAAAGTAAAACAGGTTTTGACGAGGGTTTTGAGATATAGTCAATTTTCCATATAATATGGAATTGACTATATCTCAAAAACTGCCCTACTTTTATGATTTTTGACATTATTTTCGGATTCAGGAGACAATTTTACATAGTTAACATGGTGTAAGTAAAAAAGCAGCCACTAATAACTGTGGTAATTAGTCATTTTTGATTAATTAATTTTTAGTGAGTACAGCTTTAAAAAATTACTGATAAATACCTAATTTAAAATACATCTGTGAAAATGATTTAAAAATTTCTATTCTCTTTATTTGATTTTTGTTAAAAAAGAATACCTAATGCCTTGTTGCTCTAAATTAGAGCTAATAATATTTATGCCTTAATGTTAAAAACATTGACAAATAAAATAATGCTATTAGATACGGGCACGAATTCTCCTTATTTTACTATTAGGAATAAAGGGTATCCTAAAAGGTACTTTAGGCTTTGAATTCTAAATAAAATCTATATTTTTAAAAAATTAACTACTTTATTTACAATTTAATTGTAACAATTACACATGAAAGTTATGTTTTTAAAATAAGGCTGGCCAAATGGCTACTTCGGACACGGTTATAATGTGATTTCAAATTTTTTTAAAGACAACGGTCAATATTAATTTTAGCATTTTTTAAAACATAAATATAGTCTACATATTATGAGGCCATACAATTTAAACAATAATGCTCATTTAATAACTGTTAACTTAAATAAAGTAGTAGTAGTAGTAGTTCTTCTACTCAAGTTATCTATGTTACCGCCAAAAATACGTACACGTTCGCGAAGATCGGCCAAATGAATTATTTGAATTTTTTTCACAAACTAATAAATGAATATACTTCTAAAAGGACATTAAAATAAGATTTACATTTTCCTTTTATCAAAAACATGAATTTGTATTTTTTTTCACAAATTAATACATGAATATACTTCTAAAAGGACATTAAAATAAGATTTACATTTTCCTTTTATCAAAAACATTTTTTTTTATAAAAATACCCTATTTTTGATCGTTGAAAGATATGTGCCCTTTAAAAAAGATATTAGTTTTTATCCTTTTGCACTTAAAAACTTTTTAAATTGCTTAGAATAAGTCGACGGCAAACTTTTGCGGATATCTGGGTAATTTCAAAACCTTTTTTCTAAATGAACATAGGTCGGATTCGTTTTTGTTTAGAAGTTACAAACATTTAAAAAAATATATTTTAACTAAAAGTAGGGTGCTAAATAAAAATACAGGTTGATATGACAATAATAATTATTATTGTTTGTGTCATTTTGATTATTCATTTGAAACTTGATGTGAAAGTTCTGAATAAAAATGAACTTTCACCCATGGGTATTTCAATGGGAACGCCAGACAAGCAGAACCCTGTATATGATGTTTCGTCATACATATATTTTCCACTGTATGATAAAAAAATAGTTTATTTCATAAATATGGTGTCTTCTCTCTAAACATTCAAAAATGACTAATTACTACAGTTATTAGTGGCTGCTTTTTTACTTATACCATGGTTAACCATGGAATACCATGGTATCCAAGGCGACGATATTTTTTTCTTTTGGGGGGGGGTTACTTATAAGGAAAATAATTTTGCATACTCCTTATTGTTTATTTGCTTTTCTATATTGAGGAAAAGGATTATAAGGTACCAAAACTAAATATCTCATAAACATAAATATATATTCTTTTTTAAGTACCTAGGTAATTTTTTTAAATATAATATTCCAATTATAAAATTATTAATTTTTTTCATTTTTCTAAAACGATCCAAAACCTTAACTAGACTTTAGTACATCAGAGATCTAAGGATTCTGGGGGCGGACGTTCATCTAGATGATGCGCACAAGATGCGAAATCATTGGGATTTTAAATTAAATTCACTATCTACCTTAGGGGACATCCATTAGTTACGTGAGATAAAAATAGCGGTGGAGGGGTCTAGCAAAATCTCACCAAAACTCATGTTTAGGGAGGGGGGGTGGTGGTCATTTAAAATCTCACGTCAACTTTTGGGTTTAAAGAATATGTATTATAATTCAAATTTGTCAAAAAAAGTAATCAATTTTTATTTTTTATAAAACGCTGCTTAAAAAAAAGAGTGTATGAAACCCGACAGCGAAAGATTTATATACGAGCCCTACACGGAGAGAAATGTATAGTAAATTTTAGATAGTAAAAAAAATATAGTAAAATTTACTTTAACAAATTTTTAGGGTGACAATATTGTATATTCATCAATACAATATTAAGATTGTAATACAAAATACTATTTTTTATTATACAATTTTAGTAAAGATTACAACACCAATATTACTAAATCATAAATGTATAATATATATTTTAATTTTTAATATGTTCGTATAGTAAATTGATTTTACTATCTAGAAAGAGTAATATTTAATATATGATTTAATCAAAAGTAAGGTTTATATCTAATATTATAATATATTACAAATTAATAAACAATATAGTAAAAATAAAGATATTTTTATGTTTAAGGTAAATAAACAATATATTTTAATATAATATACAATATAGTAACTCATGACATTTTAAACATTCAATTTTCTTAGTTTCTTCAATAAACTTTCTTGACCCATTACTGGTCAGGCTAAGTTGAGCGCTTTGGTGGGGATCATGTGGCCGTTGATTAAATTAAATATCGAATCGTCGCGAGATTTTGGTAATAAGAAGATGATTTATCAGTGCCGCGGCTTGTCGTTTGTTCGTACAGAGCGGCTACCGAAATACATGTATTTAATTGTGCCTGAACATAGAGATGATGAACTGGGTGACATTCCTTAGACCGCTCAACTTAGCCTGAACGGACAGTACTTATAAGAAAGAATTGAACCTACTTGGTTGCATAGTATGTACCGATTTCGGCAAAGGCCACGTCGCGACGCGTCGTTAGACGGTGTGGATCACGTCATGTTCTTACATCTCACCTTTGTTGGCTTACCAACCATGTTATATAAGCTCAGGTATTTCTTTGTTTTGGGTGTGTTCCACTACTACAAGTTGCTCGACAGTGTTGTGTCGAGACTGATGATACCCAATATAGGTCAAAACCTGTCTGTCGGTATTTGAAGTTGATGGAACGCACTCAAAACAAAAAACTTTGGCGAGTAGGTTCAATTATTTCACATAACATTTTTGTAAATTAAAAAGTACCATAAATATGTTACAATTTTTAATTGTTAACATAAAAAAATATTCGATTTTAAAATATTTCATATTTAAAATGGCAACATAATATTTTAAAATTTACTATACTTATTAGTAATAGAAAAAATCTAATTATAATAAGAATTAAAAACAAAATTGGTTGAGAATAATAATATTTTACCTTAAGGTTTAACATACATGGATATTTAAAAATTACTAAATATGCATAGAATCTGGCAATATACAAATTATAATAAAGGGTATTAAGTATAATTATGGTAATCAGCATTATACTTGATCCCCCATTTGAAATTAGCGCCCCAATAACTTGTACCGAATTTGGTTGGCAACACTGGTTGCGTGCCATGTACTTTAAGTAAACAAGCTACATTAAATTACGTGGGTATCGCTTGCTGTAAAATTGTGATGTTATTTTGTTTTTCTGGTAGTTAAAGATCTTTTAAGGTAAGCACTATATTTTTTATTACGTAGTCTATATAAATATGAAATAGTTTTTGTTATGGTAGCGGTGTTATGTGGTCCTCTAAGAGAAATTTTACGTAGTTTGTGCTACGTTATTGAGGTTAGGTTTTGTTTTATTTCCTTTTCAAACATTTAATGTGCTTTCGGGAGACTTGTTCCCTTCTTGTTAAGGGAGATATGATCAGGGAATCAAGTCTCCCTATCGAGTTTTAATTGTAATAAAATATTATAATTTCAGATGCCGAGGAATTACAAACGCAAAAAAGGTGCAAAAAAACGTGTCCAATACAGGGTGTCCGGGAAAAGGAGGTCAATCCGTTAACCATATATTCCTTGAGTCAAAACAATAAGACTTTCATAATACCATTTTTCAATTTAGAGCTTCATGTTCGATATACAGGGCGACAAAGTTTGAAATTTAAAACTGATTTTTTTTAATAATTCGAGTAATTGATAAGATATTAAGTTTAAATTCGGTACACTACTTCAACATAAATAGTTACATTTTTTGAGACCAACAAAATAAAAAAACAATGGTCAAATAATCAAAATAGGGGGGTCCAGTACACACTGACTCCCCCTATTTTTTAGTACGTGCGCCAATGACTTCCAAACGGTATTTTTTCAGGTAATCATTTATTGTTGAAAATTTTTTGTCTCTTATAAAATTTTGATAAAATGATTTGTTTTAGAGATAATTTGTAAAGTATGGGTCAGTCCATATCAAATTTTCGAAATTTAATTTTTTTTTGAAAAAATTTTGGTCATGTGATATATCATAAAAAAGGTCTCTAATAGGACTTTAAAAGAAGCCATCACTCACCTTTCTACTTTTAATATTTTACGAGATATCGCTATTTTTGTAAGTACTTGCAATACACAAATTTATCGGAATTTTTTGATTTTCAAAAATCAATAAAACAAAAACCACCTATCGAAAAAAATTTATATATGGGATTTTTGAGTTTTTTAGTGAGGTAAACAAATTTACCGAAAATTATCAAAATCGGAGATGGTGGGGGAAGAACCTTTGGTTGATTTGATATGAACTGACCCATACTTTACAAATTATCTCTAAAACAAATCAATTTATCAAAATTTTATAAGAGACAAATTTTTTTTAACAATAAATGATTACCTGAAAAAATACTGTTTGGAAGTCATTGGCGCACGTACCAAAAAATAGGGGGAGTCAGTGAGTACTGGACACCCCAATTTTGATTATTTGACAATTGTTTTTTGTTTTGTTGGTCTCAAAAAATGTAACTATTTATGTTGAAGTAGTGTACCGAATTTGAACTTAATATCTTATCAATTACTCGAATTATTAAAAAAAATCAGTTTTAAATTTCAAACTTTGTCGCCCTGTATATCGAACATGAAGCTCTAAATTGAAAAATGGTATTATGAAAGTCTTATTGTTTTGACTCAAGGAATATATGGTTAACGGATTGGCCTCCTTTTCCCGGACACCCTGTATAACCCCGAAACTGTAGATGCAGCTATAACTGCAGTGAAAAATGGGGGGTCTTTAAAAGGCACTGCCAAACTTTTCAAAATCAACGTTATGACGCTCAAAAGAATAATTAGAAGGGGAGAAAACTGCTTGCCTGGATTTAAAAAAGCTCAAATTTTTACCAGTGAAGAAGAACTGCAGCTTTCTGAGTATCTTATCCAAGCATCCCGCTTAAATCATGGTTTAACCCTTAAAAAATTTCGCGAACTTGCCTTAGAGTTCGCTAGGGCAAATAATAAAAATATTCCTCCTTCTTGGGATATAAAAAAAATTGCGGGCAAGGATTGGGCAAAAAGTTTTAGGGAGAGACACAAACGTCTGTCTCTTAGAACTCCTGAGCCGACTAGTCTTGCCCGTAGCTCAGCATTTAATAAATTTACCGTAAACACCTTTTTTGAAAAAATGCGATCTACTCTTGAAAAGTATAGGTTTACACCTGAAAAAATTTGGAATCTTGATGAAACTGGGGTTACGACTGTTCATAAGCCAGGAAAAATCATTGGAGAGAAAGGTGTTAAACAGGTAGCAAAAGTGACATCGGGCGAGAGAGGACAGCTCTTAACCGTTTGTTGTGCAGTAAATGCATGTGGAAATAACGTCCCCCCCTTTCTTATTTTCCCACGTGTGAACTGGCAAGATCGCATGCTAAAAGATGCACCTCCTGGTTCCGCAGGATCTCCTCATCCATCTGGGTGGATGACAAGAGAAAACTTTCTCAAGTATCTGCAACATTTTCAGAAGCATACCAATTGCAGCCCTGACAACAAACATTTAATTATTTTTGACAACCATGATAGCCACGTAAATATTGAAGTTATAGATTTTGCACGAGACAATGGTATTATCCTACTATCGCTGCCACCACATACATCACATAAGTTGCAGCCACTGGACCGAACTGTTTTCGGACCTTTGAAAACATACTACAACTGCGCTGCATCTGATTGGATGACCAATCATGGAGGAAAAAATATAACAATATACGATATTCCCGGCCTTCTTGGAGAAGCTTATCCCAAAGCTTTTACTCCAGCAAATATCCTAAGTGGCTTCAGAGTATCTGGAATCTACCCATTCAATTCAAATATTTTTAGAGATGATGAGTTTTGTGCAAGTTTGGTGACTGATAGGCCAAACCCTATGGAAGAAACTTCAGATTGTGTTGATACAGAATTTCCTAGAGTACGATCACCTAGTCCTCAACCCGGGCCATCTGGCCAAAGTCATCAATTGCCAGTTATAAATTCTATATCAACAATAGTCTCTCCAAAAGAAGTTTTACCATTTCCGAAGGCTCCACCGAGAGTCGAGAAACAAACGAAAGGTCGTAAACGAGGTCGATGTAGGATTTTGACTGATACACCTGAGAAAGTGGAATTAGAAGCAGAACAAGCAGAGCGTGACAAAAAAGCTTCAAGTGTGAAGAAGAATTTTACCAAAAAAAAAGAAAACTGAGAAAAGAAGTAGAAAGATAGAACAGTTAAAGGGTGACAGTTCCGAAGATGAACAGGTGTGGGAAGCCAGTGACGATAGCTTAGATGACATCGATCCATTTTTAGTTTCTTCAGACGACTCTGAAGTGGAGACGGATGATTTTTTTGAAGTGTGCACCCCTAAAATTAAAGACTTTGTATTTGTTGAGTTTAGCAAAAAGAAGGGAACAACTTATTTTGTGGGGCAAGTGACCGAAGTTGACCCAACACCTTCTGAGATGTTGGTAAACTTCTTACGGAAGAAAGAGGCACATTTTTACTTCCCCGCAACTAGAGACGAGGGGCTTGTGTTAAAAGAGAATGTCAAAAAAGTTTTGCCAATACCTGATGTCAGACGTGGTCACTACAACTTTAACATAAAATTTCCCAATGTTTGTTTTGGTTAAACTTTTAAAATACTTTAAAATAAAATTTGTCCAATGTTTGTGTTGTTAAACTGTTAAAATTTAATTCATTAAAAATACCCCATACTTCCATACTTTGTAAATCTATCTATTTTTTATGAACCCCCTTCATGAAAACGCAATATTTTAAGAAAAATTAACATGATCAACTCTCCCGGCATGGGAGATCAAGTCTCCCTGATAGAGGGACACTTGATCCTATTTGCAATATAATATTTATTAAACGTTTTTTACTTTGTAGAAGCATTTTTTATCACTAATTAATAGTTAGCGTTTGTGCTAAGGTTTTTATAATGGAATGAATCCTAAATAAATCAGAAATATATTCTATGGTAAAAACTAGATTCAAAAAACTAAAAAGGGGATCAAATCTCCCCCCTCTCCTAATTAAAATTTGCGTTTCATCTTACCTGTTAATAAAATATATTTACTTAACACAATGTAAATGTGTTAAGATGTGTTATATAAGAAAACACATTAGTAAAACCTTTTTAATAAGAAAACACATTATTAAAACATTTTTTTTATAATTCGAGGAAAAAAAACTAGATTGTCATAAATTTACAGAACATATATAATATTGTAGTATTTTGTTGACACATAAATATTCGGACAAATCATTTTAATAGGGCGTTGCGTCACCTTTAGACTTAATAACGGCCTTTATTCGTACAGGCATCGTTTTAGTTAGAGCTTCGCATTGCTCTGGAGCAGGGTGAAAGAAGAAGGTGATATAGCTCCTATCTCTACAGAACAGAAGCAAGCGTACAGATAAGTCAGTATTTCGTTCGTTGTTCGTTAGATGGCCTTCCTTCTTTCACCCTGCTCTGGAGTAAAAGAATCCCATATGCTCTGCAACTTTTGCGCAAATCAGCAACACTGTCTCAATGATATTAAGATCAAGACTGCTTGAAGGCCAATCGAGAAGGTAATATTATGATCTTCCAACCATTTTTTAGTAGTTTTGGCCGTACGACAAGGTGCTCCGTCTTGTTGAAATATAAAATTTCCTGTCGGCGATAAAATCGAAAGCGAAGGCAACAAGCCATCGTTAAGAATTGCTTGGTACTTTTGTGCATTTACGGTTTCATCGATAAAATACAACCTTCCTAAACCATAAGCTGACATATTGCCCCAAACCATTACACCAGCAGGAAACTTAATTGTCCGTTTTAAGCAGTCTTTATGGAATGCTTCAGTTTTTGTTCTAATGACCCTCTTGCGGCAATCACCGACAGACACATCAAATCTCGATTCATCACTGAATATTATTTTTTTCCATTCGTCAAATGTCCAAAATTCTCTTTCCTTTGCCAAACTTAAACGATTTTTCTTTTGTTTTTCCGTGAGAAAAGGCTTTTCTTTAGCCTAAAATTTTGCGAATTTAAAGCATTTTTTTATCTTTTTGTAGCTTAACATATGTACATACCTTATAAAAATGTAAGTTAGATTTATGTATCCATCTCCGACATGTTTCGCGGGATACATTAACATTTGTTTATTTGCTCCATTTGGCTGTTATGTCCCGAACTGTGTTTCTACGTCCAGATTTACAAATTCGAACGTTTTTTACAGTTTTATGTGTTGCGAGCCCACGCGCCATTTCACTAACTTTATAACTGTCAAATAAAATAATTAGGACCTACTTGATTAATAATCAATGATTATGTGTAAACAAATCTTTAAAATAATATGCCTTAAATGGCCATATGCAGGTTTTAAAACCTGAATAAAATAAATGTCCAATCATTTATGTGTTAACAAAATGATACGATATTACAATTTATATTCTATAATTTTGGTTTCTGTATGGTTTATAATACACCAACGAATAAAAAACTTTTAAAAATACTATATCTTTATACCTACGTTTAAATAAAATTATTAGGTTTACTGTTAAATTAAATATTTCAGAAATACTAAGAAAATGTTAACTGTCCGAACATTTTTGTGTTAGGGCTCCTATTATATATAATAATTATAATTGGCCTATTATATATAATAATTATTAATTGGCTCGCACACAATCTAGTAGCTACACTCTTAAAAATAGGTTGGTTATGAGAACTAATTTTTAGTGCTTATAACTTATTTTCTTAGTCAAAATAGTCCCAACTGACAAATTAGTTCTGAAAATTAATTAAAAATTTTTTACTTTATTAGTTGCTTCAAAACAAAAGAATTAGAAGAGAGAGCTAATAAAAAAGCATACAAATTTAGTTCCTGCAACTCAATAATTCTTGCAACTATGAACAATTTTAGTAAATCTACAAAACTGTCATGACAAACTAGAATAAATCGTTTCAATAGCTCATAGAAACGTAAATGAAAAAAAAGTTAAGGAAGATCAACCACTAAGTTAAGATAACAAAAAAAATGTAATACTTGCCACAAATAAAATTACTTCTTACAATTAAAATATAAAGTTCTTGGAAGAATTTAATGTATAAATCATCTCAACAAACTATTAATTATTTACTATTATCCGAGCTATTATCATAAATATAAAAATGTCAGTGCAATTTTTACATTACTAATAACTACACGTAAAAAAATAATACTTATCATATTTAAATAAATTTTATTAAGTAGGTACCTAATAAAAAAATCTAAAACTAAACATAAATACAGCAGTTTAAGTTCAAAACAGTTAAGACTTTATTCTAATAATTATATTACAAAATTGTAAGTGACATCATGTCATAGTCATTAGTAATGTGATAATAATTTTAATAATAATATATTATAGTCATTAGTAATGTTATAATAATTAAATTATTATAACATTACTAATGACTACAATAATTATAATTATCACATTTTTAATGACTATAATATATTATTATTAAAATTATTATCACATTACTAATGACTATGACATGATGTCACTTACAATTTTGTCCGATGTATACATATATGTATCAAACTAATACTGGCCTAATGTATTTTACAAAATATGTGTAATATTTTATATTTATTTTTTTTAAACTAAACTTTTATTGCTTTATTAATCTTCAAATTTAACAATGTATGTGTCTTTTAAACATTTTTGTTTAAAATGGCGTAAATTTGCAAGGCTTTCGGATCGATCATTTACTAGATTTTAAAATAGGGCCACTAATTCTCGACTGTCCAATTGTATACCAGTATACTGCCTCGGATATCGCATGTTCTATTAGGTACTATTTTCTTATAGTTTGTATTATTGTAAAAAATTGTAAAATAAATTGTATAAATTAAGAACTATTTTTATAAAAATTTTACTTATACAGGGTGAGTTTTAAGTTGACGCGTTCCTTTTAACAGCGTGTAGAAATCAGATAAACAAAAAAATATTTTAAGTAACTTTTTTATCAAAACTCAAAAATAAGAGAGTTATAGGCCTTTCAAGTTTAATTAAATTTTGAGCCGGTCCTGGCTATTGTTAACAAAAAACATAACCATAAAAATAACAAAACATAACCATTTAAATCAAAATGACATTTAGCAATGAAAAATGTCAGTTTTTTTGTGCCTCAATTATTGTTAAAAATGGTTCATAATTATAGCAATAATGAATTAGTGGAAATGTTACTAATTTATGGAGAGTGTCGTCAAAATGCAAATGCTGCAACTTAAGTAAATATTGACATTTTTTATTGGAAAATGTCAATTTGATTTAAATGGTTATGTTTGTTGTCAAATATGACATTTTGCATTGTATATTTTGACATTTTTATGGTTATGTTTTTCGTTAACAATAGCCAGGACCGGCTTAAAATTTAATTAAACTTTTATGGGCTATAACTTTTTTATTTGTGAGTTTTGATAAAAAAGTTACTTAAAATATTTATTTGTCTAGCTGACTCACCCTGTATTTGGACGGAAGAAATATATAAAACTAAAAATATTTTTAACAAATTTGCAATGTAAAATGAAAAAAATCCAAATAAACCATCGGATTTATTTGCAAAATTTATGGCGGCAAAAAAGTATGATGGCTGCTTGAAATTCAGCAAACGTTTTATCAGATTTAAAACTAATGCCGAGAAACTCAACCCATATTTTATGAGCGATGCACTTTTGCAACATCGACGTTTTAACCCCGAGCTCTTTTGCATTACCTTTACCTATCTTTTACATACTTATAAAATGACATTGGGAAAATATATTTGAAAGATTTGATTTTTTTCCACCCAAATGTGTTTTTAATCTTTGATTATAATTATGATTATGACTATGTTTTATATTTAAATAATCCTTTTTAATTTTAAGAACCAGTTCTTTTTCAAAATTTATGCATACAAATATTTGCATTTGCATTTGCCTATAAGTACCTATATTTATAAATATGATTTACAATTAAAAAAGTTATTTTGTATGCCAAAAGTACAAACTTAAACTAAAAATGAAAACCAAACAAAATTGAACCAATCCATAAAATAAGTTATAATAATTAAGGTCAGTAAGTGATATGTATAAGTTAGATATTCGCGAGGTGACGAGAGAATCCAACAAAGGAAATGTTTTAATTTAAACTTAATTAATTTAAACTATATATTTTAAATACCTCGAAAACAAATAAATGGATTAAAAAAATACTATATGTTTATAAAACAATATTGGACACAGGGTATCAATTTAAAATGCTACCCAGATAGCACAAGATAACCCACAGACGTCCTATTTAGGTAATTCTCGGCTTAGCCAGACCGAACGGGTCTGGGACATCCATAGAACGTCAAGTCTAGACCCTGTTCGGCTTAGCCTGATTAGGCGTATTTTGGACGTCCAAAGTAAGCCAAATAAGGCTTAGCCGGACCAGGTCTATAATTGACGTTCTATGGATGTCCCAGACCCGTTCGGCCTGGCTAAGTCGAGAATCACCTAGATTGGACGTTCCTGCTCACACAGCACAGGATGTCCAAATGACGTCCATTGGACATCCTTTGGACATCTTGTACTATGTGGGTGCACCCATGGGCTATCATGCCTAAACTTTTCGTTCAAGAAATTTCGGATATGTAATAAATTGTGGGTAATATTAAATATCATGTACAAATTATATAAACCACCTATTTTTATGAGGTTTCTCTTTTGCCTTCTTTGGATGTTCGTGGGACAGCCTGAGGGTGTCACAGAGAGTCAATCAAATCGATTAGCCTTATTATAAGAAAAATTAATTTACAAAAAAATTAAGTTTATTATTGAATATAGGTAGTTTATAATACATATTCGTACTATTCGTCGGGATTTATACATTTATATTTAATTTAAAATTTCTTGTTATCATGTAAAGGTAGTAAAATCCATTATTGCATCATTTTTAAATTCAATTAAATTCTATTACCATTGATTAATAAGTTCACTACTTCTTTACTCAACGCTATTACGTTTAAATGTATAAAAACACCGTTATTATAACGTATAGTTTTAAATTTTAAACATCGGTCTTCTTCGGGTAGAACCGAACGGGTTCGTGACGACGCTTCCCATAATCCGTTGCAATGGCGTTCTTTTGCTGTGTGATGGCGTTTATGGCGGTGTTTCTACATTAATGTAGAAACATTAATGTAGAAACACAATTGTGTGTTGTGATTTCTACTAGGTATTGGCTGTTTATAGACTTGTAATAGAATAAATTCAAGTAAGTAATTAGATTAGGTTTGTTTTGACTAATAGACTGTACCACACAAACAAAATTTACGGTTGCACTGATAATTGGGCGTAAACAAATCGTGAAAACAAGGATTTAAAAAAAATATTTTATAAAAACACATTTTTATTGTTTTTACTTTCCAAGGGATTTCTTTCTAAATTTTATTTTATCCTCCCAAAGCCCTACATCAAAATTTTACAACAACCAAACTACAAAGTGAGGTTATCATTTTTATTGTTATCTAGAAAAGCTTTTATTTATTTAATATCTAAAAAAGCTTTTATTCCTATTTAACCGTGAATTTTTTTTATGTGGTGCTCATGAGCTCATATACCTTTCCTTCATTTGCAAGCTATACATAGCCTATGTCATAGGGAAAATACATTGTAGGTGGACCAGACAAGTTGAAGTCAGCGCAAAGCAAGGAATGTCTGAATTTCGAATTTACCGGCAGTGGACGTCCAATGGATGTCATTTGGACACTGAGACGTCCAGGGGATATCCTTTGGACGTCCTCTGGACATTTGTGCTGTAATTATAATATAGGTGAATAAAAATGTTTGGTTGAAAATTTTAGGTGTTTTAGTTTTTATTCCTGTCAGCCAAATTATGGCCAAATTTGGTCCTAGGACAGTCTTTAATAGACCATTATAGGACGGCCAAAGGACAACCAAAAGTGTCTACTTTGGAAGTCCTACGGACGTCCATTCGTGGTCTTCGGATATCCGTAGGACGTCCACTATGTCCTGGGTTGACGTCCTAAGGATATCCAGTGGACGTATGTGTGCTATCTGGGTATGGATTGATTTATTTGAAAATATCTCGATGCGTAAATTCTCTACATATGGGAAGCTTTTTTAATATTAATTTTACGAAAAAAAGTTATTTTACATGTTAATTGAAACAAAATTAATACAAAAAAATTTAAACAAAACAAAAATATTTTTTATAAATTTTAATGCCTAATGCATTATTTTTAAAAAATATTTGTAAATAAATTATATTTAATTTTCTTCTGGGTATATCCTCAGGAATATTTTTGCACATTTTTTTTTTGAAAATAAGTAAAACAGCAAAAAAGGAATAAATAAAAATATCTAATATTAATATAATATTAACATTTTATGGGTTATTAAACTTTTGTTACCTACAATTTTTTTTCGATTCCAGTAGTTTTTAAGATAAGTAAATGGGTCACCTTTCTTGGACCACTCTGTATATTTACTATTTTAGTAATAAGTAATTAATATGCAACAAATTATATAAACACTTTTCAAACAGCGCCCTAAAGCACAAAAATTGTCTTTTTTCCACTTTTAGGAGAAACGAGTGGGAAGAATTAACATTTGTATAACATTTTGTATAGGTATATGGGATTAATTTAAATATTCCGATAATATTTATTAACAAAAAATTAATAGTAGTATTAGACTCTTTGTTTACACTTAGGTTCACAGTGAACGTAATACGAATTGCTATTTGAGGTATCTTTGATTTTTTAGTGTTGTATACCTAGTCTAATTATTAAAAACATTACCTACCTCTTTATTATTACCTACAAAGCAGTAGCGAGATATTTCGAGAAATAATATTCTATCTCGAAGCGGACTGCTCGATTTAGGGACATACCCTAATTTTATAATAGAATTTCTTAGCAAGTTGTCGAGAATAACTGGATGGTAAATACCTGGTATATACCGCTCTCTTAAAATGAATTAGTCAAAAATAACTAATTAGAAGTCATATTTGACTAAATGTCATAGCGAAAAAGCAGTCACTAATAATTAGTCAAATTCTACTGAATGAAATAGTCAAATTAGTAGATTTAAATTTAAAAAAAGTTTTGACCCAGCCGGGGATTGAGCTCAGGTCTGTCAATTGTCAAGCTTGTCAAGCTGTTGTCATAACCCATTCGGCCATCAGCCGCTCTTATAAAAATCATCATTTATTTGTCAACAAATATTGTTCATAATATGTATTTTAAAGTTGAATATATTATTTGTATTGCTATCTTGAGCTAAACTTGTTGCATCTTTATTTGTTTTTATGGGTCATTTAACCATGGAGCCTAGGTATATGCATTTAATTCAAATAATACTTTGTTGTTGGCCGCAAACGATTAAAGAAATTAGGTAGTTACTTTTAACTCTCAGAAATAGTCAAAGATGGTGACTAATCTTTAATTAGTCATACTTTAACTATTTACGTAGTAAAAAATAACTATTTAAAAGTGAAAACGACTATTTTATTATATTAGTAAAAAATGCTAGTACTAATTCAAATAGTAGAATTTTGACTATTTCATTTTTAGGGAGCGGGTAAATATCAGGTATATATCCGATTTTCCCAAATAGGTATACACCAACATACCCATCCTGTCTGTATACAAGTGTACCTATACCCAAATTTTATTTACCTACCCATTAGGTATTTACTCACCGCCCTCACTGGTAACAAACACAAATATATCGCCGGAATTAATTATTTGAATTTTTTTTCACACAATAAATTATTATATTGCTGACACAATAATTATTATTGACCAACCAATTAAGTATATATACTTAGTAACATATGTATATCACGATATTCGTCATATTTCTGCCAAAAGCATGGCTACGGCCGTCGCGACGGTCGTAGCCATGCTTCTGTACATCCGACGCACGCATCTTTGTGTCGACCACAATGTGGAAAATTTCTGTGTCTACAGAAATTGTTTATATTGTGCAATTTGCAATGTTAAATGTGTCATTTTTGTTTTTTTATGGTTATGTTTTTTGGCAACATTAGCCAGGACCAGCCTCAAAATTTATTTAAACATTGTCTGTTTTTCTTATTTTTGACAAAAAAGTAACTTCAAATATTTCTTTGTATTTTTAATTTTTAGAAGCTGTTAAGAAAGCGTCTACTTAATAATTAATTAAAAACCCAACCAACAGCAATTTTCATAATACTTATTATATTTATTAATATAAATATAGAGATATTTCTTATAGTGTTATACATACATAAAGGGGCATTATTATTCATCGTTAATGAGTTGACGAAGAATGGGTAGGTATGCATAACTGCAACACTTAGCTCGAGTACACATACAAGTAACTTTGATTATGATCGCCAGGAAATTCCGGTTAGATAATAATGCAGCCAGCTGCTGTTCTAAACATTATGTGTGAAAAGCATTAATCTTTATGTAATATATATTATTATTCAAGGGGTTCATACCTTCCTCCAATCAAAAATAAAGCGTTTTCGGATATCAGTTACAAAGTATATATCCTAAACCTAAATCTAGGGTATATATTCATATGTCATTAGTCACTAACATTTTATTATTAAGCTTAAAGATAAAATAAATAAGTAAATAAATATATCTATTACATCCGTTTATAAACTATAGTTTTTTTTGACCATGCAAAAACGACCATTTCTAATATTTTAGGCATCTAGTGGCTTTTTAATATTAAAGATGTGGTAAATTTGTATACTTAGGTATAATTTGTTAACATTTTTACAAAATTTCAGTGAGTTTTGCCAGGAATATAACGATATACTATGTACTACTGCTATAGAAATATGATAATTGGTCTGTCAACAAAGATAATTATCTTTGGGTACAATTTGTTAACATTTTTACAAAATTTCAGTGACTTTTGGCAGAAATATGACGATATACTATGTTACTAAGTATATATACTTAATTGGTTGGTCGATAAGCGGCTGAAGGCTATAAACTTTAATAAATAAATCATTTTAATTATTAAAAATGTTTAAAATGCTCTCTAAAAAATTGTTTTTATTTGTGGCAGTTTTCCTCCAAATAAGCGATATCTACTTTATAAACTTTTTGTTTAAACTAGGTACTTTATAATCGCGAAATAGAAAAGTCTCTATAGTGACTTTTTCTATTTATAAAGCAATACATTTTTAATTTTATCTCACATTGTAATAAAGAAGTTGGATGAGCTAGCCCCGTTGACTCCGCGATGCCCCAGGTGTTCTTAAACAGCGCCATGGCGCGGCTTTTCGTAATGCGCTGCCTCTCGTCGGTAGAGCGTTGTGGGTTTCTAGGGGCGCAAGTCTCTAAAACTCGAGGCCTCTAGTACATACAGACCGCACCTTTAAATGTCGAATACCTAAAAAAGCACAATTTCTAAGGCTACAATTTATTTTAAACAATTAAGATTTAAATTTTAATTTAAAATATACAGGGTGTTCATGTAGGTACACTGTGTTGTACCATTTGTTTCTTCCGTGGTGGATTTAGAAAAAGATTTGGAGGAAATTAAAAAATCATCCAAGCACCACGAATATTTATTTTTTGCTTTTCTTTGGAATAAAAAAAATATTTCTTAAGAAATGTTCATGCATTTTAATATTTATTATGGTATTTTTTAATTTTTTACTAGTAAAAAAATCGGCAAACATTTGTTTATATATATACAGGGTGTTTATTTTAACTTGAGACAGCTCAATATCTCGAGAAATACGCATTTCACGGAAAAATGTCTTAAATAAAAGGTTAATGTGACTAAAGGGGACATTATTTGGTGCTACCGCTAGCCACCCCCTACCCCTCCTTAAGGGTGAAACGGGGGGTAACTTTGGAAAGGCAAATGGAATGACCCGATTTTTTTCACAGAGTTTGGTAGTACATAAAAAAATAAATAACTTTTATTTAAAACTTTTTTCAATTTATCAACAGATGGCGCTGTAATTCAAAATTTAAGAAAAATGAGTTTCCTTGTAAAATGTATTATTTGAAACGTTTGAAAAATAAAAATTAACATTAACAACAATAGTCGGCTATGAAAACAATTTATAACAAATGTTCGAAATGTCGTCATTCCATTTCAACACATTTTTGAATGCGGGTAATGAATTCTGGCACACAACGCGCCAACATGGCAGGCGGTATCGCCGCACAGGCGTTCCTGATCCGCTCCACCATGTCCTCCCAAGTTGTAGGAATTGCAGCGTAAACTTTTTCTTTCAAGTAACCCCAGTGCACTGGAAGAAGTCTGGTGGCGTAAGATCAGGTGATCGAGCAGGCCAAATTACTGGACCATGTCTACCGATCCACCGCGGTGCACCGGCCATTGAACTCCCGATCCAACACCTCTCGAGCAATTGCCGAATAATGTGCAGGACAACCATCTTGCTGGTACCATGTTTTGGAGCCGTGCTAGTGGTACATCCTCCAAAAGGTCCGTCAGATCGTTTTCTAGAAAATTCCGGTACTTTTCGCCATTTAATGCACCGTCAATAAAGAAGGGTCCGATTAATCGTTCGCTTAAGGTACCGCACCAAACGTTTACCGACCAGGGACGCTGGTGCTCCACTTGGTGTCGAAATGGAAGGACGACATTTCGAACATTTGTTATAAATTGTTTTCAGAGCCGACTATTGTTCATTTAATGTTAATTTTTGTTTTTCAAACGTTTCAAATAATACATTTTACAAGGAAACCCCTTTTTCTTAAATTTTGAATTACAGCGCCATCTGTTGATAAATTGAAAAAAACTTTTAAATAAAAGTTATTCATTTTTTTATGTACTACCAAAATCTGTGAAAAAAATCGGGTCATCCCTTTTGACTTTCCAAAGTTACCCCCCGTTTCACACTTAAGGAGGGGTAGGGGGTGGCTAGCGGTACCACCAAATAATGTCCCCTTTGGTCACATTAACCTTTTATTTAAGACATTTTTCCGTGAAATGCATATTTCTCGAGATATTGAGCTGTCTCAAGTTAAAAGAAACACCCTGTACACATATACATATACATATGTGCCCCATGCCCCTCTTGCGGCTTACGCGAACAGTTCATACTTTTTACTTAAAAACGTCTTTTCAAAAGCAGTTATTTTGAAAATAGAATATCGATGTCTTAAATCCGACTAAATCGACTAATTTGGAGCCAAAGAATCATGGTACACCTTGTATTAAAATTATTATATTAGTTATTTCACTGGAAGGTAGAATGCAAAATTAATTAATATTTTACTTTTATAAGGTTAATTGAATACTAATTTATTTTCTGTTTTCATAATAAATACACGCTTAAGGGTTTTTATTATACTGTAATATTATAATATAATAAGAATATATATACATACAAATACGACGAATTGAGGACTGCTGTACCCGCCACAATATCCCAGCATTGTTTCTTATCATCTCACAATGAAACGTGATTATCCGCCTAAAAATGTACTTCTTGCACGATGGGGCATCGCCTAATTTCAGCGTTGCTGTGCGGGAGCACTTGAATAATGTTTATCCAAACCGTTGGATAGGTAGAGGAGGACCTATTGACTGGCCTCCTCGATCTCCCAAACTTACGCTGATGGATTTTTTCCTGTGGGGACACCTAAAGAACTTGGTGTATTCCACTCCGATCGATACTAGGGAGGAACTTCTACAGATAATCACGTTTAAATGTGATATGATAAGAAACCATGCTGGGTTATTGTGGGTAATGTATGAAAGTTCACGGAGCCCATGTTGAACCCTCTTATAAAGTTTTTAATTCAATGTCTCGAATTATCGTCCTTCAATTTAAGGTTTGCAACAGGACGTTATATTATTTTTTTATGGTCCTTAAATAAAAATAAAAATAATTTTTTTTATTAAAAATAAAACATGATTTCGTTTATTATTCTTTTTATCTAAAACGGTTTATTTTATTGACAATAAACAAGAGTATCTTCATTTTAGTTTAAGGTTCAAGCTATGCAGATTTAGTTTTTTTAAGTCTTTGTCATACTGGGTGTTCAAAATTTAAGCATTAAGGTGTAAAACTTAGTCCGCCCCTGATAAACGAAAAAAGCAAAAAATGTTTTAAAGACACTATTTTAAGAGATCCTTGCCAGGGTCCATCATATTAAATATTTATTAAATTATATGTAGTACTTTAAAAGTTATTCAAGAAAAACCAATTGGCAGCGGCAGGGGCCCATGTCTATGTATGTATATGTTTTATCTGAATCCGAGATATTTCCCAAATTTTCCCGGACACCCTGTATACATACTTATACTGTTACTTTAGCAAAATTTTCTGTTTTAAAATCATACTACTTTGAGCAATCATAATGTTAAAACTATTTTCTTATAAAACATATTGGTTGAAAGTGTTTTTAAAAAGTTGCTAAGACACTTTAAACCACTAGGTTAAAATTACCAAAAAAAAAAACTTTCAAAATGTATTTTTTCCGCCGATAAACCATAGTCACAGTGCGCCTCTGTAAAGTTTAAGTTTTTTGGAAAGACCACACAAAGTTTTTTGTTGTTGATTATAGTGGACCATCCCCTCATTACATACCACTAGTCACCTAAATCGCAGCTGATCCTTCTTGAAAGATTTTTAGCTCTTTAGATTTTTTTTTATTTTTTGTAAATATTTTTATAAAATTCAATTAAATGAAGACAAAATCGGTTTATTGCATCTATATGTATCGGTTTATACTTGTAGATTATAATAAGAAAATTAAGAAATTTATCAAATACACAGCACTATACTTGACAGTCTATAACAAAATCAAAATAGGGTATATCAAATTTATTACACTTAAAATAATAAAAAAAAATTAAACTTTAAAACAATTTCAAACAAAAGGAAAAATATTCTTTATAACACTTGTAAAAAAATTAATTATATTCTTGTTGAACAGACTCACCAGCTTATTCCGATCACAGACCCAACCCAGTATTCAAAAATTGAACCGTTTCTACAAGATGCTCCAAAATCACATGTATTTTGAGGGTCTGCGAGACTCCTGTGCCCTTTAAAACTGCTTTCAAAAGTCAGCCTTCAGTTCACTTAAGGTACAAAGCAGCTCTGAACCAAAAACACTTTTCAACAATACGATTCATTGTGTTGAAAGCCATAACAAAGGGTATAACATAAACTTCTTCCAGGTTGATTAATATTTATTTTGACTTTAAATCTTCTGCATTTTTTAACAACTTTCTGCAGGCATTCCCTTCAAAGAGTTCTCCTTGATAATTTTTCGTGACTAAGTGCAGCTTTTTAGGCCATTTTAATGCGTTTTCTTTGCCTAGCAGTGGTACAAGTCCTTTAAAAAAATAAATGATTAACAAATCCTTGCAAAAGATGAAGTTCCGGAATAATACATTTCTTGATGATTTTAACGTCATCTTCTTCGAAAATGGCTTTATTTATAGTACTTGATTCATTTCAACGTTTTAAGTTTTTTTCAAAAATTAAGTCAAATTTATTAAAATGTTGCTATAGGAGCGCAACTCTTTGTGATATTAACTGTATGATCGAAGTTCTTTTAATGAAATGTAGCAATAAGGACATGGGTAGGACGATGTTGCTGTCTGTAAGCCATTAACCATTAGAATTATTTTAAAGTCAGAAAGAAATTTAAAGGATATTTTGTTTATTTTTACCAAGTCAAAAAGTTAAGATTTTCGTATGTTCCTTTAATGTCAGGAACTGTACAAAGGATGATTAGTCTCTTAACACCTGTAAGTTTTCCTTTTTTTTGCAGCGATACCTCGAACGCAATGAAATTTCATTCTCTTTATTTTCTGGATCTTTTAGAAATATGGACAGATATATTTAAAAAAAATGTTGGCCTCCATCGCACAAAACCTTGACATTGGGTTTGCCAAACTCTTGTCTTCTTTCTAAAATTTCGTTTACTAGCTCACTTGCATCTGCATAAATAACTGTCCATGGGCGTTTTCCCTCTGAAGTTTCCAAAATTAAAGAACGTTCTTTATAGTATTAAAACAAAATACCAGATCGACTTCTTCACGAGGTTCTCTATTGACTGGGTATTGAATTTTTTCCTGTCGATGTTCTGATAAAATTTGTAATTTTATCCATCTGGCTGCCAGAAAAGCCAGCATTTGTTTGGAAATCGTTCAATCGATCTGCAAAAAAATAAAAAGGCACCTTTGCTGTTTTTCGATTTAAAGTAATAGTTGCTTTGAAACCACCCGGTGACAGTTTCACAGAAACATTTTTGCAGTTGTCGGAAAAAGTAGAAGCATTTCCAGCCACACTCTACTTTTTTCTCTGAAATTTTCATCATTTTAACTTTTCTTTTAACAATTCCAATCGCTAAATTATCTTGCTGTGTTACTTATAGAAGTTTTATTGCATTGTGGTTGCTCTTGTGTGGTATGCAAGGATGTTTAATACCTTTTCCTATAGCTTGTAGGCAAGTCTGGCAGATTTTCTGGTGTTTCGTAATTTTTGTTTTATGCATATGCATATGGCCCTTATATGCTTTTTTCAAAAGTGTGGGTATACTGCCAAATTTTTAAACTAAAAAAATAGCAATATACTCCAGTACCACTGTTTCCTTAATTGAATTAATTTTATTTTTTTTATCTAAGAAAATGTTTAATTTTTTCGCCACCATATATTAGGGTTATCCGGTATAGTACGCCATATTTATATTCGTATGATATAACGACCCATTTTATATGCTTCGCGCGGGGGGTAACCTCGGGCAACCACCATTGAAGGCGGCATCGCGGCCTGTTGTTGAAAAAATGGCGAATGCACCGGGATTAATTATTTAATATTGAACTTTTCAATTATTTGCCTCCACCTATCGGACCTTAGCATAGCTATGAATCATCGCCTCGACAAAACAAATATACTGTGAAAATATGGCCTCAGCCAAATCATTCAAATCGATTATCATTTTATTATGGAGATACTAATGAGATGACCAAGATCAAACAAATATTTTTTAAATGCGTCTTTTAAATGCTCATCGCGCCCTTTAACACAGTCTTAAACTTCACTTTATATTCCGAATGTAGTCATACCGTACCATTATTTCGGCAGCAGGGTTAAAAAAAAGTCACGACTTTCATGAAAAAGTCATAAAAGAAAGACTTTTTTAATTAATTTAAACTTCTTTGAATTAAGCACGATATTAGTTGTAAACAAACCAGGTCTACTTAAAAGACATTTATAAAGTTTTAGAAACATAGAAACTTTAATCATTTTTTAGTTTCAGTTTGGTTTCCGAATAAAAATTATTAAAGTTGCTAAGACTACATGGGTTGTTGTCGTTTATTATTGCCACTTCTACAGCAATGCTGTAAGAGCATGGTATAAGATATGCGTTAATTAAAAACATCTACTATACAGTCCATTTCTTTAATTAATGCATATCTTATAACGTAATATTAAAAAAAATAATACTTTTTTTCTCGTATACACTTATGCCTATAAAAGTGCCATATAAATTTTTGTTAACTTTACCGCACATTTTTGCAATATTTATATGTTATATGTTTGATTTATTTGGTGACTAACATAATTTTGTTTTTTAAGTAAATTATTGAAAACTGTATTAAGATATTTATTAAAAGTAATTAATTTTTTGAAAATAATGACAATCTTTTTACCTTCTATGGTTTTCTTCTTTTTGTAATACTCTTTATCTACATTCAACTTACTACATGTTTTCTATTGCTTTATTTTATTGCAAACCTTTTTTAATAATTTTTTCTTTGTAGTGGACTTCATTCGTTTTCACAACTCATTTTTATATTTTAAATAGCACTGCCACTGTCGAAAGCGAAAAGCCTTACCATAGAAACCAACTATCAACAATGTTTTTTAAATTGTTATTTGAAAATGATGCATTTTATCGATGTTTAACGGGAGTACCTTTTTTACGTAGAAAACTCTAAATTTTTATAGTCAGACAACTTGCAAAATGCACACAAAATTTGGAGCTAAAAATACCTAATTAAATTAATGTTGTTATTTTTAAATTTAGCATAAAAAGTTAAGCAAGTATAGAAAATTTCATTATTTTTTCTTAAACCGTTTCGGAAATAATAAAAAACCATCTTTAGGGGCGCCTCACAGTGGTCTGAGAGGTAAATTTACGCGGCAAAAATTATTCTTTAAATATTTTTTCCAACTCCTGACTTTTTAATGTTTTTGATGGTGCTAAATTCACATCGGATATATTTTTTTTTTAAATATTTGCTATTGGGGCAGGGAAGGGGAGTCTAGCTAAATGAGATAAAATGAATTTTTTCGTGTATTTTGTATGTTTTTTATGTTTGAAATAAGTAATCATATTTTAAAATACTTTACAATATGGTTGATTTTTTAAATTTGATATTTTATATTTTTTCTCTGTGCAAACATAATTTTTTATCATGAATAATTTAAAAACCATTACTTTCAAAGTATCAAAAATATATTATTAACATTTCACATTTCACCTTTTTTTAGCCACCTTCTAGCTAAATTTTAATAGAAAAATAGGAAAAATTTATTATTTTTATTTAAAATCTTGCTTGTATTAAAAATTAAATTTCCATACAAAAATTGTACTACTCTGGCCACCCTGTACATTTGATATATTTTTTTATGGTAATCTTAATTTTAAACCATCAAAAATTTTTATGAAAAAATAATTTTTCCGTAAAAAATTTTCATAAAAGAATTGTTTTTCCATAAAACGCACTTCTAGGTTTTTAGGTTTTCTTAGTTTCTGAGCACCCTGTACAGTTAATTCAAAATGTTGTGTATAGGAATATTTTTTTTGAAACAAGCAGTTGCTTTTATGAATTTTTTTTTCGTAAAATTATAAAAAAGTTTGTTTCTATTCTCAACCCGATCCGTGTACATTAAAGTATATTACAAAAAACAATATTATGTAGGTATGTAGGAGTAAAAAAAACTTTTATTACCATTCCTAAAAACAATAATTTTCAAATATAAAAAAATATATACACAGTCAAAGTGTCTAGGGAACACCTAAATATTTTTCAATTATTGCAGTAAAACCAAAAAAACGAATGTGAAAATATAATGAATTAATAAAAACAAGTGTTTTTGACTAATTAAATAAAAAATATATTTTAAAATGATGTTACAACCCCTTCAAAACCTAAAATAATAACACCCACCAAATATCCAAATATTTATTATTATGTTATTTATAATAATTTTGCTACATTTATTTTTTTATTAAAAACTAATATCCGGACGGACCTCCTCGGTTGTTTACGACCGCCCTACATCGATTTGGGATACTCAATATAAGCCTATCGAGTAGGTTTTGGTCCAGATTTCGCCACACCTCCTGTACCGCCAAAATTAGCTGCTGCTGGTCTCCATAATGGTTTTGGCGATTCAAAAGTCTTCTTTTCATAGCATCCCATACTTTTTCTATTGGATTAAGGTCTGGGGAGTTTGCTGGCCAAGGTAAAACGCTTATATCATTCTCTTCGAATGCTGCTCGAACGATCCTCGCAGTATGTGGCCTAGCGTTATCCTGCTGGAAAATGGAATTTGGGCCCATATTGGTTAAATAAGGTAACACAATAGGTAAAACTATGTTGTCGCGATATCGAACTGCATTCAAAGTTGTTTCCATTAAAAAGAGCTCGGTTCTTCCGCCAGTATTAATTCCTCCCCAAAACATCAATGAACCTCCTCCAAAATTGACCACCTCACGAGCATGTTGTAGCCGTGCTTGGTTTCCAGGTTCTCTCCAGATACGTATCCTTCCAGAATCTGGGTGGTAGCAAAATCTTGACTCATCAGAAAAGAGAATACGGCTCCAATCATCAGGACCCCAATTAAGATGTTCTTGTGCCCAAGCTAAACGAGCAGCGCGATTTCCAGGAAGCAATCGGGGTACCCTTAAAGGTCTTCTCTGAAATAGACCTTGCTCTCGGACACGGTTTCTGACGGTTTGAGATGACACAATCAAATCGTGGGTCCTAAGAAGCTCTTGTCTTAGCTCGGGAGCTGTTATTTCCGGGTGTCTCCGAGCTTGCAAAAGCAAAAAGCGGTCTTGTACCGGGGTAGTTATCCTACTGCGGCCTGGATGTCTTTCCCTTACGTCATTATACTCATTGTAACGTCTCCACAATCTGCTTATAACACTCACAGATGTGCCCATTTGACGAGCCACTTCACGTTGTGATGAACCACCTTGTATCATCCCAATTGCTCTTAATTTTTGTTCGTCATTTAGATGGTGCCTTTCCATGATAGTAAAAGTATTTTTATAAAAATTTGATGAATATTGGGTAAATAACCCAAGATATACTAAATTGCACCGTTTAACGGGTACCCAGAAATACGATAAATAGTAAAAAAACATTATTTTTTGCATTAAAAAATGTGTTATACAGTGTGTTCTTTACTATTTAAAGTCTATTCAAATCCAAGCTGGACTAAATGTAAACAAAATCCTCCGAATCGACCAATAAGAGCTCACAATCCGAGTCACACCATCAGAATCGACCAATAGAAACGAGTTATCACGCGTCTGGGCGTTTTTGTTTAGTCCAGCTTGGATTTGAATAGACTTTAGTTATGTTATTTTATAATTTATAAGTTAAATTATTTAATAATTAAATTTAATTCGATTTTTCTGGGTGTTCTCTAGACACTTTGACTGTGTATATATAACTTTTATGACCAGATTGGCGGTAATTTTTGTCGACCTTTTTTCATTTTTGCATAACTTTCTTAAAGGTGCATAGGCAGATGAATTTTTATAGTCAGAGCTGGAGGTTCATATTTTCGAATGTACTAGGTGGTTTTGGGCAAGTAATTATAAATTTTTACTTAAATTCCATTATTTAAAATTACACAAACTTTTTAGGTTAAAAAACGCTATATTTTCGACAAATAATCCAAAAAGAAAATTTTAAAGTACTATAAGTTTTTGACACTCATTTTCACAGTTATATGTACCCACCCCCTTTTTTTAAAACGAAAATGACAATATTTTTAAATAAGAGTATTTGTTATAACGCAACGCATGCGCAGTAACTTCCACTTCGCTCTTTAGGTAGTAATCTTTTAAGAATAATAAAGAGGCATCAAAATGCGTTTTTAAAATGATTTAAAAGTTGGGTTTTTTCCGTTTAAATTTACCTCTCAGACCACTGTGGCGCGCCTTTTAGAAGATGTTTTTTATTATTTAATTTTAACTGGGATTGTTTAATTTAAAGGGATTGCCAAGATTTTTTAAATGTAGCAAACATTTCCCTTTTCATTTTATAAAAAATATATACATATTAAAAATAAATAAAAATAACAAAGGCACATGTCCCAAACCCCATGTTATTGCTTTGTTAAAATGATTTTTTGGTAAAAAATTTAATTTGTTAAAATATTTTTAATTTTATATGGCAAAGATCTTGCCCTATAGCCTTATATTATTAATAGTACCCTAGCTAAATAATATACGTTTATAACCAAGGTTCAAAACTAAATAAAATAAACAAATTTTGATTTGTCATATTTTAAGAAAAATAATATGACCATAATCAATAATTATGTATTTGCATTTCAATAAAAATAAAACGCATTGTTTAACTTAATATAATTATTATAAAGAATTAAACTATATTTTAAAATAAATTACCTTTAAAATAAAAACTTTTAGAGGGTACAAAGTTGGGTTTTCCGGTCGAAAAAAAAAATGGAATTTTTTGTCCCAATAAAAATGTTATCGTTCACGAAGGGGGCAATACTAAATACCAATATGTTAAATTTTTTCATAAAATTAGGTGAATCCGTTTTCAATATTTTATGCTCACAGCAAACGTTTGAAAAAAAGGCGTCTCGGAGCAAGTGCCGTATTTCGAAAAAAATTCAAGTTATTCTTCCATGCACAGTTTGTTTCTGGAATCTACGATGGTGTGTGCAATTATTTACGATACATTTTATTTAAGAAAAGACAACAATATATTTTTTATTAATTCATAAAACTAATCGCATAGTCGGTAAAAGGAAAGAACGTCCCCAATATAAAAACAACACTTTTGATAAATAAATCAATTGTCAAATGTAGAATAAATTCCGTGAAACTTCTAAATAGTTTAAGTAGTGATATGGATTTTTATCAAGTAAAGGTCAAAGCAATCAATTACAAGGTATATCGATTTGTTATATTTATAATTTTAGCTTTATAATTTTGGTCATATCTCGAGTTAGGAACGACCAATCTGGTTGCAAAAGGTGTCAAATTAAACATTACCAAATATCTCACAAATATCACTCTTCCAATGCACAATCAGATAAAATAAATCATCTAAATATGCCAATTTTAAATCATCTACGTAGAGATCGAAGTAAACCAGTTATGACCATTGAACAAATTCAGGGGACAATTTTACATAAAAATTGACTGCAAAATGTTCGAGATACAAATTGCTATTGACGAGAATTATTAATGGCTGCTTTATAATAATTCTCGTCAATAGCAATTTGTATCTCGAACATTTAGCAGTCAATTTATATATTAGACTGGGCCAAAAAAATCAACTATTTTTTTTGTTGAAAAGTATATCGAAAATATGGTTTGGGTGACAAAAAAAAATATTCTGAAAGTTTGAGTCCATAATATTAATATTAAGAGGTCTATCATCGCAATTTTATATTTTTTTCCTCAGCAAGTTTTTGTCTCAGAACTCCCAAACCATTAAAACCACAAAAAATATTTGATTTTTTTGGCCCAGTCTAATATACATATATACAATAATAATAATAATGTACAATATATATTATATTATATATTATATTATATATTATATTATATATTATATTATATATTATATTATATATTATATTATATATTATATGTAAATATATGACAATTTTTTTTACTAATTCATTTTTGAGTTGTATCACGTTTATAATAACGGAGCGACGTAGTTTTTGTATGAGTTTTGTTGAAAAAATGTATCCGAGAATTTCATTTAAAATTGCTATAAGAATTAAATAAAATTAAAAAAAAATGGCAAATGTTACATTTGGTTAACATGATATGAATACAACAAGTGGTATAAACGTTTTTTAAATGGCCGTGAAGATGTTGTAGATGATTGACGCCTCAAAACATCAACAACCAAAAAAATGTAATAAAGTGAATGCATATGATTTGAAATCTAAAAAGGTGCATTATTTTGATGCAATTAAAGATCTTCTTGCAAAAACCATCCAAAAATTCAAAAAATAAGCTGGTTATGGAATCTAGTGATGAAAAGTCGAATAAATCGATATGAGTCCGTTTCTTTCAAAAGTAACATAATATGTTATTATAAAACCTGTAATTCAGTTAATTAAAAAATAAACAGTTGCACATGATAGTATAATAGGACATTTTTTAAATATTTTAAACAAATCTATTTATAATGGAAACGCCCCATCGGCAACGCCTTACACTGATCCCCAGGGTTATTTTACCCCCTTTCAGTTCTGCTACGTAACCCGCCACTGCACAGTATTACCTGTGTTTGGTGGATCCGAATTTTCACCCCGGTTGGTAAATATCGCTTAGAGGTTTTGGTTTTTGGGTGACATTGAACTGACCCAAAACAATAAGTACAATCTGGAATCCCCCTCAAGCAGGGATTTAGTAGTGCCCCCATTCATTTGTGGTTAATGGATGAGGTTTGGTTGGTTAGTACGCTGCTAGGACCTATGCTTTCTGGTCTTGTCGTTTGCTGAAATTCGGAAACTGTTGTGAGCAATTGATTGCCCCACTGTGCGTTTCTTTTGTGTAGAGGTCGAGAACTATCGATAGATAGTTCAATTAAAAGTTGCATTTATATTATTTATTCTATACATTTGCTCTTAGCTTTGTTTTTATTTTTAATTCTCGCAGCAGGCTATTACTTTTGTTCGATGCCTAAAATTTAGGTGGGTTTAGTTTATTATGTTTATGTTTAAGTTAGGCAAATGTCGGAACTGGTTGTTTATTTTAGTTTCGTTCGTTAAGTTTTAAACTTTTTAATTTTGTTGGAGCTGGCATCTTAAGTTTATGGTTATTTATGTTTTGAGATGTTTTTACCTAATGATTGGTTTATTTACACTGTTTTTAGTAATATTACTGAACATTATTTAATGATTGATTATTATAAGGTTTTTGTGGCAAATTTGCGTGTTAGGTCATGCAATTAATTTACTTTTAAGTATTTTGTAGATGATGGCCCCTTCCACTCTTGGTTAGACGCGTTTGTTCTTTACATAAGGTGATTTATATTGGTCTGGGGTTAGATCTCCAGGTAACCTGTCACTTAACTTAATTACTTCCGTCTCCGTATTGTCTTTATTTACTATATTCAGTGCACTTGTTGAGGATTGCTTTTTAATGCACTAATTTAATGTTTCTATTAATAACAGGTACACTGATTTTTCTTGTCCAGGTAGTAAATCTTTGTACTAATTTCGCACTGTATTTTCCTTAAAGTACACTGTATGAGCGATTTTTATATTTTTTAAGACTAAGTATTATTAAGAGCGATTGAATTCCTTCGAGAGCACGTCTGCTCGTCTACCCGTCTGTATCGGTACTAAAAATGCGAAAACATTAATTTTAAACAAAAAAATATACTTTTCCTTAAAAATGGAAATTCTCGGTATTTTCTTAACGCGCCTCGTTAATAATATAATCAGGCCAATTCACTAACATAAGTTCTTAACATTAGCCACTAAGGGGTTAACGTTAACGACTCATGTTAGTGAATCGGCCTGAATAATATATTATTATAATCGTAGATTAAAATATTTATAACAAAGGAATTTGTTGGATTGGAAGTATTTACTATTAATAATTTTAATTTGTAGAATATTTTAAAACAACCTTTTATATATACGTTCGAATAAATTAACTTCCCCTCTAACAAATGCTATTCTATATCCTTTAAGAACAATCACTTTTTTTAATTTGGTAGCCTTTAAAGATTCATTTTATTATCAAAAATAGAGCAAAAAACCTAATGGCGCACAATTGAAAATCATCTGGATTTTACACAAAGAGCTATTTAATTAGAATTATGCATATATTTCAAAATGGTTTATTATGGTATATATATATATATATATATATTATAAAATATGCAAAAAAATAATATAAAACAAATTTTAAAACAAACATTGTTTTAAATTTTGCTCTTGAATTAAATTTAAATCAAGTACAATGCAAAATGTATACAATTTAAAAATTATATTTTATACATTTGTGTACCAAATTTCCAATTCAAATTTTCTTGGCAAATCGTAAAATGGCTTTATTTGATTGTGGCGATTTTCTTGCTAGGATTTTGTCATGCAGACCGCCCTTACCTAATATAGTTTGGGAAGTGATTTGCTTTCAAATTTATTAAGATAAATACATGGCGTTTCCTAATTAGATGCTAATACTGAATGGGCTCAATTCTTGGATAATTTTAAGGAAACCTGTTACTTGTTAAACGCGACTTCGCTTTTAAAACTTGTCAGGCAAAACGTCTTGGCCATCTTAGTTTACAACAGCCTACAATAATGGGTATGTAACAAATTTAATTATATTTTCAAATAGTTCCAAAATTGTTTTCTCAGTTGCGAATGTAAAAGACAATAAGACATACATTTCTTTAAACCAAAATTTTTATACTTCTACAATAGCGTCCACTGACATGCACTTGAATATTTATATACAGTGTGTTCCATTTAAAACGAACCATCCTAAATTTCTCAGAACCTGAAATTTTTTTGAAAAAACGCCGAGACACGTAAAGTTTTATATCGAGGGGGACAACTTTTCATGTCAAATTTTGGTTTCTCACCCCTACCCCTTGCGCCCAGGAGCTACCCCCTTAAGAATTTGAATAGGGAAGGGGTATCGACCAATACATCATTTTAAAGGTCATTAAAATCCCTATACATCAATGTTTTATTTTTTAAAATTCGTCTGTTTATTTTTGAGATATTTTAGAAAAACCATGCAATATGCTTTTAAAACTTCCCACCTTAAATTTTTCGAAAACTGGAAGATTTTGGAAAAAACTCATAAAGTTTTATATCGAAGGGTACATTTTTTTGGCGCTACTGCTACTTTAACCTTCTTGAGTTCTGCAACCCCTAACTCAAAAATTCTAAATTGCAAAAGGTATCACATCATTTTAAAGCTCGTTTAATTTGCAATACAACTGTCTAGTTAGTTTTGTAATTTATCGGTGGGTTCTTAAGAAAAAAAAAACAATATTTATTTTTTGGAAATTGGTTTTTACCAAATCTAAACGAATAAGTATACAAATTTATTTATCAATTACAATTGAAAATAAAAAATAATAATATTTTTAGGTCAAATGTTCAAAATGTCCCCCGTTCTCTTGCAAACAATAATAAAGCCTGGATTCAAATCCCTTGTGTCACGAAAACTTTCGACTTAAGGTATCCCCACAAAAAAAATCGAGTGGATTTAAGTCAGGTGATCGGGCAGGCCACTCTACAGGACCTCTTCGTCCAATCCAACGTTCAGGATTTCGCATATCTAGATGCCGACGAACTGGAGCTGCGTAATGAGTGCTGCGTCTTGTTGAAATTGTAAGTCCTGTTCAGCAAGCAAGGGATCATCTTCCAAAGTTTGGGTTATCAAGGCATCAATTTCATTTTCCATCTTGTTTAGATACATTTCGCTGTTCAAATTAACTTGAATAAACAGAGGTCCAATTAAATGGTCCCCCAAGATTCCTGCCCAAACATTCAACTTCTGCGGATGTTGAGTATGAACTTCCCGGTATAAATGAGGATTTGTATCACTCCAAAACCTGCAGTTATGCCGATGGACCTTGCCATTGAGAGAGAAAGTTGACTCGTCCGAAAAGCAAATGCTGTTCAACAAATTTTGATTTTGAATAAGACGGTCACTCATGATTTCGCAAAATTCCTGTCTTTTATCAAAATCGTCTTCATTTAATTCATGTACCAGCCGAATTTTGTAGGGATGAAACTTGTTTTTGTGTAAAATTCTAAACACGTTAGTGCTGCTCACGCCGGAAGTTGCAGATATTTGCCGTATTGACTGCGTATTTGGCATAAGCTGGATATGTCCCAAATACCGCCACAGCAGCTCCTTCGTCATGCACAAGTCCTCTGGAAGCCTTTTTTTTATTTAAAACTGAACCCGTTTCAACAAATTTTGAGATTAATTCCCCGATGTATTTGTGGCCAACATTGCGATCGGGGTGATTTTCGTTAACACCCTTGCAGCTCTTCGAGCACATTTATGATTTTCGTAATAGCAGCCTACCAACTCAACACGTTCTTGTAATGTGTACACCATATTTAAACAATTAAGCAATGTAAGAATAGTGATTTACAATGCATCGAACGTTCAAAAATTAGCGTTTTTAGGTAAAAACTTTATTTATCAACAATAAGCAAAAAACGATTGACGACAAGTAAGTAATTTTAAATGGTTTAGTTCTTCAAACAAAAACAGTAAAAAATTTGTTAGAATGTAATTCATAGGCATTGGTTTTTTCTAAATCTAACCGAGTTTCTTTTATTTTTAGATTTTCATCGATGAGATTTGTTTAGTTCCGAAATTTATTAAACATAGACATTAGAGATTCAACTCACCAAAGCCGTTTTGACCAAATTTTGCAGGATTGATACGGTAATAACAATAAAAATTGTTTTTTTCTTTACAACCTATCGGTAAATTACAAAATTACACAGTTGTATTGCAAATTAAAAAAAACTTTAAAATGATGTGTCACATGATACCTTTTGAAATTTAGGATTTTTAAGTTAGGGTTGCAGAACTCAAGGAGGTTAAAGTAGCAGTAGCGCCAAAAAATGTGCCCCTCGATATAAAACTTTATGTGTGTCCGCCTTTTTTCCAAATTCTTCCAGTTTTCGAAAAATTTAAGGTGGGAAGTTTTAAAAGCTTATTGCATGGTTTTTATAAATTATCCCAAAAATAAACAGACGAATTTTAAAAAATAAAACATTGATGTATAGGGATTTTAAAGACCTTTAAAATGATTGTATTGGTCGATACCCCTTCCCTATTCAAATTCTTAAGGTGGTAGCTCCTGGGCGCAAGGGGTAGGGGTGAGAAACCAAAATTTGACATGAAAAGTTGTCCCCCTCGATATAAAACTTTACGTGTCTCGGCGTTTTTTCAAAAAAAATTCAGGTTCCGAGAAATTTAGGGTGGTTCGTTTTAAATGGCACACACTGTATAAAAATCCGATACGCCACTGCTTTTTTTAAATTAATATTAAGCACCTCCTTGGTTTGTGTTTAATAGTGTTACACTGTAAAATAGTTTTGCTTCTTCCACCTGTGAATTGCCCATTATCGTACATATTTTCATGACACTACAGTACCATGGAATGACAAGGTTCTAAGTACATCTGAAAATGCCTTATCTTCAATATAAAATAATATTGTAGATAAGTCAGTTTAGCTGCACTTAGAACCTTCTCATTTGTAGGTACAGACTTGGTGACATTTTAAATACACATTAACAAGCTGTGACTCTATGGCGTTTTAGTTAGCAGCAGTGGATTTCGAGTTTTTTTAGTCCCGACCTGAAGTTAGTTGTCAAATGTCATACAGTCGAAAAAAAGTGACCTTGTGAAAATAAAACTGAAATATGGATTTTTTTATTATCTCAGTACAAAAATACAAAATTATTAAATAGCTGTTTTGACCTATATTGGGTCTCATCATGTTTTTCTTTGTAGAAGCGTTTTTACACCACCAAACCACACATTTCTTCATTTGATTAGAAATTCTTACTTTTAAATGAATTTTAGCTAATAATCTGACTAATGTAATAAGTTAATGAAAAATACGAGGAAAAATAAGGTAAGAACCACTTATAATCTTTGGTAACAACAACCAAACCAAGTTTAGGCATCTTCCTATTTTTCACATATTAGGAAAAATACAACTAAACACAAAATAAATTCTTTCTTTTAAACATTTATTTTCATATTAATTTACGCAGAAATGTTTATTTGTGCGACATTTCTCCTATTTTAAATTGTAATGCGCCTTTGTCTTTTTGTTAGGCAGAATGTTCTATTTTGATCATTTAGTTTTTGCGCATCTCTATGGCATTATTATTGCTGGGCCTTGGTACCGCTAAATTTGCTGTCACGGCCTACTATTATTTATTTAACAAATTTTTTTACCTTATTATACTCTCTAAAAATGAATTAGTCAAAAATTACTAAATGTCATAGCGAAAAAGCAGCCACTAATAATTCTCGTCAATAGAAATTTGTATCCAGAACATTTAGCTGTCAATTTCCATGTAAAATTGTCCCCTTAACTTTTGGCGACGTTTTTGGATTCAGCGAAAAGTCAAACCTGAAAAATGTCGCAAACTCAATAATTTCAATGTAAGTACAGAATTATTAAATGCTTGAAAAAATAGTATATACAACATGGCGGAGAAAGCATCCCATGCTCAGATCTGCAGCCTTGAAATAAGCGCTTTTTCCGCCTGCAGATCTGAGCGAGGCAGTTAAAATGCATTTTACGCCGTGTTATATGTACTATTTTTTTTAAGCGTTTAATAATAAAGAATTATTCTTCTTCTTACTTACTTACATCGAAATTATTGAGTTTGCGAAATTTTGTCAGGTTTAACGTTTGACATATGTCCTGTAATTTGACATTTTTTTACTGATTTCATACTAAACGCGATAGATATATAATATATATAATTTCAACGCCGTCAAATTATTATACATGTATAATAATTTGATTATTGAATTGCGTACTCTTTCTATATAAAAAAATATTTTTTAACAAAATCTAAAACATATCCACATTATTTTTTTAACATTAATTTTTTAAATAAAGAAATACCGATTTTCTTTAGTTATTTTAATATATTTTTAAGCGTATAACAATTTTCATATTTTCAAGCGTATAAAATTTTTTATATTATAATACTCATAAGCCTACATAGAAAGATTTTATTTTTGTACGCAGTTCAAAAGTCAAATTATTATGCACCGCTGTACAATAATGAAAATGTATTCTGCTCGAAATCAGTGCAGATAACTAACACTGTAAATTAATTCACATTACCTATATTACATATGTCAAACGTCAAACCTATGACATAATGTAGCAAACTCGAAAATTTCAATGTAATTTAGTAGAGAATTATTAATCGCTTGAAAAAATTAGTTTATGGAACTAGGCGGAGAAAGCATATTAATTGCCTCGCTCAAATCTGCAAGACTGCGTCTCTGCAGAGAACGCTGAACTCGGCTTTATTAACCGCTTTCTTCGCCTGTTAGATAATCTACTATTGTGTAATATAAAAATACCTACATAGTTTAAATATAAGGGGGATCTATAACTAGTGTAACAAACTTCAAGAGTATGTGAAATACGTAAAAATAAGACGACAAGTCCCAATCAACGTATGTCCAAAAATGCGTGCTAAACGAGATATACTTCGCGTGATTCAATTTAATCGGTATTAAACAGTTGCAATTATGGTGAATGCGCCGGGATAATAATAAATATTTCAAGTTAAAAGGAATACAACCGCATTTGAAATGTCAATCAAGAATGCGACAATTTTTAAAATAATGTTTAAAATTTATATTTAAAATGCATTTATTTTAATTTTAAAATATATAAAAGACATCTTCATTAAGCTTATTTTTTAATTGTTATTTAAATATACACTGCGCGTGAAAATTAACGCATAATAGGTAAAAAAAATTCTAACTCTAAAACGCCTTTACCAATCTTTATACATTTTTTTTTAAAAAATACTTCAACTTATATCTCAGTTTACTTTTTCGATGGTTTTTCGAGAAAATATTTTTAAAGTCCTTTTATTTAATAATAAAAAAAAGGTTCCAAAAATAACTTTTAGGGAATTTTTTTTTAAGTAAATAAAACATATGCTGTTAAAGGTCGTATTTTTTTTAGTATACCCTGAAAATTTTGTACAAATCAAACGAACAGTAACGAAGATTTAAGTATTTTTATCCAAAATTGTATAAATATTGGCAAAGGCGTTTTAGAGTTGGATTTTTTTACTTGTTACCTTTGGAAGTAGGTTAAAAATTCGACATCCGGCATTGGCTGGAGACTTTATAAAATTCATGTTTGTACCAGGTCAAACTTAGTTCACTTTTATTTCTTGTATTGTAATTATGAAAATAGTTATTGGTCGCATATAATTTCTTGTTTGCAAAAATATAAGTTAAAAGTTTAAATATATACACAGGGGTCACTGTCACTTACTTATGTTATGTTTTGAAAATAATAACAAGAATGCTGAGACAGTTTATAAAATTACAATAGTTTATTAACTACAAAATACAAAAATTAACTTATAACAATTAAAAAACTTTAATTCGTATAAAACGAGATTTAAAAAATTCTTTATTATTTTAGGGTAATAACATTAATCTTAAAATTATTATTCATCCTCCTCATTATTAGCCACAGATTATTTATAAGGAACCTCTTGGGTACCCATTTCAAGAGCTTTTGTAAGTCTTTATATTATTTTTAGTTAGTTTAGTTTATCGTAAAGTGGGCTTGAGGGGTTTAAAATTAGGCAGATTAGTTAGTTTATTTCCCAATGGGCCATAAAAAATTACTTTAGTGTCGATTTTTAATGACAAAGAACTTGGCATAAACATATTCCACCATTAATAATTATTTATAAAAATTGCTTGATTAAAAATTAAATGTACGTAATGTAGTAATCATGCCATCGGAACTGCAACTATTAGAAATTTTCCAATAATTTTACGCACGATACAACGTTATTTTTTTCTTCCGAATGGACTTAATACTAGACTTGACACACAGAAATGGTCAAGTTTAAAAGTCAAGTTTTTATAAACCTCATTGCAAAAATTAAGCTAAAATGTCATCATGTCGGTTAAACCTAACCTAAAAATAATGTGACAAATTCTTTAAAAAAAGATTCTAATTAAATACTTAAAAAAGCATAAAAAACACGACGGCTTAAGCCTAATATTTTACTCGCACAGAATCTACTGCCTCGGTGAAATGTGCCTGGTCTGTAATGTACTATTAAAGTTTTTTTTACCCAAACTGTCAGAAAATCTATCAACCATGTCAACTGCAGCTATTTTCCTTTCACAACAAGTTTTTATATGTTTTATATTTAATCTTGTTTTTTCAAAGTAACTTTCGTGGTATGTAAATAAAAAAACAGTTTTAAGCAAAATAATACCAAAAAAAAAATTCCCACTTTGAAAATTTATTTTTGCAAAAAATATACATGGTAACTAGTGTAACAAACTTTAGGAGTATATTTAATACGTAAAAATAAGACAAAAAGTCCTTATCAATGTACAAAAATACCAGCTAAGCGAGATACAGAGTGTTGAAGTTAAAAATTAATTAATTAATTAATTTCCACGCCACTGGCCAAATGAGTGTTTTTCTTTTATTCTTCAGTTATTTTTACATAAAAAAGTTTTCTTAATACATTGCTCTAAGGTGCCTATTTCTCGAGATATTTAAATTCTAAAAATCTTTAAAAATAAAACAATTTGGAAGCTTTTTCGAATATAATTATCTTGAGAAATAGGCACTCTAGAGCAATGTATTAAGAGTACTTTTTTTGTGTAAAAACTACTGAAAAATTAATTTAAAAAAATATTTAGACAGCGGCGTAAAAATTAATAATTTAATCCATTTTTAACTTTAACACGCTGTAACTTGCTTAGCTTGCATTTTTGAACATACTTTTCGTCTTATTTTTACCTATTTTGCATACATAAGTTTGTTACACTAGTTATAGATCATTATGTATATTTAAAAACTATGTAGGTATTTTTATATTACACAATAGTAGATTATGTAACAGGCGGAGAAAGCGGTTAATAAAGAGTAAAGCTTTCTGGATCTAACCGATGCACTTAATATGCTTTCTCCACCTTTTTCCTCAAAAAAAAATTGTAAGCGTTTAATAATCCTCTAGTACAAGAAAAAAGTACTAGAGTAAAAGTACTTTGAAAAAAATGTACTTGAGTACAAAGTACAAAGTACAAAAAATACAAAAGTACGGGTATAAGTACAAAGTACAAAGTACTTTTTCCAAAAACTCTTAAAATGTAATTTATGTTTCAGTATCTAGCAAAAAAAGTTGTTAAAAGTTAAACAAAACAAAATATCAGGTTTTAAAAAAAACTGCAATTTTATATTTCTTTAATACACGTATTTATTTATGATTTGAATATTTTTTTTTAATAACCAATTATTTCGATTTTAAACAGAAAAAAATAATATTAAAATAGATTAACTATTCTTTTACATATAAGTTATATGATATAACCTTCATTACCTATAGGTATACCTATTCATGCAAGTAATTTATTATATTTTTTATTTAATAAATAGCCTAAACTTTATTTAATTGCAAGCATGAATTTAAATTAAAGTAACATGCATTTATAACTGCAAAAAAACAAGATTGAATTAAAAAATATAACCTAATTTTTTAAGCGTACCAAATATAACAAAAACTTAATCGAGTAGGTAATCAAATACAAAATAATATTTAAAATCTTACCCCAGTATAACAAAAACCAAAACACTTAAAATAATACTAATTCAGATTGTGTATTGCAGAATAATCTCAAATTTCTTTAAAAAAAAAACTGTTACGTATGACATTATGACGGCACTACCAGAGATACAAAAGGGCACTACCTCTTGTAATATGTAATATATCTATAAAGTTTGACACCACAATGATATTTTACCAACTTGCCCATATCGAGGATTTATTCCGAATATTGCCGAACCGTTAAACTGCTAAAGCATTATAATTATGGCGATAAATTTGAATATGTAGTGCCACTATAGTAGTGGTTATGTTAACTTAACACAAAGATGCCGAGTACAAAAAAAATACTCCAGTACATCAAATGTACTCGAGTACTTAATATATATATATATATATATATATATATATATATATATATATGTATATATATATATATATATATATATATATATATATATATATATGTATATATATATATATATATATATATATATATATATATATAGCAACATATTTTTATTTTGTTTTATGCACGGTAATTTCGATATTAGAATTATTCAAAATATTGTGTACTTCACTTTATATATATATATGTTACGGCTAATGTGCAAACTTGGATAGTTTATAAACTAGCTGGATAGTTTATAAACTAGCCAAACTGTCAGCTATTTTAATTGAAAACATGTTTTCAACTAAATTAGCGGCTAGTTTGTATACTATCCAATTCAGTTTGGCTAATATGAAAACCAAAATTTCTAGTAACACAAAATAGCCAAGCTTTAGCTAGTTTGTAAACTAACCAACCAATTCTCTGGCTAATTTATTAAAAAAGTGAGGTTACGGCATTGTTTTTCGTTTTGCCGGCTTAACCGGATTTGTTTTGTGCATTTTAACGTTTTTAAAATGAATCATAGGCAAAATTTTAACGCTTCCTTGTTAGAAAACTCAACAACACATCCCTACCGACCCCGCCCCATTGGCCGCTCCGCCCCATTAGTCAAATGGTCAAAAATGAGAGAAAAAAACCAAAACCAACCCAAACTCAACAACACAACCCAACCGACCCCGCCCCATTGGGCCCCCGCCCCATTGAGCAAAAAACCCAACTAAAATGGGCAATAGCCAGAGAATTAGTTGGTTAGTTTACAAACTAGCTAAAGCTTGGCTATTTTGTGTTACTAGAAATTTCGGTTTTCATATTAGCCAAATTGAATTGGATAGTATACAAACTATCCAGCTATTTTAGATTCTCTAATAATTTCAAGTAAATTAGCCAAGATCCTTGGTTATTTTGTAAACTAGCCGCTAATTTAGTTGAAAATACATTTTCAATTAAAATAGCTGACAGTTTGGCTAGTTTATAAACTATCCAGCTAGTTTATAAACTATTCAAGTTTGCACATTAGCCGTAACATATATATATATATATATATATAAATATTAGGGTGATTCATTTCCGCAAAGTTTTTGTTTTTTTTCGGTGCTCAAGCAAAATATTAATCTACCTATAGAAAAAAAAATTTTCACCAAGGTAGAGCTCTTAATATCAATTTTAAGTACTTGCAGTTTAAATTTAAAGTTTTCCCATTTAAAATGCATGTAAAAAAAATGGTTTTTTTTTCAAATTTCTAATGCTTACCCACCTTTGACAATATTGCAAATCGGTTTAATACACCTTATGGGGAATTTCACGCTCTTTAAAATTACTTTTGAGTTTTTTTTTGTAACTCGCATTGGTTCACCAGTAGGAGTCGTCAAAGGACAGTTTTTGAAAAAAAAATTTTTTTTTTATTTTTTCGAGCAAATTGCCAAAAGTAGTGAGAAAAAAGTGCTGATTCATAAAAAAAAAGTTATCCAACCAATATTTAATGAATTTACTGCCATTTTTATAACTGAAAACGTAAGAAATTGATAAATACCAACCTATAATGTTATTTAGATTGATTTTTTCTATTTATTATCATTATATTTCCCTACACTAAGAACTTTTTTAAAATTATTATGATTTCTCACTCATAGTGAATATGAAAACAACACATAAATTCATAAAAAAAACAACAAAACTTTAATCGGAATATACAGAAGGTTATGTAACATATTTCAAATTTCGCTTCAAAAAATTAAATAATCTTCATTTATATTTTTTTGCTATATTTTTATGAATTTATCTGTTGTTTTCATATTCATTATAAGTGAGAAATTAATAATTTTAAAAAACTTCTTAGTGTAGGGAAATATAATGATAATAAATAGAAAAAATCAATCTAAATAACATTATGAGTTGGTAATTATCAATTTCTTACGTTTTCAGTTATAAAAATGGCTGTAAATTCATTAAATATTGTTTGGATAACTTTTTTTTATGATTCAGCCCTTTTTTCTCCCTACTTTTTGCGGTTTGTTAGAAAAAATTTAAAAAAAAAACGATTTTTTTCAAAAACTGTCCTTTGACGACTCCTACTGGTGAACCAATGCGAGTTACAAAAAAAAACTCAAAAGCAATTTTAAAGAGCGTGAAATTCCCCATAAGGTGTATTAAACCGATTTGCAATATTGTCAAAGGTGGGTAAGCATTAGAAATTTGAAAAAAAAAACATTTTTTTTACATGCATTTTAAATGGGAAAACTTTAAATTTAAACTGCAAGTACTTAAAATTGATATTAAGAGCTCAAACTTGTTGAGAATTTTTTTTTCTATGTGCAGATTAATATTTTGCTTGAGCACCGAAGAAAACAAAAACTTTGCGGAAATGAATCACCCTAATAAATATATGCAGAACGGCTAATCGGAGACTAATTGGAAAGCTAGGAGGTAAATTCGATTTGGATACACATACAGTTACACAATCCGGTTCACCGTTTTTACGATGAGGGCGCCACTGGTTTATACAGATATTTACCAAATTAAGTATACCAGTCGATATACCTCCGAACATTTTCTATTTAACCGAAATTTGGCAACAAGGTACGGAGTATATATTTCTGTAAATGTACCTTATTCAAAAAAATATTATATTTTTAATACCATACTGGGGTTTTTGTGGTCGCTGGTAATGAATTTGGAATCAGAATTCCAAAATTCAAAACGGTAGATCCAAAATGGCGGACATATTTGTCAAAAAATTCACAGAATAAATTGAAAATCACCATACAGGGGTTCGATATTATAATAATTTTTATATGGCATTATTATTTAAAAGGATTAAAAGGTATATGATAACAAATTTTATTTTTTAATTGAAAAAACTAAAAAGAGCATTTCATGAGCCTCGGGACTTTATGCCCTGACCGTCACATTAAAAATATTGTAGTTTTTTCAATTAAAAAAATTATTATCATAAACCTTTAATCCAGTATAACAATAATTGTAATCACGAATATCTCGGAAACGGTTTATTTTATCGAAGTTTGAGAAGTACACCTTTTTAATAGTAGCCAAACTGAGTAATCGAAAAATTGCATCAAATGGTATGAAAACGTAACCTCAAAGTATGTATGGGACAATAGGCTTAAGCAACCCCTGTTTCTACGACACTATGTTCACTCAAACAATTGTAATTATGTATGAATATGTGTTTTGGTAGTAAGTGACTGATCGCAAAATACCACCTTTCCAAGTCTACCATAGTAGAAGTTATATTAAAAAAAACTGATATGATAAGTAACACTTTATCTTTTAAACATACATAATTAGGAAAAATATTTATTTAGATTTTCGTCTTATTTTGACTTGCTTAATCTGCTCCTAAATTTATGCCACTAAGTTTAGGGACACCTTGTATATTAAACAATCTCCGTCACTGGATTCGCTAAAAAAATTGTCAACACAAATAACCACAATTCAAATTTGACTATAACACACTACAATGCGCATGCGGAGTTGTTTTAACGCACCTACAAGAGGTGGGTTAAATATGTAAAATCGGTGTTAAATATCTTAGTAGTCACGAACAATTTACGCAAGTGAAAGTCTAGACACTGCTGTTGTAATAAACGTTTTGAGTTAAATCCGAGTGAATCGAGTAAACGTCATGAACGCAACCCAGAAATAAAAAAAAATCTTACATTTTGTAAAGCAAAAACACAGATACGCGCGACATAGGTTTTTTACCACAACCGTGCCTGAGCGCCCAAGAACATGTCGCCGGGGGCGAGTTGGGGCAGATGATTTATTGATGGCTTGATAGACACAACTCTAAGCTATTTAACCGAACTTGAACTAATGCCCTACAAATCATTACATTTTTTGTAGCTCCATTGTTCTAAAAGCTCGATTCAAAGTTTGCGATTTTAAAAGACCGATCTTGTCGGTTACGATAACCCGTTGTACAAGCAAAATCTACGAAAAACAAATACATATCTAAACTTTACATACCTTGAAGATCACCCTTCATCAAACCGCATAACAATCGGACAAACCAAACACTATAGGGATGTTACAGTGGAACTGGACCGGCTACTTTGGAATAGGTATCACCTGCCTATTCCGCGTACCTATTCCCAAATATCGGAACCTATTCCGGCCTTTCCTATTCCGAGTCCTGGCAGCCGCTGTCGCGCAGTTGGTCTGTTTTCCATTTTCATGATACAAGGAATCATGTCTATTCTATTCACGATGACTGTGACGGTGAATAGCGAATAAAACCGATTGGAACTGCAGTAGGTATTTTCTTGGATTGGCGTCTTTGCCGGTTGCCGCGTTATTTCACTTTATAACCCGTAAATCCTGGATTGCATGATAAGGTATGGTACGTTTCGTTTATTATTAATTAATTATCAAATTATGGCTACTGATGAGACTAATAAATAAACTACAAGAGAAATATGGATGGAATCTTTTTATCAGAAAAAAGCCATAAATAAAAGAGTAGGTATGCAATATTACCGCATTGATTTCGGCATCGAGAAACTAAATGTAAATACTTAATACTGCTTCGTATTCGTAATAGTTTTAACGTTTTGCGACGTTGCGAGAGTCACCTTATTATGTTTACCCAACTGAACCAGCTCCAGCGAGAATGCTTAGAACCGCGCATTTGGGTCGAATAGGCAGGAACTGGAATAGGTATCTGGAATAGGTTCGCGTTGGGAACTGGTACAGGTCAAACTAGGTACAAGAAAAAGCTATTCCGTGACATCTCTAAAACACTAGTTATTCACTTTTAAACAATAAATAATTTTTCGCAGCGATCACGTGTAAAGGACCTTCAGTTGCGTCGGGACATCCGAAGTGGATAGACGTGTCAAGTGGTTAAAGAGACCTCTCCTAGCAGCGTATACGAGAGAAATATAATAAAGTTCCAAAAACAAACCAAAGTATTCGGAAATATCGGTCATCGGTAATAAATAAATAAATAAATAAATAAACATTCAAGTGCGGAAAGTGTGATAAGGGCAACAAGTGAAAAAAAGAATGCAACAAGTGCAAAAAAAAGTGAAACAAGTGTGAAGAGTGGGAGATCTCCCATTAAAGCCGTAAAAGAGTGCAATTGAATAAGTAATAAAGGCCAACGGTCCACCTGGTCAGAAGGGATAGTCACAACCAAAACCTATCAAGTACCTGCAGGGAGGTCCAGAAACATCGGACAGACCGTGAAAGACCGAGCATCAGGATTATAGCCGAATATCCAAGCTAAGTAATTTTTCTAACTGCACACTGAGAAAACGAAATATTTAATATTAAGAAATCAAAACAGTTGCGATTTTTTTAAAATATTTGTTAACTATTAAAAAATTTCTTAATCGTGAACAAATTATATACTAATTATTAAAACATCGTCCGGTGACTGTGTTTCAGACAAATAAAGGATAAAGTTGTCTTAGAACTGTGATATATTAACAGTTAATATACCTAAATAAAACGTATTAACATTTGTCAACATAATTTTAAATGCAATATGCGCAAGCATGTGACGTTGCCGTAGTTTTTTACAAAATGGAATTTCGATATATTAACAGTTACACGGAGAGAAAAGTATAATACTGATTACCATAATTACAATACCCTTTACTATATTACATATTACTATTTGGGACAACTATCTTGTATATTGACAGTTACTATGCATAATTAGTAATTTTTAAATATCCATGTATATTAAACCTTAAGGTTATTATTCTCAACCAATTTTGTTTTTAATTCTTATTATAATTAGATAGTAAATTTTAAAAATAAATATAATAGATACGTAACCCATAACAAACTAAATAGTGTATTTTATTATTTTGTATAATACATTTAATTAAATCATATAGTAAATATTACTATTTGTAGATAGTAAAATCAATTTACTATACGAATATATTTGAAATTAAAATACGTATTATACATTTTTGATCTAATAATATTGGTGTTGTAATCTTTACTAAAATTGTATAATAAAAAATACTATTTCGTATTACAATCTTTATATTTTACTGACGAATATTTAATATTGTTAAACTAAACATTTTTTAAAGTAAATTTTAATATATTTTTTTAACTATCTAAAATTTACTATACATTTCTCTCCGTGTAATATATCTACATTTGCTAATACGTTATGAGCTTCTTTAATTCAACTTAACCAGTTCTTAGACCCAAATTAATATTTCTTTCGCCATATCCAACTCAACGATATGTTAATAGTTAACGTGCCTCGTTATTAACGAATATTTCGTTCTCTCAGTGCATGTCTAATAACAAATCATTTTATTCCAAAAAATCTAGTAAAACGTATCATATTTCGAAAAGGAATTTTAAGTTTCCCAGCTGGCACCAGAAAGTAAACATTCCTATTAGACAGACCACACAAGTCATTACATAAACAAAACAGAAAAGGCAGATAAGACTCCATCCCCCAAATAAACACTTGACTAATACCATAAATAAACGCCAAAACATAAATAATAATAAACACAAACCAAACAAACATGGAAATAGTAAACACGAGCAATCATTCGGTGGGAATAATTAAAATGCCATCCGACGGAAATTGCTTAGTGGCCAGCTTGGCCCATCAACTAGATAATAGCCTGACAGGGTCAATAAATACATACGCATTAAGACAAAGACTAAATAACCACTTACGAACACACATTGAGACTTACAGCCCATACTTACAGGATGCGATCCTTGACCATCCCCACCGCTACGCGCATATTAAAGACTGGGAACGCAAAACAGAGGCGTACTTAAAGGACCTCGCACAAAACGGCTTCTGGTTGGGTTTAGAAACAATAATAGCAGCATCAGACATATTTAACGTCGCAATCGAAATACATCACGAACAGGGGCGTACTGACAAGATATCCTTCAGACATAACAATAGCAACCGGTCAAAAAAAGTCGGTAGATCTTGCTACACATTCCACGACACCCTGGCCCAGACAATCCAATTCTCACAAACCGATCTCGCCAGCTGGGAACAAATCAGCTCCCACAAAAACCGTATGCGGGAGGAGACGGAAAAACTGTATCAACTTCCGGAATCCGACTCGGAGACGGACACAGAAACTGACGAACCGGAAGTAAACCAACAAAGATAGGAGTAAGAAACTAACTAACATACCCACCCCCCATTCACGAATACCAATTGAATGGGGGTACTACTAAGGCCTAGGTTGAGGAGGATTCCGGATTGTACTTAGTTTTGGGTCAGTTCAATGTCCTCCAAAAACCCTTCCTAAACTGGACGTATGGCCCGACCCGGCTGACAAAAATTCCGGGAGCTGCCTTAACCTTTGACACTGTCATCCACGAACTCCTAGGGTGGATCTACCAGCCGGCGTAAAAACTTCGGATCCAACAAACACAGGTAATGCTGTGATTTGGCGGGATACGCAGGAGAACGGAAAGGGGGTAATATAACCCCGGGTTCAGTGGATGACAATATATCTGGGGCTTGCCATACGTTCCCATACTCATACTCATACTCATACTCACTCACGTGTAAAGGACCTTCAACTGAAAGCGTCAAGTTTAAACTGATGTACGAGACAAAATAAACGTATTTTATATAATTTTTTTTCAATACAGGATGGAGACAGGTATTAACTACCCATCTAACTCAAAATTTACCTGAGTTTTTGAGGTTTTGCCGATATTTTCGAGAATTGAAACACTGTGCGGCGTAGAAAGCATATTAACTGCCTCGCTCAGATCTGCAGGCGGAAAAAGCGCTTATTTAAAGCCGAGGCTGCAGATCTAAGCAAGGCAGTTGGTATGCTGTCTCCGCCGTGTTATACAGTGTGTCGCATTTAAGATGAAGACACCCCCATATTTTTGCTATTTCAAGGAATAGAGATTTGAATTTTTTCACATTTATACATGTTGGTGGGTCACATTTTTTAAGATACTCAACTGAAATCTGAACTTTAAACTTGGCCTACTACGAATTCACAAACGGGGCCAGTTGTCGATATTTTGCTTCGCGTTAGAAATATCAAAAAAAATTATTAGAAAAAGTTGTTCAGAATATTATTCTAACCCCGTATACCGATTTTCATAGCAAAATTCGCATTTTTAATTTATTTATTTTTATTAGTTTTATTATTGTTTTATACCATTTCCTTAATTTAATAAATTATAATTGATTTGTAATTTCCAAAAATTGTTTTATTTATTTATTTAACGGTCATAAACACTAGTTAGTATCAAATTATTACTTTCCATGCCTCCCTTATTATCAAACTAAAAAATGAACTTAAAAAAATTAAAAATGCGAATTTTGTTATAAAAATTGGTATATGGGGTTAGAATAATATTCTGAATAACTTTTTCCAATAACTTTTTTCGATATCTCTAACGCGAAGCAAAATATCGAGAACTGGCCCTGTTTGTGAATTTGTAGTAGGCCAAGTTTAAAGTTCAGATTTCAGTTGAGTAGCTTAAAAAATGTGACCCATCAACATGTATGAATGTGAAAAAATTCAAACCTTTATTCCTTCAAATAGCGAAAATATGGGGATGTCTTCATCTTAAGTGCGACACACTGTATATACTATTTTTTTCAAGCATTTATTAATTTTGTACTTAGTTACATTGAAATTATCGAGTTTGCGACATTTTATCAGGTTTGACGTTTTGCTGAATCCAAAAACGTTGTCAAAAGTTATAATGTTATAATGTTATAAAACAGTTTTTGAGATATTGTCAATTTTTCATATAATATACCTTGTTAACATAATCAATAATATCTTAACAATCTAAAACTTCCTAGAGCTTTAAAATAATTGCTGATTCTATCTTCGTTTAATACAAGGCGCAGTAGAATGCGCAAAGGTCCAAACGCGATTAAGTTATCTAAATATGTGATCCCGGCGCATTCGCCATAAGTGACGCTTTTTTATTTTACCACAAATACTTGTGGTTAACGAAAGGTGGGAAAATTTACCAAGTAATAAAACCTCCTGAAATATTAAAAAATTATTCTAAAAACATTGTGCCAGAAATGACTCCTAAGTGAGCTAGAGCCTCTTATATATACAGTGTGTTTCCTAATTTATAGCTGAAAAATGGACTTTATCCTTGGATGATCTAAAGAAAAAAAGGTTTATATAAAGGTCCGCAAGCGCTTTTTATTTTGGAGATATAAGAACTATATTATAGAGTGTTCAAAATTTAAAAAAATCCCATTTTTTCGATTTTGTTACATCCGTGCAAGGTAATTGACGTATTTAAAATCAATTTTACTACTCCAATCGGGTTAAGACAAAACATAAATATTTAATAATATTGGTTTAAAATGGAAAACAGTCAATTCGTATTTTACATTTTTCCAAGTTGCACCCTGTGTGGGATGCCCATTGACGTATTTAAAATCAATTTTACTACTCCAATCGGGTTAAGACAAAACATAAATATTTAATAATATTGGTTTAAAATGGAAAATAGTCAATTCGTAAATTTACATTTTTCCAAGTTGCACCCTGTGTGGGATGCCCCTGACTAAAATTTGATCTGTATTTTATGTACGGTATGTTTAGCATATAGGTATTCATACCAAATTTCTAACTTTTCGGAAATATTGAGAAAAAAACATTTGCAGGGACGGACTTTAAAGGGGGGGCTATAGCTCACTAGAAGTTATTTTTATATTCTAAAATTCAAAATTTTAACAAAAAAAACTAATTACTTTTTCACATTATATTGTAAATTTATTGCATTACACTACAGTTTTCTCTATAAATAACGTAGAAGCCCAATTATACAAAAATTAAAATAACAAAAAGGGATCCAAATATGGTACCTAACCCAATTATAAAATAATAATATTAAAAAAAAATACCATTAATCTTTCATAAGATCAAGAAACTTTCAAAAATAAGAATTTCAAGTGTCGAACTCAAAACCAGCGTAGTCATTATAAGCAAATATATTAGACAATCCTTTTTTTGTTTTGGAAAGTTTTTTATGACTTTAGTCACCTTGTCTTTATTCCTGACTTTCCAGTTTTTAAAAATATTCCAAAAATAAACACATGAGACATCGAAAAAAGTTTGTAGTAAAGTATATTCCATATTTAGAATTTATGACCGGTTCAAATTTGTTTTTGTGATTTATAAATAACAATTAATGAATAATAAATCGCCCCAAAAATGTAAAAACCAACATGATAATATAAACCATGTTTATATCATTACAGTTACATACCTTGAGAAATTTTCTATCGCCGAAAAAATATAACACTTACCACAGCGTCAAGACATGTAGGATTGACTAGATAAAATGTGTTTAATACTAAAGTGACGAAAAGAATAAAAAATTAACTTATAAAGTTTCAAAAAACTAAACAAAATGTTAACAAAATTATTTAGAATCCGTACAAAAAACATATATTTGCTTCAAAATCAAATAAAATTAGTTGCCATTTTCCCAATTGAGGCGATAGCATGGAAAAGTGCGGCCTGATCAAGGGAGGCCTGGAACCAAGTCGCCCGGGGTAACGAACAAAGCCACAGCCAACACTGCAGCAGTTGCTTTTCGCTTGTTTTCCCACGTTGTCGTGCTCCAGTCCCTCTCCCTTGTTCCCTTGTTTTTGAGATAAAAGCCATGCTTTCGTATCGACTATTTTTTACAAAATCCACATTTCCCGGAGAGAAAAAAAATAATAAGTATTTGCTTTACGCAACATGAGATGATTTTTTCTTTTTTTTTCTTGTTGTGACATTGTTGTTTATTTACGTTTAAGTGTGACTTTTATTTTTTACAATGTGGTCCGAAGAAGATGCCGAAATTTGCTCAATCGGCATGACCATGCAACCGTCCGTTAGTGCCTCTAGTGGTAAGGATTTTTTCAAAATAATAATTACTAATTTGTTATCAAACACAAAGCTTTTAAAGCGTAACTTTTATGTAGGTATGCAAGAATATAACATTTATTTTATTATATTATATTTATTAGTATTTAACACTATACGGATTTTAAATTAGGTTTTAAAAAATAATAAACACTTCTTATATGGACACATTTTAAATAGAGGTTACTATGTTAAAGTGCATTACCTAATATTTAAACATAAAAACCTCTTTAACCTGTTTTTACAATTATTTACAAATTAAAATTACAATTATTTTAAATTGAGTAAAAGGTAAAAGAGGAGTTTTATGAAATTTTTTTAAATTGCTATTTGAATTTTATCGGCACATTAAATTTTCATTTAAAGAATTGAAGGACCTAATTATAACTAGTTTTTTATTTGTTTTTAGTTATTTTATATAATTTATATACATACATTTTCTAATGTATCTAAAAATAAATAAATATCACCAGGTAATAACAATTTTTAAATAAAGATGTATTTTATATCAACATTTGCAAGTAAGAAATTAACAATCAGGAAATTTATTGTTTCGCCCACTCTTGGCAGGGCGCCTAAGTTTCATATTTATTGCGGGTGTTGAATAATAGTATATTATTATAGGAAAGATAATGCAGGTTATTATTTACGAGGATGAGGTCCCCAGACGAGGCGCAAATCATCCGATTGAATAATGCGCATAATCTTGAGTGTATACACTATATACGAGCCCTAACCACATAATGTTCGGACACTTCATAATTTATACAGAAATTTTTTTCGTGAATACTATCTCAAAATTATTAGAAGTTATGAAAAATTCAGCTTATTTTGGCATATACCCCTCGAAGCGATTTTTATTTTTAAAAAGTTTACCTTTTATTTTTAGCTTTTTAAAAAAGGCTAACTTTTTAACTTTTTTTTGTATGAGTAAAAAAAGTTATAAATGGACCCATTAAAAAGAGCATAAAATATTATACAAACCCTGAAAATTTGGTAAAAAATAAATAAGTTATAAAAAAGTATAAGTAATTTAAAAATGCTATTTTTAAAGAGTTTTTGCAATTTTCTTAGGAAACGGGAGATTTTGCAGATATATATATCGCTATAACTTTCTTATTATTTATACAATTTTTACCAAATTTTCAGGGTTTGTATAATATTTTATGTTCTTTTTAATGGGCCCATTTATAACTTTTTTTACTCATGCAAAAAAAAGTTAAAAAGTTAGCCTTTTTTTAAAAGCTAAAAATAAAAGGTAAACTTTTTAAAAATAAAAATCGCTTCGAGGGGTATATGCCAAAATAAGCTGAATTTTTCATAAATTCTAATAATTTTGAGATAGTATTCACGAAAAAAATTTCTGTATAAATTATGAAGTGTCCGAACATTATGTGGTTAGGGCTCGTAGTATTATAATACTATACTTAATCTACTTTACAGATAGTTACTTAAATGATTTTCAAAAATATTAAATAAAATCTGACATCTGTCAGATGGTTAACCTTACTTTCTACGAATTTTAAATATTATTATAGTCGTCTTCTGCCAACTTAAAACCCGATTGGTTCAAATCACAGTGAATATTGAAATTGGCCAATCACTGACTTTATTAGGCACGGCGGCAGAAAAAACCCAATATTATGCAATAAGAGTAGATAAAATAAATTATAAACTATTATTAATTAAAATATTTTGCATAATAGAATAATTTTAACTAGGTACTCGTATTTCAATGTGATTTAGGTATGCATTAAAGTTGTTTAGAAAAAAATAATTATAACCAATTTTTATGGACATGTTCTGGTTATATGATTTGGTTATTACTCGGTGTTGTAGCATTTAGGTATATGCAGATATTACACAGAAATATTAAGATATTAGGTATACTTAAGATGCGGAATGCACCGGGATTAAAAATACTAAGTTAATATATGTAAAATGCGGATTAAAAATAGTTATTTATGTCATAAGTCTGTTTGTGCTGAGCTTTTAGTAGGAATGCCGATGCGTAGCAGAGACCTACGATTAAGCGAAGTACAAAAAATACTTGTTAGTATGGCATACAACATTTTACCTTCAAAGCATAATTGTATTTGTAAAACAATACATTAAACATGAGGTTAGATTAGATCTGAAAGTAGTCAAATTTTTTTATTGGTCTAAATTATTGTTACATCCTAGGAGGTTTTTTGATTAAAGATAATAGTTATAATAGTTTATGTCATTAATCTAAGATTCTTAGCCTAACAAATGAGTATTTTTCTGCTCAGCTCAAAGTATAAAGGCCGACGCGTAGTGACCGCCTAAAATTAAAATAATTTTAAAAAGATACTTTTCAGCCGAATGTAATACAACATTCTATTTTTAAGGCATAATTTTATTTGTCAAACAAAGAATAAAACGTACAATAACGTATAATAATATTTATTACAAATAGAACGTGAGGTTAGGTAGATCTGGTCTAAATTATTTTTACAGCCTAGGCGATAATCAATCGCTTTAGTAGTGAGTGTTGACAATAATAAAGTTATTAAATTATAGAACGCTTAAAAATAAATATAATTAAATGCTATGCTGAAACAACGTTTTCATGAATGATTTTTGTGGAATATCGAGAAATAGTTATTTATGTCATAAGGCTGAGAAGTGGTCAAGGTTTACAATTGAGTGAAACACAAAAAGACTCTCAGCCGAATGGCATTCAACATTTTATCTTTAAGGCATAGAACGTTTTATTTGTTAAACGATACATAAAATTACAATTATAAATAAAACATACTAATAAAACATAAATTACGGTATGGGTTCAACAAAGGATAACATTGCTTAAATAAGTAAAGCAAATATTATAATATTATATTATATAGAATTATAATTTTGTTCCTTGTTATTTAAGAAATTTAATTATTAAATTGGGTCTACTCGTGTAGAATAATTATTAAAATATTAACAACGCTATTATAATTTATTTGTTAAATAATTGTTTTATGCTAATTGCACCGTCAAATTTAATTATTTGATAATTGAAACAAAATTATTTTATTAAACAAAAAAGAAGAATACAAAATATATATGTTAAACCCTAATAAGGTTATAATTCAATTAGTGCTGCAAAAAGGTCTACATTAATTTAAAGTTTAATTTAATGTTTCTGTAAGGAGGCAGCATCCTTAATTTGGGGAGGGACTCAACAATGATATTAATTAATGTGAATTCAAATCTGATAAAGCTCGTATTTTAACTGAATGTAGTGTATTTAAAATTTAAATGCACTGGTCATAAATGTCGGGACTGTTTGCATTTTTAGGCTAATGTATATTTTATATGAGAGCAGGTTTCGACATTTTCTGAGTTTTTGCATGTGAAGTCGGGAAAGAACTCGGCCCCTTTTCCCAAAAAAATTGTAAGGGTATATATCAGTGATGGTTGGGGGTTGATGTGGAGTTAAAAATATGAAAATAGATTGTCTCCTTAGCATTAAAAATATACGTGTGCATGCATTTTTTATTTTATTTTTACACCTAAGAAAACCGGGGTGGAAACTTTCCATTGCCTTGCCCTTATGTATAAATATGTAACTTAAACTAATTTTAATTTCGTACTTTTGAATACATAATTTTTATCACCCTCTCTAAGTTTAACTCCATCTAACCAAAACAGTTCAACATGTAAGATGACCAAAAATTCACTTGACCTAAGCATAAGAAAACTTAAATCAAAATACTTGCAGTTTCGTAATGATTATCTGCCAGAGTTTTTGTGTGTCAAGACCACCAGCTGATGATGTATGTTACTTTTTTTAGAAATTGCTTGCAAGCGAAAATGACCGTAAATATAAATTTTGGCACGCGCTGTTGGTTTGAGTCCATTTTGTCAATTTTTAAATATTTAAATATTAACACAATTAAGTAGATAAATAAATTTTATTAAAATCGTAAAAAAATTGTCAGCAAAAATCCTATAATTTAAATTATTGAATTTTTGCTAAAAAATTAATTTTATTTCGTTAAAAATATGGATTTTAACTTTATAAATGTGTATAATTTAATTGTGTTAAAGTACTTAATTAAAAAAAAATATATACAAATTTAAATGTTTTACAATTACAATAGCTCATAACAAAGGCTAATTGAGCAAAATTTTGGTAATTTTTGGAATTAGCGTATCCAAATTACCCTTAAAAAGTAGTTGGCCACCCTGTGGCAAAATGGGTTTAGACCAGTGCCATTATTTATAAACGTTTAATTTGGCATGAGAACCTTTATTTTTATGCTAAATACAAGTTTAAGAGTTTAAATTAATAAATAAATTTGGATGGGAATTTTAGAATTTATATTAATTTACCTATAAAAAGTAATTAAGTTTAATAATTAATAACTTAATGAACAAAATGAATGCATTTTTACATAATAATATTATGTAGGTACTTTCCGTGAAAAATGTAAAATTAATGTTTCAAATTTTGAACAGTGCCGCTAACGTCTTTTATTTAATTTACGACTATTAGAAAGCCTTCAAAGTCTATTTTGGTCAAAAAATATACTCAGTGGATAATAGGGTGGGCCGATTTTACTATTTTTAAATTATCAAATTGGGCAATGGTGAAAAAGTTTTTTTTAATTTTAATTTCCTAAACTGCCACAAGGCCTTGAAAGTTCTTAATGTTATAAATACGAAAAAAAATTATCTCGGATAAAATAGGATAAAAAAAAGTTTTGAATGATAATTATTATTATTTATCTCCACGCGGTCTATAATTTAAACTTTATTGTTGTCAACATTCGATAAAGAAATAACTTGTTATGGCATAGGCCGATAAAAATTTTTATGAGGCAAGTAATTAGTTCGATTTTTTCTCGCTAGGGGTATTGTTTTGACAAATTAATCCTTTTCTAAGAAATTAACGTACTAAACTGGTTTGATTTATTTATAATAAGCACTAATTTGTTTGTTTTACTGTTAATGTTTATTATTTTTTATTAAATAATTGTAAAATTAAATATAAATAATAATACAAAAAGTGAGGTTAGGACATTGCAATTTGACGTTTCTGTGGATTTCACAGTTGTGTTTTCTTTTTCTACGATTTAAATTTTCTTTAAGTTTTAATTTGCTTTAAGTTTTCAGTGAAATTAAATGTTAAACACAGCGTAAACATTCCAAACTACCTATTTTTTTAATAAAAATGCAAACAAATTGAAATTAGATACCTATTTATTAAACAATTAATTGAATTCAATGTAATAGCAAGAGGGTAAGTAAACCATTTTCCTACAAAAATCCATTTCTACTTAAATCATGTAGCTAGGTATTGTCAAACTATTACTGCTTCTAAAAGGAATAATAATTATTGTACATTTAATGTAATCTTTAGCTGATAAATAAATGAGAATCTAAAAAAGTGAGGTTAGGCCGCTTTCATGTTGAATTAAATTGACCTATATAAAGTGCTTTGAAGATAAAATGTTGCCATTCGGCCAAGAAGTGTCTTTTTGTGCTTCGCTCAATTGTAGGCCTCCGCTACGCGTCGGCCTTCAAACTTTGAGCTTAGCACAAAAAGCCTTACTTCTTAACCTAATGACATAAATAACTATTATAAAAAAAAACAAAAACAAAAATGTCTTTATCATCAACACAAATATAGTTCAATTTATAATCTTGTTTTGAACCAAAAGAGGGCATAATTTTGCGTGATTTCAATTTATGCTGTGTCAATATTATAATTTATATAAATAGTGGAGACAACTGTCAAATGTCATATGTCAAGCACGAAAATCTTTAAAAAAATGTTTTTCATTTAACCAGTAATTGACCATCAACCAGTTATTGACCAATTTACCGATTAAATGATAAAAGCAAGGTCCCCGTATTACCTAATTAAAAACTTTTATTATTTGCATAGTGTTTTACCCCTTAACTTCTAGATGGCACAGTTTTATTAATGATATCTGCTTACAAGGCATTGGTCAACCACTGGAAAATCATGAATTTTCGTGCATTAAATTTTTTTTCGTCGGCATAGAAACTCTTTTTCTTTTTTAGTCAGCTGTTATCAAATCTTAAAACAAAATTAAACTCAATGATATTTTTTATTTTAGTTTAAACTAAAAATAGAGGAAAATATAATAATTTATTCACGAAAATTTCCTTAACTGGTCAATTACTGGTTAACTAACCCTACGTCGTCTTTTCAATAATTGCATGATTTAAAATTTACAGTTTGTAACTTTATGCAGTTCAAAACATCAAAAAGAAAAAAACATCAAATTCAATTTTTTAATTTCAAATTTAAATTCAAATTCTTTATTTACATCCCCGGAAACTAAAAGTTTATAGAGGGATGGGGATATAGAGTTTTACAAGTATACATATATACAAAGTTTATATACAAAAGTGCTCTTTTAGTTCCACCCTTACTTCTTAAGAAGTCCCATAAGCCAACTGAATGGCTTGTGCGGGTTAGGGGTAGGAACGGACCGCGGGCTTAAAGTCCCCTCCGAAGGACTAATACACAATAGGACAAACACAAATAAACAGCCATACCCCTGGTGGGATTCGAACCCACGACCTCCGGCTTGTAGTCAGCTGCACTAACCACTCGACCACCGTCGGCGATGTTATATAATCAATTCAGTTCATGAAATAAAAACAAAAAATATAAAAAAATAGTCTAGTATATAGTATATCACTAAAAGTTCTTAAATCTTTTTTAAAAGCCAGTCCTTGTTGGTTGACCGGCTCAGTTGTAGTAGGCCTTGTATTTTGTACAAATATGGCGTTTTTTGCTCCAAAAATACAGTTGATCAAGATCTACAAATCCGGTTAAAATCGCACAATAAATAAAGATTTTACAGGCGTGAGTGGCAAACAAATGGGTCAAACTATATATAATTTTATTTTCAAATTTGGTGAGCACTTTCTAGAAGTGCCTAAGAACCAATTTTTCAGTGTCGGAATTAAAAAAAAAATATATTCGATTTTTTTGAATCACTCTAATATACAATTACAATTGTTTTATAACTAAACTAATAACAGTTTTTGGTGGTGGTATAATTGTTTTAAGTCCATTTTGCACTTTGTTTAAAATAATTATAATTGGTGTATTAATGGTAGGTGGGTAAATCTCTGCAAATCAAACAATTTGCCGTCTGAGATATTTTTTGAATTTGAAATAAGGTTAGCTGGAAATATTTTTATGCAGGGCTTAGTACATAAGATATAGAAGCTAAAAAAAATCAAATGATGTAAATACCTTGCATCATAGGCGGAATCATACTTTTTTTAAGTGTCATTTATCACTCCCTCACTATGTCCCAACTTGGTAATTTTTTCTTAAAACCAAATTTTTTAGTCCTAATTTTATTTATATAAGTATTTATTTAGGAAAGAATACGGAGCATTATCCAGGGGTTGTGCAAAGCTTGTCAGAAGTTAAGTAATAAATAAATTATGACTACCTATTATTATATTTATTTAGTCCCAATAAGTAATGTTCACTCCCTCACATATTTCTGTTTTCCCGCGAAAAATCTATTGTGGTGTAAACTTTTTTAAAACTTATTTGGCAACAGTGCCGAAACCAGTTGGCCTGTTGATATCAAGTGAAAACATCTGCTCACCTGTGTTGTTAAAAATTACAGCATTGTATAAATAAATAAAAATTAGCAAAAGTTTTTTTGTAGTGTCACTCCCTCACTGTGAATATTTCAAACTAGGTAATTATTACAAGTTTAATTATTTCAGTAATTAAGATGTATTTAGGTGTATTATTACTGTCGCAAATATAACCTCAATATTCTAACCGGTGTTACAGAGTTGCCAATTTTAATTTATTTTCGTCACTCCCTCACCAGTCACTCCCTCATAATTTTATAAGTGAGGTAGTGATAACTGAAGTGAGGGAGTGATTAATAATACTTTTTAATTTGTTCTGTTTTGTTGTAGTAAATGGCACGTAGCAAGGAGGAAGCAAAACTACACAAAAAGGAATATGACAAAAAAAGAATAGAAGAAATGAAAAATAATCCCGAAAAATTAGCAGAAATGTGGGAAGAAGAAAAACTAAAATACAGGAAAAAAACGTAAACAAGGAAAACTTGCAGCAAAGTTGGTAGATAATATGACCAGTAGAGAACATAGACAAATTAAAAAGGAAAATTACAGAAAAAACAAAAGGGATCAGAAAAATCTCAATCAAATCCTGATAGATAATTCTCCTCCACCTTCACCAATCCCCATCCAAAATGCAGTAGTAGCTGTTCTGTACAAACAACCATAGATACCTGGAATAATTGAAAATAAGGAACCGACAGAAAAAATGAGAGTAAATTTTATGAAAGTTATTGGTCCTAACAGATTCCCCTGGCCCAATAAAAAAGATTCAAATATTATTAATGTTGAGAGCATTTTATCTCTTATGAATGCAATTCCAGAACTACTATCATATGAGGCCTGTCACAGGAAAACCGACAATCTCCACTTTTGATCAAAAATTAGATTTTTGGCGGAGACTGTACTTCAACTAATTATAATTATCTATAAGATGATAAAATTAATGTGCTGCAAAAGGAGCTATATCCTGCCTAAAATCCTATTTTAAAAATGAAATTTAGTGCAAAGTCGACAATCTCCACTGATAGATTTGCAGCAAAGTATACAATCTCCAATTCCATCATTAGAAATTAGTAATTTGTGTCACCTGATATCCTAACATTTAATGTTATAACGTATTTTAGAGATTTAATTTTGTGTTTTTTTACTGGTACATACTGTTAAGTTCTATTGCAGTAAATGGCACTTAAAAATATATTTAAAATAGGTATATATACGTTTTATTTTTTTAAGAATTATAAAAAAAGTTATCTTGTTTATTTTGTGCTATTATAGCATAATAAGACGTAAAGGGAAGTAAAACATTACGGGGCAAAGTGAGAAGAAGATGATAAGTTGTTGTACTATAAAAACTTTTTTGCATGAGGCAACCTGGTCCCAGATTTAAAAGAAACTCCAGATTTATGTGGTCCAGTTCAGAATTTTCCCACATTGATTTTATAGTTAAATTTTATACCCATTAAAGGAATAAAAAAACAATTATTTTTTTGTTTATTTTTCTAAATCTCCTTAAACGTTTACAACAAAATGAGCAATCTCCAGCAATTCATATCAAAGTCAGCAATCTCCAATTTATAATTATAGATTTTACCTATACTATGCATCCTGGAGACCTTGTAGTTGGCTACTAGACTAACAACAACAATATTTCAATATAATATATAAAAAAAATTACAAATCTAGAATTTAAAATACCAAAATCAATTATATCAATTTACTCAGTTTTAGTCTGATGGGAGATTGTTGACTTTGCTCTGACAGGCCTCATATACTGGAAGATGAATCCATTCATTACCACCCGACGAGTTTGAGAGTATAACTGAATTTATTAAGTTAACTTTCTTTATAAAAAAGCAAAAAAAGTTCTTCATGGTTTTTGTATTTTTCTCTAATAAATGCCGTATTATGTTCAAAAACCACTTTTCTTTTGTCAAACCTTTTAAACTGTCACTCCCTCACACCTACTATCACTCCCTCATTTTTAAAATAGGAAATTATTTCAAAAAAATAGGAAAGTAACCGTCAAATCATCGTGAAATTACTATGTTTTTATTTATTTTATGCTATTGGACTAATCTAGCAACAACAACTTCTTAACTGTAATGATTTATATAATTGCCAAAATTTTAATATAAATTGTCTAATTTGCAGAGATTCACCCAGGTCCATACCTCCAGGAAATCATTCCGGTCGCGATTTATGATAAATCCTACATTTTTTTTTCATTTATATGTATATTATATAGATGAGAGAGGGGCCGGATCTAAGATTTGAAACCAGGGCCCCACGTTGTCTTGTTACGCCACTGACTTGATACGTATAGATGTTTGTTAATGAGCTAATCTTAAAGCTAACATACAACTCATTGGTTGTATATCGGCTAAAGGTTTTTAATAGCTTTATTTTGTAAGGTTTGTTTGATGCTGACATCCATATTAGGTTTAAGTATTGGAGATGTGAATGAATGAGAGAAAAATAGACAGACCTTAAATATTTATCAGGCACAGTGCAGCTCAATCTTCTTAATATGCTTACTGGTCCAACTAGTTTTTTTTGTACATTTTCTGTATGGTGGTTCCAGGACAGTCGGCTGTCTATAAATATCCCCAGAAATTTTGTTATATTTTTATGATATAAGAAATTTATAGGCTCTACGGGTTGATTTCCTCTATATATCCACATATATGACTATTTATCCACATTTAGAATTAAGTTGTGAGTGACAAGCCACGTGCTAAATAGATTGTCTTATATCCTCGTGTCTTATATCCTGGTATCATCTGTCCCACAAGACCCAGACTGACCAGCGAATTTACATTTACAAGAAAGTGGGTTGGACCCAAAATAGAGCCTTGGGGAACACCACATGTGACCCTTGCCATTTTACTCTTTCTTTTACCTAGCTGGATAAACTGTTTCCTATGAGACAGGTAATCCCCAAACCATTGAGTACATGTACCCACAACTTCGAAGAGGTTAAGCTTTTGTAGAAGAACATACTAATTCACCGTATCAAATGCCTTCCGCAGATCCAGAGACACAATTGCGCATTTTTTACCCAAGTATAATTTTGTCTGTACTTCTGTTATAAGATCTACTGCAGCATGCTGCAGATGATGTGTCACTAGATCTACGAAACCCATATTGACACTTGGCGAAAAAAACAGATGTTCCCAGGTATTCAACGAGTCGATTTTTTACAAACTTTTCAAGCACTTTTGAGAAGACAGGGAGCACTGAAACTGGACGATAATTGATTACATTTTTTTGTCGCCTGCTTTGAATAGGGGGAAACTCGCGCCACTTTCATTTTTTGCGGCACTATGCCTTCCGGAAGCAAATGATTCACAATTTTACACAATATGTGCTTTAGTACTTGAACACACTCTTTAACTGATTTTACATCAATTTGATCAGGACCACTCGATTTTGAAGAGTCAAGATTTATTATAATTTTCTCAATTTCCTCGGAAGTCGATGAACAGAACTTCAATTTTCTAGAGCTGGTTACTTACGAGATTTAGATCCAGGTTGATATACTGTATTATACTTGCTAGATTTTCGCCTACGAAATTGTTAGCATAATTGGCGATTTCTTCTTCATTTGTTATAACAGAATGTTCATCTGCTTTTTTTATTGAAGATAATACTGTACTATTGCTACCACTAATGTTTTTTATTATAGAGTTTATGGCCTTGCATGTTTTCCTTACATCTCCATGACATCGACCAAACTTTTATTTATAATAAGAGTTTTTTGCCTTTTTTATTTCGGATTTAACGCTTTTTAAGGCATTTGTATACCTATTTTTCAGAAAGTCATTTTCAGGTTGCATTTTGCACCTTCTATACCAGTAATCCCTGGATTTGATAGCATTCAGTACGTTTGCGTTAAACTACACTTTGGCATTGGTTCTAGATTTTTTCTTGACACATTTGTAAGATGTGTTTAGGTTGAAATAATTTAGCAGACTGTTATAATTTACTTCAACATTTACCTCAGTGGTGTAGCTTTCGTTGACTTTCTGCAGATCTTCTATCAGTTTATCAATTATCAGTTTATTGACTTCCTTTTTGTGTAAAATTCACTCTTGTTAGAGTTTCCAGGTTCTTTATTTTTTATCTGAAGTAGCTGCAATTCATGGTCACTTAAACTGTTGTTGATTATAATCAACAATAATTATTGAAAAACATTTAATATGCTAAGCATTGTTTCTGAACAATATATGATCAATAAGAGATCTTTTCCTGCAGGTTATTCTAGTAGGTAAACTTGTATTATAAATGTAGAAACCATTTGAAGGGGTCATTGCAAGAAGTGCCTAACTTAGTAAGTCACATTTTCTATAAAATTGACATTGTGGCGCTATCTAAAGGTGTTTCACTTCAGCTTTCAAGTGCTATTTGCAGAGTGGCAGAAATATGTGTCTAAGTGCCTTAGTTTGCATTTACTTGAAGTAAATTACTTCAATGGGAGTTTACCAGGTTTTCAATGCAAGAAGTACCTAAGTCATCATTTTGACAGATGCAATACAACATGTGCCTTAGTCCACGTTATTTAAATTTGGTTATATCTGAGCAAATTACCTATTAAACTGTGTAAATCCTAATAATTTTTGTCTTTGATTAAAAACATAACTATGGCAGGTAAGTAAAGTAAAATAAAATAGATTGTGGAACCTTAAAACATACCAGTTACCGTTTTTGTTGCTCGAACCTTGTCTGAAAATGGAAGTATAATCCAGCATAATAATGTCTTTGATAAAGAAATTGATCAGTTACAAGAGTCCGACGCTGTTATGAATAGCGAGCCTTCTTATTCTTAGTTTTGCTTTAGGTAGTGATGCCGCCGATACGAGAGATTCTCGCGAGACGAGACGAGACGAGAGGGCGATTTTTTCTCGAAAAAAGGTTCGAGACGAGACGAGAGAATGCCCTCTCTCGCTCGAGAATTTCTCGTTTCTCTCGATCTTTCTCGTTCTCTTGATTATCCCGGTAATAAGTAAACAATTTTTTTTTACATAAAATTATAATTTTGCCCATAAATGACGATATTTATTTGGACCAATGAGAACATTATTCGCATTTCATAATAAACAAAATTTGTTCCTGGTTAACGTTGTATTATTTTATAACACAACTTAACGTTAACCAGGAAAAAATTACTTATAAAATAATAATAATTTTTAAAATTTACCTTGTATAAGCACATGTATGGCACTCCTTATACTATAAAAAAAAACCGTTTGCTTAATAAGCATTGCTTATTCAATAAACTTATCAACTACATGTGGTTTTTGAGGGCCTGATTACAAATTTGATATCAATTTTTTTTTTAAATAAAATGGCTGATCCAATATGACGAAAATTCGTCGTTCGGCTTTAATGGTTTGGGTAAAATTTAGTATTCAGATATTTATGTGATCCCTGATTCAGAATTTGATATCCATTAAAAAAAACAAAATTGCGGATTCAAAATGACGGACATGCGCACTAGGTACAAGATGGTTGGATCTATGTGGAGTAGTTGTAGTAGTAGTAGTGCGGTACCTTTGGCGAACGGGATTAAATGGTGAAAAGTACCGGAATTTTCTAGAAAACGATCTGCCAGACTTCTTTCTGTGGGGTTACTTGAAAGAAAAAGTTTACGCTGCAATTTCTACAACTCGGGAGGACATGGTGGAGCCAGAATTTCTTACCCGCATTCAAAAATGTTTCGAAATGAAAGGATGACATTTTGAACATTTGTTATAAATTGTTTTCAGAGCCGACTATTGTTCATTTAATGTTAATTTTTGTTTTTCAAACGTTTCAAATAATACATTTGGGGTCATCTATTAATTACGTGAGGCAATTATGGCGATTTTTCGACTCCCCCCTCCCCTTGGTGAGATGTCTTGAGATTTTGCTCGACCCCCTCCCCCCTCCCTTAATCTCACGTGAGATTTTTTAAAATGCATGGTTTTAATGTAAATAAGTTAATATATGCTTGATTCCATTAGATTTATTAAAAAAAACAATTTGCTTATAATTGTTTACTTAATTTAACCCAGATTTCTCGCAATTTTACACTGTTTTATTCGAAAAGAAAAAATACGTGATATTTTCCGAGACCACCCTCCCCCCCACGTGAGATTAAGTGAGGTTTGGCTCGACCCCCTCCCCCCCCCTAAACACCTTACGTAATTAATGGATGTAAAATTTTCTTAAATTTTGAATTACAGCGCCATCTGTTGATAAATTGAAAAAAAGTTTCAATTAAAGTTATTCATTTTTTTATGTACTACCAAAATCTGTGAAAAAAATCGGGTCATTGCATTTGACTTTCTAAAGTTACCCCCCGTTTCACCCTTAAGGAGGGGTAGGGGGTGGCTAGCGATAGCACCAAATAATGTCCCCTTTGGTCACATTAACCTTTTATATAAGACATTTTTCTGTGAAATGCGTATTTTACGAGATATTGAGCTGTCTCACGTTAAAAAAAACACCTATTTTAGTATAATACTAGATGAAACTACTCTACATAGATCCAACCATTTGATTCAAATGCGCGACATTTTCGGCGTAAAAAGTCTTACTTTATTAGTGTGGTCTTTGCACACATTTTTTTTTATTTCCAGTTTAAATTTCTATATGAAAAAATATAAACGAATTCGCATTTCATTCCAAATAATTTTTGTATTCATACTAAGGTACTTTTACCACGAGAGAAACGAGACGAGACGAGAGAAAGGCACTCTCGAGCGAGAAAAGAGTATTCTCGACGAGACTCGTCTCGTCTCGCGACATCACTAGCTTTAGGTTATGTCTTAATCTTAAGTTTTGTTCACAATTTATATATATTTTTAGGGCGTTATAATATAATAAACCTTTTTTTAAATAAAAAATTTTGACTCAAAATATCCCTTAATTTTTGACAAAATAAAAACATTTTAACACAAAAAGTGCCCAAGTCCCAAATTATTTTATATATATTTTTTGATATAACAAAACGTCCAATCCACTTTTCGCAAAGAATACAATACAACACACATTTTCATCATAATATTTTGTGTAATATTTTATAATAAAAAAAAATAAACCTTTAAACCGCAAATCTCAGAATCAACTATTTGTGACTAAGGCACTTCTTGCATTGACCCCTTCATTTGTTTCACAGATTTGTTTATAGATCAGTGATTTACTTTACACTTACAGTTACTTTTAAATTTTAAAGGCGTTGTGGCAGTTCAAAACAAAAAGATATAAAAAAAGTTAATTTACTATTTCTTAACTTTTTCTTTAAAGCAGAATTTAAAATTTTTAAATATTAGAAATTACATGTAAAATCGGCCCACTCTAGTGGATATGTATTATTTTGTAGCAAAACACTTAAATTGTTTAAATAAAAAACAGGTCATTCATTTTAATTTTCTTATTTTTAAAATTTTTCTTTCGTTATTTTTGTAAATAATATATGTGTTTTGTGAGTAATAATTTTAATAGTATTTATATTATGTCTAGAGCGTTATTGTTAATTTGCACACTAAAAGTTTTCATTGTCTGATAATTTACATGATTTAAATGTATAGGAATTTTATAACAGTGTAAAAACTAAAAATTGATTTTATTTAATTTTGTTTTACTGCTATCGTTTGTGAGTGAACGTGTTTGGATTTTAAAAGTTGGATTAGTTTAGCTTTATTGAAAAATAATTTTATTAGGTAAGCATTATAATAAAAAATATTGATTATTTGTTTTATGTTAAATTGATATTGTTTTTAAATTGATATTTATTTTTCCATTTGTCCACTGCAGTAAAGAACTAAAAAAATTGAAATAAAATATTTAGTATATTACATTAATTAATAAATTATTGAAAAATTTGTAAATTAATAAATTTTGAAAATTGTGGATTAATATACATGTATTATCTCTTGTAATGTGTATTATTCACGAAGATGAGGTTTTTGTTTTAAGCTGTCAGGCGAGAGACGTAAATCATCCCAGTGAATAATGGGCATTATCTCGAGTGCAATGCTTTGCTTTTTCCAATCCATTTAGGTAATTTTTATTTGTTACAAAATTTATTATAACCTCACCTTCTCCTGGTATTAATGACCATTATTGTCTCCACACGTATACAGGGTGGTTTTTAATAAAAAAATATAATATACAGGGTGTCCGGAAAAAGGAGGTCAATCCTTTAACCATATATTCCTTGAGTTAAAACAATAAGACTTTCATAATACCATTTTTCAATTTAGAGCTTCATGTTCGATATACAGGGCGACAAAGTTTGAAATTTAAAACAGATTTTTTTTAATAATTCGAGTAATTAATAAGGTATTAAGTTCAAATTCGGTACACTACTTCAACATAAATAGTAACATCTTTTGAGATCAACAAAACAAAAAACAATTGTCAAATAATCAAAATAGGGGGGGTCCAGTACTCACTGACCCCCCCTATTTTTTAGTAAGGGCGCCAGTGACTTCCAAACGGTATTTTTTCAGGTAATCATTTAGTGTTGAACATTTTTTGTCTCTTATAAAATTTTAATGAAATGATTTGTTTTAGAGATAATTTGTAAAGTATTGGTTCTTGATTGATGCCCACGCGGCTTATGGCAATCTCATAATTTTCAAATGTAGTACTGGACCACCCTATTTTGATTATTTGACAATTGTTTTTTGTTTTGTTGTCCTCAAAAGATGAATTTGAACTTAATACCTTATTAATTACTCGAATTATTAAAAAAAATCTGTTTTAAATTTCAAACTTTGTCGCCCTGTATATCGAACATGAAGCTCTAAATTGAAAAATGGTATTATGAAAGTCTTGTTTTAACTCAAGGAATATATGGTTAAAGGATTGACCTCCTTTTTCCGGACACCCTGTATATATATATATATATATATATATATATATATATATAATAGAAAAACCAAATGATGTCATCAGACGTGTCATTCCATTTAATGTCAAAATTTGAAGTTTCGAATTGATAGCAATATTAATAAGTTATAAACGATTTTTAAATTGGACTTTTTCAGTTTTGTCAGGATATTTCAGAATCGATCGAAGGTATCCTAGATTTAATATTTGAAATGGCTATAAAATAGCGCAATTTTTTGTAATTTAACCAACTTCGTATCTCTTATGGTTCATGAGAAGCCAATGGGGGGGAAATGAAATTGGCATAACCCTGTATATAAAAAAATCTGACATCTGTTAGAAACCACACTTTGTCCTAATTTAAAACATGACTGGTTCAAATCAAAGTGAATATTGAAATCAGCCAATTACTGATGCTTATCAACGTAAATAATGAGTTTATTATACCTGTTGTTAGGTTATAATGGTTACCATTATATAGGAAAAAACCCAAATAAAGTCAATAATATGGGAGTGAAAAAAATATAAAATAAAATGTTGGAAATAAAAAAAATGTAATATTGCAAATTTAAAAAAAAATTGTGAATTTTTAAACTGGATAAAATATATTTTATTATAAAATAAAATTTTGGAAATTTTTCAAAATCAGGGAATATTTAAAAATTTGGAAAGTTTTTATGAATATTTTATACTACATAACAAATTGTGGGACAAATAATAAATTTTTTTACTAATTTAGTTCTTAAAAGAACTGCAAAAAAACTTTTAACGGATCCAGACCATTTTCAATAAGTTCGCCAAGCAACTTTTTCCAGATTTGGCAACTTGCTCTCTTTGTAAGCAATTTCAAGGAAAATATCCACAAACTAACATTCATCAGACAAAAAAAAATATTTCAAGTCTATCGGTACCTATATGGTACAAGGGTACAAATACCAAAAACGTGTCCTTCACCCACTTTTAGGCTAAAAGTTTTAGCATCGGCTGATTATCTAAATAAATACTGCAATTGCAGTTTACTTGGTAAAACTCAATACTTTTGGACAATGAACGCATCATAAAAATTTTTGAATACGAGAAAAGTTTTTCATGAATTTTCATGTCCTATAAAGATGTTTCGCGAAAACCCACAAACTCGTTAGAATTTTTGTTTTTTAATTAAAACTTGTTTATAGGAAATAATAAACTCATACTTAATATAATTTAAAGGTATTCCACCTCATAATAATTATTGACGTAGGCCTACCTATTTGTAAATCATTGTTTATAAATGCATGCACAAGGTTAGAATTGTTTGTCGTGCCTATTAAATACATTATTAATCTTTTGTTTGGTTTGGTGTAATTAAAAACGAATTAGTTTTGTTGATAAACAATAAATTTAATAATATTTGGTAAGTACCTTCAAAAATTTTATTTTTTAACTTTATTACACCCTCGGATAATATTAACATTGCATTAATAAACTTTCGAGAATGAATAATTTAAAACATAAATTTTAGTTTTATCGGTTTTAATTTTTGAAACAATTTAATCTGCTAGCATGACTATAAAGTTTTAAAACACCAGAGTATGGTTTTAATTTAACATAAACTGTTGTGCATAATACAGATGGGAATACATTTTCATTTGGTTATTATGATTCAGTTTAAACGACCAAGTAATTGAATTAATCGTGGTAAAAGCCAATATTTCATGGAATTTATTTAATTTATAAACTGACCTGTAAAATTAATGACTATGTTATTGTCCAGTGCATTTATTAATTGACCCAAAAATTTCTTGTAATTTTTTTTTTTCGTTACTCATTCGAAAGGGACTTCGATGGAGAACTTAACCCTGAACTTCCACTGTCCAAATCCCCTTCCCCGCCATCTTTGATTAGGTTTTTTTAATCGCTCATATCTCGTATTCTATTCGTCACACAGTAAACTGGCCATAAAATTACATTTCTTTTGGTTTACTCTTCAATTAAGTTTATATCAATTTAAACCCTTCCATATACTTTAAAGAAGTCCATTTCGAAAGAGCAACAAAGGAAAAAATGTACCCAATTTTTTTGGGTATAAAATCTCCTAAACGCACTGACTAATATTTATTTTATTCAATAAACTAATCAACAAAAATAACGTACCACCTCAAATTTTTAATCTGCATTTATCATACTCATTACCGTTGATTGAAGGAGCCCCCCTTTTTACTCAAAGTTATTACTTTGTAGATAATAGTATATTATGTATCAATTTTGATTTCTCATTTCAGTCACGAATTTTAGTTGGGCACAAGTATCTGAAAAAATTATAAACGAGTTGCATACTACAAGCCCTAACTACTTAATGTTCGGACGATACCAATTTTCAGAAATATTTACTCAATGTCAAAATTTCGAATTGATAGGGTAATTCCATTTATTAGCCACCAATGAGTGCACCTCATATACTCTAATTTTATTTCTTTTTTAACTGTAAATAGACATGGACCCAAGAAGTGAAAAAAACTCCCCTTTTCTTTTCTCCCCCTATCACCTATTTATACAGGGCTACGCAAAAGTTACTATGCAGACCTAACTTAAAAAAATTGTACTTTTTTTGCTAACAAAGCTATCGACATTAAACAAACTGTTAATTGTTAAGAAAATATTTCTCTTTTAAACCATATAGGACACATTTAGTTATTGATGGCCTAAATGGTCTTTGGGAATTTTTAAAAAAATGCAATTTTTTGGCAAAATTGTCTAATTTTATAAATTCATATATTCTTAGAACAACTTGCCAGCAAAATTTTTTTAATGTAGTTTGTTACCATAGATCTTACTCTATATAAAAGCAATGAAAACATTTTCAAATAATATTAGCTAAGAGTTCAAAAAAATATAATAAAAATCTATGTTTTCGAAAAATCACTATTTTCAGCCATTTCATGGTTTAAAAAGGCTATGTTTGAGTGAGTCGATTTAAACCAATTTATGCTTATCATCACATGCATTTATTAGCCTCCAATAACCATTAATAAAATTATTGTGTATTTTGCTTTTAACTGGGCTGTGGCTATATGTACAGCCCAGCTATAAGCAAAATACACAATATGCTCACCTGACTTTAAGCCATTTCATGGTTTAAAAAGGATATGTTTGAGTGAGTCGATTTAAACCAATTTATGCTTATCATCACAGGCACTTATTGGTCTCCAATAATCATGAATAAAATTATTATGTATTTTTCTTTTAGCTGGGCTGTGGATGTATATGTCCACCTGTGACTATATCCATATTATTAACCATATATTTCGAAAAAGCGTATTGCATCTTTAAAATAACTTGACAGCCTTGAATTGACTTCTAATTCATTCTAAATAAAAATATAAAATATAAAAACCACATACAGTGGCGTCGAAAATCAACTACCCATTTATTTATTTTTTAAATTAAGAAAACATAATCAAATGTACAAAAAATTAATTAAATTACTAAAAGACATACTTTTCATAAACTTTATATTTAAACAAAATAAAACAGGTATTAAATCCTAAATTTGAATTAAACCTAACTGCATATAATTAAACTGAATAAATCATATTCTTAACTTTTACAATCACCTAAAAAACCTATTTACTATTTTTTACCTCTAAAAAGTTATATGAATCGGAAAATTTTCTTATGTGTATAATGTCTATCAAGAGGAATAAATTAACGACTTATGGCCTTTAAATGGATCGCAGCAGACTTCACCAAAAATGTTGGTAAAATTAAATAGATACTTTAATTTGTGATACCTACGTAGAAATCGGCAGTGAAGTAGAACTTTATTTCTTTTACTGTTGACTACTTTCGGCAGATTTCGGATAAAAATATTTTTTGCGATTTTCCAAGATTGAATCTTGTACTAAGGAGGAAAACAAATAATAGAATGGCGAGTGGATGCAACTGTAACCGATATTTGTACGTAGGTATCACAAATTAAAGTATCTATTTAATTTTACCAACATTTTTGGTGAAGTCTGCTGCGATCCATTTAAAGGCCATAAGTCGTTAATTTATTCCTCTTGATAGACATTATACACATAGGAAAATTTTCCGATTCATATAACTTTTTAGAGGTAAAAAATAGTAAATAGGTTTTTTAGGTGATTGTAAAAGTTAAGAATATGATTTCTTCAGTTTAATTATATGCAGTTAGGTTTAATTCAAATTTAGGATTTAATACCTGTTTTATTTTGTTTAAATATAAAGTTTATGAAAAGTAGGTATGTCTTTTAGTCATTTAATTAATTTTTTGTACATTTGATTATGTTTTCTTAATTTAAAAAATAAATAAATGGGTAGTTAATTTTCGACGCCACTGTATGTGGTTTTTATATTTTATATTTTTATTTAGAATGAATTAGAAGTCAATTCAAGGATGTCAAGTTATTTTAAAGATACAATACGCTTTTTCGAAATATATGGTTAATAATATGGATATAGTCACAGGTGGACATATACATCCACAGCCAAGCTAAAAGAAAAATACATAATAATTTTATTCATGATTATTGGAGACCAATAAGTGCCTGTGATGATAAGCATAAATTGGTTTAAATCTACTCACTCAAACATAGCCTTTTTAAACCATGAAATGGCTTAAAGTCAGGTGAGCATATTGTGTATTTTGCTTATAGCTGTGCTGTACATATAGCCATAGCCCAGTTAAAAGCAAAATACACAATAATTTTATTAATGGTTATTGGAGGCTAATAAATGCATGTGATGATAAGCATAAATTGGTTTAAATCGACTCACTCAAACATAGCCTTTTTAAACCATGAAATGGCTTAAAGTCAGGTGGGCATATTGTGTATTTTGCTTATAGCTGGGCTGTACATACACCCCCAGCCTAGTTAAAAGCAAAATACACAATAATTTTATTAATGGTTATTGGAGGCTAATAAGTGCATGTGATGATAAGCATAAATTGGTTTAAATCGACTCACTCAAACATAGCCTTTTTAAACCATGAAATGGCTGAAAATAGTGATTTTTCGAAAACATGGATTTTTATTATATTTTTTTGAACTCTTAGCCAATATTACTTGAAAATGTTTTCATTGCCTTTATATAGAGTAAGATCTATGGTAACAAACTACATTAAAAAAATTTTGCTGGCAAGTTGTTCTAAGAATATATGAATTTATAAAATTAGACAATTTTGCCAAAAAATTGCATTTTTAAAAAAAATCCCAAAGACCATTTAGGGCATCAATAACTATATGGTTTAAAAGAGAAATATTTTCTTAAAAATTAACAGTTTGTTTAATGTCGATAGCTTTATTAGCAAAAAAAGTAAAATTTTTTTAAGTTAGGTCTGCATAGTAACTTTTGCGTAGCCCTGTATAAATAGGTGATAGGGGGAGAAAAGAAAAGGGGAGTTTTTTTCACTTCTTGGGTCCATGTCTATTTACAGTTAAAAAAGAAATAAAATTAGAGTATATGAGGTGCACTCATTGGTGGCTAATAAATGGAATTACCCGATAGCAATATTAAAAAAGTTATAAACGATTTTTAAATTGGACTTTTTCGAAGGTATCCTAGATTTAATATTTGAAATGGCTATAAAATAGCGCAATTTTTTGTAATTTAACCAACTTTGCATCTCTAATGGTTCTTGATATGCTAATGGGGGGAGAAATGAAATTGGTATAACCCTGTATATAAAAAAATCTGACATTTGTTAGAAACCACACTTTTTTCTAATTTAAAACCCGATTGGTTCAAATCAAAGTGAATATTGAAATCAGCCAATTACTGATGCTTAACATTGTAAATAATGAGTTCATTATACCTGTTGTTATAATGGTTACCATTATATAGGAATAAACCCAAATTATGCCAATAATATGGGAGTAAAAATAATATAGAATAAAATTTTGGAAATTTTTCAAAATCAGGGAATATTTAAAAATTTGGGAAGTTTTTATGTATATTTTAATAAATAAGATAAGTTTTGGCAAAAATCAGTGCCCGTAGGGCCATGACAGCATGGAGCGTCAAGCGCACTGAGCAACTAAAACTGCGCTAGAACAACGCTGACCTCTATATAATAACAATAATATAATATATCAAAAGGTTGCTTGCGTACGCATGACTGCCTGGGCCGTCAGTCGCATATTTCAGCTACCGCGCATGACGGTCTAGGCCGTCAGCCGCAGTGAATGTGTTAATGTTCGGACGATACCAATTTTCAGAAATATTTGCTCATTTCTTATTCAAGAAATATTAATTAAATTTAAAATTAAAATATTTTATTTTATAAATGTTTACTATGAGGCGCCATATCTTCCATAATTATTTCATTCAATATAAACTGCGCACCACTCAATGTGTCGCGACCAAAAAGTTCGTTCTTTTTCAAAACGACATAACTTTTTATTTTGGTCTGTGATGTCTGCTAGCCTCATCCTCTGGCAATTCATGCTATAGATATGAAGCTCACGGTTTTTCAAGAAAATTTCCTACAGGGTGATATGTTAAACGGTGAAAAATTTCAATAACTTCATCCAAGCCCCGTTTGTAAAAAAAATATTTTTTTTTCGTTTTTACTTTGAAATAATGAAGTATTATGTCTTACCTTCAAACAAGTTTCAAATTTTTCGAATTGGAATCTTAACAACGAAAATATGATTTTTTTTTCAAAAGAGTACATTTAAGGGTTTTTTGAAGGCAATACACTCAGTTTTTTTAGGAATAAGAAGATGAGATGGTGGAAGAATGTTTCTTAAATAATTCTGAATAAGCGACAAGCAACAAACTTCCATTATTTTCAGAGGGGCCTAAGCAAAGGACACTTTTTCAAAATAACATTTTGATAAAAATTTGCGAAAACCAAAACTAAATTGATATTTACGTTCGTGACATGTTTTCTTCATAATTTTGACTGATTGTGATTCAGTTGTCAAATTTAAGTTTCAGATAAAACCAAAATCACCAAGAATCAATATTCGAAAACAATTCCCGGCTGTTAAATGTCTCAATAAAATATGATTGCTGGTTTTTAATGTTTTTTACTGTGTTTTGCATCTTTAGTACGTTATTATCATGTCGCTGTTATTCCAAATTTCGAAGTTTTTTGCATAGTTATACCTTCCTACCTAGATACCTATAGGTATCTAGGTAGGAAGGTATAACTATGCAAAAAACTTCGAAATTTGGAAAAACAGCGACTTGATAATAACGTATACCCCTATCTTACCCAGGTTACTTCTATTCTTTCTTTAAAATTTACGGTTGATTTGAAGATGTTAATTCCCGTAGCTGCAGCAAAGTCTGGCATTTGCATTTTAATCATATAAAGTTTGAAAGATTGAAAGTTATTGTTGTTATTGTTTGTTACATTTTTCTGTTGAATGTTGTAGTTTTGATTATGAATATAACTTCGCATAAAATTTTTAAAAAATAACCAAAAATATTTTTATTTAACTTTATTAACAATTATGTTATGTAATATTATCTCAACCACTCAAACAAATTGCAGTAATTTGGCCCAAAAAATGAATCCCCAAACGGCATTTTAATCATAAAAATGCAAGAAACACGCCAGCAATCTGTTATTAAGACATTTAACAGCAGGGTTGTTTTCGAACAGGGATGCCAACCGTACGAGGTTCCTCGTACAATTACGAGATTTGTTGTCTTTCGTACGAGGTACGAGGACACTATCAACCTCGTACAATTATGTACGAGATTTTAACATTTGCCTTAGACAACTTTTTTGTGGCACAAATCAATTAAATAATTCCCCGGTTGAAAACCAATACCTTTGTCTCTCTTAAAATTTACCGTCCCTATAGTTAGGCAACCCATAACTACCGAAAATCGTTTTATATAACCTGAAGGTTGAACTCTTAGATACGTGATTACAGAAACCTGTAATTTAAATATATCTATAATAGATGCCTGTAATAGATGCCTGTATTCCCAGCAAACCTTTTTCCGTTATTTGTCACCATTAACATTGCCCGTGTAAGAATTTTTAAAACTTTTTAATACAATTTTGCAATGATAGTAATTAAAAACAAAACAATTGTTTAAATATGTTCTTAACATAATCATATTTTAAAGTTATTTTAACATTTTCAAGTAAAAATAAATGTTATGTTTAATAAAATGAATAACGGGCAATGTTAATGGTGACAAATAACGGAAAAAGGTTTGCTGGGTTATATAATATAAAAAGTTACTTTTCTGCAATATTTTTTTATTTTAAAATCCAATTTAAAATAAAAAAAATATATTACAGGGCCTTTTTATATTACATATATATATATATATACCTTACCTTCATTTGCAAGTTATACATAGGGAAAATACATTGTAGGTGGAACAGACAAGTCGAAGTCGGCGCGGTCAGCGCGAAACAAAATTGTTCCCAGAAATTATTTTGACGAGTGGATGAGTAGACTAACATGCGACGTAACAGGTGACCTTGTTTACTGGCGATTAAAATTTTATTACGTCCAAATAATTTCTGAGAACTTTTTCGCTTTGCGCTGACTTCAACTTGTCTGGTCCACCTACAATGTATTTTTTCTATGTATAGCTTGCAAATGAAGGTACGGTATAATTAATAATAATGCTACTGCAATGGATCATATTATTTAAAACATATTTCCTTTAAGGTTTTATGATTTCCATGCAATAAAATATAGGAATGTTATTCCTTGAAATACCTACGTTCCTACAAGTAGACGCCACGAATGTTTGCATATGACTCATTGCGCGCTGCCGTCCGAATTTCGGACTCCGAAATAGTGTTTATTTACAGACATACGTGTGAGTACACTTGCCACTACATCGCATGTCTATGATATGTTCAGCCCGCAATGAGTCACGTTCAAACATTCGTGGCGTCTTAGACTACTGCACAATCCACATTGTGGACTATTGTACAGTACAGTCTGTACTTTTCTGTTTCTTGTCTGTGTAGGTACTTCGTTTAGTCGTACCGGCCGGCGACTCACAAAGATTGCGATAGTTCTACAATTCTTATAAGAAGTTTTTTTTTTAATTCAAAACTTTCATTTGTGTTGTGTTTAGAAGTAGGAATATGAGTGATAGTGACAAAGACAGCGAAAGTTCGGCTAATCTAACTCCTCCTAGAAAGTTACCCAAAAAAGGAGGATGGACAAGAAAAAAGGAAGGAAACACATCATCTCACCATCGTCAACAAAATTTTAGACAGCAGTGGCTTAAGGATCCGGCTTTTAAGGACTGGCTTTTGCCAGACACGAAGGATGTGACTAAAGCTAAGTGTGTTTATTGCCCAGGATCATCAATGGTAGCTGAAATATCTAATTTAAAAGTTCATGCCTCTACCAAAAAGCACATAGGTAATAAACCTGGAACTAGTGGAAAAACGCAAACATTAACATCGTTTGGTTTCCAAAAAGGTGTAGTTCCACCAAATAAAGAAAAAGCTCGTGCTGAAATTAAACTTGCTGCTTTTTTTGCGGAGCATAATATTGCCTTCTCAGCAGCTAACCACTTGACGGATTTATTAAAAGAAATTGTGACCGATTCCAAATTAATAAAGGAAATTCAATTAAAACGAACCAAAGTAACGGCAGTCGTAAAGAACGTTTTAGGAGAAGGTCATAAAGCAGATTTAGCGGCAAAACTACAAAAAACTCTTTTTTCGGTAATGACGGACGAGACAACCGACGTTTCATCGGTCAAAACTTCTTGCATTGTGGTGCGCTATTTTGACCAAGAAGCTCAAAAGATATGTAGCACATTTTGGGAATTATACAATGTTTTTAAAGAAACAGTTGATACTGAAGATATTCCCACAGCCAACGCCGAAAACTTATACAGGGCTCTTATCAGTTCATTATCTAGCCGTAATATCCCATTGACAAATGTAATAGGCTTTGGATCAGATGGATGCAATGTTATGATGGGTGATATTGACTCGGTTAAAACCAGACTTATACGGGATTTTCCAGGAATCATAATAGTAAAGTGCGTTTGTCACTCGGCCCATTTGTGTACTAGTGAAGCTTGTAAACAGCTGCCTGAAGGTGTTGAACAACTAGCACGGGATATATACAACTTTTTTAGGTATAGCGATAAACGCCAATTTGACTTTCGTAACTTCCAGTCGTTTGCTGCAGTTGAACCCCACAAAATACTAAAACCCTCTCAAACTAGATGGCTTTCTTTATTAGCAGTGGTTGAAAGGATTGTAGAACAATGGGAGGCCCTACGTCTGTTTTTTATCGATTTTACAACAAATCGTGAACATAGGGCGAAAGCAGATGTAAGGAATCGGGCAGTAGCTATTCTTGAAAAACTTAGCAACCAATTTTACAAACTTTATTTCTCTTTTCTTGTTTGGTCGCTTCCTATATTTAACAAATTTAACCTGGAATTTCAGAGCGAGAAAGTGGTTGTTCACAATCTTCATGTGAAAATTCGTGAACTTTACACGGAAATCCTTTTGCGCTACCTAAAACGGGAATACGTCATGAGATCAAACTTGGAAGAAATAGATCCTAAAATTCAAGATTGTCAATTACCGGACAAAGAACTGTATTTTGGGGAGCCCGATCAATTTTGGGTACATTTACTCAAAACTGAAGACTTTTCTGACCTCGCTTATTTTGCCCTATCTACACTGTCTCTACCACATGCTAACGCCGACTGCGAGAGAGTTTTTAGTAAAGTAAATTTACTAAAGACGAAATTAAGGAACAAGTTAATAGTGGAAACCGTTAATGGTACACTCCTTGCAGCAGAAGCTACAAAAGGTCCAAAGCGTGATGGAAACTGCATAAACTTTGAACCAACTAAAGAGATGTACAGCCGCATGACAAAGGACAATTTATACGACCTAAAAAAAAAAGACGATGTCAGTGAGGATGTTCCTGACATCCTATTTAGAGATATAGACTTTGAGTAAGTGGTTCTTACACCGCTTTTTAGGAAACAAAACTGTTAGTTTTTTTTTTCTTATTGTACACATGCGTTGAGCAATATTAAAGTTTATTTTTATTACAATGTGATGTTTTATTCACTTCCAAAATTACAATGGAATGGGTTAGAGGAAAAGTAAATTTTTTTTCTTATTTGCTTTTTTTAAAGAAATATTTTAGTCGACTTTTAATAATATTATGTAAAAATTGATTTTTTAATTATTATTTAATATAAAACTTGTACCTATTAATTTATTATAAAAACCGTTTATTGTTGAACTATTAACAACAACAATTGTTGGAACCACAGTACTCTGTGGTTGGAACACACTAAAAAACAGTAAGATAATCTTACTAAAATTACTAAAATTACAATCTAACGTGGTCGTGTAAAATCCTAGGATTGGTAGCACTGCGGTTTTTTAGGGTCCAATATTTGGTTTAAACGTTGCCGGATTTTTTCTACCAAACACACTTTCCGTCTATATTAACTGAAAAAAAAAACATCTTTTTGCTCTTACCCCTTTAATTATAAAATATTTTATATAGGTTAATATTCCCTATTTTTATTTAAAAAAATTAGTTGTAGGTACGAGGTTTAAGAGCCAAAGTACGAGATTTTTAATCATCTCTGTACGAGAATAAAATTTCTATGGTTGGCAACCCTGTTTTCGAATTTTGATTCTTGGTGATTTTGGTTTTATCTGAAACTTAAATTTGACAACTGAATCACAATCAGGAGGTCAAAATTATAAAGAAAACATGTCACGAACGTAAATATCGGTTCAGGTTTAGTTTTCGCAAATTTTCACCAAAATGTCATTTTGAAAAAGTGGTTGTTGCTTAAGCCCCTCTGAAAATAATGGAAATTTGTTGCTTGTCGCTTGTTCAGAATTATTCAAGGAACAATCTTTCACCATCTTATCTGGTTGTTCTTAAAAAGAGTGTATTGTCTACCAAAAAGCCTTAAATCTACTCTTTTGAAAAAAATATCATATTTTTGTTGCTAAAAATTTGAAAACCGTTTCAAGGAAAGATATAATACTTCATTATTTCTAAGTAAAAACTAGAAAAAATATTTCTTTTTTCAAACGGGGCTTGAATGAAATTATTGAAATTTTTCACCGTTTAACATATCACCCTATAGAAAATTTACTTGAAGAAGAACCGTAAGCTTCATATCTATAACATGAATTGCCAGAGGATGGGGCTAGCAGACATCACTGACCAAAATAAAATCGTTAAAGAAACAAAAAAGTTATGTCGTTTTGAAAAAGGACGAACTTTTTGGTCGCGACACATTGAGTGGTGCGCAGTTTATAAAATGTTTTGCAGAAAAAAATAATATTCTTACCTATAAGTAAAATTTACTACAATTTTGCTTATATATATTTTAAAATATAAGTTTTATATAAGTTGATACGATTCAGAAAAATATATATATTAAATTTAGCACCATGCAAAGTTCGATATAATTTTTTTTTTAGTTTGAATAGTCCCTTAGCGTTCATGATTTTTGTTTGTGTAGGTATAATTAATTTAAATACCTACCTATCATTAATAATATCGATGAACTACTGTAATTACAGCCGTATAATTTACAAATCAACCGCCGTTATCTAAAAAATTCGTGGGCAAATGATGATTTTTTTTAATTCGAATACTTTATTAATGAAACACACCATACACAAACAAAAATCATGAACAGGCAGCGCCATCGCTCGGGGACTTTTCAAACTAAAAAGTTTTTAAATCGAACTTTGCATGGTGCTAAATTAAATATATATATATTTTTTGAATCGTATCAACTTATATAAAACTTATTAATATTTTAAAATATATCAGCAAAATTGTAGTAAATTTTACTTATTTATTATTTTTTCTGCAAAACATTTTATATATCGAATAAAATAATTATGGAACATATGGCACCTCATAGTTTACAGACTAAATATACAAAAATTAGGTTTTATTTAAACACAAATTGCACACTAAAATAAACCAAATAAAAAAATAATAAATTATTTTGGCGATCAAGTGATTTGAAGGTTTAGAACGTCATTACATCTCCTTTGGCCTTTGGCTCTTTGGCCGGCATGGATTCCATTAAGGATCTACAATAATCTGGTGTAAAAGTTTCCTATATTTGTGACAATTTTGTGGTTCATTGAGGATTATTTCTTAAATAACTTTTCATGCGGTCCACAAGGTTTTAATAATATTGAGGTCTGGACTACTTAAAGGCCATGACAAAACTTTCATTGTGTGTTTTTAAACCATTTTTTGGTTGTTTTGCAGTGTGGCTTGATGCTTCATTTGTTTTGTAGTATTTGCATTAACTATTCCAACTATTATTTCCATATGCCCCACACCCTTTCCAGATATACACCCCCAAGTCATTACCCCCCTTTGCAAATTTTACAGTCCTTTTTAAACAGTCTTTATGGAAGGCTTCAGTTTTATCCCGAATAATTCGTTTCCTACAATCACCTACAAACACGTCAAATTTAGATTCATCGGTAAATACGACTTTTACACAGTCTTCTGCTGTCCAGTGCAATTTAGACTTAGCCCAAATTAGACGGTTTTTCTTCTGTCTTTTTGTTAATAGCGGTTTTTCTTTTGCCTTAAATAAAATAATTAATAAAGATTATAAAAGTTTAGATTTTTGATGTATTTTTAATAAAAACTAGAAATTTTTTTATACCCTATAAAAACTTATTCCGGATTTATGAATCAACTGTCTACAACACTCTCGCGAAATGTTTAGCCCTGTTCCTTAAAGTGGATCTTCGATTATTTTTGCAAATCCTTACGAGCTGCCTCCTCATTCTAGGAGACACTTTTCTTGGCTGCCCGGTTCTTTTACCCCGAATTTCGTAACCAATGGTTTTCTCGTAATATTTTATAATGTCTCCCACAATCCATGGATTGTGATGTCTCCTATAGTAGATTTAGCCAAATTTAATTTGTTTCAATAGTTCCCATGCGCTTTTCTTTATGGTACTGTCGTTGAGTGAAGAAGACCTTAATCAATAGTACTGTTTTATTAAATTTTTTGTAATGTCTTTAGAAGTAGCCTTATAAGGCTTATAAGGCTAGTATACCACAGGACATTTTAAACACGGTAAATTAAAGACCATTATAAAACAACGCCACAAGATTAATTAATTTAACACTTCTTTGATTTAAATTATAGCCACAATTTTTATTTAAATAAAATCTTATTTTTGTATATGTAACTTCTAAGCGTGTAAAAAATAAAATATTTTAATTTTAAATTTAAATAATATTTCTTTAATGAGAAATTAGTAAAACTCTAAAAATGAATTACTCAAAAATGACTAATTACTACAGTTATTAGTGACTGCTTTAACCATGGATACCATGGTATACCCAACATTTAATAGCCAATTCGTATGTAAAATTGTCCCATGAATCCGAAAATACTTTCAAATATTTTGAAAGTAGGGCAGTTTTTGAGATATAATCAATTCCATATTATATGGAAAATTGACTATATCTCAAAAACTGTTCTACTTTTATAACTAGACGACATTTTCGGATTCAGGGGACAATTTTACATAAAAATTGGCTATTAAATGTTGGGGATACCATGGTATCCATGGTTAGGCATGGTATAAGTGAAAAAGCAGTCACTAATAACTGTACTATATAGTAATTAGTAATTTTTGAATAATTCATTTTTAGAGAGAATATTTCTAAAAATTGGTATCGTCCGAACATTGGATTGTTAGGCTAGTTAGAGCCCCTATTATAGTATAATACTCTTTTTACGATAAATATTATTATAAAAAATAATGTATTACTAATTATACAAAAATAAAGTAACTACATTGGTGTTTTGAATCTGTTTTACCGGCTTTCAAATGTCAGTGGTCAATTTTGTCTTTAAAAATTGAAATTTATGCCTTAAAAATGGACTAGAAACCATTTAAATTTGATATAGAAGCAGTTTTTTTATAGTGGAAGTGAAGAGAATGTTTAACGGGTACTCCAGCCAAAATTGTTAATGCTTTATCGACAAATACTAGTTTTTATTGCCGCCTTAATCAAACGTTCATATAAACTCTTTGAAGATTGGGGTCAAGAAACTATTTTGTAATTTAGTATTTTTGAATTGATTTATTATTATTATTATATCTTAGGAAGGGCACTTTATTTTGACGAGTATATGAAATTTGACAACTGTCAACTTAACTTAGAGTTAACTTTAGCCCATGACTAAATATTATAATAATTATACGATAATGCAAACTATTATGTACAAGGATGATATTTGCGTCTCCAGTAGTAGCCAGACGAGAGACGTAAATCATCTGAGTGAATTATGTGGATAATCTTGAGTGTAATAGTATACTTTATCTACTCCAATTAGGGGACCATTAATTACGTGAGGTATAGGGGGGGAGGGGGTCGAGCCAAACCTTATCCAATCTCATGTGGGGGAGGGTGGTCTCGGCAAATATCACGTAAATTTTTTTCCCGAAAGAAACACTGTAAAATTGCGAAAAAACTGGGTTAAATTAAGTAAAAATTGTTTCTCCACTAAAATAGGATTAAATCATACATAATAATATTAATCGTTGTTTAATTATGCACTGATAGAAAAATGTATTAACTATTAATACATTCATTTATTTGGAAACAATTCATTTATTTAATTAATATAAATAACTCTTAATAAATAATTAAATGTAAAAAAGTTTGGAACATCCAAAAGTGCACTACTCTGTGTAATTAATAAAAGTGGTAATTTGACAGTAAAAAAATATAAAATAAAATTATTATTAAATCAATATTAAACAAATTTATATGCTACGTTAAACTAATTATATTAAAAATCTTAAATGCTAGCCTTAAATATTAAAAAAAATTATAAGCAAATTGTTTTTTTTTTAATAAATCTAATGAAATCAAGCACAGATTAACTTATTTACATTAAAACTGTGCAAGCAAAATCTCACTACATCTCACCAATGGAAGGGGGTCGAAAAATCACCAAAATTGCCTCACGTAATTAATGGATGCCCCCTTAGTAGATAATAAAATGAAATAAATAAATAAAATCTGACATCTGTCAGTTGGTTAACCTTACTTTCTACCAATTTTAAATATTATTATAATTTTATATCGCCTTCTTCCAATTTAAAAACCGATTGGGTCCAATCACAGTGAATATTGAAATTGACTGATGCCTAACAACGTCAATAAAGAGTTCATTATTTCCGTTGTTAGGCGGGAATTTATAATGATTATAATAATTTACGAAAAAAAAACAATGTTATGCAGAGTAGATAATATATTTTAGTATCGGGCTGAAATTAGCTGAAATATAAATATTTCTATATATTATTTCTACTTCCACCTCTAAAACGCCCTTTATCCATGACACTAAGTATTATAATCTTTTAAATACACATTGACAACCTGTAACTTTAGGGCGTCACGGGCTGAAGTTAGCAGCAGTGGCTTTCGGGCTTTTATAGATTACTTCAGCCCGTGACTAAAATCGTCAAAATAAAGTGCTTTTATTGTGAAATAATACCAAAATGTGAAAAATATTCTCTTAATACAAAATACAAAATTATTTTTTGACGCCAATCATGGAAAACTTTATATGCATGTTTGTTCTGGCCTGGCCGATAAAGCATTAATAAGTTTAGGTGAACTAACAATAAAAATCCTATTTACCAAAACAAAACAAGAAATGCTTTGTGTTTTGTTTTGGTGAAGTTGTTCTTTTTTATTTATTTAATTAAAAATATATATACAGGATGTGACTATACAAATCTATAAAACACCAATTTAAGAAGTTAGCGCAGCCCTTTTAGAAAGATTCATTTTATTTCAATAACAAAATATTTTGATTATTTTTAGGTGAAAAAAGTTCTAAATCGTATAATCTATGATATTTTAAAATTTTATTATTTTATTTTTACAAAAACAGCAACAAAAAATTAACTTAGGAAGTACCTAGGCAAAGTTTATTTAATTTTCATTAAAATTCGAACTACTTGCTCCCAAATTTATCCGGGTTGACATGTTCTTGCGTGGGACATATATTAATACATATGTATATTAATTATAACTAAGTTCTATCGAGTTTTCTTGCTTCGTGATAAATACAAAATTTATAGTGCAGTTTAATATTGATAATGAAATACGGTTTAATACATACATTTTAAACTCGGATTAATCACTATATCACTAAAAACGCGATATATTTGTTAAAACTATTTTTTTTTAATTTTAGGTAATTTTATTTTGTCATGATGCTTAAGGATTTTTTTAAATTAATATTTAATATTTATATTACTAAAAAAGTGGCTATATAAATTTGTTAAAAATGTTTAGATAGGTCCTATTATTTAATTCCCAATGTTTTTTAAATAATCTATTTACTTATTTATTATGATTAACCATAATTATTGAATTACTAGGGATTTTTATTTTTCGTAAATATTATTTGGTTTTTTTATAAATATGTGTGACTTATAAATTTATAATATAATTTATATTATAAATATAAATATAAATTATATAATAAGTTGTAAAATAAATCATCTCCATATAATATAAATTAATTATCTTTATGTAATTATACACTGTTCAAAATTTCATGACCATTTTAAAGTAACGTAATAATAACTGTATTTAATTTTATAAATAAAATTGGCTCTCTTGTTTTGTCTTCTAGAGATTGTATAACACTCAAAGCTTTATTTCGTCAGAGCATCTATGTGGCAATCCTTTCCCAAGTACTTGTAAACATTTACTTTACACTTTTTTACTTTTTTGGCATTTAAATTTACTATACTTCTTTTTGTGTCCAACGTAATTAGCTGTTTTGCAAATAAAACAATTACAGTCGTCACTAGATTTCAGTCGCGTGTTTTTTTACAACTATGCTTTCGAAATTTGGCATTACTGGTAGCTTTCTCACATAGACTTCAGACTCATTTTTCCTTTCGCTCAGTGAATGTCGACACTGGAAATCTTGAATCATTTTCATCGAAGTTTTTGTTTAAATATTTACACATTAATGTTTTTAAACTTTTAGAAATTCTAAAGTCGGATAAGTATGATGTTCCAAAAATAATTTGTTTACCGCACCCTGCACACACTTTTTTCTATTAGCTTCGTGGTCGCACTTGCAATTTGCACTTGCAATTTGGGTTTTAATTTTTAGATTTTGAACACACTACATAGACAAATAAAAACTAACCTAATAGTGTCAATGCGTCAAATAGCGAACAAAAAACTAACTTCTGCCGAGACCATGGCTATCTTTGATGCTTGTCGCGGCTTTTTTTGCGATAGTGTTAGGAAATGTTATTTTTGTGTTAGTCATTAAATATTTTATTTATAATAGAAAAAAATGATGTCCTTGAAGCTTATCAATAAAATAAAACATCATATAATTGAATTGAATACAATTTTCCTAAAAATTACAAGAACGCTTAAAATACACGGTAAAAAGCAGGTACGATTTAAAGGTCAATGGTTTTTTTTGCCACTAAAGAGAAACCTGCCGACCTTTCAGGAGCACTGTGGCTAGTAGAGTGCGGGACAAGGAGGGAAAACATTTTGGTTTTTGAGGGACATTAAACCGAGCCAACACTAAGTACAATCCGGAGAGAGATTTAGTAATAACCCCATTCAATTGGGGTTCACGAATGGGGCTTGGTTAGTTAGTACGCTGCTAGGACATATCCTTGCTGGTCTTGAAGTACTTCCTGTTCGTGTGTATCCGTGTCTCTGTCCGAGTCGGATTCCGTGCTTGCTGACTGTCGATAACGTTGCACCCCACTGTGCGGTTGTTTATTTCGCATAGAACGTATTACGTCTTCCATTTCGGTTGGTTATCTACTTTATGGTCCCCTTAAATTTGCTTAGTAATCTACCTATCTTTATTTCTTTAGGGTTAGTTTCTTTTGCCTAGTGTTCATTTGAACTTAATTGAAAAATGACTGCTTAAGTGAGCCCTTGTTTATGAGTTCTTTGGCTATGCTTGCTGTTCTTATGGGAACTGTTGGCGACTAATTATTTTTTACCTGGTGGAGTTCTTTGTTAGTTGAGGTTGCGAATTTCGCATTAAGTGGACTAAAGTGTTTGGTTTGGGTTTATTGAGATTTATGAGGGTGGGTTGACGTTTATTTCTTATTTTTCAAATTTTTTGTTTGGGGAATGCACTGAATGCTTTTTGTCTGCACTTATCTGTTTATAAGTGTTTATGTCTGCCGATTTATTATTTCTTTAGCCACTCTCTTAAAATGAATTAGTCAAAAATAACTAATTATAAGTCATATTTTACCAATTGTCATAGCGAAAAAGCAGTCACTAATAATTAGTCAAATTCTATGGAATGAAATAATCAAATTAGTAGATTTAAATTTAAAAAAAGTTTTGACCCAGCCGGGGATTGAACTTAGATCTGTCACTTGTCAAGCTGTTGTCGTAACCCATTCGGCTATCAGCCGCTCTTATAAAAATGGTTTATTATTATTATTATTATTATTAATATATTATTTGTGTTGCTGTTTTGAGCTAAACTTTTTGCATCTTTGTTTTTATGGGTCATTTAACCATGGAGCTTAGGTATATGCATTTAATTCAAATAATACTTTGTTGTTGGCCGCAAACGATTAAAGAAATTAGTTACCTACTTTTAACTCTCAGAAATAGTCAAAGATGGTGACTAATCTTAAATTAGTCAAACTTTAACAATTTACGTAGTAAAAAATAACTATTTAAAAGTGAAAATGACTATTTTATTGATAAAAAATGCTGGTACTAATTTAAATAGTAAAATTTTGACTATTTCATTTTTAGAGAGCATGTTTGCTGTTTTTTGGGAACTTTTGGCGACTAATTAATATTTACCTGGTGGAGTTCTTTGTTAGTTGAGGTTGCATTAGGATTTAGTATTTGGGTATTATTAAGGTCATGAAATTTAGGTAATTTTACTTATCCGGTTTAAGCCGACTTGGAGTTTAGGTGCTTGACCCTTGGGGACTCGGTAGGTTTTTTGCACTTAAATCTTATGGATTACGTTTATAATCGTTGATTTGGTATTGTGAATATGATCACCGCTATCGCTGTGGAAGCACGGACGCCTCACTCGCACCTTTTTTTTGCAGGTATGCACTCTGGTGTTTTATCCAGCATGCACTTTACCCGTTTTTACGTGTAGAATCGTTGATTTGGTATTGAATTTGTACCGCTATCACTATGGTGGTACGGACGCGTTAGACGAGCCTAGACACATGACCGCTTACCTCTGAAAGGCGGAATTGTTTCAAAAACTAAAATACTAGTACAATATAAAAAGAAAAACCAAATATGAAAAATACTAATATTGGGACGTATAAAACAAAATATGACAATTCTTTATTCGCTTTCCAGAACAGGGCTTGCTTTTAGTTTTGATGTCGTTATAGATCTCCCAACGATTATTATGTTGCAAACTCTAACCCGTAAAATGACCAACTCCAACGTTAGGTCCAATATATTAATAATAATAATATAATAATAATATTTTTGTTTAATCGTCTAACATACTTTCCAAAGTAAAAATCTTGTATTCTGATTAAAAGGTTTATAAAGGTGTGTTAAACCAATTTTAGTCATGCAGCAAGACATGGCTAGGGACATTTTTTTGCGACGCCATGGGGTTAGAAATAGGTGTGCGCAAAATTTAAAATAAGGTTTGCAAAATTGGAGGATCAGGATAGCACAAAAGCAACGTAGATTTTGTCAGTGGGGGGCTAGTGAGTAGACGGCGCAGTCATTAGTTTTTTGAGATTTCGGGGGGGGGGTGGATGAAGGGTTATGCAAAATTTAAAAATGAGGATAGCACAGAAACAAAGTAATTTTTTTCAGTATAGGAATACATTTTTGGGACGCCGCGAATTATAGGAAAGTAGAGTCTGTCGAAGCTAGGGGTGGGGCACAAGTCAAGTTTGCCTCCCTCGCATGATTTTTTTTGCCCTTTACAAAGCGCGTGTGTGCAAAAATTAACAAGGGGTGCAAAATTATGATGTATAATACAAGGGGTTTGCACTGTTGGGGGGGGGGCAAACTTGACTGGCCAAGATTATTTACCACCAAAAACTTCAATATAAACCTAGGGGCGCTATGCCTAAGAGGCTTTGAGCCTCATTTAGAACCTCGTAATTAGTAGAATAAATTAACGTAAAAGTTTGTCTTTTGAGTATACAGAGAGTTGTTCACAACCAAAAAAATAGTGGTAGTACTTTTCAAACTTTTGCCACTAATTATATTTTATGTCAAATTAAAAAAAAAATAAGATTTGTTAGTAAAAGTAAGGTTAAATAAATATTTTTATTATGGTTGTAAACAAATATTATTCTAATATAATTTATTTTGTTTATGTCAGGTTAAGAAGAATGGACGATAGATTAGCAAATTCTATTAATTTTTTAAAATTAATTTTGTACATTGTGAATGATCGTTTTGTACTAATTATAAGTATAATTGAAACCACTTATTTATTCCACTAATTAGGAGGTTCTGAATAAGGCTTAAGCAATTATATAATTTTAATATAAAAATGGTTATTTATTATTTGAAATACAAAAGAAAGCTGTCTATTATTACTTTGCCATTATAGGCCATAAATTCTCTTATAAGTGTTCTTGATGTAATTTGTTTCCTGCTCTAATATCGTTTACAACTTGATTAAATCTAAAACAAACCGTATGTACTTAAAGCTCGTAGCTAATCTATTGGACTAATGAAGTATTTGGTTAGCGAGAATACGGGCAAACCAAGCAAATAGAGTTTGTTAAAGTTTAGTTATCGAGAACAGTTACCGTCAACATGTCAGGAAAACAAATTTAGTGTGGTTGCTTTTTATTACTTATAGCAGCTCGCTCGATACAGATCATTTGTTTTGTTGGGTTAAGTAGTACGTTTGTAAAAATTGTATATTCCTGCGAATATGTTTTTTTGTTTGTTTAATATTTATAAAAATTGAGGGGTTACAATTTAGTTAATTATAATTTTAGTTAATATTTCTTTCGGGGACAATTAATCGATTAAGCACCTTACTTTGGTAGGTCAATCGTAAAATGTAACACTGATAAAAAAAATTATCATTACTGGATATTTTTTTAAATTTTGTCAAAAGGACTAAACTTTATGTCCTACAATAAACTAATTTATTTTTAACTATAGTTAAGTCAATTTTTAGATCTCTTTTAATCTTATTTAGTTTTTTTTAAAGGTAGTCTTTAAAGGACTTAAATTATTTTAATATAAATGTATAAAAAATATCTCTTGGTTTTGATCATTTTTAATACATTTAACTTTTAGTTTGTAATAATAAAGTTTAATTGTATGTATACCTATTTAAAATATTTGTATTATAAGTAAATTAACAATAAATTATTATTTTAATTAAACATACCCTGCGATAAAAAAACGTATTTTAAAGATTTTGAACTCGATGTAATTAATAACTTTGTGGGCCAATACAATTAAATATTTATAATCAAATATAAGTTTGCACTGCAGTGTAGAAACGCAAATTTGTAATTTTGTTCTATATTTCATTAAAAAATGTTTCTTTAATATTCTGAGCAATGTAGAGTGGAGGGGGTAATGCAGTGCATGTTATGCTTGAGGGCTCGCGCAGCCGTATTTTTTAACCAATTTCGATAAATATACAGGGTGATTTCAAATTGAGGTAAAAAAATGTAATTGGTGATTTATATGGATGTTAAGGCTTAGTATCTTAGATTTCGAGAGTGTTGAATGTGCATAGAAAATTTAAATTTTATATCATATCTCAGAAAGCTATCTTGGTATTAATCAAAGTAAACTTCTAGTTGAACAATTTAGTCACATCTCTGTAAATGCGTTTCTATCAAACTATTTGCAAATCCTGTGATAAATTTTGCCTTTTAAAAGTCCGACATTTGCTTGACCTTGGTTGTCAGTGAGATATTACTAAAATAGCTGTAGATCTATTTTCCATAAATCAACGCTGGTTAAAACGGTAGTTTAATAAAATTGCACTGTCTTCATTTTTTAAAATTGGGTTTAGTTTCCAAATGTCAAATTTTTCAGAGACATATTGGTTTTTAAGTAATTGGGGCCCATATTGTGGCATATTTTTTATTAAGAAGGTTGGAATATGATCGTGACCTACGGAATCAGTACTTATTAATTTTTCATACAGGTTTTCATACTTCAGTTTTAGAGATTTTTAATATGTTTATATCCAATTATGGTATAATAATATAATGGTTTATTTACCACAAGTTTGGTGACATTTATATTATAACATCGTGACGTCACGCCACCGAGAGAATGTATCGATTTTCAAAGTCATTTTGAAGAAAAAATTGTATGGATTTAGTTACTAATATCTATAATAAAAATGGTTTCAGATTTTTGTTTTTATAAAATTTTAAATGGGGTTGGACTTTTGGTCAATTTCACAGGTCGAATACACGCTTTCGCTAATTTAGTTCCATGATATATAGCATAATAGTTTTTACCTTTAACCTTTACTATTGATAGTGTACTATTAATTATTTTTTTTTAAAGAAAACGGAAAAAACTATTAGAAGTTGTGTGTTTTTTAATATAATAATTCTATAACAAAATTGTCTTATTTTACAAATCTTTATAAACTTTTTATTAAATAGGGTTTTAGTGAAGATGCAATAAAGCAAAATTCTTCATTATGGATTTGAATAAACTTAATGTTTTTGTTTCAAGCAATTTAATATAATATTGCTTTATTATTAATATAAACTAAAATGTTCGAGACCAAATACAAATATTTTTTTAATATTGGAATAACAATTTATTAAAATTACACTTTGTGAAATATTGATCCAACCTTTGCGTGCTACATTTACTATAATTACCCACAAGCGCCAAGATATTAAGAAGTGTTTAACGTGAAATTTGTTTAATTATGTTTTTACAAATTTAGGTAACCAATATTTTAAGTGTTTAAGTAGTGTTTTAACAAAACTTTAGAAGTTAAATACACAAAAAATTCTGTTAATTTACAATATTATATGCCCCATCATGACTATAATATTACTTTTTTGTATTTGTTATTAATGTTTTTACTCTGGAGTATTTACTAAACAATTCATAAAATAAAAACGGTAAATCGGTTTTTAGCCAAAACATATTATTTATTTCAAATAGCGCACCATACAAAAATTTAACCCCTTTTAAAATATAGCACCTAGTTTAAGTAACCTAAATTATTTCTAGGAGGAAAGGCAAGGATAAAAACTTATAAAGCTACTTAACCTTATTATTTTTTCATGTAATAATTAAAAAATACTTGACTTTAAAAGCGCTTTGGCAGCGGTAAAAATAAGCATAATGTCTAATGACTCATTAGTAATGAGGTATAAATAAGAATTGTACTATGTTTTTGAACTTTAAATAGATTATGATTTAGTATGTTTTAATTTTTAGATAACTAAATGTTCTCTTAATTTAAGTTTTTTTTATAAAAGATTAATCAAAACTATCCTTAATCAGGTTATTAATAAAAATATAAATTTCAATGATAAAATAGCTTAATTCTATAATAATATTTTAGATGTAAATTTACAGAAATATTACAAGTCAAGCTTGTGTTACAAAAAAGTTTGAAGACAACGTTTTGAATTTGAACATTGGATAGTTTAAAAATAAAATTATATCAATAGGATTATTTTTGATTTTTTACAAAACACATGTAATTATATAAAGTTGCCTTTCAATTCTATCCAGAAACCATATTTTATTGAAATTTTCATATAAAGTAAAGATTGTACGTCCTAATACCAGCTCCCTTAAGATTAGAAAACAAAAAAATTTAAATTTTTTAAAATTTTAATAATTAAACAGACTATTCGACCATTCCAAGCCCATGGACAGGACACATCAGAAACATGTCTAAATATATTCTTGTTACTTCCTTAAGTTTACTTATTTTTTCTACGAGTATTTATGCCAAATTTGGCTAATACTTCTCATAAATACTCGTAGAAAAAATAAGTAAACTTAAGGAAGTAACAAGAATATATTTAGACATGTTTCTGATGTGTCCTGTCCATGGGCTTGGAATGGCCGTATTATAATAACAAAAATATAAAATAATTAAGTTATAAAAATGGCGAATGCGCCGGGATATGTTTATAAATAAAATTTTCATAAAATGTTCTAAAACAAATTCCAAAATAACCTTTTTGGGACACCATGTAATATACATGTAATAATATTTAAATATTATACTTTCTCAAATTCAATAACATTTAATTGTGAAATTATATAGAGAAACTTAAAAGTATTTTTAGTATATTATTTAAATTAGGTATTTAAAAAATAACAACATTATATTTTGCCATAGGGTGGCCCAAAAAAAAACAAAATACCAAAATAACCCAAAGATACGTCAACTTATTTTTTTTTGCTTATTGAAAAATAAATACGAGATACCTAGATAATACATCGATAAAGTTTGTTTTTTAAGATAAATTAAATAGTGTCTCTTGGCTTAGAATTAAGTTTTTTAATCTGGTTTTAAACAAAGTCTGGGTTGGGTTTTTTATATTAACTGGGAGTTTGTTGTATAGTGTGTCCCCTTGATGTTTTATTTTCATTTCTCCTTATTTTGTGTTGGCTCATTCTATGTCTCATTGTTTTCGTCCTCATGTGTGATTGTTTTTTTATTTGATACCTTCTTACCCTGTATCTCCTTCATTACGATCTTGTAAACCAATTTGTACAAGCAGCAAATATTTCTGCAACATGTGTTCAGATAGCCTTATATGGAGGACTTCTTCAAATATATAGCTAAAAACTGTTAGATTATTTATTAGCTTATAGTTCCCTGGTTCGGTTTTATCAGCTGACTTATAGTGTTATTCTAGCTGTTTTTAGTTTATCTAGGAAAATTCCATTTTTTATTTGTATATTTATTATTTGTACTAGTTCAGGGGCAATGATGTTTTTAAATTTTTTTATTAAGTTAGGTTTTATGTTATCATATCGCGGTGAGGCATTTGATTTTAAGTTATCTATTATAAGGATTATTTCTTTTACGTTTGTTGGTCTTAGATACATTGACATCCTTACTCTGTATTTTACCTGTTTTTCTTTTGCTAGTATTTGCTCATTTATTTGAGTAGCCAGATTTTTCCCCACAGTGACGTAAACATTATTTTTTATATTTGCAACAGCTTTTGTTTTTTTTTGCTGTAATATTGTTGATTTTTATTTTCTTGATTGCGGTTTTTTCCATACTCTTGGTTTTTTAGACCTGTTATTATTTTCCATAATTTTTTCCCATCTGCTGTGTTTATTTGTTTCTTATAGTAGGTTTGTTTAGCTTTTATTATTAATTTTTTGCATTCCTTCTTTAGTTTTTGAAAAGTTTGTTTATAATGTTCATTTCTTGGATATTTTTTCATTTTTTTGTAGGCTTTGTTTCGACTTTTAACAGAGTTGTAGACCGTAAAAGTCATCCATCCTTCTTTATTTGACAACGCATATTTGTTAGTAAATGTTTTTGTACATGTTGAAAGTTCAGTTTTTATCAAGTTTTGTAGCATATTAAAAGTACCTTCCGAAATCTTTTTTTTATGTTTAATTCCAGTTGCGTATAGTTTATTTTTGTTAGTTTGTAAGTTTTTTTGCTGTGGTGTTTGTTCTTCTAAGTAAACCTTAAATTGATAAGTTTATGATCACTTAAATGTGTTATTTTTTCTTTCTCCACCTCTAGGATTTATTCTAGTGCAACATGTTGCATTGATAATCATTCTTAGGTAACCACTTTTTAATAGTATTCTTTAGTTATTGAACTGGCTTCTTTTAATAGATTTATGTTTAGATCACCAACCATAATTATATTTTCCGTTTTTAAGACATTTTCAAGAAATTCTTCTATTTTATATAAGATTGTATACGGTTTTCTATATATAGCACATATTCTTAGGTTTATGTTACTTAATTTTATTAGAACTACATTATGCTTATTTAATATGGTTATTTTTTAAAAGGAAACCTATTTTGCAATAGATTTCACATGTAAATCGCTTCACCCTTTGTCGTAGTGGTTACAACCAATGGCGGCTGGTGGATTTTATGTATACCAATATCTCAGTTATTAGACATGGGACCCACACCAAATTTATAATAGTTTAAAATGACATTAAATAAACAATTTTAATTGAAGTTTGCGAAAAAAAGTTAGTTTTTCCTGTCGCCTTACCCGCCTCCAGGCCACCCTATTTGAGATAATTCAAATTAAAGTGGTGCCATTTATTATCTACTATAATTTATCGACAAATTTAAAATTTTATGTAAAAAACCAAATATTACAGATTTTATTCGATTTTAAATTTTTATTATTTATTTTATTAAAATAAAAAAATATTTAAAATGGTATAAAACCTGTAATTAAAATCGTTTGCGGGGGGGCCCACTCAGAATTTGTTACGCCACTGACTTCAGCCCGTGACTAAAATGCCCAAAAGTCACTGTGTTAACTTCAGCCTGTGACTAAACCGCCATAAAGTCAGTAGATAATAGTATATTCTGTAACAAGTTTGGAATACAGCATATTCCGCTCGAGTGACGGTTTCACGAGAGCGGAATATGCAATTCCAAACGTGTTTCAGACTATACTTTTTCTACGTTTCCAAAAAATACCATAGAAAAACAATTTAATTGGAAAAAAGTGAGGTTGGATCGGTCTAAAATTTGTTAGATATTAAAAACAGAGATGTCACCACGAGTGTTTATTCTGTCATCAGATGATAGAATATTTCATTCTGTAACACTTTACGGAAAATATGTCATTCCATAGATAAAAGTGATATTAGAAGGGTCAAATTCCGTAATAGGAGTAGAAAAAAATAGTAGATTATGTCATAAGGAGTAGAAGTGGCTCTTTTTGTGGTGAGTACAGAGATTGACGGCCGAAGCGTAGCTGAGGCAGGCAACTGTACGAAGCACAAAAAGAGCTTCTACTCCAAATAACATATACAATTTTTTTTTCAAGGGCGTAATATAAATAGGATAAGCAATATAATTATTTTATTTACTTATAACTCATGTGGTATAAAATTTTGGCTAAAAGCATTACAAATTATTGATAAAAACTAAAAAAACTTATAACCCTTACTTACAATGCCGATAAATATCCTAAACCATAGATAACAAAGCCTAAACTAAAAATTAACCCTGCTCTGTCAAAATGCTGCGCTTGAATTAATTTTGACGTATTGACATTTGTTTGGAGTTCCGACATTGGCGACTCGTCTATCATCATTATATTATACTAATAAACTAGTTGTTCTTTATTTCGTTCAATTAAAATTTAATAAATAATCACTAAATATTCCGTGCGATTATAATTAATATAATTAATACATCGTGATTGCTTTGTATGAAATGCTAAATTAATTTTATTATTTGACGTCTATTGAGTCGCCTATGGATTTACTTCTATCCCTAAGCTTTTTTGCTTTTTTTGTCTGCCGCTAATGAAAAAGACGCACTTCAACTATCTCTATACATGCATATAAGGTTGCATATCATGGCCGCTTGAAAAAAAAGATTTTTATTACCTACTTATTCACAGTTTCTTACGTATTGTTTTTTAATATTTTATTTGTTTACAAAAACTCATGTGGTACATTTTAAGATACAAAATTTTGTGACAAATTTAATATTTTTTCACACAGTCTATTTTTGTCTGGGCAAAAAAAGGTAAGGAGATTTAATAGTTAATACGAAGACTAAAATTTTAGCAATATGCATGCCTTCCTGTGTGTAGGTTTTGGTATATTGCAAAAATAAGATAACATATGTTATGGAAGATTTCCAAAAGTGGAGCACTATTGCGACATGGTATTTTAAATGCATAGAATTTTAAAACTGCATTGCGATAAAAAATAGACGAGTAAGTTTAAATAAAAAACTCTTATCTTTTAATACATTGTAGTTAACGGACGCCCTAGTAACTTTTACTGGCTAATCTCATATAAAGCCGAAATTATAGTGTTAAAAGTTTCCTTATCACCTGAATCAAAAAGGTTTATTTTTACCTTTTTTATGTTTTACCTAGCTTTTGTTTTTTATCACATTGTTCAATTTTTATATAACTGTTTTAAAAATGGCAAATACGCCGGGATTACTAATAATTATCATTTCCCTGTGTTATTTTAATTTAAACTATTTAAACTCGTTAATATATATAATATATACACTATTGGACAAAAGTAAAGCAACAACTGTATAAAAAATCTAACCCCAAAACGCCTTTATTAATCTTTAAGAAATTTTGGATAAAAATACTTGAACTTAAATCTCAGTTTACGTGTTTAAGGGTTTTTTGAGAAAATATTTTTAAAGCCCATTTTTTTAATATTAAAAAAACGTTCGAAAAATATACTGTTAATGACCGTATTTTTGTTAGTATACTCTAAAAATTTTGTACAAATCAAATGAACAGTAACGAAGATACAGCGCTTCAAAGTCGGTAAAAATGACCCTTTTTTGATTATTTTGCTGAAAAGTGGTCATTTTTGACGACTTTGAATCGCTGTATCTTCGTTACTGTTCATTTGATTTGTACAAAATTTTCAGGGTATACTAACAAAAATACGGTATTTAACAGTATATTTATTATTTACTTGAAAAAAAATTTCCGTAAAAATTATTTTTCGAAGGTTTTTTTAATATTAAAAAAATGGGCTTTAAAAATATTTTTTAAAAAACCCTCAAACACGTAAACTGAGATTTAAGTTCAAGTATTTTTATCCAAAATTTCTTAAAGATTAATAAAGGCGTTTTGGGGTTAGATTTTTTATACAGTTGTTGCTTTACTATATATATTATATATATATATAATAGATATTAAGGTTTGGGATTCTATTATAATCAAATGAATTTTGATACATATAAAACGATATAGTTTTTTAATAGATTTAGGTGTCATATGTATTCAAAAAAATGTTTGTGCCTCACCTTTATAAGCACACTATTAAAGCAAAATTCTGAAGGAGATGAGTTTTGAAGTAATAATTATAATTGATAACTGATTAGTTATTGATTAGATATTGACTAGTTTTTTGATTAGTTACTGTTAGGGTTGCCAGAATACAAAATGCCGTAAATAGAAGAATTAACTAGAAAATATAACAAATTATTTATCAGTGCGACAGTTCCGCTTGCACCAGTCAGACGTATATTTCTATCGCTCCACAAACGATACAAAAATAACAAGTGCTTTTTAAATCCAGAATTCCTAAAAGGTATTTATTCTATATATAAGGTTTCGTTCAACATATATATATATATTGTAACGAACGGGGGCAAGGGGGCACACATTTTAATAATTTAAAAAAAATATTAAAACCACAAAAAAACTACCTTTGGCCAAAACACGTGATCGTCTAGTTTAAAGAAATTAAGTTAGGACCCCTTTTTGTTGTGAATACGGTTCTGGATACGTAAGTACTTGAGCAATTGAAAAGATATTTAAAAAGCAAAGAAAAAGTGTTAAATTAACATAAGTTTATTAATAAAACAATTTATACAAAAGTTAATATTATTGCTACTGTACATTAATAATATAAATAAAAACATTTGTATTTAAAAAGTATTATTGATTTAAGTTAATAAGGTAAACCTTAAAATCCCACATATACAATCCAGACATGCATATGTGTCGCACATCTAAACAATATAAATAATATAACAAAATCAAAGTAATCAAGTATAATATCATCAATCATATTATCATATTGCTAAGATTATTCACCTACATAAATGGTAGGCTCGGACGGTGTATAAAAACAAATACCAATTGAAACTATTATCAATGTACAGCAACAAACAAAAACAATGTGTAAAATAAAATAGCTTGTAACTTAAGTCACAGAGAACATAATAAATAGTAGTGGTGAATAAAATATATATAAATAACAAGTGGTATTGCGGTGGACAACCGTAATGCAATAATATTTGTGTACAGTCATAAATAATAAATACATTTAGATGTATGTCATAAAAATATCAATAAAACATTTTAAGTTCGTAAAATATAAAATATAATAGTTTGGAGAACAGTAGCGTAAAAGAATGATCAAAGTAAATAAAAACTGAGACTATGAGACAAAACTTAGCCCTAACTCAATTCACTTTCGTACGGCCCTCGTATACTCGTGCACATGCACATGCCTCTTTCATTACAAACATCATATGTTCATACTTCATAGCTAAATTGGCCAACAACAATATAATAAAACATATTTTGTTAATAAATTAAGAGGCTAAGACTCAGCGCACATCATAGTGTCTACTCCCTTAGTAGGTCCCCAAAGATCGATTAACAAAATTAAATAAATAGCAAGATCGCGAAATACACAACGAAATAAATGTATTATACATCCTAGGACCAACCATACATGGCTCAGAATTGACAACAAAGTCTCAACATATTAAATAAAGAATATCAATCAATTTATCAAATAAACAAAATAATGTAAACTGTACAAAACAAAGTAAGTAAAAGTTAAATAGAAATATGTAATAACATGATACATTGCATTACAATATAACAATAATAAAATGTAAATATTTAAAATGATAAAAATAAAATAATAATTATAATAAATACGTAACTAAGTTTGTCCCACCACAACAAAAAAATATACTTCTTTAACAAAGAAGAAAATAAAATATTGTTTAAATTAAATATGAATTAATTAACCACTTATTATGATATTTGTGACTTTAAGTTATTATAAATAATTATAGAAAAGACATACCTATATAAATAACCAACACTTTCACAAAACTGAATTTATATAAATTAAAACAATGTAATATTTGTTAAATTCACTCCCTGATAAACTTAAAGAATTAAACTTATCCCTTCAAAGAGTAAAACGTAACTGCCTAAAAAATACTCCCTCTCTCAGTTTCTAACACGCTCTTTTTTTATGTTTATTTTTTAAAGACTAGCAACATGAACCAAAACTTGCTTATTCGGTATTTCTGTAACGAACCCTTAAGTGGTCGTCCAGATGGGAGTCATAAATTATTATTGCATAATAAACAAATAAAGAATGTATGGAATTCTAGAGTGAACACCTAATACAATTTTAAAAACAAATATTTGAAATTTAATCTTCTATTTTGTAAAGCTTAAAAATAAATTAAGAAATGTTAAAAATTAACTGCTCCATATATCGTGCCCATTACAATATATATAAGGTTTCGTTCAACAGTGTATAGTTCCGCGAATCCCAAGGTGCACCTCACCGACCAGGACAAGTGCAAATTGTATAGTGTCACCCCTGCCATCCACCTGTTCATTGTGGTGGTTCAAGGGGCATCCGCGAAATTCAGATTAGTATTTTATTTATATTTGCACGTCGTTATTCGCAATACTAAAAACTTGTAATTCCGTAATTCACCAAGCCTACAAAGTCTCCGGGTTTCTACCTTCTCAAGTAAAAAAATCCGTAGGAACAACAAAAATACATTAAAAAAACAAAAATAGGTAAACAGGAAATAAAACCAACATTGTATTAGATTTAAAAAAACAAGCATATCCGACGTGACTTGAAAGTAAATAAACCCATAAATCTTAAGTAGGTAACACATGAAACCAATTACTGATCGTCTGACATAAACAAATAAACCTTAATAATAACAATATATCGAACAAAAGTAATAGTCTTCTGCGAGCCTAAAATAGTATAATAGAATAATTGCGCTTACCATTTGTTTATGAGTATGAGTATGAGACGTATACCGGCCCCATTGCCTCATCGCTCCTGGGCCCCGCATAGGCCTCTGTTTTCTCACGCCGATTTTCGTTCTCCACCAGCAACAGCACGACTTCAATCGTGTTTGCTGGGCGCGAATGTCCATTGTGTCCCGTACTGTCCCATATTTAGGGCTCGACAGCAAAATGACAATAGTTTAAATAGCCTTTTCCAGATTCGCCGGGCCGTTGCTTCAACTATAAAATATTAAGAATATTTATAGACAAAAAATTGATTTTTATAAAAGTGACTGATAGCGCATTGGTTATGACATCCGCTTGACAAGCTTGACAAGCGACAGACCCCGTCTGGGTCAAAACTTTTTTAAATTAAATCTACTAATTTGAATATTCCATTCAGTGGAATTTTACTAATTATTAGTGACTTTAAATTAGTTATTTTTGGCTTATTCATTTTAAGAGAGTGCGGTAATAAACATTTAAAAAACAAAACAAAAGCTATCGATAACTATCGGTAGTTACATGGCCGACTACTGACAATCCTATTGAATCGAAGTACAGCGGTTCCCAAATTTTCAGTAAGGTAATTTTCAGCAGACACGGCCCGACCCAGCGACACATGTGCAGGAACAATCCTACTTGATCACGGACACAAAACGTAGACCAAGACGTAGGCCCCTGCAGCAATAATAACAACTCCCGAACTCCATACAGTAATCCCAAATGTTTGGAGTAATACTAACTGCATGTTCTAGGGGGATACCGCGTCGTACTTAGATTTCAGTCGGCGTAATTGTCCCACCAATTGAATATATTTTTTGTGTTGCTGTTTTGAGCTAAACTTTTTGCATCTTTGTTTTTATGGGTCATTTAACTCAAAAAATAATTTTTTGTTGGCCGCAAACGATTAAAGATATACACTATTTTAGGCTCGCAGAAGACTATTACTTAAGGTTTATTTGTTTATGTTTTTGTTAGATGATTAATAATTGGTTTCGTATGTTACCTACTTAAGATTTATGGGTTTATTGACTTTCGAGTCACGTCCTTCGGTCGGGTATGCTTGTTTTTTTAATTTTTAAGTCGAACTTACTTTGCTGTATAGGCATGTATAAAATACCTAGGTATTTTTTGATCTATTACGATGTTGGTTTTTAGTATTGCTAATAGCCACGTGCAAATATTAATAAAATACTTATCCGAAAATTTTGCGGATGCCCCTTGTTTCCTTTAATTGATATCAATTTCCCGCCACATTGAACAAATGGATGGCAGGGTGACAGGATACACTTTGCACTTTAGTCCTGGTCGATGGGGTGATTATGCACATTGGGATCCGCGGAACTATACACTGTTGAACTAAATCTTATAGAATAATTACCTTTTAGGGATTCTGGATTTAAATGTAGGTACTGATTATTTTTTAATCCTTTGTGGAGCGATAGAAATATACGTCTGACTGGTACAAGCGGTACTGATTGCGCTTACCTTTTGTTTAACTTATATAAATGTAATACCTTAATGTTAGAAAAGGCAAAAAAAACAATTCTATCACAAAACGTGCTTGGGCAACACAATAACTAAAAATTACTAGAAAATTTCGCACTACTGCGGTAATAAACATTCAAAATTAAAAGCCTATCGATAACTATCGGTAGTTACATGGCCGACTACTGAACTATCTATCGATAATTTTCGATCTCAAGACTGAAGAAATGGTTTTGCACAGTGGGGACAGACAATCGACGTACAGCGGTTCCCGAATTTTCAGCATGGTAATTTTCAGCGAACCTGGCCCGACCCGGCCACACAAGTGCAGAAACAATCCGACTTGGACACGGATACGAATAATAACAACCAAAACCTAGAACAAGACGTAGGCCCCTGTAGCAAAATAACAACTTCCCAACTCCAAAGAGTAATCCCAAATGTTTGCAGTAATACTAATTGCCTGTTCTAGGGGGATAGCGCGTCGTACTTAGATTTGAGGCGGCGTAATTGTCCCCCAAACACCAAAATGTCTATCTCTCCCGTCCTACCTCCTTCATGACCCTACTGGGCGTATAGCAACGGCCCGGCGAATCCGGGAGAGGCTATTTAAACTATTGGCATTTTGCTGTGGAGCCTTAAATAGGGGACAGTAAGGGACACAAGTGACATTCGCACAAAGCAAACACGGGTGAAGCTGCTGTTGGGGAAAGAAAATCGGCGTAAGGAAACCTGTACGGGGCCTGGGAGCGATAAGGCAATGGGGCCGGTTATACGTCTCTTATACTTATACTCATACTAATTTAAACAAAATATTTATTGCATTGTGTATAATTGCTAATATATTTAAAAAATACACACTAAACATATTTAGTTATTAAAAACTTAACTTAATAAATAAAATAATATAAACTAAATATTAATGTTAATGCAAGGGGTTGGACCATGCAATTTTTTGGTTGCATATTTAAAATATACTCTCTTAAAATAAATTAGTCAAAAATAACTAATTATAAGTCATATTTGACTAATTGTCATAGCGAAAAGCAGTCACTAATAATTAGTCAAATTCTACTGAATGAAATAGTGAAATTAGTAGATTTAAATTTAAAAAATCAATTTTATTTGTCAATAGATATTGTTCATAATATACACTAAAGAAGTATCGGGTTTTCGCAACGCGCGCGCCATCTGGTGGACTTCGGTAGCATTGCGTGACCGAAGAGGTGTGGCGCCTGACCGAAGAGGTGTGGGCCTGGCTATAAAGAAGTGGCGCCGGACCTAAAGATGTGACGCCTGACCGTAAAGGCATGGTGTTTGGCCCTTAAAGGTGTGGTTTGACTGACTGCGTTGGGTAGCGACGGCCGATTTTTTGCGCTTATATATATGTTAACTCATATTTTTTGGTGTTAGAAAATAGTTGTATTAACTGTCGTGCGAAGTATACTGTAGTGTCCGTTTTGCTCTGAATTTTTACGGGTGTTTAAAAAGATTTGCCCTAGAGCCAGGTATCCTATAGGAGTTAGCTAACCACAAGACCAAACATACTGTAAATATAATGTATATATATATTATGTATATATGTCAGTGGCGGCTGGTGGATTATATGTATACCAATATCTCAGTTATTAGACATGGGACCCGCACCAAATTTATAATAGTTTATAATGACATTAAATAGACAAGTTCGGCGCAAACAGAATTTAAATTTATGTTTGCGAAAAAAAGTTTGTTTTTCCTATCGCCTCACCCGCCTCCAGGCCCCCCTATTTGAGATAATTCAAATTAAAGTGGTGCAATTTATTATCTACTATAATTTATCTACAAATTTAAAATTTTATTTAAAAAATCCAAATATTACAGGTTTTATACCTTTTTAAATATTTTTTTATTTTAATAATATATAATATTTATCGACAAATTTAAAATTTTATTTAAAAAATCCAAATATTACTGATTTTATTCGATTTTAAATTTTTATTATTTATTTTAGTGAGCTAGATTTAACTTAATTTTGGTTGGAGACTTCACCGAGTCCCAATAAAACATTTTCTTTTCTTTTACTGTAAAAAACTGCTTATATTCCGGATTAAACGGTTTTAAGGGATACATTTCGATTTACACATAATAATTTTGCATTTGACATATTCCCAAGTTGGTTACTGTATTGTTTTATAGATGTCGCTCTTTATAAATATTTTATTTAAATCATTTTTTGATAATAATAAGTATTTGTAGTAGAAGAAGTATAGTATTCAACTCGTTTATAAACTTTTTAGACACTTATTTAATTAATAACTCGCTCGTAAGCTCGCTAAATTAAATTCGTGTCTAAAATGTCGTTTATCAATCTTCCTACATAATATACTATTTTAGATCTCGAATATCTTGTGTAAAAAAGTCATAGGTAATTTTATGCCAAAATGGCCGGTTACATGTATACATTTAAGTCAAATATTGATTGTTAAAAAAATGAGAATTTTTAAAGGACTTTTGTAAATTAAAGCAGTATAAAATGTACTTATAAGTACATTTTATTCTGCTTACGTATGCTATATGTATGCTAACGTGATAATTTTATAATACGTTATAAAAAAGGTTCTCAAAATAAAAAAAGACATATAACCTTTACTAAATTTTATTATTACAACAGGGTAATTAAAATAATAAATAATAATTTTAATATTATTACCTATTTATTTTACAATAACATTTTAAAAATTGTATTAAAAAATAATTACTTTACATTTTATAGGTTTTTTATTGTATAAACATATTTAATTTTGTATAGATTTTATTATTAAGGCACATGTGTCTGTGAAATGGCCTAATGGTCTAATGAGCAAAATTATTTTTTTTACCTAAATACATTAAATTGATGGTTATTTATTTATTAGGCCAAGAAGTGAGTCTTTTTGCGGTGAGCTTAAAGTAGTGGAGGCCTAAAATCAAGCAAATAACAAAAAGACCTGTTCCGAATTGCATACAACATTTCATCTTGTAGTTGTAATGTTTTTAAGAATTTAAAGATAATTTTATTTGTCAAGCGATACATAAAACATACAATTATTTAAAGTAAAAAGTGAGGTTTGATTCGTCTGACAAATGTCGAAATTTATGAGTGTATGAAGTAGCTAGAAAGTTTTCCCCAATTTAAAACCCGATTGGTCCAAATCACAGTGAATAATAGAATCCGCCAATCACCTATTTATTTAATTACCAGCCTCATTCAAGTTTTGATCTATATGCTGATTTTTATGTGCCTATGCCATAATCAATCACGTCAGTGTTGAGTGTTGACGACAATAAAGTTTAATTTATACACCCCTTAAAGATAATATTAATTATTTATAAATAAAATCATAAATTATAATATAAAAACATTTTTTTCTTTTCAGGAATCTCTCAGTTGAGTCAGTGCACTCAGCTAGGGGAGCTTCCCGAATTACCTGCGCCCGACGAGCAACGTCTTCAGAAGGCCGCCCTACTTCTTCAGCAGAGGCTCGTGCTGCGACAGTGGTTGACCAAGTTTAGTCTTCAGCATTACTATTCACGATTACTGGCTTTGGAGGTTTTCAGTCTGGAAGACGTTTATTGGTAAGTGTTTAAACACAATTCAATGATTTTTATTAATTTTTTCATATAGGTTGTATTGTCTGTATGATGTATGTATAAATATATATATATATATATATATATATATATATATATATATTAGGGTGTCCCTTATTTTTATTTTTTTTACGCATACCCTCTAATTATATTTATTACTTGTTTATATACTCCCAGTAAAAATTTCAGCTCATTCTATAAACGGGAACCCGTGCCGACTTGCATCTGAACCCTCCGTTATCCAACGTTAGGCGCGCGGTATTTTGTAACACGGTTTGTCGCTAGGTCTTCGATCGTAAGTCATTTTGTGTTTGTTATTATGTGACCCTTATATTATAAATTATTAAAAAATGTTAAAATATAGTTTTATTTATGTGTATACTTTAATAAAAATGAATATTTTTACAGGAAGTGGCTAGTTACCCGGAAGGCCGTAAAACTAATTACCCGAAACTCTTTTTTTTATTATATCTGAATGACAATTAAAAAATAACCAAAAAAAAAATTAGTTGATTTTATCCCTTAAATATATTAATATACTAATTAGTATTGCTAAAATATACTGTTATATGAAATTTCAGCTTTTTATAAGCATTTCTTTTCTTAATGTCCTCCCAAAAATATTTCAGACAGTTTTCGGTAGTCATCTCTCACAATAGACTCTTTTAGTTATTTAGAGTAAATCCCATTAAGTTTATCAATTTCAGAGTTTACGGCCTATTCACTAGACCCTTCCGGGTAACTAGCCACTCCCTTTGAAAATATACATTTTTATCAAAGTATACACATAAATAAAACTATATTTTAACATTTTTTAATAATTTATAATATGAGGGTCACATAATAACAAACACAAAATGACTTACGATCGAAGACCTAGCGGCCAACCGTGTTACAAAATACCGCGCGTTTAACGGAGGGTTCAGATGCAAGTCGGCACGGGTTCCCGTTTATAGAATGAGCTGAAATTTTTACTGGGAGTTTATAAACACGTAATAAATATAATTAGAGGGTATGCGTAAAAAAATAAAAAATAAGGGACACCCTAATATATATACATGGAAAGGGCTGCTTTTATGCATCTATAATAGTATCCCAGATAGCACCATTCGTCCAATGGACGTCCGTTTAAGATCCATTTTAAGTACATTGGTCCACGGACTAAAAATGGATGTACTATGTACGTCCATATATTTACATCCTTTGTACGATTTTAGTGGACGTCCATATAGTGTCCATTTTACGTCCATAATTATTATTACAGAAATGCAAGTTAAAACGTATTGTTGGCTGCATAACAACAGTTATGATCAATCTCACTGACATTCAAGCAAGCGCGTGCTATAAAGGACTTAAGCTATCAATAAAATGTTAAACACTTGTAGTGTTGCAAATGTAATGTTCCTGAGCCGAATAAAAGGATTTCCTGCAATGTTCAACATTGAATGTTGTAACTTTTAACAACTTTTAGAATATTTATATTCCTAGTGGGATTGTTACTTAGCCAGACAAAAGGCATTTCAGTCATGTTGTAGAAAATTTTCTGCAACATGAAAATACAGTCGCAAAAAACAGTTAAAGTAAGCAAAAAAGCAGGTCCTGGATGCTGGAGGAATGGTTCAAACACCTTATAGACGTCCATCGGTGGACGACTTATGGATGTCAAAGTTCTGACATCTGGACTCTAAACGGATGTCCATGGGACGTCCATAGAAAAAAAATGGACATCCTATGTACATACAGACGTCCACGAGCATACGTCCATTGGACGTCCATAGTATACCTTTGTGCTATCTGGGATATTATGTATCAAGTTTTATAAACGCCATTTTAGTTACAAGTTTTATTAGGCACGAGCGAAGATTGCGAGCGAGTGTTTAATAAAAAACGAGTCTCTAGAGAAGTTGATAAAAATTGTTTCACACTATACTTTATAATATAAAGTTTATATACGAGGAACAAAAAGAAGAATTTAAAGCTAATTTTATAAGCATTTGATATCTGACAACTGTCAACGGAATTAACCTTACTTTTCCCAAATTTATTATATAGCTAACTTCAGCCCTAGACTAAAATGCCCACAAGCCACTGTTCCCAACTTCAGCCTGTGACTAAAAGGCCATAAAGTCACAGCTTATCAATGGGAACGTATATAATAGTATATTATGTATCAAGTTTGATAAACGCCATTTTATACACGAATTTAATTTAGGCACGAGCGAGCTTGCGAGCGAGTTCTTAAATTAATGAGTGTATATAAAAGTTTATAAACGAGGTGCATACTGTACTTTTTCTACGACAAATTCTTATTATTATCATAAGATGATTTAAATCAAATATTTTTATACAGCGCGATTTATGAAACAATAGGGGAATCTGTGTGTCACCGTCAAATGTCAATTTTTTTTATTTTATAAAAACAGATTATAAAGGTTATAAATCGAAATGTATTTCTTGAAAATTTACAGTTTTTCAAAGTAAAAGTAAAAAAAATGTTTTATGAGCACTTTACAGTGGAGTCCGTGTCCGAATTTAAATTATAAAAGGTCAGTACAATGTTCATATAAACTTTTCAAATATTGGCGATGAGAAACTATTTAATACTGTTGTATTTTTGTATTGAGATAATTAAATAATTTTCACATTTAGTATTATTTTACAAGAAAGGCACTTTATTTTAACGATTGTATGACATTTGACAACTGTCAACTAACTTAAAACTTCAGCCCGTGACTAAAAAACTGTTGCTAACTTCAGCCCGTGACTAAAGCGCCATAAAGCCACAACTTGTCAATGTGTATTTAAAAGGTCACTTAGTGTCATGGAAACATGTAAGATAAAGGGCGTTTAAAAGGTGGGAGTAGAAAAAATCTATTTATTTAAACAAAAAATCCATTTTATAATACCTACTAAATATTTTATATAAATACTAAAAATATAATTTAAAATTTATTTATTAATACAATAAAATATTATTTATTTCAACAAGAACAACTTTGTTATTGCATAATACAAGGAATAACTACTTATACAAAATACTACAAATCTGTTTGAATTTGTATTAAGCTGTTTCAAGAAAACGTGGGGGACTAAGAAGAGCAAAAATTTTAGAAGAACATAAAGTGTTAATGACTGGATATATAGAGGAAAATCCTAAAATCACGCTGAAACAATTAAAAGAAAAATTAGAACATAATCAACAATTATGAGTCTCAACAGAATGCTTAAGAAAACATTTACCCTTAAAGGTATCCGTAGAGAACCTGAGAGGATGAATAGTGAAGAAATCAAAATTAAGAAAAGGTAGCTATTGAACTTTGAGGCTGACAACATGCCCATTATATGAACAAAACTAATTTTAATGTATTCATCTCCAAAAGACAGGGTAGCTTAAAAAAAGACAGTCGCTGCTCATTTATTTCAGCTGGGAGCCTTATATCAAACGTTCATGTCATTGGGTGAATACCCCGAGATATAAGAAGAGGAGCTTTTAGGAAACCAGATGCTAGCGAATTTATATATATATATATATATATATATATATATATATATATATATATATATATATGTATATATATATATATAATATGACATATATTATTATATCAAAGAAATGTATATATATATATATGTTACGGCTAATGTTCAAACTTGGATAGTTTATAAACTAGCCAAACTGTCAGCTATTTTAATTGAATATGTAGTTTCAACTAAATTAGCGGCTAGTTTACAAAATAACCAACTAATTCTCTGGCTAATTTATTAAAAAAGTGAGGTTACGGCATTGCTTTTTTTTTGTTCTCGTCTTTTGAAATATCTTGTTGGTTTCAATTTTTGTTTATAAAATGTTGTATGTAATAATAAAATATAATAAAATGACATATAAAAATATATGAGATCTCATTTTATTAATGTTTAAATTCCTGTTTTTATTAATATAATTTCCTTTTATATACATATAGTTATTTCTTGTATTATGCAATACCAAAGTTGTTCTTGTTGAAATAAATAATATTTTATTGTATTAATAAATAAATTTTAGAACATATTTCTAATATTTATGTATATAAAAGATTTTTAATATCTTAAAGTATTATAAAATGGAACTTTTGTTTAAATAAATAGATTTTTTCTACTACTATTGCTGCTATAGTATAGCATAATATTAAAATTATTTGTATTTTTCCCTTTAAATTCGTTTTTTCTGAAATAAAAATGGATCAGTTGCAATTAAAAATTGATTAGAACCAGATTAAACATAATAATTTTTTGTTCATCACATATTGGGATTTTGCAAACGCTGCAACATTTTCTGGTTTTTCTTTGCTTTTTATTTTTGTTTCGGCAAATATAGCATGATCCCACTACTGGTTTCGGGCCTTTAGATTCTTGAGGTTTATTTTCCGTAGTAAATGATGACCCTGATGGTACCAGTAGATGCCCCATCATCGATTCCAGTGAATTTTTGGTAGAAAATATTTTTACAACATATATGCCATATGGCATTTGCGAGTGTTTTTCAATATTACCCATTGCGAGGCTGCGTCCTAAATCTTGATAAAAAGTTCTTCGGCTATGTGATGACGACATAATTCCCTTTGGCTCTCCATGTCTTCAAACACTTTATAAAACCAAATCAATACTAAAATATTTCAATGCGTTGAATTTAAACCAAAATAAACAATTCCACAAAACTACCTAAGCAGTACAAAACAATTTTTGCATATAATTTTTTTTAAAAGCTTTTAATTCTTCAGAGAGATATACTAACCAAAACATAAAACATAAAACAATTCCAAAAACTTGCTTTCGCAAAACAAAAACATGTTTTTTAGTATAAGGTACCTATCTGTGCGGTATCAGTATATTTATTCTCTATGCACATAAGGGTTAAAGGAAGTTAAAAGGTTACAAAAACCGTCTTATTAATTAATCCATAAACTTCTTTTATTTTAACCACTAATTATAAAGAGCTTCCAGTTTAAAGTATAATGTTTCTTAAATTGTAATTAATACCAACATTTAAGGTCCATTTATTTAATTTATGATGCCATTTTTTAATCCTTAACTTCTGACTAATAATTTTGTCCCACACCCACGACGCGTCGCGGCGTTATATCGTAATCTAACGCTCGAAAACAATAAACAAAGTAAGCTATAGTTAAATAATGAAAATATTGTTGCACTTTAGACAAATAAATAAAGCAAATTTATTTTTAGCAGGATTGTAATATATTCTTTCTACTCCCACCTTTAAAACGACCATTATCGTACATGTTTCCATGACACTAAGTGACCTATTAAATACACATTGACAAGTTGTGGCTTTACGGCGTTTTAGTCACGGGCTGAAATTAGCAACAGATTTTTAGTCACGGGCTGAAGTTAGTTTTAAGTTAGTTGACAGTTGTCGAATGTCATACAATAGTTAAAATAAAGTGCCTTTCTTGTAAAATAATACTAAATGTGAAAATTATTTTATTATCTCAATACAAAAATACAAAAGTATTAAATAGTTTCTCAACGCCAATATTTGAAAAGTTTATATGAACATTGTACTGACCTTTTAAATTAGCCGGCAATAAACTATAACTTAAATTCGGGCACGGACTCCACTGTAAAATGCTCATAAAACATTTTCTTTACTTTTACTGTAAAAAACTGTCCATTTTCAAGAAATACATTTCGATTTATAACCTTTATAATCTGTGTTTATAAAATATAAAAATTTGACATTTGACTGTGACACAAAGATTCTCCTATTTTTTCATAGATGGCGCTCTATAAAAATATTTGAATTAAATCATTTTAAGATAATCAGTATTTGTCGTAGAAAAAGTATAGTATTCACATGGTTTTTAAACTTTCCTATACACTCATTAATTTAGAAACTCGCTCGCAAGCTCTCTCGTGTCTAAATTAAATTCGTGTATAAAATGGCGTTTATCAAACTTGATACATAATATACTATTATCTACTCCCACATTGACAAGCTGTGACTTTAAGGCGTTTAAGCTTTATTATAAAGTAAGGTTAAATCCGTTAAAAGTTGACAGATCTCAAATTTTTAACAAATAAAATTGGCTTTAAATTCTTCTTTGTGTTCGTCTTAGATAATGTATAGTTTGCAACTCGTTTTATAAACTTCTCCAGGCACTCGTTTTTATTAAACACTCGCTCGCAAGCTTTGCCCGTGCTTAATAAAACTCGTAACTAAAATGACTTTTATAAAACTTGATACATAATATACTATAATCAGGCCGATTCAGTAACTTAGTTGCTAAGGCCCGTTATTTCAATTGCGAGTTAAATGCGAGTTACATCTAAACTTAAAGTTAAATTTGAAAATCTATATTTCAATGTCTGGATTACTCTAATTTGTGAGTTAACTCGCATTTACAATTAACTCGAAGCTCAGGTACAAGTTAACCTAGACATTGTTAATTAACTTAACCAAATGTTGGTTTATTAGGAACACAGCTATTTAAATATTAAAATTTTAAATAAAGACAAAAATAGTAACGACAAACAATAACAAATGAGCTGACAATAATTAATTTTCCTTCATTAATATCTCCATCTTTTTTTGTTGCAACTGCAGCTTTTTAGTAAAAATTTTAATTTTTAATTAATGTTCTTCTGTTAACTTTTCCCTTTGACTGTTAACTGGTTCTTTCAACATTTTGGTGGTGTATTCTGTCCAGTTGTTGGCTTCTCCTTCCCTCTCACCTGGGTTGAACATCCCATCACTATCGACAACAAATTCACCAATGGGGATGTCTACATTTGCTTTTGGCATTATTGTTACGATTTGTACCTCAGCATTTTCTTTTTCATGCTCCAAATCAGTGAGTTCATTTTCCCTGTTCTTCATGAGGACTGACTCATCTTGGTCGCAATCAAAAAGGGCAATTAAACCATATATTTGATCACCTAATATTTCTTCCACTGTTTTGTCTATTTCCTCCGTATCTTAAATTTTACCTGAACATCCCCCAGTTTGTCTTATACTGTTCCTGATTGCCATAATTTTGACTTTCGATGTTTTTTTGAGATTTTTATACTTATTTATTAGGTCTTTTTTTTCGAACAGGGCTCGTGGCGTTAAACGTGATTGTAATACGTTCCCAAGTACAGGGTGGTCCACGTAAGGTGACCCATATACTTATCTCAGAAACTACTAGAGTCACTAAAAATTTGTAAGGAACAAATATTCACGAAGTAAAAAATATTTTTAAAATATTATATTTTCATTTATACAGGGTGTTCGGTTTTCCTTGGGACGATGTCAACTTTCTTATTTTCAATGGAACACCCTGTATTTTTTTGCATTTTTGGATTCTTCCCACTCTTTTAGGTATACTTTGTAAATATATTAAATAAGAAAATGTTAATACTTTTTGAGTAAAATTAAGATTTATTAAAATTTCTCTAAATGTAGACACTCGCTAAAAGTTAAAAATAACCAACTAAAAGTTATTATTTTTTATATTATTTAGTATCCATCTCTTTAATAATAAGTAAGCTATAAGTAAATTATTATATTTTTTGGAAAATATCATACAGGGTGTTTTCTATGTCCCGTTGAAAATAGCGATTTTAAAAATTTAAAATCTTGTTTTTCTTCAATGGAACACCCTATATATTTTTGCATAATTGGATAGAATAAGTAATTACCTTTCATTTTATATATATATGTCCTATACCTAAACCTAACAGAAAAAAAATATTCGCATTTTTCACAATTAGTAGCTTTTTTCCAATTACCTTAGTAAAATTTTCATTATTCAAAGAAAACACCCTGTATAATATTTTCCAAAAAATAAATTAATTAACTTATAGCTTACTTATTATTAAAGAGATGAATGCTACATAATATAAAAAATAATAACTTTTAGTTGGTTATTTTTAACTTTTAGCGAATGTCTACATTTAGAGAAATTTTAATAAATCTTAATTTTACTCAAAAAGTATTAACATTTTCTTAATTAATATATTTACAAAGTATACCTAAAAGAGTGGATAGAATCCAAAAATGCAAAAAAATACAGGGTGTTCCATTGAAAATAAGAAAGTTGGTATCGTCCCAAGGAAAACCGAACACCCTGTATAAATGAAAATATAATATTTTAAAAATATTTTTTACTTCGTGAATATTTGTTTCTTACAAATTTTTTGTGACTCTAGTAGTTTCTGAGATAAGTATATGGGTCACCTTACGTGGACCACCCTGTACATCTTTTTTACATTCTATGATGTGCTTATCGTTCAAAACCAGATTAAGCAGCAATTGATCTTGTTTTACTAAAATTGGTTGGTCTCGATCTGGACTCTTTTTTCTCAATCTCACTCATTTTTGCTGATAATACTTTACCCAAAATTTAATTTAATTGCAAGCTTTCACACAAACATTAAAACTACTACAAACTACTTTATCTAATCTAATAGATTAAATCTATGACTACACCTTAAAAAACTCTCTTTATGAAACCGCCCATAGATGGCTTTAAATTTAAATTAATTTTAAATAAAATCCAAAGAATAATTATAATTCAATAATTATTGAATCACGGATACCAACATAAAGATAAACTTCTTAACTTAGAGTTACTAAACTCGGGTAGCAAAATTTTTTGAAAAACCCATAAAAACATAACTTCAAGTTAACTTCGAATTTAAGTTAATCCTAGGTTTACTAATACGAAAGTTTACTCGCATTGGAAATAACAACTTCGATAAACACATTTTTTATTTTGGTATTCTCTAAATTTCACTTAAAGATAATCGTTATTTAAATGTAGATAGCAACCAGTCATCGTTGTAGCTTGAGACACCAGCTGTGATTCTCGATGATCCTGTAAATTGCAATTTTCCATTTTAATACCTTTAAAATTTGTAATAGAGAACGGTTTAGTATAGGTAGATTAGTTTAGATAAGTTTATATAAGAAATAAAACTTTATTTATCAAAAACTCTGGTAAATATGCAATTATTTACATGCATATATGCAATTATTTACATACATAGCGAAGAATAAAAGAAATCCTTAAATAAAAAATACAACATTAAGTTTGATGGATTATGAAAAGGGTTGTTGCGTATTCTGGTAAGGATCCTAAAGCTGACGTCTCCCATTAGTCTAGTCATTAATTTTGTGTGAAGATATAATCATAATCAAAACTACAACATTCAACAGAAAAATGTAACAAACAATAACACGAACGTAAATATCGGTGCAGGTTTATTTTTCGCAAATTTTCACCAAAATGTCATTTTGAAAAATAATGGAAGTTTGTTGCTTGTCGCTTGTTTAAAATTATTCAAGGAACAATCTTTCACCATTTTATCTTCTTGTTCTTAAAAAGACTGAGTATATTAATATTGCAATTGCCTACCAAAAACCCTTAAATGTACTCTTTTGGGAAAAAATCATATTTTCGTTGCTAAGATTCCAATTCGAAAAATTTAAAAACCCTTTCAAGGTAAGACATAATACTTTCAAAGTAAAAACGAGAAAAAATATTTCTTTTTTTGAACGGGGCTTGGATGAAATTATTGAAATTTTTCACCGTTTTACATATCACCGTGTACGAAATTTACTTGAAGAACCGCGAGCTTCATATGCTTTTTGGTCGCGACACATTGAGTGGTGCGCAGTTTATATTAATATATTTATTAGCTATTTTAATGCTTATTGTGTAATTACTAAATTCGTACATTTCCTCAATTATAATTCATTTACCGGACTGCGATCAAAATTACAGAATTGCAATTATTATGTTGATTAGACTTTGAGAAAATGACGTTTTTTTCGAAAAAAAAACAAAGTATTTCATACAGGGTCCGGCATCAGAATTGAACGGTTTTGAAAAGGCTGCTATGGAAATACTATTGATTTGGTATACACAAATAGTGACAGACTTATACCTTATTGCCGAAGGTTTCGTGTGCAATGTCAAACTGGCCGGTTAATCAACGGATCTTTGCTGTAAATTCGTTTACCCTGACCCAGTCCTTCGTATACAAACGCAGAGACGCTTTCGTCGTGAATATAATTTTCAAGTGCCATTCATAAAGTCAATCGACTCAATTTCTGCACACAATTTTTAATTGCCATTGTACACGAAACTGTCACTATTTGACATATATTAAATCAATATGTAGTATTTCCATAGCAGCCACGAAACTTTCGGCAATAAGGTACAAGTCTGTCACTATTTGACATATATTAAATCAAGAGTATTTCCATAGCAGCATTTTTAAAACCGTTCAATTCTGTTACCGGACCCTGTATATCTAGGCTTCTGAAATTTTTTTTTTATTTTTTTCTGAAAACTACATTTAAAAACAAAAATTTTGAAAAAAAAACTGTCCCAAACGGTCAAAAGTTCTAGCATTTGAAAAAAAGAGCGGTTTTTTTTAAATTCGTAACTTTTTTTGAGTTGGGAAAAAATTTTTAAAAAATTATGAAAAATGTCTTTTGGGGAGATTTTTAGCGAAATCGAAAGGGGTCAGGTAAAAAATTTGTCGATTTTGCATGGAATGACCCAAATGCATTTTAAATGGAATAAGGTGAGTTTTAGAATATTATGACCTTTTTAAGGTATAGGGGGCTAATACAGACACCACTTACTCATTTTTATTAAAAAGTAGATAAGCCGAGTTTTGTAATGGACCTAGTTAGTAGTTACTAATTGGGAGTTTGTTACGGGCAAATTTTGATTAAATGTGTTTGGAGAGGAAACAAACAAAGTTTATTGCATTTTTATTACATGTGTACATAACAAAAAATACTAAATTACCAGTCGTCTTTGTCGTCAGAGCGAACTAGGTCAGACTTGGAGTCTGATTATTTCCCCAAATTTATTATTAAGGGCGCAATGTCTTCGCAATCTAATAATTGTTGGCGTTGCCAATCCTTAGAACATTTTTTACACAATCCAGTTGTAGAATATGATAAGCACAATGTATAAAATTATTATAATAATCTGAACAAACAATGCTTACGGACGAAATGTCAAAATTACAAAAATATGTCAAACATAAAATAATATTGAGAGGTGCGCGCCAGCTTAACTATTTATTAGCAACTGGCACACACAAAAATTAATATTCACTTATTAATTTTGGTTTTATTTTTATAATTCCGTAAAAAACGTTTTAAAACAGTGCACCCATTGTTTATCATGTATTTCTTTTTATATAGTTTTAACCACAGACTGTGGTTTTAACCTATCCTGTAATTGGGCATCAGCCTGTTGGATTTGTAATTTAAATGAATAAATAAAATAATATATGTATTTTTTATAAAATTTTCAATTAAGAAATAGTACTTATATTACACTACAAGGGCAGAAAGTGTGAGATTCCTGCACTGCGCGCCATGATCATGGCGCGCAGTTCAGGGCTCTCACACTATTTTTATAATTTCGTAAAAAACGTTTTAAAACAGTGCACCCATTGTTTATCATGTATTTCTTTTTATATAGTTTTAACCACAGACTGTGGTTTTAACCTATCCTGTAATTGGGCATCAGCCTGTTGGATTTGTAATTTAAATGAATAAATAAAATAATATATGTATTTTTTATAAAATTTTCAATTAAGAAATAGTACTTATATTACACTACAAGGGCAGAAAGTGTGAGATTCCTGCACTGCGCGCCATGATCATGGCGCGCAGTTCAGGGCTCTCACACTTTCTGCCCGTGTAGTGTATACTATTTTTCTTACTACCTCGGCCGAAAATACAACCCGGCCGAAAATACGGGAAAAAATTAAATGTGTATTTATGTACCTATCTCCATTTGAAGAGCTTGATAAATAAATAACAGTAGGCCGTCAATTCAGCGGTGCCAATACAGTAAAAATAAAAGGTTGTATTTTAATTAACAAATTACTACTTTATAACAAATAAAAGTACCATTAAACACTTAAAACAACATAAAAAGTAAAAAAGTAAAAACATAAATTGTTTATTTGTTGTTATAATTGCAAAATTATGGTTTAAAACTGTCATATTTTTGTGTTTCTCATGTTGGCAGTACGAAATTTAAATGTTAAGCACACGACTAAAAAATGTTTACTCCCGCTATTAGAGTGTGCGCGTATAGCTTGACCAATGCATAAGAGCCGTTTCACATGCGACTGATAAAGTCCTGACGATCAGTCCTGATGATACGGACTGACGGTCATGGCCATTGTTTCACAAGCAACGTATAGTACGGAAATGTCTACTACGAGACGGTTCTCAGCGCCTCCAGAACTGCGCTGTTGCCGCTTTTTGTATAAAGAGAATAATACAACGCAAAATTTTAAAAGTTCTTTTTTGCTTCCGCAAAATTTTCAAAATCCGGAACTACTATTTCCGCTACTTCTTCAAATGCATCCCTTTTTTTGTAGTTCTCATCATCTGCATACCAGATGCATCTTCGCTGTTCGATGCTACTTATTACAATTTCTGTATCAATGCGTAAACTACTTATTGTGCAACACTGTTTCTGCTGACCGTACGTACCATATGAAATACTCCATATAACTAACAGCCCTTAATAGTCCTGACGGTACGCAGTGCGCACGGGCTGTCCCGATGCCCGTGCCGACGAATCAGTCAACCGATGATACGCAGTGCATGTGAAAAAGTTCATTTAAACAATGGCCCCTAGTCATCAGGACTGACCATCAGGACTGATCGTCAGGACTTTATCAGTCGCATGTGAAACGGCTCTAAAACGTAAACTTTTTGCCGTGGAATCGGGGACGAAACAACGTATTTTGAGTCGAGGTAGTAAGAAAAAAAATTTACATAACACATAATAAGACGAAATTAACGTTAAACTGTGAAATATATGTATAACCTCAATTATTTTAATGTCAAGGTGGGGACTTTGAGTGTGGAGCATAGAGAAAATAAAAGAGTGGTGAAATGCATTGTTGTAGTGAGTAAAGTGTTTAAAGCGCCTCCATACTGGGTAAACTTATGGTAACATAACCTCACATATATAGGTTTACTGTAAACTATACCAAAGATAATACACCCCATGGGGTATTATCTTTGAACTATACAATTTAATGTGAACAGATTTTTAAGGTTCATTAATCGATATTAAATTAAAAATGAAATAACAATTTTTAAATTAAAGCAAAAATGATTTTTGTAGCCATTTTTGTAAATTTATTTTACTTTCTCTATGGTGTGGAGCATGCATGAAACGTATCCGAGAAGCGCCTCACCTGTTTAGTTTAGTATAGTTTTAAACAGTTAATTTATTTTTTACCTTTTAGTCTTATAAACATTAGTATGTTATAACAACCGTGAGGGGCATCATAACGCACATCGCCTACACGTCGTGCGGAATCATGCTTAACGGTAAAAACTCTGCGATATGATGTTCATTTTATGATTATTGGGAATATACGCACGGGCACCAAAACGCACATTGCCTCCACTTCGTGCGGAATCGTGCGTGACGGTAAAAACGCTGCGATATGATATTCATTTTATGATTAATGGGAATACACGCACGTGATTGGTATATGAGGGCACGAAATGATTACAAACTTTTCACTTTTGCTAAGCAAAATCTTGCGAAAATTGTTGATTTTACTTCATATTATAACTAAAATTTTCAAAAAATTGACTTAATTAAGTCAATTTTTTGGTTTAAACCATATGGTTAATTTGTGAAAAGACTGGATTTGTAAAGACTAAATTTGTAGACAATTGTATAAAAAAATATACATAATTTTTTTGGAATTCCAAATTGGAATTGATCTTAAGATCAACGAGTTAACACGTTGATCTTAAGATCACGGTTATAAATTAATTTATCATTGTTTTATTTATAAATTGTTTAATTAAAATAAGATATCTTTCTATAAATGTATACAATTGTCACAAAAACTAAAAAAAATGACTTATAGAAAATCTTTTGGATTATTACTTATTGACCAACATTTCGTAATAAATCAATTTTATGAATGATTAACAGTTGAGTTTTGGACTTGCCTTGTCTAAATTTGATTGTTTTTCTTACAACGTTTCGATTAGTAATTATCTCTAATGGTCTTCAGGTAATAACTGAAGACAATTAAAGATAATTACTAATCGAAACGTAAGAAAAACAATCAAATTAAGGCAATGCAAGTCCAAAATTCACCTGTTAATCATGCCCAGAAAAATTTCTTTAACCATCACATGTGCTGGCTATATGAACCTTAATTTATGACGCAAATGATGCATATAATATATGTGACATACGTGCGGATTAAAAATCACGTTGTGACTGCAATATGCGTAAATTATGAACCTCACAATGTTTCTCCAACCATCACATGTGCTGGCTATATAAACCTCAATTGATGACGCAAATGATGCATATATGCGTGCATACGTGAGGAATACAATCACGTTGTGACTGGAATATGCGTTAATTATGAACCTCATAATGTTATCTGGGTTAGTTACATCCGCCATATTGAAATTATATTGACGTCACGTATTCTGCTCGAGAAATCCTTATATTTGATATCTATGTCAAGGAAGTTGTGAAAAAATAGGTAGGTAATCCGCCATCTTGGGGCAGCGGCCATTTTGAACGAAAGCACCAAAAGTGTGTTTAAAGTTTCACGTCTTTACCTCATCGTGTAGTTACTTTTAAATCGTTTGCAAAATTTGTACCGAACAGGCAAACAAACACAGACAAGAATACGAGTTAATAATAAAAATGTGGTTAAATAAAATAAATATTTTATTTCAGGTTGGAGGATAATAAGGCAAGGCCGTTGTTTAGCAAGGATTTTTCCCGTTGGAGCGGAGCGCGCCAATCCCTGCCAACATCCAAGCCAAGGTTGGAGACCCTGAAGAACGATCTGTGGTCGGAAGTTGTCAAGAGTAGCAATCACCAAGACGCCTGGACATGGGGTAAATAATAGTGGATTGTGTCATTAGTAGGAGAAGTAAGTCTTTTTGCGCTGAGCTTAAAAGATTGCGGCCTAGTCGCTTTCCTCCAAGGCAAAGCAATTGAGCGAAGCACAAAAATACCTACTCCTCCGAATAACCTATACTATTTAATCTTCTAACAAAAACCAAAATACTTAATATGAATGACAGGCATAGGCGGGGATATAAATAGGGTAAAACAAATGATTTTTATCGATTTATTGTCCTAACACAATATTGAATAAGGGATGCGTTGAGGCTAATAATATTGATATTATAGGGTGAAAAGATAAACAAATTAAAACCCAACTAATAAATTAACCAGTTTTAACCCAATTACAAAATTGTATATCCTGCTAAAAAAACAGGAATGAGCGGATGAAAAACCAAGCTGGTTTTATGTCCGGTTATGACTGCCTTTGCCTTTTATATTGGATTTGTTACGTCGGATTTTATATGCAATACCGGTATATATACCCGGCCGGGTGTAAATACCATTCGCAAACGTCCGGCATTGACGTTATGATTATGATTTCACCCGCGATTGTCTGTCTGCATTCATCCGATTTTATCCGCAAATATCAAATTTTTTCCTGTTTTATCCGCGATCGCCTGCATTTCGTTATATAACTGCATTCAACAGGTTTATTCCCAAATGCCTGCACAGCTGATTAATGATGATTCTATACGACCTACATATACCGTAGAATAACCTGTAAGACGTTTATAGGACATCCTCAGGATCAGAGGCGGATTATCCCTAAGGCAAACTAGGCACGTGCCTAGGGGCGCGAGGTTACAAGGGGGCGCGAGGTTTGATAAAAACGCAAGTTTTTATGAACACCGAGTAGGTATTTATTAAAGAAAGATTTACAACTTATTGGTTTGATTATTTAATCAGCACGCGCACGTGAGTTTGAAACGAAAAAAATAATTAACATAAAATTAAAATTGAGTATGAGTATAAGGAACGTATGGCAGGCCCCATCGGCAACGCCTAGAAGGTCGAGGATGACAGTTTGGATGGTTAAGGCCACTCCCGGAATTTTTTCGTCGGGCCGGGCCATACGCCAGATTAAGGCTAGTGGAGTACGGGATAAGAAGGGAAAATATTTTGGTTTTTGGGTGACATTGGACTGACCCAAAACTAAGTACAATCCAGAATCCCCCTTAACCAGGGATTTAGTAATGCTCCCATTTATTTGGGGTTCATGAATGAGGTTTGGTTGGTTTGCTGGTCTTGTAGTCTGCTGAAATTCGGAAACTGTTGAGAGCAATTGTTTGCCCAGTTTTGCTCAGTGTAGGGGTCGAGAACCATCATTTTGTGGTAGAAATTGTATTTACGTTTTTTCTTTTTCTTTTCTAACCATTAGAAGTTATATTTATTCTATATAATTTTTTGCTTTTTTTAATTTACTTATACAGCTAGCAGCATGCAATGCCTAAAATTTAGAGGTGTTTAGTGGTTTATGTTTAAGTTAGGCAAATATATTGGAACTGGTTGTTTATTTTATTTTCGTTCTTTAAGTTTTAAACATTTAATTTTTTTGGGGCTGGCCTCTAACTTTATGCTCATTTATGTTTTGTGACGTTCTCACCTAATGATTGAATAATTTACACTGTTACGCTGTTTTCAGTAATAATGATTGATTATTGTTAGGTTTTTGTTACGCTGTTTTCAGTAATAATGATTGATTATTGTTAGGTTTTTGTTGCGAATTTGCGTATTAGGTCATGCGATTAATTGGTACTTATCAGATTTTTGCAGATGATGGCCCCTTCCACTCTATAGAGTGGAAGGGGCCATCATCTGCAAAAATCTGATAAGTACCAATTAATCGCATGACCTAATACGCAAGTAAGGAACAAACTAGTCTATAGACTAGTTTGTTCCTTACATAAGGTGATTCATATTGGCCTAGGGTTAGATCTTCAGGTATGCTGTCATTTATCACTAAATTTCTCCCGTGTCCGTATTCACTATATTGTTAGGATTGCTTTATAATGCACTAATTTAATGTTTCTATTAAGACTTTGGACAACAGGTACACTGATTTTCGTTGTCCAAGTAGTAAATCTTTGCTCTAATTTCGCCCATATGAGCGATTTTTATGTTTCCTTAAAACTTATTATTCGGTACACTTAAGAGCGATCGAATTCGAGAGCACATTTACTCGACTGGCCGTCTGTATCGGTACTCCTAATTAACATAAAATTAAAATTAACATGTAAAATATGTTGTAGAAGTTAATTCTATAGAAATGTATATCACATATTTCATTCACGCCTAATACCTAATTATAAGTATATGCCAGGACACGTGTACTTACCCTGATAATATTATAACTGCGAATGTGTGTGTTACTTCTTCGTGCAAAAACTACTAAATCGATTTTGATAAAACTTGGTATGTAGATAGCTGGAAACCAAAATTTCCACGCGGGTGAAACCGCAGGGCACAGCTAATTATTAGGTAAGTAGTAGTTAAAATTTATAATATATGGCCGCTAGAGGGGCGCCGATGAGGTGCTTGCCTAGGGCGCTCTCGACATTTAATCCGCCTCTGCTCAGGATTTAACCTATCCAGAACGTCTGTAGGTTTCTTTTGGTCAGACATAGGACTAGTCCGTTGTCTCCTATTTACATACATCTTAATTACATTTTAAAAACTAATAAAGATTTGTCATAAAAATATATTTTTCTAATGTCATTACATTGTCCTTCTAAAATTAAGTTTTCTGCCCCAAAAATAGAATTTTATAAAAGAGTGACAAATAAGTAATCAAATTTTGAAAAAAAAATTACCAATTGTTTTTTAGTTTATATGTTTTTTTATGATGACATGGCATCAGAAATTATAGCCAAATTTCAAGTCGTCACCTATAGTTTGAGAGTTGAATGAATGAATGAATAATTTTGCTAAATAAGTCGTAGAAAAAGAAGAAAACATTTTAAGAATATTTTTGCAGATTGATCTAAAAAAACATTATTTACCTTAAAGTTTTAAAAAATTATTAAATTAACATATATAATTTTTCACATAAAAATTTTTTAAAATAAAAAAAATTAAATTTTTTTTAAGGAAAATAAATAAAATTTGCAATATTTAAATTATGTCTACCTATATAATTTTGACTATTAAAAAGTGACATGGGAATAAAAAAGTGATAAAATTTAAAAACTTTATTACTTTAAAATACTTTAACAAAAATTTTCTTTTTTTGACAAGGGCTTTATTTTATTAAAAAATAAAATTAGGTGCAAAACAAGAACTGTAGAAATATATTCGTCTCGTCTCAGTCTTTTCTACCAAAGTTAATCATTATTCCCCCTCAGAATATTTGAGCTCACACACAGAGTCGTGATCACTTTTATCAGTTGGATCATCACTAATGTCCTCGTCAGACTCACTACAATAGTCAACAGGCAACGTAGGTTCATCTTGTTTCTCTTGTTCTCTTAAATATTTGTTCGCCATTGCAAAACTAAACTAAACTAAAATCGCGTAAAAAGTACGTCAACGGTGACCCCAAACGTCAATAATTAAAAAACGGAAGACCGGACGATCGGTTTCGCTCTCAAGCACAAACTAAATCATCGTATACCCAGATAGCAATAGTGCGTCGCACGAAAAACGCATGACGTGCGGTCTCACGCGTGAGCGCTATTACGCATTCAAAATTAAGTAACGCGTGAGTTTTAGGCGCACGCGATGAGACCATTTTCGCATATCGCACACGTGCGTTCGTATACACATTCACAGTAAAGTCACATGTTTTAAATATGTGCGTGGCAGGTGCGATGACATTTATTGTTATTTATAATTAATAATTTATGCAGAAAGGATCCAACCCACCAAACAATAATTGTTTCAGATTGCAATAAATCCATTTTGAATGAATTATTTTTAATGATATATCTATAGATGAAATAAAATGTACTAAATATGCATATATCCGTGGATGTTTACATAAAAATTTTAATAAAATGGATTAAATGAGTATTAATCCATGTAAATTAACTATATATATATATATATATATATATATATATATTTGATTATATATATTTGATTTAAAAAAATAGGAGAATTTCATAAATGACCTCTACAGCATATTGTAAGTTTAAAATTGACCTTTTCCATGGTTGACCAATGGTTGCAAATTGAATAATAGTGGGATTATCATTGCAACCTACGCCATCTCGAAAAGACTGTCTTGGTTAAGGGATCTGAGTATTAGGGATTTAAAATCTTCTTTTGTTAAAAGATAGATCCAAATTTGCCTAAAGGCGTGGTTAACCAACCAATTTGTGATAGAGGCTTGATGGTCTTAATTGTGTAAGAAGTGTTAATTAACACCACCTCCTTGTTAATTCTTTGGTATATCCAAAATTTTACATTTTTAACTTCTTTAGGCCAGAATTTTACATGTGAAGATCATTTTCTTTCAGGTGGCTTTCTAAATCGCATTCGTGCGCTTCAGATGCAACTCAAATGTGGACATATATGTAAGGCCAGATGCATCGCACACGTGCGACTTAAGTCGCACGTGTGCACTCCAATTGCGCGCATCGGAACTACATTTTGCTATCTGGGTAGCCTGCAGCTACTGAGACGGTCAAGGCTTTGTTTTCAAATATTGAAAATTTAAAAACGATTTTAAGTGCTTGGGGTCACGTGAGACCCCAACGTACCAGTTAAGTGTTGAATAATGTTCCTTTACACATTAATGTATGTTTTTCGTTTATAGTTTTCGGTAAAAAAAATTAAAAAACTTTTGGAAAAAAATCGAAATTTCTCACTTTGTACCATGTTTGTCTTACAACTTTTTACCAAATTTGGTCTTTTTACGACAATTCCTTTAATCTGTAATGCACGATGCGTAAAACCCGAAATTTTGTTGAAAAAATCGTTACAAAATGTACTTGGACCTTAAACTGATGAAATTTTAATAAAAGATGTATTTAACCATAATAAAAATATAAAAATTTCTGGTATCTAAATAGTTTTCCCAAACAACGAACAAGTTTCAGAAATTTCTAGTGACTACATATAGTCGTGAAGCTTTCGCTCCATGACTAAAAAACCAGATGAAAACTACGTTTGCGGATGAAACTGGATCAATTCAGACATGAAGTTTTGTACACTGTACAGCAAGGCGAAACCGGTTGATTGCGGATGATTAACGATGGTGCACAAACCGGACGAAAATCAGGACATTCGCGGATGTATCAGGCATTTGCTGATCAATCCAGACGAAAGCCGACGAACGAAAAGCAGGCAATCGCGGATTAAAGCAGACTAAAATAGACAAACAAATTGCATGCAAGCGCGAATAAAACCAGACTAAACCCGATGTGTGCGGGTGAAACCAGATCAATGCAGATTTGAATAAAATGTTTATACGGACAGGCAAAACCGGATGGTGAACTAACCGGACGGAAGATAGGTAAAACCGGACGTTCGCTACATATAGCATATAGCAAAGCGGGCATAACGCAGGTACCTATAGGCGGATAAGATTTGTATCTACTTTTGTCCGGTTTTGACTTATATTTCATCCGGAATTTACGTCTGCCCATGCCTGTTTTTCAGCCGGGTAGGCATAATGTATACATATATTTAAATATTTTTACAGAATGTGTATTCTCTTATTTTTTCAGGTGGCATGCTCGTTGTTTCAGTTTCCGTTGCCGGTTTGGTAACGTTGGCAGCCATGACTCAGCCTTCGCTTGCACCAGAAGCAAAACATTCCTTACTGCAATACGTCACTGGAAAATATCTATTGCCCTCCAATTGTAAAGTAAATAAGCCACTTTTTTTAAACCTTCTTCTTCTTAAATCTGAACACAGAGCACTGTGTTCAGGGGCAATGGTCTTTAGCTTAATTAAAAGCTATTTGGCCAGCTCATTATGTTTAAAAAAGTTAACATGAACAAGGGTCTCAATCAAGAGAATCTAGTTCAACTCATTCCTTGAATCATTTATATAATATATTCTCAGTATTTAATAAATACTATTTATAGTTTATTTTATTTTAAAATCAGTTTGGTCTATTTTCTTTCACTCTCACTTATTTTTCCAAATCAACCAATAATTATTATAATAATAAACGAACTGGTAAAGAATTGATTAATAATTATTATTAATCAATTTTTTACCAGTTCGTTTTCCATATATGTTCTCATCAATAGCTTTAGTTTGTTTCATCTATATTACATTTTTTTTTAAACTGAACCATGCGTTAAATGTCCAATGTCTGCTTGCAGATTTGTTTCCATATATATTTTATCCATCCGTTATGGAGGATTCTTGTAAAATATTCAATCTGATATAGATTTTATATTTTTGATAATTGCCAGCTTATTTTTGTGCTGGGAGTCCCATATTGTCCTCTCAAGGAAGGCCGTCTAAGACCTGTCTGCTTCAGCAGACAACACAAAACTGATTTTTTTAAACCTCAACTCCTTCTTCTTCTTCTTAAACCTGAACACAGAGCACTGTGTTCAGGGGTAATGGCCTCTAGCTTAATTAAAAGCTAATTTGGCCAGCTCATTATGTTTAAAAAAATGAATATGAACAAGGGTCTCAATCAAGAGAGTCTGAGTTTAATTCATCCCTTGAATCATTTATATATATATATATTCTCACTATTTATTGTTTATTTTAATATCAGTTTAAGTCTTATTTCACTGTTACTTTTTTCAATTATTTTCTTCGTTTTTCATGTAATTTTTCTAATTCAACCAATTAATCAATTCTTTACCAGTTCATTTTCCATTTATGTTATATATTTATTTAATCATACTTCTATTTTCTTTCTTCAGTTCTTCTCAACACGTTTTACATTGTCCAAAATTACACACACATCATTCTTACAATTTTACCATTATCCATATAGTTCTTCTTAACCATTAAATATTTATACCAGTTTGATTTCCATTACACATGTTTTATACTTTTTATCCTTCATCTTATAGTTCATTCACCATGCATCATGGCGAATGGCTGTATTCTTGATTTTCTTTATTTATTTTAACCATCCATCGTGGAAACCATTCGTGAATCAATCAATCTATTGTAGATTTTGCTTATTTGGCACTGACCAGCGTATTTTTGTGCTGTGAGTCCTATATTGTCGTCTCAAGGAAGGCCAGCTACAACCTTCTGCTTCAGCAGACAATACAAGACTGAACCTCAACTCCTACTAAATCTTAAATTTCCCATTAGGTTAATTTTCAATGGTCGGACCCCCACCCCGTAGGTTCAACAGTGTGTTTCTCTGTGCAGTTTTACCAACGTAACGGACAGCCTTATCCAATCTGTGATACCGACAATTTTATTGTGGATGTTTCCGAGGGCCCTAGAAAGGTAAAGGTAAAAAAGTAAAATTATAATGAACGTTTTATGTTTGTTTAATTTTGTGCATATACATTAATTTTGCTATTTTCATTCAAATGTAATACAATCTTAATAGTCCTTTGCCATCATCAAACATGGACCATGGTCACTAAAAATTTATTTATATTCAAATTTAAAATATCATAAGAGCTATAAAGTAAACTTACTATAGTAAAGCACTATTTATGTTTTCGTACATTCAACAAAAATATTCAAAAATATTAAAAACTACATAACTATTTTAGTTTTATTATATTCCTTTAGTGAAACAGGTGTTTAAATTTAGACTCTTTTTAGTTAAAAGAAATAGTATATTGTATCTTGGAAAGCGCACATAGGCACAATACATTGTCAAGTGAACCAGATAAGCAAGAAAATACAATTGGACAGGCGTGACATGCGCTGTAAAACAATTTAGATTGTCTGACCTTCGGAAACCGGTGAAAGCATGAGGTAGGTACTTTATAAAAACAAATAAAAAAATCATGGATTCTTTAAACGTCTAAGCTTCATGTTGACAATTTATTATGCCTATGTACGATTCTCTTAAATACACGGTATTGTGCGACTAGTGGGAGAAAGAGGAGATTCCTCGAGCGTGGAGTTTTTCCACACGAACGTGGAACCCATGTCTTTTGAGCAATAGTTGCAAACAATATTTTATTGAACTACCGCGGTATACCGCAAGGAATTTAAAGCCAATTTTGTTTGAAATTTTATCTGACATTTGACAAATAAATACACGGTATTGTGCGACTAGTGGGAGAAAGAGGAGATTCCTCGAGCGTGGAGTTTTTCCACACGAACGTGGAATCCATGTCTTTTGAGCAATAGTTGCAAACAATATTTTATTGAACTACCGCGGTATACCGCAAGGAATTTAAAGCCAATTTTGTTTGAAATTTTATCTGACATTTGACAAATAAATACACGGTATTGTGCGACTAGTGGGAGAAAGAGGAGATTCCTCGAGCGTGGAGTTTTTCCACACGAACGTGGAATCCATGTCTTTTGAGCAATAGTTGCAAACAATATTTTATTGAACTACCGCGGTATACCGCAAGGAATTTAAAGCCAATTTTGTTTGAAATTTTATCTGACATTTGACAACTATCAAACAGTTTTAACCTCACTTTTTTTAAGTTTAGCTTTATTCAGTGGGCAAAATGCTGTTTTGCCCACTAGTGGGCTAAACAGCATTTTGTCCACGGGTTTAAGTTAAGAAACAGGAAATTCGTTCATTTTCCCATCAGCAGGGCCACGAAATTATTATGGTGGTATTAAATATTAAATAGTAATTTATGCGACTAGTGGGAGAATTTCTTAAGCGTGGAGTTTGCAGCAAGACCGTATCCACTGCTGTAACATCTCACACAAACTACCGCAAGGAATTAAAAGCCAATTTTATTTGATATTTCATCTGATATCTGACAACTGTTAAGCAGTTTACACCTCACTTTTTTTTTCAATTTTAACTTATAGCTTACATTAGCCCCTGTGTAACATGCTATTTCACCCAAGGGTTTATTGGACAATCGTGGAATTCATTATATCAATCGAGTGGGTGAAATAATAAATTGTGTAACCCACTCTCGAGAGTGCTGATTAGCAGGGCTTCCTTGCGGTTGTTGAATAAAAGTAAAATAAATACAAATATGTCTGTTAATAAAAAACAATATTGAAAGAGTGAAATTTCATGGCTTTTTGGCAGGATATCATTAAATTTTATCAGTCCGGCTGAGGAAAATCTGCTAGTGTACTGGAGAAGCCATATGGCTTCTCCAGTACACTCGCGCAATATTGCATCCCCAGAGTGTTTGGTGTGGTCTTTTAAATGAAACCGCAGTATTTGTAACGTAAAATTTGTAGGTAAATATCGATGAGGTTTTAGCAAGACGGTGAAACTTTACATACATCTAATAAAACACTTGTAATTTGGCTTCGACATGTTTGAGTTTCTGGCCGCCATGCCCTGTGATTTTAGGCCTTTAAACTATTTACTACTATTTACACTAAAAAGTCTCGATTAATTCAGAACCTTTGTAGTATTTACGCAGAAATATTGTTATTAGAAAGAATATACTCTTATAATGTAAAAAAATAATATCATGCCAAAGAGCCAGAGGAAGTCACTTATCCGATATTTTTTCCAGTATTAAGCACTTTTAAAATATAAATACACATATAGTAATCTAAGTAATTAAGGAATTTTAAGTTCAAAAAGCAACCCTAAATTTATATGGTATTTTAGATCGCTGTTATAAGCGAGTTGGGCTCCCCAACGGATCCGAACAGCGCAAACTTAGCAAAAGTTAAATTTATGGTTAGACATGCAGGACAATACAGAATAACAGTTATGGTGGGCAACCAACACGTTGCCGGAAGCCCTTTTATGAGAGGTAAAAATATATTTAAATAAAATAAGAATACACTGTGATAAATATGTTTATCATGGAGCCTACACAAGGAGCCCGAACTTAATAGGGAAAATTGACATAACCTGCCGTCTAAATTGCAGAAATTAAGTCTTTTTTTTCACCACCAGCGGCGCTGTCGATGCTTACTGACGTCTGCTCTTTTGGTAGTCAATTGTTTCAGAATAAACGAAACATCAGCTCCCTCTTATCTTGGGAAGATTTTTGTTTACATGAAGTTCAGACTCCTTGAGTAGGCTCCATGATGTTTATATAAGGATATATCCTTGTTTTCAATATTTCTTTAAAACGTGTAAAGCAATGTTACTGAATTTTGAAATATACGTCTTATATTTTTAAAAGAATACTTTTATACCTTAAAAGTATACATTTAAAAATATTAGACGCCTTATAAGGCAGTAAGCAACTTCATAAATTTTGAAAGTTTTATGAATATCTTAACCAACATATCTTTTGTTTTCTAATATAAGCTACCTAAGTGTTTTTTTTTTTAATTATTATATAATCTTTATTACATATTATATTAACACATTTGTATAGGTTTTGTAGCTGGTTCACCATACGCCCAAAGGACAATAGTCATAAGACACTGTAGCACTGTGGTGTGCACCGCAAATATACCGCACCTTTTATACATTGAACCACGTGATGAATATAGCAATATTTGCAACTTTAATTTGAACGATAATCCCACAAAGGTAAGTAAGCAAAATTATTTTTTTAAATTTAAATTTATTTACAGTGTAGACCAATAATTTAAAAAAATTGTTTATGCGCTCTTCACATAGTTTAAACTTAATTAATTTTGAGTGTAACTACCATCAAACATAAGGTACACTTTCATTTAAAAAACATTGCTCAAAAATGTTTCCACAGAGATGCAGGCGGTTGAACTGACATTACAATTGTTGTTGTATTTAATCCAAGGAACCGCTGATTTCCATGGAATGGAATGGAAATGCATTTTGTAAAAGTAGTGTACCTGGGAGGGCCAAAATGGGTATAGAAATATACCTGTATTTTTGGGCATCGCAAGCTGTGACCTTTTAGCGAGGTATTTTTTGATTTGTATACTTAACTGATTAAGTGGATGTTTCAAGATTGAAATTTCCACATTTTCAAATGGCGGATGTAGCTTGCTGAAGCCGTGATACGTTAAACTAGTATCTGGTCAGTAAGAGACCGTAAGGACTCAAGACCAGTTCTCCACAGTGAGAACGAATAAGTAGAAATAACCAAGGAACCGCTAGGTTAGGGCATCACTCGGATCTAAGACCTACGTGATTCCGATGTCGCGCTCACCCAGCATGTGTTAAATAAGAACAGAGCCCATTAGTTTTTTGTTGAAGTGGTTGGGATTTTGTGACGTGCTCAGCGGCGTTCTTAATTGACATTTAATATTTGTTTTTCATTTCTATAATTTGTACAGTTTTTTTGCATCAAATAATGTATTTTTATAATAAAATTAGTGTTTCAGTTTTCGATCTTAGCAAAAAAACATACGATTCTGATCATAATACTCGGTTAATTTAGTGAATTATTTTCAAAGGGAACTGGAGCATGTGGGTCTCCTGCTCCCATTAAATTGTATCCAAGAGGTAAGCTATAGCGACAACAAAGTGATGAAAATGTGAAACCGAGCCTTATTGAGGAGTGGTTTCAGCGGCAAAGAATAATGGTCGAAGTTCCGGAACTAATCCACCTCGGAGACGACAGTTCCGACAATTGACCGAAGACCAACTTCAAGAATTGCTAGCATTGAAAGCAGAAATTGAGGAGTATGAAACGAACGCAACTTCAGATAAATCATCTGATTTGGAGTAGTGTTTTATCGATTTTTTCTAAAATCAAACTTTAAAAACTGTCTTTTATACATTTTTAAGCAATGTTTTTAAAAAAAGTCTACCCATTTAAATTAATTACGTTTGAACTGGACCACCCTGTATAGCACTGTATTTTACCAATAATATTAATTAATCAGAAATTCATAATATTATATAAAATTAATAATATTATTTAAATTACGCAGCTAACATATAAAAAATGTATTTTCTGATGGTTTGTGTCACAATATTTAAATTAAAATAATCAACTTTACTTAACTTTCTATTTTAAAACGTTCTATTCTATTCTATTTTAAATATTTTTCGGTTAGTTGAAAGATAAAATTGGTTTTACTTTTTTTAGAATTACACAGTGGAGATTTGTCAGCTGGGAACCTGCTCTCAGGATTCCAACTTGGACATAATCGAGGAAAACTTCTCCACCACTCTGGACTACGACTGGCAAACGCAACGAGTCAGCATCCAACTAAAGTTTTTGAACGAAGGCTGCTATCACGCCACCATCAAATACAATAATACCGAGCTGCATAACGGCGATTTCGATATTATAGTGTTAAATAGCGTGGACTCGACTTTAGTACATCGAAACGTGGCGTCGAAAAATCACAACGTTTGCTATGAAGCCAAACTGATCAGCGTTAACGGCGAACGAATTCCGAAAGTAAAAAAAGTTCTTTGTTACGTCTCGCCCAAGCAGTTGATCGTAAAGGAACTCATCTTAAAGTTTATACCGAAGAGGCTTTATACGTTTCGATTATGTCCATCAACAAAGGTAAGATAAATAAAATTTTGTCTGTTTTGAAAGTATAAAGCGCTTTGTAGAAAAAGTTGAAAAAAGTCTTACTCGGATAATTTTTGAGGTAGTACAATAAATTTGGTCTCAAAATGTTAAAAAATTACTATTCTATTTAAAAAAATTAAATAAAATATTGTTTTTTCGACAAGACCTCTCTTTTTCCTTCCCACATCACATAATATTATTATGTACCTTAGGGTGAGCCAAAAAAACTAACCTATCGGATTTATGGGTTAAAATGAACCTACATACCGGGCAAAAAATTTCCCAACCGTTTGGTTCAAAAGTTATAGTCTTTTTAATGAAAAAAGATTTTTTTATGTGTTATTTCAATGGAAAACTTAGAATGCTCACCGACACCTTTTAAAATTGAGCAAAAAATTTTGCCTTGCAGGGAAATTTTTTGCTCGGTATGTAGGTTCATTTTAACCCATAAATCCGATATGTTAGTTTTTTTGGATCACCCTAATGTACCTACTAATATTAATAATATTATATTATGTGATGCGGGAAGGAGGACGTCTTAATACTTTTTTGTGCATTCATATGTTTAATAATTAATTTAGGTTATGTTCTTTAAAAGTAAGCTTTAACAATATCTGTCACTTAGAAGATACACGATACACAGATCAAGGTTGGTGGGGTTACAACCCCCACTAATATAAATGGCTATGAGTTAGACAGCAACTATCACTGTGATAGTTGAAAATTATTTTATTAATATTTAATTTTGTCTATGCATTTACATCATTATTATAGTAAACCTACCATGGGTATGTTCAGTAATTTATCCAGTACTGACTCAACAGTGAAATTGGAACGCACCAGTAGCACCAGAAAGTGACAATGGCTACGCAAACGCAATCCAACCCATAGAAATAAATTTAAATTTTTAAAATATTATAAACCTTTTTTGAGTTGGACGACAATAATAGAGAATATTTCGATTTATATTTTATAAGTATTTAATAAAATAATTATTATTAACGTATACAAACCTTTTACTTTATCTGTCAGCTTTTTTGGCTTCCGTTAAGAATATTAGAAATCTGAAAAAGATGGATCCTAAATGCTCTTTTATTGTCTGAAGCGGACAAACCCCAGTTTGTTTTGAAATAACAGAGTCTTTATGCTGTTTTATAGTAAAACACAAGATATATCAGAAAGTTAAACTTTATTTAAAAAAAAAACGAAGTCTTTTTCTCAAAAGTTGAATTTTCGGTCTGCTCCTCCTTTATTAGGGTAGTATTTACTAGTAGTACTACTCCGCTCAATAACTGAAAGTGGTTTTCGGAATGCGTTTACGAAACATAAGCCATATTGAATCAAATTAAGCTTCTATAAAAGTCAGGTTTGACAATATTTGTTACTTAATTAGATAACAATTTTAAGATTATGTTGTCACATGCCCACATTTCCCCACATGCGTCATATTTAACAGGATAATCGGTTGCTCAAAAAATATTTACTAGTACCCTAGGTAATAAAACCACCTTTTTCTGATGAAGCGGAACGCGGGACAAAATTTCAAAATTCGGGACTGTCTCGCCAAAAGCGGGACGTTACATTGGGTTAATTGCAAAAAAAATGTTTTTTTCGTTATCTTTCAACTGTCATCTGGGGATTTTTGTTAATATTTTTTATTAATTTGTTGGCCATTTTGTTTTTATTTGATGATGATTATCTTGGGTAACGTTCTGTAATTTACTGCCAGTACTGTCATTAGTTCAAACGCATTCCGAAATCCACTTTCAGTTACTAAGCTCAGTAGTAAATACTGATTTTTTATAAATGTATGGTAAATATATATATTAATATAATTAAAATTATATTTGCCACCGTGACAGCAAAAATAACTGTTAAATAAAGTGAAGTATAGGTTTGTATTTGGAGTCAATCCATATGAAAATGCCGAAACTCGTTGCTCGACCATCTTGGATTTTGCTCAAATTTTATAGAAATATTCATTAGGGTCCCAAAGGACAAAATCCACCCTTATTTAATTTTTCGCATGTGTCAAATCCGGCCTATTCGAATTAAAACTTTTTAAAAACGACATTTTTATGCTTTAATAATTTAAGCTGTATTTTTTTTTAAATTTTAAAATGTCATTTTAAAGCTAAAAAATAGAAGTTTTTATAAAAAAAATATAAATTCACTCAATCAATATTTCTAAATAATTACACGGTGCTGAAAAAACGTGTATTTTACTAATTTTTCGTGTTTTGTAATGCGTCCCATGTCTCGGCTGTTTAATACGAACAGCTATTTTTTTTCATATATTAAGTTTACATACCAAATACTTTAAAAATGAAAAAAAAGCGCTTTATTTAGGCCATTATATGAGGATATTAACTTTCAAATAGAATTATGAAATTTACAGGATAATTAGCCCCTACCTTAATGTTCAAATGCCTGGTAGTTTGGTTTTAACAATTGTTATTTTCATCTTTGAATGTTATACAGTAGCTTTAAAAGGAGAAAATATTGAAATATTAAAAAGTCGCATTATTTCATCCATTATATAAGTATGTTGACTTTAATATAGAAATATGACATTAACAGGATATTTAGTCCTTACCTTAAAAATGAAATGCCTATTTGACTTGTTTTGATATTTTCATCCATTTTTCTTTTACATGGGCTTTAAAAAAAGGCTAACACATGGAAAATTAAAAACGCATCATTTTATCCTTCATATAAATTTTAACTTCTAGATAGAAATATAAAACTCACAGGAAATTTAGTATTTATTACAAAGTTTAAAAGCTTGTATAGCTCATATTGTTTTTTTTATTTTTTTGTGCTTGTACAAATGCTTTAAAAGCAGCAAAAATATAATAAAATATAAAAAATCGCATAAGTTATATGCATATTCATGGATAAGTTGACATCGTTATAGAAATATGAACAAAATTAAGACCTTAGGTACCTTAAAGTTTAAATGCCTGACTTTTACTAAGCCAGTTATTGTCTAAATATTATATTTTAAATTATTTTAATTCATGTATATCTATTGGTTTCGTAATTAGGCTTAAATAAAATTAAGAATAAACAATAATAAATTATATATATTTTTTATAAAATTATAGGGAACTGTATTCTTAAAAATATTAAAACAGCCTGTTTTAATATTATAGCTGCAACAAGTCAGTTTTAAAAAGACTTAAATCTTAAGTCTTAAGTCAATTCTAAAATCAAAATGATTTAAATCTTAAGTCAAATTTAAGATAAAGTTCAAATGATTTAAGTATTAAGTCTTTGAATTAAATCATTTTCTTTCAAGTCAAGTCATTTTTGAAAATTCTTAAATCAATATAAAGTGATTTAAGTCATCTTATGACTTAATTCCTTTAGTAAGTCGTTTTTATGACTTAAGTCTATATTTTTTATTTAAATTGTGATCTATAAAATGACTTGAATCAAAAATTGTGATTTAAATCAAAATAATTACCCTTAAGTCAATATAACGATTTTTTAAATGTTAATAATAATTTTATGGGATTAATGATACTTATATTATTAATCTATTGTAGATACAGATGATAATAAACCACGTTAAAATGTTAAGAATTTAAACCGATTTATTTTCAGAACACTTACAAACAAAATAAAAACTTAAAACACATTTTTTGAGTATATATTTAGTAGACAATCAAAATAAAAACTTAAACCACCTTTTTTAGTAGAGTACATATAGGGAGGCTACTTTTTTATATACATAAATGGGTAACTTCTAAACGGTAATAGATTCAAACTCTGGTAAAATAGATAAAAGTTGAAGCATTTTTCTAAAATCGCTGTATTTCAAAAACTGATAACTTGTTGTTTTGTTAACTTTTGTTAGCTGGTTCAACATCCATCTAGAAAAAAAATATTCCTCCCTGTATGATATAAACACTTCTTTATAATATTTATTCGTCCTTACCTGTTAATCGTTTGTTTCCACTTTGCACTAATAATCACAAATTAGACCTAACTATAGTTATGCGTGCGTATACGCACGCATAACACGACGAATGTTGGCAAACAATATAACAAAATTATAAATCCCCATTTTTTTTTCATTTATTTTAGACAGGACATTTTTTAATGTAGCCGTCAAACGGTTCCTAAAAGCTAACTTTACCGCGGCGGTTTTTTTATTTACTAGCGGTAGCAATTGTAGGTAGGAAATTAAAGGAGTTTTTGATCTGCTGCCGCGTGAACCCCTGGCAGTTCAAAAGAAAATGCCGCTGTTAAAAATTTATAAAAAAATATATGAAAAATCTGACTTAAATATTTTCTAAAAAGACTTAAATCTTTTTCAAAAAGACTTAAATCTTTTTAAATTACTTAAATAATTTAACGACTTTTATAAAGACTTAAATCGTATGTACTGATTTAAGCCTTTTATTAATGACTTAAGTTTTTTCTATTTTGAAAAAATATTTATGTCACAAATCATTTTGAAAGTTACTTAAATGTTAAGTCTTAAGTCAGTTTTAGAGAAATGACTTATTACCAAATGACTTAAGTCATTAAAACGATTTAAATCAAAAAAACGATTTAAGTTTTCTGAGAGCTTGCAGCTCTGAAAACAGGTAATAGTCTTTTGTGAAACTTAAAATTAGAGTGAAACAGTGACAAATTTAATATTATTTTTTTGGTTTTAAAACATTAACAATATCAAAATTATTAGAAGTTGAATATATTCGGGCTTTTAATTGACCGTTAGAAAAAGGCACTAGCCGGCCACTATAGTGTCTATAGACGTCTTTTTGACTAATATTTATTAATATTTATTATTAATAAAATACTATAGTATTTTATAGTATACTCACAATGATCTAACGATCGTTAGAAAAAATGTATGCCAGAATAACTGGTCGACCAGTTATTCTGGCATACATTTTTAGTTAAAATATTTTTTTTTAATTTGGTTGTTTTTTAAATACACATTTTTCTAAAAATAAATAGAGAAAAAGTTGCAAAAAATACCCCATAAAAGTATAAATGTTTTTAATTATATTTATTAACTAACTATGAACAATTGAGGCGTTTCTCGGAAAAACATCATTAGTCCAATATCGTCGAAATTTAGATATTAGCACCAACTGTTTCCTAACCTCCATATATACGTATACAAATAAGTGTTTCTCGTAAAAATGACATAGGTTCCATAATAATTTAATATGAAATTTAGCTTGTTCTTCAAAAACATCACAAGTCCACTCCGTTTTGTCTAAGAAAGTCACATGTGCATAACATGTGATGTTTTTGGACACTCTAGAAAAGCTTCTACCTCTTTTACATGACCACAGCAATAGAAAATTTTATGATAACTTGATAAAAGACCAGAAGACCATAGCACCTTACAGTCCTGATAACACGGTCGACAACGATGATAACAGCAGTGGATGCGAAGACTGAGTGTGGCAGTAATTCAGTTTTTATTTATTTTGTTACTCAGAGTTAATATTTAGTTTATAGTGTTTGTAGTAAAGAGAATTGTTCGTTTTTTTCTTCTAAAAACCTCACATGTTCATGTATTTTTTGTGTTTTTTTCATATTCGTCGAAAAAAAAACATGAGGAATTCTGGACAAAGTATCTTACATTTTTTTACATGTAGTAAATAGGTCAATAAAGTACTTTGGTCAAAAATGGGAATGTCGGAGTTTTTTTCATTTTCCCAAATATGTTAATTTTGGACTAATGATGTTTTTCCGAGAAACGCGTCAATTATTTGAAAGATTCCCGTGGAAGTTCATGTTTAATATTAAGAAAATTCAATTTTCAATTATTATGTGGTTGGTCTTTATTTCTCCCAAAATAAATAAAATTGTTATTTAGAATTCGGCTACTATTTTTGCCATCATCAGACATTAAACATATCAAAGCATATTCAAAACTTATTAAAACATTTTATATTAAAACCTAAAGGGCGATATCACAAATTTTAAAAACATTATTATATCTTAGACAATTAGACAAGTAATAAAATGTAAAATTGTCTAAGATATAATAATGTTTTTAAAATTTGTGATATCGCCCTTTAGGTTTTAATATAAAATGTTTTAATAAGTTTTAAATATGCTTTGATATGTTTAATGTCTGATGATGGCAAAAATAGTAGCCGAAATCTAGATAACAATTATGTTTATTTTGGGAGAAATAAAGACCAACCATATAATAATTGAAAATTGAATTTTCTTAATATTAATTATGGACAAGTTAATAACTAATATTAAACCAATTATATGGTATTTTTGCTCTTTTTAAATCACCTGCCATATGCAGGTGTACGAAGGCGTAGAAGGGCCAACAAAAATTTTACAAGTTTTAGCCAAAACTAACTTTGATTTTTGCAATTTCTTTTCTATAATTGTAACTTGAACTTACAATTGTAACTTGAACTTACAATTATAATAATAATAATAATAATAATAATAATAAATTTATTAATCCTTTTGACTACAAAACAGAGTATAGGACAAGTCAACAATTATTTTACAAAAGTATTAAATATAAATATTAAATATAAATACAACCTGTATCATGCAGGTACTAAATAATGAGCAGTAATAAATAACATAAACAAACAACAAGTAAAAAAACATAAACACTTAATATAATATAATACAATCACAAAATGCATTGATTAAAATAATAAATAGATAAAATAGATATTAAAAAGCATACATATGAAATTCCCTTACAGAATAAAAAGCATTTGCTATTAAAAACTCTTTTACACACTTAAAAAATCTTTTAAGTGGTAAAACTTTCCACTCAGCTGGTAATATATTATATAGTACTGGACCCATATATAATGGATTCAATTCGAATAAGCTCATTCTATGACGATCATGTTGCAAATTAAAACAATATCTTGTCATATATGTGTGATTTATGTTTAACGACTTAAATTTGTCCATATTATTCCTTACAAACTTTAGGATTTCATATATATAAATACAGGGTACAGTTAAAATACATTCATTAATAAAAAAACATTTACAAGATTCATTAAAACTTAGACCAAACATACATCGAATCGCACGTTTTTGCATTTTAAAAACTCTATCTACATCTGTTGAATAGCCCCAACATAATATACCATATCTAATATGTGATTCAAAATTTGAGTAGTAAAAAGTCTTGACAACAAACTTGCTGGATATAGCATTCAACCTCTTCAGCGCATAACAATTGCTTGATAGTTTCTTGCAAAGGTAGTCTATATGGACCTTCCAATTCAAAGAAAGGTCAACATAAACTCCCAGCAATTTAAAACTTGACACTTGTTCAATGCTTGTATTGTTAAGCTTAATTAACGGACTACATACATAATGTGCACTATAGGGATGGAATTGCATAAATTGAGTCTTTTGTTGATTCATAACTAATTTTGATGCTTTAAAATATTCAGCAAGCGATTCAAGATTATTACAAACTTGTCTTACTGTATTTAACTGTGAGGTATTTGAAGCCACCACTGTTATATCATCTGCAAACTCACAATGAAAAGTATTAATTATTTGATTTAAATCATTACAATATAACAAAAACAAAAGAGGCCCCAAAACACTGCCCTGGGGAACCCCTATATCTACTATTTTTACATTGGAATTGGCCCCATTATAGGAAACAAATTGTTTTCTATTAGCAAAATATGATCTCAAAAGTTTGTTACAGTGACCACGTAAACCATAATATTCTAATCTACTTAAGAGAATTTCATGATTAACGCAGTCAAAAGCTTTTGTTAAATCTACAAATAAAGCCATTACTTTATTTCCCTTGTCAAGCTGCCTATACACAAAATCCAAAAAACTACACAGCGCTGTCATGGTTGAACGTTTTTCTGTAAAGCCATGTTGAGATTGGGCTAAAATACTATTGCATTTTAAAAATGAGACAATTCTTTTAAAAATAACCTTTTCCAATATTTTTGAAATTACTGGAAGCAATGAAATTGGCCTATAATTATTAATATCCTTTTGATTACCCTTTTTAAATAAACATATAACTTTTGAAATTTTTAAACAATCAGGAAAAATAGCTTTATGCAGGCATAAGTTGATTAAATAGCAAAGAGGTTTGACTAAATATAAAGAACAATGTTTTAATAAATTTGTTGACAAGTTATCATAACCAGTGGAATGCGAGTTTTTTAGACTAAGCAATATGTAGTTGATTTCAGTCGGTGTGACATCAGATAAATAAATGGTTTCATTAACAAAAGGTATTTGAACAGCATTATTTATAAAATTTTGATTGTTATTAAGCAATTTTTTAGGAATATTTATAAAGTGATCATTAAATTGTTTAGCTATTTCAGTAGGATTTATAATTTCTTCTCCATTTATAGTGATACTTGATATTTTAATTTCACGGTCAGTATTTTTAACATTAGAATTTATTAAGTTCCAAACAAATTTTGTTTTGTTACTGGAGTTCACGATTTTTTTATCATAGTACATTTTTTTGGCTAAACGTAAGACTTTGGTATAAATAGTTTTGTATTTTTTGTAATAATTTAAATTAATTGAATTTGATCTAAGTAAGGTATGTAATATTTTTAGTGTTTGTGATGATTTTTTTATTCCAGATGTAATCCATTTATTATCTTTAAGTACATTTATTCTTTTTTTAGATATAATAGGAAAACTTATATTATGATAATATTCTAATATGTTTATAAAATTTTGAAATTTAGTGTGTACATCATTATTGTCATTGTTTAAATCATTTAAACACTCCCAACTTTCACGATTAAGGTAATTTTTAAATATATCCAAGTTTTTTGCTGAATATGATCTTGACTTATAGGTAAATTGAGTACCTTTAGGGGTGACTTTAAAGTAGATACATTGCGCTGTATGATCAGATAACCCATTATGTATTATCCTGCTATTTAAAAGGCAATCATTAAAATTGGTACAAATATAATCTATAGCAGTCTTTGATGTTTTGGTAAATCTAGTTGGTTCATTAAAAACGTTATAGATATTATAAGAACTTAATAAATCTGTTAAGTTAATTTTAATATGATCATTATTAAGGAAATTAATATTCAGATCACCACAAATTACAATAGAAGAAAAGGGATATTTTTTATAAATTAAATTCATTGTTTCCTCTAACTTTAGAAAAAATTGTTGAATATCTCCCGTGGGAGATCTATATATACAAACAACAGTCAAAGTTTTACTTTCCAAAGTATAATTTACTGCAATACATTCAAAAACCTTTTCAATGTTAAGATAATTTAAATCTAATATTTTAAAACTAGAGATACACTGTTTTCCCAAAATTATAACACCACCATGCAGAAACAAATTTCTACAATAGGATTGCCATATTTTATAACCATCGATACTTATACACTTTAAATCATTTTCACAACACCAACTTTCACTTACACATAAGATGTCAATATTTTCCTCCAGCAAAAATACTTCAAGCTCCTCAATTTTATTTTTAATACACTGCATGTTTTGGTGCACAATTTTAATTACACAAGATTTATTATTAAACTTTGATGGCTATGACTCCTCATCTCCATATTTAGTTTTTGACTTAAGCTGTTGCACTTGTTTAAGATACATCGGACAAGAATTTTGTTTTGAAGAATGATTGACACTTAAATTTAATTTATAGCGAGCATTATGATTTACACAATTTATACATTTAGCACTATCATTTTTACAGTCTTGTATTCTCTGATTTGAGGCACATATTGGACATGAAGGCTCTGATTTTTTGCAATCCTTTTCCACATGACCATATTGGGAACACTTGTAACACCGAGTAACATTTAAAGACTCAAAAACTTTACATTTTTTCCATTCCACATATAGGTAGCCCATTTCAAGAATCTTTTTTAAAAGTTGAGGTGAGACTTCAGCTATTAGGTTGACAGAATTGGTATTGCTGTACTTGATCTTATGAACAATTTTAAAGTGATTATTATTTAATTCATTTAGGTTATTTATTTTAAGAATATCTTGGCATAATTGTTCATTTGTTTTATCAGTTACATCAGTTTTATAAATTTTTATTCTGGGATTAAATTTTTCCGGTATTGAAACTGTGAAGTCTTCTCCCGCGCAACGTTCTATATTTGCTTTAATTTTTTGCATACTTTCAGTATTTTCACATTTAAGAATCATTTTATTATTAGATTTTTTTAATTTTGTTATACCTGGACCAAGATCGGTAGGGTTTATATTTGTTTTAAAATTCTTGATATTCGATCCCTCATTTTTTGCTTCGACTATAAGAACTGCTGTAGGCATCTTTTTTGCAGCATCGCTGAATGTTGGAATTGATTTATTTGCGTTATCATTTATATTTAAAGATTTTAATTTATTATTATTTTCGGTAGTTAATAATTTTATAAGTTCTATGTTACTTTCCTTAATTGTCGACAATTCTTCTCTAAGATGGGATATTTCTTCTTTTAACTTAAGTGTAGAATTATCTACGATTTTTTCTATTAAATCATGAAACTCATCACTTTTTAGAAACTTTACAACTTCACTTGTATTTCTAGTGGCCATTTTGGCCCTTATAAATATTTTTTAAACACTTGTTTAAACAGTTTTGATTACTAAACATAGGTACAACTTTTATACAACCGTAACGTACGATCGCACAGACATGTAGGTTCAAGTTACAATTGTAAGTTCAAGTTACAATTGTAACTTAGGCAAAAGTAGCGATAAGAAACAGAATAAAAGCATAAACATTCTCTAAATGACTAAATTTCCTTCTTACAAGATCGATACTGCACTATAGTGCAGAATCGATCTTGTAAGGTGGGCAAAATAATTGATTAATCGATTATCAAACCGTCGATTTTTTTTCTAATAATCGATTATTTTTTATTATAATAATAATAACCTATTATTATTTAAATAAAGAATGTACTGTCTGTCCACGATAAGTTGGGGGACCAAATGATTTAAGTTATTTAGTTATTCAACAATTGTCGTGTTGTGTGCTTTTAAAACGTATTTTTTATAATATAAATAATAATATTATATAATTTATATATATAAATAATAATAAAAAAACATAACTGAGTAGGTATGTTTGTTTTTTAATATTATTTATCTAAATTGCATGAACATTTCTTTGCTCCGCCAACTTATAATGGTCAAACGCATTTTTTTAACTAATAATATTATCGATTAATCAAATACTCGATTAATCAAATAATCGATTAATCAAAAAATCGATTAATCAATAATCGATTAATCGAAAAAATCAATAATTTTAGATAATCAATAATTGATTATGAATTTCGATAATCGCAGCCCTAGTCTGCACTGAAGCCGTTTTAAGGTTATTGGGCTATAAATACGTTAAGCTTGCCTTTAAATAATATTATAATATTTATTTTTGCTGAAGCCCTATTTTGACATATTGTTCCATAGCTACCTATTAAAAACACTAAATTGGTTATACTATAGAGAGAAGAAACAATAAACCAATAAACTTACCTTTAGGTTTATCCTACAATTGTAACTTGAACCTACAATTGTAAGTTCAAGTTACAATTATAGAATAGAAATTGCAAAAATCAAAGTTAGTTTTGGCTAAAACTTATAAAATTTTTGTTGGCCCTTCTACGCCTTCGTACAGGTGCTTTAAAAGGAGCAATAATATCATATCATATTACAATGAATAAAGATAATAAAATGAGCCAAATAGGCATTTAAACATAGTAAGGACTAAATATCCTGCAAGGATTTCTATCTTGAAGTCAACACATTCTTAGAATAGAGAATTAAACAATAATCGTTTTTTAAATTTCAATATGTTTGCTCCTTTTAAAGCCCATGTAAAAGCAAAATGGATGAAAATATCAAAACAAGTTAAATAGGCATTTAAACTTTAAGGTAAGGACAAAATATCCTGTTAATTTCATATTTCTATATTGAAGTCAACATACTTATAAAATGGATAAAATAATGCGACTTATTTTAATATTTTTCTCCTTTTAAAGCTACTATATAAGCTTCAAAGATGAAAATAAAAAAACCAAACTATCAGGCATTTGAACATCAAGGTCGGGACCAATTATCCTGGAAATTTCATAACTCTATTTGGAAGTCAACATCCTCATATAATGGCATAAATAATGCGATTTTCTAGAATTTAAAAATTTCAAGCAATTTTTTTTTGGAAACCGTATGCCAAACGGGTCAATTGTAAGTTTTATTTTGCCTTTGGTATGTTAACTTAATAATTTATATGAAAAAAATTAGCTTTTCATATTAAACAGCCGAGACCTTGGACGCATTTAAAAAACACGAAAAATTAGTAAAATGCACGTTTTTTCAGCACCGTGTAATTATTTAGAAATATTGATTGAGTGAATTTATATTTTTTTTTATAAAAACTACTATTTTTTGGCTTTAGAATTACATCTTAAAATTTAAAATATCTTAAATAGAAAAAAATTACAGCTTAAATTATTAAAGCATAAAAATGACGTTTTTAAAAAGTTTTTATTCGAATAGGCCGGATTTGACACATGCGTGGTCCTTTGGGACCCTAATGAATATTTCTATAAAATTTGAGCAAAATCCAAGATGGTCGAGCAACGAGTTTCGGTGTTTTCATATGGATTGACTCTTTGGTGAAGACTCGGCTCATAGAGCCGAGAATAATTATTTCATTAAATATTGATAAAATGTTTATCGAAATATTCCCCACTATTGTCGTCCGCGCCAAAAAAGGTATATAAAATTGTATTTCCTATATTTTTCCTGCTGCTTAACATCCCAGCTTGCACAAGTCGGTCTTCAGGACGTCCTAGGAAAAGCCTTCAGGGGATATCCCAAGGATATCCTCGGACCTTCTCATGACATCCCACACAAGGCCAAGTGATGCAAAAAGCCTACGGACGTCCTGTAAAGGCCCTTTATGTCCAGAAATCTTAAAATAGGTTAGCCTACGGATGTCCTGGATTTGTCCTCTGAACGTCCCACTGGTTATTCTTGTTCTGGGGATATGTAGATCCTGAAAAAATCCTCTGCACTCAATTTTACTCGATTAACTAGCCATTATTCGTTACTGAGCAGATCACTCTAATCATTGTTTAGCTGTGCCATCACAGACACACATCTCCAACCGATATTTGTACTTTTTCGGCCCACCCTAGTATACACCTCTTCGTCCAGTGTGTCCATTACTATATCTTCGATACCGGGTATTTTTTTCTCGAAATTCTCCAATTCATGAGTAAATCTGAATAAGATTTTAGGGTTGTCCTATGTGGTGTTAAATGATATTATATTTGAAGCCGTTTTTTTCAAGGATTTGTTTATATTCTTAACTTCGCCATTGGCTTGAGAGAATGTACAAGGTCAATTCCAATTGTTGAGCAATAGTTCTTGAGTTTCGCGCTAGGTATTGAAGTTGGTAGCATTGTCTACCTTCATGGTTTATGGAAGTCCCAACCTTGAGAACATTTCTTCCAAATCTCTAATTACCGTTGCGGAACTGGTACTTTTTGTGAAAACAGCTTCGACATAACGGGAGTAATAATCAATAATCACCAGTAGGTAGTTCTGATTTGCTTCGCTTGACATATAGTCGAGTGCTACGTACCTCCAATGGAGGTCCTCTATGCTGCAGATATTTTTTTTTCTCATCATTGGTAAGGGGTTTGCTGGGTTGTAAGACTATGATGCACTCCCTACAGGTTTTTACGTGTTTCTCAGTTTCTTTGTCTTTTTGGGCCACCATACTTTGAAACGTAGGCGACATTTGATAGCAGTCTCCCGGGTGGCCCTCATGTGCCAATTGTAGTGTCTGACATCGAAGAAGCAAAGGACCCATTTAGGTTATCACCAAGCGGAACCGGTAGGATGGACTTTCGTCGTTAGTTGACCATGAATTTGCTGATAACTCATTGATCACTTTCACTATATTCGTATATTGTGTTCATTCGGTTCATCGAATTTTTCGTCTGATCTCAATTAACATAATCTTGAGAGGGGATCAGCAATACTTTATTTTCTGGATTTGTATTTGATCGTGACTATGAAAGCTTGTTACCTCAGTAACCATCGTTCTATTCTCGCAGGAGGCTTAATATGGCCTTTTAGCGGTTTGTGGTCCGTGACCAGTTTGAACTCTATTTCGATGAAGCTCATATTAATAAAGCTCATATTTTGTTAAATGGCTACGTAAATTATCAAATTTGCTGGATTTGGAGTGAAATCTAGAAACCAGTATAAAGATCCTGTAAAATCTACGTATAAATTACATTTTTAATAAAGCCAATACCATGGCCATTACCACTATTTTTATGTGTTTTATTTCATTTTCAAGTAACTGTTTCGTATATACCATGTATGGTAATAAAGTATTACAGGGGCCTTGTTCGTAATAAACTTGTTATTGAATTTATCTATTTTTTAGAAATCTGGATAACCTAGATAAATAAAATAATAATAAAAATAAAACTAGAGTTTTGTATAGACTTTTTACCAAAAATGTTTTTTTTTATTTTCCAATAAATTCGTGGTTTTTGATCCTATTCAGGTGTAATAATATACTTATCCCGTCGCCGTCGAATAATCTATATAACCCTGCTTAATACCCCATAGAGACCTATAAAAAATAATCTATCGAGCGCTACCGGATTCAATATGTGCATTTGTCCATGGTTTTTTACGGATACAGCCCGATAGAAAATTTATAGGAAATTACCTATAGGCACACCATAACTTTTACATTTTCCCTATTGAGACCGATAGCAAATAACTCAATAAATGATATATAGGGATATCCCTATAGAGCAACCATAAAACATTTGTCAAAATTTTATTCAAACCTATAGGGTTATATGGGGGAAAAACTAATTTCTACATTTATGTGTATTTTCCCCATTGAAACCGATAGCAAATAAATCAAGGGTGGATATCCCTATAGAATACTATTCAGGTGTAATAATATACTTATCCCGTCGCCGTCGAATAATCTATATAACCCTGCTTAAAATACCCCATAGAGACCTATACAAAATAATCTATCGAGCACTACCGGATTCAATATGTGCATTTGTCCATGGTTTTTTACGGATACAGCCCGATAGAAAATTTATAGGAAATTACCTATAGGCACACCATAACTTTTACATTTTCCCTATTGAGACCGATAGCAAATAACTCAATAAATGATATATAGGAATATCCCTATAGAGCAACCATAAAGCATTTGTCAAAATTTTATTCAAACCTATAGGGTTATATGGGGGAAAAACTAATTTCTACATGTATGTGTATTTTCCCCATTGAAAACGATAGCAAATAAATCAAGGGTGGATATCCCTATAGAACCACCATAAATCCCAACTATGGGTTCTATACAAACCGATACACCCTATAGAAACACCATACATTCCGATACAAATATCTATCGGTTTGAACAGGGTCTCTATGGGGTATTTTAAGCAGCTTTTTACATCGCAAAGAATAGGACTAATAAGATTCTCAGTTTCGCTACAGTTCTCTTTTTATTATGCCTATACCCTAAAGTTTTTATTGTTTTAGTTTAACTTTCAATCGGATACAATACCAAAACTAGGCGATAATTTTAGCAGCTCTTTTACTGTGGACGACGGTTGTCAACCGAAAATAGAATTAATGAGTAAGGAACGTAACGTTATAGCAGCTACATTCGCGCAGTTTTTGCTTAAAAATATGGGCGGATCTGAAACATTTAAAGGTAAAAAATTAATATATTTTGTATTATTTACATACAATTATAATTTTTAGATAAGCAGGATTTCTTTCATCACGAAGTTAGAAAATATCATCAAAAACACTATCACGAAAAATTGTCGATGAAAGTTAACAGAGAAAAATTACTTGAAAGCAGTATGAAGGCAACTAAAAATTTATCGGTTTCTGATTGGTGTCGAAATTTTGAAATTACCTTTCAAGGAGAACAAGGTACATTATGTTACAAAAAGTAACAATCAACTGTTTCCTAATAAATTAATAATTAAAAAATGCTAATGAGGTGTTTAATAAGCACTATTATGTACAAAATGCGACAAGTTTAATTAATATGGCGTATTATATACATATTATGTCGTATTGTGCATTCCAGAGATTTGTGAGGTAATTAATAATTAAGCTTGTTGCATTTTAATACTATATACAAAAAATATACACGTTTTAAGTCAATCTTTTAATATGTTTTTTGTTAGGCATTGATTGGGGAGGCCTGAGGCGCGAATGGTTCGAACTAATCTGCGCACAGCTTTTCGATGCCAAAAACCACCTATTTGCCAGTTTTCATGAAGGTCAACAATCTCTAGTCCATCCAAATCCACGAAGACCACAACATTTAAAGCTGCGACACTACGAATTTGCAGGCAAAGTTGTGGGAAAATGTCTGTATGAAAGCGCACTGAGCAGCTCATACAGGCAACTGGTACGAGCTCGATTTACCAGGTCGTTTTTAGCACAAGTTATAGGATTAAGAGTACATTATAAGGTAAGACAAATACTTTTTACAAATTTCTTTATTTAAATTATTTAGTTTTGTCAAATATTTAATAGTATAACTACTTTATTTATTACAGTATTTTGAACAAGATGACCCAGACCTTTACCTCTCAAAAATAAAGTACCTTTTGGAAAACGATATTGACCACATCGAAACAGAACTTTACTTTGTCGAAGAGCAGTATGATACTTCTGGTCAGCTGGTTAAAACCGTGGAATTAATACCGAACGGTTCGAGAATTAAAGTCAGGGACTCGACTAAACTACAGTATTTGGACGCTTTGGCCCAGTACAGGTTGGCCACTAGCATCAAAGATGAAATGGAGGCTTTTCTTAAAGGACTCAACGAGCTGATTCCTGACAATTTGCTGAGCATCTTTGATGAGAATGAGCTGGAAGTAAGTAGATTTTAGATTTTTTAGTATGGTAAATGTTGTAGAGGGTTTTTAATTAGGGTGTTAAGCAAATTAAAATAAAAACAAACCTGTAAACTAATCTATATAAATTTATTGTTGAGTAGGTACTGGTATATTTGCATTTATAAAAAAATAATTTATTTATTTAATATTTATTATAAATAAAGTACCAGTATTTAAAATTTTACAGGTCAATTCTCCGCTTGCGACTATAAACCTGCAAAAGTTTAAGAGCGTTAAATTGCACTATCTTGGTGCTTAAAACACATTGCTGCTTCTTAAAATAGTCATTTTCGGAACTTTTCCTGCAATAACTCCAGATCCTTTGTGCCATCCGATTTCCTTAAGGTATAGGTAAAAAATTATCGAGGTTACAAGAATTATATGTATTGCTAGAATATTGAAATTTTTAATGAAATTGCATTGTAGGGAAAAATTGAAATGCACAAACAGAATCGTGTAATTAATTAGCTTTTCTCTTTTTTTAATTCACACTCCCTTATTGAAATTTAGTATCGCAATGATGCTTTCAACAATAATTTTCCTTTGTATTGCCTTAAATTTATATTATACAGACTGTATAGAATCAAGTAAGTAAGGCCAAAGACAAGGATGACAAATCATACTCTGATTATCAGAGGAAAAGAAACAAAGTTTGTATTATCTTCGATTGGGCCTATTAAATTTTATAGTTTGACTATCTCTAATTACGAACCATACATAGTTGCCAGGTTGTTTTAAATCTGGAGTGAACGTTTATAATTATTAAATAAATAGTTTAATTTTATTTGTTTAAAAACTTTATAAGATAACTGAAAATTAATATTATGTCAAAAATAACTTAATTTAGTTAATTTTGTTACTTTTTATATTAAAAAGTAAGGAAAACAACCTTTTTAGGAAACAAAATTGTTCAAATAATGGCCAAAAGTAGGTATCAATTAATGGCATTAGGCTAAAGTTTGGGCATTTAGCCTAATGTATTGGATCAACAAAATTGACTTAGAAATCTGCCCAAACACGTGTTTGCAACTTTTTTTCCTTCCCTTTTCTAATTCTAGTTGCTTGAAGCAACTTGAAGCAACTTGCTTCAGACATCTGTGATATTCTTCTACTGACTTTGATTTTTTCGTGACATTGATCTTAGTGCTATATAGATTCCGTATCCCTTACCCAGATAGCACAAAGAAGTACTAAAAACGTCCTGAGTATATCTTGTATCAGACATTAGTAAGTTCCGAGTACGTCCGAATCAGGTCCTGAACCTTCCCCAGGACGTTCCAGGGACATCCGATGTTACCAAATCGTCGGTCCCCAGAACGTCCTAAGTAAGACATCCTCTGGCCATCCTGAAATGCTTTATTGGGGACTAATGGATCGTTGCTTATTTTGACATGTCAAGTTTATTTTATTAATTTGTTAAATGGATTTTATTAAAATCATTTTAATAATTTGCTCGTACTCGCTTATTTTAGGAATTGCGATTACTTCGTCTCACTTTTGTTTAAATTTAAGCGTGCTCTTCACCAGCACCGATAGACGGCCTGTTTCCCTCTTTTGGAGTTCGTCAGTATCGGGTAGCCGTTCACCTAGGTCTAAGACCGTTTGGTATGGAGCACGCTCTAAATTCTACTTCGCCGCTTCTTATATCAAACACAAGCAGTTACAGCGGTGAGAAGAAAGAATCGCATTAAAATGTCATAAATGTGACGTTTCCATGTTGACGTCTTAAAGAGTTAATAATATAATTTCAGTAAGAAGTAAGAAAAGAGAATACTGTAAGATATCATATAACTAAAGTCTTATTTATGATACCTACCCTTAGTAGCTTCTAATTTTGATTCCAATAAGAGGTCAGAAAAAAAGATACTTTAAGATGTTAAAAAATTTACTTCTTATTTATGAATTCATCAAGAACTCTTAATCTTGAGCTAGTAAAAATGATTTCTCTAAGATGTCATATTTTGACCTCAGTAAGATGTTTTTCAACAGACTTCGTACAGAAATCTTTCTGAATTGGATGCTGTCTGGGGGGTCTAAGTTACAAAAATAAAATTGTGAGTTATCAATGAAAAACAAATATTTTGCACATGTAAATGTTGAAATGTCTGAAACACGTTTGGAATTGCATATTCCGCTCTCCTGAAACCGTCAAACTAGCCTTCGGCTCGTGTGATAAACTCTTCACTCGAGCGGATATGCTGTATTCCAAACTTTTTACAGAATATACTATTAAGTCATTCTGCATGACACAAAGTATTTTTAAATGATAATATATTATTTAACCAACTTGGCACTTAGACCCTTTGGAAAAACAATGCTTCAATTACGTCCTTGGGACGTACCCAGTATATCCGCTATAATTGTCCCAAATAAGTAAGAGACTGGACGTACCCAAAACTTCCGATATAGGTCTAGGACGTTCGGACCTATGTGGGACCCGAAATGGACGTCCTGGGTACCTCTTGTGCTATCTGGGTATTTAATTTAAAAATATCTACTAATGTTTAGGAATAACATTAGTAGGTATCAATAAATATTTTTGCTATATACATATCTCACACGTGTGATGGTGTACACCATTATATATTAAATAAATGTTGTGTTTTTAAGTTTTAAATAAAAAAACATTTGAAACAAATAAGAGCAAAAAAGCGGCATCCAATACCGAGAGCTCTCGCCTTGGTTAAACGTATCTTTAAAAATTGCTAGGAGACGATAGAATATTGTTTTCTTAAAACTTTTAAAACATTTTTGGCCAACTGTGTTTACTAAGTTGATAAAACTTTCAAAAAGAACTGTTCTGTACCCCAGATCCAAAGTAGAGCAAGTTTAAAAACCTGATATTTAAAGAAGAGATTTGAAACGCAGCATTTTTGTCTTTGCATTGTTGTTTAAAGCAAAATATTAGAGACCAAATTTGGCTGAAGATCTTGCTTTAACAACCAGCGGCAAAATTCCACTCTAGCGGGATAATCTTTCGGTTGCAGTTACTGCACTCGCGTAAAATAAAAAAGGGTGTTGATGATCGTCCTATAACGGGAAACATCCAGTTCGCGTGCAACTTCCCTCATGCTCCTTCTACTATTTGCATCAAAGGCCATTCTAATACGTTTAGAAGCACCTCCAACTTCGTTACGACGCGAAACAACTTGACCGATCAATCGGGTTCTCTCGATAGTCATAAATACCGTATTTTCATTTTAAATATATACACTCGAGTAAACCTGAACGCCCCTTTCCAAATGCATTGTAAGCGGGTTACCGTAGGCGACGATTCAGTTATGTTTTGCAATTGCTAGTGTGTATTTCGAGCATTTTAACATAAATTAATTTATTTGATTTAAAATTATATGTTATAATAATATTGCAAGAGAAAATTGACATGATAAGCTGGTCTTTAGTGTGTAATTTTCTACGTCAAACATGAGACCTATTCTCAGTTAAATATCCGGATCGTTCTATTAAGTCAATTAATTAATTTATTTGTTTATTTAAGAGAATTGATTTATTTATTTATTTATTTTTTTTCAAGAGAATTATTTAATTTTTTGTGTTAGTTTTTAAGAAAATTTTGTATGGTTTAACGTTTTTTTATAAAAAAAAACACTATTAGTTAAATGCAAAACAAATAATGATTTTACACATTTAATTAATAATACTGTTAAAAGTGATTACGTTTCATTTTAAGTATCTTAATAATCTAGAGCAAACTGCGACTATCACCCAACGCCGGTGAAGGGTCTACTGCGAAAACCATCAGTACGGTATAGTTACATAAAGGGTCCCTTCTTCTGTTAAAAAAGGGGAAAATGTTGTGTGAAGTAACCTTAATTATAAATATAAAACAACCAACAATATTTAAGTAACGTCAAATTTACAATTTTCATTTTATCATTGTGTTAGTTTTGTAATTTAGGTAAATGTTACCCTTTTTTGACAGAATCTGATCACTTTAATTTACAGTCCAGGGGACAATCGGGAAAGCGCTGGGATAAAACTCCCCATAAATAATCATTTCGGCATAATCAGCGGAGGAAACTATTATAACTTAAAATGATATATAATGTAGGGCTAAAAATTGACAGCAGTGTCACAAATTGTGACCCTGCCGTCAATTTTACAATAAAATAGATTCCAGTCGACCAAATAATTTACATATTTTTATTATAAACAATTTAGGGAATATTTATTGGACAATTAACATTAATACTGTAAAAACAAGAGTATAAATAGTTACCTTAAAGTCAAATCATTAGATGGCGCTGTATGCAATTATAAATATCTTTATGCACGATGACATTATAATATGACAATTATAACAAAAATTCTTTGACGTAAACGTCTTTTTATAGCCCGCGGGCGTTATTATGACCCAGCGGGCTATAATGAAACGTCAAAAATTAAAAACAACAATGTTACACCATTTGATATATTCGAAGTAAGTTTTTTCGTATAAAGATTTTGATTTTTCCGGCAGCAGGCCGCAATTTTTCGCCTTTTCAGCTGCTTCCTCAATTTCATTCATCTTTAAACTTTAAAACTGACTGATGTCAGTTAACATTATAATATGACAATTATAACAAAAATTCTTTGACGTAAACGTCTTTAAAAACAATAATATATTAAAAATAATAATATATTAATCGTGCATAAAGTTTTGTATGCATTGCTGGCATAACTGGTTTTTATGGTCCTACGACGCTTTTCTAGCCCTCGCGCTAACGCGCTCGGGCTCGAAATAGCGCCTCGGACCATAAAAACCTTGTTATGCCCTTAATACATAAATAACTATAATCTTTGGGTCCAATATAGGACATAAAGTTCGCACGTTACTTTGGTGGTAAGATTTTTGTTTTTTTTGTTAAGAGCAGGGCTGTGTTTAAATTACAATAAAAATATTTCTAAAAAGCGTGCAGCTGATCTAGATCAGTGTGTGGTATAAATTTCTTTACAAAGAATCTTTGCTTGGGTTTGAATAGTTAGTTAGACAGGTGTCCAATAACCGTATTGAGGTCATTTCTATCCAAACGCCACAAGAATTTTTTAACCGGCCGATGCATCGGAAAGAAATACTCCTATGTGCACATCGCGATGTATCGGTTTTTAGACCATTAAACATGGCGCACATCCTGGCGATGTATTGAATAAAGTAACGTTTGCACCACTTCTTGAAAAAGTTCTTAAAACCTCTCTCACATCACAAATATTAATTATTGGCTTTAGAGCATGTGATCTTTACCCGTATCCTAATGCAATTGACTTTTCCAAATGTTGGAGAGTCGAAAAATAAAAACACTCAACTAAAACTAATTTACCTTATCTGAAAGATCCAACATTGAATTATCAATTGTTTTTAATACTCATTGGGGAAGAAAAAGTACAAAAGTTTGAAAAGATTAATGGGCCCTAAATCATAAAAATATTTTCAGGAAAAACTAGTACCAGTAGAAGTGACCCAAAATAATCAGGATGTTATTGAATTTCAGCCAGGTGAATTTCAAGGCTCAATAGAAGAAACAATTCTGGGGTCATAAAATAAATAGATTCTGGGGCAGTCGCATTAATAAATGAAACAAAGTCAAAAATAAATATTATACTCTATTTGTATCCCGGACAATTGTCCCCTGAATCCGAAAAGACCGTCAAAAAATATAAAAGTTGAGCAGTTTTTGAGATATAATCAATTCCATATTATGTTAAATTGACTATATTTCAAAAAACTGTTCTACTTTTATAACTTTTTCATAGGAATTGACTGCTAAATGTCCTGGATACAAATTGCTATTGACGAGATTTATTAGTGGGTGCTTTTTCGCTGTGACATTTTTGACTAATTCATTGTTAGAGAGTAAGTAATATAGTGATTTCAGTAATTTAAATACAGTGCATAATAGAGAACATAAAAAACCAATGGCAACAAAATTAATAAATTCGAAAAATACTTTTAACATACCACCCGAAAAAATATTAGATATACAGTGTGTCGCATTTAAGATGAAAACATCCCCATATTTTCGCTATTTGAAGGAATACAGATTTTATTTTTTGCACAGTCATACATATTACTACGAATTCAGAATATTAATCAGACCTCGTATACCGTACTAACAATTTAAGTTTTTTTATTGCTGTAAGAACGTTTATAGAACATATAGAAGCAATACAATAATTATATAGCAGCAATAAAATAATTATAAAATATATTAGTTCTTTAACAATGTCTAATTGTTAGTTTTCATAACAAAATACGCATTTTTAATTTTTGTTTATTTTAAAATATTACGTTAACTTAAATTTTTAGTTTGATAATAAGTAGTGTTGCAACGGTTACGGTTACGGTTACGGTTAATTCACGGTTTTCGATATTATACGGTTAACCGTAACCGTATGTCGTTAACCGTAACCGTATTTACGGTTTTTCATGCTACTTTGTGAATGCATGTAAAAAAAAATTGAAGAGTAATTAACGTTACCAAATATACCACCTAAGTCAAATCCGTTTACATTCTGGAAAACGTGTTACACGTTTCGGCGTTTAAGAGTGTTGGCACTAAGGTATTATACAAACCATTGTCAGTGAATTCGGAGAGGTTGTTTTCGACTGCAGGTCTTGTGCAAACACCAAATAGGAACAGGCTGATTCCGCAGAATTTGCAGATGTTATGTTTTTTAAATAAAAATTTGACTCGTAAATTTTGAATATTAACATTTAATTTTTTTATATTTTTAAATATTTTATTCAGGTACCTACTTAGGTTTTACTTTACTGTTTTTAGGTTTAAAATGTAACTCATTTCCTATTGTTTTACAGTTTTATTAGAAATTCTGTTTTTGTTTTACATAAATTATTATTTAACCTTTACTGAACGTGTGTATTAATTTCAAAACTTTATTTTTCGTAATTCTGTATTTTTTTTTTGAATAACCGTGAATTTATTCGTAACCGTATAGCTAACCGTAACCGTAACCGTAACCGTAAAACCCGAAACCGTTGCATCACTAATAATAAGGGAACCATGAAAAGTAATAATTTGACACTAACTAAAGTTTTAAATGTCAGATTAAATTTTAAGTTTATTGCGTTAATTTTTAATCAGTGATCAAAGAATTAAAATGCCATTTACTTTAAGAGAAAAAATCGAAATAATCGGGTTGTTTGGTGATCATGCTCGTAGTAGCAGAGAAGTTACTGCAGAGTTTAACATCCCCAACATGCTCCCATTACTCATGGAAAAGCAGCCATTGTAAATGCTCTTTTTAACCCTTTGTTAGCCGCGCGGGCTGCCCACGAACCAAGCATATTTGTATTTAACTGTATCTTGTTTATAAAACGCCATATAGGTCTTATGTATTCCTTTAAAAGTTTGACAGTTTTGTTTTACAGTTATCAGCGTTTGTCATTTTTTTATGGTATTTCTTAAAAAAAATATATGCTCATTTGCACCCCACGCGACCAATAGTGCAACTCAGACTTATTATGGTAATTTCTTTAATTTATGTAGTTTCTGTTGTTATAGTGGAACAAGTCAATAAAATATTACATTATAAGCTTAAAAAATTTAATACATACTTTTTTATATAAATAAACACAATAATTATAACAATAATAATAATACTTTATTTCCAACAGATTTACATCCAAAAGGACAAAATTATACAATATTCAATGAGTTCATAAAATAAAATAACATTTACACATTAATGATACTTTTGTAAAAGTAATCAGCTTCTTTTAATAATAAAGTTAGCGAAGAACTATTAATGTCAATTTTTGAAGATATTTCATTAATATTTTTTATCATGACTTGGACTGGAGATTTCAACAAAACAGTACGGGCATTATCTGCCCTAAAAGTTAATTTAGTCCTAGAGTTTAAACGGGGAGTATACAGATTAAACATAGATAATAACAACATACAGTCGATATTATTATGAAACAAGTCATACAAAAATTTTATGCAAAACTTAACTGAATTCAAGTGAGTCCATTGAAAAGGCCCGAAGTAATTCAGCCTGAGGATGACCTCTGATTGGATAAAAACCATTAATTCTAAAGTTTAAAAATTTCAGGAATCGTCTTTGAATATTTTCCAATGAAACTTTGTAGGTAACAAAAATTGTTATAATGGGCCATCCTCGAGAAATAAACTGAATCGAAAATTTGTTCGATACAATTGGCTTAAAATCTCGCAACTAAGCTTAATATGTCAGAAAAAGTATATAAGACACCCTAAACGAAAACTGGACAGTACCTCATCATCGCTAGCGCGCTCTTACAGTCGAGACGTGATAGTTTCTCCGCTCTGAACTATAAACAAGTATACATAGTCAGTGCATTAAAAACCTAATCTAAAAGTTTAAAAGCGCGAAGTGAACTGCCACCCCCAGGGCCGGATTTACCATTCTTGCCGCCCCTGGGCAGTCATGATCTTGCCGCCCATTTTATCAAAGCTACGAATTCGTCGAAAAAAAATCAAACGAATTTAACATCAGTTTACATCAATGTTTTTATTTTTTACACAATATCTTATACAAATATGATTGTTGGAAACTAACCATACAAAAATACAGTGCGAATATAATTATAAGAAACTATGCATACAATATCAAATAACTATACAATCACGATAATCAGAAACTAGTAACTTTTCATTTTGTTTTGTCAGAACGCTAACATTATTCTCAGATAAATACTCGCCAAACTTTTTTATTAGCAAATTGAGTGATTAAGTTTTCGAAGTCTAAAGAACGGAGCAATTCAGATTCAATACTCAAAATTGCTGAGCTGTTGAGGCGATCTTCTGTCATCGTGGAACGCAAATAGTTTTTTATCCTTTTTAAACAGGAAAACGACCTTTCTGCGCTGCAGTTGGTTACAGCAATAGTAATGAATATTCTATAGGCGATTTCAACATTCGGAAAAACGCAGGACAATTCATTTTCACGAATTGATTTTAATAATTCTAATGGAGACTTTTTGTGAATTTTTTTGGCATGACAAAATGCGTGGAAGTGAACAAACTCATCGTCCAATGATTCAAAGTCTGAGTGATAGATTTCTCTCAGTAATTTTGATTTTTCACGAATTTCCTCAGATTCCAGCTTATCAAATTGAACGATAATGGCAAAGTTTTCGTAAATTTCTTGATATTGATACAAAGATGCTAATGTTATTAATTTGGTTTTCTCAGTGGACCTCAAAATTTCCCACCGATGTGTTGACGTAGTAAAGAAGTTGTACAATGATTGAACAACGTTGAAAAATGATATTTTAGACCATATTCCGCCATCCGATGATAGAATATTTCATTATGTAAGAGTTTAAGGAATATATGCAATTCCACATTAAAAAGTGGTATTATATAATTACATTGTATTATATTCCGTAATAGGAGTAGAAAAAGACTGTTCCAGACTGTTCTGTTTACATAGTACCACATAGTACATACACGGTAATGTAATATTTGGCAGCACTACACTAGATAAAATTATTATACGACACAATATGGCAGCCACGGGGGAGGCGCCGTGTCGGGCAGAGCCAAAATTCAAATTTCCACTGCGCAATGTATAGTTTGAGATAAACTGAGTTAAGTTGATGAATTTTTTTCTAAAAAAATCGCCCTGTAAAATCATACATTTAGTTATATGTAGGTAATTATGAGGAGTTTGGATTTAACAAATGGGTGAATGTTTTAGCTTTCACTAATATTCTTAGACTATAATGATATCTTCGTAACCAAATTTTAATGTTTCGGAAAATATGAATCTTTCCACCAAAATTTGCCGCCCCAAAAATTTGCCGCCCTGGGCAGTTGCCCAAAGTGCCCATGATTAAATCCGGCCCTGGCCACCCCCCTTGTCGAAGTCACGGAACCACCCACCTGAACGGCATAAACCTGGAAGAGACTAATTACAAGGGGACAAGGAGCCATATTCAATTAAGTTTTTTAATATTTGCAATTCGCTATTTGCACAAATAAGAATTCACCGAGCCTACGGGTGTGTTTATACCTTCCCAAGTGACAAATTCGTAGAAATCAACAAGAAAGAATAAATAGTTGAACAGGGTTAACGAACCCCTACATTAAATAGACCAAAGATACAGTATTGCCACTGGCTCACTTTTCTCACTTTTTCTCACTTTTTTCATAAAAACTCACTTCTGCTCACTTTTTTGTTGTTTTCTCACCTTTCTCACTATTTTCAAAATTTTCTTGGGTGAAAAAAAAACCAAAATTCTAACATATTTGTGTTTTCTGCATTTATTTTTATATAAATGGAATCCACATTATGAAACCCAGTTTACAAAAGCAAAACGTTCTCCTATTGGCTGGATTTAAAAAGACAGTTGACAATATAGCTTATTTGTTTTAAGTATTGGCGTGACAGTTTTAAGCGTTTTTTAATAATTATTGTAAAAAAGCCATTAAAAACGATTATCTCAATAGTTTTATGAGTTCTGTTTTTTAATATACCTAACGATATTGTGGACGTTTCGATTTGCCTCCCAACTTTGGCCGCAATGTATGAAGGTTTATCGGCGAAGATCATTAACCATTAAGTAAATGGTTACCTATTTGTTTATTATTTCGTTATTTTGTCTATTGGTAGTGGTAAGTATATTATATGGGTGCTTATTTTATTTATTTATTTTTGTTAAAACTAGAAGATGAGAATTTTATTTATTTATTTTTGTTAAGACTTTAGAAGATGAGAATTTTATTTATTTATTTACAAAGGTTTTCTTTTTATTTCTTTTTTAATGCTACATCATTAAAAATTACTTATTTATCTATTGACTATTTTCTCACTATTTTCGTTAAAAAACTCACTTTTCTCACTTTTTCCAACACACTGACCCAGTGGCAACTCTGAAGATACCGAATGCACAGGCAGTATGAGTAACCCGCCGTATAGGACGTGACAAGTAGTACTTAATAAACACATAAATCTTATGTAAGTAATCAAACCATTTTCTAATCTTTGCTTAAATAAACAAACTGCGAGACCTTCTCGAGTATAAAAAATGGTAAAAGCAGTAAAAATAAATATAAATGCAATTTCTTAATTGTTAAATAAGAAAAGAAAACGTAAATACATTTAATCACAACAAAAAAAACAACGAATAGTCGTTTTCAATAAATAGTTATTCTACTATTTAATAGTTAAATTAAATAATTATAATTATGGATTGCTTAGTTGAGTAAACAAAAACTATTCTAAAAAACCAAACCCAATTATGACTGTTGCATTCGGTAAAATTTGTCTAACCATTAGCGACTGCCTTTCCGCTGGAACAATGAGTGAAAACTTATAACGAGTCATTTTGAGTGTTTCTAAGAGTGTGGGGAAAGTAAAAACAACACCCCAGTGGGACAAACAACTGCGCAGATTCCGGACAGACCCGGATGAAATACAAGACCAGCAAGGATGTCCAATTATCGTACTAATAACCCATGCCTCATTCATGAACCCCAATTGAATTGGGTAATTACTAATACCCTGGTTGAGGGGGAATCCGGATTGTACTTTGTTTTGGGTCAGTTCAAGGCCCCCCAAAACCAACTGTTGGGGGTAAAATAACCCTGGAAGATCAGTGTAAGGCGTAGCCGATGGGGCCTGCCATACGTTCTTATACTCATACTCATACACCCTAAACGAAAACTGGATGAGTCTACATAAACAGGAAGACCAGAGCCGCAACTCAAAAGAGGTGCTATTTACATTGTACTGAATTTCAAAAAAAACTTCATAAGTACCCTATTGAAAATGCCATATAGAACCCATATTGAATCCGATAAGGAAACGTATCTGGTTCTATATGGTTTTATAGGTCCTATATGGAAAGTCCTGGTTTACATTACGGATTCTATATGGTTGAATATGGATTTCCATTTTAAAAATTTTCATATTCAACCATATAGGAAAACCTATCTGGAAATACATATAGAACAGAAACCAGATAAATCCATATACAACCATATACATGTCTTTATAAAGACATGTATATGGATGTATATGGATTTATCTGGTTTCTGTTCTATATGAATTTCCAGATAGGTTTCCCTATCTGGTTCTATAGTGTTTTAGAGTGTTTTTATCTGGTTCTATAATGTAATCTTCTATCTGGTTCTATAGTGAAATGCCTGTTTCAAATACCTATATTGAACCAGATAGAAACCATATAGAATCCAGATACGTGTTTTTTATATGGTTCTATATGGCATTTTCAATAGGGTAGTGCATTCCTAAGAAACATCAATAACATACCTGAAGAATTGGAAGATGATATATTTTTAGGGCATCATGTTACAAAGAGAGTAATTATAATGATAATGATAATTCTAATAGAAGTAATAGTATATTCTGTAACAAGTTTGGAATACAGCATATTCCGCTCGAGTGAAGAGTTTGTCACACGAGCCGAAGGCGAGTTTGACGGTTTCACGAGAGCGGAATATGCAATTCCAAACGTGTTTCAGACTATACTTTTTCTACGTTTCTAAAAAATACCATAGAAAAGTCATTTGATTGGAAGAAAGTGAGGTTGGATCGGTCTAAAATTTGTTAGATATTAAAAACAGAGATGTCGCCACGAGTGTTTATTCTGACATAGGATGGTAGAATATTTCATTCTGTAACACTTTACGGAATATATGTCATTCCATAGATAAAAGTGGTAATAGAACGGTCAAATTCCGTAATAGGAGTAGAAAAAGAATTTGCTGATGCAGAACTGAATGAGGAATCCGAGAAACAAATAGATAAATTATATGATACAAATACGATGCAAAACGAGATGAGGAATCCGAAAAAGACAGATAAAATTTATGATACTTAAAAAAACGATGAAGAACGGGATGAAGAATCCGAGAAAGAAATATATATAACCGCCGACGGTGGTCTAGTGGTCTAGTGCATGCTGACTACAAGCCGGAGGTCGTGGGTTTGAATCCCACCAGGGGTTTATTTGTGTTTGTCCTATTGTGTATTAGTCCTTCGGAGGGGACTTTAAGCCCGCGGTCCGTTCCTACCCCTAACCCGCACAAGCCATTCAGTTGGCTTATGGGACTTCTTAAGAAGTAAGGGTGGAACTAAAAGAGCACTTTTTTTTGTATATGAATTATATGATATTTACAAACGAAATAAAAAAATTACCTAAAACAGCATAAACAATATTCGACAATTTATGTTATTTGATGTAAAGTTGTTATGTTTATATAAAAATTGTATGTCCAATAACTATGTTTCATGTGTCAAATTACTATATATACTGTCCAATTACTATACCTACTTTTTTGCATGTTTTTTTATTTAAATATTCTTATTTCTAAGTAAAAGTAAATAAAGTTTAAACAAACAAACTATCCTTTTTATATATTCATAAGATAAAAACTAAAATATTTATAACAACGGCATATATAAATTTAAGTGTCCAATAACTATGTGGTTTAGCCCATCAATTTAAAGAATTTCCTATGGTCATTGGAATTGACTATCGTTTTTATTCTTATCTTGCTTATTCTTTGCGTTAGACAATTTTAATTTTTAAATATACGTTTCGCATTACATTCAAACATTCCCTTTTTCTCTGTAGCGCGAATTCAACTACTTAAAAAATAGATTGAATTTCTTCAGAAGAATAATAAAACTGCCGACGCCACGGTACCAGCATTAACAACCGAAAAACAAAAATTATTTTTAAAAAAAACTTTTTTTTTAATTATAAAATTTAGTTCCTTTAATAGAACGTAACATGAACTGGCATACATATATCTTAAATTCGATAATAATTTAATAATTCCTGTAACTATGGGCGTTCCAGTTGTTGCTCTGTGGCACCGGGCAGTACAGCATCGCGGATTTCAAGGCGCACCACGTCGTCAACGGCAATTCTTCGGAATTTCGACGTATTGTCGGCTGGTTCTGGGCGGCAGTCGGCAATTTCACGCAAGAGGAGATGGCCAGACTGCTGCAGTTCACCACCGGCTGCTCGCAGCTACCACCAGGCGGATTCAAGGAGCTCACGCCACGCTTTCAAATCACTGCTGCTCCGACATTCGGCAATCTGCCTACTGCGCATACTTGGTAAGTAATATATATAAGTATACGACCGTATGTTACAACATAACAAAAACCCATTAAGAAAATGTTTTTGATTCTAGTTTATAGAAATTGAGTTCAGTTCTTAATAATAATCCAATAATGTACACATTTGACTACAATGCCATGTCATTTATGATATGTGGAATAGTATATTTCATTAGGTATCTGCAAAATATGCTAATCTCGTGCATGGATTATAATACATCCTTGTTTCTTGAGGAAGGTCAAAAATCACAGATATCTTATAAACAAAACTTCTTTTTGAACCTATTGCAGCCAGAGTGTATCTGCAAAACTAATTACGGTGCGCTTGTATGAGGTTTAACCCCTTAGAGTAACTCTAAGTTTAACCCAAAGGTTAAATTTAATTTCTCTCCAAATTTCTTTTCTTTTAATATAATTAAGTGATTTAAGCTGAAAATGAAAATCATTTATGGAAGGAACAAAAAAAGATTTCTCAAGTTTTTGTGTGTTAATTTTTTTAACTACGTCCAAAACCATTCCACTGTAAAACTTTTTATCAAAAAATTTCTCTCATCGCAAACAATATTTATTAAATTATGCTGCAAAACAGATTTATTTTCAGTTTTATAATCTGAAAATCCATGTTTTTTGCTGGTTTTTACTACGAATCACTATACTTTTTATTCTAAATGCAGAGATTTTAATATTTATTTTAAAGCTTATACAATTCTCCATTAAACAGTTTTTGAATCAATTTTGTATCTTTTGATTATCAGAAGATATGGCCATGCGAATTTCAGAAAATGAGATAAAAAAATGTTTTTCTACGACCACTATGTAAAAGTCACTTTTCATGATGGCATCGTTGCTTAGAAAATGAATCTTTTCATTGGCAAGGCAAAACACGAATGTAAAGTGACATTTCTGTGTGAAAAGTGACAGGTCTGTGTGAAAAGAACCGGAAAGCATCGTTTGACATTCAGCTGTCAAAAAAGTTTTTAGGTTATTTTGTTTTGTATTTAAAAATAATAAAAAATAAAAGGGTCGCAGAAAAAACATTGTGTTATACTTGTGAGAAAAGCTTTCTTCAAGCTCGTGTTAAAGCACACTCGGCCTGACGGCCTCGTGGGCAACTTAAAAACTCGCATGAAAAAGTCGCTTTTCAACACTTGTAAAACAAATAACTATTTTCTACTCTCTTTACGAAATATGACCGTTCTAATATCACTTTTATATATGTAATGATATATATTCCGTGAAGTGTTACAGAATGAAATATTTTTGGTGGCGAAATCTCTGGTTTTAACTAACACATTGTAGACCGATCCAACCTCACTTTCTCCAAATTAAATTATTTTACTATGGTATTTTTTGGAAACTTAGAAAAAGTAGTCTGAAACACGTTTGGAATTGCATATTCCGTTCTCGTGAAGCCGTCAAACTCGCCTTCGGCTCGTGTAACAGATTTTTCACTCAAGCGGAATATTCTGTATTCCAAACTTGTTACAGAATTTACTATTTCAGCGTGATATTTGCGCTGTAACTTTGAAGCATGCAAACTTTTGCAAATATCAAGAACCGATTACATTTTCAAAGAAGACTTAATTTTAAACAAATCAGTGCAAGTTTCATCTTAATCTCCTGATCCCAACCGAATATATAACGAACTAAACATGTTTCTCGCAATCGTGCTGGATCAGTGCTATCCGATCGGATGTCGATATTCATGCGCCTACCGAGCATCCATGTTTAGTTCGTTTTAGTTCGTTAGTTCTCCTTGCACTGATTTGTTTAAATGTAAGTCATCTTATTTTTTATATTTGCGATTTTTTGTATGCTAAAAAGATAGTTATTCTTAGTAAAAACCAGCAAAAAACCATGGATTTTAGTTGTTTTTTAGATTATAAAATTGAAAATACATGTTTTGGAGTATAATTCAATATATATTGGTTGCAAACAGCAGACCCTTTTAGGCAACCCGAAAGATAAGGTTCCTAAAATTGAAAAGTATACGAAATAAACTGTCAAGATTGTGACATGAAATATGTTGGACAAACTAAACGATCCATCCAAGGTTCAAGGAGCACTTGGCCCATGCTAGATTTAGTAGGACAGAAAAATCAAGTGTTGCCCAACATATACTCAATGATGGTCATAGAATAGGATTTGACTAGATAGAACTATAGCTTTATAAAAGTTTATAGGCCTTAAAAATGGAAATAAATCTTTAAATAGCGATAACGGACCGGTACCCAACTCTAGTTTGTATAAATTAATAATAATAATAATCTTTATTGCCCAACAGATACAAGATCTAATAACAGGACAAAATATAAAAAGAAAATAAAATAAAATATATGGCAATTTTAGTTAACAAAATAAACTTTGAAAAAGAAACATAATATTGGTGAGTTACCTACTAAAATTTTCAACTAAATCCTTAATTATCACATCTAAAGATGAGAAATGAATATCACAATTAATACAGAGATCATTGAAATTTATACACATCCCTATTGAAAATGCCATATAGAACCCATATTGAATCCGATAAGGAAACGTATCTGGTTCTATATGGTTTTATAGGTCCTATATGGAAAGTCCTGGTTTACATTACGGATTCTATATGGTTGAATATGGATTTCCATTTTAAAAATTTTCATATACAACCATATACATGTCTTTATAAAGACATGTATATGGATGTATATGGATTTATCTGGTTTCTGTTCTATATGTATTTCCAGATAGGTTTCCCTATCTGGTTCTATAGTGTTTTAGAGTGTTTTTATCTGGTTCTATAATGTAATCTTCTATCTGGTTCTATAGTGAAATGCCTGTTTCAAATACCTATATTGAACCAGATAGAAACCATATAGAATCCAGATACGTGTTTTTTATATGGTTCTATATGGCATTTTCAATAGGGATACTATAAATTGGAGACTTTAACATCACATTAGTTCTAGTTTGTTATAACAAAGTATAGTTTCTCTTTACATGTTTATTAAAGCGGTTATGGCCCACGGTTTATTAAACTGTGTCCGTTCACAGTTCAGTCAACCTTAGCTTATAATTAGTATAAATATGGTAGATTTAGCACTTACATTTAAAGTTTTCCTTTTTCAAGTATAAGTGTATAAGCTATAGCTAAATATATTTATGCAGCAAGGGTGTTATTAAGAAGTCGCTCGTAGTAACGCCAGTGGTGCATACAAGATTTTATGTTTCACTCACATAAAATAATGTTATTTTCTGAGGGTAAATGCATCCATAACAACCGATGTGTCTATTCTCACGCTAACATGAACACAATTTAATATTATAATAATATTTATATTATGATACGCAGCGTATGGTACGCTGTGTCTATTCTCACGCTACGTCAAAATTTTAAGATTTTATGTTACGATAAAACTAAAACAAACCAAACCACCCAACCCAGCCCAACACTTTTTAACAAAAGAACAACAAATTTATAAAATAAAAAAAATTTCGACAACTTCTGAGTATCGAACACAATTTAATTTTTATTCTCACGCTAACGTCAAAATTTTAAGATTTTATGTTACGATAAAACTAAAACTAAAACAAACCAACCAACCCAACACTTTTTAATAAAGAAACAACAAATTCATAAAACAAAAAAATAAAAAAAGTTCGACAACTTTTATGTATCGAACTAGGTACCTCTCGCATGCCAAGCGACCGCACTACTATCCAGCTTAACGTCGAATTTATAACGCTCGGGAAATAATAACGTATTTACAGTGTGTGACGTCAGTCGGGGTCGAATACGAGCACCATTTCCTCCCGTGTGCTTTACCTAACAGCTTATGTAAAATCGCAATGATTTCGCATCATGTGCGCAACATCTAGAGTGAACGCCCGCCCCCAGCATCCTTAGATTAATAATCTCTCGCATCTTGTACGCATCTCTGATGTACTAAATTTGAATTGTATATTTAAAAAGATTACATTTACAGGTACTTAAAAAATAATATATGTTTATGATTATGTTTGAGATATTTAGTTTTGGTACTCATTTTCGCCAATATACGAATGCAAATAAACAGTTTTGCAAAATTATTTTTCTTATATGTTACCCCCCCCCCAAAGAAAAAATTATCGACGCCCTTGCTCTCATTACGCATCGGTTGTTATGGATGCATTTACATATCTTGTATTCAAGGAGTGACAAAATAACAGCTTAGTAAAAAGTAAATTACATTAATAAATAATATCCCAGCATTTGTGACAGTTTGACAGAGCCAGGGTTGCCAGAAATCAAAATGCTGTAACTAGAAAAGATAGAAGTATAAAAAATGTAGGTTTAAATAAATCTTACTTAATTCATTAGGTATAATTGCTTATTTAATAAAAATAAAAATATACCAAACATATTTTATTAAATAAAAATAAAAAAACACAAAAATAGTATTGATTAAACCTTATATTTTAAACCCAACTTAATAAATATATATTGTACAACAATTTAAACTAAACATTGCAACTATACTTTTTTATTCCAAAATGCTGAAATATAGAAGATTTTGCCTTTATGTTTAAGGAGTAGGTATATTCGTTAAATATTATTAAATATAAAAAGCCTAGCAACCCTAGACCGAACTGTTTTATTTTATTTTCTATTGCTCAGGAATAAAGGTTTATGGGGCGCCGTTTTATTTTTTATTAAGTAATTATTTTTATGTGTTAACAATAAAGTCATATTTTTAATTAGATACAAAATATCACACAAAATTTTTTATTTTGCGAATTAATAATATCATAGCAGATATTTTAAAATTAGATTTAATTTTTATGCCAAACTGATATTTTTAATTTAGCGAATTTAAATTATCTGTTTCTTATATTTGTATTTTATTGCTCAATACGCATTTTTAATTCGCTAAATTAAAAATTAGATTTAATTTTTATGCCAAACTGATATTTTTAATTTAGTTAATTTAAAATATTTGCTTCTAAAATTTGTATTTTTTGCTCAACACATATTTTTAATTCGATTAATTAAAAATATCCTATGAGAATTTTTTAAATGTATTAAAAATGTCATAGCAGGTATTTTGAATTCGATTTAATTTTTATTTTATTAAATAAGCAGATATTTTTAATTCTATGTGATATTTTTAATTCCGACTGGTTGAGAGTTTGGATACCCCTGTTATTCCAAACGATATAAAAACCGACCCACTCCAACAACAAACTAACGCGCACTGTCCTTGTTCTGCACACGCTGGGTCAGTGCAACATCGGACTCACGTATGTCGTAGATCTCAGTTATTGTGCCGCCATCTAGCGATAAAATTATTTTGTAATGCCAGGGATGTCCAAACTTTCAGTCGGAATTAAAAATATCACATTAAATTAAAAATATCAGCTTATTTAATAAAATAAAATTTAAATCGAATTAAAAATATCTCCTATGATATTTTTAATACATTTAAAAATTTCTCCTATGATATTTTTAATTAAGCGAATTAAAAATATTTGTTTACCAAAAAAATACAAATATAAGAAGAAAATATTTTAAATTCAATAAATTAAAAATATCAGTTTGGCATAAAAATTAAATCTAATTTTTAATTAAGCAAATTAAAAATATGTGTTTGACAAAAAATACAAATATAAGAAACATATATTTTAAATTCACCCTATTAAAAATATCTGTTTGGCATACAAATTAAATCTAATTCTTAATTAAACGAGTTAAAAATATGTGTTTAACAAAAAAAAAACAATCAAAAGAAGTAAATATTTTAAATTAAATATATTAAAAATATCAGTTTGGCATAAAAATTAGATCTAGTTTTTAAAATATATGTATAAATAAAAAATATCACATGAACATGTTTAATCTGCGAATTAAAATTATCATAGCAGATATTTAAAAGTTAGATTTAATTTTTATGCCAAACTGATATTTTTAATTTAGTGAATTTAAAATATCTGTTTTTTATATTTGTATTTTTTGTCAAACACATATTTTTAATTTGCTTGATTAAAAATTAGATTTAATTTTTATGTTAAACTGATATTTTTAATTTATTGAATTTAAAATATTTTCTTCTTATATTTGTATTTTTTTGGTAAACACATATTTTTAATTCGCTTAATTAAAAATATCATAGGAGAAATTTTTAAATGTATTAAAAATATCATAGGAGATATTTTTAATTTGATTTAAATTTTATTTTATTAAATAAGCTGATATTTTTAATTCAATGTGATATTTTTAATTCCGACTGAAAGTTTGGACATCCCTGGCATTACAAATTAATTTTATCGCTAGATGGCGGCACAATAACTGAGATCTACGACATACGTGAGTCCGATGTCGCACTGACCCAGCGTGTGCAGAACAAGGACAGTGCGCGTTAGTTTGTTGTTGGAGTGGGTCGGTTTTTATATCGTTTGGAATAACAGGGGTATCCAAACTCTCAACCAGTCGGAATTAAAAATATCACATTGAATTAAAAATATCTGCTTATTTAATAAAATAAAAATTAAATCGAATTGAAAATACCTGCTATGACATTTTTAATACATTTAAAAAATTGTCATAAGATATTTTTAATGAAGCGAATTAAAAATATGTGTTGAGCAAAAAAATACAAATATTAGAAGCAAATATTTTAAATTAACTAAATTAAAAATATCAGTTTGGCATAAAAATTAAATCTAATTTTTAATTTAGCGAATTAAAAATATGTGTTGAGCAATAAAATACAAATATAAGAAACAGATAATTTAAATTCGCTAAATTAAAAATATCAGTTTGGCATAAAAATTAAATTTAATTTTAAAATATCTGCTATGATATTAATTCGCAGAATAAAAATTCTTGTGTGATATTTTGTATCTAATTAAAAATATGACTTTATTGTTAACACATAAAAATAATTACTGAATAAAAAATAAAACGGCGCCCCATAAAGGTTGGTGAGTTGGCATAGAGAAATAATTCACAAAACCTTACATGAATTGTCAGGGAATGTAATAATGATATTTATTTATTTTAATAATTGCCAGCAAAACGTATTTTTATAAAATTGTAATAAATAAAAAAAAGTATTTGAAATTAGTAAAATATTCTTGCCTGGTGTTATTGAGTCGTTTAGAGTAAACAATAAAGTATTTTTTTCAGTTTTAATCAACTTTGCCTGCCTGACTACGATTGTTACGAGCATTTTGAAAAGTCGCTTCTTCTAGCAATAAGTGAAGGAACAGAAGGATTTGGAATGGTTTAACAAACTTTTACAAAAAATACACAATAGGTGATTTAAATTGTTTCGCTTTTAAATTTAAATTAAATCATGTAAAAGACAAAAAACGACTGTAGAGAGAAATTCAGTGAGATTTATTTAGGAATTGACAAATAATTTAGTATTAGGTTTGATACAGTTGGCAGTTACCTACGTACTTAAGTAATAATAACACATGGTTTAATAGTTGATGCTGTTTAGACACAAATTATTTTGTAAAGTTTTGCAAGTAACTTAATAATAAATTATGTAGTACCTAATATTATTATTTGTATTTATATGAAAACAGTTTATGTTTTGATTTAGTCGTTGTAAATTTAAAAAGTCCCAAACATGGTTTAGAACCAAAGATCAAAAATCAGTTAATGTTGTAATTATATTTATTTTACAATATAACTTCATTATTATCTAAGGAGCCGTCCTAAATCTCGTGATGCTAAAAATGGTCAAAATTGACCAAAATTGACCTCCTCCCCTCTATATTTCGTAAGAAAATGTGAAGATGTGAAGACTCCCCCTGAAGGTCATGGGACGAATTATCGAACTCCCCTACCACCTAAAAATATTTATTTCGTATTAATCTGACTAAAAATGGAACAGGTCAACAATTTACTTTGTCACGTGATGTTTAAAAAACCCTCCCCTCTCGGGCATGACAAATCGTTACTGTACTTCAAACCCCCCTCCCTCCAGCGTTACGAGATTTATGAACGACCCCTAATTGAAGACTTTATAGCTACATTATAATGTATATATAGCTACACACATATTTTAAGCAATAAAAGATTTTTTTAGACAATATAAGTAGCTACAAATTTTACAATTGTTGAATTAAATACCTAGGTATAAATTTATGTTCTTTAAAATTAACCTTTTATTTATTCAATGCTTATGCATTCCTTAAAGTTCTTATTATATATATATATATATATGAGGGTGTTTCAAAAAAAATTAAAATTATTTTTTTTTCTAATGGTGTTGAAAAATTAATAGTACATTAAAAACAAAAACTTTGGCGCATATTTGAGCCCTTAATATTAATATTAAGGTTTGCCTCAATTCATTTGTTGTTTTTCCATTTCAATAACACGGGAATTTTTATTTTTTAAATTTTGAATTCTTATAATTTTGGAATGGTTTGTTTTCGCAACACCCAAGCGAGAGGAGTTATAGACATTTGAACGCTCTACAAAAAACATCTGAAGGTCAAAGTTCTTCAGGTCAACCGTTTCAAAGATATCAGCGATCAAAAATAACACTAATAAAAAATTTCAAATATTTTCAAATAAAATACAAAAAAATATCATATGCCATATTTATATTATTTTTTATGTAAAATCACTTTAATTTTGTCAACCTGAGACTGTAAACTTTTTTTTATTTATATATAGGTACATATATACAATGTATATTATACATATATATATACATATACATTAGGGTGTCCCAAAAAAAAAGAATATTTTTTTTCTTCTCGTGTCTTGTGAAAATATGTTGGTTTGTCATGTTTTAAGAGCCCTATCAAAAGATCAGCACCATTAAAAAATGTTTAGGGGTCGCTCAAGATTTTTAAAAATTACCAAAATCGTCAAAAATTGGATTTTTTTTAATTTTAATTTTTTTTCTCGTTCCAATATTATTTTTTAATTTAAAAATAATAATGATTTTGAAAATTTCAAATCAATATTTTAATTTCTAAAGGTCGCTCAAGATTTTTTTAACTTTCAAAGTAGAGTATTTTGAATGTTTTCGAGCGACCTCTGAATATAAATATCAACGACCTTTTAGCGACATTTAGAAATCAAAATATTGATTTGAAATTTACAGAATTTTTATTATTTTCAAACCTAAAAAATAATATCGAGACGAGAAAAAAAATTAAAATAAAACAAAAATTCAATTTTTGACGATTTTGAAAATTTTTAAAAATCTTGAGCGACCCCTACAAAATTTTTAATCGAGCTGATATTTTGAAAGGGCTCTTACAGCATGATAAACTAACATATTTTTACAAGAGACAAGAAAAAAAAATATATTCTTTTTTTTTGGGACACCCTAATATACATATAATATGTCATATATACATAAAAAAAAAGTTTACAGTCTCAGGTTAACAGAATTAAAGTGATTTTACATAAAAAATAATATAAATATGGCATATGATATTTTTTTGTATTTTATTTGAAAATATTTGAAATTTTTTATTTATGTTATTTATGTTATTTTTGATCGCTGATATCTTTGAAACGGTTGACCTGAAGAACTTTGACCTTCAGATGTTTTTTGTAGAGCGTGAAATTGTTTATAACTCCTCTCGCTTGGGTGTTGCGAAAACAAACCATTCCAAAGTTATAAGAATTCAAAATTTATAAAATAAAAATTCCCGTGTTATTGAAATGGAAAAACAACAAATGAATTGAGGCAAACCTTAATATTAATATTAAGGGCTCAAATATGCGAAAAAATTTTTGTTTTTTAATGTATTATTAATTTTTCAACACCATTAGAAAAAAAAGTAATTTAAGTTTTTTTTTAAACACCCTAATATATATATATATATATATATATATATATATAAATATATATTTCATTTACCTTAAATTTATCAATGCCTACGCATTGCTTTAAGTACTTATTATACGCATTTATATATCGTAATCATATGCATATTTTTATGCATATCATGTTTTAAAGCTACCTGTATAAATAAATTTTGTATATTTTATATTAATTCAAAATGACACAGGTAAAATATAAAGAATAAAGGATAATAAAACAATATTTTTCTTGTTGGCGAAAAAATAAAAGTCTTAAAATTAACTACCTGGAACCCTAAATTACTTTTTTTGCAAAGGAATGATTGAATTGTTTATCTTTTAATATTGATTTAAATTTTACCAATGTAAATATTGTATCTTGTAACTTTTTTATTATCCACATACCTATAGCAAGCATTGTATCAAAAATAAAACGAATATCAATTCGAAATTATAAAGCAGTATTTTATTATTTAAGTATCTTTTATATTTTTGTTATAACAGTATTATACTATAATAGGTACTCAAATAATATTCGTTGTGATTTATGTATATTTTTAATTTTAGGTACTTAATTTAGAATATTCATGTATTATGAAAAGTCTGATTTTGTTTAATATTATGATTAAAATATTTCAACTATATTATGCTTTTTATTTTATATAAACAGATGAACAAAATTAAAGTAGGCCTTTTTCAAATTTTTATAAAATTCTAATAAATTGGTCCAGAGAGTTTTTCTTTGGATATTTTTTAGACTAAGGCCCGCTTGCCATTATGCTAATTTTAGTACTGAATTTAGTACTAAAAATATTTTGTTTACAAATTAGATGCGCGCGCCGATTAAGTACGAAAAATTAGAGCATGTTCTAATTTCTTGTACTAAAAATCCTGAAATGTCAAGTTGACATTGTCAACTAAAAGTGCTTATGTTGTGTGCTTAAACATGTGGAGTCATAAACAAATAGAGACTTTGATTGAGCTATACAAAGCAAATCCGTGTCTATATGTGCGAAAAGATTCTATGTACAAAAACAGAAATGCAAAAATCAAAGCATTGGAATAAATAAAGGAGGAATTATCCAAATTAGGCGTAGATGCATTTATCGCAGAAATATATTTCTGCGATAGATGCATAAAAGCCAAATTTAACAATTTACGGACAATTTTTTTGGTACAGCATAGAAAATATTTGTTATCTGTAAAAAGCGGAGCTGGTACCGATGATACTAAGAATTTTTCGTTAATAGTATATTATGTATCAAGTTTTATAAATGCCATTTTAGTTACGAGTTTTATTAGTTTTTTTAGCGAAGCTTGCAAGCGAGTGTTTAATAAAAACGAGTGTCTAGAGAATTTCATAAAACGAGTTGCATACTATACTTTATCTATGACGCACACGAAAAAGAATTTAAATCCAATTTTATTTGTTAAAATTTTGACATCTGTCAACTTTTAATGGATTTAACCTCACATTTCCCTAATTTATAATAAAGCTAACTTCAGCCCGTGACTAAAATGCCCAAAAGCCACTGTTGCTAACTTCAGCCCGTGACTAAAACGCCATAAAGTCGCAGCTCGTCAATGAAGGAGTAGAGAAACATATTTAATATTCCTTTGCCTAACCCTCTTTCCTTGATCCATTTTTTTCTTCATATCCGCTTTTTTAAGATGTGTAGGTAAGATTTATTTTCTTAATTACTCGTATCATTATTACAATTAAAGCTACTGCACATAATTTTAGCTTTTTTTCGCAATCATTTATATCGTGTTATGTTATGTTAGGTTAGGTTATCAGTACACAAAATACAAAATTGTTAGAGCGCATGCCTACATACTAAATAATATTAATGTAGTTGCAAACAGAAACCCATATTTTTCATACTAAATCGACTTGCGCAACCACCTAATATTTTTAGTACTAAATTCAGTACTAAAATTAGCATAATGGCAAGCGGGCCTAAAGCTTTCCAAGCGCGTGGTATTTAATTAGTGAGTTAGTAGATTTTTTCTAATACGCACAGGGCACTTTTACACTACACAAACCTTTCGAAAATCCATAAGGCAGGTCTTCTGTGTGCTTTTGAAGTTCATTACCACCAGAGTTAAAATTTGTAAAGTGGGCCAATATTAAAATTGATAATTCGCTAGATTATCACATTGCTAAAATAATTATTATTGGTTATTTAATTTTTTTAACCCTGTTCAGGTAATTAACTTATATCTGCTGATCTATGCAATTTTTTGTGCTAATTTTTTACTGTTTATTTTAATAAGAATTTTTTTTTAATAAACCCGCACTGTCCTAAATAAGAATGTTTGCATTAAAACTAAAAGATTGATACCAAACATTTCAAACTTGATGAAGATTTGGAGGCCGCTATCAGCAATTTTCGTATTTTTGCACATCCGAGCTGTAAAATTATTACAGCACAAACGGGGCGAATCAGGACTAAGTGATCATTCGGGACAAATCGACGCCACCTTAGAAGTTACGCGATTTTGCACATTTGGCGAATGTTTTCAAGACGAAAAATGGATGTTTCTTAAAGTAGACGCTCTGGGCATCTTCTTGAAGGATGTGGGCATTAGTTCGCTTATAAACACCGGACATGGTGTTACGGTGGGCGCGACAAAAAAATACGTAATTTTAATACAGCGCGAAACTCTTGTTGGTACTGGTACTTAAAATGATTTTTAAGCTCCGTCAATTTATTTAGAGTATCTCAAACATTTTAGTCACCTGTTGCGCCTAAGCAAAAGTTTGTAAGTTTTATAGTTTTTTTTAATCAATTTTTTTTATTATTCTTGTCACTTTATGGCGTCAATTGGGACAATGGTCCGCACCTATAAAAGAACCCCTGTGGGGCAAAATTTATCAAAATTATGACCCGCAAACATTACAAATAGCGTTGGGTCAGATCCGAAGGGATCTGCCAATTAAAATATAAAGGGCTTTATTTTAGAAGGAGCTAAATAAATAGGCTTTTTTAATATGACGTCATCAATAAAAAAATTTGAAAACTGTTTTTTTTTATATTTTTTGTCCCTATTGGCCCCCTACGCGGGGTTAATCGAACATTTTCGAGCCTCTGTCCTGATTGAACCCAAATGCGGGGTCAATCGGGACACCTCTAAAAATATTTTTTTTTGCGTTTACAATAAAAGCTAAAAACTCGCACGAAGCATTGTTTAAAAAAAGAAACAGAGGAGGTCACTTTCCTCTAAAAATTGTTGATTTATCTAATTTAAATAAAAAGATATTGAGGAAAGTAGGTAACTGAAAATCGTCCCGATTCGCCCCGTTTGACGGTACGCGCAGGGCACTTTTACACTACAGAAACCTTTCGAAAATCTATAAGGCAGGTCTTCTGTGTGCTTTTGAAGTTTATTACCACCAGAGTAAAAATTTGTAAAGTGGGCCAATATTAAAATTGATAATTCGATAGATTATCACATTGCTAAAATAATTATTATTGGTTATTTAATTTTTTTAACCCTGTTCAGGTAATTAATTTATATCTGCTGATCTATGCAATTTTTTGTGCTAATTTTTTACTGTTTATTTTATTAAGATTTTTTTTAAATAAACCCGCACTGTCCTAAATAAGAATGTTTGCATTAAAACTAACTATTGATACCAAACATTTCAAACTTGATGAAGATTTGGAGGCCGCTATCAGCGATTTTCGTATTTTTGCACATCCGAGCTGTAAAATTATTACTGCACATAATAGCTGATAACATTGTTATTTTTTACCCAATTATTGAAATAGGTACATTGTAAAGTGGACCAGACCAAAGACATCATGGGTTTGATGTCTTTAGACCAGACGCAGTCAGTACGAAGCGAAAATTTTCGCAGAATATATTTGGACGAGTCGAGACTGACATGCGCCTTAACAGCTGACTTTGAAGCATGCATTGAGTACATCATTGTTGTTTTGCATTTGAGCGGCGTAACTTGCTAAACAATTAATAATAATAATAATAATACTTTATTCATGTTACCATCCATTTGTATTTACATTCGTCAAAAAAAAATATATATATAACTTACCTGTAACTTTTATAATTTTTTATTACAAAATAAGTAAAAATAATACAATAATAAAAAACTTTTCAATTAATGATAGACTATAGTGATAAATATCGATAATCGTAAAAAATTTCGTCTTTAAATGGAGTTTCAGAAAAAAAAATAAACACAAATTATTCGAACAAGCCGGGTCTACAATTTTTTTTTTATTTATTTATTAAACCTTAAAAGAATACAGGATTCCATATCAGGTACTTTAGTAGCAGTTAGTTTTTTTAAATAACAAATAACAAATATAAATTATTTACAAGTAGATATAAAATAATTTAAAAATATCACAGCATTTACACAGAGAAAGATTTATTATCTTATAAAGGGTGTCCACTTAAGAGTGCTCTAACTTCAAAATGAAATAAAACAAACTACATTTAAGATATTAGGAAAAAAATATATTTATTTAAAAGAACATCCTATGGCATTATTTATGAAAAATAACATCTTTCAAATGCCCCCGCGGCTGCGCTCCACAGCGCGCATTCTGCAGGTCAAATTTTCTATCACTTTTTCGCACATTTCGGGTTCGATTTCATTTATTATACGAGTAATGTTGGCCTTCAGTGCTTCAATTGTTCGTGGCTTATTCACGTATACAAGGGACTTTACGTAGCCCCACAAAAAAGTCCAGCGGCGTTAGATCGCATGATCTCGTTGGCCACTGGATAACGCCGCCGCGTGAAATGACGCCGTTGAAACGTTTGACGAATTAAACATTAATTTTGTTGGTAAATTTGAATAATTTGAATGCGTTGAGCAACCGTGTAACGCTCCATTATCAAATGTCATAATATGCCAACAAAACTTCAAAATATTTGACAGCTGTGTCTGTACTGACTTAGCCATAGCCGCCTATCAAACATCGAGCGTACCTAATTGGACACCCTTTATTATTTCTTATTGATATATAGTGTTCTTGAGCCAGAGAAGTAAATTTTTTAGATTATGTTGGTTCCTAATTTGTTCTGGGATATCGTTGAACCATTTAAGGGCAGTTTGAGTAACTCTTTTTTTTCCTGAGTTTGAAATTGAAAATGATATATAATATTGTAAATTTTGCCTTGTAAAGTAATTGTGCTTATCACAGTTTCTCGACAGTGTAACACCTGTATTGATCAAACTATTCCTTATCTTATAAATCATTTTTACACTATCCAGCTTAATTAATTCGTCAATAGTTAGGATTCTTAATTCATTGTAGAGATCAGTTGTGTGAGTTCTAGGCGATTTATTAAATAATAATTTTATTAGTTTGTTTTGCGTAGTTTGAAGAGTTTTGAGGTCCTTTCTTTTTGCTTGTCCCCAAAAAGCAGGGAGATACATCAGGTGGGAACCAATATACGCATTATAGACTAGATACTTTGTTCTGTTATTTATTAGAGTTGAATTCTTACGAAGGTAATAACTAATTGAAGATATTTTAGTTTTTAAAGTTTTTATGTGCTCACTAAAATTTAGGGAATTATCTAAATTTAGTCCTAGATACTTAGCACTGAGTACTCCCAAGCAGCATTTTTGGTTCCAATAACCATTGCCAAAGTGGTGATAACTTTAAATTAGTTAATTATACTAAACAGCTACTTTAATTTTTACTTAAAAGTAACTCTAACTTTTAAATAGCAATATTTTGTAACAGAAACTTAATTTTTCCTTAAATGGTTACTATAAAGTAATAAACATTTAAGTAAAACTTGGTTGCCCCCAAGAAGACTTTGCAACTTTAAAAAAGGTGTTATAAGTAAAAAAAACTTTAAAGTAAATTTAATTTGTAGCAGTTACCTTCGGTTGCTACCTAAAGATTACATTATAATTATTTTTACTTTGTAGTCGCTTTTCAAGTTAAAATCTCGAAACAGGAACATGAGTTAAAAACTACAAAGTTAATAACTTAAAAGTTATTATTTTAGTATTTGGAACGTTTATGGTACTAACCAAAACAACGGTAAAGTGGAAAAAACTTTAAAGTAGCGAAAACTATTTCAAAGGAAAATGCTTCTTATCGGCCATTTTTTACTGTACAGTACCACGTGGTAATGTAAATAATAAATTATTTTAATTGTTAGTAAATGGTTGTTAACTTTTTAATAAATAGTAATTTTGTTGGTAGTAGACGGTATTAATAATTAAATAAAAAAATTAATAATAAATATTAAGATTTTTTTATTTATAAACATTATTAAATAAATAATTTGTTTATACTTAAATATTGATGAAGCGCATTTATTTTACAAAAACTAAATTCATAAGTTCAACAGTAAAATTTAAAGGGTTTATAAATTTACCTGCCTAATTAAACATTATATTGTTATTCTGGAAGTTATAAACTACCAGTACATATTTAATAAACGACGACATTGAAAAGCCAAGTCCGTAGTGGTTCCATTTAAAAAAGGAGGGATAGTATAATCTAATATAAGTTTGACAAAGACAGTTAATATAGAAGTAAAAACAAATAAATAAAAGTAATTATAACGCTCTAGCAACGATATTGGAACGTTCTAGTAACGTAGCAGCTACGTTCCAAATAGTAGCAGGGTTTATAGCTAGTGACATATTTGTTACCTTTTTGGAACTCAATAATTGTTCCCCACTTTAGTCGTAACTTAGTAATGAAAGAGTAATATAAAGAGACCGGCGACTGTCGCAAAACACTTTAAAGTTTCTTCAATAGTCCCATATACGTAACAAATACTTAAATTGTTGCTTGGGCTTCTGTATTATTTAATTTTAAAGCATTATTATCACATTTTCTTTTATTGAACACCAGGTAGTTGCACTTGTCTTCATTCACTAATAGTTGTCAGGTCACTTTGAGCCTTTTCAAAGACTTCTTTTTCAGTTCCTGTATAAAAGAGTCCCGTATCATCAGCAAAGAGCACCATGTTACCATTTATATCGCACTGAGTAAGGTCATTAATGTACTCCAAAAAAAGCAGAGGGCCAAGCACTGAACCTTGTGGAACACCATCTTATATTTTTCAGATCACTCTTTTCTTGCCCTACAACTGTGTACTGCATGCGAGCAGAGAAATAGCTGGTAAATATTTTTAATGCTCTATTCCCGACCCCAAGTGTTTCAAGTTTCTTAAGTAGTATTTCTGGATCCACAACATCAAAGGCTTTACATAAGTCGAGAAGCACCGCAAGTACGATTTTTTTCTTGTCCAAATTTTTGTATATAAATTCAGTGAGGTTTATAAATGCTGTTTGTGTACTTTTCTTTCTTTGAAAGCCATTTTGATTTCGGCTTAAAAATTTCACTTCTTCCAGAAAGTTAAAGAATCATTTCAAAAATCTTTGAGAATACTGAAAGGATTGAGATAGGCCTATAGTTTTCCAAAGACATTCTACTCCATTTTTTATGGACTGGCACTACACGGGCTATTTTTAATATGTCAGGAAATGATGCTTTCTCTAAATGTGTATTTATAATTTTTGATAACACTGGGGCTAAGATATTTTTTAATTTCTTAACAATATTAGTTTTAATACCATCATGGCCTGGACTTGCATTTGATTTCAATTTTTGTATAATTAATGCTATTTCTTGTTCACTTGTGTACTGTAGGTAGAGTGATTGAGTGGGGCTAAATTTAAGTGTACATTTTTTGTTTTTTTGGGGTTTAATTATATTTTCTACGATGCCTATGAAGTATTTGTTTGCTTCGTTAGCAATATTTTTGTAGTTTGTAATTTCTTTGCCTTTCTTTTTTCCTACCAGTTTTTTTATCACATCCCATTGTTTTTTTGGGATCCCATCTGAATTTTGAAATTGTTTTTTAATGTGCATTTTTTTATTTTGCTTTATAAGTTTTTTTACATGGTGTCTTAATCTTTTAAATTCTAATTCATACAATTGATTTCTTGGAAACTTTTTAGTTTTTTTTGTACATTTTATCTCTTTCTTTAGCCTTTTCTTTTACTTCTTCTGTATACCAGCCTTCTTCAATTGATTTGGTAAACTTCCTTATTTTATTTGTTGTGTTTTCTTGTATCATTTTGTTTAGTATGATTATAAGGTTTTCAAAGCTGTTTACTTCTACTTTTTTAAGGTAATTGAAGAGGCTATTATTTAATTTCTGGTAGTTTACTATTTTTGATATGTACTTTTCTTTTTTTTTTTGTTAAACAGGACTTTTTGGACTCAAATTCAAACAAAATCATTTTGTGGTCTGTATAGTGTTTATCATATAATTTCAGTGGCACTGAAATAGGGAGATCAGTGATAACATGATCTATAATTGTTTTGGTACCTTTTGCTTTATCAAGCCGAGTGGCATGTTTGTCAGTTATTTTATTTAAGATTTTTATTCCATTGTCTCTTAGGAGCTGAACGTATTGTTTTTTTTCTTTATATCGATAGGATGTAGATTTCTTTTGTAAAAGGTTTATGTTAAAATCTCCTGTCATTAATAGATTCTTATTTTCAAGTAGTATTTCATCCAAATGTTTTAAAAAATTGTTAGTATTTGACTTATGTGTTTTATAGACTAGGTTAATTTTTAGGTTATTAATATTAACTATTAGAATATTGTTGTTTTTACATTCATTGTGTACCAGTTCCATATCAAAACATTTTTTAGCATAAATAGATGCTCCACGTGGACTTTTTTTTTGTTTGTCTGGCTGAGTGTAGCCCATTATAACCTCTAAATTTTACATGTTGAGCCTCCTCTTCATAGAGCCAAGTTTCAGAGAGAAAAATAAAATCTGGTTTATGCTGCTGTATAAGAAGTTCTACATCTTCAACTTTGTTTCGCACACTACGAATATTAAGATAGATTGCTGATATTCTTCTGTTATCTAATTCAGATTTAAGTTTTTTTGTTTAATTTTATTCAAAGTGTTTTCTGAATCAACGTGTAGAATTTTACTGTTTTCATCCTTTCTTACCATTATCTTCCCTTGGCTGAACCATACATATTTAATATCTAATTCTTTTTTCAGACTTCTAGCCTTTTTGAATAGATCCTGATTTTCAGGGGTCATATCATGATTTATGTATATGTACTCACTACCCTGTTGGCCAATTTCTTCTTGCTTCAGACCCTTTTTTGATTTGTAGGCTGTGATCAGCTTCTCTTTGGATTCTACTGTTGAAAGAGCTACTTTAAGTAGTGGTTTTTCATCATTTTTTTCTAACTTTTGCACATATTCAATTTCACCGTCTTCAATTTTCACATTGCAGGCATCGCAGGTCGCAGAACAAAAGCTTGCGCAAAGCACCCAGCTGACAAAAGAACCTTGCTCCATCACCACGTCGCGACGCGTCGCGGGGTGCTTTGCGCAAGCGTATGTTCTACGATAATTGTAGACCCGGCTTTACGTTAAATGTTGACCGGGTTGTTTAAAAATTGACCGATTTTGACAATTGAACTTGCAAAATGCTTGTACTGATTGACACTTTCCATTAAAAGTAACAAAAATTTTAAATTAATTGATATAATTTTTTTATACTAGGTATATAAAACGAAAAGTCAGAATTAATTTTTCAAAAAGTGTATTTTTTATTTTTTTTTATCAAAAAGTAGACAGTCCAAACCGCATTATGGCTAAGGAATTATTAGCCAAAAATTTTCGTTAAGAAAATATAATTTTTTTTTTCAAATACGATCGCGTGCTGCTAAATAAATTTAATTTTTAAAGTAAGTTTTATGTGTAATAGCAAACAAATAAGATTGGAATTTAAATTTCATTGTGGTATATTCGTTTTACCACAATGAATTTTAAATTCCATTAATTCAAGAAAATTCGTGAATTAAATAGAAAAGTCTATTAAAATGGTTTTAAAATTTTTAAAAAAAGTCATCGGTTATCAAATTAATGGAAAAAAACTTAAAATCTGTCAAAACCAAAAATGACTTATCTCCATTTTTCATCCAATTTGTGATTTTTATCGCCTACCATATTTTGATTAATTATATACATAGAAGTTACGTAAAGGTAGACTACCTAAGGTAGTACATAACTTGTAGTAAATTTTACTTAAATAAATTCTTGAATGAGCTATTAATAGCTTAAAATTTGCGTCACTAGTTAGGTACTTACTAATTATATATTTAAATATTTTATCGTGCCTAATAATAGGTTAGAACACAATGTATAAATAAAGAAATGTTTTTTTATAAATTTTATTTGAAAAATATTTAAATATAAAATGTAAACTTAGGTATAAAGATAAACTTATAGAGGGTACAAACTTAATCTAAATAAGCCGGTAGCATGATATGAGCTGCTGTTTCCAATGCAGTTACAGACAAATTGGCAAGTTGTTTGGTACTCTTCCACCAGGAAGTTTCCTTTTCTACATTTAACTCACAAGTGACATCTTCTATATCGGTTTTCATTGTTTCATTTTCCATCCGTATTAGCTCCAATCTGGAAATATGATCCGATAACTCCTCCTGCAGTACTTCAACGTGCTGCTCCAGTCTTAGGTTTTGGCTTTTGTAAAGTTCCAGTTGTTCTTCTAAAAACGCGGATTCGCTTGTTTTTGTATCTAGTTGACTTCAAAAATAAACAACATACATTATTTTGGAATATACAATATAAAATATGTATTACATGCAGATACCTATTCAAGTTTAAAAAACCTTTTGTGGAAGTTTTTTTTAGAAAATAAATAGGAATGTTTTCGTTATGACACTAGAGCTAATTAATAATTTACTTATAATCAATTTAAGTTGATAAGTTGACCACGGTTTTATGTCTTAATAGGAACGTCGGATTTAAATTTCGCTTTGTTCCTATTTTTTGCAAAGTTCCTATTTTTTTCTGTAGGAATTTAAAAAAAAACGTACACGGGTGAATATTTCAAAAGTGTAATTTAATCGGTTCTGGCTTGTTATTTCAAAAGTTAATAGCCCACTGAAAATAAAATACTTGATGTCTAGTTTAATTGACTATTTTTACTTGATTCTTTACTTATTTTAGTCTTAACGAGCATAGTAAAAGATATATTTTAATTTTTGTGTCGCAAACGTCATTTTTAAAAAGTGGAAAAATGTCTGTAGTGTAGAAAGAGAAGCAATGCATAGAGAATCCTGTAATGAAGACTCTTGCAAAAAATTAGTGTCTAAAATCGATTATTTGTAGATACTCTATATTGCCTCTGGATTTTCCGAAGAAAGCAAAATGCATAAAGACATTTTTTGGTTTGGATATTGGGTAGGTATAAAAATACCTAGTGATAAAGTTCATAGTTTGTTTTCTTTACTACACAGACAAATATAGCAAATAGGTATTAGAAGCCGTTCATCTGATTTGAGATTAAACCTGGGATATAAATTTAACTAAATATTTACTAGTTAAATATGATACTACCTATATGCATGTATTAATCATTCATTAAGACTAAATCCAAATAACTTAGATCTAAACAATTGAATTTATACCTCTAAACGAATAGGTATTTCTTTTTAATAAATCACAACAATAAGTTGTTTTAAATAAACTTGCGATTTATAACAAAATAATAATATTTTGTTACTACAAATAAGAAAATTTTACTTCGTACAAGAAAACCCGTTTCAAATAAATGCATTTTATTAAATTATTAATTTACTCTCTGTGTACCCCAGTAGCGCAAAGATATTGGCCCAATATTCGTAATAATATTGGGCAAATATATCTTTCGTTAGATTTTTTCTAGCATGGTCCAATATTGAAACCCAACATTGACATTATATAACCGATATTAGAAATCCGCTTTGGTCCGAAGCTGTTTTACATTGTATTCTAGGAAAGTTGAGGGAGAAATTGAAAAAAATCTTTCGTTAGATTTTTTCTAGCATGGTCCAATATTGAAACCCAACATTGACATTATATAACCGATATTAGAAATCCGCTTTGGTCCGAAGCTGTTTTACATTGTATTCTAGGAAAGTTGAGGGAGAAATTGAAAAAAAAAAGATAGCAACCTAGTACTTACTACGTAGTAGGATTTCTAAAAGTGATGTCACGATCGTGTCGACAAACGTTTGTTTTCAGGAAATGTTTATAGTAGGTACTTAGGGGCGTAGAAGCGGGGTGGGGGGCGGGTGACAATGCCCACCCAAATGATAAGGGGGAGAGGGGGGTTACTTGATATAAAATGTACCTCCAAATTCTTTGAAAGTTGTGTACCCTCTATGTTATTTTTAATTACGATGAAATGATAAAATCGTTTGTATCATGTGCTAAAATGATCAGCTTGAGCTTTATTAACGTAATAACGAATTTTATTGCTAATGACAAGAAATCGCATTTAACCCTTCTTATTCTTACGGTAGTATGCAAGAAAGGCCTTTATTATTTTCACCCATTTGGTGCTAAACAATAAGGATGGTACTCGGTTGCGCCACCTTCCAACTTAGTACAGACATATTCTGGAAAGAAACGCGTGTCGTTACATATCAATTACATTGGCAATTATATATTAAATTATCATTTTATGCCAATATAAATAAATCCAATATTGGACCCAGATAAAATATTGGGCATAGACGCGCCCTATATAGGACCAATATTTTGTGCTACTTGGGTTCCGTGTGGAATGGTAGTAAAAGGACCACATCCTGATTTTGGCAGTGTTTTAAAATTACTGTGTTACTATAATAGTTTACATTTAAAATAAATATTCCGCTTCTTACTATAACAGTTTACATTTAATAATAAATATATCTTTGTCAACAATTTGATTTTAAAGTTTGCGAAATTACACGACGTGCAACGTAGGTATACCGCTGAATTTAACGTAGAATTCCAGCCTGATTTATAGTTGGACCTAAACGTAACGTAGACGCAAAGGAGACCATAAGAAACGGAATGTAAAAATTCATTCAATTTATAAATCGATGGAGCAGAATTTTTGCGCGTGCGTAGTTCTATTCTTTTTTAAACAATTAGTAATTAGTAATTAAGTTATGGGGAAAACAAACAGAACATGAGCAAAACAAAAAATGGAGGAACAAGCCAGGGACCCGGACCGGACCGTTTTTCGACAGAAAACCGGACCGGAACCGTAACCGAACCCATATTATTTTTAAATGTAACTCTAGAGACCGAACCCGAACCCTTTAAATATAAAACTGGTTTTTAGATTATTTTCGGATTTATTCTTAATTTCATTTTGCAAAAATTAAAAAAAATATATTTTGCTTCGTTAAAAAAATCTATAAGTTTTTGCAAAAAAATATTTGAGTGGGCTATAAATCTATAAATTATACACTCTAATACAAGTATTGTAAGGGGTACCTGATGTGATAATAACAATTGTAAATGTATAAATAATTATTGTAAATGTAAATAAAAATAATTTTATTAAAAAAAAAGATGTCCTATGTATAAATAATACTAGGCAACAATGTAATTAATAAACTACACACACTACAAAATATGTTGAAGAATGATTTATTAAAATGACTAGCATGGGTGGTAGGTACACTTGTAGTGGGGATTTATTAATTAGTGTTGCCCAATATTATGTATACATATTAGGGTGCTTCAAAAAATAAATTTTAATTTTTTTTTCGCTCTTACCCTCTCAAATGTTTCTATTTAATATAAAAAAAATCCTCACCAAATATGGGCGTTCCAGCTAAACTCTAAGAGGTCGATGTTTTTATTTTAGTTTCCCATTTAATTAACATGGGGAAAAATAATTTTATGTTTGGAATTTTATACCTCTGTATCAACGTAACTTATGGCAATGATCATTGTGGTCGACCGGAAGAAACGGAGTGGAGCAACTCTTCCGTTCCGTTTCCGTTACGTCTGCCCCTGGCGAAAATAAAGCGTGCATGAAAAGTGTGCAATAAGTGTGTATTTGGAGTGCAAGTCTTTATAACAATGTGCATACACGCTACTTTGTGGTAATTTCCCACTTTTTGAAATAATTAACTTTTTTCACTCTTTATGTACATTGACATCACGCTTTTTATTTGTCATATGTCACGATATTACATTATATTTTAGCACATTGTTTGCACAGTGTTAGTACATTTTGCAAAGCTTCAGTCTATCTTACGCATGCCACATTTTATACACACTGTTAGCACGCTTTAATATTTCTAATTTATGACGCTTATATTACACCTTTTTATAGCACATTGTTTGTACAGTTTTAGCGATCACTCCAACAGTTTAAGCACATTTTAGATATATCTCGCTTGTGTTGGGGTACAACATTCATTTAAAAGGTGAGGTAGATTCCATCTTATGTATCGCTTCTCGGCTTATTGCTAAGATCAAAGCAATCCCCGTCGTGGAGTTGACAGTGCAGGTATTTTTCTTAATAAAATACAGTATGTAGGACCTACACTGTGGGTATTTTTTTTTTGAATTTTTTTGAAAAAAAAATATTTATTTGATTAATATTATTATAAGGATATTTATATTTCAATTATTTGTAAATTTAAGACTTTATAGGTCACCAAAAAGAATGTATTTTTGTAATAGGCACACAGGTGTCAAGAAACAGTGTGCAAACAATGTGAAAAATCAAAAGGAGTTCTCTTTAGAACATGGTCCAATGATTATTAACACTTTTAAATTTTTGGTTTTGCACATTGTTTCATGTTCCATTTCCCAACCTCCGCATCATTTTTTAAAAGATTGCACATTGTTCTCAAATAATTTTGCACACTTTTTGCACATTTCATTTTCGCCAGGGGCGTTTACGTTCATTTATAAACAAGAGTACATCAAATCTATAGTTTTGGAGCAAACATGCAAAAACCGATAAATCTATTTTAACATTTTAAGAGAATATATTCTAACTAATTTCGGTTAAGCATTTTGACTTATAAAGTTATAAAGTTATAAAGTGCTCTTTTAGTTCCACCCTTACATCCAAACTAAGATGTCCCATAAGCCAACTGAATGGCTTGTGCGGGTTAGGGGTAGGAACGGACCGACGGCTTAAAGTCCCCTCCGAAGGACTTAGCACAGCATTTTAAGTAAAAACCGAAACAGAGAGGACCCAACAGGAGCAACATCCCCTTTTAATAGTTTTTAATTATTTGTGGGACTCTGCTGTACACATTTTTGGCCAATATCTCAAAATAAGTTAAAATGGATTTATCGGCTTTTGCATGTTTGCTCCACAGTTGACCTTTTTACTACATGTCTGCAATTGCACTTTAGAACATACGTTACGTCTTACTTAACAGTTGTTAAAGTAGCCTGTTACAGTAACAATTTCCAAAAAAAAATTGGAAAAATATGTTATTTAAATGAATATTAATAAAACAAAATTTTAATGTTGAATTATTTTAAAATTTGGTTTTTCTGAGCAAAAGTTTTACGCCATCCTGACATATTTGCGTGTTAGTTAGTTTGTTTCTTCTATCCTATCTTATCTTGTACAATTATTGGCAAAACTTTTCTAAAGCCGGAAGGGCAATTTATGGCCAAGTTTTCGCCTGATATGGGTCTCTGGGTTGCATAAAAATAAATTAAATAAGTCTTACCACAATAAATCTTCATACTCTAATTGCTTTTCATCGTAAATGTTTTTAGTATTTTTTAAATTGTTTGTAGTCAAATTTAAAGAGTTTTCCAATTGTTCCATTTTTAAATTTATTGTTTTTATCAACATGCCTTTTGCGTCGACCTAAAATATTTTTTAAAGAATTACTTTCCTCATTTAAAAAACCGGTTTATATACTATAATACTTTATAGTTTAAATAAAATAAAAATAATAAAGGTATAATAAAAAAACTGAAGATTTTGTACAAAAGGTACACCTTATATTTTAATTATAACTATCCATTTACATGAAAGGCTAAGAAGCCTTGATTTTTAAGTATACTAATAAATAAATACCGGATTTTGGGCCCTTAAAAATTGGAAATTAGGACGCATAAATAGGCAATAAAAACCTATATTTTGGGCCGTTTTAGGCCGAAAGTGCCTAAAATAGGCCTCAACCGCCTAAAATATACGATATAAAATAAAAGCAACACGATTAAACATAAAATTTATTCAGGTAATAAAAATAAAACAAAAAATACATATGTATCTCTTAATATAAAATACATAATAAAAATAATAACACAAACTATTGCAAACAATTGCCCGTATGAATAAAAAAAGAAAATATATTGGAATAAACAGGCGACGCTGAATAAAAAATATAAACAAATACAAAAAAAACACGATACATTGATTCCAACGGTTGTCAAACATATACTTACAATGTAAGTCTATATAAGTCTTACATATACTTACTGGTATATGTTGTGAAAGTTGGCTTTACTAAAGCCGCTTTAGCCATCTATTATCTTTATAGAAAAACTATTTACAGGTGGTAAATTGTGGAGAGTTATTTAATTATGCCTTAGATGGCGACAAAACTGTTAAAAAGTCATACTTGTGGTTCTAGGGTTAATATTATCCATAATTATTTATAATAAATATTTAGATAGCAAAAATACAATTACTTTTTTATTAGGTTTTTACTAGTTTTGTAATTTGTGGTCCTCGTACTCGCCGAGGGCGTCTAGGTGAAATAAGAGCATGAAAGTAGGGTCTAATTAAAAATAATTTACTTTTCCGCAATGAAAAATATATTTTAGGCGCATAAAAATGTCCTTTTAGGACAATAAATTCATATTTCGCCATTTTAGGCTTTTAGGCAATAACAAAGGCATTTTGCCTAAAATCCGGTCCTTGCTTATAAACGTTGATTTTTAAATAAATAAATTAATCCAAAGTTCATTAGTGAAATAATGTCAGTTTAATATTTTTTTAAACAGAACTTGAAGACCAAGGGTGCATACAGGGGTGGAATTTCGCCCAGAGCTGAGCTGGAATATTTTTTATTCGACGACAACATTGAAAAGGACGGCTTTTCGTAGTAGGCCAAATCATTAAAACATACGTCTTCACAACTGCTGTGATTTTTTGTGAATTTATGCATTAAAATATTGTTCATGGATTAATCTTTTATAAAACTTCTGATAATTTTCTAGTGCAATTTTAGTTTAAATTAAGCCCTAAAGTGAAATGTTCAGGTTTTAGTTTTTATAGTTTCAAAGTTTAACTTGGTGACATCCGTCAGTTATTTTCTAAAAAATTATTGCTTTATTGTGGTCGTCGGTAAAATGGCGTTCTTAACTAGGTGCAGGGTATCCCAAAAATTGGGCAGTATAGCTATACCACGGTGTAGAAGTTATTTTACGTATACAAAAAATTATAAATAGTAGTTTTTAAGTATACTGCCTTAGTATACTAAGGCATACCTTAGCTTTAAAATTTTTTATTTTGGATAGTTTAATGTTGTTAAGACTATTTATTTATATAATTAATTAATTAATTTGTATTTGGATAATTTTAATGGACTCTTTTTTGCAAAAAAGACCCAGAAAATCAGTGTTAAAAAAAAATAAACGGGATTTATAACACTTTCAATTTATTTATGCAATCATCGGTTCAGAACTCTTAAAACTACACGCGATAAAATTTCCAATCCAGGCACAATCCTTTGGAATAAATTATCCTTGGTTAATTACAGGTCGATTTTTTATTTTATCAATGGTAATCCCTAGCAATCGCTGCTTTATGTCGCTGCTAACATGTGACAAATAAAAAAATAAACTTTGCACACCCAGTTTTTAATTTATATTTTTAAAACTCAGCTCTACGTAATAATATAATATAGTTACTTAATAACTATTACCTAGTTATTATGAAAGAGCAACTTAAGACTCAAATTTAACTGTATAATATTTAATTTTAATTAATGTTTATGATTTTTAAAACGACAAAATTTTAAGCAAGTTTAAAAGTGAGCTAAATCCACCCGTGTTTACGGTACACAATTACATATACAACTTCAATGAGGAGATCCATTCCAAAACTCGGCTTATCGACTTTTTAATAAAAATGAGTTGGTGGTGTCTGTACATTTAACATGTATCCCCCTATACCCTAAAAAGTTCATAATATTCTAAAACTCACCTTATTCTATTCTATCGTTCCCAGGGCCGGATTTAGCATGGGGCCAGCGGGGCCGCTTATCCGCTTGCAAATCAGAATGTAAATTATCACACTCAAAGTTTTGGCCAGCGAAGACTTTTTTATATAGTCTATATTTTCCGGTGTTTCCAAAATACTGTTTCGTGCTTTTCATTGGACAAAAGATTGTTTTATTGTTTGATTTTGTATGAAAAATAGACAAATAATACTTTTGATGCACTTTTTTAAATTTGCGTAGTATTACAAATACAAACAAAACATAGATCAATTTATATTTTACTTACTCAAGAGTAAAATATATATAAGGTTATGTTCGTATTATTCAAAATATATAAAATATAAGTATATAAAAACACTTTCATTCACAATTCTATTCTACTATCTATGTTTTTGCTATGAAAATGCTTCATTATCGAGATACAGGGTGTTTTGTTTAAAAAAAATTAGTTTTTTATTTATAGCTTAAAAACGCTTTGGCCGATTTTATTAAAATTTATATGGTTTATTAAATAATAAATGTTTCAAGGATAATAAAAAATCACGTAAAGCTCCTCTACCTTAAAAATTTACCATGAGTTTTAATTTCCCAAGTGTCAAAAATTTTAGAAATATTGAGGCCTCCCACCAAATTCGGCCCCAGGGCCTCAAAACTCTTAATCCGGCCCTGGCCATTCCAAAACTTGCCTTATATATTGGTTATATCATGCAGAACTCGGCTTATACGAATGTAATTTTAAATTGAAGCTATACCATTTTAATCAAGGTAGGTATATAAATGTTTTACTAAAAACTGACGTTTACAGAATTTAAATGTCACTTTTAGTTTTCGAAATAATTGGCCTGGGAGTTTATATACAGGGTGTTTCATAATATATGCGCAGGACTTCAGGATGTGATAGCTCATCCAAAAAGATGAAAAAAGTCGCTATTAACTTACCCTCTAAAATGCACAATTTTCGAGATACAGGGTGTTGAAATTTTGGAAAAAAAATCGTTTTTTTCGATTATCTCTGGAACCGTTTATCGTACAAAAAACAGCTTTTGTAAGCATTTTCTACTCATAATAAGCTATGTTTTGTGCCAGAAAAAAATTTTTTTCCTCATAATTGGTGGAGATTTTGAAGGGGTAGCGGGTGTTTTTCTCCTCAACTTCTACGCCCCTGAAAAAAGTACGGTTTTGAGAGGCTCATTCAAACTGCTAATGTTTTCTAGACAAAAAAGGTACTCTTGGTTACAAGCTCTAAAGTTGACCGTTTTCGAGAAAAATCAACTTTTATGTTTAAAAACATGGTCAATTTAAAAAAAAAATATTTGTTTTTTTACTAATTAAACAAAATTTATTTTAACGTTAGAACAAGTAACAAAACCAAACCATAATTGCAAAATAAAAAATGATTCAAAAGTTGTCTTTGCTAAATTCTCCAAACCGTAAAGGTAACGCATTTCGCACATTTCAGCATTTGTGTAAAAAATCATTTTTTATTTTTTTTTTAATTTTGCAATTATCGTTTGGTTTTGCTATTTTTTCTAACGTTAAAATAATTTTTGTTTAATTAGCAATAAAAATTTTTTTTCAAAAAATTGACCATGTTTTTAAACATAAAAAATGATTTTTGTTGAAAACGGTCAACTTTAGAGCTTTATGACCAAGAGTACCTTTTTTGTGTAGAAAACATTGGCGGTTCGAATGGGCCTCTCAAAACCGTACTTTTTTCAGGGGCGTTGAAGTTGAGGAGAAAAACACCCGCTATCCCTTCAAAATCTCCACCAATTATGAGTAAAAAAAATTTTTTCTGGCACAAAACATAGCTTATTATGAGTAGAAAATGCTTACAAAAGCTGTTTTTTGTACGATAAACGGTTCCAGAGATAATCGAAAAAAACGATTTTTTTTCTAAAATTTCAACACCCTGTATCTCGAAAATTGTGCATTTTAGAGGGTAAGTTAATAGCGACTTTTTTCATCTTTTTGGATGAGCTATCACATCCTAAAGTCCTGCGCATATATTATGAAACACCCTGTATATATATATATACACAACTGTTTAAAAAATATGTTTGAATAATACAGGATGTAGGTGGCGCCACTTTGCAAAGAATTTTTTCGGATTTTTATATTTTTTTCGGATTAAGCAACTAAAAATATCCTTTTTTTGTCTGTTAAATTGTTTTAATATCTGCAACATTACAGGAACATTACAATTAAATTAATATGAATTATTATAATAATAATTATTTATCCGTAAGCCATAGGCCTATAATCTGGATATAGTATATATATATGTATATCAAAAACAATAGGTTTTCTACTTTACGCAAGTAGTAGGCAACCAATATTGCAAATAATGAAATGCCTTCCATCTCGCCACCGAGCCGGGCTCGAAGCGCGTCTCCCGAATGGTACGGTCCAATGACTAATGCACCATACCCACCAACACTGACAGACAGCCTATTTCGACCTGTTGGGTCTCATCAGTGTCAGGCAGTCGGTGACGGGAGACACGCATCAAGCTCGGCACTGTTCACTTATAAAGACATAAGTGACCAGGACAGCGGCGAGATGTATCGGCAAGTCAGTCTGGAGACATCTACCGTCTAAAGACGTGGCCTCGCTGTGCGGCGTGCAATCACAATCGTTTTTCCGTTAATGTGAGGGTAGGCATCATATATGGTATGTTAATTGGACCATTTATTTTACCAAATCGTTTAAACGGCGATGATTACCTCCAATTTTTGCAAAATATTCTTCCTGTTTGCTGGAAGATGTACCTGAAAATGTAATACGCAACATGTGGCTATTGCACGATGGGGCGCCGCCTCATTTTACGCGTAAAGTTAGAGATTTTTTGAATGAACAATTTCCTAATCAGTGGATGGGTCGTATAGGCCAAGATCGCCGGATCTAAACCCTTTGGATTTTTACTTGTAGGGTGGTTGAAAAGCTTAGTGTTCAAAAACCCAGTACTCTCGAAGAATTAATAGCACGAATCGAAGATGCATCTCAAATAATTCGCGGAAAACCTATTACAAATATGAAAAAATGTTTTAAACAAAATCTACCTATTTTTAGTTGAATGATCCGAATCTGCAATAAAAAATAGAGTGTTCAATTGGAAATTTTAAAGTTAGCCCCTGTTCCCCCTATAAGGAGGAGAGTATGAGGACCAATTTTAGTACTGATTGATTTCCCCCCTCGAATCATTTAATTTTTATTTTAAACATTTGTTCGTAAAATGCATACTAACTGAGATATTTCAAAGTTTCAAGTTAAATGACTATATTTCGTTTAAAGTATTCTGTTGGCCTGATATGAGTTAGTAGGTCACATGTAAGGTTTTTTACATTTTGCTAAAAAACAACTAATATGGATAAGCCGAGTTTTGGAATGCACCTCCTTAAATAAGTAATTAAAAAATTAATAATTAAAAATTAATTCTTGTAATTATTAAGGTTAATAATATTTATATAATATATTATAATACTACATGTTATGTATATTATATGAATAGTATGCATATTATATACTTATTAATAATAATAAGTTATTATAAATGCAATATATTATAGTGTCTATCATCAGACCATCTGTGGTGGTCTGTGTCTATCAAAAAAATTCCTAATGTGTTACTATTTATGGTAAATTCCACCTGACGGAGTTTAGACTGGGTTATTATTGTCTAAAATGTATACATTTTAATTGCAATTATCTTTCACGAAAAAATGGTTTGTAAAGACTATGCTTAAAAAAACACCATCACAATACGAAACAATTTAAAAACTAGTTTTTGCTAATTTTGCTATAGTGCTATAATAATCTATTAGATGTTAAAAAAAAATTGCGTGCACACGCCTATAGGCGTTACGCCCATATTTCAACATTCAATTTTCATATGAGAATTTTATTGAACCATTTATGGAAGTTTAAAAATTAGATAAAAGATAAAACAAAATTTAACAAATAAAGAATGTCGCAATGGGAGGTGTAATTTTAATTTCTTAATAATAGAACATTATCTCACAGGCGGAGAAAGCGCTCAAAGCCTAGCTCAGTGTTTTCTGCCGAGGCACTTTTCTGCTAATACTATATATTTTTTTAATTTAGCATGTGGGTTGGGTTGGTTAGTTAGTTAGTTAGTTAAATATTTACATTTCTTACAAATTCTTAAACAGTGTCAATTCTTAAACAAAATACTACTTTTTAAAACGATTTCAAGTCTGAGTTTATGCTGGTCGTGGATGTATCATTAGACACGTCCGTTAGAGCACATGACCAATTTGGCCAATCAAAACGATGGACGTGTATATATTTTGTCCACGGTAGACGTTTCTCTAGCCACTACATTTAATAATTCTGTATTAACTTACTACCGCTAACAAAAAAAACTCATACTTGGCTGTGTGAATAAAACTTGTCCGTCAATGTCAAGGTGACATCGAGCTTTGTCACATCCATTAGTCATACCTCGTTTAACTGTAGCCGAAAAACATATAATTATTGTTCGTCTGGAACAAGGTTCTTCGGTAGTCAAGTGGTGATGTTTAAAATTGACAAAATGACGGTAATGGCAGTAAAGCGTCAATGGACGGAAGATGGAAACTTCGAGAGAAGAGCTTGATGCGGAAGGCCAAGAGTCTCGACAGACGCCCAAGACCAGGCACTAATCCACTATCTTCGCCAGGATTCTTTCAGTACGGCACGGAAAACGATTGATGAAACTGTTTTCCGCTGCTCGATGACTGCGAGTCGTAGAATCAAAGAGTCAGAACTGCACTGCAGGGTGGCTGCCAGAAAGATTTTTTAACAGATTTAAGTAAGCAGACTCGTCTGCTGTTCTCGCTAAATCATATTTATCGAGAAAAGACAATCGAGCCATAATGGCCCAATAAAAGTATACCGACCGACCAATACAAAATTTGATGAGGAATACTTGAAACGATGGACGTTTTTCCGTCATTGTTTGAGGGTGGATTAGTTCTCGAGGCAAGGGTGTCTGCTGCAGGATCCGAGGAAGATTCAATGCAGTGTCATGGACTGGTCAATGTCGGTCAATGTGGTCAATGGAGACCTACTGTGAGAGACCTGTACCACGAAAACCAATTTATTATTCAACAGGACAATTGTCCAGTCCATATTGCTCACATTGCCATTGGTTTAGAAATACAAATATCGAGGTTTTGCCGTGGCCGCCTTACAGCCCAGATTGTAACCCAATAGAAAACCTATGGGGCTATATAACGAAAAGACTTTATCAACGAAATTTTTCACCAAATAATGCAGACCAACTCTGGCAAGCTATTGAAGCCATTTGGAACGAGATAAAGCAAGGCGACTTTATAAGACCATTCATTACTTCCATGCCTCGTCTTTTGCAGATATTAATTGACAAAAACGGAGGATGACGAAATATTGAAATATTTTTTTTTAACTTCAACTTGACTTTTATTTAATTTTAGACCTTTCAAATGTGAAGTATTATGTTAAAAGCCATACTTACTCCAACCAAATGATGATGAATAAATCATGAATACTAGATATTTAAGCTGTATGAGTTTTTTTGTCAGAGATAGATACATTGAAATTATTGAGTAGGTAGGTATGCGATATTTTGTCAGGTTTGACGTTTTACATGAATTTATTCTACAGTGACCTGTAAGTTTTCTTTGCTAATTTCGAGCAAAACGCGATAGATGGAGCCACTCTTCCTATGTAATTTCATTATTCTACGGCGATGTATACTAATTTGACTTTTGAACTACAACTACAAATAAGAAGTGTTTTTATATAGGCCTAAGAGTGTTATAATATAAAAACTGTTATAGGCTTGGCAAAAAAAAATTTAATATACATAAATAATAAAGTGGATATTAAGTTCTTAAAAGCGGCCGAAAAATAACACTTTTTTGGCCGCTTTCATTATTTTCCGTTTTGTGGTAGTGCCATCTATTGATTATTATCATCACGTTGGGTGTGCACGACTGACAAAAAGTGTTATTTTGTCCTCGTCCTTTTTAAATCAAAGTGACTTTTTGGCCTTGGTACACAAATAACTATTGTTCAACATTTTTTGTCGACGAATAATAGTGGCGTTTTTGGTGCAAAAATAAAATGAACTGTCAACAGTAAAAACTAGCATTTTATTATTTTTTATAAAAATTACACTAGGCAACAAATTTTAACTTAAAAAAAAGGTCCTGGTTAAAAATAGAATTTTTCGATTGTTTATGACTGAAATAGATCCAAAATGTTTTAAAAAAAAAATTCTGAAGTCGGAACTAAAAAATAGGAGCACAGTATTTTGGTACCATTTATTGCATAGATTTGAAAATTTTAAGATGACGTTACTTTTAACTTACATTTCAGCATTCCATGAACAACATATCTGTACATATTGTAAAAATTTAATGCATGTTTTTTTTATGTTTACTGTTTTTTATCGTTCGAATTATTTTGTTTACTTATTTTTATCGTTATTATTTAACAATTTTTCTTTGTATCATGGTGCTGCCCGTATCGTCTAAATGAGACTTTGAGAAATTTTTTGGTCGCCGGATTTGCGTCGAGCAGGTGAAAATCTATAGGACTGTGCTATTTTTATTACCGACCTTTTTTATTTACTTATTTTTATCGTTATTATTTAACAATTTTTCTTTGTATCATGGTCCTGCCCGTATGGTCTAAACGAGACTTTGGAAAATTTTTTGGTCGCCGATTTGCGTCGAGCAGGTCAAAATCTATAGGAGTGTGCTATTTTTATTACCGACCTATTTTATTTACTAATTTTTATCGTTATTATTTAACAATTTTTCTTTGAATCATGGTCCTGGTCTCTAAACGAGACTTCGGAAAATTTTTTGGGCGCCGGATTTGCGTCGAGCAGGTCAAAATCTAAAGGACTGAGCTATTTTTATTACCGACCTTTTTTTATTGTTTACTAGTGTTATTATCCTGTCTCTAAAAATAAGTTTTTTTAGGATCTGAAATTTTAGTTTTAAAAAATGGTTTTCTACTTAAGGTGTAGTGTCCATATTCTGAGAACTGGTACTGGTAGTCACGGTTTTTGGATAACCTTGTCTTTTGGGTCGTAGACTACGGCCCGTAGTAGAGTAAGATTTTTTACTACTGCTATTAAGTGTAGGCAACACCCATGCAGGGCCGCGACCGTTTGGACGATGGCTGATTACATCTCACCGCTGTCGCTGTACCTGTTTGCCTGCATAAAGCTTTTGGCAGCGTGCTTACAAACCACGGCTATCCGGCACTGATGAGACCGACACAGGCTGTCAGTGTCTAGTTGTGTAGCACGCTCGAAAAAAAAGAACACTAGTAAGGTATTTGGCCAGTTTTTACTTTAGATTACTTATTTATGCTTTTTATTGACAAATCAATGGGTCCAGATTTTGATTAAATTAAATCCAGCTTTGATTGTCCTAGCACATATTTTTTAGAGCAGTATATAGGTAATAAATCATAAGTGTTTATATTATAATTTAGCAGGTATGTTCCTTAAAGTAAATAAAAAAATTAGATATTTGTTACGTAGGTATATAGATTTTGCAATTATGTAGTGACGACTTTACATTGCATGTCCTGACACAAAGTCTGTAAACAGGTGCCGCTATTCTGCCCGGGGCTTTTTTAATTCAATAATTTGATAAATTCAAACTCTAGATATTACGTGTGGGAAAAACTAGGTTACTATGTGGTTATTACGTAGTGCCGTAATTAAAAAATGGCATTTCCATATTCCTACGTCACTAAATTTATTATCGTGTAAATAATTGAATAAATATCTAATTAACATTAATACATAATTTATTTATAGACCATTAAGTATATAGTATATAAAGTATAAGTATATAGTATATAGGTATGGCAAATGCGCTGAGCTTAAAAATAAGAAAAAGGGTTAATAAAAGGGTTACCTAATAAATTTTAATATAAAAAATAAAAAAAAATTAACTTACTTCGTTTTAATAAAAACATTTTTATTATAGCCAAAATTCATCAAATTACCATATCATACCAAATCATAAATTCCAATAAAAGATTTTTAGAAGAGTACAAAGAAACTATATTAAAAAAATACCGTGTAATATTGTAGGAGAAAAAGTTTTTCCATAGTTGAGTTAAAATTTCTTAAAAACTTGATGGAGCAATTCTGAGGTCAAATTCGAATTCAGGACGTCAAAAACATATAGACTGGTTCCTATCCAAAAAGGTTGAAGACTACTACTTTATAATCTGGAACCGCTATGAGTGGGCCCAAAGATTTGAAAAAATAGATTACCAACAAGTTGAAATAAAAGTTCGCTGAAAAAAATGTAATCAAGTTTCATGCCTCTGATTATATTTCCACCCCGGGCCCCCTGTCTAGTGGGGCCCCAAAATCTTAAGTTGTCTTTTTCAGTCCAATAAAAAAATCTAAAATTGTATGTACACTCACCTGCAAAAAAACCGGCCACAAGTTGGCCGAGTTTGATGATTTTTTTTACTTGTTGGTTGACTCTTCCGTAACGATGCTATGGTAGAGTAAGAGTAAGTAAGAAAAGGTTTTTTGCCTGAAATTTGTGACACCATGTGGGGTGCATCAGCAATAACATTGAACGTCAATTTAAGTCACACTACAGTGTGACTTAAATAATAATAATAATAATAATAATAATAATCTATCTTTTCTTTACATTTTGTTTTTATTCACGTTATTATCTATGATATTAACGAATATACACTGTTACAATATGAAATATCCGTCTAAGATAACGGTATTTTCTCATTTGACAACTTTTACCGTCATATTTAAAAATAAATGCCATCCGTTCCAGCGTATATTGACTTTACACTAATTTATTTTTACATGAGGGGACTTTAAAACACTGTAGTACAGTGACTGTACCTAGTCAATAACAAAGATAATACCGCGAATAAAAAAACGCAACAAAACAAACAAAAAGATAGGGCTACAGTAAAATTTTAATTGACATCCGCTGTTATTGCTAGTATATTCCACTGGGTGTCTCAAAATTCGGGGGCAAATTTTTGTCGTAATTTTGCAACCTGTATATGCTCAAATTAAAATCAAAATAAAAATGTTTATTTTAGCACCGTTACAGAAGATTCAAGCAACAGTTAAACAAAAATCACCAAAATCAGATAAGCGGTTTGCGAGAAAATCATACGAACACTTTATCCGAGGAGTTGCCTTTAAAACAGTGTATCTTCGTTAATAAAAGATAATAACGTGAAAAAAAAAACCAAATTGTTAGAAAAATTTATAACCACAGTATGATTTTAATTGAGACCCATTGTTATTGCTGATGCACCCCGTAGGGCAAAAAACTTCTTCTTACTTTTGAACCCTGTATATGCTAAAATAAAAATCAAAATAAAAATGTCTACCATGGCTGACAATTTTTGGTGGCCGGTTTTTTTGTCGGTGAATGTACATAAAATTTTAGATTTTTTTTTATTGGACTGAAAAAGACAACTTAAGATTTTGGGGCCCCACTGGACCGGGGGCCCGGGGTGGAAATATAACTTAATTTTCAGTTGTTGGTAATTTATTTTTCCAAATCATCTGTGGGCCCACTCATAGCGGTTCCAGATTATAGAGTAGTAGCCTGCAACATTTTTGGAGAGGAACCAGTTTATATTTTTCTGAAGGTTTATCAAAATAAAAATGTCTCGTTACGGAAGAGTCACTTAAAAAAATCATTAAAATCGGATGAGAGGTTCGTAAGGAAATCAACATTAAAATTGTTGCCAATTTTTGCCGTATATTGTTAGGGTCGCAATTTGGGATGGAATAAACTGTTTTTTATATTTAACTAATTTAGATTTATTTAATAAAATATCTGCCTTTTTTATAAATCGACTTTAATCTCTTAATTCTTGACAAACTCTGTTTTAGCTACGGCCGATTATTCAAAAGGAGAACTCTGTACCACCACCATTTCTCTGCCTGCCCCTTTTGTCGGCTAAAGGAGTTTTATTTTATTGGGGTGGTTTATAAAGATTCCTTTTATAAAATTTGCCGAAAGCAGTTTCAATCTCAAAACAAGCTATAAATCAAATCCACGGACCACACAATGTCACAAAGGGTACATTCTTAGAATAGTTTTATTGGGGGTCTTAACAATATAGATATAAATGTTTCGGTTTTTGAGGCCCTCGTCCGCAAGGGGCTCCCAGGATCAAAAAGCTTTACCATAAAATATAAACTGATTGAAGAAAAAATACCGCGGAGTTTCTAAAGAATAAAGAATAACATGGTATGATGAAAACCAAAATAAACTAGATAAGATTTTCGCTGGAAAAAAATGGGTAATCAATGTCCCTGATTACATTAAGAGTCTTGGGCCCCGATACGAATGACTTGCTGAGGATCTACTTATCAATATCAAATAACATAACATTAATATTTACATAAAAAATTGCGCTTGCACAATGTACCGTACATTGTGCATTAAAGCACGCGCAGTTTTTTTCTGTTTTTTACTGTTGTTTCCATTTTGTACTGACTGTCTTATTTTGGGAAGCCATTTGTATATATGACGTTCATACTCCTTCTGTAGGCTCTATGGTTTCAGCAAAACAAAAATATACTGTTGACGTTGACAGTGGTAACCAACCATCCATGAAACAAAACGCTAACGTCCCAGGTAGCACAACGAGATGAAACTGTGACGATTTGTGTTCATTGAGTCCAATTGGACACAAATCGTCACGGTTTCGTCACGTTGTGCTACCTGGGGTTAGGTATATAAAAATATTCCTCACCAAAATAATAATAAGTAGTATTTATATAATTTTATAATATCGATAGTTTTTATAATAAACTATCGATAATGCTGCCATCTTACAAAAACTATCGATAGAATTTTAGTCACGTTAACGAGCTTCTATAGAAGTTTATAAAACGAATTGCATCCTACTGAGATAAATAATATTTCTACAATCTAACTGAACGTTACATTTGCTAGTGTAATGTTACAATAGTTATTAGTTATTATAAGTGTTAAAAAGCGACTTTTTCATGCGAGTGTTTAAATTGTCCACGAGGCCGTTAGGCCGAGTGTGCATTAACACAAGCTTGAAGACAGATTTTCTCACAAGTGAAATATATTTTTATACAATGTTTTTCTACGACCCTTTTATTTTTTATTATTTTCAAATACGAAACAAAATAATTAATTTCTTTTCACCCGGACCTGTCACTTTTCACACAGAAATGTCACTTTACATTCGAGTTTTGCCTTGCCAATGAAAAGATTCATTTTTTAAGCAACGATGCCATTAGTAATGTAATGTAATGTAAGGTAATGGCCCATTACAAAATGTGGCTTTTACATAGTGGTCGTAGAAAAAAGCTTTGTGGCAATAATCCTGCAACTTTGCAGCAAAGCCTTATGTCCGGTTTAGCAACATTTTATTTGAAATGTTACAATTGAAGGGGTTAGAATAGAAAGGGTATAAGTGCAATTTCTTTAATTTAGGAGATAAGTTCGTTTTGTGAAAGATAAGGTTCCGACGTATCGAAATGAAAAGGATTTAAGTAATTTTCATACTTCTAGGGACCTCTATTATCCAGTAGAAAAACATTACTAAACAAAATTCTTCACTTTTTTATGGTAACATAACTTTAACTTCAAATATCTCCAAAAAATGAAAATGTTACTTATACCCTTTTTATTCTAACCCCTTCAATTGTAAATATGTTGCTAAAATGAAACTTTATTGCAATGTTACTAAATGTTTTGGTAAGGTTTCCTTGCAACGTTGGGCTCAACTTCTGGAACATTCCATATTCTATGTTACAAATTAAATGTTATTTTAAAGTTGCACTTAAATTAAAGATAAATAACTTTAAATGGTTTGAATTCAAGTTGAATTATTCAACCACAGAACAAACACATATAATAATTCCTAAGTTTATAACCCATAAACGGATTCTAGTAGAGTTATTAAACTCCACGGCGTAAAGTCCACAAAATTTGTATGTATGTACATATATGTATGTATGTTAACATATATGTATGTAATCGTATGTATATATACATACGATTTTTTTATAGACTTTAGATTGTATTGTAAAATCCTCCCCTGAATCCGAAAATACCGTCAAAAATTAAAAAATTCTGAGCAGTTTGTGAAATATAGTCAATTACATATTATATGAAAAATTGACTATAGGTATTGTACACTGTTCAAAATTTTAGCTAATTTTTACCTAAAATATTAGACTATATAGGACCATTGATTTTTTAAGGTAAACTGCTTAAAATGAATTCAGAGGAATATTCCCCTTTTAAATTAGTGAATTCTTTAACTGATATTTTTAAAGAAAATGATACAATTAATTAAGCAAAATTACTTAGGTTTCAATAATACACCTTAGATCGTAAGTGATATTGCCTGAGAATAAAAGAATAAATTTCCTGTTTCTAAGGCAATTTTCTTAAATCTGAATTTTCGGGAGTACCTTCAGGATATTTTTTTTAGTATTGACCTTATTAACACATCTTTTTTTCAAATAATAAATATTAAATAAAATAAATGTTGTTTATTTTTTTGATGGGCGAGGAGGGGCATGTTGTGTCCTGGTTTTTCATTTTAGAAAGTTGGTCACCTTAAAATGTGAATAAAATCATTAGAAGTACACATTTTACTGTGTCTAGCTCTTAGAAGCATTAAAATAGACAAAACAAAATTTGAAGTTTTATTTTGACTGACATTAAATATCAATTAAACACTAGATTTATCAGATGTAAACACATCATTAAAGAGAAGTGTTAAAAAAAGTTACTAACACGTAATTATATATATTACGTGACAGTTTTAGGGACTTTTTTAATCCTATAAGTAAGGTTGGTAACATCCCTGGTAGAAATTAACGTTTACCTCCATTCAGAAAACGTTGGAAATTTGTATAATAATTTGTTATACTCATAACGTTGTTTGAGTGTGTGATTTTAAGTGGGAAATACATAGTAAAAACGTTGTCTGGAAAACGTTGGGCGAATGTTGCTAAAAACGTTGTTATAACGTTTCCAACCATATATTCAAATTACTTTAAACTTTTTTAAGTTTCAACTAAAAATTTTTAATGTGGATTTTTAAAAAACAAATTTTATTTATAAAAGTAAAATCAAACTCTGCAATACAATTTTTAAAATCATAAGCCTCTTTCAGAACCTCGTAATTGGTGAAAAAAATTAGCATTTTAAATAACAGAACTCTTGCATAAAAGGAACAATCTTTTTTTATCAAAGTAATTTATTAATATCGAGTATCAAGAAAATTATTTCCCTAAGGTAGGGGAATGAAATTTAAAGAAAATTGACTGATACAGGATTTCATTAATTTAGTTTATTATAAAACACTATTTTAAATACCAGAACTTTTGCATAAGAGGAACAATCTTTTTTTTTTACACCCAAGTAATTAAAGTAATTTATTCATATCGTATATCAGGACCAATCTTTCCCTTAAGGTAGTTTAATAAAATTAAAAAAGAAATTTAGCTAAGTCTGTGTCAAAAATACGGCCGAAATACACATGACCTACTTTTAGCTACATAAAATTAAGTCCTGACAACAAACTTTTTGAAGGGATTTTTTTTAAACCTTTAAAATGATTTTTTATGTAAAATATAAATAAATAAAGCCCCAAAATACATTTTAAGAATAAATTTAAAAAAAAATGTAAAATAAAAATAACATAAAAAATTAATATATTTATCAGTGGCGTCTTGACTCTTGAAGTGTAAGGATGCTTAAAGATAGTTAAGCAGCAGCGTATACGATACAAACGTAGTAAAGTATCAAAGTGAATCTAAGTTTGCGGAAATACCGGTAATCGGTAATAAATAAATAAATAAATAAATAATCAAACAAGTGATAACGTGATAACTGGTTAACGCCGTAAAATAATAAAAAACAATATAGATTCTACACGTGATATCCGTCCCAAGTGCAAAAGAGTGCAAATTGTGTGTGGTACCTCCCCCTGGACTGTCCTCAAGTGTTTGACCTGATTAAAAGGTGTGAGAGAGACGATCAGTTCCAATGAAAATTTTCTGGGCTACGACACATGCGATAAGGATCAATTTTAGCACACTGCCTGGCAATATCCCGAAGTCCAAGTCTGCATAAACTAGATAAGTAGCTACCAAATTGCATGAACATGACCACCCAATAATATTAATACTAGTTAATTCGAAAATTAATTAGTCGTAAACAATTTAGAAGATTCTCATGCAAATGAAACAGTAAAAAAAAAAGATAAACACAAGGGCACATAAGAAGCCATTAATCACTCAAGTTACGATAAACATTAGGCAAAAGAAACCATCCTAAAGAAATTATTTATTTATGTTTACATCTATAGATTACGAAGACGTAAGGGGTCATAAATTAAGTAAAAACCGTTAAGTAAGCGTACGCACAGTGGGAAAAAATAAATAATTCGAGGGTCGACAATTCCAGTAGGTTAAACGAATTTCCACATAGTCAGAGGGCACTAATTACGGCGGGGTACGGCCGGCAACACTTCGGTTCTGAAGATAAGACTCAATCGCACAGGGGGGGCAAACAATTCCAAAGCGGCTATCAGGAACCGAAATCCGACTCGGACAGCGACGAACAGGAAGTACACCAACAAGGACAGGTTCTAGCAGCATACTAATCCACCCACCCCCATTCAGGAATACCAAATGAATGGGGTTATTACTAAAGCCCTGGTTAAGGAGGATTCCGGATTGTACTTAGTTTTGGGTCAGTTCAATGTCCTCCAAAAACCCTTCCTATAAACTGGACGTATGGCCCGACCCGGCTGACAAAAATTCCGGGAGCGGCCTTAACCTCTGACACTGTCATCCACGACCTCCTATAGGATCCGAAGTTTTACGCCGGCTGGTAGATCCACCCTATAGGGTGGATCTACCAGCCGGCGTAAAACTTCGGATCCAACAAACACAGGTAATGCTGTGATTTGACGGGATACGCAGGAGAACGGAAAGGGGGTAAAATAACCCCGGGAGATAGTGGATGATAATATATTTGGGGACTGCCATACGTTCCCATACTCATACTCATACTCATACTCATAAAAAATTAATATATTTATTGTGCATATAAATTTTACAACAACTTCTTTGTCAATAGTTTCAATAAAATAAAATTTTACTATCGTAGTTTGGTGATAACAGGGGTACACGGAGCAAAGGAGCAAAAATTCAAATTTACCGCTCTATCACGAAAAGTGTTTATATTATTATTATTTTTTTCGCAAATTCTGCCGTGTTTTTTGGGAAAATATACTTAAAAAATAAGGTAATTTTGATTCGATAGACATGGCAAATATGCTTAAAGGCAAATACCTATATGAATGGCATATATGCACAATAAATTTATTTATAATACATAACCTAAACAACAATAACAATCGAATATTTTTTTTTCAAAATAGCTAAAACTCAATTGTAAATTTTTTGTTATATTTTAATTTGTATACTTTAAGTATAATATAATACTATTATTTAAATAATATTGTTTAGATTTTGTTATAACAATTATAATTATAATAATTATAATTGGCAATATTTTTTATTTTTAAAAGTATGTTTTTTGTACTGTTTTTAAATATTTTTTTCTTTTTTTCATTAATTTTGGCAGTGTAAAATCCTACGCAAAATTATTTAAAAAAACCATCGTTTAAATAATACAATAATCCCAAATATTTCCAACGTATTATAATACATAAATCCCACATATTTCCAACGTTATATAATACACAAATCCCACCTATTTGCAATGTTTTATAATACATAAATCCCACCTATTTCCAACGTCATATAACGGGACATTTCGACATAGGTACATAAAAGTTAGGTTCTTCCAACATGAAAAAAACGTTGTTTCTACGTAAACTTTACAACAGTCTTAAACTTTAAGTGTCATAAACGATGACATTTGACGTTTCTAAATTTACTTAAGATTTATTGTTTTATTTTCAATACGTTCTGTTAGCTCTTAGAAAAAGTATAGTATACCTAGTAGCTTACTTACAAGTTGTAAGTTGTAAGTTACAAATATCGTTATGTAATATACTATTTCCAATCCCCAATAAATTTATTAGATATAAAGTTATTCTCACAAAATACCAATTTTATACAAATTTTAATGAATAAAAATCAAAAATGTCTTTATAAAGAAACGAGTGAACTTTAAATAGGTACATTTATTTATATTTTCTAAAAGAATGTAAGTCAAAATAAGGAAGAAATCGCCCAAATAGCATTTGGACGTCCGGCCAACGTCGCTTATAACAACCCGACGTCGGTACACAACGTCTGCGCGACTACGTATTTACTTGAATCTGCACCAAAATGGGGAATAAAAATCCTGGTCGGTACGACGTCGGACGCGACGTCGTATTAAGAAAGAATTCCTTACTAAATTCAACGTCGGTTTGGACGACTCTCGCGACGTCGTCTTGTTCCAAAACAATATACTCGGGACGACCTTTCTAACACTGGCCGCTAGTGATTAGCGCCCTCTTGATTAACATTGTGTAATCATAGAGTACGAATATATTTTAACCAACAGATGGCATCATGGCATCAAACACAATCATCCATACAAACGAAACAATCATGTCGCTTACACTAACTAATTTATAGATATTATTTTCGTTAAGAATGAAATTGTATCGCAGAGAGATTCTTGAAAAATACAAACACAGGTCACTTTACTGATGAATGTGACCGAGGTGGATCGAAAAAAATTAATGCGCCCTAAAAAATATTTAAATTAACAATTTTTTTCGGAAGAAAAAAAATAATCATATTTTTTTTGTGCAGATATCAATGTGAAAATGCACCAAAACATCTTTAAGAATTAACTAAAAACTACGAGACATAATTTTTAACTTTATTTTAAACATTCAATGGGTAAAAGTGAATATTCGTGATGATCATTACTCGAGGATGATATAAAAATGGCGTAGTTGGGAAACTCCAGATATTTAACCGTACTCCGACGAAGTGTCTATAAATTTTTACTGTTTCATTACTTATTTGGACCAAGAGGACAACCAAGTCTTAAAGCTTGCACCATTTCCGACCGCGGTGCACCCTTCGTATTACATTACTACGTCGGTCCACAGAACATAATCGTCGGTCCGACTTATTTGCCCCAACGTCGTTCCGGGTCTGTAGACAAAACTATCACATGACTAAAAATAGTAACCTTCTTTATCTCTAACCTTACTTATTTTGGATGGTGACTTGTTTGTTGATTAATTCTTTGTTGGTCTGTGTCTGTTTTTCACAAAAAATGGGCGAACATCATTTTAAAGTTGTTCAAAAAGATCTAGGGGAAGTCGAGCCGGTACCCCATCAATGGGAGGAAAATGGGGTTTTATATTGGCCCATAGACCCATAGATAGACCCATAGATAGACCCATGTATAGACAACTTGTCTCTGCAACAAACGCAAGATAGAAAAACGCAACGCAACTATACTTCTTCTTTCTTGGTGGCTCAACGCCTTAATGGTCTTGGAATCAATGTACCATTTTGACCAGCAACAAGTGGATTTTGAACTTTTTCAGGCTAGTTTACCATGTGGTTATCTCGGCTAGTTCTTTTTTTGTTAATCATTCGCAACCGTGATTAATTTGAATTTATGTATAAAATATAGACAGGTATTAAAAAAACATAGGGCCTAGCATACTCCTTGGGAAGGAAACTATAAGAAATCACAACTTTAACTTAGATGATTTTAAGAAGTTGAAAATAACTACATATGTATCTATATGATAGGGTGATAGAATGTTACTGATATTAAATGGTGGTTTATGTCCCAGCAATAACAACGCAACTATAACCTCACTTTCAACCATAGAAAAATAAACAAAACAACACATTTTTGACCTACAGTCCGACGTCCCATTTGCACTACTTCGCAACGTTGCCTTCGAGGGAAAGAAGCCAACGTCGGACCATCGTTGCCGTACTCCAGTAATATTTCCTACATATATTTAAACGTTGCGCGGACGTCATCAGTGGACAGATTATAATACTCTATAGGTGTTATAGTCGCAGACGTTGTGCAGTCGTCGTCTGGACGACTTTTTGCAACTTTATATTAGAAGTTCGAAAACAACTTTGATTTGCACAATGACCGACGTTGGTTCTGGTACAAATTTGGTCGGGAGTCGCGAAGCTCTAATGAAAATGCTATTTGGGCGTATTGTTTTGCTTTTGAAACTTAAAAATATTTATTCTATAAAAGAAAAATAATTGCAAGTTATAAAAAATAAGGCAAATAAGGCGTGCAAAATGTTTTACTATAGCTTTCATGCCACGATGTCAAATATTGTTGCACTGTAATATTTTTTTCTTAACTTTTTTTCCAAAGGATGACTCATCCAGTCCTTGAATTATCCAGGATCGCAGGCCAGTGCCTGTAGGATGAGCAATCTTGCAGTAACAAAATAAACTTGTCAGTGTAAGTGCGGCCGAAATGGGGAACGGATGACTCATACCTCCCGAATTGCCCACCCAGAATAACGCAACCCCGATTCCAGGAATCCGGAAAATAAGCGACAGTGAGTCATGCGACGCGGGCGCCGCACGATACGCTCTCGACGCGTCAACAGGCGTCGAAAATATAACGTTGGAAATGAAACACTCGATAAACTCTATAAAAACTCGTTTAATATTATACTAAATCTATACCAAATACTTTAATATATGTTTATATTAAAGAATTCAGTATAGGTTTAGTATACTAAGTATAGTTAATTTAAAAAAAAAGTTTAAACAATTTTTTTTAAATAATCTAAAATTGTCAAAGAACATTTAAAGATTTATTTATTAAAATTTTAATAGTAACACAGTTCCACACGTTTTCCTCCCATAAAAATTTTTAACAGATTTTTAAAATATAACTTAAAAAAACGTACCTGTGTCTCACCGATTCACGAAATCACGTCTTAAACATCCATTCTTATTATTTTATTATTTATTATTTTAACCTATACATCTGCAGATTTTTAATACTCTATTTTGTTATAAATCATTTTTTTCTTTAGATATTGTTTGTTTTTACATAATTCACAAAGTATACTTGGAAAATAATAATTTTAATTATTACTTATTATTGTTAAAAAAATTATTTCTGGTTTTAATTTTTGTTTTTTTTTTAATAAAACAACAGAATTGTATTTATCTTATTTTTTAGTTTCTTAAGGTAATCGTTTTTATGAGTTTTATTTATGTTTACTAGGAGTAGAAATGTGTTTCTCTCTTGTCTTAGGGGCCGTCCATAAATTATGTCACACACTTAGGGGGGAGGGGGATTTCGTCGAAAATGTGACAGTTTGTGACAGCCGGGGAGGGGGGGTTTGGTAGGTTGTGATGTCACAAAATTATAAAAATATTTTGGAATTTAATAATTAATAATGGATATAAACTGAATATTAAGATTTTATTTTAAGCAAAAATTTCGTGGGGTAGACCTTACATAAAAATTAAATCAGTGTGACGTGACGCCAATGGGGAGGGGGAGGGTCCCATAATTTGTGACACTTTGTGACAAGTGGGGGAGGGGGGGGTCAAAAATATTAAAAAAACGTGTGACATCATTTATGGACGGCCCCTTAGGTCACTACTAAACCATTTAATACCGTGTTGTTTGGAATCACTCTTTATTTTAATTTCCGGAAAAGAAAACTCAGAAACGTCAGTCAATATGATAGTATGTTAATTTTAAAGACGTTTTCTACGTCTTTTTAGTGTTTATTAAGTATTGTGACTGGGGTAGGTAAATATTAACTCACACAAATTAACATTTAAGTTAAATTAACATTAAACTGATTTGGATTAAACAGTCATAAATGCACAGATGTTAAAATTGTGGAAAGAGTCCATTATTTACAAATTTAGGGGCGGTCGTTATTACTCATGTATTTTTACCGTAAATTGGAATTAGGCGTGATTTTACTAGAGAATTCTCTAGTAAAATCATACTTAAGTCGGCTCGATAAGATACATTTGCTATGGTTATTATGTACGTATTAGTAGTATTAGTATTTCGAGAACACTCTTATTATACCGGGTGCGTTAAAAATACCGGAAATTTTTAAATTTAATCTGTTGAACAAAAAGCCAGCTGAAAACAAGCTTTTGAAGCCATTTTTTTTTAAACTGATGGGGATTTTCGAAAAATTAGCCTATTTTTTATCGTTTAACAAATTACTTTTTTGTATTTTAGAAAAAGATAAATTTTCCAGCGAACGATAAAAATGATTCACCTGAAGACCACTTTACTTCATTTAAAAAAATTATTGTCTACAACCTAACACCCTGTATTCATGTTGCAGTTAACGTTAAACGAACGTTTAATAAATACGTTGTAAAACAAGTATTTGTGGAGTTTTATTTATTATAGAACTAACGTTAGAAAGGACATTAATATGAATTTAAATATAACGTATAAATAAACGTTATAAATGAGGCAAAAACAATCTTTACGTTATTAATAGACGTATATTAAACGTTTTAAATGTAACATTTCGAAACGTGTAATGATCGTTTTCTTAACGCCAAAATTAAACGTTTATTTATTAGTATTGTTAAACTTTATAATCTGCGACATTTTAAAGTTGATTGTACGTTAAAAATATACGTAAAAACAAAATGGTGTTACAGTTTAAAAAACGTTTAATTTATGTATGTGTGTTTACAGGGTACGATTATTTGTCGGGAACATATAGGCGCTTACGTTATAAATCGGTAACAAATTAAAAAGAAGAGGGGCTTACAATAATAAAAATATTCAAACTGACCAATATTAGATTCCAAAATTGGAATAACTATTATGTGCATCTTATCGACACTTTGATAAAATAAAAAGTAATTCAACAAAATTGTCGCTTACGAAGTTTTGTCAAATAACCATCAATATAAAGCGTTTACATTGACATTTTATGAAATTTTCAGGATTTTCGTACCAAACTTTTTATAAATGATGATTTTCAATTGTTTATCTGTACAATTTCATGTAATTACGTTTTTTCTACAGTAGGGTGATTAGAGAAAAATAAATAACTAAAACAATCAAGCATAATTATTAATAAAATAACATGTTGTATGTAATACACCTCGTTATATCAATTTTTAGGTTAGATATATCTTTTCTCTTTAAAGTTATGTTATTTGAATTTCCACAGTTTATTGGGAAACCGGTAAAAACTCAACCCAGGATTTCCTCTCGAAAAACCCAACCCAACAACACAACAAATCGTGCCAAGGTTTTTTTTCGATATTTTAACATTTTCTGGATTTATTCTTAAAAACACTCGTTTGTAACATACGCGTTTGAGAGCTGCTTCTTAAAAGCTGAACTTTTGTCACGATGATAACGGGCACGTGGTGGCGCTACTAGCGATACTTCTTTAGGGTATAAGCAACTTTTTTGTTGACATTTTGAAGTCAAACTTTTTTAGCGAGGGTAAACAAAAACTTGGCGGTACGAAAGATGAAACGCAGTACGAAAGGTGAAAGGCGTTTCGAAAGATGAAATGTACATGCCTGCGTCGCGACGCGTCGTATTAGAATCATAAATTAAAAAATGATAGACATATTTGCACAGTACTTCAAAATAAAAAATAAGTGGTAAAAATTTGCATATATGCCAGATGTCTAAAATGGGTTATGACATGTCAAAAATTAGTTATACTTATTTTTGACATCTGTCATAGACCATTTTAGACATCTGGCATATATGTCTGGCATATCTGTCACCTAACTACAGTTGTCAAAAATGACATATGTATAACATGAAATGATGTTAAAAATGACATACGTTAAATGTGACACATTTTTGATAATTTCTGTCTCCTGTTTTCACGATGAAAAAGGATAAATAGTCGATCCTGTTTTCATGATTAAATAGGGTCAAATCTCGATCCTTTTTGACTACGAAAACAAGTGACAAAAACCGCATCGAAAAATGATCAAAAAGGAACAAGTTTTAAAACGCGATCATTTGTCGATCAGTTTTCAATGTGTATTTAAAATTTTAAATTTTAAATGATCACTTAGGGCCGGTTTTTCAATCATAGTTAAAATTACCAACTTTCTAAAATGAAAAACTAGGACAACATGCCCCTACTCGCTCTTCCAAAAAATAAACAAAATTTATTTTATTTAATATTTATTATTTGAAAAAAAGATGTGCTAATAACGTCAATAATAAAAAATTATCCTGAATGTACACCCAAAAATTCAGATTTTTAAATTAATTTTTAACCTGATCACTTTTAATAAAAAAATTAGAACAAATCCTAAAAAAGTGGGAAAAACTTATAATTTAAAAAAAGTTTACCGAGGTTTTTTCTTACTTTTTTACTTTCGTTTTATAATTTTTTTTCAAACAAGATTTTTTATTGCGTTTTTCTCTTCTAAATGTACTTCCAAAGTTTTAGATTTTTAAATTAATTTTTATCTTGAGCCCCGACCACTTAATAATAAAAAAATAGTATAAGCCAGGATCCTTTCTGCAAAACCAGGACAAAACCGGTACACAATTAAAACCAGGACACATTAGCAAAAACCAGAACCTGTCCTGGGTAAACCATAGTTTAAACTTGGTTCAGGATTTAAACTTGGTTCAGACAAAATAGGTCCTTTTCAATCAAAGTTCAAGCTTGACTTTGGTTTAAACTTAATAAAAAAATGAACCGCCACGATTGGCCGTTTAAACAAAGTTCAACTTGGCTTAACTTAATTTTTCTGCTTTATTGTGTATTATTTCTTGTTTTGTGATCTCTTATTATTGTATTATTTCTTGTTTTGTGATCTGTTGTTATAATAAAGCAATGGATATGTTTAAGGTAGTTAGTGAGGGTCATAAGAAAATTGGCAAATTCCTAAATAACACTAGTTTACAAAATCGAAAAAAAATTCTGCCCACCATATCCCATTATAATTTTCCCATGTATTTTGACCCACTAAACACGAAAATCACACTCAATTTTTTTTCTTGGAAGCGTTTTTGAAATATGAATTTTCATTTGTTTTTTTTTAATTTTCGGAGGTGTTTTGACTTTTTGAGTATAGCTTGAAATCTAATTGATCGATTTGTTCAAAGAAGCCCTTAAATTGAAGGTATTTGATATTTTCTAAAACTTCCTTTTACATACTTTTGATATCGGATAAGTATTTTGACGCTAGCGATTTTAATAGCTTAAAAATTCGTTTTTATGGCAACAATTCAGGTCGAAAATTTACATATCGTCCTGGGAAAGGTTTAAATCAAACAGATAAGTGAAGCCAACATTTTTACAAAAAAAACAAGCTAATGTTGATAAAGATACATGGAAAAATGGTTATGAATTTTATAGTGGAAGACCAAAATTCAGCTTTTTGACGATTTTTATTTTATTTTTTTTCTTTTATTTTGTGTGTAATTAAATTGGAATTTTTTGAGTTTATTACGTACTTTTTTCACCGAAAACATTATTCAAAATTTAAATTTGAGATGACTCCGCAAACGTGAATTATAGTTACATTTTACTGCTATTTTTTGATATTTCAACAAGATATTTTTATCATGGTTTTATTTAGTTAATAAAAAGTGTAAAATGAGTAAAATAAGTAGAGAGTTTGGGTGCGTAAATAACCCGGACTATTTCCCTCGTCTTAATTTCCACCAATCACAAACGGGCAATTTTGAATTACAAATGGTTTCTAGGTGGAAAAACTGTATGACAGCACCTGTAAGCAGTTTTTTCGAGTTTACCCACGGCAAAACTTGACAGCTGTTGTCACCAAAAATTGCAATTTATATTTTAAATTTACCATAAATAATTAAGTTTGTAGTATTTTGTGATTAAATAAATTACCTACCTATTTTTTAGTTTTTAAATTAATACCCACATATTTATTATGTATAAAAAATAGGTAGTATCAAATATCATTCGGGCATATAATTTTTCCTGTGAAAAAAATCGAAAAAACACAATGCCAAGTAATATTTTTTAACAAAATGCATTCGTGCAGGTGCAAAAATCCTCGTCTTCGACTCGGATTTTGGTTGCCACCAGCACTCATGCTTCTTGTTAAAATATTACTAAGCAACGTGTTTTTTCGAATTTTTTCGGAAAAATTAGATGCCCTTATGATATTACTTACGACAATCTGGGCGACGTAAGTGATGAGCACGGATAAAGTTTTCACCAGCAAATGAAGGCTATGGAGCGGCGGTAACACGGCTTCTGGGATGCAGCTATGATGGGTGATTACATTTGGTCCCTCATACGAGAAAAGGAATACGAAAGCAACAAAAAACAAATGCTTAAAACCTATGCTTATTACAACAAAATAAAACTTTCAATATCTTCAATCTTTAATATTTATTGTTCAATATTCAATATATAAATTTAATTTCAATATTTAATGTTTCAAATAAAAATCAATGTTCAATTTTATGAAATTTAATAAAATGAAGAAAAAACCTAAAAATTCTCGAAAAACTGAATTTTGGTCTTCCACTGAAAAATTTATAACATTTATCCATGGATTTTTATCAACAGCAGCTTATTTTTTTCCTTTAAGTATAATATATACGTAAAATAAATCAAACTGGACTGACTTAGCTTTTCGATTTCTATCTTTCCCAAAAAGATATGTAAATTTTCGACCACGATTTTTCATAAAATCGCCAGTATCGAACTACTGAGCCGATACCAAGAGAGTTGTAGAGGGCTCAATTACCTTTGATTTAAGTGCTTGTTTAGTCAAATCGATAAATTATAAAACGTCAAAACATCTCAGAAAATTAAAAAAAAACAATTGAAAATTCATATCTTGAAAACTCTTCCATGAAAAAAAATTTAAGTGTTATTTTCGCGTTTAATGATCCAAATTACACAAGAAAATCATAGTGAGACATGGTGGGCAAAATGGCTGTAAACTAGTGTAATATTCAACTTCGTGGGCACAGGCCATGGGTAATATGGCCAGGGCCGGATTTACGAATTTGCCGCCCATGGGCCCAACGCATCATTACCCCGAATAACGAATGACTTAGCGAATAAGCTAGAGTCGCCCTACTCGCCTCGTGTACATCGACTGCCGCCATTCTACGCAGGTTACGCACTACGCAGAATAATAGTGTAGTCTGATATAAAATTATCTAATGTATTAAAAAACTTCTCTTCCAACTTTTTATAGTTTTAATTAGTGTATAAATCTGAGTGAAAACAAAAATTCTGCATAAAACGCTCTTGATTTTTTAGCAAAATTTTAACTGGCCTTCAAAATTTGCCGCCCCTAAAAATTTGCCGCCCTGGGCCCATGTGGCCCATGCCTAAATCCGGCCCTGAATATGGCAAAAACCGAAGGTGGAATAATGATGAATTTTTTGACAGATTTCGGTTATCCAAACCTTTTGTACTTAAAATAGTAGATTTAATTAGAGCAGTTATTGCAAATCCGACCAATAGGTTAGTTATAAAAATAATTACTGAATAGATTTTAGTAAAATTTTTCAATTACAGAAACAATGCTATTACTGCAGAAACAATGGTATTTAATATTGACATTAAGATTTTACGCAACAGGCTATTTCTTAATTGTAGTGGGAGATTATATTCTTCCGTTTAGCGACTAATAAAACCTGTTAAATTAAAATAAATTGTTTTAAAGCACCCTTTCAAACAAATAACAACTTTTTTAAACAGCACATATAAACAAAACTCCAAAAGTAAACACAAAATAATTTTGTCAAAATGGCAGTTTTAACTACTATTAATGTAGGCGTACCTACACTAAATTCGGTTGTATTAACTTAACGTTTACACCGCTGATCTAAGTTTAACAGAACTTCTATTGAGTCGACATTGAAAAAGTCATTTGACGGTGAACTGATTTAACTAATCTCAGTTTCTCTGAACCAAGGTTTAAACCCTAATTGGAAAACCGGCCCTTAGTGCCATCTCTCTAAAAATGAATTAGTCAAAAATGACCATAGTTACTAAAGTTATTAGTGGTTGCTTTTTCACTTATACCATGTTTAACCATGGGATACCATGGTGTCCCAAAATTTAACAGCCAATTCTTATGTAAAATTGTCCCCTAAATCCGAAAATACCCTCAAAAATTATAAAAGTGGAGCAGTTTTAGGGATAAAGTCAATTCCATATTAAATGGAAAATTAACTATATCTTAAAAACTGTTCTACTTTTTTAACTTTTGACGACATTTTCGGATTCAGGGGACAATTTTAGATAAGAATTTGCTTAAATTTTGGGATACCATGGTATTCCATGGTTAACCATTATACAAGTGAAAAATACTGTTAAATTAGTTATTTTTGACTAATTCATTTTTAGAGACATGGAAACATATTCGATAATGGGCGCTTTAAAGGTGAAAGTAGAAAATAGTATATTATGTATCAAGTTTGATAAACGCCATTTTATACACGAATTGAATTTAGGCACGAGCGAGCTTGCGAGCGAGTGCTTAAATTAATGAGTGTATAGAAAAGTTCATAAACGAGGTGCATACTATAGTATATATACCTATATATATATACCTATATATATATATATATATATATATAGGTATATATATATATATATATATATATATATATATATACTTTTTCTACGACAAATACTTATTATTATCTTAAAATGATTTTTTTTAAAAATTTGTATAGAGCGCCATCTATGAAACAATGGGGGAATCTGTGTGTCACCGTCAAATGTCACATTTTTCTATTTTATAAACACAGATTATAAAGGTTATAAATCAAAATGTATTTTTTAAAAATTGACAGTTTTTCACAGTGAAAGTAAAGAAAATGTTTCATGATGACTTTACAGTGGAGTCCGTGCCCGAATTTAAGTTATAGTTTACTGCCGGCGAAATTAAAAGGTCAGTACAATGTTCATATAAACTTTTCAAATATTGGAGTTGAGAAACTATTTAATACTTTTGTATTTTTGTATTGAAATAATAAAATAATTTTTACATTTAGAATTATTTTACAAGAAAGGCACTTTATTTTAACGATTGTATGACATTTGACAACTGTCAACTAAAATCAGCCCATGACTAAAAACCTGTTGCTAACTTCAGCCCGTGATTAAAGAGCCATAAAGCCACAACTTGTCAATGTGTATTTAAAAGGTCACTTAGTGTCATGGAAACATGTACGATAAAGGGCGTTTTAAAGGTGGGAGTAGAAAAAAATATTTAAAAAGGGCAAAGGCAATAGTGAAATAAACTTATATATATATACATATACAGGGTGTTTCATAATATATGCGCAGGATTTCAGGATGTGATAGCTCATCCAAAAAGATGAAAAAAGTCGCTATTAACTTACCCTCTAAAATGCACAATTTTCGAGATACAGGGTGTTGAAATTTTAGAAAAAAATTCGTTTTTTTCGAATATCTCCGGAACCGTTTATCGTACAAAAAACAGATTTTGTAAGCATTTTCTACTCAAAATAAGCTATGTTTTGTGCCAGAAAAAAATATTTTTTTACTCATAATTGGTGGAGATTTTGAAGGGGTAGCGGGTGTTTTTCTACACAAAAAAGGTACTCCTGGTCATAAGCTCTAAAGATGACCGTTTTCGAGAAAAATCAACTTTTATGTTTAAAAACATGGTCAATTTAAAAAAAAATATTTTTTTTTTTACTAATTAAACAAAATTTATTTTAACGTTGGAACAAGTAACAAAACCAAACCATAATTGCAAAATAAAAAATGATTTAAAAGTTGTCTTTGCTAAATTCTCCAAACCGTAAAGGAACATTTCAGCATTTGTGTAAAAAATCATTTTTTATTTTTTTTTTAATTTTGCAATTATCGTTTGGTTTTGTTACTTTTTCTAACGTTAAAATAAATTTTGTTTAATTAGTAATAAAAAAAATTTTTCAAAAAATTGAACATGTTTTTAAATATAAAAGTTGATTTTTCTCGAAAACGGTCAACTTTAGAGCTTATGACCAGGAGTACCTTTTTTGTGTAGAAAACATTGGCGGTTCGAATAGGCCTCTCAAACCCGTACATTTTTCAGGGGTGTAGAAGTTGAGGAGAAAAACACCCGCTACCCCTTCACAATCTCCACCAATTATGAGTAAAAAAATATTTTTTTCTGGCACAAAACATAGCTTATTTTGAGTAGAAAATGCTTACAAAATCTGTTTTTTGTACGATAAACGGTTCCGGAGATATTCGAAAAAAAACGAATTTTTTTCTAAAATTTCAACACCCTGTATCTCGAAAATTGTGCATTTTAGAGGGTAAGTTAATAGCGACTTTTTTCATCTTTTTGGATGAGCTATCACATCCTGAAATCCTGCGCATATATTATGAAACACCCTGTATATGTATATATATATATAAGTTTATTTCACTATTGCCTTTGCCCTTTTTAAATATTTTTTTCTACTCCCACCCATATACATGCACGGCTATCAATACGAAGCCCGGTGCATTACACTGGCTAGTCGAAGCCCGGTAATGCGGGACGGGGCGGTTAACTGTTCGTTGGTGCATAAACAACAAGAGACACACTTCGCTGTGTATCAGAAGCCCTGCGGTGTTGCCAATGTCTAAATTTATAATTATAGGCAAATTTGATTTAAAATACCTAGACTATACCTAAACTTAACCTATATTTTTAAATAATGACGTAGGTATACTTAAATATTTAATAATATTGTTGAATTATAATTTTTATAATAAAAATTATTATAATAATAATTATTATTAAATTAATTATAAGTCATTATTTAAAAATATTGTCTAAATTAATAATTATAGGCAAATTTGATTTAAAATACCTAGACGATACTTAAACTTAACAATATTCTTAAATAATGACGTAGGTATACTTAAATATTTAATAATATTGTTGAATTATAATTATTATAATAATAATTATCGTTAAATTATAATTATTTATATTATAATAATTTAAAAGTATTGTTGAATTTAGGTACCTATAGGTATAAACATTTCATTTATTTTGTTTATACATCATAATTTTGAAAAGGTTTAAATATCTTATACAGGGTGCTCTACAAGCTCTATGGCAAACTTTGTCAGATGATAGCTGGGTTAATTATAAACATTTTTTCTTAAATGACATGGATGCGATTCGTTTTTGTTTAAAAGTTAAGCCTTTAAAAATATATTTCCATATGTAAAAATATACAAATATATCAATAATTATAATTATTATAAGAATTATTGTTGAGGTTAGGTGTAAAACTTAAATGGGAATCAAAACCAGTGAAACTGACTGAATATTTTTTTCATGAATTATAAAGACATCTAGTTTTTTTTATTAGATTTAAATACACCAAAAATTCTAAAAAATCTAAATAATGACGTATACTTTAATACACTACCCGACAAAATTATCGCATAATAAATATAAAAAAATTAACTCTAAAACGCCTTTACCAATCTTTATGAAATTTTTGATAAAAATACTTCAACTTATATCTCAATTTACGTGTTAGAGGGTTTTTCGAGAAAATATGTTTAAAGCCTTTTTATTTAATAATGAAAAAATGTTCGAAATATAACTTTTAGGGAATTTTTTTAAATAAATAAAAAATATGCTGTTAAAGAGCGTATTTTTTTAGTACACCCTGAAAATTTTGTACAAATCAAACGAACATTAACGAAGATACAGCGCTTCAAAGTCGGTAAAAATGACGCCTTTTTGATTATTTTGCTGAAAAGTGGTCATTTTTCACGACTTTGAAGCGCTGTATCTTCGTTACTGTTCGCTTGATTTGTACAAAATTTTCAGGGTATACTAAAAAAATACGCTCTTTAAGAGCATATTTTTTATTTATTTAAAAAAATTCCCTAGAAGTGATTTTTTGAACTTATTTTCATTATTAAATAAAAAGGCTTTAAACATATTTTCTCGAAAAACCCTTGAACACGTAAATTGAGATATAAGTTGAAGTATTTTTATCCAAAATATCATAAAGATTAGTAAAGGCGTTTAATTTTTTTTATTTATTATGCAATAATTTTGTAGGGCAGTGTATTTAAAAATAGTGTGATTTATAATTATTTTAATAAAAACTATTATATTATTGAATGAATTATAAGTCATTATTTAAAAATATTGTCTAAATTTATAATTATAGGCAAATTTGATTTAAAAGACCTAGACCATAGTTGAGGAGCATCCGTGGAAAACCGGCTATATCCATTTTAATAAATGTTGGGAAAATTTAGAAAAACTAAACCAAATTAAAAGTTGAAAAATAAAAAAAATAAGTGGGGAAAATTGCTATTTAGTTTAGCATCCTATAAACAAGAAAAATGTATTACAAACCAAATATTGTTTTATAGCTACATTATGAAGTTAAAGCTGCCTTTTATCCAATAAAAATCGTAGATAAAATATTACTTTAACCAAAACGGTTGATAAAATATTATTGTAATGGTAAGTATAAATGGACAATCCTTATCTAAAAGGAACCAAGCGCCAAAAACTATTTTTGGACTTAACAACATTTTTTGTAAAATAACTCATTTTTAATAATGCTCAAAAAGTTTCTCATTATTTAGAACTTCTTTTAAATTATTGAGAGGAGTAGAGGAGTAGCATTAAAAATGAGTTAGGTATATACAAATAAGTTTGTTAAGCACCGAACAAGTTTTTGGTTCCTTTTAGATAAGCACTATCCAAATAAAGAACCCAATTTCTTATTGTTGTTTGGTCGTTTGGTCGTTGTTTGCCATGTATAAATAAATTGACCAGTTGTGAATGTTTATTGACAAATTGCCATGAGAAGCAATCTGTCAAAAAGCAGTTTTTGCAATTCAATGTTACATTAAAATGATATTTAATAAAAATAATTTTTATTAAAATTGGAAATGTTTCAAATAAATTAAAAATTATTTTTATTTAAATTACTTAAATGTAACATTGAATAATAATAATAATATATACAAATTCCCTTGTTTCCCCAATTAAAACTATGTAAAATATCTGTACAACTTGTAAAACCGCCCCAAAGAAAAATGCACTCCAAATAATATTTCAAAAATAAATATTTCTTTAAAATTAAGTGTATTACGAAAGTATTTAACAAAACATTGCCTTTTAATCCACGCCATGTAGTGACAAAACATAATTTTGGGAATATAACATTTGTTTTGAAAATCAGTAGATACAAATTTAAGAATCCCGCATTATTTTCCCCGCCTTCCTATCAAAAAGTCATCGAACGTATAGTCCCCATTGTTGCCAGATGTACGGGCTTCGTATACTGCGTAATACTTATACAAAGCTGTATATAATCTCGTTTGACTCGTGTGCCCCCTACCGCCAAAGCATTGGAACTAAGGGTGTATATTTTGATAGGTTTGAATGGCATTAGGAAGCCCACCACTTTTTCGCCATTGAAACAAGGGGGCATCACTTAACTCTAAAACAAATTTATACACGCTAATTTTAGGAAGCCCGATTTCGGGCTTCGTAAAAACCGAGTGGGCTTCGTTTATACTGTAGAATGTAACGTTTCGGGCTTGGTAATGTAGGATTGCATATCTATATATATATACAATGTAATACAATATATATATATATATATATATACTAGGGTGATTCATTTCCGCAAAGTTTTTGTTTTTTTTTCGGTGCTCAAGCAAAATATTAATCTACCTATAGAAAAAAATTTTCACCAAGGTAGAGCTCTTAATATCAATTTTAAGTACTTGCAGTTTAAATTTAATGTTTTCCCATTTAAAATGCATGTAAAAAAAATGGTTTTTTTTTCAAATTTCTAATGCTTACCCACCTTTGACAATATTGCAAATCGGTTTAATACACCTTATGGGGAATTTCACGCTCTTTAAAATTGCTTTTGAGTTTTTTTTTGTAACTCGCATTGGTTCACCAGTAGGAGTCGTCAAAGTACAGTTTTTGAAAAAAATCTTTTTATTTTTTATTTTTTCGAGCAAATTGCCAAAGTCGTCAAAGGACAGTTTTTGAAAAAATTCGTTTTTTTTTTAATTTTTTCTAACAAACCGCAAAAAGTAGTGAGAAAAAAGGGCTGATTCATAAAAAAAAGTTATCCAACCAATATTTAATGAATTTACTGCCATTTTTATAACTGAAAACGTAAGAAATTGATAAATACCAACCTATAATGTTATTTAGATTGATTTTTTCTATTTATTATCATTATATTTCCCTCACTCATAATGAATATGAAAACAACACATACATATTTCAAATTTCGCTTCAAAAAATTAAATAATCTTCATTTATATTTTTTTGCTATTTTTTTATGAATTTATCTGTTGTTTTCATATTCATTATAAGTGAGAAATTAATAATTTTAAAAAACTTCTTAGTGTAGGGAAATATAATGATAATAAATAGAAAAAATCAATCTAAATAACATTATGAATTGGTAATTATCAATTTCTTACGTTTTCAGTTATAAAAATGGCTGTAAATTCATTAAATATTGGTTGGATAACTTTTTTTTATGATTCAGCCCTTTTTTCTCCCTACTTTTTGCGGTTTGTTAGAAAAAATTAAAAAAAAACGAATTTTTTCAAAAACTGTCCTTTGACGACTCCTACTGGTGAACCAATGCGAGTTACAAAAAAAAAACTCAAAAGCAATTTTAAAGAGCGTGAAATTCCCCATAAGGTGTATTAAACCGATTTGCAATATTGTCAAAGGTGGGTAAGCATTAGAAATTTGAAAAAAAAAATATATTTTTTACATGCATTTTAAACGGTAAAACTTTAAATAGTAAGTACTTAAAATTTATATTAAGAGCTCAAACTTGTTAAGAATTTTTTTTTCTATATGCAGATTAATATTTTGGTTGAGCACCGAAGAAAACAAAAACTTTTCTCCCTACTTTTTGCGGTTTGTTAAAAAAAATTAAAAAAAAAAACGATTTTTTTCAAAAACTGTCCTTTGACGACTCCTACTGGTGAACCAATGCGAGTTACAAAAAAAACCTCAAAAGCAATTTTAAAGAGCGTGGAATTCCCCATAAGGTGTATTAAACCGATTTGCAATATTGTCAAAGGTGGATAAACATTAGAAATTTGAAAAAAAAAACATTTTTTTTACATGCATTTTAAATGGGAAAACTTTAAATTTAAACTGCAAGTACTTAAAATTGATATTAAGAGCTCAAACTTGTTGAGAATTTTTTTTTCTATATGCAGATTAATATTTTGCTTGAGCACCGAAGAAAACAAAAACTTTTCTCCCTACTTTTTGCGGTTTGTTAAAAAAAATTTAAAAAAAAAACGATTTTTTTCAAAAACTGTCCTTTGACGACTCCTACTGGTGAACCAATGCGAGTTACAAAAAAAACCTCAAAAGCAATTTTAAAGAGCGTGGAATTCCCCATAAGGTGTATTAAACCGATTTGCAATATTGTCAAAGGTGGATAAGCATTAGAAATTTGAAAAAAAAAACATTTTTTTTACATGCATTTTAAATGGGAAAACTTTAAATTTAAACTGCAAGTACTTAAAATTGATATTAAGAGCTCAAACTTGTTGAGAATTTTTTTTTCTATATGCAGATTAATATTTTGCTTGAGCACCGAAGAAAACAAAAACTTTGCGGAAATGAATCACCCTAATATATACATATACAATATGGCAATAAAGTTAAAGTATAAAATTCTTCAAAACGTCAAAAGCTCCTGCCCTATATATATATGTATGTATATTATACATATATATATATATATATAGGGGAGGAGCTTTTGACATTTTGAAGAATTTTATACTTTAACTTTATTGCCATATCATTAAATTAATTTTACCAAAAATCTAACATCTGATATCATTAGTCGCCCCTCGAATACTATCATAAAATCTGATAACTGTCACACCGTTTTAACCTCACTTTCCCCCAGTTTTAAATATATTGTTTCTTATTATTTAATGTATTTGACGTTTGAAAGGAACAAATAGTAAACAAATATTTTATGCAGAGATAATTAACGAATGAATAAAAAAATAATTATTTGTCCGAAAACACAACCCACAAATTATGGACCACAAGAAATGTCAAATGGAAAAGAGTAGTCACACCCTATGGGTTTTGGGTCGCAGAATCCAAATCCGTGGTAGGAATTTTTGTCACATTAGGTTTTTTTCTAACCTTAACAAATATGTTAAAAAAATAACGCGTTTTTGTTACCTTATATTTGGATTCAGCTGCGTAAAATACTTAAAAATGATCTCTTTTGGTCCGCTAATATGTTACAAAAAAAAAGGCGTTTTTTACCATAAATTCGGATTCAGCGTCGTAAAATTCTTAGAAATGGTCTCTTTTGGTCCGCTGATCCCAATATTTTGAGGTTGGGGAGGAGCTGTACCTACAGGGTACAATACCGTAAAACATTACCGAAAAAAGTGCGAAGTATATTTTGCTGTTGAATCCGAATTTTGGTCGATATAAAAAAACGCGCTATTTTATTTACATATTTTACAATGCAAAAAATAGCCGAGAAAATGATATTTTAAGGTTAAAACAAAACAAGGTGAAATTCTGACCAATGATTCAGATTCAGCGACCCAAAATCCATAGAATGTGAATACCCTAGTCCGTCGGACATCCTATTTTTATTTTTTTGTGAGCTGTGTAATCGGATAAATAAAAACAATAATTATAATTATTCGTCCGATAATTATAATCGGCTGAATAAAAGAATATGTATTTGTCCGATTATCAAATAAATAGAAAAATAGTCACGTCCAATTTTATTATCGAAAATAATAATAACAATGATATTATTTTTTTAAATTTTATTGAGAAAGTCCTTTATTTGTATGTTTGTTTTTTTAAGTGGGGAAACATTCTTACCGGGCTAATAATTTTTTCAGAACTTTTTTTTCGGTAAAATTAGAAGCAATAGTATTTAAATAAAATGCATCCGTTTAGATAAAAAGCATTCATTAAAATAAGACGTCAATGGAGGTCTTAATCTAAATTATTCTAATAAATCAGTATAGAAATAAGACGTCAATTGAGGTTTTAATTTATTTAAATGCATTATTCTAGAAATACCGGAAACTATTTTTTTATTATTAATTTCACATTAAAAGAGTATTTTTACTTATAGACTGATAAATACAAAACATACAAGTTAGCGAAAACACCAATTGATTTAAAGCTTAAGCTTAAGCCCACAAAATCAACATACCGGAGGTGATTTCTGAGATCTCAAAAAGTCGTAATTAACTCCCCGGGAAATCCGACCAAATCTTTCATAAAGAAAAATCCATTTTGGCTATACATTTGATAATATTAGAGAATTAGTCCATGAACTGCAGTTAAACAGTCGCACAGATAGGTATTTTGATCTAAAACGTGGCCAAAAATATTTGGGCACTTTTCTGTATTAAAAGGGTAGCAAATTACTAAAAAATATATTTCTAAAGTAATAGTAGGTATTTTTACTAGAAATAAAAAAAATATATGTATTCAAAAATTTATTTATAAAAAAAATTACAAAGTAGCTACTTACATGCAAGTAATACAATAAAAATATTAAAATTAAACATATATTAGGACATTTATTGTGCCCTTAAAAAAATAAAAAATATATCCATCTACCTAAAAATCTTATAAGATCGCTCTAAAGTGTCTATTGTCAAAGGTAAATTTTTTCGTGATGTGATAACTTGTGAATGTTTTTAATACCTGCAGTTATTCTAGATGTCCTGAAGTTTAATAAAACGTAGGTGAGATGCCGTTCGAGGTGTTGCATATATTTAAAAATACAAATGTTTGTTTAGTTAGATGAATATAGTACCCGATATGAATAAATAAAGTTTATAACACAAAAAAATGTTGCTTAAAATATTACATTATGTACATTGATTGACGATATCCATTATGGATAATCCGTATCCACTTTTTTCACCAAAATACTTTTAACATTAGACACAACATGGGGAAAATTTGTGTTTTTGTGGAGTGTCGCGAACGAAAACTTACTATTTAAAGGAGCGTTCTAGCCATAGAAAAAGGATATAGCTGTTTGCACCGCGCGCGGACTGGGATGGCCAATTCAGGTAGCAACTACACCAAAAGATAGCCATGTTATCAGAGCTGGCCAAGTACTGAGTACTTTTACTCGTATTTCAATTTCGCGTACTTTTTTACTTAAGTATTTTTCATTTGAAATACTTATTACTCGTACTTACAAATCAAATTTAGTGTACTCGTTAAAAATACTCACGAGTAATATATACGAGTATTTCCGATTATTATATCGATGACTTTTTGACAAAATTTCAAAACATTTTGTTTGGAAGTCCGTTTTAAATTATATAATAGCCTATAGGTTTTATAACAATATACAGTATACAGGGTGGTCCAGTTTGAGATACATTAATTTTAGGAGGTGATAGAGAATCAAAAATGAAGGGGACTTTTCTAATAAAATATTTTTCAAAAGTGCCTAATAAGGAAGCTATAGCCCTTCAAAGTGGGAAATAAATAATCGTTTTTTTAGCACAACTTTTGAACCGTTTAAACGATTTGGTTTAAATTTTAACCAAAGTTTGATAAAATAAGTCTTGTTCGACCAGTGATAACGCGTTTTATTAAAATAATTCAGGGGCGTAGATGATGGGGGGAAGCTCCCCTTTTTCCCTCCCCATTTTTCAACCCCTTGCTATTTTTATAAATTGTTTATATTTTTGAATTCAACATTAAATTTGAACAAAAAAGTTACCCCTGGAAAATTGTGACTGAAGACTTTGTTTTCGAGATATTCGAGTTTGAAGTTTTTAAAACATGTCGAAAATGTAGAATTCATGTTTTTGAAATGTAATATTTTTGCCCATTGCATGTAAAGCAATTTGAAAAATGTAGGTAGTCAAATATATTTTTCTTCTGCGATATTCTCTAACGGCCGCTGCGGCATTTTCATTGCAGAATCCATAAACAAAATGTATGTCTGCAGACTCGGCATTGCTGAAGAAATTTGGCATTCTTCGTAAAGATATTTGACAAAATCAATCGGACAAACAGAAAATAAGTTTACCAAATATGCCTAAATCACATTTAGTGGAACATTTCGAGGCTTGACGTAAGGCTACTTGATCACTTTTCCTCAAAACTTTTTCCAAAATTTTAAGCCGAATTTGAAAATATGAAACAAACCTTTAAAAATCTGAATTTATTCCGAGAAGTATTAAAAACGATACTTACGAAACAAAAATAAATTATCTACCTACTCAAAGTTATCCCTACGAAATGTCAAAAATCTATTAAAATCCGAAAGAGTAAGGAGTGCCTTTTAAAACCTGCTATTTTTGTTTGCATCAAATAAATAACGAAATTTAGATATTTTAAAAAAATACTTTGAAAATATGAATTGTGCATTTTCGATAAAATTAAAACACGAATATCTCAAAAACAAAGTCTTCAGTCACTGTTTTCCAGGGGTAACTTTTTTGTTCAAATTTAATTTTGAATTCAAAAATATAAACAATTTATAAAATTGGCAAGGATTTGAAAAATGGGGAGGGAAAAAGGGGAGCTTCCCCCATCATCTACGCCCCTGAATTATTTTGATAAAACGCGTTATCACTGGTCGAACAAGACTTATTTTATCAAACTTTGGTTAAAATTTAAACCAAATCGTTTAAACGGTTCAAAAGTTATGCTAAAAAAAACTATTATTTATTTCCCACTTTGAAGGGCTATAGCTTCCTTATTAGGCACTTTTGAAAAATATTTTATTAGGAAAGTCCCCTTCATTTTTGATTCTCTATCACCTCCTAAAATTAATGTATCTCAAACTGGACCACCCTGTATATAGGGTACTCTGACATTTTTTAAGAATAAATTTTTAAGAATTCATTTCTATATTAGAGATTTTTTTAAACAAAATCTAAGCACGGCACTGGATTCACCACCCGTCAAAACTACAAAAATTTATTCTGTCAAGTAATCCATGAAAAAAACATTGAAATAAAATTAAAATTATAGTAAAAGTACCATGTCATTATTGGTTTAATTTTATTTCAATGTTTTTTTCATGGATAACTTGACAGAATAAATTTTTGTAGTTTTGATGGGTGGTGAATACAGTGCCATGCTCAGATTTTGTTTAAAAAAATCGCTAATATGAATTCTTAAAAATTTACTCTTAAAAAATGTCAGAGTAAACCTTGTATTTTGTACAAATATTGCGTTTTTTGCTCCTAAAATACAGTTTATCAAGATCTACACTTTAAAACAAATCCGGTTAAAATTACAAAATAAAGATTTATATAAGATATTTATATAAGATATAAAGATTTTATACTGATTTTATACTGATACTGATCAATTTCCCAATTTTTCCCAAATTATTTTTTAGTAGATACCTACATAACCACACATTTTTTTGGGACACTTAAAATAAAAAAATATATGGGGCAGGGGGCGTTACTAGGCTGGGGCAGCCGGGGCACCACCCCAGGGCCCCTGGGGTAGGGGCCCCCAAAACGTAAAAAAAATTAAATTTCTTACAGCAAAAAATAAAATCCTCAGGAAGCAAAAAAAATCCATTATATTATTCATAATCCTGATTTCTTAAAATAAAAAAGTATTCTATAGTTATTAGCCATCAGTGATTAAGGGCCATTTTAGGCATGCGGACGGGACAAATCACAATACTATTTTTATAAAAAAAATTGTAGGTGATTTATTATAATATAATATTTTGGCACCAAAATTGTCAAAAATTTTCTTCTATAGCTATACCTACATTAAATTAAAAAAACGCAAAAAATATTTTATAAAAGTAGAGATAACTTTAATTGACAGGTGTGGACGAGACAAGAGAAATCTTTTTTTGTCCCGTCCACACCCTTCAATTATTAAAATTATCTCTACTTTTATAAAATATTTCTTGCGTTTTTTTATTTAATGTATAGCTTAATAAAAGAAGAATATTTTTTGACAATTTTGATGCCAAAATATTATATAAAAAATTATCTACAATTTTTTTTATAAAAACAGTTTTGTAATTCGTGCGTTTCACGTGCCTGAAAACAATTTTAGATCATGTCAACCCATGAAGTTTAAAAAAATACCTATTATTACCTATACACAATTTTACTCATTATTTTGTTAAAAAAAAGATTAAAATAAAGAAAAAAAACATGTTTTTATGTTATTTTAAACAGTTTTTTTTAAATTTTATCAATGGGCCCCAATTCACGTCCTTGCCCCGGGGCCCCCACATGCCTAGTTACGCCCCTGATATGGGGGCGACATTATAGGCGATCACCCTGTACATAAAATAATAAATAAAAATAACAATTCTTAAAGTGTATAATTTTACCTATAGGTAAATGGGTCACACTGTATACAGTGTGACCCATTTGCTTGAGACTCACCCCTGGATAAAAAAGTTAAACGGGGGACGACATTATAGGGGATCACCAAATAATTTTATGAATTTGTATTTGTATTTGTATAGCTCAGGACCAAAGTATGTACATATAATGTATTATAAAGAATAATCAATTATATTAACCAACATTTTTTTTAAATTACTAGTACTCTTTACTCGTGTTTTCACGATTACTACTTGTAACAGTAACCTCTCTTTACAAACAGAGCTGTCAAAGATACTTTTAAAAAGTATCTAGATACAAGATAAGTTACTTTTTGAAAAAGTATCCGAAGTTACTTTGGGTATCTAGTTACTCTTTAAAAAAAGGAACTTAAATACGAATTTTAAGTTACTTTTTAAGATACTTAATAAGATACTTTTTTAGTTACTTTGTATATTATGTAATAAGTTTCGTATAAACCGCCCAACAAAAATTCGTTCCAACCCCACCCTGATTTTTCAAATAATTTTAAGCTTACTTTTTTAACAATTTTTTTCAATAAAATCTAGTTGATTAAAACCATTGAAGGGTCTAATGCAAAAAGTGTCTAACTTAGGCACTTTTAAAATATCTTAAAAATAAAAAGAGATAAAATCGTTAATAAAACACCACTTAATTATAAAAATAAAAAAATTATCTCACACTTTTCATTTAATCTTTTTTAACATTTTTTTTTAAATTTTAAATGGAAAACATAAATTGAACATTATAGAATGTACGGTACAATGTAACAACCAATATCCTACATCAGTACATCATAAAGAAGCAAGTGCAAGTACTTACCTAACCTAACTTATTTCAGACTTACCACTATAAATTCAAGTCGCAACGAACGGAAACACCCTTCTACAGAGCGGGTGGCGAAGTCACAGATTATAAAAGAAGTATAGGTGAATAAAAATTAAGTAGGTATAACAAAAATTGCCGCCAGTCGATTGGCGCCAGTCGCTGAAGTCGCCAGTATAAGGCAAGGTGGGGTAATTGCGATATGTTTTTTTACTAGTTGGGATTGTCTCTTGAATTAAAAGTAAGGAGTGATCCCAGATAGCATGAGACGTCCTACGGATATCCTAGTTAGGGCCTCACCAGACCGACTGGACCGTATATCCTGAGGACGTCCCACGACCGTCTGCTTTTTAAGCGTGATACATATTTTAGTTCTTATAAAAATTTTAATATGTAAACAAAAGAACCTACCTACCATTTTGATTTTTAGCTGTTGATTTAAACTTTTAATTAAAACTATAAATTGATACCTGTTAGGTGGCTATCCTTAGGACGTCTTTAGGACGTCGTTATGTAATTGGTAAAAACATCAAATTAATAGCTTTGTGCAAATTTTAATAAGATATTGCTTCAATTACCATAATAAAATGTGCACAAATCTACTAATTTGCTGTTTTTACCAATTTTATTACGATGTCCTACAGACGTCCTATAGACGTCCTACGTTCTAAGGATAGACACTAAACAGGTGTCAATTTATATCAAGAACAGCGCTGTTCTTGATATTACTTAAAAAAAATAAAAAAAAAATAGGTAGGTACATGCGATTTAAGAAATGTGGAACCTACTTACCATGTTGGTTTAAATTTTTAAAGAAAACGATCAATTGACACTTGTTTGGTGGCTATCCTTAGGACGTCTGTTGGACGTCTGTAGGGCGTCGAAATAAAACTGGTAAAAACAGCAAATTAATAGGTTTGTGCATATTTTATTATGGTAATTGAAGCATTATCTTAGTAAAATTTGCACAAAGCTATTAATTTGATGTTTTTACCAATTTCATTACGACGTCCTAGGTTTGGTTTAGTTTTATATAAAACTAAACCAAACCCAAAGCTCATTATATAGCCCAACTACTCAAGAATTATATTCTAAAGTATAAAACGTTAGGAACTAAGGGCTAAAAAATTACATATTTTTTTTTTTAAACGTTCCTAACATATTGCATTTGCCCCAAAAAATGGGGCAAATGTGTTAGCGGCTAATTACATTACTCTATTAATGCATTTGTATTGGGTATGTAAAAGAGGAAAAAAATAGGATTATTTTGGTGTAAAATCGTGTGAATCCGTTAATAATCATAAGGTGTGCAAATTTTTTTTATTTTTAATTTAAGAATTAACAGACTTCGCGGTTAATACAAAAAGGAAAAAACGATTTATTATTATGTACTTAGTAACCAAGTGGTACTGCGCAGTAGTTGTCGGGATTTCTCTACTTAGATATGCAACCCAAGACAACAGCGTGCGTTTTTATTCGTTTGCTTTTATTTACTACTTCAAGTAAGAATTGTATCGCAAGATGTTACATTTACCCCAATCTTACAATTACCCCACCTTACCTTACTTATTATAATAACTTAAGTTATTCGAATTCGATGGCCGCGGCCGTTTCGAACAACTTGACTAAAGGAACTTTTCTTGTGGTATCTTAGATACTTTTTGGTATCTAAGTTACTTTTTGGTATCTAAGTTACTTTTTGGTATCTAAGATACTTTTCGGTATCTAAGATACTTTTTTTAAGTTACAAGATACAGTTCCTTTTAAAAAGTATCTAAGATACTAGATACTTTTTGTTAAAAAAATAAAGGAACTAAGATACAGTAACTTAGATACTTTAAAGTAACTAAGTTACTCTAAAGTAACTAAGATACTTTTTTCTGACAGCTCTGTTTACAAATGTACTTACGAGTAAATATTTTAAGTACTTAAAATTTTACGAATACTTTTTTTAGTACTCGTGCCCAGCTCTGCATGTTATATATCTGCTTTAAGACGTAATCTAAGATCTAGTAATAAAAATTAACAAAATTAAGTTTTGGCCACGTTTTACCTCAAAATATGTGTCTGTGCGTCGTTTGACATTGCGTGCCGATGCACAGACTGTTTTTTTTGTGAATCGATAGAGGCTTATTTAAAAGCTCCAAACCAAATTTGCATCAACTAATTTTTTAAAAAGACAGTTATTTTTGTACTAGATTGTGAAATTTCACTTTTATATTCGAGAATGCAAAAGAATTGAGTATCAAACAACACTTTTTCGAAAACTGCAACTCAAAATGTATAAATGAGAAAAGAACATTTTAAAACGGAAGTGTTGAAAATCGACTTTTTCATGCGAGTTTTTAAGTTGCCCACGAGGCCGTTAGGCCGAGTGTGCATTAACACGAGCTTGAAGAAAGCTTTTCTCACAAGTATAACACAATGTTTTTTCTGCGACCCTTTTATTTTTTATTATTTTTAAATACAAAACAAAATAATCTAAAAACTTTTTTGATAGCTGAATGTCAAACGATGCTTTCCGGTTCTTTTTACACAGACCTGTCAGAGATGTCACTTTACATTCGTGTTTGCCTTGCCAATGAAAAGATTCATTTTCTAAGCAACGATGCCATCATGAAAAGTGACTTTTACATAGTGGTCGTAGAAAAAAGTATTTTTTCTACAACCAAGCGAAAAGCACATATTTACGCTTCCAAAAGAAAGTTGCACTTTTCTGAGGAGCGAGCGTTTTTTTTACTTTGTCGCTCGCCGAGCTACTCTTAATACACAAATAGCTATTGCATACATAGTGACGGATGTAAAAGACTTTTTCGTTCTGTAGACAAATGACACAAATATAATGTAAAAGTTTACTTTAAATGACAGTTTTCGAAAAAATGCATTTTTTAGACTTTAGAAAATATCCGTGTAAAAAATAAAATTGTTTGTTATAAAATTCTCAATCATTTTTGTCTGAAGTGTTTCTTGTTTAAACAAATAAGGTAAAAACATAGTTGATCTTTTGTTTTTGGACACTTTTTCGCAAACTTATTTTATACATGTATTTTGCCAACGATGCATTTTACGGTAAATAAATACGATAAACATGTTGTAGCCCTATTAATTACCTACAATTCAAAAAATTATATCTTGGTGCCACCACAAGAGTCGACCAATCGACGAGTGAACATGGTCAAGCTCGTGCACCCACAAGAACGCTTTTCCCCACCACCCAAAAGGAATAATATCACGCACGTTTTTAATTGTTGTATCCAATTAATGCTTTGTGTGATAGGTCTTGCAAGGCAAGGCAATTTTTTAGATTTGCTGTATAAAAAAATTATGGCTTCTCTATCAAGATATAGAAACCATGATCGGTAGATCGTAAATATCATTATACTCTTTTTCGGAGTCAACGGCAATCCATTTTACGTTTAAATATATTTTCTCGCAACAAACTTTGCAAACTACGGAACATTTTAACCAAGCCTTTCGACAGCCGCATGCTCGCCGCATTGATTCGTACCCAAACAGAAAATAATGTCGACAAGTAATTATGGAATCGTCTCTCCTAAGGTCATCCAGCGCTAAAGTTTTCAGCCTCACTCTCCTGGATCTAAAACAATGGTGTTCAGCTGTGAGTGACAAATTTGCGAGATCGGATTTAATTTTTATAATAAGTGCATAAGAACAGCTTCAACCAGAAATAATGCTGCTTCGTTTTGTTACTTCATCCTCCATAAAGCAGCAAGGAAACGATTTTTATTGCACTGTAAAAAAAATTGCCGTTGATTCCGACAAAGAGGATATATAATAACAATATTTACGATCTAACAACCATGGCTCATTATGGCGCCAATTTTTAAGAATTTTACACTTTGAGTGGCTGTACAAGCTAAACTATAAATGATAAAGAAAAATATTTCTTGACAAATTTGTGAGTCACAAAATTCCCTACAAAATTGTCATTTACGTTTTTTAACTACAATCAACAGTTTTGTCTTCAAATACGATTTACTGCTATTTTAGAAGATTTTCGAGTAGAACGGCAATTTGTGAAGAACATATTCAACTTACAGACTTGCTTAAATAAACTCTCTTAAAATAAATTAGTCAAAAATAACTAATTATAAGCAGGGCCGGCCCGAGGTACGGGCGAACCGGGCAACCGCCCAGGGCGGCATAATGGGGGGGCGGCATTTTTACGATTTGTTAATGATAAATAAATTTTATTCAACATATTAAACATTTACAAAGATTTAATAGAGGCGCTCTCGGAAGACGACCCTGGCGCCCTCTTTCATTCGTTTCTTCAATCACATCCTGTAGTTTTCTATAATTTTGTTTGACAATTAACAATTAATAATAATTATTATTGATAAATATTATATCACGTGCATTTGCACTGATTTTAAAATCAGTGCATAGCTAAGGTAATTTGATAATTAGAAGTATAAAATGTCTGGAAAACGCAAAAAAGATTCAGGAACTGTTTATAAAAACAAAAGAAGGGCGCGTGCGGCGGAAAATCGAGTACTAGCAGCAACCTTTTCCAAATTCTTGCAAAAAGAACCATCGTAGGCAGGTATAATAATTATACTATAATTAAACAATATTGCATATATGAAAATGAGGTTTAATTTTTGTTGTGTACATCTAAACATTGTTTTTAGAGGTCTAAAATCAATCTTCTGACGTGCATCACAGCAGGATTCGGTTTTGCCAAAGTCCGCTAAACTCATTACGTAATTATTAAGTTATTTTACTTTTTTTTAAAGATGATTCACCTGAAGTAAGTAAGTTACTTAAAATGTTCGGGTGCACTCGGTCTGTATACTTTTACATTAAAAATGCGATATTTTAACAGGAATTACCTATGTATGTTATAATCTATAGCTATAGCTCGCGGAAAATTGCGAAAGTAAATTTTAACAAACCAAAGAATTCTTGTAATATAAAAATATTGTTTAATTAAACTCACTATAATAGTGGCACTATTTAATAATATATTTTTATTACATATATCCTATATATGGGATATAATCATTGACAAGTGATGCAATTATGTATATATACATATTTAACAGTATATTGCCTTACCTAGTAATTCTAAAGCATAAAAAACTCTTATAAAAAGTTTTAAAAAATAATTACGTTAAACTACTTTTTTTCCTATTCCTGCTGAATAAAAAGGGGGCGGCAAAAATATCTTCGCCCGGGGCGGCAAAAAAAGTCGGGCCGGCCCTGATTATAAGTCATACCTATTTGACTAATTGTCATAGCGATAAAGCAGCTGCGTTACGATGTTCTTCGCGTCGAACGTCTATTACGTCTATTGGTCTGTCCCACGTAGCTTCCGCCACAATTCTTACAAGGAATTTCGTAAACCCCTTGTGCCTCCAACTTTATTTTTGGTTTGGCGTTTGGAAGTATTTGACCGATCTTTCTTGGGGCGGTAAATGTGGTCTCAATGTTATGTTTTTTGAGAACTTTGCCTATTCTTTCGGTTGTCCCTTTCTGTTTTTTCTTGTTTTAAGACTACGCGCAGTCTTAAAACAAGAAAAAACATCTTCCTTAGCTGAACACGTCCGAAAAACTTCCCATGAAATTGACTTGAAAATCAAGGATCTTGGCTAGAATCGAACACAGGACCAAACGTACCATCCGTGAAGCCATTGAAATAGAAAAACGTCCAAGAAACCTCAACACAAGAGACGATACACAGAGACTACCAACTGCATTGAAACCAGCTCTTACAACCACCAAAACGCCACGCAGATTAACGAGATCAGTGGAGCCGAACGTAACACAGGTTCAATCGCAGTCACGGTTAATGACGCGGAAAGCTAAGAGGGTATATAAACTACGATCAGCGGCAACGGAGCTCACTCCACGTCTAACTCACAGCAGAGCAGCAATGGCAGCCCAGCAGATAAGACCTAAAGATGCATTAAAAAAATCGGAGGCCAATTGAAAATTTTAGTCAGGAGGTCAATTTGACTTGGATACACATACGATGAGGGTGCCACTGTTTTAAACAGATCCCAAGCAACACACTCATTTGCATAATCGTTTAATAAACGTATAATAAACTATTTAATCGTATACTTTTGGTTTTGGTATAATTATTTAACATATATTAAGCGTTTTTTATAAACGTTCATATTTCATTCGTATATTCTACGTACATTATATACTATTTTGAAATCATAAAATTATCAATTTAATATATAAATTTATATTAATCACCCAATCTAAATACTTATATATTATAGAAACAACTATAACCCATGTTCATATATAAATAAGAATTTGGAATTATTTACCCTTATCAAATTTGTTTACATTCAAGTGTTTTGTAAACGTTTTTTTTATATATATACTTTTATGTAAGCTCAACGTCTAAAAATACGAGAAATCTGCGTCTATAAATAATATTTTCGAAAATGTATTTATCACCGTTAACAAATATGTTAGCGATAGAAACAATGTTTATGTTATATAGTATTAGCTGGATATTTGATTTTGTACCTAAATAAAAATAAAGTTGTCTATCGTTTTCCTTAAAATAAACGTTACTTATACCAATAATTTTCTACGTAGTTCAGTTTTCATAATACTTGTATACTAGACTGGGCCAAAAAAATTGACTATTTTTTTTTTGAAAAATATATCGAGAATGTCATTCAGAATGACAAAAAAAATATTTCGTGAAAATTTGAGCCCTTAATATTAATTTTAAGAGGTCTATCATCACTATTTTTTATTTTTAGTCATAATTTGATGTTTTACGTTAGAACTGTCAAAATAATAAAGTGAAAAAAATTCCTTTTCACTTATTTTTATATAAAATTAAATTCTCTACAAAAAAGGTGTGATTGAAAATTTTCGTCAGACGAGCCGTTTCCGAGTAATTGAGCTTAATAAATCGATGTGTTTTTTCGATTTGCCCTTTTTACTTTGAAATTTTGTAACTAATGAATCAATGAATATTTAAAAAAGCTCACATCGGATTCTTAAAGTAAATTTAATGTTCTACAAAAAAGGTCTCTTAACATTTTTGCCTAAATTTAATTTTTCAAAAGTTATTCACGATTAAAATCGAAGAAAAACTTAAAATTTCAATTTTTTCTTCGTGAATAACTTTTGAAGAATTAAATTTAGGCAAAAATGTTCCGAGACCTTTTTTGTAGAACATTAAATTTCCTTTAAGAATCCGACGTGAGCTTTTTTAAATATTCATTGATTCATTAGTTACAAAATTTCAAAGTAAAAAGGGCAAATCGAAAAAACACATCGATTTATTAAGCTCAATTACACGGAAACGGCTCGTCTGGCGAAAATTTTCAATCAGACCTTTTTTGTAGAGAATTTAATTTTTTATAAAAATAAGTGACAAGGAATTTTTTTCACTTTATTGTTTTGACAGTTCCAACGTAAAACATCATATTATGACTAAAAATCAAAAATAGCGATGATAGACCTCTTAAAATTAATATTGAGGGCTCAAATTTTCACGAAATTTTTTTTTTGTCATTCTGAATGACATTCTCGATATATTTTTCAAAAAAAAAAAATAGTCAATTTTTTTGGCCCAGTCTATTGTATACATATGTTTATGGTTCGCACTGTTTCGGTATTACTCGTACCTGAGACGATTGTTTAAACCAATAGGCGCGTGTCACGTGATCATTCCTTCTAGACGCTTCGTTTTGCCGTTACCGGTCACATGTGTCCTGTGTTGATAATGGCTGCCGTATAAGTTATGTTTACTGTTTACTGTGAGTGGATACTATCCACTGGATAGGGATTAATTTATTGTATTGTTTGGTGGGAAGACAGCTAATAAAGTAAGTATACCTACTTTAATTGAAATTTTAAATTTCAGATTACTTAATTTGCACCAAATAACTAATAATTGGTGTTTTTATTTGACGAAGCCGGCAAAACTCCGTAACCTTTGCAAAAGTTTTAACCATGCAACATATTCGTTTTGCATTAAATTAGATGGTTTATTTTTGGATTAGGTTAACATCACTTTAGAATTTTTAAAATAATCAATATTTTTTATTTTTTTAAAGATTATTGGTTTATGGTAGGTATACTATTTATAAACGTACATTATAACCACTTAAAAACACGAATTGTGTTTTTTATTATATTTTTATATATTTTTATATATATTATATTTTTATATATTTTTATATATTTTTATTTTACCAAAGAATAATAACTTAAAAAGTTATTCAAAATATACGTAAACAGTCGCACTTTTTAGTAACATTGTTTTTTACTGTTTTACAGAGGCAGCGAAACTTTCCTTTCAAGGAAAAGAATCGCACTGGTTGGTGAAATAACTCACAAAGCCATAGGACAAGCCTGTCAAGATTGGCTCAAATTATCAAAGCAAAGATTCAATAATGTTAAAACTTAACATTTGTTTAATTAGTTATTTTAAAATAATGAATGATTATTTATGAAAATATATTCGTTTGTCATCTGTTCAGTTTCTTTTTAAACTTTTTTTTTACCTTGGAGTTTCTACTACACTTAGGTAAGTTTTTGCAAATCTGGAAAAATATGTAATTTAACTGTAATTTTATTTTGATAACCGTAAAACCATGCATGGTTTTACGATTTTAATTTAATGAAAAATTAGAGCTAAAAATATTTAAAAATCATTCAAATATAAAAACTTTTGTTTCTATTTTCTTTTTCCAGATGTAAAAAATTTCACCTTAAAATAATATTCAATATTAACGTAGGTAAATCGTTTATGGCTTTTAGAAGTTTTTGATAAACGTTCAATTTTGGTATATTATATATTAAAATGTAACCTTTATAAAAAACAGGTATTTAATTGTCAAGTTTGTATTATAAATGAACGTATAGTGTAGACATTTAAAATATGGATATTGCTATAATATGCATCAACCTATATTAGGCGGACATTTTAACCTATATTAGAGGTAGACAATAAACCAATGATATACCATTGGTATAGACAAATATTAAACGTCTATTAGACGATTTTGTGTTGCTTGGGATGTTTACCAAATTAAGTATTACAGTTGAAATACCTCCGAACATTTTCTATTTAACTAGTCTCCGAAATTTGGCAACAGGGTACGGAGACCATTTAATGCCACGAGTATGTATTTCTGAAAATGTACCTTATTCAAAAAAAAAAAATTTAATTCGTTAATTGAAGAATGATATACATTGTATGAAAAAATAAAGGTATTATTATAAAAAATAAAGGTATTACGAAATAGCCAAAACCAATAAAATTATGTTTTTGAGGTTAAAAAAAACAAGCTCAAATACGACCACAAATTTAGATTTAGCGACCCAAAATTTATAAAATCTGACTACTTTCGTCCGTCGGACATCCTACTTTTATTTTTTGTGGGGCTGTGTTATCGAATAAATAAAAACAATACTTCCGATAATCGGATAATAAACAAATATTTATTTGTCCGATCAAATTAATAGAGAAATAGTCACTTCCAATTATATTATCAAAAATAGTAATAATATTTTTTTAAATTTTATTGATGAAGTCCTTTATTTGTATGTTTGTTTTTTTATGTCGGAAAATAATCTTACCGGGCTTATTATTTTTTCCGAATTTTTAGTCAGTATTTTAACTTGTTTTTTTTTCGGTAAAATTAGAAGCAATAGTACCTATTTAAATAAAATGCATTGTTTTTCCGTTTAAGTTATAGGCAATAATATTGAGATAAAATGCATTGATTAAAATAAGACGTCAATGGAGGTTTTAATCTAAATTATTCTAATAAATCAGTGTAGAAAATACGGAATACAATTTAAATTTATGAATAAATCCATATTAAGTTGAATTAATTTGCATTTTATATAAGAAGTCAATTGAGGTTTTATTTTAATTAAATGAATTATTCTGAAAATACCGAACTATTTTTTCTACTCCTAATTCGGAATTTTACCGTTCTAATATAACTTTTTAATGTGGAATGACATATATTCCTTAAAGTATTACAATATGAATTATTTTATCATCGGGTGACGGAATAAACACTGGTGGCGACATCTCTGTGTTTCTCCCAATTAAATTATTTTTCTATGGTATTTTTTTGGAAACGTAGAAACTTTTTCCGCTAACTTGTATACAAGTATGTATGTTTTGTATTTGTCAGTCTTCAAATGAAAATACCACTTTAATGTGAAACCTATTAAAAACAGTTACAATTTTGGAAGACTTTATATTCCGCTCGAGTGAAAAGTTTCACGAGAGCGGAATATGCAATTTCAAACGTGTTTCAGACTAAACTTGGGGGGACATATTTATCATATTTTTGACAAATATCGCCTTTTCCTATTTTGAGGGGCGGTGGGTGACTTTGGATTTTTAATAGGGATGATACTGGTACTTTTTTTTAATTCAATTCTAAGAAAAAAGGTATTTGAGCAACAAAAAAAATTGATTTGCGCTTTTGGTTACTAAATTATGATGTTTATTTAAAAAAGTGCTCTTTTAGTTCCACCCTTACTTCCTAAGAAGTCCCAGAAGCCAACTGAATGGCTTGAGCGGGTTAGGGGTAGAAACGGACCGCGGGCTTAGTCCCCTCCGAAGGACTAACATAATAATTTAATTACACTAGGACAAACACAAATGTATTAGATTATATGATACTAACAAATATTAACAATTAAATTTCAACTAATTTATCTTCTGTCATGTCTAAGAACTTCTTCAAAAGTCCCCTTTTAACTTTCAAAAACTTTCTTACTCTTTTTTCAAATAAATTTCGTACCCTTGATAAATAAATTAAAATTATTTTTTAGTATTTTATAATTTAATAAATCATAATTCCGTAAGCGAAAGAACAAAACAATTTTATTTTGCACACATACCTAGTTTATACATAGATTCGATTTTGTTTTTAAGAAAATTACATTATCCCTATTAAAAATATAAAGTTACTCCCGCCCCTAGGGAAAGGGGGTAGATGTAAAAAATATGTCCCCCATCTCTCTATTAATTTACCAAAATTTCACACAAAAATTTTAAACCGTTTTCAAAATATCCTTTTGTAACACTGTAATATTAAAAACGAGAAAAAAATTATTTAATTTACAAACGGGGCTTGGATGAAGTTATTGAAATTTTTCACCGTTTAACATATCATCCTGTAGGAAATTTACTTGAAGAACCGTGAGCTTCATATCTATGTATAGCATGAATTGCACGAGGATGAGGCTAGCAGACATTACATCAGTGGCGGCTCGTCAGGGTAGGCCTCTGAGGCCGCGCCTCACCCTTAAAATGAAGGAACGAACGACTTTTTGTATTTAGATTTTTGCCTATTACAAGTGTATTTTTAAAACAGTTCTACCCAATAAAAAGTAAAAAACCAATCAATCATACTAAGCGTAAATAAAAATCCAGGCGCAAAGCGCGTCAAGGTAACGTGCAACGTTGAAAGTCGCTAGACAGAGGCGAAGTTTTCACAGCCTCGGAAGCTCCCATTTACCTCTAGAAAGCGAAAATGACTCACCAACTAAAGTTCGCGAATAAACACCGTAAATTCAGTCGTAGATGAGGCGACATAAAGTTAGCTTGGCTTGTTCTGATTTCTGGTTTTATCACATGATAATCGCGTGTCCGTCTATGGTGGGGAGGCCAGTGTTACTTTATCTAATCCACAATCCACACATGGATTGTGATCTAATCTATATCCTTTTTCTATGCTATGCAGTGTTCTCTAAGCGTTCGTAGAGCACGTTTTGTTTCGTTTTGTTTTGATTCAGATTAAATTATTTAAAACTTTTGGCTGATCTTTTATAGTTTTTGTCTCGATTAGTAAAATTTCTTATTTAATTATTGTGGGGAACACACTAAGGTAGATTTAACAGTTTTTATTAAGCAAATTTTATATTTTGAAATAATAGATTGCATAATGATTAGAAATGCGGTTTGAAAATTTAGAATTACTTTTAAATCTCACTGCAGACCCACAATTTTACGACCAAATAATAGATAAATTTGCAAACTTAGACGTATAGATTTAATTTACAAAAAGTAGCTAATAGTATTTTATATTTTTTAATACTTAGGTAGGGGTTGACTTTTTAGTTTTATTTTTATTTTTTGATTAATTTATTTATTTTTAACTGTTTTAAGAATATATTTTTAAGTTTTAAGATTAAAAGTAGTCTTTGATGTGATATTTTGTTTGTTTTGTTTTTTAGACTTTATTTTTTATTTATAATGGTTTAGTAGGGCTATCGGCGATGACCTCCATTTTAAAAAAGGTCAACGCGTCGCAGAATAATACCTCCCGGGTGACGTGGAAATTTATTTGTATTTAGAAAAAATTAACCTTATGTAGCCTCACCCTCCTGTACACCCACGAGCCGCCACTGCATCACATACCAAAATAAAATCGTTCAAGAAACAAAAAAGTTATGTCGTTTTGAAAATAACGAACTTTTTGGTCGCGACACATTGAATGGTGCCCAGTTTATTTGGAAACATTTTGCTATGTAAATAAACGTATATTATTGTATTTTTTTACTTCATTTTCATGGTGCAACGTACCATTGTTGAAATCAGTCTATCCCTTTCAGAAGGTTTTTGATGAGATCTTTGTCAGGTCAGGTTTTTAAGCAATTTTAACCGCCTGTGTGTGCCGGACACCTTGCACCGATGCATCGGTGCAAGGTGTCCGGCGCGATGGCCCGGGCGCGTATTGGCATTGTGTACTACGATACAGAGCCATAGTTTTCTGAATCGCAGTAAGGATTGACAAAATTAAACGCCACTAAGTACAATACAATCCATACTACGATTCAGCACATCTCCCAGTTTGTGATGTTCTGAATCATAGTAGAGAATGGTGTAGGGTATGCGCGACCGCAGCAGGCCATACTTTACTACGATTCAGAAAATAGTATTCTAATTTGAATTGTAGTTGGATAGCTTACATACAAATACGCTAGCTGCACGCCTTATCAATAAAAAACAAATTATTATTTTTAATTGGAATTTATTTATTAATAAATATTAATAAAAACAAACTAGGTACTCTCTGCAGTTTTAATAATAAATATACATTAACCCAAAGGAAAAAAATCATTTCAAACTTATTAACAAAAAGATCGTTTTAACCAAAAATTTTGTAAGTATCATATATAAACGTACCACAACGGATTTAAATAATATTTGAAATAGTTAATAGGCTTTTTTTTCTACTTTTACATAAAACTATTAATTTTGCAAAAACATAAACAAAAAATATACATAAATAAGAAATTTTATTTTATTGTATTGTATTGTATTGTATTATATTATATTATATTTTGTATTGTGTTGTTTTCTTTAATAGACACCAAATAAAAATACACAGATTATACTTATATAATAATTTAAAGTTATATTTTTTATTTTTTAAATATATAAAATCCTTTGCTTTTTTCTCTTATATTTAAGAAATAAAAATAGAAACATGAGGGCATTAACTACTAAAATATTTATAAAAATCTATTAAGGATTGTCGATGATAAAGCCAAATAAAATTTTAGGGTAAAACGATCTTTAAGTTCATTAACTTGAAAAATCGATAATAAAAATAAATATTGTCAGTGAGATTTTTGGTTGGGTCTGTTTCACTACTATCAATTAATTTCTAACATAACCTATAACTCTGGCTTATTACTTTATGCGTGCGGCACATAGCCAATATTTTCTGAATCGCAGTAAAGTATGGCCTGCTGCATTGCCGCAAACACTTCAACATTCTCTACTATGATTCAGAACATCACAAACTGGGAGATGTGCTGAATCGTAGTATGGATTGTATTGTACTTAGTGGCGTTTAATTTTGTCAATCCTTACTGCGATTCAGAACACTATGGCTCTGTATCGTAGTACACAATGCCAATACGCGGCCCGGGCTGGTAACATATTTATGCTCGGCGATAATACGAGGTGTATTCAGAAAATATCTATTCGTCTACATTAATGTTGTCGCCTTCAAAATAGTCCCGTTCCGTTCTAAAACTCGATCTTTGGGATAGCCTTTAGTTCTTTCAGCGATGCGCTTTTAATGTCATCTATGCTTGCAAAACGACGGCCCTTTAAGGTTCTCTTTATTTTTGGGAATAGGAAAAAGTCAGACAGAGGCATGTCTGGCGAATATGGAGGCTGGGGCATCATTACAGTATTGTTTTTGGCCAAAAATTTTGTTCAAAATTTAACAATTTTAGAACAAATTTTGCTGCCACGCGTTTCATACCCAAAACATTCGAAAAAATTTCATGGGATGAGCCAATCGATATACCAACATCATCAGCGACTTCTCTGATGGTTTATAACCATTTCTTCCACTTTTTCCATGTTTTTATCGGTTGTTAATGTGCTTGTGCGTTCGGGGAGTTCGCCATCTTTAACGTCTTCACGGCCATCTTGGAAACTCTTATACCACTTGTTTTATTTATAGCAGACTCACTATAGGCCTTTGTTAAAATTTCACTGAATTTATTTTATTTTTTAAGCAAAATTGGATACAAATTCTTTGATCCATTTCTTTTAACGAACGAAAAATCGCCAAGCTCAAAAAACACGTCCAACCTTAGCGGCTGCCACAGACAAAGTAAACAATGAAAACAGCTAAAGTTTTTTTCATACTTCGGGGGCATCATAATAAAGAAAATTTTATTACAACCGGACCCTCCGAACCCGCGAAATTTAACAATTCTCGTTATTTTCTGAACACACCTCGTATGTGCTTTCTCCGCCTGGTCTATAATGTACTATTATTATAGGCATACACAATTGAGGAGCGATCAGACAAAACCAGACAAATCCATCTAAGTGATTTGCAGAAATAAGTCAAAAGCAAAAGAATTATTTTATTTTGGATTTCTTTCTGCAAATCACCAAAATAAATTCGTCTGGTTTTGTCTGATCGCTCCTCAATTATATAAGACTTTTTAGGCCATTTAAAATATTTTAATGTCAAATTAAAAAAAAATTATTAACGTTAGTTAAATTGAAAGTTTTTTGACATTTAGAAGAATTAACGCAAAAAGTGGATTTTTCGCCCAACCAGAGTAGTCAATTTCTATGTGTTTTGTGTCGCTAATTCCAAATCCAGAATTTTGTAATTGGCTTTTGTTTTCTTCCTTAGCTTAAACAAATTTTATATCAAGAAAATTCAACAAAAATACTTGTTTTTTGAGCAAGAAAACAAAAGCTAATTTCAAAATTTTGACCTCGGGTTCGAATTCAGCGACAAAAAAATCCATAGAAATTTACTACTCTGGTTTGCCGGCACATCAACTTTTTTTGGCGAGGTTTTACGATATTTTACTCTGTATTGTGCGGAGCAAACCAAAAGACACCATTTTTATGCATTTTTTGCCACTGAATCCGAATTTATAATCAAGATAAAAACACGCGCTATTTTTTTACATATTTTTTTAACTTGTTTTTTATCGGTAAACTTAGAAGCAATAGTATTTCAATAAAATGCATTGTTTTTCCGTTTAAGTTATAGGCTATAATATTTAGATAAAATGGATTGATTAAAATAAGACGTCAATGGAGGTTTTAATCTAAATTATTCTAATAAATCAGTGTAGAAGATACCGAATACAGTTTAAATTTATGAATAAATCCATATTAAGTTAATTTAATTTGAATTTTAAATAAGAAGTCAATTGAGGTTTTAATTTAATTAAATGAATTATTCTAGAAATACCGAACTATTTTTTCTACTCCTAATTAGGAATATTACCGTTCTAATATCACTTCTTAATGTGGAGGACATATATTCCTTAAAGTATTACAGTATGAATTATTCTATCATCGGGTGACGGAATAAACACTCGTGGCGACATCTCTGTGTTTCTCCCAATTAAATTATTTTTCTATGGTATTTTTTGGAAACGTAGAAATTTTATAATATTATATAATTTATAATATTGGAGTATATTGTTAAGGAGATTTGGAAAATACTTTTTATACTGTGCACATCATTTAGTATATACAGGGTTAGCCAAAAATCGCTTCTTTTAATAAAGCAAGCGTTTGGCATAACACGCAAAAAAGATATATACCCTAGGGTGTGTCATTTTTGAGCAACTTTTTTTTTAAACTAAAAAACAGGCTAAAAACTTTCAGGAAGGTGAAAAAAGAAGCCTCTAAAAATTTGAGCTCTTAATATTAACATTAAGTGGTGCCTGTTCCTAACTTTCCATTTTCTATTTAAATAACATGGAAAAAAAATTCTTTTTTCTTATTTTTGTAGCTTGACATTTGAGCATTGTAAAAACGAACTGAAAAATTATTTTGGTAGGAAATTGAATTTTTTCATAGAGCAGTTCTGAAGTTGCAAATGTATGAAATTATGACTTTTATTTTATTAATCTGACGACTTTTTTTATGTCTTAAAAATTATTTAAAGAAAAAATAATTATTAACTCAATTTTTTTTTCCATTTTATTTTATTTACTATAAAAAAGGTATTTGTGTTCAATAAATTTGTTCAATTATAGATTAAATAAAACAATGAATTTGTATATATATTTGTTTATGTTTATTTACAGGGTGTTATGTAATTAATGTTATATATTAAAATGGGTTGTTCCTTAGGGTCTATAAAGAAGCACCTGAAACTTTTTTTTTCTAAATTTCAAAGTCTAAAAATAATTTATAATAACCTTTATCCTACCAAAAAGTACGCCACTGATCGACTAGGAACTTTAGGTTAATCTGGTGGATTTATTATGTTATGGTTGGTAACAACAGTGTTTCCAAAATCTCTCAAAAAAGTTGACAAACATTGTTTAAATTTAGCTTAATTACAAAAATGACAAAATTAACAATGCAAATTGTCAATTTAGCGTTTTTATTAATTGTTGGTTATGTCATTTTTGTACTGAAGGTAAATTTAAACAAAATCTGCCAACTTTTATGACAGAATCTAGTGCATTTCTTTTAAATTTTAGGTTATGTTTTCAAATTGTAAATATCTTAACTAAGGGAAGTGCTTTTGGATTTATTTACACAAATTAAATGTTTAAAGTTTAACCTGTGAACTGGTCCCAATTTCATCTGAGTAAACAGAGAAAAAACTGATGAAAAAATTAATTTTGTGGTTATGGATTTCAAATTTCAAAGGTACTAAATTTTCTAATCATTGCTTAAGCTAATAGCTGGATCAGTAAATAAATACAGAAGGGTATTAGAGCTTTAAGGGCATAAAACTTTTGTATTTATTGAGTTTTTATTTATTTTTTGCAAGAAAAATTTTTAGTAACAATTTTTTACATCTGGCAACGCATAGCTACTTTGTTGGTTGGTATCAATGTACTCACAAAATACAAGTGTGCAGAGATAAACCAAGTGTGTAACCAGTGACGTATCACAAAAAATATAAAAAACTTCTAATGCATATTTTTTTTTCTTTATCTTTGGAAAAATGTTTTTTTTAAATATTTTTCCTTTATTCCTTATGTCAAAAGGTATTCAGTATTTTAATATATAACATTAATTACATAACACCCTGTATATATTATATTTTATTTTAAAGTCGATAACTCTGATAAAAGATTATATCGCCTCAGTCGGTATATTACCGTTCAAATTACACAGTTATTAGAGGCACGCTAACGTGCCGCGATTCGAAATGTTAAAGGCAACTTTAAGATATAATACCTTCAGAACGGAATAATTTTTCAGTTCGTTTTTACAATGCTCAAGTGTCAAGCTACAAAAATTAGAAAAAAAAATTTTTTTTTTCCATGTTATTTAAATGGAAAATGGAAAGTTAGGAACAGGCACCACTTAATGTTAATATTTAGAGCTCAAAATTTTAGAGGCTTCTTTTTTCACCTTCCTGAAAGTTTTTAGCCTGTTTTTTAGTTGAAAAAAAAGTTGCTCAAAAATGACACCCTAATATACCAAGCAATGTTTTTTTTAGATATTTTTATGTTTATTAGGCTACAAAAGTGGATTCTTATTAGGACTTTATAAGAAAAATTGATTTTGAATAAAATTAAATAAAATAACATTTTCTGGAATCCAGAATCCAGAATCTGGATATACCTAAATCTTTTTTGTGCATTATGCTTTTTACTATATTAAAAAGTGATTTTTGGCTAACCCTGTATAAATCTAATGCTCAGTATAAAAACAGTATTCTCCAAGTCTCGTTAACAATATACTCCAATATTATAAAAATCGGTGTACAAATGTGTACTCTGTCAAAGGTAGACTTTAAGATAAATAAAAATTAAGAATTTTCAAAAAATTTCGAAAATAGGAGCAGCTAGGATTTTGGTAAATATCATTTTAAAGTAACCAAAGGGTCCCGAACAAGAAACTGCAATCAATAAAAATCGGTGTACAAATGTGTACTCTGGCAAAGGTAGACTTTGCGATAAACAAATAATTAAAAAAAAAAATGATTTTTTTTTACAAATTAAAAAAAAATCAGTTAGAATTTTGATAAATATCGTTTTTAAATCTCCAAAGAGTGCCGATCAAAAAATTTAACCAGTTTTTCGTTCAAAATTGAAAACTACTAAAAAGCCTAACTTAAACAACATTTTAAATGTTCTGAGTTATTTAATTTTATTAAAATTTTATTTTTTCTTAAAAGGTTATTAAGAATGCCATTTTGTAACCTGGTAAGCGTATAAATATCTAAAAAAAAATGGGGATAAAGCGATAAGCGATTTTTGGCTCACCCTGTATATATCAAATGATGTGAACAGTATTAAAAAGTATTCTTTAAGTCTCCTCAATAATGTACTATAATTTTATAAAAATCGGTTTACAAATGTGTACTCTCATGACGTCAAAGGTAGACTTTGAAATAAACAAAAATTAAAAAAAAAAATCATGAATTTTCAAAAAATTTCGAAAAGAGGAGCAGCAAGGATTTTGGTAAATATCACTTTTAAGTCACCAAATGGTCCCGAACAAGAAACTGCAATCAGTTTTTGGCGGCATTTTTATGTGACTTATACTTAGTTCAGACACACCGTGTGCACTTAATATACTGCCATGGCCATAGAGAAAGGAAAAAAGGAAAATCTTTTCTTTTGTCTATGGCCATGGCTATCGCTTTGGCAGGGAAATATATGCTCGGCAATAATACGAGGAGTGTTCAGAAAATAACAGGAATTTTTAAATTTCACGGGTTTGGAGAGTCCGGTTGTCATAAAATTGTCTTTATTATGTTGGTATACATACCCCTGAAGAATGATAAAATTTTTAAATGTTTTCATTGTTTAATTTGTCTGTGGCAACCGCTAAGGTTGCACTCCACAGTGGAGTCTACGCCCGAAATTTGTGATGCTTTATATAAAATCTAGTTTAGGTACTGCTCACAGTTTTATATACGACGTGCTGCCGGCGAAATCAAAAGTAAAAAACGTGCATTTAAACTTTTTAAATATTGGCGTAAAGAAACCTTATTAAATATTTTTTTATTTTTGTATTAAAATAATACAATAGTTTTCAATTTCGTATTATTTCACAAGAAGGGCACTTTATTTTACCGATTATATGACATTTGGCAGCTGTCAACTAGCTCAAAGCTGACTTTAGCCCGTGACTAAAAACCTGTTGCTAATATTTACTAATTTGAATGTTTGCGATCAAAAGGCAATAATTATTATAAAGCAAAATTATGATTTTTGAAATCAGCGCACTCTTATTTTTTCTGTAAATATTGATAAACATTATAAATTCCCTGCCTAACGGGCCTAACAACGGGAATAATAATTATTCACATTGTAAGGCATTAGTGATTGGCCGATTTCAATATTCACTGTGATTTTAACCAACCGGGTTTTAAATTAGAAGGCGACTATAATAACATTTAAAATTGCTAAAAAGTGAGGTTAACTATGTCTGGCGACTCGAGACGCAAATCTCATCCTCGTGAATATACTATTTTAATACAACAAATTATGTATGAAATTATGTATGTAATTAGAAAATTTCAATGTTTCAACATAAAACTTTTCCACCAATTATAATATTACGATACAAATTATATTTTCCAAATCTGTTTCCGCTGTTTAATTAGAAAAATATATGTTATAATCAAAACCACTGAACAGTGTTTTTTTACAAACCATATCGCTTAACTACATACATAAACAAAAGAAATATTTAGAAAATATATAAGTATATATATATATATTTTAAAAATAAATAAAAATTTTATTTAGGTGCAATTATTTATTTTTATTTATGCATAATAATTATTGTTTATCCAGAATACGTTACTGATGCTATTTAATCTGTAGGTAATTACAGTATTCATAGTAACAATAATATTATATTATAATATGGGTTTGCCCTTGACATTGAATATCCATTGTCTTATCTATATTTTAATAAAAAATGTTAATTTTAAATACCTACAACAAAATTTTTAATTTAATTTAATTAATTAAAAGCAATGGTAATTTTTTATATTTATATTACATATATTTATTTATACCTTATTGTAAAATGTTCTCTTAAATATTAAGTTAAATAATAAAACTTGTTTAAAATTTTTAATTTAAGTGCCAGACCGAATCTTCGGCTTAGGCCAAACATTCGGCTTCGGCCTAAAATTGAGCCAATATAGCCGAGGACAAACATTAACAGACTGCCTGTAAATGCCCTAGTAAATTTCCTAGTTTACGGAGAAAATAAAACATGCACCATTCATGCTTAAAATAGTAATTCGCCTATTTTCAATTCCAAATAATAATTGTGCAGAATATTGATCACTACAGTCCCTGACACTACTCATTGATGTTACAAAACTAACTATTGTTATTGTCAAAGTAACCCGTGATGTTTTATTATGTTGTGAATTGAACTGATTGTATTATTTTAAATGGTACACTGACAATTGTCAGAACACTAATAAACTTTATATACGAGCCCTAACCACATAATGTTCGGACACTTCATAATTTATACAGAAATTTTTTTGTGAATACTATCTCAAAATTATTAGAAGTTATGAAAAATTCAGCTTATTTTGGCATATACCCCTCGAAGCGATTTTTATTTTTAAAAAGTTTACCTTTTATTTTTAGCTTTTAAAAAAAGGCTAACTTTTTAACTTTTTTTTGCATGAGGGGCATTCCACGTTACTCGGTAATTTTTGTCCCGCCCGTCACAATTAAAAATTGTGAGTAAAAGCCACAAGTTATTAAATTAATATTTTATAATATTATTTTTATTGTGCTTATAACTTATTAAAAGCATAATAAACAATATTTTAAAATAAATTTTATAACGTGTAGTTTTTACTCACAATTTTTAATTGTGACGGGCGGGACAAAAATCCCCGAGTAACGTGGAATGACCCATGAGTAAAAAAAGTTATAAATGGGCCCATTAAAAAGAGCATAAAATATTATACAAACCCTGAAAATTTGGTAAAAAATAAATAAGTTATAAAAAAGTATAAGTAATTTAAAAATGCTATTTTTAAAGAGTTTTTGCAATTTTCTTAGGAAACGGGAGATTTTGCAGATATATATATCGCTATAACTTTCTTATTATTTATACAATTTTTACCAAATTTTCAGGGTTTGTATAATATTTTATGTTCTTTTTAATGGGCCCATTTATAACTTTTTTTACTCATGCAAAAAAAAGTTAAAAAGTTTGCCTTTTTTTAAAAGCTAAAAATAAAAGGTAAACTTTTTAAAAATAAAAATCGCTTCGAGGGGTATATGCCAAAATAAGCTGAATTTTTCATAACTTCTAATAATTTTGAGATAGTATTCACGAAAAAAATTTCTGTATAAATTATGAAGTGTCCGAACATTATGTGGTTAGGGCTCGTACAATCTCAATGGCATTAATGCCATTGAGATTGTATATAAAGTTTATTAGTGTTCTGCGCATCAATAGTTGGTGTTTTGTGATCAATGGTTACTGTTTTCTTGTTTTCTTTTCTTCGTAGAAAGTAGGCTTCTGCTAATAAACCTAACCAAACATCGGCTTTGACTTATGCAAAAAACTGACATTCGGTGGGAAAATAAATATAAATTAACGTATTTTAATTTTCTATTTCTTTCACCGGCAAAAAAACGGCCACCATAAATTGGCAACAATTTAAATGTTGATTTCCTCGATAACAGCTCATCTAATTTTGATGATTTTTTTTAACTGTAGATTGACTTTTTTGTAACGATGCTATGGTAGAAATTTTTAGTTTGATTTTTATTTTAGTAATTTTTCTTGAAATATGTAACAGTGGATGTTAATTAAAAATATACTTTTTTTAAGATTTGTTTTTAGTCAAGTTATTATGTCTGCGCATGGAGTTTGGGGGTTTAACCTCTCTCCTCGAAATGTGAGAAACAATTTTTTTAAGATTTTTTTGAAAATCCCAACAAGCTATGATCTTTATAGTTTTATTTTACTCTTACATTTTACCAAAACCCCCCTAAAATGTGCTTAAATACACTGTTTTAAAGCCAACTCCTCGGATATAGTACACTATATGTATGATTTTTTATTTTATTTTATTTTTTTTTACCATTTTATCGTTACTAAAGGGCCAACTTACATCAAATCATTAAAATCAAATAAGCCATTTGCAAGGAAATCCGCGGGGTAAACCACTGATTTTTTTAAAACTAAAAATCGCTTACGAATTAACGGCTAAGGATAACAATAACAAGGGAAGTAATGCGCAACGCGTCGCTAAGCATTGATTAAGAAAGTTTTCCTTATTGATATCGACTGATAAGGAAAAAAATCACAACAAAACATCGACTAAAATTGAACGTTGGTCTCTAAGATTTTAAAGTGGTTTACCCTTCGAGGAAGTCAACATTAAAATTGTTACCAATTTCTACACCTTTTCCAGTTGATATTCAGAAAGTAGGAATTGTAATTCAGTTATTCCAGTTGATATTCAGATAGTAGGAATTGTAATTCAGCTATTCCAATTGATTTTAAGAGAGTAGCATATGTAATTCAGATAACACAATTGATTTTAAGAAAGTAGCAATTGTAATTCAGATAACACAGTTGATTTTCAGAAACTTGCAATTGTAATTCAGAAAGTAGCAATTGTTTTTCAGATTAAATCAAATGTAATTTAGCCGCAGCAATTGTTTCAGGAAAAGTTGGTTGCATACAGTAAATCGATGATGAATGAAAGTACACGTTATCTTTATTAACTAAGTAAATGAAATTTATATAAAGTACAAATGAACAAAATTCGGTCCTTACTTGCAATAAGTTGACAATTATGACAAATATACCTACTTAAATGGTGATAAATTTGTTTATTATTGTCAATTCCATGGAAACAAAGCAATATACAAAGAAATACATTAAATTGAGATTTTAGAAAATAAGTAAAATAAAGTATGAAAATGTTATCATTTGTTAATTTCTGAATTTCAATTGACATATTCTGAATTACAATTGTTACTGTCTGAATACTATTTGTAATTTCTGAATATCAATTGCTACTGTATGAATATCATTTGCAATATCTGAATTACATCAGCTACTTTCTGAATATCATTTGAAATATCTGAATTACATTTGCTATTTTCTGAATTTCATTTGCAATATCTGAAAATCAATTGCTGCTTTCTGAATATCAATTGCTACTTTCTTAATATCAACTGGAAAAGGTGTAGTGGCAGGTTTTTTCGCCGGTGAATGTATACATTCATATAAAATATAAATATAAATGTATTTGCAAATGTGTGATTGTGGTTTGCCTTTCAGGCAGCAACGGATCGACGTGATTTTTATCATAGACATTTCATGGTTCGAAGAGTAACAGGCTACTTAATTTTTTTTACTTTTTTGACTTTTTCGACTTTTTTTGCCCACTTCACACATAAAAATGAAGTTTTTAGTCAAATAAATATGCTTTAATTCAAGAATTTCGATTGTTTATACAGTGTGTCGCATTTAAGATGAAGACACCCCCATATTTTCGCTATTTCAAGGAATAGAGATTTGAATTTTTTCACATTCATACATGTTGGTGGATCACATATTTTAAGATACTCAACTGAAATCTGAACTTTAAACTTGGCCTACTACGAATTCACAAACGGGGCCAGTTGTCGATATTTTGCTTCGCGTTAGAAATATCGAAAAAAATTATTAGAAAAAGTTGTTCAGAATATTATTCTAACCTCGTATACCGATTTTCATAGCAAAATTCGCATTTCTAATTAATTTATTTTTATTAGTTTTATTATTGTTTTATACCATTTCCTTAATTTAATAAATTATAATTGATTTGTAATTTCCAAAAATTGTTTTAATTATTTATTTAACGGTCATAAACACTAGTTAGTATCAAATTATTACTTTCCAAGGCTCCCTTATTATCAAACTAAAAAATGAACTTGTAATAATTTTGTGTGGACCAAAATAAAAAAAAATTAAAAATGCGAATTTTGTTATAAAAATTGGTATATGGGGTTAGAATAATATTCTGAACAACTTTTTCCAATAACTTTTTTCGATATCTCTAACGCGAAGCAAAATATCGAGAACTGGCCCGGTTTGTGAATTTGTAGTAGGCCAAGTTTAAAGTTCAGATTTCAGTTGAGTAGCTTAAAAAATGTGACTCATCAACATGTATGAATGTGAAAAAATTCAAACCTTTATTCCTTCAAATAGCGAAAATATGGAGGTGTCTTCATCTTAAGTGCGACACACTGTATATGGAATTTAAAATGACATTCATACATATTTATTAACGTTTTGGTATACAAATTAATAATTAATAAAAGCGGATAAAAATAGGAAACAAACAGGTACTCTGTAGAAGTTAATAATCCTAAACTAATAAATTAAGCAACAATTTTAAACTTAAAAAAATAAACTTAAAAATTATCATAAAACCCTAGAGGAACATTTTCAAGTTTTAAAAGAAAAGGAACAAATAAATTATAAATATATTTAGTGTAATAACACTTATTTTTTATGTCTGCTATTTATTTCATTTACCTGCGCTGCTGATGGATCCGAGGTTCTAAACCACATTCCGAAAAACGACAATAATTACACTGTGCTCGAATCGGAAACTTTTTTTTCTAACAAGCAGGGCACCCAAGGGGATTACCTAATTCAAATACGCTAAATCCAATGATACTAGTCGCTTTTTTAGGTTAGCTCTTGTTTTCGAAATATTTTAGATTTAAATTGTGGATCCAAGCATAACAGAAGAACATTATTTTTCTCATTTTAAAACCATTTACTGATTATAAATTGATAAAAACTGTTAAAAAAAAATAATTTGGTCGATTTTAAAGTGTTTTTTATAATTTTTTTTTCAAAAAAATATACAGTTTTCGTAATTTTTTATAAATATAAAATGTCAAAAGCCGGTCCTGAAGTATTAAACGTACTAAAATGTTGGGAATACCGGCCTGATTGCCAAGTCATGCCAAAGCATTATAATGCAAAAAGAAACATTGTTTATACACACTGTTTATATAAACAACGATCAGCGGCAACGGAGCTCACTTTAAATTTTAAACAATGACAGATTACGTGGTAACCCTAGATACCGTCAACTCACCTGTCACAAGTTTCTTTATATAAAAAAATATTTAAAATTGTAGAAATTGTTAAATTTCTCTAAAATTATTAACTTTAGGTATAGGGAATTTATAATCGAAAGGTTTTTTAATTTACTATTTGATTAGGTAAAACATACTGGTTCTTACATTTAAAATAAAAAATAAATTAACCTTTCAAGTTAGCCTAATTTGCCCTGGGTTTTCTTAGGTGATTTGTTAAAAAATGTTAAAGAATTGATATGGAATCTTTTAAACAATGTTTTAAGATTCCAATAATTCCAACCTCATATTCGTAAACCTAATAAAATTTTATAGGCTATTTTTGATTGACGCGCATTTGTCAAATTTTAACAAAAAAAAAAATTAATAACCCTAAAACTATTCACTTTAAGTATAGGGCATGGTATAGTAATTATAATCAGAATTTTATGAAGAATTTAAAAATGTTAAAATATATGGGGTGTTTTATTTAAAATAACAAAGTTGATGTCACTTCCGGATAAACCGGAAGTAGCATTTTCTTTAAAATATTTTAGAAAAATAGACTTAAATGGATTATAAACGCTTTTAAAATATCAAATTGATATCTTTTTTATGTGAAACACCCTGTATAAAAATATATATATATATCTGTTTTCATAAATTTAAATTCAATAAATGATCTAAAAATGGGAAAATAATGTTTTTTTGTGGTTCTTGGGTCTACAATTTAAACCTAAAAAAACACCATTAGATTCAGCGTACTCAAATTAGGTAATCCCCTTGGTGCCCGACTTGTTAGATTTTTGAACTAGCACCGTGTTATTTAATAAATGATCGTGCTATGCATGTATTTGTAAATATCGCAATTTGGCAACACTGTTAGCAGAACAATTAACTTACTTGAAGCTGGACGTAGTTGCCATTTTGCTAAACCGCATCACTATTAAAACCAGATTTATTCGGATATTCGCATTGGATGAACGATTATTTTTTAACTTAGGTACGTCAAGTTCGCGCGATTTAAAAACAACCATTCGACAATAATAAATTTAATTACCTATATATATATATATATAGAAATCAACATATTAGTTGTCTAAAAATAAACTTTAATGCAGAAATAAAATATTTCACGTCATTCGCAGTTTCCAAAAACAGACAATATTACAATTTACAATTTCACCGAAAATCTATAAATCGTATGCTAATAGGTACTAAATGGGCTTATTTCTTGAATGTTTTAATAAAAAACGTTCACATCAACTTAGGTTTTATTTCAAAGATAACAAAATTTAACCGAAAATCGATCATGATGGTGCACCAAAAGAACAAGTGGATATATTTTGACCAATTTTGGAGAAAAGTTGCTCTGGGACCGTTATTCGATCCATATTAAAAATTCTTAAAAAAACTTTTAGAGTTGAGAATTTTTTCCATTTTTTTTTTGGTCTACTGTAGGTACTTTATTTAAGTCATAGCGCATAGCGACATGCAAATAAATGTTTCTTTAGGTTTTTATTCGTTTAGGTTAACAATCTTATTTATTTATCAATAATCAATATTTGTGGAATTATGAAGTATTGTAATATTATAATAATAATTCTATTTATACAGGGTAAATTATAAAAAACGCCGAAAGTCATAACTCCATTATTTTTACAATACTTGTTGGAAGAAAGTTTCACAGTTTACTGATATCTATTATTTTAGATAAACGCTCAATAAAAAAATAGTTGACAATAAACTATGCAACTTTGTTTCAAGAAGTACCTATTGTAAATAATAGAGGGATAGTTTATTATAGGTAATTATAATTATAATTGTATCTTTAAAATTAAACTCAGCTTGCAATTAAAAATATATTACATTGTTTTTTAATTGATTATTTTTGTACGTTTCTAAAAACCAACAGAAAATTTCGAATTCAGTCAAGTTATTCAGTCATTATTATAGTGAGAACTGTAGAATATTTTCGCGACAATGCAATTATTTAATATTAGAAGCAATAAAATTTTAGTATTCCATTCCGTATTTTATCACAACGAAAATTTTATATGCCACAACGCAAAACAACTTTACAGTCCAGGGGACGATCGGGAAAGCGCTGGGAAAAAACTCGTGCTGCCTTCCTAGCATTGCGCCCATACTACGGTAGTATTACTACCCATAATTAATCATCATATCGGCATAATCAGAAGAGGAAAACAAAAATTAAAATGATAAATAATGATAGGAACAAAAATTAACAGCAGTGTCACAATGAAGTGGATTCCAGTCGAACAAATATTTTACATATATAATATATTTTACATATATAATATATTATAATATATATAATATATATTATATATATATATAATATATTATAAAGGGTTTTTCATTTAGAGCGTCACAACTTTCAAATGAGATAAAAAAATAACTACATGTTATAATCCTTTAATCTTTATTTTATTTTGAAGAACAATCTATGACATTATGTTTTAAAAATAATATCGTTTAAATGTCCCCCTCGACTTTGCCTGACTAAATGCATTCTGAAGGCCCAATTTTCTACTATTCTTTTACAAATATCGCGGGGTATATTTTGAATAGTGCGTTTAATGTTTGGTTTAAGGTCGAGAAATGTACGTGGCTTATTTTTGTAAATCTGAGAGTTCACATGACCCTTTAGGAAAACGTCCAAGGGTGTGTTGTCGCTTGTAGGTCAGTTGCCATTAGCATTCTTCAAAATCAGGAAACATCCAGGAAACTGTTGTAAGAAATTTATTGTCTTACAGATGTGTGACATGTCACTCCATCTTCTTTTATGTCAACATTTCTCAGTTTAGGCCAAAGAATATCTTTGCATGTTCCTGTAACCGTGAACAAAAAAATAAGGCCCGATCACTCATTGTGCCCAAAAACCGCACCAAACTGTGATCTCAAGAGAAAGGGGCAATTTGTTAATCAATTGGGGGTTTTCATCAGCCCAAATTCTACAATTATACTTGTTTACAAAACCATTAAGGCATAAATGGGCTTCATCCTTTCTGCAAAAAGTGGATCGGCTTTTAACTGCCCAGTTCACAAAATTTCGACATAAATAGTGATCATTTGGCTTCAGTTCTTGAGTCGTTTAAACTTTATACGTAGTTGCCTGAGAATGGCGTGGAATAGAGGTTTGGATCATCTCTTACACTTTGACTTACAGCAGCAATATTTACTTATGATCGGGAACCCCGATGATGCACAAAAGTTGACTTATTTGCCAGTAAACCAGTTTTTTCTAACTTATTAACTAAACGATAAACCTTATATTTCTCGCAACTCGCAAAATGTTTGGAGAACCGAACATGCATTTTGATGGTAAATACGAATTATTTCTAAGCGCTGTTGAATTGTTATCTGTCCATATTAATTTGACACAATGTACTGAACACATTGTGTTGTCAAGATTTGACATTTACATTCCAGAGCAGCCTTATTTTTAGGGTTAAAGTTATGACGCTTTAAATGGAAAACCATTTACTATCAACAATGCATCCTAAGTATAAATAAGATGGGTGATTCCATTTATTAGCCACCAATGAGTGCACCTCATATACTCTAATTTTATTTCTTTTTTAACTGTAAATAGACATGGACCCAAGAAGTGAAAAAAACTCCCCTTTTCTTTTCTCACCCTATCACCTATTTATACAGGGCTACGCAAAAGTTACTATGCAGACCTAACTTAAAAAAATTTTACTTTTTTTGCTAATAAAGCTATCGACATTAAACAAACTGTTAATTGTTAAGAAAATATTTCTCTTTTAAAGCATATAGGACACATTTAGTTATTGATGCCCTAAATGGTCTTTGGGAATTTTTTTAAAAATGCAATTTTTTGGCAAAATTGTCTAATTTTATAAATTCATATATTCTTAGAACAACTTGCCAGCTAAATTTTTTTAATGTAGTTTGTTACCATAGATCTTACTCTATATAAAAGCAATGAAAACATTTTCAAATAATATTGGCTAAGAGTTCAAAAAAATATAATAAAAATCCATGTTTTCGAAAAATCACTATTTTCAGCCATTTCATGGTTTAAAAAGGCTATGTTTGAGTGAGTCGATTTAAACCAATTTATGCTTATCATCACATGCACTTATTGGCCTCCAATAACCATTAATAAAATTATTGTGTATTTTGCTTTTAACTGGGCTGTGGCTGTATGTACAGCCCAGCTATAAGCAAAATACACAATATGCCCACCTGACTTTCAGCCATTTCATGGTTTAAAAAGGCTATGTTTGAGTGAGTCGATTTAAACCAATGTATGCTTATCATCACAGGCACTTATTGGTCTCTAATAATCATGAATAAAATTATTATGTATTTTTATTTTAGCTGAGCTGTGGATGTATATGTCCACCTGTGACTATATCCATATTATTAACCATATATTTCGAAAAAGCGTATTACATCTTTAAAATAACTTGACAGCCTTGAACTGACTTCTAATTCATTCTAAATAAAAATATAAAATATAAAAACCACATACAGTGGCGTCGAAAATTAACTACCCATTTATTTATTTTTTAAATTAAGAAAACATAATCAAATGTACAAAAAATTAATTAAATGACTAAAAGACATACTTTTCATAAACTTTATATTTAAACAAAATAAAACAGGTATTAAATCCTAAATTTGAATTAAACCTAACTGAAGAAATCATATTCTTAACTTTTACAATCACCTAAAAAACCTATTTACTATTTTTTACCTCTAAAAAGTTATATAAATCGGAAAATTTTCTTATGTGTATAATGTCTATCAAGAGGAATAAATTAACGACTTATGGCCTTTAAATGGATCCCAGCAGACTTCACCAAAAATGTTGGTAAAATTATATAGATACTTTAATTTGTGATACCTACGTACAAATATCGGTTACAGTTGCATCCACTCGCCATTCTATTATTTGTTTTCCTCCTTAGTACAAGATTCAATCTTCGAAAATCGCAAAAAATATTTTTATCCGAAATCTGCCGAAAGTAGTCAACAATCGGCAGTAAAGTATAAGAAATCAGCAGTAAAGTAGAACTTTATTTTTATTAAAAAGAAGGGAATGGCGAGTGGATGCAACTGTAACCGATATTTGTACGTAGGTATCACAAATTAAAGTATCTATATAATTTTACCAACATTTTTGGTAAAGTCTGCTGCGATCCATTTAAAGGCCATAAGTCGTTAACTTATTCCTCTTGATAGACATTATACACATAAGAAAATTTTCCGATTCATATAACTTTTTAGAGGTAAAAAATAGTAAATAGGTTTTTTAGGTGATTGTAAAAGTTAAGAATATGATTTCTTCAGTTTAATTATATGCAGTTAGTTTTAATTCAAATTTAGGATTTAATACCTGTTTTATTTTGTTTAAATATAAAGTTTATGAAAAGTATGTCTTTTAGTCATTTAATTAATTTTTTGTACTTTTGATTATGTTTTCTTAATTTAAAAATTAATAAATGGGTAGTTAATTTTCGACGCCACTGTATGTGGTTTTTATATTTTATATTTTATTTAGAATGAATTAGAAGTCAATTCAAGGCTGTCAAGTTATTTTAAAGATGTAATACGCTTTTTCGAAATATATGGTTAATAATATGGATATAGTCACAGGGGGACAAATACATCCACAGCTCAGCTAAAATAAAAATACATAATAATTTTATTCATGATTATTGGAGACCAATAAGTGCCTGTGATAATAAGCATAAATTGGTTTAAATCGACTCACTCAAACATAGCCTTTTTAAACCATGAAATGGCTGAAAGTCAGGTGGGCATATTGTGTATTTTACTTATAGCTGGGCTGTACATATAGCCACAGCCCAGTTAAAAGCAAAATACACAATAATTTTATTAATGGTTATTGGAGGCCAATAAGTGCATGTGATGATAAGCATAAATTGGTTTAAATCGACTCACTCAAACATAGCCTTTTTAAACCATGAAATGACTGAAAATAGTGATTTTTCGAAAACATGGATTTTTATTATATTTTTTTGAACTCTTAGCCAATATTATTTGAAAATGTTTTCATTGCTTCTATATAGAGTAAGATCTATGGTAACAAACTACATTAAAAAAATTTAGCTGGCAAGTTGTTCTAAGAATATATGAATTTATAAAATTAGACAATTTTGCCAAAAAATTGCATTTTTAAAAAAATTCCCAAAGACCATTTAGGGCATCAATAACTAAATGTGTCCTATATGGTTTAAAAGAGAAATATTTTCTTAACAATTAACAGTTTGTTTAATGTCGATAGCTTTATTAGCAAAAAAAGTAAAAAATTTTTAAGTTAGGTCTGCATAGTAACTTTTGCGTAGCCCTGTATAAATAGGTGATAGGGGGAGAAAAGAAAAGGGGAGTTTTTTTCACTTCTTGGGTCCATGTCTATTTACAGTTAAAAAAGAAATAAAATTAGAGTATATGAGGTGCACTCATTGGTGGCTAATAAATGGAATCACCCAGATAAGTATTTAATTTTTAAGTATTAATTTAAAAAATCAATTGTGCTGAACCCCAACATTGGTTTTAAAATTAAAAAGAATTATTAATTATAATTACTCAGTATAATTAACAATTTCACAAACCGGATCGGATTGCCAATGGGAAAAACTTTTTTAGACCTGATTACAGCTAAACCTACACTGAGAAAAAAGTTTATTGCTCCCAAATAAAAAAAATATTTAAATATGAGTCATTCCAAATAAAAACACCAAATGGGGTGCGCTGCGTGATTTTTTATTTTGATGAAAAAATTTGAGGATGATCTTTTAGGTGTCAAATATGAAAATCCGTTGCCGTTTTAATTTTTTGTTGCTTTACTTTTATTTGCCACCCCTTAGAAGTCTGAAATAGTGTCAATTTCTTACTCTCTTATAGTGGGCCAGAACTTTTTTTCTGTGACAAATATTGAAATAATTTTAATTTTGTTATACTGTCCAGTAAGTGTGTTTTCGATATAAATTATTTTTATCCAATTAGTTAATCTCATAAAAGAATGGTAAACCACTAAAGATTCATAATAATTTGCCAATTTTTGTGATTTTTGTCTGGCTCCTGTGCCTATTCTACTGAATTTAGAAGGTTCATTTTTTTCAGGTATAAAGTACTTATACAATAGAAAACGTAACTATTATTTTAAGTTTCTAGACTATCAATTTCTTTATCAAAAAAATTATTGAAAATTGATAATTCTCAAAATTAGCCAATTTTGCCCTCAGAAATCATTATGTTGAGGAAAAAATAAAAATCTGAAACTTTCAGGAAATGTAGTCCCCACCTTCATCTTTTCAGTCCAGTTAGTCTTGTTTTGTTATTTTTATTCCTTTAAAAGATATATTATTTTTTTTAATGGCCGTTTAGTAGCGATATTGTTAGTTTTATTTATAATTTAAAATTTAGATGGCTTTCATGTTTGGTGGAGAAGTGTCAGAACTGTCAAAAATATTTCATAAATATTATTTGTGCGTATTTCTTTGGTAAATTTTGTATATAACTTAATATGTAATATTATGTTATATAAAACTTTTTAAAATCACCAAAGGAATACCACAAATAATAATTATGAAATATTTTTGAGAGTTCTGATATTTTTGGTAGTTATGTTATATTTTATGTATTGAAAAATCATATTAAATATATATTAAATGTTAATGTTAATTTACACAATCTGTAAATACTTCTTTAAATTTTAGTTTTTAGGTAACTGGTTAAAATAAAACATGTTATAATAAAGGGGTTTATTTAGAATATTTTTTGGTTTTTGCCTATTTTTAACAATTTAAAACTTCTCAGAACTTAAATATTTTCTATAAGAAAGAGGTACAAAATTATGATATGTTCTTGCATTTTTAATTGCAATTAAATTAATGAATCTCGAACACTCCGTCATTTATTACACTTGCAAACTTGCAAACTTTTTGAAATCACAATTTAAATACACACAAATAAAATTTATGAAATATTTTTGACAGCTCTGACATTTCTCTACCAAACATGAATTGACTAAGTCAAAGCCATCTAAATTTTAAATTATAAATAAAACTAACAATATCGCTACTAAACGGGCATTAAAAAAATTAATATATCTTTTAAAGGAATAAAAATAACAAAACAAGACTAACTGGACTGAAAAGATGAAGGTGGGGACTACATTTCCTGAAAGTTTCAGATTTTTATTTTTTCCTCAACATAATGATTTCTGAGGGCAAAATTGGCTAATTTTGAGAATTATCAATTTTCAATATTTTTTTTAATAAAGAAATTGATAGTCTAGAAACTTAAAATAATAGTTACGTTTTCTATTGTATAAGTACTTTATACCTGAAAAAAATGAACCTTCTAAATTCAGTAGAATAGGCACAGGAGCCAGACAAAAATCACAAAAATTGGCAAATTATCATGAATCTTTAGTGGTTTACCATTTTTTTATGAGATTAACTAATTGGATAATAATAATTTATATCGAAAACAAACTTACTGAACAGTAAAACAAAATTAAAATTATTTCAATATTTGTCACAGAAAAAAAGTTCTGGTCCACTATAAGAGAGTAAGAAATTGACACTATTTCAGACTTCTAAGGGGTGCCAAATAAAAGTAAAGCAACAAAAAATTAAAACGGCAACGGATTTTCATATTTGACACTTAAAAGATCATCCTCAAATTTTTTCATTACAATAAAAAATCATGCAGCGCACTTTTAAATTCATTTTTGGTGTTTTCATTTGGATTGACTCATATGGGACAAGGGTACAGTTTATTTATCCTAAATATATTTTTATTCCCGACACATAAAGTTTTACTAAAGTATATTTATCGTTATTATTTCGACTATTAAGAGGTAATAAACAATATATTCACTATTAATAAAAGTATTAGCTACACAGTTTATTTGTCCCATTTTTTTCTCAGTGTAGCACAGATCTACGACCAAAAATTATGTTTACGTGTCCGAGCGTTTAGCTGTGATATTTCAAGAGTTGAAAATTAAAATAACTGGAAACAGTAACTGTTGTTCTGATTTACATAAATAATATATAAATTTACCAAATTTGTTTAACATTCGATTTAGTAAAGCTATGCTTAAAATAGGAAGGTAGGTTACAAAGATAGCTATCTAACTATAGTTTATTCGCTGTGTCTAGTCTCACGTTAGCGTGAACGCAATTTTATTCTTATTCTCACGCGGTGACGTCACTAATTATAATCCGTTTTTGTTCCCAGAGCGTTTAATATTTGACAACAAGCTAGATGGCTCCGATGGTAGGGCGGGCGCTTGGCATGCGAGAGGTCCCGGGTTCGATTCTAAGAACTTTTTTTATTTTTTTATTTCATAAATTTGTTGTTTCTTTGTTAAACAGTGTTCGGTTGGGTTGGGTTGGTTAATTTGTTTTAGTTTTATCGTAACATAAAATCTACCAGAAGTTGTCGAACTTTTTTTATTTCATAAATTTGTTGTTCCTTTGTTAAAGTGTTTTATTTTTATCGTAACATAAATTTGCCCATTTTAGTTGGGTTTTTTGCTCAATGGGGCGGGGTCGGTTGGATTGTGTTGTTGAGTTTGGGTTGGTTTGGCTGCAGTAAAAGAGTCTCGATTTTATTATTAGTAAATTTTATTACATTTGCATAATCAAATCAAATGACATAATCAAATAATAATCAAATCAAATGACACGACACCTAAAAAGTAAAATTAAATAAAATAATGCGTGAGAATAAAATTATTTTGACTTTAGCGTGAGAATAAAAATTAAATTGCGTTCACGCTAGCGTGAGACTAGACACAGCGTAGTTTATTAGTAAATTTAAACAAAGGTTGCTGTAAAACAATCAACAACTTTCTAACATTTAAGTAAGTAACATGTGATTCACAACGTACCTTTTTTGTTAATTTAATATTCTCTTTAGATTTTTCTTTAAGTTCCATTTCAGTGCTACGTAGCTTTTCTGAAAACGTTTTTATTTCTACTTCAGCATTTTTTAGAGTTTTCTGATTATTGTCTAGGCCTAATTTAAATGATTCTAGGTTCTAAAAAATATATATTTTTTATTATAGCCTATTTAATTTAAAATGAATAATTTTTACCTTGCAGAGATTAACGTTATCATGTTGTATCCTCTCTAAAGTCGATTTGGTATTTTGAAATTCCAACAAGGCTTCGTCGCGTTTTTGTATTTCCGACCTGTTCAGTTTTTTCAGAAGGGTTATTTGCATTTCTAAATTATTTATCTAAAAAATAAATAAAATCATTGTAGTATTTATACATTATAATGTAATGTAATGTAATTTCTTTTTAAAATTTGACTTAAACATTATTATACAGGGTGTCCCAAAAATAAGTACGTCTTGATTGGACATTTTCCGCGGATATCCCAACAAAAATTAAAAATAAGTATAAATTATATTAAATATAATTATTAATGATTAAATAATTGCAAAGTAACTTCGGTGCATTCGCAATTTTTGACAATACTTATAAATCAGGCTGTGAAAAGTATACACTAAAAACCATCATAATTGCAGTCCATCCATGTATGCTAAAATATGCTTAAATATAAATATAAGCATGCTAAAAACGCCAAGTGCTTAAAAACATTTTTATTCCTATATTACAGGGTAGACCAAAGTAGAAGTAGTTATGTACCGATTTCTATTAAAAAGAATGTAGGTACGTTTGCTGTAGGGTTTATTTTCTTACTTTAGATTGTTTTTCTGTTTCTGTCGCTGGTTTGGATGCGTTCTTGACGCTTAACCCATCCGTAAGGGTTAATGGAAAGTGCAAGATTACTTTTTATGAATGGATGCAAATTTCTTACCGTTTATTGCTGCAATCCACTGATACTCTCGTGTTTTGGCTCCTTTGGGAGACATGAACATACATTGCATACACCGGCACAGGTAGTTTAGCTGTTTTCTACAGTATTTTTATTTGTAGGAAGATTGCTTAATACACTGAACTACACTGTATATGAGGGATTTTGTTGTTTCTTTAATACTTTTATTATGATTAAGTACACTTAAGACCTGTTCGAGTGCACATCTGTTCGAGAGAACGTCTGTTTCGGTACAAATCTATAAATCTATAAATTAGTTAAAAACTTGTTTAAATCCTTATGTCCAATAGATTTAAAAAAATAGCTTTGGTAATTTTTTATAAATTAAAAAATTACAATTTTTAAAAATTTTACCTGTTCTCTCGCTTTTTAAACATATTTCGTTGATTATATATTATTATTATTATATTTACGAATTTTATTTACTTTCGAAGTTTAGTCCACTTGTTATAGATCACCCTGTATACAATTTAAAAACAATATAAATTTCCTCCAAACACTTAATTTTTAATAAAATATAAATATAAACAAATAAACATAAACAAAATATGTGCTTTCTCAGCCGTTTTTTCGCATTAGAGGTGGGGTATATCAAAAATTTGTTTGCATGCTTACCTATAGAAAATTTAAAAATACGCACGAAAATTATTTAAATTGTCAAATTATAGGCACTATTAAATTTTGTCAATTTATGTAATTTTAAAATATTTGTATTTACATTCAAGTTACATCTAAAGGGCATACCCGTAAGCAATGAATGCATTTGTAAACAATTTACAGCCTTACTTATAATAAAATAAAAAAAGTGGAACCTTACACCATACAGAGTGGAACCCTCCGTGCGCGAGTCCGACTCGCACTTGGACGGTTGTTTTTTTTAATTACTAACATAGTGTACATGTGCACACTATGGTATGTTATTTACATATGTATATAAATGTATACAATCTATACATTTTTTGCATATGAATACACAAATCGCTAAAATTATATTGAAAACAGTAAAAATTAAAAATTGTTATTGTCATTATAAACTAATATCTTCTGCGAAAGCGGAATTTAAATATAAGTTTGCGAAAAAAACTTTTGTGTTGCAATTTATAATTTACCATGGTTTATTTATTTAATAAATCGAAATATTACAGAGGAAAAGAAATAAGGAAAAGAAATAAAAATTTATTTAAAAGCCTATAAAATCTGTAATATTTAGAATTTTTAAATAAATTTTAAAATTTGTCAATAAACTACATAGTTACCATATGGAAAATTATAAATTGTATCACTAAAATTTGTATAATCTGGAGGGCCAGGCTGCAGGGTAGGCGTATCTTTTTTCGCAAACTTTTATTTAAATTCTGCTTGCGAAGAACTTGTTAATTTAGTGTCATTATGAACTTATATAAATTTGGTGTGGGTCCCATGTCTAATAACTAATATCGGTATACGCAAAATTCACCAGCCGCCACTGATCACTCCCCTTTTAGAACGAAGCAGAGACCAGAACCTGCAGGCATGCCTTCCAAAAGAAAGTATCCTACAAAAACGATTTGGAAGATAATCACAGAAAATTCCAACGAGGACTAAAATATATTTGACCTATTACTTATGAAATAACTAATTTTACAGATTTTTTTTTTTTTATTTGTATATAAATTATAAAAGTTGTAATGCTATAAATTAACAACTAAATTATAAGTTATAAACTAATATTGTATCAACTGGGCAGAAAAACCAAGGTTGATAGCATAGGCGGAGTTAGACACCTAAATCTGGGGGTGCAGGAGTCCGGACCCAAATATTTTTTTGGATTATTATGTGATAATCAGGCCGATTCACTAACTTAGTTGCTAACTAAGTTAACGACTCCAATTTACAATGAATTTTAACAACTTGATAAACACATTTTTTATTTTACTTAAAGATGTTTTTTAAATGTAGATAGACGTTATTTAAATGTAGATAGCAACCAGTCGTTATCGCTGTAGCTTGAGACACCAGCTGTGCTGCCTAATGTATCATGTAAATTGCAATTTTGTAATTGCAATTGCATTTGTGAAAATTGGCCAATTATATTTCTAAATGGGTCTGCAAATGGTCTTGAGTGCTTATCCCATCTACTTTGTATGTTAGGGCTCTAAAGTGTTTTGCTCTGGCTTTTATTTTGTTCCCCTTCCTAAATTGGTGCTTTAAAGGATTGGAGTGTTGTTAAGAATTAGTTTTGAGGAGTTGGGCTTAGGAGTGTGTGTAAAAAATTGTGATTTTATTAGGTTAATCTTAAGTCTCCAGATGGTGCATCATTTTTCCAATATTATTGTTTGTATGAGTTATTATAGCATGCTATACTGATACTGCAGTATCACCTGCGAATTGGACTTACTTACTTTGGGTGACGTTCATAATATCGAAATTCACTTTATCGAATTCAAAATATCGAACACTTTTTATCGAAAATCAAAATATCGAAAATACAAAATGTCGAAAATCAAAATATCGAAAATTAAAATGTCGAAAATGATAATATCGAAATTTTATTTAATCGAATTTTCAATTTATCGAAAATAAAATATCGACGTTCATAATATCGAAATTCACTTTATCGAATTCAAAATATCGAACACTTTTTATCGAAAATCAAAATATCGAAAATACAAAATGTCGAAAATTAAAACAAAATATTTTGTTTAAATATTTCAATTAATCGACATATTATTTTAATCCGAAGTGTATATGTACAGAGGCGCCTCTGATATAGAAATGTACTCAAACTCAACAACACAACCCAACCGACCCCCGCCCCATTGGCCCCCCCCCCGCCCCATTGAGCAAAAAACCCAACTAAAATGGACTAATTTATGTAATTAAAAAGTGTTTTATTTTATTTCGTAACATGAATTTGCCCATTTTAGTTGGGTTTTTTGCTCAATGGGGCGGGGGGGGGGGCAATGGGGCGGGGTCGGTTGGGTTGTGTTGTTGAGTTTGAGTACATTTCTATAAAACGCGCATCTCTAGGAGCCAGGGAGCCAAGATAATTCGGTGCATAACCGTAACTTTATCTACAGAGGCGCCTCTGTACATATACACTTCGATTTTAATCATACATTTTAATTTTCGATATTTTTAAATCGATATTTTAATTTTCGAAATTTTAATTATTCGACATTTTCAAATCGACATTTTAATTTTCGATATTATCATTTTCGACATTTTAATTTTCGAAATTTTAATTATTCGACATTTTCAAATCGACATTTTAATTTTCGATATTATCATTTTCGACATTTTAATTTTCGATATTTTGATTTTCGACATTTTGTATTTTCGATATTTTGATTTTCGATAAAAAGTGTTCGATATTTTGAATTCGATATAATGAATTTCGATATTGTGAACGTCACCCACTTACTTTGGCGTGAACTATCATAACCCCAAGGGATGACAACTTATTTTTATGACATTTTATAAATACTGTTTTACTTATGACGTATATTCCCAAATACCAGCCATATTTTTTGGTTTATTGCAGGTGTTGTACTCATGTTAGTGAATTGGCCTGAATATGTATCTACCTACAAATTAAATTACTACTTTCAGAAATCTTTAGGTATCTATTTAGAAAAAATCAAATATTATAATTTTATATTACATATTTATTTATTTTATTTAAAATGTAGAACTTAGAAGTGTGTAGTAAACAAAAGTAAAAAAAAGTATACAAAATCCAAAAATTATAAATCACAATGAATATTATTACGATAATCACACATAAGCCATCACTCATAAAATCAGATTTTTCTATACGAAACTGTGACTAGATGGATACAATAATTCTCAGTACTATTATGGATGAAGGTGTGAAATGAATAAGGTTTAGTACAGCCAAATATGATTTTATGAGTCGCCATTGTGTATGTGTGATCTCCCCTTTTTGTAAATCAGCGGATTTTAAAATGATTACATTTTTCTATTCTGATGACGCTTAATAAAAACTTGAAGAATACTGAGCAAAGATAATTTATCAAAACAATTTTAAGTCATAGTAATTCATAGACAATTTTTTCACCTCCTCATGACCGAAAAAGATCTCTCACAAGATGCTGAGAATATTGTCAATAAAATTGCAATTTTAAAAGTTTGTAATAATTTATAAAAGTTTAAATATTGATCATTTTTTTAATATTACACATAATTAAGCCATCTTAATGTTTTATGGTGTTTTTTATAACGACCATTTCAGGTTTCAAAATATCTAGCTATTTTAAATTTAGCAGCATGATGATTAACGAAGCGAGAACTACCATCAAAATCAAACTTTATAATTGTTTGTAATTGTCGATAGCATTGGCCATTTCTTGACTTTCTAAGGAAAATCAATCAAATCAATTTCTTCTTTTAATTGGTCTTAAATGCTTCACAATTCCATCTTGTAGCACCTAGCCTTGGTAATTCTGTTGGTTTAATCTGTAAACTTACTTGAATTTGCATGAATTTGTCATGTCGCGAAGGTTGGAAAAAATGGACATAAAGGGCTTCTAATGTGTTAAAAAATTCTTCAACACCCTGAATATTTTTGCACCTGTCCACCACTGCAAGATTTAATCTGTGAGGCATGCAATGAATGTATACATTATACAAAGCTATATACAGTATGTCTCAGTATCTTGGAATCATATGGAAAACTTTTTTATTATTAATTTTAGGAAAAAAAGTTATTCCTCATAAAAAGTTCTGCATGGTGTAAAACTTAAAATGCAACCCACAAATATTAATTTTTTTTGGTCGTATACTAGGTATGTCAAAAAATATGAATTTGGCGCAAGAGTAAAGTACCTTTATATTTGACAATATCGAAAATTGTTATAAAGAAAAGTTAATCAGAAATAAAAACTACGTTTAAATATGCAATTTCATACATTTACATTAAAAAATTAGGTTTTGTTAATTTTTACTAATCTTTCTATTTTAAATGAACATTTACCTGTTATGATTAGAAAAAACATGAAACCTTAAGTTAAGTCAGGGGATCTAGCAGGCCAAAAAGTATTAGAATATCAACAAATCATTTGTTTATCAGTGAATCCTAAATTACATGTTACAGTTAAATTTGCATTGATATTGTAGACAAAAAAGAAAAAATATTTTTTTTTAATGTAAATGGATGTAATTGCATATTTAAACGTAGTTTTTAGTTCTGATTAACTTTTCTTTATAACAATTTTCGATATTGTCAAATATAAAGGTACTTTACTCCTGAGCCAAATTCATATTTTTTGACATACCCCGTATACGACTAAAAAAAATTAATATTTGTGGATTGCATTTTAAGTTTTACACCATGCAGAACTTTTTATGAAGAATAACTTCTTTTCCTAAAATTAATAATAAAAAAGTTTTCCATATGATTCCAAGATACTGAGACATACTGTATATACCTTACCTTCATTTGCAAGCTAACCATAGGGAAAATACATTGTAACTGGACCAGATAAGTCTTAGTCAGCACGAAGCGAAAAACGTTGTAGAAATGATTTGGACGCGTGGACGAGTAGGCTAGCATGCGCCGTAACAGTTGACCTTGCTTCATACATCGATGCTTTATTATTGTTTTTTATTTTGTGCGGTGTAAAATTTGTTTTAGTACGCATGTTTCGACAACGCATTCAAATCATTTCTGAAAAGGTTCTCGCTTTGTGTTGACTGCGACTTATCTGGTCCAGTTACAATGTATTTTCCGGGAAAATTTTTCCCTATGGTTAGCTTGCAAATGAAGGTACGGTATAAAGCTTTAGGATAGATTTCTCTCAGCTTCGCTTGAACCCCTCCTAATTTCCCTGATATGACACTAGCGCCATACATTTTTACACGATGTATTTAAGTATTTGTTGCACTTGTGTTTGTTTCACAATATGTAATTTGGGGATTTCCTAAGCATAAACAATTAAACTTTCCTAATACACCAACAGATGGTATTCTAACAACTTTTTGAATAGGCACTGTCTATTAGGTGTTTTAATTACTCGATAGACGGCACAATAAAAAATATGCAAGAAAAATTGTTAAATTTATTTATAATAATGCAAAAAAAAAGAAAAAATATAATTCATACAACTTTGGGGTGCTAATTTTATTTTTGGGGATGCTTAGCCCCCCAAGCTTCCTCCTATGGTCGATAGCCTTTTGGGAAAACAATAAAGATTTGTACTTTTATATTGAACTGAGTTTAAAATTTTTCTTTGGTTCTGGATTATCTGCACCATGGTTTCGCATAAAGGGTGTTTTTATGGTCATAAGACTTTAAAATATTAGATGTGAATTTATACTATAGTATGTTATAACAATTATATCTATATTAATTATTTTCCAGTAACGATTTCGTTCATTAAAATTGCCATTGGGATAGTTGACAAAATAAATAGTGTGTAATGGAATTTTGTGGTGAATAAAAAAACTGTTTAATTTTTATTTCGCATTAAATGAATACAGTTCCTTAAATTTAATATAGAGTCAAGCCACGTCAAGTGGGACCAGAAAATTTCACGAAATCACCGATTTTGAAAATAATCACATTATTGTGTAGTAGGCATGACTCATATGTCACAGTAAAAAAATTGTTTTAAAATTCGTTTTTTTTGGAAATGTTATTAAGGTGACAATTTTGCCAAACTTTAGAGCACGGTAAAATTGAAAAAATAGAATCTCTGGGACCACTCTGTATAATTGAATTAAATTTTACACACTATTGTAGAAATGTTTAGACTATATGAATCGTCTAATTTCAAAAGCGGTCATCTCCTTAGAAGAATATTTTAAGAAAACGTCAAAAAACCATTCTAAACAGTAATGGGTAAAAAATAAATATATTTTGAAAAACTTGTTCATATGGTAACTAAAAATATTTTTTCTACAAAATAAGTTTTAATTAAAAATACATATATTTCAAAAGGGAAATGGGCATTTTAAGTACATTTTTGTACTTAAAACATCAATGGAGATGGCCGTTATTAAAACTAACATAAAACTTTAATGAATTATTTTCCTTGCAAATAGCCGTTTTTGTTGGGATATAATTTTTAATTAGTGTAAATAATTCATTTAAAAAAAATTGGAGATGGCCGCTTTTGAAATTAGACGATTCATATAATGATCATTTAATTAAGGTTAATTTGTTTAAATAAAAGAATTTTGCATACATTTATTATAAACAATTGAAATTTTGTATGTGTTCTTCACGCTGAAAAAAAATTAATCTTGTGTCATAATATGCGGCAAACGTTTCCGTTTAATAAGATGTACTCAAAAATTTGTCTTTCATATGTCATTCCGGAGATATCAATTTTTTTGTCCAGCTGTGCGCTTGATCAGTACGCGGCGCGCTTCGCTGCTAGCTCGTCCGTTCTAACGTTTTAACGGTGTGCCTGAACGAAGTTTAAGTCACATAAAAATGCCGCCAAAAACTGATTGTAGTTTCTTGTTCGGGACCCTTTGGTGACTTAAAAATGATATTTACCAAAGTTCTAGCTGCTCCTTTTTTCGAAATTGTTCGAAAATTCATGATTTTTTTTTAAATTTTTCTTTATCTCTTTGACAGAGTACACATTTGCACACCGATTTTGATAAAATTGTAGTATATTATTTAGGAGACTTAGAGAATACTTTTTAATACTGTTCACATCATTTGATATATACAGGGTTAGCCAAAAATCACTTATTTTTAATAATGCAAAAGCGTAAATTCATGATTTTAGCATAACACGCGAAAAATATTTATTCCCAATTTTTTTTTAGATATTTTTTTTTTAACCTTTTACAAGAAAAATAGATTTGTAATAAAATTTAATAAAATAAAGCTTAGAGAGTATTTAAAATGTTGTTTAATTTAGGCTTTTTAGTAGTTTTCAATTTTGAACTAAAAATTGGTTGAAGTTTTTTGGTGATTTAAAAAAGATATTTACCAAAATTCTAACTGTTTTTTTTTAATTTGTAAAAAATTCAATTTTTTTAAATTATTTGTTTATCGCAAAGTTTACCTTTGCCAGAGTACACATTTGTACACAGATATTGTAAACGAGAGAAACTGTTTTTATATATATCATTAGATTTATACAGGGTTAGACAAAAATTACTTTTTTATTTAGTAAAAAGCATAATGCATAAAAAAGATTTTTTAAAAAATTTCGAAAAGAGGAGCAGCTAGGATTTTGGTAAATATAATTTTTAAGTCACCAAAGGGTCCCGAACAAGAAACTGCGGAATTTTTATGTGACTTAAACTTCGTTTAGACACACCGTGTGCTGACGAGCTAGCAGCGAAGCGCGCCGCGTTCTGATCAAGCGCACAGCGGGACAAAAAATTTAATATCTCCGGAATGACATATGAAGGACAAATTTTTGAGTACATTTTATTAAACGGGAACGTTTGCCGCATATTATGACACAAGATTAATTTTTTTTCAGCGTGAAGAACACATACAAAATTTCAATTGTTTATAATAAATGTATGCAAAATTCTTTTATTTAAACAAATGAACCTTAATTAAATGATCATTATATAGTCTAAACATTTTTACAATAGTGTGTAAAATTTAATTTAATTATACAGAGTGGTCCCAGAGATTCTATTTTTTCAATTTTACCGTGCTCTAAAGTTTGACAAAATTGTCGACCTTAATAACATTACCAAAAAAAAGAATTTTAATGTGATTATTTTCAAAATCGGTGATTTCGTGAAATTTTCTGGTCCCACTTGACGTGGCTTGACTCTATAATAAAGTACATTTGATATAAAACTTTGGATTCCCTGTTTTTTTCGTAGTACGAAATTCGTACCAATGAAAGCATGCAATATAATTTTATTAATGAGGAAGTATTTGTATTTTTTTAATGATTTTAATATTGTTTAAAACCAGTGGTACATGTACCGAAATAAGACAAAAAATGTATGGCATCTATAAAATTATAATTTTAAAAAATAGCCAATACGACGTCAAACTTTTTTGGGATACCCTGTATAATTAAAAATAATTTTTTTAAATCCGCACTAGGACTCAGTTAGTCTGCTAAATTTGAAAATCCTAATTAAATTAATAATTAATTTTTTTGTTAAAAAAGTAGTGTAAATACTGAATTTATTTTTCTTACAACAAACAAATTTATTGAATATTTTGTACATATTTTTATTAAAAAACTTTATTTAATCATTTATTCGTAGGTTAAACTTCATATTTTATTTTCAGAATTTATCAATTTTGTTTTGACATTAATAAAAATAAACTAAAAATAGATATAATGTATTATTTGTCTTGTCTGGACCAACACATCACCGTTAGATCGTGTTACGCCAACCTGGCGACGCCAGGCGTCGAAGTTCGCCACGTTTCGGGCGTCGCGTGAGTCAAAAAACTCAAAATAAATATTATGCACCTAACGGCAAAAAGACTGCTTATTTACAACATATTTGAGCGATTTATGCGAAACAGCTCAATGAAAAAAGTCTTCTGAAAAAAACACGTTTTTTGGCTAGCTACTGTTCAGACTGATTTATTGTAATTAGTAAAAAGTGCTATACAAATAATTATAATTATAAATTCGCGAAGGTGTCAAAGTAACGGTAAATTTGATTTTATTCTTTCTTATGTTAAAAATATAAAGACTCTTTGCCCCGTTGTATGGCTTAGCAAAATTACTTCCTGAGATTTTTATTAATAGCTATAAGCTTAAAGGTAATTTTAAATATAGCACTGTTTAGAAAAATCGATTGATAAAAAGTACAGGGGCTTTTCTTGGTTGACAAAATTTTTAGACCTTAGAGTAAAGGCAATAGTGCACGTTTTGTTTGAAACCTTGAGCGTACGTATTTTTTAAACCTACTTTGATAAATAAGCTTGCTTTGAAAAAATAATTTATCCTGCTTCAATTTACCGTACTTTTAAAATTCAAGGGGCAATCCGGTGGGGGAAAAAATAACAAAATGAGTAGAAAATGTTTGGATTCGGCTTCATTTTTGAAGATAACGTATCAATAAAATTGGGGGGAAAATAGAAACTATTTGTGTAAACTTGTCGCTTTTCCACCGCAATTCGGTGTCTGTGAGCCACAGGTCACAGGCTGTGGGTTTGCGACACTCAATGATATATCGCCCGTACACAAGAAAAGTGACACAACTCAAAAAAAATATTTTCTGTGATTTTTTTAGTTGTAAAATAACGTCTAAATACAACAGCTTTGTTGACTAATATCTCTTAAACAATTAAAAAACAGTAACAATAATACCTATAAATAAATAAGCAAAAACGTTGTAAAACATGTCCAGTTTTATCAGCAAAAGTTTTATAGGTGTACCACTTTTATACCTATAGTTTAAAAAATTAAAATGTAACTATAAAATAACATTCTAGTAACAATTAATACTATTCTAGTTATAATTACTACTTAAGTAAAGGAAAGTCAACAACTTTTCTTGTGCACGCACAAGAAAAGTTATATGTGTCACACAAATCCCTAGTTTTTTACTTTACTACTTTTATGCATATAGGACTCGTCCGCAGGGCCGTCTCTAAGGTTTTGGCCGCTCCGGGCAAACTTGAAACTGCCGCCCTCTCGAAAATTTACCTATTATCTGAAACATTACCTAGATACCTAAAACATATTTTTGCTGCCCACAATTCAAAATTTTCTGCCGGGTGTCGCCCAACTGGAAAGAAAAAGCTGGCGCCGCCAAAAGATTTCTGTATTGTACATAAAATATTTTATTTATAGACAAAATTTGTTATATTTAATATATTTTTGTTATGTTGAGTTTTTAAGTTTATTTGTAGTGTATTTTTTATGGCGGTGTATTTCGAGTCGAAATACACCGCCATAAAAAATACACTACAAATAAACTTAAAAACTCAACATAACAAAAAATATATTAAATATAACAAATTTTGTCTATAAATAAAATATTTTATGTACAATACAGAAATCTTTTTATGAGGTACATAAGTAATAGCTAATATAGCTAAAAACAAACTTTAAAAAAATTAAAGGATCAAAAATGTATTTCAAATTTTAATCGATTTTTTATATGACTGTATTTTTATTTTTTTAACTAAACCACCATATGGATCGGATAGGTTGTTTATCCAGCTTGATACGACCATTTCTCGCTGAGCTATTGGGCTTTAAATGAAAAAGGATCATTTGAATTTGAATTTAAATTTAAATTGATTAATTTTTTACAATTTTGTAAAAAAAATTTATAACTTTAAATGCCGTTTGGCAGATGTGAAAAAAGTGGAGATATTTTTTTTTTCATTTTATTAGATATGAGCGTTTCAAAAATTCAATCGAATGAAACAAAAAAACGGCTGGATGGATCGAATTAAAACTTGCTAGTGTTTTTGTGGGTATATTGAACTATAAAAGGCACACTTAACATTAGTCGTTTTTTTAATAATCTTCATTACACGTGTGATTTTTCCAAAAACCTCCAAACCCAATTTTTAAACGATTTTTCAAAATCATGTTACGAATGGAAAAAAATTGTTTTGAAAAAAACATTAGCCGAACCTTGTAGGGCATTCATTCAAGTTTCTAAAACCGACCTCCAATTTTTTGTGCGACTATTTTTTTCTGAGATATCGATGATCAAAGGAAAAATGATCCATTTTCATTCAATGCCCGATAGCTCAGCGAGAAATGGTCGTATCAAGGCGTACAAAAAACAAATTAAAGCTGGATAAACAACCTATCCGATCCATATGGTGGTTTAGTTAAAAAAAAATAATGCAAGTCCGTACGCACAAAATAAAAAACAAAAAAATTAAAAATTTTTCTCCACAATATTGATTAGGATTACGCGATACTTGTTGCTTGGAAAAATTTTTCGTCTTAAGGTCTTCTATTTAAAAACTCATTATAAACATACAAAAAATTGTAGTGGCAATTTTTGTTTGATTTTTTTAATGGCCGCAGAAAAAATAAAGGCCCAAAAAAATTGCTGCCCCTTAAACGGCCGCCCCTAAAAAATGGCCGCCCCGGGCGGTCGCCCGGTTGCCCGGGTGCTTAAGACGGCCCTGCTCGTCCGGACGGTTGAATTTGTTAATGGATGCTTTGTCAATTTTACTTTTTAGTAGATGTTGGCTGGCTTTTGGCCGTTTTTGAAGCACCTCTTTTTTGAAGGCCCCTTCATTGCACAAAAAAATGTTCACGTCGATTTCAGAATCTCGTGCGTTATGGACACAAGTTATTTACAGTGTTTCCCACCTTAGTAAAATGTGCATTTTTAACCGATTTTCGTTAGTTAGATCTCTGAAAAAGGATTTAAACGCTTGTTTCGATGACAAAACTCATGGCCAATTGTGATCTCTTTTAAGGGTCGAAATTTCAAAGTACAAAGTAAAGTTTCAGACCAAGAGATTTTTATTCGGGACCACTTAATACCCCACTATAGGTATCAATCTTTATCGCTCTTAGGTGGTCCTAGCCGGTTCATTTTTTAAAGTATAAGCCATATTACTTTCGATAAGCACACAATTTGTACTGTCACTTTCATTGTCACTTTCTCTGATGTAATTGCTTTGTAGTCTACAAAGCAAGTACATCAGGGAAAGTGACAATGACAGTGACAGTATAAGTTTATGTTTGTTAGACTACCTCAAGCCTCATTTAGAACCTCGTAATTAGTGGTTTCAAATATACTTATAATTATCACAAAACGATCATTCACAAAATTAACATCTAAAATTAAGGGAATTTGCTAAAAGATTGTCCATTCTTCTTAACCTGACATAAACAATATTAATTAGGTATATTAAAATAATATTTTACAATATTATTTATAAAACCTTACCTTCACCAGTGGCGGCTGGTGGATTTTGGCACACCCATATCTCAGTTATTAGACATGGGGCCCACATCAAATTTATATGAGTTTATAATGACATTATATATATATATATATATATATATATATATATATATTATATAGAATTACAGGTTTTATATCATTTATAATTTTTTAAAATTTAGTAAAAGAAATAATAAAAATTATAAATAGTATAAAACTTGTAATTCTTGAATTTTTTTAATAAAAGTTGAAATTTGTCGATAAACTTCAGTGAATTAAATATTGTACCACTTTAATTTGAATTATCTTAATTTGGAGGGGCAGGAGGCTGGGGGTTGCACTTAAAAACTAACTTTTTTTCGCAAACTTTAATTTAAATTCTGCTTGCGCAGAACTTGTCTATATAATGTCATTATAAACTTATATAAATTTGATGTGGGTCCCATGTCTAATAACTGAGATATGGGTGTGCCCAAAATCCACCAGCCGCCACTGACCTTCACTGTCAAATCTTCAAACTTTTTGCTTTTGACATAAAATATCCGCACACATGCGCAAAGCCGCTTTCCAATTATAATTAGTGGTAAAAGTTTGGAGTTTGCAAACTAATTGAAAAGTACACTGAAAATAATTTTGTTCGTAATATCAATAAACACTATTTATGCACGATGACATTATAATATGACAATTATAACAAAAATTCTTTGACGTAAACGTCTTTTTATAGCCCGCGGGCGTTATTATGACCCAGCGGGCTATAATGAAACGTCAAAAATTAAAAACAACAATGTTACACCATTTGATATATTCGAAGTAAGTTTTTTCGTATAAAGATTTTGATTTTTCCGGCAGCAGACCGCAATTTTTTGCCTTTTCAGCTGCTTCCTCAATTTCATTCATCATTAAACTTTAAAACTGACTGATGTCAGTTGACATTATAATATGACAATTATAACCAAAAATCTTTGACGTAAACGTCTTTAAAAACAATAATATATTAAAAATAATAATATATTAATCGTGCATAAAGTTTTGTATGCATTGCTGGCATAACTGGTTTTTATGGTCCTACGACGCTTTTCTAGCCCTCGCGCTAACGCGCTCGGGCTCGAAATAGCGCCTCGGACCATAAAAACCTTATTATGCCCTTAATACATAAATAACTATTATCGAAATTTATTTATTAGCACAATGAATATAATCGTTAAGTCAATTATTAGGGGTTCTTGGATGATTAACAGGGTTATTGGTTTAACGAATTACTGTTCATTACTTTTTTCCTACGAAGTCAGTAACTTTTTTTACTGACCCAATGAATCGTGTTCATTGGGCCAATAAACATAGTACATCAAGCGCGTTTACGTAAATTGATAAACAAAATTCGTTAGATTAATGAATACTAGGCATTAATCAATGAATGCATTCGTTATATCAATGAATCAGTTCGATAAATAAATGAACGTGTACATTGGTTTAAAGAAATATTTTGATTGATATTACAAACAATTGTACGTCAGGACAATGAATTCAATTATTAACTGATATAAGGGTTTTTCTAAGCCAATAAATGCATTCATTGACTCAATGAACATTTATTGACTGATGAATACATTCGTTGGGCCAATAAATGCGTTTATTAAGCTGATAAACAGTACATAAAATATAAGAGATTTTATTGGTTAAAACAAAAATTGCCGGGACATAGGTAAATTTCACAAAAGACACTATAAGATTTATCCAGTCTAGTCCCTAATTACCTAGGCGAAGGAAGGTCTCGTCGCAAAGGATATAGAGGTTCCCTCGCGATACTTATTATTTACGCAAATCAATTTCTTTGGGTTTTATATAAAGGTGAAGTTTAAGTTGATATTCTGGTTTAAAATTCCAAAGGGTAAGTACATTTCAATTTACATATTTCACTATGCACTGCTTTTTTGTCATAATCGTTTTGCACTTTCGTTAAGGATTAGACATTTTAAGCGCCAAAAGGTTGTTTGTTAATCGTTGCAAAATCTATGTAAGGATACAATTTTGATAGCGGAGACGAATTATTCTGTTGAATCTCAACTATCCAGTTCAAATACCATTATAGGGTATTTTAAATCAATTGATCAACCAACTAAAAATATTCCTATTATTGCTCACCAGATCGACAAGAACATCTTAAATGATGAATCTAAAAAACCCGGTACCTCATAGATGAATATCAAAAAAATATTGATAAATTTGTCTTGGCCTTACACAATAACAATATTTTTTCTCAAAAGGATGTGTTCAATATTCTTAAAAACTTCTTTTTTGATCAAAACTTTTAGAAAACTTTTGTTAAATCAATATAAATTTGTAGTTCCGGAAACTGACGGAGAAGCATGCCTAAGGGCATGATAACTATTGGAAGACATGGTACAGATTAAACGATCTAGAAATGGCAGAAAACTGTTGACAAATCTTGAAAAAATTGTCTCAATACAAAATTCTAAAGGGATATCGATTGGTACGAAGTATGAATTAAAAATCGAATGTTTAGTAATATTACGAGATGATTTATTTTAGATTGAAATGGATTTTGAAGGAGCATTTTCCAAGAGCGACTGCTTACTTAGCCATTGGGAGGAATGCTTTCAGAGGATTTTTGATTTTTTGAAAGTTCCAGGTAACCTTAAAGAAAAGACTACAAAATGTTTGCTGGACAACATTGAGGGTGAAAGTCATTTCAATATTTTCAGATGGGTGTTATGCGGCAGTATTATGGGCCCTACAACACTACAAATTAGTGTATAAAAATATGTAATGGTATATTTTCACCAACTGTTCATCTTTTCCATTCCATAAACAAGGCAAACATGTTAAATGCATAGTTTTTGACAATAAATGTTTATTTATTTTTAATGTATTCTTTTATTAAGTAGTGTAGTGTATTAAGTAGTGTAAATAGTGTCGTTAGATTAATGAACGAGTTGACTGAATGATTGAGCTAATGAATGTGTTCATTGGATCAATAAACCCGTTTATTAGATCAATGAATACGTTCGTTGATTTTATGAACAAAAATAATTGAGCTTATGAATGTGTTCATAGATTAATAAACCCGTTTATTGGATCAATAAATATTTTCATATAATCAATAAACCTGTTGATTGAATGAACGAATATCTTGATTGCATCAATAAATAAGTTCATTGATTCTACAAACATATCCATCAATTTGATAATAATATTTATTAAATCAATAAATATTTTTATTAACCCAATTAAAAAAGTTAATTGAGTGTTAAAATTATAAACATCGACTAATGTACAAGTATTCGTTGGCCCAATTAACTCGTTCATCGGACGAAAAACGATAAACAGAGTTCGTTAAGCCAATAACATTTTTATTAATATTACGTACCTTTTTGGTTCAGTGTACTACCACTTATTTTTTGGTTGTGAACAACACTGTGTATACAAACTTTTACGTTAATTGAAACCACTAATTTAGTCCACTAATTACGAGGTTCTGAATGAGGCTTCACGGTGGTAAATTTAGTGGTTGCTTATTTGGTATTATTATAATTTATTTATTATTATTTGGTATTATTATAATATCCACAAAATGTTTTTATTTACGTCACTTTTATTGTTATCAAAAAATTGTATTTAAGAGCGTTAAAATTGGTAAAATGAGGATTTAAGTGGTCCCAAATAAGAACTTGCTTTTGCTCTAAAAAAAATCCCTAATCGTACTTTTCGAAATTAAAAAATGCCCAGCTGTGACACCCTGTATTAAACAGCGATAAAAACTGGTATAGTGGGGGACCACTGTACTATATTCACCCATAATATAACAAGTGGTATGATTATCATCGATGATATTTTCGAATTGAAACCGAGCTGCAGATTTCATTATCGATAATTAATCAAACCACGAGTTATATTTAGTGAGAAAATATAATGAATTTTAGGATTTAACGAATTGTCAGTTTGACATTTGAAATTAAAATGTGCTTTAAAATATAAAAGGACTTTAATAAACCTTATTTATTCAAACTTACCTTAATTTTATTATCGTTTACACCAACCCATCGATCTTTTAGAGTTTATAATTCATTATTTTAATCATTTAACAAACACAGTATTTAAATGTCAATAAATGTCAAATCCAGAAAAGTGTCAAAATCCTTAGCAACCTGTAAACAAGGCGATAAAAAATATTGTCCCTGTGATAAAATGCGTAACTATGGAATACTGGCATTTTATTGGTTCTAATTATAATGAAGTAACTGCTAAACAAGAAATTTGAGGAAAATTAGCAAAAACCAAATTTTTATAAAAAGCAGTAGATATTTAATTGTTTTTTTTTATTTATGAGATATTTGACTGCATTTCTGTTTTGAATTCGGTTACAAAATGTCCGAATCCATAGCTATATCATAACACAAGAAAACGCAATTTGCTTTTTTTTTTGCAGTTACTGCCTTTCTCCATAGTAGGGCATTAATTGTCGGTTGAATAAGAACCCGTGGTTACTTTTGCCCTTAAAAAGTTTACGAAAGTCAGTTAATTAATGCAAATTTCACAAGGGGGGTAAGGTTTTAAGTGGGACACACTGTATGAATTAGGCCAAGCAGTAAGTTGTTTTGTATTAAGCGAAGCACAAAAAGACACTTCTTGGCCGAATGGCATAAAACATTTATTATTCCAGGTACAATTTAATTTGTTAAACGATACAAAAAACGTAGAGTTATTAAAAGAATAAAGTGACGTTAAAATCTAATGGTTAGATAGATCTGGCAGAGGTAACATTTTATTATTAGTAAATACTGAATTTTTACGGCCATAAATAACCTAACCATTGGTCTAGATTATATTTAAGTATCTAGGACATTGACCGATTAAAGATAAAAGATATTAAAAAATATATATAAAAAATATTAGGCCAATAAAAGCGTATATTGACCCAATAGCGGTTGTAATTTTATTTTATTAGTTAAAAGAGCAATAGTACATATTCTGGTTTTCAGATTGATCCGAACAAACCCTGCGCCGCAATGGCCCTCCATCTTGAAAAAATACCTAACTTTTTCTTTTAATAACTTACGAACCGTTTATCGCACATAGCCAACAGACTTTTAAAATGCAGGCAATTTTAAGAGCTATATTTTTATCAAACTTGTTTTGTTTAACGATGCGTTGTTGCAAAAAACTTAGCAATTTTTTTGAGAATTGAATTTCTACCTTTTAAACCCTTTTCGATGTTTTTTTTTTAGAAAATTCTCTCCTAAAATTTACAAAAATTAAAAGTTTTCTATAAATTTACTTTTTAATTTAGTTAAATTGATTCAGTGTGGGACTGGACATTGTCGCGAGCTCGGTTTCGAGGGAGCGTCGAGCGCAATATCACGCAGCGTACATTCGCGTGTTTTTTTTTAATAAATCAACATTGCATCAACAAAAAGTTTTGATACATATTAAATTGCGCTTTTAATATACAAATTTTTAAATAACTTTAATTTGTTGCCAACAAATTATAAGGCCAAAAAGTGTTAAAATGCTATTTTTAAAGAAATTTCAAAATGTCATTTTTAGGAAATTTACAAAAGCTACATTTTTTAGAAAAAATGTTTGCTAAACAGATTGCGCAAAAGGGACAAAAAAGAAGAAAACTATTTTCTTAAATATAAATATTTAGGAAACAGCTCATCGGAGAGCAAAATAAGTGTTATAAAAAAATGTATCTCAGAATTACCAGTCTGTTCGCCTCAGTGTGACAAACGGTTTCGTACTCTCTAAAAGTGAAACAGTGAAATTTTCACTATTTCCGTCAGTGAGTTATTATTCACTGTAAAATTTGTGTTTTTCAATATAAATTAGTGAAATTTTAACTTCTCCAAATTAGTGTTTATTATTATCACTACTTTTCCGGAACTCTCGACATAAAATAGTGAAATTTTAACTTTTTTGTAATTTCCACTAAATAAATTAGTGCAAAGAAATCGCTACATGAAAAAGTGAGTATTCACTAATTGCTAGTGGTATACTTATCACTGCGGCAAATAGTTGATATGCACTGTCAATCAGTGAAAATCCACTGTTTCATTTTTAGAGAGTAAGTTATTAAAGAAAACGTTAGGTGTTTTTTTAATAATAATATTAATAATAACTTTATTAACGGTATGACCAATTTAGAATTTATATACAAAAATACAATACAACACAATGTAAACAAATGCAATATATGAGTACATTAGATGCACAACTGTGTATTTGCAGGATAAGTGATTTTAAGAAAAACACGAAAAACCGCTCATAAGGTCATTTTTGAAAAAAAAATACAAAAATTGTATAGACGTGCTTTTGCATCATTTCTTATTTAAAAAAGTAAAAAAAGCCTTTAACGCACTCTGATATGTGTAAATAATTGAAATCAAAAGATTTAAAAACATAGTTTTGCATCTTCCTCGTTCAAAGACCAAGTTTTGCAAGTGAAAAGTTCAAATACCAAAAAATAACAATTAATCAGGTGATTGTTATGCCGTCAGTTAATGCATATACTAGCGACGTGATTGGTGATTGGTCAAATACCGAGTTTTGCATCCGACAGGAAGAAACAAATACCCAGTTTTGCATCTGCAGTATAAATGTATTTTATTTTACAAATATTAACTTATGCATCTACAGTGGCGTAACAAATTCTAAATGGGCCCCCCCGCAAACGATTTTAATGGGCCCTCTTTACAATAATTAAAAAGTTATTTAATAGGTAATTTTTAAAATAGTTTATCATAGTACTTTAAACCTACATTATATACATAATATTTTTTAAATTAAAAATTTAGTAGGTAGGTATAGAGTGTATACGATAGACAGACATACGATAAGCAAATAAAAAAGGATTAGGTAAAAAAAATCTGCAACTTTTGGTAGTAAGACATATAGCTATTTACATACCATAGGAGGAAAATAATGCTTTTCCTCCCGTGAATAGTTTGATGCCCGACGCGAAGCGAAGGGGCATTAAATATTCAAGGGAGGAAACGCATTTTCCTCCTGAGGTATGTATATGGTTTTTTCTATTACCTTTTAACGGTTTTAAAGACAATTTAAGGGTTCGGGTTATTTTACTAACCCGGTATGGGGCTATAATATTATGACAAAATATTAAGTAGGTTTTGCGTCGCCGACGTTGTGTTGACAACGCTTTGTTGCTATAATATTTTTTGTAAAACAAACATAACAGTTGTTATAAGCTGTCAGGTTATCATAAATTTGAAATTCTTCCTACGTTTTAAAAATGAGTTCTAGCGAAGAAGACCTGCCGCAAGATCTTGCTGAAGAGGCAAGAGTAGTTGAATGATTTTAACGGACCGACTAATCTTCTTTCTCAAAAATCGAAAAAGCGATATAAAAAGGAATGTAGTCTTGTATTTTTTTTGTAACTTTAACACTGCTAAAACATTTGTTATAAGCAAAAAACTAAACTAAACTAAACAAAGAATGGTTGAACAAGCGCGGAGTAAATCTTTTTCGTACAAAATCAAATAAGGCTAGACAAGGTACAAAACTTTTGCTAATGTAAAATTGTTAAAAAAATAGAGGGAGGAAATATATTTTTCTCCCGGGGAGGAAAAGAGGCATTTTCCTCCCTCGCTCGGGGGTGGAAAATTAAGTTTTCCATTAAGGTAGTAAAAAAAAATATTTAATTAATTTTGGTTTAAAAATATCTTATTCTATATACCTTTTTATATGCAGGATCATTTTCGTAATTCTATAATATATATCTTATTAAGATTCTTTTAAAAAAATATTTAAATACTAATTACCTAAACATTTTCTGTTCTTATTACCAAATTTTGCCTTTCTTAGAACGGCAGTAGTATACTATTATATCAGCAATAATAACAATTTAAAAATAATAATAATTTAAAAAATGGTATACATATCTTACCAAGTTTAAACAGTCTTAAAAAAAAATTAAAAACATATTGTAGACAGTCTTAAAGAAGTTAAATTAAAAAAAAAATTAAAAACATAAACACAAAATGCGATTGTCTAAGTATTTATAGATTTACTACAAAAAACGGTCTGATCTTCTATAGTTTTTTTTGCAAATTCCGTTATAATATTGTCAATGTTTAATGTCTTAATAAACTCATATGTTTAATACTAATAATTGATAAATTACAAAGACGTTGTTTTCCCATAGTGTTACGAAGATATGTTTTCACTATTTTTAGTTTCGAAAAAGAACGCCTTGGCCCCCCTGACCGTCTGGGCCCCCCCGCGGTGCGGGGTCTGCGGGGGTGCTTATTACGCCACTGTGCATCTAGTTTACTTAGGTATGCTGTGGGCAGTGCAGTTATGAACATAAATAGGATAAAATATATATTTTAAAAAATGTGTTTGCATCTAATGTTATTATAATATAAATTTTAACGTGTAGTAATATATGTATACGTGTATATTATACACGTATACATATATAACGACACGTTAAAATTTAATTCTGGGCTTATGTTTAAATGTCCGCAAATAATCATTAAAAAAGTCTATTTCTAAAGTCTATTCAAATCCAAGCTGGACTAAATGTGAACACAATCCTCCGAATTGACCAATAAGAGCTCACAATCCGAGTCACACCAATAGAAACGAGTTATCACGCGTCTGGGCGTTTTTGTTTAGTCCAGCTTGGATTTGAATAGACTTTAGCTTATTCGCATTCGCACATATTCGATTTAGTGGCATAAATCTAGCATAATCTGTTCTTTACGTTTTAGAGTAAAACAAATTCTTTTGCCTCGCGAGCCTTTGAGGAATATTAAAATGTATCATTTGAAGCAGCTCAGGACTGTTTATTAAATTATTTAAAAGTTTATACTGAAAAACCAGACCATGTTCAGTTCTTCTAACAGAAAGTAATTTTATGTCGATTAAATCTCAATAACATATAGTTTATAGACCTATAGTCTATAGACCTATAGGTTTTCTGTACTCGCATTTAACTTATAAGCACAAAAACGAAGGAATTTGTTCTGAACTTTTTCAAGTTAAAAAAAGTAGAACAGTTTTTGAGATAATATCATATTATAGTCAATTTTCCATTTAATATGGAATTGACTATATCTCAAAAACTGCTCAACTTTTATAATTTTTGATGGTATTTTCGGATTCAGGGGACAATTTTACATAAGAATTGGCTGTTAAATTTTGGGATACCATGGTATTCCATGGTTAACCATGGTACAAGTGGAAAAGCAGCCACTAATAACTATTAAATTGGTCATTTTTAACTAATTCATTTTTAGAGAGATGACTATGAATTGTGCAACACTGTCATTAGTCAATATTATTTATTAATAGAAGTTTTATATTGTGATTCAGAGTATTTAAAAAGAGGGACTTAAGTTTGATCCCGATTGACATCATAATTTGACGCCACATACTGTAAATCGGTATTATTGCCCGTTATAAAATTAATCCTAAGCTGGGTAGCTAACTTTTTTTGGGCTTAGTGAAATTATTTGTAAAATAAATCATATTTAATAATGCTCAAAAGGTTAATCATCATTTGTAACTTTTCTTAAAAGGATTAAGAAGGTTTCCAAATCATTATACATTTTTTGAGCAGCATTAAAAATGATTTATTTTGCAAATAATTTTGTTTATCCCAGAAAAAGTTTTTGGCGCTTGGTTTTGATAAACGCTATCCACATATCGATGACTTTCTGCCAAAGTATCGTAAGCAACATAACTCAAATTTCGGTAATTGAAAACATTTTTTGTTTTAAAGTCTGTTTTAAACCATATATAACCTATAGGTTTTATAACAAGTAAATAGCTATAATTATAAGCTATTTATTTGTTATAAAACCTTTAGGCTATATTTAATTTAAAACAGACTTTAAAACAAAAAATGTTTTCAATTCCCGAAATTTGAGTTATGTTGCTTGCGATACTTTGGCAGAAAGTCATAGATATAACGAAATTATACAATGTGGCATTAAAATGCATAAATATTTAAATTTTAACCTTCCTTATCATCATTTTGCTATGGTAATATTCATACAATATATTTTATTTTCTTTTTTTAAAAAGTGTTGGGTTGGGTTGGTTGGTTGGGTTGGTTGGTTGGTTTGTTTGTTTTAGTTTTATTGTAATAATTAATCATAAAATTATGACGTCAGTAGTGATCGAAGTTTAGTCCCGCATCGGGCGATTTTTTAATATAAAATTTAAAGCAAGTTTGTGTTTTTCCCACACAATTTATTTTCTAACTCTACCTGCACAAATAACATTAAAACATATAGGTACTGGGGCACTCGCTGGGACACTCTTGCTTATTTATTTCCACCCCTAGATTTGTAAGACCACCGCCGACGGTGAAGTAGTTGGTCAGTGCTGCAGACAAGCCAAGAGGTCGTGTGTTTAAATCCCATATTGGCAGGCGCGGATCCAGGATTTCCGAAAGGTGGGGGCAATTTTTGTGTGATTTCACTTGTCTTCCAGAAATTACTTTCAAACTTTTAAACATTTTAGTTTGTTATCAATGTAGGTAATACTTGCATTTGAATGCTCGGTTTTTCTGTCTGTTCATTGTTTTAACAATTATCTCTATACAGGGTGCACCAAGTATCCTTCTATGTATGAGAATCTTTTTTAATTAAAGAGCTACAAGGTCGTAAAAGTTGCGTAATTACAAGTCTACTAAAAGGTTTTAAAAGTTGGAAAAAAAATCAGGGGTTCTCAAATAATTGTAAAAATCCTGAAAACCTGTCAAAACCAAAAATCGTTATAACTTCGTTAATTCTGGGAATTAATACGTCCACCATCTTTTGTTTTTACTGTGGCCGCCATATTAGAATTTTACATGGTTGGTTGAAAAAAATCAAGGAATCCAATGATGTATCAAACTACATAAGTTATGGTGGACATTATAAAAACAAAAGATGGTAACTCAAAACAGTAGCGAAAAAATTGGATACAAATGTAGATTAATGTCTAAAGATTTTTGATTCTGAAAGCTATTTTTTTTAATATTTTGAGAACCGCTGGATTTTTTTTCAATACGTTAATTTCATTTACTCATATAAGTATACACATGCAGTGTAACCCATTTGTTTGCGACTCACCCCTGTAAAATCTTTATTTATTGTGCGATTTTTACCGGATTTGTTTGAAACTGTCAGTTTTAAGAGTAAATTTTTAAGAATTTATATTAGCGATTTTTTTAAACAAAATCTAAGCACGGCACTGGATTTACTACCCCTCAAAAGTACCCTAAACTAAATTTTATTAATACAAAATACAAGGCCTACTATGTCAGTTTTTAAGAGTACCTAAATTTTTAAGAATTAATATTAGCGATTTTTTTAAACAAAATATAAGCACGGCACTGGATTTACCACCCCTCAAAACTATCCTATTCTAAATTTTATTGAAAAATTTAAAAAAAAAAATGCACAAAAATATCTACAAAAATTTATTTTGTCAAGTTATCTATGAAAAAACATTGAAATAAAATTAAACTTTTAGTAATAGTACCATGTTAATATAGTAGGCCTTGTATTTTGTATTATTATGGCGTCTTTTGCTCCAAAAATACAGTTTATCAAGAACTACACTTTAAAACAAATCCGGTTAAAATCGCACAATAAATAAAGATTTTACAGGGGTGAGTCGCAAACAAATGGGTCACACTGTAGAAGGATACTTGGTGCACCCTGTAGAATCAAATAATTCAGATAAACTAACTGGAACATAATCAAAGATTGAGAAACTTGCCCTTCGAAAAAAAAACTGAATTTAAAATTGGTCAAAATAAAGTGCTTCGGTCGTAAGTCCCCTGCATTTGCGCCTGCACATTGGTACGGTTGTTTATTTGTGTTTGTCCCATTGTAAATTTAAGTCCTTCGAAGTAAACCCGCACAAGGCATTTAGTTGGCTTACTTTTTAGGAAATAAGGGTGAAACCAAAAGAGCACTTTTGTATGCTAATATAGCTTTTGCCGAGTTTTATTTTATTTTAATAGGGGTAAAATAGTAGATTGTTCTATAGAACATACAAGTAGGTAAAGAAAAGTAGGAGTTTTCCAGTGAGTGAAACCAATTTTTACGAGCTGGAAAATGAACTTTTCTTACGAGTTGTATGAAAAAGTGAAAAACTTAAGAATATTTTAACAAAAATTGTTTTTTTATAATCTTTAACATAGTTGCTTTTGAAAAGTAAACTGTAGCAACGCATGACAACAAATTAAATAAAAACAAAATTTTGTCGGAAGATGAGAAGGGACTCAAAATCTGCTTCCATCTAAGTCCAAAGAAAAATATAATAAAACAAATCTGTCAATGGAGAAACAATCAAGGTGTCAGTCAAAATGTTATGCTAGCGTTTTTTTGGGGAAAGGTAAGAAGCTAATGCTTTTAAAAAATAAATGTTCTAATTTTTTCTTGTATTTTTAGTCCAAAAATCTTAAGGCTTCGTCGCTGTGGTTAACATATTCGATGCTGAAGAGTACGTTGCAAATATATGAAGGCAGTGACATTTCAATATACAAACAATTAATTGCATTTTTGAAAAAACAGAATGAAGGATATGAACCTAAAAAGTCAATTGAACAATTTATAAAGTTTCTAAATGACGTTTCGAATGAATCGTATCTATTTATGAAAGTGGCATTCATTTTTGCTTTAAATGGAGCAATGCGAGGGGAATTACGAACACTAACAATTAACGATATAGAAGAGAATAAATCAGTTATTATCGTAACACTACGTCATACAAAAACGAAAAAGAAGTGAGTTTTTACCATAACTTCGGAAAATTAAGGCCACAAAATTTTTCATTTGTTACCGGAATGGTAAATGCACTGTGCAAACGGTGGGGATCAACACATTTTATAGTTTGCCGAAAAAAATTGCTGAATATTTTAAGCTTCGTGATTCCAATAGCTACACAGGGCATTGTATGCGAAGGAGTGCAGCTACCATGTTGGTTGATAATGGAGGCAGTATCCCTGATTTTAAAAGACTGGGGGGATGTTCTTCAACTTCTTTTGCTGAGGGTTAAATAGGAGAAAGCATTCAAAATAAAATTCATCGAAGAAAATTTTTAGATGTTCCAATCAACAGGGAGCTTCAAAGGATGACTCTTGGCAGCCATTCAGTTGGCTTATGGGACTTCTTAAGAAGTAAGAGTGGAACTAAAACAGCACTTTTGTATATAAACTTATCCTCATCAAGTTCAACTATCATGGATGTTTCATAAAACGAAATTTCCAAAAGTACAAATGGAATTTCATTGCAAAATATATTTAATTGTACATTTAATATTTATGAACATAAAAATTGTGAATATTTTTTTTGGTTAAATGCCAGATTTGTGCATATGGTTGGGTTGCTAACGAGTCAAATGTTGCTGACTATTAAATTGTTTCTAACTATTAAAGTGTTGCTAATTAATAAAATAAAACATTTTTCTACTTCTATTATGGAATATGACCGTTCTAATATCACTTTTATCTATGGAATGACGTATATTCCGTAAAGTGTTACAGAATGAAATATGCTATCATCTGATGACAGAATAAACATTCGTGGCGTCATCTCTGTTTTTAATATCTAACAAATTTTAAACCGATCCAACCTCACTTTCTACCAATTAAATTATTTTTCTATGGTATTTTTTGGAAACGTAGAAAAAGTATAGTCTGAAACACGTTTGGAATTGCATAATCCCCTCTCGTGAAACCGTCAAATTCGCCTTCAGCTCGTATGACAAACTTTTCACTCGAGCGGAATATGCCGTATTCCAAACTTGTTACAGAATATACTATACTTTATTGAATTCTAGCTAATCAAATGGCTGTTTTCCATTAGGGATACAAAAAATTTACTTTATCGTCTACTTTGAAGTAAGTGTAACATTTAAGAACTTAAAGTTTGGGTTTAATAATATTTTACTCTAAATCTTAAAATCTTATTACATAATATCGAAAAAATTTGTTACCATATAAGCATATAATCGTATATTATTATACGAGAGATAATGCAGTATATTATTCACAATGATGAGCCGTCAGGCGAGAGACGTAAATCATGCGAGTAAATAATACGCATTATTTTGATTGTAATTTCTACTCCAATTAAGTAATTTTCATGAATAACAAAATTTATTATAACCTCACTTTTTCCCCATATTAAAGATCATTATAGTCGCCCCTCGTAAATATAAACAAATCTGACATCTGTTAACCTTACTTTATCCCTGTTCGAGATTGAGTTACTCAAGTTCCCTGTTCCTAGGGAATCATTATTTATTATTATTATTATTCTAAATATATAATAGTTATTTATGTATTAAGGGCATAATAAGGTTTTTATGGTCCGAGGCGCTATTTCGAGCCCGAGCGCGTTAGCGCGAGGGCTAGAAAAGCGTCGTAGGACCATAAAAACCAGTTATGCCAGCAATGCATACAAAACTTTATGCACGATTAATATATTATTATTTTTAATATATTATTGTTTTTTAAAGACGTTTACGTCAAAGAATTTTTGTAATACCTAATTGTCATATTATAATGTCAACTGACATCAGTCAGTTTTAAAGTTTAAAGATGAATGAAATTGAGGAAGCAGCTGAAAAGGCGGCCTGCTGCCGGAATAATCAATATCTTTATACGAAAAAACTTACTTCGAATATATCAAATGGTGTAACATTGTTGTTTTTAATTTTTGACGTTTCATTATAGCCCGCTGGGCCATAATAACGCCCGCGGGCTATAAAAAGACGTTTACGTCAAAGAATTTTTGTTATAATTGTCATATTATAATGTCATCGTGCATAAAAAACCTTATACACGATTTTGGTTCTGTACATTACGATAAATAAAACTGTTATAAAAGAAAATAATACTATTTCCTAAAACTCCAAGACATTCATTTTGCTGCTCTAAAACATGGTCCTTCGAATCCTGTGGTTTGGAGTATATTAGAAAAATCTTTAAAGTGAAATTTTATTGAAATTTGTTCCTGACAATACGGTTGCGCCGTAGATTTGGAGCATTTATCGTACCAGATAAAATTTTGCTGAAATTTGGAATTTGTTCCTGACACAATACGGTTGCGCCGTAAATTTGGATCAAGATTCTCTTATCGTGCTAGAGTTATAAATAATAATTTAATATTTTATTAAATTGCTTCTGTCAGTGGTGACAATTGATACATAATATATTTGGGATATGAAAACCAAAACAATGGAGTATTCCGAGCATCTTATTATAATTAAACAACGTTTAAATGCCTGCGAAAATGTAAATAAAGAAATGTTACAATGGAATCTAGGAAAATTGGAGAACTTGAATATTAGAGAGGAGCATATGATTATCATCGCACTTAAACCAGGTCAAGGAACTGGAGATGCAGCTCTAGACACGTATGTTCTACTTATTAACTCAGTCTAGCTAATATTAATTCAAGAGATAAACAGGAAGGCTCAGTTAATGACAAGGTTAGGAAAAATATAAAGCTTCCTCAAATTACTCTTCCAAATTTTAACGGTAATCAAGACTCTTGGTTAAATTTTCGAAATTTATTTACTTCTTTGGTAATTGACAATCATCAACTTTCAGATATTGAGCGATTGCATTATTTACATGCTAGTTTAACCGATGAAGCTCTGATACTCTCTCAAACTGCAGTAAATACCGTTGATTTCCAACCAATTTGGGAAATTCCAGTCCATTCGTTAATTTTGTCTATTATTAAATTTCCTGAAATTGTCAATGATTTTTGTAATAATTTTAAAAAATGTCGTGATGTTATTTTGTCAGCTTTTAATGCTTTAAAAAACCCTAAAAGACCAGTTGAACATTGGGGCGATTTATTGGTCTGCTTAATCAACCTAAAACTTGATAAAATTTCTAGAGAAAAGTGGGAATTAAAGGTTAGTGAACAAAATGAGTTACCTACATATGTTGAACTAATAAAGTTTATTGATACCAGAATTCGGTGTTTGGAAGTGTCTAAAAAATCAATTATAAAAACTGGTTATAAAAACACAAAACCAATTGTCCATGTCCATCAAAATTTACAATCTTCCAAAATTATTTCAAACCAAAAGCCAACTTTCACACTTTCTAATAAATCTTCATCTTGCGATTATTGTCAAGGAAATCATTTTATTTTATATTGTCAGGAGTTTAAAGCACTCTCGGTTTCTAAACGATTAACATTTGTTACCAAGTCAAAATACAATCTGTGTTTAAATTGTCTAGGTAAACATGAATTTTCTAAATGTAGATCTAAACATAATTGTTTTGTTTGTCATCAACGGCATAATTCATTGCAACATAAAGATTCTCTAGATAATCAAGTTAACACTAGTAAAATTTCAGAATTTCCAGAAAATTTTAATGTACGAAATTCTTCCATTGTTTTGGCTACTGCTTATGTACTGGTTCAAGCTCCGTCAGGGCGGAAAACTTTGGCCAGAGCAATTCTTGACCAATGTTCTGAATGTATCATTATTTCAGAACATTTAACACAAGTGTTAATGTTGCCAAAGAACCGAACTTCTGCTATAATAACTGGAGTAAATGGCACAACAACTGGAAATGTGCTGTCTTCTGTTAATTGTATGATTAATTCGGTTAATTCTAGTTCCAAACCAATTAATGTTCATGCGTATGTTCTTCCTCGTGTTACCACTTATCGACCGCCTGAGATTCTTAAGTCAGATCTTCCATCCGATTGGCAAAACCTTGAATTTGCTGACCCGCACTTTGAAAAACAAGGAAGGACAGATTTGCTGCTAGGCGCAGATGTTTATGGGTTGTTTTTACGCGATGGTTTTTTAAGATCCAATTCTAGTGCTTTACATGCACAATTTTCAATTTTTGGGTGGGTTTTAACAGGACCTTTAACTGTAAATATTTCTTCATTTAATACTATTAATGTTAATCATGCTTCGGTTGAAGAATCGTTGGACTTAACTTTGAGGCAATTCTGGGAAATAGAACAAGTTCCGTCTTGTTCAAATCTGAGCGTGAATGTGAAGAGCACTTTCAAAATACTTATATTAGACTTCCTAATGGGGCTTATCAGTTAAAGCTTCCTTTTCTTTCTGATGCGCCAAATCTAGGTGACTCAAAAGAAGTAGCTTTTCGTACTTTATGTTCTATAGAAAAGAAATTAAATATAACTCCTGATTTATTTGAGCAATATATCTGCATTTATGAAAGAATATTTGTTACTTTCACATATGAGTCTTATTGGACCATTAAATTCATACTTTAAAGACCAAAACTTTCTTCCTCATCATCCAGTTATTCGTCAGGATAGTCTTACTACCAAGTTAAGAGTGGTATTTAATGGCTCCGCTAAAACTTCAAATAATTGTTCTATAAATGATTGTCTTCATACTGGAGTAGCTTTGCAAAAAGATATAGTAGCTATTATAACTCGCTGGAGACAACACCGTTATGTTCTTACAAGCGATGTGGAGAAAATGTTTCGACAAATCAGTATTGCCCCTGAAGATAGACATTTCCAATGTATTTTATGGCGTTTTTCTCAATTTGAGCCTCTTCAGATCTATGAACTTAATACTATCACTTATGGTCTTCGTTCTTCTCCTTTTCAAGCTAATCGCGTTATTAAACAGCTTTGTCAAGATGAAAGAATTAGATTTCCAAATGCATCTAAATGTTTAGAAGATAACGTTTATGTTGATGACGTTTTCTTCGGAGGGGACAATATAATTGAGACTCGTAAATTAAGAGATGAGGTTATTAAGATTACTGAGTCAGCTAACCTGCCATTGAGAAAGTGGGCGTCAAATGTTCCAGAGTTGATACAAGATCTCGGTTCTGAAGAATATAAGTTAGCTATTGACATTCCATTTATTGATAGTACTACTCTTCGTGTTTTGGGAATACAGTGGAATCCCTCAAAGGATCGTTTTCAATATCATGTTAAACTTGAAGCTGATTGCACAACAAAGCGTCAATTGTTGTCTACCGTATCTAAACTATATGATCCTTTGGGATGGATTTCACCTATTCTGCCCTACTATGGAGAAAGGCAGTAACTGCTAAACAAGAAATTTGTGAAAAAATAGCATAAACTACATTTTTATAAAAAGCAGTAGGTATTTAATTGATTTTCTTAACTTATGAGATATTTGACTGCATTTCTGTGTTGAATTCGGTTACAAAATGTCCATAGCTTTACCATAGCACAAGAAAACGCATTTTGCATTTTTTTGCAGTTACTGCCTTTCTCCATAGTAGGGCAGTATTACCATTAAAGCTAAAATCTTTTTACAAAGTCTTAATTGGATAGATTCTTCCCCCTCATATACAAAAACAATGGCTAATTCTCCATAATAGTCTTATTTCCACATCTGAGATTACTATACCAAGATGGACATTTAATTCAAAACAAAGCTCATGTCAACTACACGGGTTTTGCGATGCTTCAATGGCTGCCTATGGAGCAGTCTATTTAAGAGTAGAACATAATTCTAAGATAATAAACTCTTTACTTATCTCAAAAACTCGAGTTGCTCCTCTAAAAACTGTTAGTGTTCCATCCTTCTTATACTTGGAAAGTTTTTGTTGCAAATAGAGTTTCTCAGATACAGGATTCTTTACCAAAAGCCATCTGGAAACATGTTCCTACTTCTCAAAATCCTGCAGACCTTGCTTCTCGTGGTGTTGATACACAAAAGTTAGTTACATCCCTGCTTTGGTGGAATGGTCCTAGTTGGTTGTCTAAAAAAACAGATTTATGGCCTATTCAAGAGAATTTTGAACATTTTACTGATTTGGACAAACGTTCATTTCAAGTTGCAAGTCTCATTTCCTGCCAAGCTGAAGATCATTTTATTTCAGTATTGATTTCCAAAATTTCTTCTTGGGCAAGGATTCTTAGAGGAGTTTCCATAATATTAAGGGCTGTTACCCGTTATGAGAAAAAAACCTTATAGTTCTAATTTTCTAACAGCTCAGGATTTAGAGAATTTTTCGGATTTAATTGTTAAATATGTGCAGCAAAATTCTTTTCCTGAGGAAATAAAGGCTTTAAATTCTTCAAAAACTGTAGCTCCATCATCCAAGTTGTTTCCACTTACACCATTTTAGGATAAAATGGGTATTTTAAGACTTGGTGGTAGGTTAGGAAAGTCGCATCCAATAATGCCAGCTATTCTTCCTCCTGGGGAACTTTCTTGCATTATTATAAGACAATTTCATAAGAATCTAATTCATTCTGGTGTTAAACTTACTTTATACATGGTTCGATGTAAGTTTTGGATTATTAATGCACGTTCTATTGCTAAAACTATAATTAAGAATTGTACCACCTGTGTAAAGCATAATGCAAAAACCATGTGTCAATTAATGGGGGATCTGCCACAATCTAGGGTGGAGCCTTCCCGTATCTTTTCACATACTGGACTTGACTATGCTGGTCCATTTTCCATACTTAATGGTATTGGTCGTGGTACTAAATCCCATAAAGTATGGGTTGTTGTGTTAGTTTGCTTTTCAGTTAAAGCAGTTTATATAGATTATGTAAACGATTGTTCTACTAAAGCTTTTATAAATGTATTTAGAAGATTTTCTAATCAATTTGGAATGCCAAGTGATCTTTATAGTAAAAATGCCACTACTTTCAAGGGAGCAGATCGAGAGTTAAGATCATATTTAACTCAGTTACAATCTGATCCTGATCTCCATAATAGTTTTGCTTAAGATCGAATAACTTGGCACTTTCTGCCTCCTTCTGCTCCTCACTTCGGAGGTTTATGGGAAGCTGGAGTAAAAAGTGTAAAAAAATATCTTAAACCTCAACTTGCAAATGTTACACCTAGTGCAGACGAATTTCGGACTTTATTAAGTATTATCAGTACTCATCCTGGTGCTGATGGGTTGGTTCGCGCTGTTACTATTAAAACTGCAAATTCAGAGTTTCAGCGTCCAATTGTTAAATTGGTTAAGTTACCTATTAATAATATTAAATAAAATTTTACTGTACTGATTAATCTTATTCTAAATACTAGCCCTGTTATTGCTGAGCGTTCTTGTTTATCTTTTGATTTAATTGACTTCGCAATTTTTGGGGAGTATGTTCGAGATTGAGTTAATCAAGTAGTATATATGCTTATTAAATAAATATATGTAATCTCTATGGAACCCTGTTCCTAGGGAACCATTATTTATTATTATTATTATTCTAAATATATAAAAACCTTATTCACGATTTTGGTTCTGTACATTACAATAAATAAAACTGTTATAAAAGAAAATAATACTATTTCCTAAAACTCCAAGGCATTCATTTTGCTGCTCTAAAACAATCACAATTTAAAAAATATTTCCGTTGTTAGGCCGGGCGGTTAGGTATATTGGTTTAACCAATATACCTAACCAATTTAGTTACCATTATTTACGAAAAAAACCCAAATAATATCAATAAAATGCAATAGGAGTAGAAAAACCATATAATTATTATAATGACCTGTGCACTCAAAATAACAATATTTACCTACTACTTAAATTTATATTTCTACTTACAGACCAGTTCCTGTTTACATTGGATTTAAATCAAATAAAAATATATTTTGGTAGTACCTACCTGTGTGACATTAACCTGTATTAAAAATAATACAGCATACATATTATGTTGTTAAATTAAGCATTAAACAATTTTTTATATTAGTTACAAAATACAGTGCAATATTTTGACACTTTTAATTTGTTTATTATTTGTACAAGATATAATTCAATTTTAAAATGTTACAACGCTATCCCTGGACAAAACTCAGCGATTTATATTTAGTTTTAGTTAGTACCTATCTCCAGAATAAACAGCAATTTAAAAATTATTCACTGGCAGTGGGCCAAAGCAGGGCCTGTTAATATACATTTTATTGCAACCGTAAATTATAAACGTTATTATTAATAAAATTCGTATTTAAAACAAAATAAATAGTAACCGATATTTTTGCTAATTAATATATCATGCTAATTTTACACGACAAATTGTATGTTATAATTATTATTGCAAAATTATTTAGATTTTACTGACTTAAGAATATTAAACATATATGAAGCAAAATATGCCAAGTGTACCAGGTAAAAACGTTTTATCATAAAACTTTTATGCCACCGATCTTCTTGAAATTTTTCAGTTTTATTGTATGAATTTCTAGTAATAAAAGTACAAAAGGATTTTGTCCTAGTGTCATTTGTTGTTTAAATACAGAGTCGCGAATTTTTTACTTTTATCTGTCAGGTTTTTTTCAGAAATTATTAGCTTTATATCACACTATTTTATCAAATTTCTGTAGGTTTATACTGACTTTTATAGATTTTTGCGTCTTCTTTTAAAAAACCTTTTTCGCAAAGATTTTGCGAATCAAACAGTTTTTTTATTTTTTTCAAAATAAGTTATTTTTTAATTTATTTCAAATAAAAGTTCAATTCTTAAGCTTGAAAATAATATAGAATACATCATGGGGCCCACGCTACTGCACTGCTGAACGCGCGCGAACTTAGTGGTTAAAAATAAAAGACGATTTGTATAAACTTAACAGTATCACTATTTAATAAACAAATACAAATAATGCTTTGATTACTTTTGACAAGGGGGAAGGGGTGGTAAATAATTGTAGTAAATCTGCTTATCTAATATTTGAACGGCCCTTTAAATGGTTTAAATGTAGGATCCTGTTCTAAAATATTTTTATTTTTTATTTTAAGTTACTGTTTTAAAATATTTTTTACTGTTATTTTTAATTCAATTTATTTCAATAAACATTCTTGATTTGTTGCTATAAATTACTAAAAATGAATGAATAAATAAAATTTACATAATTTATAATAAAATTTTACGATTTACCCTTTTTTAAATCAACTTTTGATTTAATAAAGGTGGATTTAGCCAGCATTTAATGTAATGTAATGTAACGTAACGTAATTTAATTTAAAAGTTAAAACTGTATAACCCTATGGATGCGTTTAGCCAGCATATAATGTAACGTAATGTAAGGTAAAGTTGGCCAACTTTTAACTTGTAACTTAAATTATTACATGAAAATGAATTTGGTCTTGCGTGGCATAATGCCAACCTTGTTTACAACAACAAAATTTGCCATCGAATATTTACAAAGGTTAGTTATAGTGTTTTTTGCTTAAAAGTTAAGATAATTACCTATAAAGGTTAGTTATATTGTTTTGTCAAAGATTAAATATACTTTTCTAAAGTATATTTAATATTTAATCTTTGGTTTTGTGCTTAAAAGTAATAGTATATTACACTACAAGGGCAGAAAGTGTGAGATTCCTGCACTGGGGCTTCGGGCATCATGGCGCGCAGTTCAGGGCTCTTACACTTTCTGCCCGTGTAGTGTATACTATTTTTCTTACTACCTCGGCCGAAAATACAACCCGGCCGAAAATACGGGAAAAAATTAAATGTGTATTTATGTACCTATCTCCATTTGAAGAGCTTGATAAATAAATAACAGTAGGCCGTGAATTCAGCGGTGCCAATACAGTAAAAATAAAAGGTTGTATTTTAATTAACAAATTACTACTTTATAACAAATAAAAGTACCATTAAACACTTAAAACAACATAAAAAGTAAAAAAGTAAAAACATAAATTGTTTATTTGTTGTTATAATTGGAAAATTATGGTTTAAAACTGTCATATTTTTGTGTTTCTCATGTTGGCAGTACGAAATTTGAATGAAGCACACGACTAAAAAATTTTTACTCCCGCTATTAGAGTGTGCGCGTATAGCTTGACCAATGCATAAAACGTTAACTTTCTGCCGTGGAATCGGGGACGAAACAACGTATTTTGAGTCGAGGTAGTAAGAAAAAATAATTATCATTCAGTCAACCACAGTCTTGCCAACATCGTTTTCAACACCATGTACTAAATGTTGTATAAATGGCAATTTTTTTTAAATGGTATTAAATTACGTTACGTTACATTAAATTATTAATTAAACTTTACTTGTAAACACTATTTAATTGTATACAACGTTGACACGTTGACACTATGCTATGCAACCATTATGTTAAATGCTGGATAAATCCAGCTTAAATGTTAAAACATCGACTTCTTATTTTGAGTGAGTATAAGTATATGAGTATAAGAGACGTATTGCCCCATTGCCTCCTCGCTCCCGGGCCCCGCATAGGCCTCTGTTTCCTTGCGCCGATTTTCCACGTTGGAAAAGAGGCACCTCATGCCGTTTTATACAGATCCCTAGTTTACTGATAAATTTTGGTATTTTTACTACACCCGAAATATGTTGAACTACACTGCCCCCAAAATTTTAAAATAAATAACTTTTTTGTGTAAGTACAAAGTGGTGCACCTCTAGAAGATGTTACCTTAAACAAGGACATGAGCATTAATAACGTAAAAATGATAATTAAAATTAGGTTTCTAAAACGGAGAGAGCTGATCTAGCGGGAAAATCTTTAATTGCATAATATCCAAATATATTAAAAGTACATTTTTTTCAGTGTCCCCGGATTGACTTTGACTCAAAATCTTTAAGATATGTAGGTATAACATACCAAAACAATTTTAGTATGGCTTTCATTTTCTGCAGTTCTCGTCTACTTTACCTAAAATGAATTTTCACCAAATTACAGTTCCAAGTTAATTTTAAGGAAAAATTCCATTTGGATAAAATATTTTGCATTGAAAATTAGAGCCATAGGTATCCCAACTTTCATTGAATATAAACAAAAAAAGTAATACTACAAATTAAAGTAAACAGCCTTTTATTCTTTAACACAAGTGTGCTTTGCATTAAAACTGTGAAGTATCAAAGATTTGACATTAATAATTATAATTGGTGTAAACGTTAAAATTAATCAAAATGCTTGAGCCTTGAGCAAAACATATTTATTGTACAATGCTACAATGGGGCAAATTAGCTTGAAAGGGTTAGAAAACAAAAGTTTTCAGTGGTTTAATTAAGGGACGTTTTCGTTAAAAGTATTGCGAACAATTTTTAGGGACAGGCACCGTTGAAAATCAAAAGAATGAGAAATTGGCGTAACCAAATCTCATTTGCAAAAAATATATAAGATGAATAAGGTACAAACCTACTTTTCGTCACAATTTGAATCCAAACGACGCTACGAAGGATAACGATTGAACTCCGTGTCTCAAGGAAAGACATTATTTTTTCAGACGAAGAAGCATTTACCACTAACGGAATTGACAGTCAAGCTGCACTCCGGGCTCTGTTTTCAGAAAGGGTCAACTCGAGACTTACGCTGGACTGCATGAAAACCCTAGAATTGAGTCAACCTTGTCTGGGTACCGGGTCATCGAGGTATCAAAGGCAACTAGGAAGCAGACCAGCTGGCTCGTAAGGGAAGTAACACCGCCTTTATAGGATCAGAACCTGCTGGGTAGTCTGCAACGAGGAAGCATACTACTTGCCTTCTGTCTGGTGAAAGCTAAGATCAGGAATTGGACTTGCAACCACTTCCGCATGTATGCCAACCGGCTGCCTGCAGAGGCTTCCCATCAAATCAAATCAACGGAGTTGTTTCTTCACAAAATTGTAGGTACTGGTCAGATAAAATGTTAAGAATAAATTGTAGAAGACAATATTTATTTATATATTTTTAAAATTCATTTTAGGTCAAGCAGGCCGCGACTGCAGAAAATGAAAGTCCACTAATATATTTTTTTTTGGTATATTACACCTATCTGAATGTCAATCCGGGGACACACTGTAGTATACTGAAGTATATTTTTTTAATTGAAATTCTGTAATTTTCTCGTTACCGTAAACACGGGTGGCTTTGGCTCACTTTCAAACTTCAGCTTAAAATTTTTGTGGTTTTAACAATCATAAACATTACATTTTGTATACCAAAATTTGAGTCTTGAGTTGCTCTTTCATAATAACTATGTTATAATATTACATAGGGCTGAGTTTCAAAAATAAACATTAAAAACTGGGTGTGCAAAGTTACCCCCTGGTTGCGGGTTACTTTGTCTCACAGTGTTTTTTCAGTATAAAATGAATGTAATATTATATTTTATTTTTATTAGACACGTGTTAGCAGCGACATAAATCTATTGCAAGGAATTACCAATAAAAAAAATAAAAAATCGACCTTTAGTTAACCAAGGATCATCATTCCAATGGATTGCGCATAATATAGAAATTGTAACGCGTGTATTTCTAAGAGTTTTGCACTGATACGATATATACAATTTTAAAGTGTAATAAATCCCATTTCTTTCTTTAAAACACTGATTTTCCTGTAATATAAACTCAATAGAATCGCTCAATTGACAGGTTTAGACCAACAAATTATAAATGTTAATTTTATCGAGCGCGAAAAGATTTTTCATAAATGGGTTAAAGTCACCCGCGGGGTGCAAAGTCACCCGTGTTTACGGTACCTCAAAATATGTTAACTTCTTGATTTTTTTTGTGCACAACTCACAGTTCATAGCTTAAAACTAAAACTAACCAGCAACCCAAAATTACAGACCATTTCTGAGTAATAACATAAACCAACAAACCTGTTCCTTTTGCCTATTAAATGATTCAGTGATGGTGGTGAGTTGGTACCGCGATCGGCGCCAAGCGTTCAACAGCAGCCGCTGGTAAAACTTGCAGGCGACGCTCTTGTCGACGGCACCTCGAAGCGACGCCGACGGCGCCTCGTCTTCGAAGGGACGCGGCGTCACATGCACAGACACTTCGTCTCTGGAATTGGCACCGACGGACCTGCGGACAAAGCCAACTGCAATTACATATTTATTAATAGGTTTGGAGCAGGTATAGTGAATCAATATGCACTTTAAATCTTCAATTTAAGTATAATAAATAAAGAAGTGACAACTCTTTACTTACTGGGTAATGACAAAAAGGCTGCAGAATTTTGAAAAAATGGAGGGTTCATTCACATATTTGTGGAAGGCCAGAATATATTGGCGAAATGCTACAAAACCTTTTAATTTGCTGTACCTAATCATGTAATATGCGTGGTAAATAGTCAATATTTTTTCTGGAAATTCTCCTTGTACATAATGTGGATTAATAATTTTGTTTTTATATTTTTATTTCCTTTGATTAATTCATAATTATAATAATAATTATAATATAATAATAACTTTCTTTAAGTTGACTGTAGAAAGGTTGTGAATGTCTGTAAAAACAGAAAAAATGGCCAAATTTTTTTAACGAAAGAAGTCGATTTCTTGCGAAAATCTAAGACAAAAAATCACTTTTTTCGAATTTGCAGAATTGTAGGAGTTATTTAATTTTAACACCAGTGAGAGTAACTAAAATGGTTTTTATAAATCTTTATGTATTAGGCTATTATTTAAATAGGCTGTTTTATTAACTTACATACAGGGTGTCCGGAAATAAAGTTAATATATTTTGGGTTGGGTTTTGATTTTTTTGAATTTTTAGGAGTTTCAGGGCATTTCCTCGTTTTAAGACAGACCTCGGTTAATACGACGTTACCCGATTGCGGTGTACTGGATACGAAAATGCTCCCGGGTATACCATAATCATCAATTCTTCAAGTGCTTGTCCCAGGATTAGCAGCAACTACTTTCAGGACCGTTTCTTCGTTTTCTACTGTTTAAGGTGTTCGATTTCTCCCGCAATCACCTTTGTTTACTTTTAAAGTGCAAGTTTTATACAGTCTTTGATGTAAACTGGTAAACGTCCGTTAACATTATGGCATAAGAAATCGAACAAGTCAAACAGTAGAAAACGAAGAAACGGTCCTGAAAGTAGTTGCTGCTAATCCTGGGACAAGCACTTAAAGAATTGCTTTGCAAGAGGACGTTTTAAAAAGTACACTTTGGGAAATAATTTACGAATACCTGCTATATCCCTACCATTTACAGATAGACTATCTGGAGGATTTAAAGCTTGTACTATCTGAGATAGTACAAGCTTTAAATCCTCATGATCTTCCACGTAGACTAGAATTTTGTCGCTGGTTAAGAACAAAATAATAATAATAATAATTTATTAATTGCCCAACAGTCTTCACAATAAAGGACGTTCAAATAACAATATTTCAGTAGATACAAACACAATTAATATTATAATATATATAAAGTAGTGTTTAAACAGTAGATAACAGAAACTGTTGATAAATATAATAATTATATGGCTAAAAACATTGTAGTATATATAAGTATACTTCTCAGGCTAGAAAAATTAATATCACAAAGACTTGCTACTTTATTCAAAGTTAGGGACATTTTATATATCGGCGACCTTACTAACATGTTGATACGTGCCCTTGGACACTTAAATACTAATGTTTGCCTATTATTAGGTCCTGGTACATAACAATTTAATTGTCTCAGTAAGTTACTACAGTCTATAACATTAATTTAAATAAAAAGGTTATACAGATTTTATCCCTTCTTACACTTAAAGAATCAAAATTAAAGGTATCAAGCAGTACCAAATGAACGTTTTGTAAATGTATTGAAAAAAATACTTTTACTGACGAAGCCGGATTTAATGGGGATTGAATTTCATTAATAATTATTAATTTTCATAATAGTCGTGCATGGGTTGATAAAAATCCGCTTGCATTTATTGAGTCAAGGCAGGAATAATTGGTGATTTCTTGATGGGTCCTCACGTCTTACTAAATTAACTGAACGGTAATCTCCAAAACGATTTCATAAACCTCCTTGATGACGTTCCCTACCATTTAAGATTGTCGATGTTTTGTATGCATGATGGCTCCCCACTCCATTTTTCTGCGAACGTACTCTCTAAAAATGAATTAGTCATAAATGACTAATTGTCATAGCGGAAAAGCAGCCACTAATAATTCTTGTTAATAGCAATTTGTATCCCAAATATTTAGCAATTTTCATGTAAAATTGTCCCCTAAATCTGAAAAGGTATAAAAGTATAACAGTTTTTAAATTATAGTCAATTTTTCATATATCTCAAAAACTGGTCTACTTTCATAATTTTTGACGGTATTTTCGGATTCAGGGGAAAATTTTACATAAGAATTGGCTGTCAAGTGTGTGGGATACCATGATTTACCATGGTATAAGTGAAAAAGCAGCCACTAATAACTGTAGTAACTAGTCATTTTTGACTAATTCATTTTAAGAAAGTAAGGAAACATTTATATGAAGTTTACACCGCCCGAAGAATAGGACAAGAAGGGCCATGGCCTCATTCTCCATATTTAAATCCACTCGACTTCTGTGTGTGAGGATATTTAAAATCATTGGTGTATGCAGTCCCAATTCATAACGTTGAGGAATTGATGCCGCGGGTTGTAAATGCTTCTATAAACAAGAAATAAACCTGGATTTTTCGAAAACATTTACTAAAATAAGAATTGTTGAAAATTGGAAATAAATTGCGTTATTGTTGTAGTTCATTTACTGTGTTTAAGAACTAGAGTTTATGATTTTTTGTGACAAGACATTTTTAATACCGTTTTTCTCGAAAACGGTTGGCTCCATGACTTTGAAACAAGGGCACCTTTTTTACGTAAAAACTCTAGAGAATTGTTTCTGTAAAATTATCTGGATAATTGTACTTATTACAAGATCGAGAATTAAAAAACTCCACAAAAAAGTAGCCACTGTTTCGCACGCCTATGGTCGTCATTTTTCTAATTTGATACCACCAGATGATTTATTGTCCAAAAATTACCCCAGAAATAAAGAATTATTATTTTAACACTAACCGTTTCTAAAGTACCCTGATTTTGCGAAACAGTTTAAAATTTCTATAGCGCCCCCAGAAGGCATTTTCGGACATCTTTTATTTTTACGTGTAGAATCATCCCCCGAAATATATTAACGTTATTTCCGGACACCCTCTATTAGTATCGAATAGTTTGTTTTGATGCATTTGTAAAAAAAATCATGTCAAAAGGGTTTACGCCTAAATGGCGATAATTTTCCCAAAAAAATTGATATTTCCAAACCGGAAAAAATAGAAATTTTTGTCTAAATAAAAATCGTTGCAAGGTAGCCATTGCAATTAGGAACATATCTGAAAATAAGGAACATATCTGGAAATTTCAGATTGATCAGTAAATTGGTTTCTAAGAAATCGTGCTCACCACAAGGCCACTTTAAAAATACGATTCCAAGATAATAGAGTTTTAAGTTTTAAGCTAAAATCGTATTAGGTAGCGCTCTACAAATTGCTTACGTAACTTTTCTTGAAATTTTGAGGACATACACAGTAAAAAAAATTGGTTTGTTTTTACGATTTTGGATAAAACTATTAACTCAATTGAAGACCGTTTAGAACACTATGCAGATAATTCCAATTTCTTGTTTGATATTGGTGCAATAAAAAAATGTTTACTCGAGGAGATCTTTTAAAGCATTGCAAGGAGTTGTCTGCTTCATTGATTTTCGGAGACAGTTTAGACATTGACGCTTTAGAATTGTATAATGAATGTTAGCTCTTTCACAATTGATTAAACCCAAAATAGTTCCTTTTGAGCTATTGAAGTATATAGCACGTCACGATTTTGTATGCCAAATGTTGCCATTGAATTGCGAATATTACTGACTTTACCTGTGACAGTAGCAAGTAGAGAGCGCAACTTTTCAAATTTAAAGTTAATAAAGAACTACTTACGTTCGACTATTTCAGAAATGACATTAACAGGACTTGCGGTATTTTCTATAGAAAGCAAATTGGCGTAACAGTTTGATTTTCGTAATTTGCTCAAAAAAAAATTACAAAACATCTTCACAACCGTTAATCTTCGACAGAGATGAGAAAGGGAGCAACTAACGATAACATCGTCCAAGTAAAGCAATCTCGTGACATGGTAAAACTGCCTGAAAATTAAGTACAAGCTCTATTGAGCTTATAAGAAGAATGTTTCCCTGGATGCCTAAGGTAGATCGAGAATATTACAAAACAATTTTAACAAAGCAGAGCAGTTCAAGCGTCCAAACGGAAGTAGTAAATAAAACAGAAAAAAAATGAAAAAGTTTTTACCAAAGCCGAACTGTTCAGGACAAAACAAAAACGGCAGTAGTTAAAAAGTTAAAACAAAAAAAGCACAAAAAAACTAAAAATTCAAGTAATCATGCTAATTTCTATTAACTATGCATATTTTAGAACATTTGTTTAAAGTTTTTCTATTTTAAATTGTTTTCTTTTGTAGTTTTTATTTTTTTTTCAGTTTAGTTATAATTTTGAAGTTTACCTTAAGTTAATTAAAATATCATAGTTGTATGTAACGTAAATAATCAATAAAGATAATTAAAAAAATTTACTAAGTTGTATGTTTTTTTTCAAAATTTTACTAATTTCGAATATACACTGTAACAGTGTCACTGTTAGACCAGTGCAGAAGCCTTTAAAAATGGCAAAAAGAGAAAAAAATAACAGTAGGATGAAACCCATTGGAAAAGGAGGGGAATATAATAAAAATTAAAGGAAAAATAAATTACGGGCGATCTGAGTTGTGGAAGTGGGAGGGGGGGTTTAAGGGTAAAAAAATGGTTTATCTCGATTTCCGGCAAAACTACAAGTCCTATGGAAAAAAGTTAAATGGCAAAGTTGTAGGTAATAAAAGGATCTACAACTTTTGTAATTATAATTTTTTTACATAACCTCAAAATTTATGTGAAAAATTCAAAAAACCAAGTTTTTGGTTTTTTATTTTTATCTTTTTCAAAAACAAATTTTTTTCCACGAAATTTGGTGAAAACTTACCTTTTTATGTCCCAAATACACTGTAATTTATTTGATTTGAAATATTTATTATTTCGCCTTATTTTGACTTAATATCAAAAAAGCACCCTAATTTTCAATCGAAAATTCTCGCGTCAAAATATCAGCTTTTTTCAAAAAGAAAAATAAATATAAATATAAATAAAAAAAAGGGTGACGCGGTAAGCGCGGATAAAAGCAGACGCTTGCGGATGAAATCCGACAAAAATAGACAAACGAAATGCAAACAATCGCAGATAAAAGCAGATGTAAGCACATATTTGAAGATGAAAACAGACGAAAATAGATAAAAAATGCAGGTAATCGCGGATAAAACCAGACGTAAGCAGACGTTTTGCAGACAAATGCAGATAAACGATAAACGAAACGCAGTAGAGACGGTTACAAACAGGTCATTGCAGATGATTGCATGGGTGCACTAACCAACTGAATCTAGCGATGCGGACAAAAGCAGATGTTATCAGATTATAGATATTTTTACTTGTATTTGCTTTTAACCGGTTTTGGCGAAGAATTTATATTCACAATTATATGTCATTTTTAGCAGGGTATACGTTCGTTTCTGTACCGAGAGGTTTCGTTACGATTTCGTTACTCAGCTGGTTTCGTTTCCATACCCGGTTTTACGGTTCTACATAGAATTTCGGTAGTTTTGTTTCGTTACTTTTCTGTTACTTGTTGGAAACGATTTTCAGTTTCTAATTAAGTTTTAAAATTTCTTTTTAATCTTTTATGTTATTTCAGACAATAACGGCAGAAGTTTCGTTTTTATACGAGTTTATGTTAAGTCCCTGGTATGCAGACTATTTCATTTTTGTTTTTTCAAATCTTTATTAAAATTGTTTAATCAAAGGTTTGCAATATGGTTGTATACTATACAGCCATATTGCAAACCTTTGATTAAACAATTAGTGTATAGACTATATACATAGTATAGTTAGTTCAGTCGAAGTATACTGACATTTTACCACAGTAGAAATACTGTGATTTTACCTTAAAAAACACCAACATTATTTATCATGAAAATTAACACTTTCCTTAAAATAAATTTTTAGAACCTTTATTAATAAATTATAAAAGTCAATACAATAATTAATTTATATTAGTGTATGTATGTAACGATACCAAGAAAAACAAAAGCATCGACTCTTCTAATAATTGCCAAGGTTATTATTCAAACACAGTCGATTGGCAAGTTTAACGAATTCCAAAATTCCAAATTATGCATTTTATTTGATTTTTATTTGCTTTACATAGATACCTACTGCAAATAAAATTCAAATTTTTTTTAGACAGTCACGATTTTTTGTTAATTCTATAAACGTTGATTAGTTTTAATTTATGGTAGTTACCTAGGTAATCGTAATATTCACTGGTCTGTAATGTATACTATTACAAAAAATAATGTTATAATTATAATAATTTGATAGGCGTCAGTTACCCTATTTAAAAATTGCTTGGCATATATGTTTGTATTATACAGTATAATATAGGTAGGGGAGACCGGGGCGGAACGGATGTGTAATTGGCCTGAAATCTCCTGCATTACACGAGATATACTGCAGAGTTGTGCAGAACTTAAAAAAAACAATAAAATAAACTTCCAATATTGCTTTCTAGCTTCTGCAGTTTTCTTATTTACTTTCAAAAGTAGGAATAATTCACTGCTCAACCATATATGTGTACGGAACTGCCTACTTTTTAAAGTTATGTATGTAGATACGTATACTACGAATAGAGTATACTCTATTCTTAGCATATGTACAATGTACATTGTACATAAATAACTTTATTATAATAAGAATATGTATAGTAATAATGCGGAATACCCAGCCTCTGCCTTACAGAGTTTGTGGTTTAAGTCCGAAGATTTCCCAACGCTTCCATCTTTAACCGGCTAAAGCTATAGGCCTATAGGCTATGAGCAAAATCGAGAGAAAAATGTTCTTAAATATCAGCATTTATACGCCTCTGTCCTGTAAATACATTTTATGTCAACACCTCAAATATCCTTAGCATTTTAAAGTTTTAAATGTTTATAAAACAGCCATTTCATGATGACGGACGGTACCATTTGACTAAAATCTTGTCAAATATTTAAAAAAAAAACTAAAACTGATTTTAAAGCTAATATTAAAAATTGAAAGTGGAGATGAGGTAAAAAAAATAACATAAAATAATTATCTGACATTTAGGGATTCCAAGATTTTACTTTTTAAACTTAGATGACGAACGCTACAAAAAATGGAAGTGGAATAAATTTATTTTATGTTTCAGCTGAATATTAGCAAATTGATAAGGAATTAAATTTAAACTTTATTATAATATATTAAGCATTGGACTAAATAGATATTTTTTAATTTTATTTTGTATTTAGTTTAATAGATAATATATAAGTACATGAAATATGTGATGATCGACTCTACATGACGGACGCTACAAAAGTTCCACCAAAATGCTAATCTTTTATTTTTCAATTTAATTCAAATAAATAACAGTAAAATATGCCACTACTTAAATACAACACACGATTCGTGACTGAAATTTCTTGTTTGAGCGGTTTGCAACGAATTGGAGCTTAATTTCATAAAAAAGTGTTTTGATTGGATAAAAGGAATCTTCTTAACCACCTTTTATCCAGCATCTCTTTTATATTTTCAACATCCTCAGCACAAACATATATTAAGTTGATAATTGCCCTTTGGCACATTCAAAGAAGTCATGGGTATTTGACAGCTCAATATTTTTACTTCTTACCTCTCGCCAAACCGTCCTTTTTACCACGCCTTCCAGTGCATCTACAGCACCCTTTCCGTGACTACTGGCAAAAAAGTTCCATTCAACACTAGGCAGGTTGAACTCTACATCATAGTAACACAAATTTGAAAGAGTATATTTATTTTTAAATTGGGCAGCGCAGCCGTCTGAAAAGATCACTGTTTTGCATAAATGTTGTAATAGATGGGGATAGTTCAAATGAATGTTTCTTGAAGAAATACATAAACTGCGTACTTGTCATGTTCCATGTAGTCGCTTATAATGGCAATAGAAAAGGTCTGCTGTGGTGTCCAGACAACACAAGTAAATATTGTTACTTGTTTGTGAGACCAGTGTGCCGATTGAATTTCATTTTGAGACACTAGCGAGTAGTTCTCAGCAAAGTCAATTTGCACTACAAGAACTTTATCTTTGGCAAGATGAACCTTTTGTTCATCAAAATACCGTTCTTGCACCCTTTTAACAAAACAGTGTGTTTTAAACACTGGCTCTCTAGCGTTTTGATCACTGAAAAAAGCGTAGCTTCTGTAACTTGGACCTCATTATCTTTCCACTGCATAATCGCAATTCTCACAAGTTTTTGTCATACACTGTTCTTCATCTATATTGCAACACATTTGTTTCAGGAAATCAGTACCTACTGATTTTCGAAAACTTCAAAATATTATTTTGTATTGCCTCAATTAAAAAATTAAAATTCGCGTGATAGCGACACACACATACAATCTTAATATTTGTATCTGGGAATTCTGGCTTAAATAGTGCAAATGCCTCCTTAATCGTCATTATAAGATGTCTTTTTTGTAATGATTCTCTCTTACCAGTAATTGGATTTTTGACACTTTTTGTGTCTCTCTTTCCTGGGGCCTGTCTTCTAACATCATCATGTAGGTAAAAAATATTGACAAGTCTAATATCTTCAGTAAATGTAGTAAGTCCATGAATTATTGTGGGCTTCTCGTCACACAACTTTTCGGGGATAGTTTATAAAGCTAACTTCTGCACTACAATTTTTCTTTTACGAGGACTTCCTGGTAACATATTTTTAACATTTTTTAAAGCTTTACCCAACGTTTGAGGACATCTGTAAGGACTATAAGACTGCTCAATATTTTGTCTCATTTGTTTAATCTTTGATCTGTAACGCCTCATTCTTTCAGTAACTTTTAATTTCTCAATTTATCGTAAATGACTATCAAACTGCAACTTTTCTTTTTTCTTTACTCTTTCAACTTTTTTTCTTTCGGCATCTTTTTTTAAAAGTGCAATTCTTGTAATTTCGTCACTTTTAATTTTTTCTCGATAACGTGGCAATTCTGTTTTGTTTAATGCGCTTCTCCTTTTGATCTGTAAAAAATATTCCACCGGTATAAAAATCTCTCGAAAAATCTTAGAAAAGGTTAGAATGAGCATTTGTGTGTTTTTAATTTAGTCTAATTTAACCGTAAAACAAGATAAATAAAAAATCTAAAAAAATATTACTTAAACATTTATTGCTTACGGACGCTACATAAAAGTTTAATTAAAAAAAAAATAGATTCTTGACATATCTAAAAAAGCTTAATATACTGACAAGAGGCAAAAAGTGTGTTTTTAAAAGTAAATAATTTAGTAAAAAATTATTTGTCTTCATTAAGAAATATTAAGTATTACATCTTTTTGATGACGGACGCTAAACTATAGTTATAACAACATAAAATAAATAAAGTTAATAAAAAAATACTACTTACATTTTGATTTACAAAATCGTCACCAAACACTCTGATAATTAATATTTTAATGAAATAAAATAATGGCAGTTGTATAATAAATGACATAATTACTGAATTCATTTTGTTAGGATGCGTTCGCATTAAGTAAAATATTGTTTTAAGGGCCTAATAATGGAAAATATATTATTTTTATATTAGATATGTAAAATTTAGACTACGTGCACAATATTTCATATTAAAGGTATTGCATATAAACAATTTTAAATTGTGCTCCTTAGTTTCAAATTCTCTGGAATGGCTGAAAATTGATAAAACCACTTTTATAAATTATAAAAAAACAATACAATTATTGAAGGCATTTTTTTACAATAACGACAAAAGTCCAAAAATAGCTTATATTTGTGATGTTTTTTATGGAAAGCGATGTAGATTTGTACTTAAAAACATGTGATATTTGAGACTGAATTATCGGGTCTATGTTACTTAAAAATAAATTGAAAGAAACGTAAATTTTTATCAATAGATTCGGATTTTTACACAGTTCTACAAATCAGGAGGATGGGGTTTACCAACTCTAATTAGTAGATATTTAAGTTATTAAAAAAAAAATCTGCCATCTGACAGATGGTTAAACTCACTTTCTGTTACTTTGATTTTGTAAAATTTTAACATAATTCTTTTTATAAAAATAGGGATTGTAATTATTTTAACAAATTTGTCTTAAGACAATCATTTTACCGATGGTTTTGTAAAGTTAATATGCAATTTTTTAAATGGTTTGTTAATTTGTTTCATATTAGTTTTTTAATGTTTAACAAATTATTTCGTTGAAAAAGTACCCTTGATTTCAGGCAGCCAATCAAAACATTTCCAATTGATTTTTTTATCTTCAACCATCTATCCAGCAAACAGAAAGCACAACAATTTCAGCTGATTTCAGCGTCTGCAACTTATTGTATTGCTCACTTTATTCTGATTCGTGGAGTGTATATATCTGTTATTTTTATTCGGATATATCTGTTATTGTTATTCGGATTCCTTATACCTAATAACGCGTGTGAAAAGTGCAAAGTATTCGAAAAAGATGCCATCCCTGGTTTTCAAACTGAAAGGGGGATACAGTGAAGTGGGTTAAAGTTACGAAATACATTAGTAAGGACCAGTTAACCAATGTCCAGTTAAGTGTCTTAACTGGTAAATGAAATTAAAAAGGTAGCTAAACTGTTTAATAAACAGTGTTTATTAATATGCAACTAGTTTCCTAAGAACTTAAATTAAGATAACTGGAAGAAAATTTAACTTGAAGCTGCAAGTGGCAGTTACTGAATTAACTAGCAGTTATCGCAAATATAACCTATACGTTATATATATATATATATATATATATATATATATATATATATATATATATATATATATATATATATATATATATATATACACATATAAGCGGTCATTGTGCAGCCCATTCTATAGAATGGGCATATATATATACAAGCTTGACTTTGTGTGGCCCACTCCCGGGCTGAACAACGTTTGACGTTATTTCAACGCTAATCGATTAATCACGGTGTTGGGAACCCCAGGTTAAATTTTTGGCAGGGCTTAACAACGACCGGTTTAGCCATAGTTACATACAGAATAGTTCATTGAATTTAACTGTAGGTGGCGCGCTGTAGTAAGTGTATCTAGAATTGGAATCCTAGATATCTTACGGTTCCTGTGTAGCCCTAAATCCGGCAACACTGCAAACACAAATTTTTCGTGGGAAGATATTATTTAATATCAAGCAGTGAGCAGAGTTTTAACACTGCCACGCGCTGTAAGTTCGATACCGCGACTTAGTCAGAGATTTATTCGAATACTTTTAATTGTTTTTATTACTTAATGTATTATAGAATGTGCACAATGCATTTATTTTTTATTAAAAATTCTTTTTAAAAACATAAAAGGCAAAAAACATTAATTATAAAAATTATTCAAAAGCTTTTACACCGAGAGAAAGGTTGGTTTAATAATAACCAAAATGGTTATTTAGTAATAAAAAAATGATTGATAAACCGACGTAACAAATATTGGTTTTATATCACTCTATCATTTGTTAAAAAGTTATAAATAGATTATGGTTTAGGAATAACCCTATGTATTTATATTTAACCAATGTTATTTTTGTAGTGAACCAACTATGTTATTATTAAACGTAGGATTACTTTTTAAATAACAAATTTCTTTATTTGCATATACTCAATCTATATATTATTTATTAGTATAGGTATTAAAGAACCCCCCTCCCCACGTAAATGGAAAATAAAAGCAGGTAAGTATAATAAAATACATATATTTATAAAAATATAAAAAATCAATATTTAATTTAATTTTTAATCTATGTCCAATAATTGGACATAACACCTTGAAACTTTCCTCCTCGTGAAGTACCAATTGTTGCAGACTACTTAAGTCCTCAATGCAGTTCTCTATATGATAAAAAAGGAAGAAGTTAAACATTAACTATAGCTATAGCGTGGGTATGCATTTTATTACTATTTAAAACAGTGTGTTAATAATAAATATACGTACGTTAAAAATAATTACAAGCAATAGCTAAAGACAGGCAATGAAAACAAGATTTGGATTTATTTGATTACTTTAGGCACAAAACATCGAGGAAATTAGGCCAAGCCATCATAATGAAATGATAAAGCAGTGGCGGCTGGTAGATTTTGAGTATACCAATATTTCAGTTATGTCTATAGACATGGGACCCACACCAAATTTGTAATAGTTTATAATGACATTAAATAGACAAGTTCGGCGCAAACAGAATTTAAATTGAAGTTTGCGAAAAAAAGTTAGTTTTTCCTGTCGCCTCACCCGCCTCCAGGCCCCCCTATTTAAGATAATTCAAATTAAAGTGGTGCAATTTATTATCTACTATAATTTATCGACAAACTTAAAATTTTATATTTTATAAATTTTTTTTTAAATAGGGGGGCCTGGAGGTGGGTGAGGCGACAGGAAAAACTAATTTTTTTTCGCAAACTTCAATTTAAATTCTGTTTGCGCCGAACTTGTTTATTTAATGTCATTATAAACTATTATAAATTTGGTGTGGGTCCCATGTCTAATATCTGAGATATTGGTATACATAAAATCCACCAGCCGCCACTGGGATAAAGTAGCTATAACTTTACTTACCAACAAAAACCGGGAATAGGGAGGGCAAACCTATGTCACTTAAAAAGTTCGTTAATTCTTCCATTATTTCTTAGTGCATTGCACCTGTTGAGGGTATACCATTTATGAGAGCTACTTAATACGATTCCCAACAAGTAAACTACATCTGATGCAATTACACACTTTTATTACACCCACACACCTTCCACAGAACAAAATCACAGAACAAGATGCACCTTTTTTATCAATGGCCGACAAAACAAAGCTTCCGCTGCACGAGTGGCCTGGGGGGAGAACAAATTTATTTATTATTAATAAAAATGGTTTAAATTAAATGCATTATATACTTCCGATATTTTAAACAATTACAGGTTGACAGTAACGCAATGTTGATTAACTATTAATATATAAATATTTTTTTTTATAAGAAACGCTGTGTTAGCATTAATCCTTTCCATATATTTATTGTTAATCTGTAAATGCTAATTTACTTTATACAAACACGCTATTGTTAATAATACCCAAGTTGATTTATTTATTAATATTATTCGTGAAAACAGTCGTTGGTTAATTATAAATCTCAGATTTTTCTCGGTGTACTGGTAGAACATACATACTTTATTAAGTTGTAATAAGCGGTTTAAATTTAATCACTTAATCAGACTTTATAACTTTTTTAGTTGAATGTTTTAAAAATAGAAATATTAAAATATTTGACTAAAATTGGGCAAATTTTTAATTAGAAATAATCCATAAGGTACACACTCTAATAATCCAAAATTTGAAGATAATTTTTTTTTATTATGTTGTAATAAGTGGATCAAATTTCAACACAAAGACTTTATATGTTTTTTTAGGAATTTAAAAAATTAGCTAAACGTGTCTAATTTAAATTATCTTTCGGAAAACATTATTTTATTGTGTTTTATTTAATATATTAGTCCTGTTAGAAGCAAATTAATTTGTAAAATAAAAATAAATAAAATTAATAAAATAAAATAAGATTTCATTGTATTTTATTATTTTAATGTGCTTGTTTTAAAAATAGCCAAAATATTGCGACTAGTCCTCAATCGGGTAAATTTTTAATCAAAAACATCTCAGAAGGGATATACTAAAAATTCCAAATTTTGCGATTTGTCCAAAATCGGGCTTTTTTAATCTGAAATATCTCAAAAGGTACACCGAGAGAAAGGTTGGTTTAATAATAACCAAAATGGTTATTTAGTAATAAAAAAATGATTGATAAACCGACGTAACAAATATTGGTTTTATATCAATCTATCATTTGTTAAAAAGTTATAAATAGATTATGGTTTAGGAATAACCCTATGTATTTATATTTAACCAATGTTATTTTTGTAGTGAACCAACTATGTTATTATTAAACGTAGGATTACTTTTTAAATAACAAATTTCTTTATTCGCATTTACTCAATCTATATATTATTTATTAGTATAGGTATTAAAGGGGGGGCCCTTCCCACGTAAATGGAAAATAAAAGCAGGTACACCGAGAAAAATCTGAGATTTATAATTAACCAACGACTGTTTTCACGAATAATATTAATAAATAAATCAACTTGGGTATTATTAACAATAGCGTGTTTGTATAAAGTAAATTAGCATTTACAGATTAACAATAAATATATGGATAGGATTAATGCTAACACAGCGTTTCTTATAAAAAAAAATATTTATATATTAATAGTTAATCAACATTGCGTTACTCTCAACCCGTAATTGTTTAAAATATCGGAAGTATATAATGCATTTAATTTAAACCATTTTTATTAATAATAAATAAATTTGTTCTCCCTCCAGTCCACTCGCGCAATTGCCGGCCACCGGCCATTGATAAAAAAGGTGCATCTTGTTCTGTGATTTTGTTCTGTGGAAGGTGTGTGGGTGTAATAAAAGCGTGTATGGTAGATGGTATACCTTCAACAGGTGCAATGCACTAAGAAATAATGGAATAATTAACGAACTTTTTAAGTGACATAGGTTTTCCCTCCCTATTCCCGGTTTTAGTTGGTAAGTAAAGTTATAGCTACTTTATCATTTCATTATGATGGCTTGGCCTAATTTCCTCGATGTTTTGTGCCTAAAGTCAAATAAATCCAAATCTTGTTTTCATTGTCTGTCTTTAGCTATTGCTTGTAATTATTTTTAACATACGTATATTTATTATTAACACACTGTTTTAAATAGTAATAAAAATGCATACCCACGCTAGTTAATGTTTAACTTCTTTCTTTTTTATCATATAGAGAACTGCATTGAGGACTTAAGCAGTCTGCAACAATTGGTACTTCACGAGGAGGAAAGTTTCAAGGTGTTATGTCCAATTATTGGACATAATACATGTCAAAGGATGGACCACCCTAATATATATGTTGGTATATTTATTTTTTTATATTTTTATAAATATATGTATTTTATTATACTAACCTGCTTTTATTTTCCATTTACGTGGGGAGGGGGGGTTCTTTAATACCTATACTAAAAAATAATATATAAATTGAGTAAATGCAAATAAAGAAGAAGTTATTCCTAAACCATAATCTATTTATAACTTTTTAACAAATAATAGAGTGATATAAAACCAATATTTGTTACGTCGGTTTATCAATCATTTTTTTATTACTAAATAGCCATTTTGGTTATTATTAAACCAACCTTTCTCTCTGTGTAAGTATAATAAAATACATATATTTATAAAAATATAAAAAAATAATATTTAATTTAATTTTTAATAATTAATAATTGGACATAACACCTTGAAACTTTCCTCCTCGTGAAGTACCAATTGTTGCAGACTACTTAAGTCCTCAATGCAGTTCTCTATATGATAAAAAAGGAAGAAGTTAAAAATTAACTATAGCTATAGCGTGGGTATGCATTTTTATTACTATTTAAAACAGTGTGTTAATAATAAATATACGTACGTTAAAAATAATTACAAGCAATAGCTAAAGACAGGCAATGAAAACAAGATTTGGATTTATTTGATTACTTTAGGCACAAAACATCGAGGAAATTAGGCCAAGCCATCATAATGAAATGATAAAGCAGTGGCGGCTGGTGGATTTTGGGTATACCAATATTTCAGTTATTAGACATGGGACCCACACCAAATTTGTAATAGTTTATAATGACATTAAATAGAAAAGTTCGGCGCAAACAGAATTTAAATTGAAGTTTGCGAAAAAAAGTTAGTTTTTCCTGTCGCCTCACCCGCCTCCAGGCCCCCCTATTTAAGATAATTCAAATTAAAGTGGTGCAATTTATTATCTACTATAATTTATCGACAAACTTAAAATTTTATATTTTATAATTTTTTTTTTAAGTAGGGTGGCCTGGAGGCGGGTGAGGCGACAGGAAAAACTAAATTTTTTTCGCGAACTTCAATTTAAATTCTGTTTGCGCCGAACTTGTCTATTTAATGTCATTATAAACTATTATAAATTTGGTGTGGGTCCCATGTCTAATAACTGAGATATTGGTATACATAAAATCCACCAGCCGCCACTGTGATAAAGTTGCTACTTACCAACAAAAACCGGGAATAGGGAGGGCAAACCTATGTCACTTAAAAAGTTCGTTAATTCTTCCATTATTTCTTAGTGCATTGCACCTGTTGAGGGTATACCATTTATGAGAGCTACTTAATACGATTCCCAACAAGTAAACTACATCTGATGCAATTACACGCTTTTATTACACCCACACACCTTCCACAGAACAAAATCACAGAACAAGATGCACCTTTTTTATCAATGGCCGACAAAACAAAGCTTCCGCTGCGCGAGTGGCCTGGGGGGAGAACAAATTTATTTATTATTAATAAAAATGGTTTAAATTAAATGCATTATATACTTCCGATATTTTAAACAATTACAGGTTGACAGTAACGCAATGTTGATTAACTATTAATATATAAATATTTTTTTTTATAAGAAACGCTGTGTTAGCATTAATCATATCCATATATTTATTGTTAATCTGTAAATGCTAATTTACTTTATACAAACACGCTATTGTTAATAATACCCAAGTTGATTTATTTATTAATATTATTCGTGAAAACAGTCGTTGGTTAATTATAAATCTCAGATTTTTCTCGGTGTACTAACTTAAAATCTAACATTTTCAGAAAATATTTTTTTCATTTTGTTGTAATAAGTGATTTAAATTTCAATGAAATTATTTCATCAGTAGCACTTTATTAGTTTTTTCTATTTTCTTATATACAAAATATTAATAAAATATAATAATAACATAACTATTATAATAAAAGCTTTTTGTTTAAAGCCAGTATTATTATTTTTTGAAAAACGCAGATTTTTGACAAAATTAATTAAAAATAATAAAAATTATTCCATCCTATCTTTTAAGTTTAAAACCAAATTTTTTTATATAAAGTTTAATTAAATCATATCAATTTACGATTTTTAACTTTTATATTCCCAATTTAATGGGTGTGAAATTTCACGAGGGAATTTTAAAAACAAAACAGCATAACATAATTAATAGGGATGGGATATTTAGGTACTAAAAACTGAAAAATAGGTAACTAAAAAGGTACTAAAAAAAGCATTTTAGGTTAAAAAAACAGCATTTTAGGTAAAAAAAATCATTAAAAGTTTAAGTTTCGTTTATAATTTTGTTCAGCCGCATACCCAAACACAGAAAATACCCACAATAAACTATTTCTATGCAATAAACTGTGTTTTATTGAGTGACACTCACTACACAGAAGTTTTATGACAGAACATAAGCTCACTAGTAGTGAGTAACTACAAAGAAGGTAACTGTAAAGAAAGTTACTGTTACAGTCTGTAACCATAAGAAAAAATTCTATACCGTTGAGTTGCACGCCCTGGATAAAATATTGGCGCAAATTTTAAAAAGAACAAAAAAAATAAAATAAGTAAAAATACGTAAAAATAGGTAACAAATATGTGAAAACAAAACTGACAAAAAAATATGTAACAAAAGTATAAAAAGGTAGTTTAAAGCAAAAACCTCCAAAAAAGGTAAAAAAGGTGAAAAAAGTTTAAAAAAATAGGTAACAAAAGTATAAAAAAAGGTAGTTAAAAGCAAAAACCTCCAAAAAAGGTAAAAAAGGTGAAAACAAGTTAGGTTCATATAAAAGAAAATCTTTTAAAACACATTTTGGCATTATTATTTTTCAAATAGTTACATCGGTTAAAAAAAGGTAAAATAACTAAAATCCCATCCCTAATAATTAATTTATGCTGCATAAATCTACTAAATAATTTTTTACTCAATGTAGCCAATTATAAGTTAAGGGTCCCTAGAATTTGCCAACTAAATACCCAAATTCCGAATAAAAAACATTTAATTGCACTAATTAAATAAATAAAGTAAGTTTTCTAGATGTTTGCTATTAGGTTTACAGATATGGGGGTAAAATGTATAATCTTAAAACATTATTTAAAAAATTCCATGTCAATTCTTTAACATTTTTTAACAAATTACCCGAGAAACCCCAGGGCAAATTGGGCTAACTTGAAACGTTAATAACTTTTTTATTTTTGACATGGAATCTTTTAAACAATGTTTTAAGATTCCAAAAATTCCACCCCCAGAAAGTTATATATATAGGCTATTTTTGATTGACGCGCATTTGTCATATTTTAACGGAAAAAATTAATAAATCCAAAACTACTTAAAGTAATTTTACTCCAAATTTTATGTAGAATTTAAAAATGTAAAAATATATGGGGTGTTCCATTTAAAATAACATAGTTGATGTCACTTTCGGTCAAGCCGGAAGTGGCATTTTGTTTAAAATATTTTAGAAAAATAGGCCTAATTGGATAATAAACGCTTTACAAATTTCAAATCGATATCTTTTGCAAAAACGGCATGCCGTTCCTCAGAAACTCTAAATTTCTCTTGCAATAAAAAATGTATTCGCCAAAAACGTCTTTATTTTAAAGAAACCCCTTTTTGATTGATTGCTGGGTAATTTGTATAAGATATTTTTTTCCTATTTCTATGTTGCTAAAAAAATGCACCCACCTACCCAGTAAACCTTTATTTTAAATAAAAAGGTATACCTTATAAGTAAATTATTATTATTGATTCAATGTAAAATAATCATAAACTAATGTCTACCGTTTATAATAATAATAACATGCTTTCATATATCTATGTATGTTGTTTATTGATTTAACGTATTAATCATAAACTTATGTCCAACGGTCGTTATATTAACAACCGCTGTTCATAGATCAATGCTCATAGCTTATTAATTTAACGTACAGCATTCATAAACTGATGTAAATCTGTTTATCGTATTAATTACTGTCAAACATAGATCCATGCTCCTCATTCATTGATTTAACGCACAGAAATCGTAGCTTGATGAATAAGAAAATTTACGAACGACTGTTCATTGTATTAATAACACCCGTCATCGGCTGAATCACGTACCTTTTTCGTTTAGTGCAAACAAGTCCTAAAAATAAACTCAAGATGCTGGTAAACTACATTTTACATACATATTCCTGTCTGGTTTGCCCGAAACATATCTTTAAGGTTGTTGAAACAACGAGACATTTGCCAGATGACATTAAAAGAATCATCGATCTTGTAATTTAGAGAAACGACTTTTTCAGTCACCCAGAAAACAAGTTGATAGTCGATGAGAGAGAGTTAAGTTACAGGAGAGTACTAAGGGCAAAAACTTAAATTCCGAAAGGAAAGTCTGTTAGAACCTTTATGACTCCCTTAATACATTTTAAGGCCACGGACTACACTAAGTTAATAGATTAAACCAAATGTAAGCTGTAGACGCCTCCAATATTGGAAAGTTTAACAACCGAAAAATGCGTGATTCTGCAGAAAAAGTGTGCGGAGACGAAAACAGAGATGAATACATTAGAACAACGTTGCTCTCAAAATCAACAATGCCAAAATTTGATAAAAAAAATCTGATCTTCAGGTAACCGCATTGGCAAAATCAACCTAATTTACCACAATCTTATAGGTTAGATGCTAGAAACGGTGTGGGTGGAACTATAGTTCTATAGAATTGCAGCCACTTCCTCGTGGTCATTTCATGCAAAAATGTGAAATGGGAGAAGAGCTGCAAAGTTATGCAATAATTTATAATTAAAAATACCACAGTGCAGGCAAAGACGCAACTTTTTCGTCCTATTAGAATTAAATACTTAAAAAATCCTTTTCACAACCCACCTTAATCTACACCTATGAAATAATAACAATATAAACAAGATAAGAGTTGTTTGAGGTTAAGTGATTTATGCGAATGCCATGAATTTAAATTTAAACAATTTATGTATCTTGACGTTGTTTCCCAATTGCCAAATTACTAAACTGGCAGATACGATACTGGAACCATACGAGGTAAAGTAAAACACTTCTATTCGAATAACTGTCAGATAAAGGTAACTGTAAGATACCTAACCGCCACAAAAGTTAATAATATCAATATAAACCGGCCCTAAGTGTTATAGTAGTACTGTCAGTTATATTGTACCAAATTTTTATATAATCTGATGTTTTCAGAATGGTTTGTTATTTAATTCTGTGTATGTTATTTTTGTGTTTATTTATGTAGGTATGGGTTATTTTTTTTTTGTTTAGGATATTGATTAATAAAGCAACATTTCTTATTAAAATTCTTTTTATTTAAGTTCCCAATTTCCAACAAATACTTTTGTTACTGGGTCAGGTTTGTAAGAATAAGGTCCTTTTTAAAAATTACAAGAAAATTACAAGAATTATGGTTCAATTATTGACATACTATTAGAACTTTGTTATTATATCTACAAAATCTCAGTAATAATTACAAACTACTTATCTATACCTTTTCAACTTCAAATTGAGACTTGTCAATTCCAAATTAAAACAAATCACATTCAGATTGTGATCAAACATATTCAAAATAAGAATAAACAAATTCAAAATTAAAATAGTCACTCTCAAAATAAGAATAAACATATTCAAATTGGATCTTAATAATCAAAATCAAAATAAGAATAAACACATTCAATTTAAAACCAAACAACGTCAAATTGAGACTTTCAAAAGTATTAAAATCAGGAAAATATATTTAAAGAATATTAATTTATTTATAATAAAGTTCTACACATTCATATCAATTAAATTTAACGCATCAGGGATAAACCTTTGTACGTGGACAACAAATCTGGCACAATTATTAATATTTATAATGTTAATGTTTTCAGTTATAATATGTTCTAACTGTTGAAGGCGAAACTCACTTTGAGTCATATTTGCCCTGCCTTCACCAGCCAAAATGTGGGGAAGTTGCTCAGCCAGGTCTCGCTTAACTGCTGCTTTAAAACTCGACCAGGCAAGCTCAATGGGATTAAACATTGGACTGTAAGGAGCGAGCCTCAGTAAATTATGATTCACAAATTCCTCCGTTGTAAAAACTTCTTCAATAGCTGCATGACAAGGAGCATTGTCTACTACCAGCACCACATTGGTTTGGTATATGTTTTGAGCAGCACGCAGACACTGACGTACAAACTCATTGGCTTCTTCTCTTCTAAAGGCACCTCTTCTTGTTTCGTGGTGAATCAGGCCCATTATTCCTATGCAGCCTATTAGATGAATATTGGCCCCACGGCAGCCTGCTAAAATATAGCTACACCAAGTACCTTTTTTAGAACGCCCTTGTCTACGCAAAATAAATAAATTAAAAATTCGTTTCGTCCATGTATATAATTGGGATGTTGTCTGCTTGGTAATTCAAAAGTTGATGCACATATTCCTGGCGTTTCCTTTTATTTTCTTCAATGTTGGTTCGTTCGGGCTCCCTGCGAATATCTTTTAAAGTAAACATTAAGCCATCCAAATGCTTTCTTAAACATTCAGTTGAAACAGTGATTTGATGGTTTACCTCAAATTTTATTTTTAGTTCATTTAATGTTAGCCTTGGATTTTCCTCTGCGTACTGAATAATAAAATTATGATGTTCTTCAGAAATTTTGACTCTCCACCACGTGGTCTCTCGGTTTCCTGGTTCTTTACCCATCGATATGCTGTTAATTTCTTCACACCAAGAGTATTAGCAAGTCCTCTCCAGTCGCCATTATTATTATAAACTGCACAAATTTGTTTACGGATATGTTTCGCTTCTTTTTCCTTAATATATGGCATATTAAATATACTTTTGGCTCGACTTTTGGTTGTTTGCTTATTATAACCAGTTTGACACCAATTACCAATTAGCCTGTCAACTTGTTTACAAACCCTAGGTTACAATCTACTCTATAAACTTTTTTGTCAATTTGAAATTGACAAGTCTCAATTTGACGTTGTTTGGTTTCAAATTGAATGTGTTTATTCTTATTTTGATTTTAATTATTAAGATCCAATTTGAATATGTTTATTCTTATTTTGAGAGTGACTTTTTTAATTTTGAATTTGTTTATTCTTATTTTGAATATGTTTGATCCCAATCTGAATGTGATTAGTCTCAATTTGAAGTTGAAAAGGTATAGTTAACAGATTACGGTTTTTTGTAAAAGTAACATGAAGTTGTGTAGACCTGGATTAACATAAAATCTGGTTATTATTTTCATTCGAATAGTCTTTACCGTTTTTTGATCAGTTATTAATAAAATATAGTAGCCATCACAGGCGTGTTTAAGCAGAATGGTTTTTCTTAGCACTTAAAGGCCTCATTTGAGGCTTACAAGTGCCTCTGTAAGAAACACAACGTTTCAAACGATTTTTAATCTGTATAAACATAAAAATGGCCGCCGTTAGATTCTGTGCAGTGTTGCAGTGATTTTTAGTATGCGAGAAACAAGATAAAACAGGGTTTGTTGTGTGAATTTTTATTATTACATAATCATTCAAATATATTTAATTAAATACTAATGTTAAAATTAATTATTATTAATATTAATAAAATAATTATTTTAACTTAGTAGTAGTAACGTAAAGTAAAGTATATCACCAGCAACCTTGTATTAATTTATTTATTAAGTCGTAAGTTAAAAAAAATAATAAAAAGGAAAGGTAGGACTATTTGTCCCACACAAAAAAATTAACATTTCACAATATGATACGTTCATAGCCATGGAATTTCTACAAAAGTTTGTGTTGTCCCACCTCTAATCATTCACTTAGAATCCCATCCTCTATCCGCCCCTTTTCTGCTGTTCTTGACTTTTGAGACACCCTAAAATTTTGGCCAAGTTTGATGTTTTATAACTTTTTTATTTTTTATCCGATTTTCATTATTTTTCTACCAGTTTGTAGACACATTTATTGTTATTTTTTTTTATCATTTTTATCATTTTTATCAACTAACAATTTTTGTTTAGGCGATATTATACAGGGTGGGAAAATTGAGGCCGTTAATTTTTTTTACAAACTGTTTGATTTAATCTTAGATGTATTCCAAACATTTTGTTTTTTGATTCATTCCATTATTGAAAAAAAAAACACTTTATAATAAAATTAAATAACAAATACATTTTAATAGGGCGTATTTCCACCTCTCGCAGTAATGACAGCTTGCAATCTTCTTGGCATTGAATGAATAAGGTTACTTATTTTTTCTTGAGGAAAACCCAGATATTCTTCTCTTAGCGCCAGCCGTAACTCTTGCAAAGATTGTGGTTGTAATGGGCGACGTCGAACAGCCTTTTTAAGTTCATCCCACAAATGTTCGATAGGGTTGAGATCCGGGCTACATGCTGGCCATTCCAATCTTGGAAGTCCAACCTCATCTAGATATTCGCTCACTACCCGTGCAAAGTGAGGTCTAGCATTATCATGCATTAATATAAATTCGTTCCCAATGAAAGGAGCAAGTGGAACGACAACTTCTTGAAGAATATCCTCAATGTAACGGTGGGCGGTTAGAGTTCCATTATCAACAAATATAAGATCGGTACGTGCTTCGCTAGAAATACCCGCCCAAACCATCACTGAACCGCCATGATATGATATTCGCTCTGATATGGTGCAGTCGGCAAATCTTTCATTTTTGCGTCTATATACCCGCTCACGACCATCCGGCGACCTTAAACAAACCCTGGATTCATCTGTGAATAGTACGTTTCCCCACTGTTCTAGAATGGGTTTTTGCAAATCTCAGTCGCTGTTGTCGATGACGAGGAAGTAATTGTGGACATATTGCTGGCCTCCGTGAATGAAGCCCTGCTTCTGCCAATCTTCTACGTACTGTTCTTTCACTTACATTTACTTGACGAACCATTTGCAAATTATTTTTTAGAGATACAGCAGTAGATCGTCGATCTCTTAAAGAACTAACAACAAAGAAGTGATCATCAGCTGCAGTAGTTAATCTCCTTCTTCCAGAGCCTTGTCGTCTAGAAAAGTTTCCAGTCTGTATATACCTATTCCAAGCATCTCGAACTGTAGACCGCGGAATTCCCAAAGTACGAGCGACATAACTTTTACTTCGGCCATCCTCTATTAAGGCAACAATTCGACCCAAATCTGCTGTAGTTAATACCATTATGACAACTCAAATTAATAATGTAACTGTCAAACATTCTATCACAACAATTGCCCTCTTCGATTATTTTTAATCGATATCAGTAAAATTTTTAGCGTTTCATTGAAAAACTTGCAGCTCGTACAAGAAACAAAATAATGGAATGAATCAAAAAACAAAATATTTGTAATACATTTAAGATTACATCAAACAGTTTGTAAAAAAAATTAACGGCCTCAATTTTCCCACAGGGTGTTTTAAAATTATGACAAAAAACAACATTTTGATTAACCCTTTATAATATCGCCTAAACAAAAATTGTTAGTTATTAAAATGATAACAATAAACAATAGCAATAAACAATAACAATAAATGTGTCTACAAACTGGTAGAAAAATAATGAAAATCGGATAAAAAATAAAAAAGTTATAAAACATCAAACTTGGCCAAAATTTTAGGGTGGCGGAATTTTGTGCCGGGGAGTGTATATATATATATATATATATTATACGTGGAGCGTATAACTCGCAGCAGAGCAGCAACAGCAACAGCAGCCCAGCATATAAGACCTGAAGATGGTACATGAGATTGTACCGAAACGTCGTCAGACATACGGTTCTTTTAAGAACCAAAAACCGACAACACGGCACAGATCCCGGAAAACCATTAATACATATAACACCCGTGGAAACCTAAAGCAGAACATATATATATATATATATATATACATCTGATTGACAACCAAAAACCCGAGTTCAAACCTAGGTTGGGTCAAAACTGTTTTAAATTTAAATTTACCAATGTGACCATTTGATTGGGTAGAATTTGACTAATTCTGCTTTTTCGTTATGACAATTAGTCGAATATGACTTATAATTAGTCATTTTGGACTAATTAATTTTAAGAGAGCATGAAATTGTAGTATAAACTATCATGTGAGAAACTTTAGAACCGGGACATAAGTTTATATTTTTGCAATTTTTAAGATGTCTCCAGACCCATTTGCCAATTTCGCTGCAGCAAAACTTATTTTAATTTCGTTTATGATGGTATCAATATATATATTAAATTTTAAGCATAAAAACAAGGGTTAGGGATTCAAAAAATCGGTGAAATTTTCTGATCCCCAAATTTTCAGTCAGACTTACTTTACTTAACTTGAGGTAAGCCAGATTGCCTTTTTCGTTTTGTGATTTACCTTAGTAAATGTAAAAGATTTATAACAGAAAAATAATACTACTTATTTGTTTTTTTATTTTTGAAATTGTTGATTAGTGTCACTAATAGAATAAATTAATAAATATACACCAACCGAAAAATAAGCACCAAAAAAGTGACCTGCATCCTTGACTAATATAGGGCTTTCCTTCGGAAAAAATCCCAGGTAAGGTTTTTCGTCGGAATCTTGTAGGCGCGCCGCGGCGTCGACAAATACCAAAGTTCAAATCACAATAAATTACAAAAAAAATATATGCCTTTCAAAGATGTTTTTATTTTAAATAGCCAATGCTGCAAAAGAAAAACATTATGTACGAGTATATTTTACGCAATATAATATAAGTAATAGTTATAGTAATTCTTCACCATTCCATAAAATTAAGTAAGTATATCGCGATATAAAATTAGCTGACCTCGCACGTGGTACCTCTAACGACTATAATAGCTATTATCACGTATAAATTAAAAATCGTTTTAATTAAATTTGATAGGTATAATAAACAGTTTTGTATAGTTTTAAATTTTATAAATAAATATTAATTTCTAATACGTTTTTAGATAGAATATCACTTAACTAAATCATGATCATGATTCATTTTATTTTCTTGAAATATCAATAATTTTATTGTTATATTGATTGCCCTTATTTTCTATTTTACCATGCGGACATGATTGTATGCAACGAGCTTTCGACGTCACCATCACACGTTTAGGAAATCCGTGTTTAAATTAGCAGGTCTTTTCCGTGTGTCCAATTTGCGAACATGTGCGAACCACAATCCATTGTGGATTGTGGTGCGAACATTGTTTGGAATTCCTGGCTTTCACTCCTGTTACAACAGGGTTCTGATTAGCACTAGATGGACCTGGTTTGTTATGATGGTCTTTATAGTCTTTTGTTTACACTTCGATTGTTTATGTCCATAACGATCAGGGTTGCCAGGTCTAGGGAAATGTCCCTAGATCTGGGGAATTTTACATCACATTAGGGAAAAAGGTATTTTTTATGATTTTTAGGACAAATCTAGGGAATTTTTAACTTTCTAATTAAAAACCAGCAGTTATATTATTTTAACGGGGGTATTTACCTATTTAGCGTTTTTGGTTATTCTCATATTTGCACATAGATCGCTCTAGGAGTCTTTAGGATATACCCAGAGCCATCTATGTGCAAATATCCAATATAGGAGGCATTAAGCGCATGAGCACACTATCAGTTGTTGTGGCTTGACAATTCATTTAAGAACGTGCGAAAATGAGCTCCCCTAAAGCATCTACATCTGGAGATTACGACATGATGACATCACCATCATCCTCAGAAGAACCAACACATGAAGTCAAAAAGAAAACAGAAATTGTACACAAAAAGTACAATCAACAATGGGAGAAAGTACCAGAATTTAAAGGATGGCTTGAAAACAGCCAAAAAGGTATCAACTACGCTCGTTGCAAAGCTTTCAATAAAGATTTTAATATTTTATTAAGATTTGCGTTGTTTGTATATAAATAATTCAAAATTTATTTGTCCCAAAATATAATATGCATATATTTAAATTAAAAAAAGTTTCTATAAAAAAAATCTTGACATACTTGTCTAGGGAAATCTAGGTATTTTTTTGTAAAAAATCTGGGGAAATAAAAAAATATCATCTGGCAACCCTGATAACGATCGCATTTTCGGCATTTTCCGGGAAAGGCTGGCACTTCAGATCGGACAGGTGGCGAAGAATAATGACGTCTCTTACGCGAATAGCTGTTCGATTCACTGCTGTTACCCGAAAATGGTCGACATTTACCATCAGTCATATTTCTTGCGTCACAGGTAATTTTAAAAGATCTGCTACCCATGAAGGAGCCTGAATACAAAACCACTTAATGGAGGCGATTTAGCGTTTGCATATTCAACTAGCGAGTCCAAATTTTTGCTTTTTATCCCGAGACAGGTACGTATTCTTGTTGCATGCGTACCTTTCTCAGGGAATGCTACTTCAAAATCTTGGCGAAAGGTGGCCCGAAGAGCACCACCGGCCATATACTTACCACACATATGAGACATTCTTTTACAAATCGTACACCTATTTTGACTTCAGGGTTTGGATTCGCATGAAATTTTTTTTACCGCTTCTATTCAGTAAATAAGCAGATACGTGTATCAGGTTTTCTGTAAAAAAATTGTTTTTTCAGAGATATGTTGATATAAAGTTTTTATGAATTGCGATAAAACGATGAATTCTCTTCTACATAAAACCCATTATCTCCGGTTCTACTGATCGGATCGATTGTTTTTTTTTTTGTTTTAAACCTTATTGAATAGGCTTTTCAAATAAATAAATTAAATTTTTTTTTTTAGTATAGTAAGGGAGTTAATAACAGATTAATTTTTTAAACTAGTTTTTCATGTTTGCCCCCTCTATAAAATAAAAGGAAAAAAATACTATTTTATGCGTTTTTTCTTTATCTACAAAATACATTTTTCAGAACAGTGGAGACTCTTTTGGATCGAAAGATATTAAACATTTTCGAGCGCGTGACAGGACTGTCAAGCGCGTAATATTCAAACGTATTAGTGCATGTGGCGGGTGACGTGATATTTTGTATAAGAGTGCCATGATTCGACATCTTTTAATTGGTGACTTATTTGTGCAAATGTCAATTCTGCCAGTTAATAAATTTACTCATTAATTGGAGTTTGTATTATTTAAAATTTAATTTATTTAAAATTATTGAAAACCTTTAAAATCAGAATTAATTTACAAAAAGCGCTGGTATTTTTTTAAAACGATGTATGAGTTTACACTATCCTAAATGTGTTAGCATTTCGAAGATGTCTGATTAGGGGGTGTCCATTAATTAGTGAGTCAATTTTAGCGATTTTTTGACCCCCTCCCCCCTTGCTGAGATGTCGTGAGATTTGGCTCAACCCCCTCCCCCTAATCTTACGTGAGATTTTAAAAAATGCTTATTTTTAATGTTTATACGTTAAACTGCTTGATTCTGTTGGATTTATTAAAAGAACATACTTTGTTAAAAATTACGTGATATTTGCCGAGACCCCCCCTCTCCCTTACGTGAGAATTGATGAGATTTGGCTTGACCCCCTCCCTCCCCTAAACGCCTCACGTAATTAATGGATGCCCCCTTACGGCTTGTACCGGTCACGCGCTCGAAAATATTTAATATCTTCCGATCCAAAAAAGTCTCCATTTTTCTGAAAAATTCATTTTGTAGAGTAATAAATAGTGCATAGAACAGTATTTTTTTCATTTTTTTTTATAGAGGGGGCAAATACAAAAAATCTGTTTATACAAAAAAAAATATTTTTTTCATATAATAAACAAAACACAAACTTTTTAAATATTTATCTAAAAAGACTATGTAATATGGTTTAAAATAAAAAAAAATGAAATCGATCCGATCAGTAGAACCGGAGATAATGAATTTTAAGTACAAAAGAATTCAGCATTTTTTCAAATTTTATCAAAAGTTTAAATCAATATATCTTTGGAAAAATAAATTTTCTGCAAAAATTCCGATATAGGGGTCGGCTAAATTTATGAAAGGATGCTGTAAAAAAAATTAAGTCATTTTAAAAATTTGAAAAAATATGTTTTCTATAATCCGTATATATCTGTAAAAAAGGATTTCTTCAGCCAAGATAAATTAACTTCATTCAAGATACTAAATGATTCCTATCTCTTCGAAACAATATTTTCTTGCCAGCAGTAAAAATTATTCTTGTGTTACATGTTTTCCTCGGAGAATATATTTTCTCCTTTTTAAGAACATAAGCAGTCTTAAACGAATGATAAAAACTCTTGTTATTAAAATTGTCACATTTTGGGTCGAGAATAAATACTCTTGAATAAAAAATAAAATTACTTGAGGAAAAAAAAAAAAAAAAATTGAGTTTTGGTGGAGTAGTAATTATTCTTCATTCAAGACATTATTCTTCGCATTAATCAAAGGAATTCTTCAATGAAACCGTTCTTTTCTCTATAGAAAGATTTTGTGTCTTGCGTTAATAAAATTTATTCCTGGTTAAAGATAATATTTATTTCATTTAAGACGAGTACTTCTTCAAACAAGTATTTGAAATTTTCTTTAGTATAGTTAATATTTAAGCTACATTCGGGATTTTTAAGAAGCAGAGGGGGGGTAAACAATTTTGAACTTTTTTGACACAAAGATTTATTTTCAAATAATATATGTACATGGTGTCAAAAAAAGTTAAAAAATGGTTTACCCCTACTTTCTGGAGTATTCCATTTAGTCAATAATGACCTAATGTCTACGGCACTGTAATCGTTCGAATAATCACTCATTTTTAAACATTTAAGTAAACACAAGCACGGTTACTTTTCAAATGAGGGTGTAGGACGTATGAAACAAGTTTATTCCCTCCCCAACGGACAGCTCGTAAATACAAGAAATTATCTAATAATTATTCGAAAAGTCAAACGATCAGATTTTCTTAATACAAGAACAATAAATTTTAATATTCTTCAAGTAAAATTTACAAGCCCTGATTCTCTTGTCCCAAGAAAAGGATAATTTTTAGAAAATAAGAAATATTTTACTTGAATTAACGCAATGCATTTCTTCAATGAAGAAAAATTCTTGAACCAAGAGTTTTTTTCAAGAAATATATTTACTATTTAAAAGAAATTGAACATTCTTGTAACAAAACATTCGTCTTAAATCAAATCAAATTAACTCTATTCAAATAAATATTTTTAAGAAAAATAAAATTCTATATCTAAGAAATCCTTTTTATCCGTGTACGATATGTAAAAGAATGTCTCATATACCGCTTATTGCCTATATTTTGAATAGATGACCTTGTTCCCGTTTTTAAGGGGAGGGTGGCTACTCTCTACCTTTTGCGCACAGTCAGTTCAAAAGTGGGAGATTAAAAAATCAATAATGTTTGTTGGTTATGAATAAATACAAATGTCAGTTTAGAAATTTAGATTATTTTGGAAAAATATTTTAAAAAAAGTTTAAACATCCGAAAAGTGGCATAAAATCATTACTTTGTCAGAAAAATCACAAAATAGAGAGGATAATAATATGACTTTAATTGTGTTTATTTATTCTTTAGGCATACAAAAATTGGGATATTTGTAAGAGTTTTTAAACCTATCCATCTAAGGCATAGATAAAAGGATCTAGGATTTAAGTGCGAAATATAGGGTTGGTTACATTAGTGCTGTTGTAGTGTTTTAAAAAGTAAACTAAGATGGTTGATTATAAGCTTCTCGCTTGGGTAATAAAATGCGACGTAGCCAAATTTCTAATGCTATTACTTATTTTTATTATTAAAACTTAAAAACATCATTAATATAATTTTTTATAAATTTTGCGATATAACATAATTTATAAGCTTTATAATAACGAAAATTATATTAGAATATAATTACATCTGACAACACGGCCCCACGCATGTGCAAAACTGCATAAGTAGTACTTTAACCCCACGAAAAGGAAACAGCCTGAATCCAAAATGATCTGTATATGTGTGGTAAGTATATGACACCGGCTTTTAAAACAATCAGTGTATCAGAGATGCCAATTTCTTGCTGTATGCGCATGACGTAATCCATCCATTCATTAATGGTAAACGGTATGTCATCTGGGTCAAACCTCGAGAGCCTTATGTGCGCCGAAGACACATGCATAGCGTTCTGCGTCAGCGCCGCCGCTTGGGATGCGCTTGAGTCTGGCCGCCATTGAAGACAACACTTGCATCATTTGCTCTTGGAACTGAATATTGTTTTTATTTTGAAGTTCCCACAATTTTAGAATTTTATTGTCTATATCGACGGCAGATCCACTTTTGCATTCCCGGAACTTGACCTCACTATCACTACCGTCATTAACTTGAGCTTCGTGCGCACCTTCTGCCTGGTTGTCAGCTATTACTAGTAGCACTTTTTTGTCTATAAAAGCACAAAACACTGCCTTTAGGATCCTTTTCTTCTTTGATTTTTGCACAAAGAAGGTATCCCACTTCTGATGTTAGTTTGGTGAAATTTGAATTTGATAAATACACACTTTATTTGGTAATTAAACATAATACAGGTACGATCTCGACAAGCTCTGCACAAAGTCTGCCGTCTCGACCCTTTTCTATTTTTGGATAATATAAACAAACACTTAAAAGTTAAGATAAAGTCAGCACAGCGCTCCTTCTCATTTGAACCATCCAGTCAGTATCGGGAATACATTGGGTTTTCCTAAGAATTATTCTAAATATTCCAGTGGCGGCGGAGCAGATGTTAACATTTAAAATGTTGGGGTGGTCATCCCCTAAAAAAATTCCAAGCTGCATGGAAGTTCTAAACTATGTAAGAATGTAGTTTTTATGATCCTTAATCAATCGTTTAATCAAATCGTTATACATATAGATATAGGAAATTTAATGCTCTACAAAAAAGGACTGATGTGTTTAAACGATTAACTCATTGTCACCTTGGGCAAAAACATAACTAATCTTGCTTAATTGGCAACATGCAGCTTGGCATTTTTTATAATTTTCGACCTTTTTCTAATTTTTCTAATATATGACTTTTCCTTAGTTTAAAATAAATATTTTACTTCTAATAACTTTTTTTTATATAATTTAATTTTGACTTTTTTATACATGTTGGCAATATGGCCATTTACACTTTTTTTTAAATTAGATAAAAAATATTTCCAATTTTCCGCGACAAATATTCTTTTCTAAACATGTTGAACTTTTTTATGAAATAATCGCTGTTTTTTTATTGATTAATATCTTGTTAAAAGAAAAAAATCCTTGGGGTGGGCATATTGTATTCACTTCCCAGTAAACACATACACGTTTTTTAAACGTATTTAAAACGTGTGAAAGGTCAATAAAACGTTTTACGTGGAAAAAGCAACGGTTTGATATTGGTATAAATTTACACCAATTAATTTAAACGTTAAAACAACGTTAATTTAAATATGCTTTTTAATAGTGACTAACTTTTACGTTACAATAACGTTGTATTAAGGTGTTCAGTCAACAATATATTTAAATGTTTAATTTAAACGTTAAAACAACGTTAATTTAAATGTGCTTTTTAATAGTGGCTAACTTTTACGTTACAATAATGTATTAACGTTTTCAGTCGACCATACATTTAAATGTTTAAATTAAGTTTCAACCCACAATTTTTTTTACAAATATTAATGAGAAAATAACGTTTGAAGTAATTATTTTATGAACTGTGCAGGCAGCTTTTTCACATTTATACTATGTTATATTCAACACGCTCCATCAAACACTTTTAAAAGTACTTTTTATATATTTATTTTGTGAAATTTTTGCTTAGTTTACACATGTAGACAATATGACTTCTTATTTAAATTCTGAAGGTATAAAATCTAAGAATTTTGTTTGTTAAAAAAATGAATTATGAATGAATGTTAAATAAATAATTTAACTTTTTCACTTTTACAAAAGTATATTTTTATAACGTTAATAAAACGGTTTTTGTCAAATACAAATATACCTACTCTCATCCACATCGTTTTTTTCTAAAATGGGATAACTTGTTTAAAAATAATTTATAACGTTTAATATTTAATAAACTGATGCAACATGTATACATACATAAACAATATACATAGGTATACATATATATAAGAATGTTAATAAAATAATGCACTTCTTAAAGCAACATTTGTGTATGTGTATAGTGTTCTGCCTAAAGCTTACTGTTTGACCATTGGCTATAGAATTACTTATGCTATTCTTTAGAATGTAATTAGAAAATTTCTAAATTTCATTTAATGTTGTTTATATATATATAAACAACATTAAATGAAATTTAGAAATTTTCTAATTACATTCTAAAGAATAGCATAAGTAATTCTATAGCCAATGGTCGAACAGTAAGCTTTAGGCAGAACACTATACACATACACAAATGTTGCTTTAAGAAGTGCATTATTTTATTAACATTCTTTAAACTAGACAGTTACTGTAATAGTTAAAAATAACGTACTTAATACGTTTAAACAAACGAACTTAATACGTTGAAACAAACGTATTTAATACGTTTAAACAAACGTACTTAATACGTTTAAATAAACGTATTTAATACGTTTATACATAACCATATAAAACGCATAACTGAAGAACGCAATCTGATTGGCCGAATACACATCATGTGATTGGCGCTGCCAATGGCAGGCTGCCATGCCATAGCTGCTCGCTACGTCAGTTTTCAATTTGATTTTGCTATCAAAAGGTGCATTTTTTTACGTGTTTTCTGCTCGTAAGATTCGTCCTGCTTTTGGTAAGTACTTTAAAGTAATTGTTTTAAAACATACACACTGTTAATATCACGCAGATTCATTGCTTTATTTCCTAATTTTCGGGGGAGTGTGATTTTGTTCTTATAATTTGTGCAGTGTCCTAGAATAATATGAGAGTTAATATGTTAATTTTAAAGACGTTTTCTACGTGTTTTCAATGTTTATTAAGTATAGTGGAGTAGGTAAATATTTACTCACACAAATTAACATTAAGTTAACATTAAACTGATTTAGATTAAACTCAATAGTCATAAATGTACAGATGTTAAAATTGTCGAAAGATTCCATTATTTCCAAATTTAGGGGCGGTCGTGTATTTTTACTGTAAATTGGAATTAGGCGTGATTTTACTAGAGAATTCTCTAGTAAAATAACACTTAAGTCGTCTCGATAAGATACATTTGCTTTGGTTATAAAGGGTGGGCCATCTATAAGTTGAATTTTAAACTACGTGCTATTAATGAAGCTTTCAACTTAAGCGCCATGAATTGTTGACAGTGGTTTAGTTTTAACCTTCCGATTACAAAATATGCACCGAATAAATTTGGATCAACGTTTCGAAATACTCAAAACTTACTTTGAATGTGACTGTGATCGCAAAGACGGCATGAAAATTGCGTTTGGAAGAAATGAGGCGCCGTCAAACCAAAGTATTACAAATTTGATCAAAAAATTGCGCAGAAATGGAATGCTGGTGGACATAAAAAATGTTTCGCATGCTCGTCCTAGACGTACACCTGAAGCAATCGCTGCTGTGGCCGAAAATGTACGCATGAACGCGTCAATATCAACTCGGCGCAGATGTCAACAACTCGGCCTTTCCCGTACCATTCTGAGGATGATTCTGCACAAAGACTTCGGTATGTTTGCGTACAAAGTCCAGCTTGTTCAGGAGTCAAAGCAAGTTGACCAACCACAACGTTTTTGCTTTGCTAAGTGGGCTTTAAATCAGTTGAACGATGACCCTAATTTTGCAAGAAAAATCATCTTTTCAGATAAGGCGCATTTTTACCTCGGAGGTTATGTCAACAAGCAAAACTGTAGGATTTGGGCCACGGAAAATCCACACGTCACCGTAACAAAGCCTATTCACCATTTAAAACAAAACATTCAAGCTCAAATTGCCTAAATAGAGCAGCAAACTTTTGACAAAGTGCTCGAAAATTGGTGTTCCAGGATGGGCTACTGCCGAGCCAGCTGAGGTGGCCACTTTAATAAAATCATTTTCCATACTTAATCGGAAGAAACATTGTATCAAATAAAGCAAAATTCGTTGAAAAAAAATCAGTTTTTCTTGTTCTCATTGCTATTTTATAATTCAACATAAACATGGCCCACCCTTTAGATCTATTCAACAAGACCTGGTGTACGTATTGTAAATTAGTATTTTGAGAACACTCTTATAATACCGGGTGCGCTAAAAATACCGTTTTTTTAAATCAAATTTCAGCCCAACGATATTCTACAATACAAATTTTTGAATTTAATCTGTTGAACAACAAAGCCAGCTGAAAACAAGCTTTTTAAGCGATTTTTTTAATCTTATAGGGTTTTTCGAAAAATTAGTCTATTTTTCATCGTTTCAAATTTCTTTTTTGTGTTTTAGAAGCAGCTAAATTTTCCAGCGAACGATAAAAATGATTCACCTGAAGACGACTGGAGATACCTCCAAAACCTTTCCTTCATTTAAAAAAATCATTGTCTACAACCTGTATTCATGTTGCAGTTAACGTTAAACGAACGTTTAATAAATAGGTTGTAAAAACAAGTATTTGTGGAGTTTTATTTATTATAGAACTAACGTTAGAAAGGACATTAATATGAATTTAAATATAACGTATAGATAAACGTTATAAAAGAGGCAAAAACAATCATTACTTTACCTTATTAATAGACGTATATTAAACGTTCTAAATGTAACATTTCGAAACGTGTAATGATCGTTTTCTTAACGCCAAAATTAAACGTTTATTTATTAGTATTGTTAAACGTTATAATCTGCGACATTTTAAAGTTGATTGTACGTTATAAATATACGTAAAAACAAAATGGTGTTACGGTTTAAAAAAACGTTTAATTAACGTATGTATGTGTGTTTACTGGGTTAATTATTATTATTACCCAAATTTTATTGGTGTTTGTAGCATAAGCAGACATATGCTTAACACATGTCATTTATTACAGAAATACTCTTTTTCTAAAAGTCAAAGATTTTCTTATCAAATCTCAATTTTTTAAAAATAAATAAAACTGCGCATTGATTGGTCAGATTATAATATACCGTCCTTTTTTTAGTTTTATAAAAAACTACCTAAAGTTTTTTTTATTCGAAATGTGACAAATTTGATAATGTTGGTACTGTATATCAAACAATGCCAAAGATTCTAAATTCAAAATTCTAAACGAAAAGAAATTTTAAAAACAAAACAGCATTTTGATGAAATAACTAATTTTTGCTGCATAAATCCACTAAATTATTGTGTTCTACTCAATGTAGTCAATTATAAATTTAGGGTCTCTAGAATTTGACAACTAAACCTCTAATGTTAACGTTCTCAAATTCTAAAGGAAAAGAAACTGTATTTATTCTGAATAAAAAGAAACTGTGCGTGTCGAATGTCTGGTTTTGAATCAAGGCTTCATTTACCCCTTTTCCATACCGTACGATAATATACGTTCAAAACGAAAATTTTGTATCGTTGGTACGATAATTTCACATTCAATATCTGGAAACACTGAGCAGCAGGGAAAATACGGAAAATAAAATTTTACATACCTTTTTTGACGCGGACGACAATAATAGCAAATATATTGATTAATTTTTTATCATATATTATATCACGAGAACTATGAATTTAATCGGTTAAACTAGGCTCAGTAGTTTTTTGTTTGGTTTTTCTTGGAAAATGTTGAATGCAAAATAATTTAATAAAATCACGAAACCGCGTAGCGGGAAAATATAAAAATTACTTTATAGTGTAGAAACTTTATCCACTTTTATGTGTCAATGTAATTCCAATTACAAGAACGATTCTTGAAGAACCAGCAAATGCGATTTTTAAAAATATTACTCCTAAAGTATACCTATATATTACAAAGAAAATGCTTATAACCTTTTTTGTAAAAAATTTAATATTCTATATCTCTGTTAAAACAGAATTTTGATAAAATTGATACTTTTTGCAAAATAACCAAAAAACTAAAATTAGACCCATTTATATTATATTTTTCTTAATAAAAAACAAAAAAACCGAGAGATTTTTTTTATTTTTGGTATTTTTTGTCTATAACAGGCATATAATCGATTTATGAAAAAAAACCGTGGTTGCCTGATGATCCGAAAATTGACCCTAAAAATCCACCGTGTATAGTCTGGAGCGCGTTTACATTAATTCCGGCAATCAATCTGAACGCTAAACATGAAACTGGGGTTAAAAGTCAGAAATGACAGATTGATTTAGCATTATTGTTTAAATAATAATTAAAATAAATAAATATTTCTACATAAACAATAAGTTTTCCAAATAAGTACTTCAAAAAAATGAATTTGCGTGATAATTGCGGAATTTGTCGAGTATTCATGTTACGGAAACTTGTTTTGCGAGTAAAATAAATAAATATTTCTACATAAACAATAAGTTTTCCAAACAAGTACTTCAAAAAAAAATGAATTTGCGTGATAATTGCGGAATTTGTCGAGTATCCATGTTACGGAAACTTGTTTTGCGACTTTTCCCATGCAATCATAAATTTCATGAAAGGGCGTGCAGTTAATTTTAAATGTTCCTGAATCAAAATGCCCGATTTGCTGATATCTTGGGAAATGAAAACATAATAAGGAAGGTATATCGGAAGCATTCTGCGCAAGATAGGGAGTGTATTGTGGCGTGTAGAGGAGAAGATTGGGTTCAACTTGCTTCGACCTTAAATATTAAAGATAAGACGGCACATAAATGGGTGACATCGGATCGAGAGTATATGTTAAAAAAAGGAGGGCATAAACCAAAAGTTTTAAGTAAGCATCAGATTGACATAATTATAGGATGGCTGGAGGACGATTGTACTGTACAGTTACAGCAAAAAGTGCAAAACAACTTCAATATTTTTGTATGTATTTCCACTCTAGGAAATTATTTGGAAGGGCGACTCTTTACGGTAAAGCAGGTGCATCGGCAGCCAATAACAATGAATTTGCACGAAAACAAGGTGCGTCGTGCTGATTACGTCCGTGCTATAAATGGATTCATTCAAGAAGGAAAACAAATAGTTTGGATTGATAAAACAAACTTCAATTTGTTTTGTCGGCGAACGAGAGGTCGGTCCCGTGTTGGAGCGCGAGCAGTTCAAATTCTTCCCGCTTCAAGAGGACCATACGTTCATATAATTGGAGCTATATCTGCTGGAGGTATAATACCTATGGATCGTCGTCGCGGCTCTTATACTGCAGAAGCTGCAATGTTTGGGTGAGAGATCTTTTAGAAAATTGGCGAAATAATGACAATCAACCGGCAGATTTGGTTATTGTTTGTGACAATGCTCCTTGCCATGCAAGGTTGGAAAGAGCCCGTGAAGGCACTGGTGCGATTGCGATTGGCACCTTACTCCCCAATGCTTAACCCAATAGAAACCATTTGGTCAAAGATAAAAACGTATGTCAAAGTCCATCTTGGTATCCCTAAGTAGTAGTAGTAGTAGTACGGTTGGGTAGGCTCGAAGCCTGACAATTAGACTCCATGGTCCTTTTTATCTGCCCCTCCTAAACCAACCAAACTACTCCTCATCTTCCTCTTCGCCCATACCAGCCCTTTCGAATCTTCCAGACCTTCTTATAAAGGTCAGGATATCCTGCCAGGCAAGAGAGGCCAACTCTTCCCTTTGGAGTGTCATCACTCCAAAGATTTTATACCTTAGTCTGCCGAGGGCCTCACATTGTCCCAGGAAGTGAAAGGAGGTTTCATCCTCCCTTCCGCACTGGGTACAGGAGGAGCTGGTTTCAGCCCCTATTCTCGTGAGGTGTTTCCTTAGGCCATGACCCGTGAGTATGTTCACAAGTGGGCCTAAGGAGGTTCGGCTCCTACCTAGAAGCCAGATGGATTTGGGTTTGCTTAGGGTGACCAGGAAATCCCTGGTCTGCCTACAGCCACCGCTTCTTCTCCAGCTTTCGTTCGCCCTTTTATCAGCCCAATTATTTAGGGCTGATTTGACCTGCTTTCTCGTAATTCCAAAAATTGGTTCGGGTCCTACACAGGGGGTTTCAGATCCCAATCTGGCCAACTCATCAGCCCGTTCGTTACCTTCAACCCCACTATGACCTGGTACCCATACGAGATGCACTCTTTTTGTGCTTGCTAGCTTTTCCAGCGCTTCCTCACACTCTTGAACCAACTTCGATGTGGTTCTCGCTGCCCAATGCGCTTTCAGAGCTGCTTGGCTATCTGAGCAGATGTATATATCTGTCTCGCTCCCTGTTCTTATATCCTCACAGTTTGCAACCTCAAGTATGGCAAACACTTCCGCTTGAAAGACAGTGGTATATCCTCCGAGCGGGTAGCTCCTTTGGATATCCCTGTCCTCCACGCAGAACCCTGCCCCTGAAGACAGTGTACTCGCCATACGAGAGCCATCAGTGTAGCACACTAGTGCATTTTGTGCAAAGTGTACATCCTTTTTCTCCCACTGCTCTCTTGTTGGTATCGTGAAGGAAAACTTCTTTTTTAAACTTAGGCGGTCTTTTGCTGGCATCGTTCTAATACTGCTAATTGGGACCTCCCTCTCAGCCATATCCGCGATGCCCTCATGACCATAAGTTATTCCTTTTCCTAACCAATTGTTGGCATCCCTCATCCTTAAATGGCTCGCCATTGCTTCTCTCTTTATCCAGAGGGAAAGACTAGGCAAGCTCAGCAAGGCCTCTAATGCCGTCGTTGGAGTAGTCCTCATTGCGCCTGTGATACCGAGACATGCCAGTCTCTGTATCTTGCTCAGTTTTTGAGCGATGGTGGTTTTGCTCACACTGCGCCACCAGACCATAATGTATCCGCGGTCTGATGACAGCAGTATAAATCCAGTGAAGGACTTTGGGATTTACTCCCCAGAGTTTTCCCACCACCCGGCGCAGCTGCCAGAAAGTTGCAATCGATTTGTCAACAACTCTGTCGACGTGTGATTTCCAACTTAACTTCCTATCTAGGGTAACACCTAGGTAGTTGACCTCTTGAGTAATCTCAAGAGGTCTTCCATACATGACTGGTGCCCTGAAGTCCTGTATCTTCCTTCGTTTGGTAAAAAGAATCATGTCAGTTTTTGTTGGGTTAACCGACAGACCGTTTTCTTTGCACCAATTTTCTATTATTCTGCATGCTGTCTGCATTCTGTCGCAGACTACACCTGGAATGCCTCCTCTGATTAGGACTGTACCATCATCTGCATATGCTTGTGCATACAGCCCTTCGGCCGTCAGTCTCTCCAGAAGTCCATCCATTATTAAACACCATAGGTGGGGTGATAGGCAGCCGCCTTGTGGGCAGCCGCCCCTCACACCGATGTCCAAATGGCAGTCTCCCAGAGATGCACTGACCTGCCTCTCCTCCAGTGAGGATTTAACCCAACTAACCAGGACTGGGGGAGTGCCTCTGGCTTGTAGCGCTTCACAGATTGTAGATGTCCTCGCCTTATCAAAAGCCCCCTCTACATCAAAGAAAACAGCTAGTGCCATTTCCTTGTAGTGCAGTGCCTTTTCGACTCTATGCACTATAGAATGAAGAGCCGTTTCGGTCGACCTTCCATTTCTATAGGCATGTTGATTCTTATGGAATGGGTACCTTTTCAGCACCCCTTCTTGCAGGTACCGGTCCACAATCCTTTCTAATGTTTTAAAAAGAAAGGATGTTAGGCTTATTGGCCTGAAGGACTTTGCAGCCGAGTAGTCTTTTTTCCCTGCTTTGGGTATAAAGACCACTTTAGCTGCCCTCCAGGCTCTTGGGACATATCCCAGTGCCAGACTGGCTCGGAATATTCGTTCTATTCCTGGGAAAAGAATCTCCAAGCCTCTCTGTAGCAATGCTGGGAATATTCCATCCGGTCCTGCTGCCTTGTATGGATCGAACGCATTTACTGCCCATTCCACCGATCCGTCCTTCACAACGTCTTTGGCAAGGCCTAAGTCCCAGGTAAGGATCTCTGGCCCCTCCGTTGTTGACGTGTGGGAAGGAGTTTCGCCGGGGAAGTGCGTTTCCAGGAGATGTCTTAGGGACTCTTCACTGGTGTTCGTCCACGATCCATCCAACATTCTTAGGATTCCTACATTCCTTTTTGAGTCACAGCTAAGGATCTTCATCAGCCTGGTTGACTCCTGAAGTGACTCTACAGTTCCACAGTATGTCTTCCAGCTGATATCCTTGCTGCGCCTTAACTCTTTTTTGTAAGACTTTCTAGCCTCCCTGTACGTGTCCCACGTGAATTGCAGCCCATCCTTGATAGCCCGGTTGAATGCGCGCCTTGCCTTCTTTCGAAGGTCGTCAAGCACGTCACTCCACCACGGAACCTTTCGGCCCTTAGCCACCTTGGCCGGGCAAGCAATCTCGTAGGCTGTGGCAATCGTACTATTTAGGTGGTTAACTTCCTTCTCTAACTGTTCTTTGGTATCCCTAAAGTCGCCGCACCGGGTGTTATAGAACAACGATTAGTCTACCTCGAGAAAAAAAAATAGACGAGGCCAAGAATTCCATTGTTGGGGGTGACTGCGCCCGTGCAGCTCAACACACTACTGTGTTTCATGCAGCTGCTCTTGCTTTACAGGACATGCCAGTAGGTGTTTAGGTGTTTTGTTCACACATTGTGTTAAACTGTTATGGCTTATTTTTTTATACGCTTGTTGATTTTTAATGTTGTAATTGTATATCTAAGAACATAGCAATTTCTCCATGTATTCAAGAAATATAGGTATGTTATAATTTAATATTTACTTGAATTTATTTTTCTTCTTTCTCATTTTTTGGTTGTTACTGATACCTACCAGGTACGGTAGTGAGCAAAAAAAACTAAGACATTCAAGAGAATATAAAATATCGAAATTTTCTACATAATGATCTTTTCTATGTAGAGAAAGGTAATAATATGCAGATAATTAATTAACTAAGTTAAAATTAATTTAATTAAAAAAATCTTGTTTTTTCATATTCTGCAGCTCCAAAGTCAAGAATTCCAAAAACATAAAAGTAACGCAGAATTATAGACACAAGACTTCCCTTGTTTTACCCGCCTCTGAACGTAAACGTGAATAAAAATTTGTAAATATTTATCTGTAAAGATATTCAAATTATTTGAAAAAAAATTCATCAGGAAATCACCCTGTATCGCAAAAACGGTGAGCATTTGGATGTATGCGTCAACTTTTTAGATTACTTTCGGTCGCCGATAACGTGGTTAAAAACATAATGTCTATGTAATTTCGGGACACCCTGTATTTACTTAATCTATCACGCAACTTAGGGGTTGAGATACAACGAGGTCATAAGTTTTACACAGCTGTCAAATGATGTATTTTGACAGAAATAACATAATGCCATCGAAAATACAAATGATGCTTTCAAAAATTCATTTGATGCTTAAAAATAACCAACACAAATATTCTGCCTTATATAGCATGTTTCACAGAATAGACAACATACCTATCTCAGACAAAGACGACAGAAATAAATAGAGATAATAACACAAATAGGTCTGGAAAATGGATATTGTAAAAATACAATTAATAAAATTTATAACAGAATCAAATGGAAAACGAGGGGTCACCCAAACCTGGGAATCCCTGGAAATTTTAGAGTGGGAATACCATGCATAGGAATACAATAGAAATACATAGGAATACAATAAAATATGGGAATACATGGGAATCCCTGGACGTTTTCCCTTTGGGTGGTTGACCCCTCGATGGAAAATCACTTTAAAACTAATAAATATGCAAAACGAAGAAACAATAAAACAATACAGAAAAATAACATACCAGGAACAAATAACAAATAATATCAATACAATTTTTAAAAAATATAACCTATACCTAAGGACAGAAAATAACATATATAACATTTTAAAAAATGCAAAAGGAACAACACCTATTTTACAAAAAAACGGAGTATATAAACTGACATGCAATGACTGTAGCGCAGTATACATAGGAGAAACCGGAAGAAGTTTTGAAACTAGAATCGAAGAACATTTAAAAAATAAAAATTCAAACTTCGGTCACCATCTAATAGAAACAGGACATACATTTAACAAAAAAGAGGGAATAGAAATTTTACATATTCAGGAAAAAAATCAAAAACTCACACTATTAGAAGCGTACGAAATTGATAAACAACAAAAAACAATTTTAAGAAAGCCTCAACGAACAAGTTAATTTATTCTACAAGCCAATTTTTAAATTCTTGAATATTAAAATTTCAGAAGACGACCCTGGATAACCATCTGATACATATTAACCTAACATTTTAATAACTGTTTATTTTGTTCTATTTCATTTACTAATATAAATTGTATATATGTTTATCTGTAATGAATGTGATAAAATTACATTGTTTTTATATTTTAAATTGACGTGTAAGTAATTTTAAAGAAATATTTTATAATAATTTAATTTTCGTTTGTAATAAATTGTAGAGTCCCCTGATGATGGCCTAGGCCGAAACTAGTAGATAGGGATATAAAAATAATAAATATAATTGCAGAGAATTGCCCTTTTTATTCATATAAACTGTTTAAAAAGGTGTAGATTATTTCTCGAATTAAAGGAAACTATTTGACAATTCATAAAATCTGACGTACCTATGTGTCAAAATTTATAAATATTTTTTTAAAGAAAATTCCATTAATTTAAGGTATGTAATAATAATTGATAAGTAATAATTGATATTTCGTAAACTAGATAACTTATTTTTTATTGTTTTTTAAAAAATGTTTGTTAAAACTTGTAAATAACACCATAAAATCGTAAACAAAAATCCAATATGGAGGCTAAAATTTAACGCCGTGACTAGAAGTACACGGGCATTAAGCTTAATTTTCATGTATCCGTTTGTCCGTCAGTCCGTTCATCCGGGAGCGCTCTTATTGGTCCAATTATAATTCGAAAATTATGACATTTTATCGGTCCGTCAAGTTTCAACTTCGTACGTCTGACAGAGAAAGGTTAAATAATTTTAACTCATCCGTCACTAAACATCTGTTTTTGACGCCTAACGTTATTTTAAGGTAATTTAGTTTCAAATATTTTTATATTTTTTCAATAAGATTGTAAAACGAAAATATTACGTTCGTTATGTGAATAATGTTTTACTGTTAAGTTTTTATTTAATAAGAATATCGGAAAAATAACACAAACAAAAAAAAATTAAAACTAGAACTAAAAGGACCTGCTTTTTTAAAACTATACATTTTAATGTATATTAGGGCTAGTATATTCTTTTTATAAGGTATATTTACCTACCTTTAAATTTATTAGACAGCTATAGTTAAAGTTACAATTGTTGACATAATTGTAACTATGACAATTAAGCATTAGGTAAATTTAGTAAGTGAATATACTGCCACTTAATTTCAATTTGTCGCAAAATCAATCCGTTAAACGTCATTAAAAAACGTATGCATGAAAATTAGAACATTTCTTATCGGACGATTTTATTGAAAAACTGACATACGGATGACGGACAAACGGATACATGAAAATTAAGCTTTAAACGTACATCAGGTTTGTGCGCATGCGTGTTACCATACCAGCTGATGGTAAAATTTCGGATTTATTAGTTGAGATTAGGGCTGGGAGAAGATATCGATATATCGATTAAAATACCGATATATCGACTACAGGGCTCCCAGCAGTCCATGTTACGAGAAATAGTGACTTAAGAGACTAATAATAAAAAATAAACGACCAAATATAGACCAAATTAATTACCGAAATAGCTATAAAATGGAGGTATACATTTTTTTGGGATAAAAGATCTAAATTTGAATTTAAAATACATAGAGATAACTTGAAATTATAAATTTTTATTGAATTAAATTTAACAAGTAACCACAACTGTTATAAAATACATAAATAACAAAAAAATATTAAATTCTGTAATAAATTATAACTTATAATAAATAGAATCACATTTATATAAAAGGCACTGGCATCAGTCATTTAATGGGTTATATTTTTTTTGGTGGGCTGCAGCTGATCTATAATTTTCGCCTTTCGTTTTTCTAAATCTTGGGCAAGACGACTAATCTTGTAAGTTACCTTCCCCTCTTTTTTTTTGGGATGGTTCACCCCTTCAAACATTAGTTGAGCCATACATATTTTAACATTTTTATTTGTTCGCAACAATACTTTCTTTATGGTCTTTTTTATTAAAAATAAAACAATAATTCGTTTATTATTCCTTTTCCCGAAAACAGTTTTTTTATTTAATATAAAACAATAATTCGTTTATTATTCTTTTTCTCGAAAACGGTACCTTTATTTTAGTTTAAGGTTCACGCTACGCAAATTTAAATTTTTTTAAGTCTTTACATACGGGGTGTTCAAAATTTAAGCATTAGTTTATTCCGCTCCTGGTAAACAAAAAAAGCAAAACATGTTTCAAGAACACTACTTTAAGAGGTCCCTACCAGGGTCCATCGTATTAAATTTTTATTAAATTATATTCAGTACTTTAAAAGTTATTCAAGGAAAACCAATTTGCAGGGGCGTCCTTTCGGGGCCCATGGGTCCGTAAGGAGGGCCAGTAGGAAATTTTTTTATAGGAATGTGTCATCTTATTTTTTCATGTTCTATCTGAATCCGAGATATTTCCCACATTTTCCCGGACACCCTGTATAGGTAGTGTTAACCTAGCGAACCGAAACTATAAACGTAAACGAAACCCTAGACCAAACCAGAAACAATTCAGCAATAATTTTGGCGGGCGCACACTGGGGTATTTGGACACCATGAAGGGACAAAATTTATTTTCAAAATAGGTTGAGAGTTTTAAGTCGGAATAGGCTTTAATATCCTGGAAATATGTTGACAATAGATATTACCTTAAAATTATGGAATATATACAGGGCGTTTCATTTTCAAAATAGGTTGAGAGCTTTAAGTCGGAATTCCGACTATTAATAGGCTTTAATATCCTGGAAATATGTTGACAATAATTATTAACTTAAAATTATGGAAATATATACAGGGTGTTTCATTTTTTCAGGTTCATAAAAATTTTTACTACTTATCCAGTATAGCTTCAAGAAAAATAACAAAACATACCAAGTAGGTAGTTAAACCTTTTTTTGCAGTATTATTTTATAATAATGTTGAAATTTTGCACACTTGACAATACTGAATTGCATATTTTATTTACTAAAACGGTGAAAATTAAATAAATAATTGCGGGAAAAAATACAGAAATCAATTTTTTTTTTAAATCCATTGTTTTATTTTGACAGAGTTGATAAAGCTAAGATTATTAGTTAATCGATCTTACTCTTTGGGTTATCAAAACTGACATTTTGTTCCGCCATATTGAATTTTTTGAATTTGTGAAAAATATTTCTTTAAGTTTACAAACCTACCTAATAGATTTTTATTGACATCGGGATAACAGTTCATGAATTATAGCCAATCAAAAATTAAAGTGGCCGCCATTTTGATCTGCCATGTTGGGGTTTTTAAAAAAACTAATCAAGTCTTTCTGTTGTTGTACGTAAGTCGCCTGCCAAATTTCATCAAAATTGAATCAATACTTTTTGAATTATGCTGACCAAAATAATTTAATACATTGGTATTGTGCAAAAATGACGTGTTAACTGCATTTAACATTATATTCAGGGATTTACGGAATAGCAAATATTAGCAATTTTTTTTTACGGTTTCATAATAAACGATGATTGGACATTATTCTGTGATGAACTATTCATTTCGGAAACGCCCGGAACACAACAATAACCTCTGCCAAAATAAGCAAAAATTAAAAGAACACTTCTAATTTGCGATACTGACAAACAACGCTCTATATAAAATCAATAGACATATTAAATTAGTATGTGCCATTACGGTAAGAATCTAATGGCTTACCTAAATATATTTTTGCCCAAAAACAGGAAAAGTTCACTCTTCGCTTTTCCTGAAATGGCTGTGAAATTTTGAAAATAAATTTAGAGTAACTATGACAGCAAAGCGTTCAATCAACACTGATATCTTTGGCATGCTGTCACCGCCCGTTTTAAGTGAGAGCCTACTAGTTTTGCTTGCGCTAGTTTAAGCAATGTCTTTAGTTTATTTTTGCATTAGATTTCTAACATAATTAACAATGTATGTTTTTTCCTTTTTGTCCCTTCGATAGGCATCCATACTCCAGTGTGGGGCGGTTCGGGTCTGGACAGCGGGAACTTTAAATGTAAACTGCGAAGTTTTCAAATGTTTCACTTGGTTTACTGTGGTTTCGATATTTATAAAACTGTGAATATTTATATTTAAAAAAATATTTTTTAATAGTTGATTTTAACAGAAAATATAGACTTTATAGACTTTAGGTAAAAAAATAGAATTTTATAGACTTAAGACAAAAATATAGACAAGTCTTTAAAAAAACTACCTGCTGGGAGCCCTGATCGACTACGATATATCGATTATTCGATATATCGACTATTCGATATATCGACTATTCAATATATCGATTATTCGATATATCGACTATTCAATATATCGATTATTCGATATATCGACTATTCGATATATCGATTATTCGATATATCGGCTATTCGATATATCGATTATTCGATATATCGACTATTTGATATATCGAATAGTCGATATATCGAATAATCGATATATCGATATTTGTCTTAGACCTAAGACAAATATCGATATATCGATTATTCGATATATCGACTATTCGATATATCAAATAGTCGATATATCGAATAATCGATATATCGAATAGCCGATATATCGAATAATCGATATATCGAATAGTCGATATATCGAATAATCGATATATTGAATAGTCGATATATCGAATAATCGATATATTGAATAGTCGATATATCGAATAGTCGATATATCGAATAATCGATATATCGAGTAGTCGATATATCAAAAAATCGATATAACGATTATTCGATAAATCGACTATTTGATATATTTGATCTGCTATACGGGATTTCGAAAATTTGTTTCCAGTTAGGTATAAGATGTTTGATTCTAGCGCGCATTTGGATAAAAATTTATATTTCACAGCCGTTGAAGTTGGCGACTTAATTTTTGTTTTAAAAACTGTGTCAATGTTCTGACTACATTTGACTCGATATATGTATATGTATAGAAATTTTCAATAATTCACATAGCTCTGCATGATCTGCTCGCGCCGTCAGTGGGCGGGCATTTTAAGTACATTTTGGAGAGAACATCAATGGAGATGGCCGTTATTAAAACTAACATAAAACTTCAATGAATTATTTTCCTTGGAAATAGCCGTTTTTGTTGGGACATAATTTTGCACTAATATACTACGTAATATTATATATTCGATTTATTTATTCGATTTATCGAATAGTCGATATATCGAATAATCGATATATCGAATAGTCGATATTTCGAATAATCGATATATCGAATAGTCGATTTATCGAATAGTCGATTTATCGAATAGTCGATATATCGAATAGTCGATATATCGAATAGTCGATATATCGAATAGTCGATATATCGATATATTCGATATATCGATTATTCGATATATCGATTATTCGATATATCGACTATTCGATATATCGACTATTCGATATATCGACTATTCGATAAATCGAATATATCGATATATTATTAATATCGATAATATCGATCTTTTTTTCAATATCGCACACCCCTAGTTGAGATTAAATTGGTACACTAAGGCCCAGTTGTATAACAGTTGGTAAACAGCTAGTTAGTCTTGATAATAATTATGTAATTATTAAGCTAACTTTCAAGTTATATAAACATTGATTAAAATTTAATTATGTGATTGAAATACAATTAACAACAAAATTAATGAAATGTCAGTATGAATTACCCAAACCAACCCAAACTCAACAACCCAACCCAACCGACCCCGCCCCATTGGGCCCCCCGCCCCATTGGGCCCCCCGACCCATTGGGCCCCCCGCCCCATTGGGCCCCCCGCCCCATTGAGCGACCATTTAATATTTTATAATTGACAAATATGCTAAATAAGGATTTTTTTCCACCCGGTGTACGTTTAATGGCGGTACTCCCGGTGTACTTCTAGTCACTTTGAAAATTTAATCGCTATTAAATAGTTCTAGTGATTTAATCGCTTATTTAAACGAAATTTATTCGAAAATTCAAGGCTTTTGATTGGTTCATATTATAATGAGGGAAATAATCAATTTTAAATTTTAATCAAATAATTATTTTCAGTTCTTCATGAAAGGTACATGCCTAATAGGCATTGCCTATCCAAAGTGATCGACAGCTAGTTTTGCTGTTTAAAAGTTTGGTTATGTTTTTTAGTGGAACCACAGCACCTCTTTGCTACCACTTATCTCATTAAAAGTATATCTGCTGTAAGGTAATATTTACTACTGAGCTTAGTAACTAAAAGTGGATTTTAGAATGCGTTTTTAGTACTGACAGTACTGGCAGTAAATTACGGAACAACCTAAGCCACAACTTAACTACTACTACCTTAGAATGACAAGGTTCTAAGTGCAGTTGCCATGTTAAGCGAAAATGCAATATTTAATATTTATTATTCAGTTCCTTAGGATGACAAGGTTCTAAGTGCAGCTGCACTGTTAAGCGAAAGTGACTTATCTACAATGGTAAATATTGCAGATAAGGAATTTTTGCTTAACAATGCAACTGCACCTATAACCTTGTCATTCTAAGGTAGGTACCGTATTGTAAAACCTTGTCATTCTAAGGACCCGTATTTTCATTTTTCCTGTAGACTGGCCGGGTACACAGGTATACAAATTGTATAATACAATGCCTGCTGGATTTTATTTTAATAAAGTTAACTTCAGAGCGACATGCCGCAGATTTGAATCCACCCGGCTTGTAACTATGCATCCTAAAAAAGTTTATCCGTAATAACCGTCCTAAAGTTAATATTGAGAATTACATTTAAAAAGTTTGTTAGGATGTAACATTCCAAATAAATTAATTAAATATAATGTTTTTAAGTAGCATCGGGGGGACTCGGGAGGGCACTACCCCGTTGCCCTCCCTGTAGCAGCCGCCACTATCGTATGGACAAGACTTAAGCCCGCTGCACAATAGCCCGGTAATGGGAACGGGAATCTGAACAGTAAAGGTGGGAGAGACTAAGAAACCACTGTTGATAGATAGTGTTTGCTAAGTCTCTCCCACCTTTACCGTTTAGGTTTCTGTTCTCGTTACCGGGCAGTTGTGCAGCGGGCTTTAGTTTAGGGTTATGGTATGCAAACATTGCTTAAAGCCCGCTGCACAATATTAGGTAACATGAACGGAAATCTAAACAGTAAAGGTGAAAGGGACTAAGATACCACTGTTAATAGATAGTGTTTGCTGAGTCTCTCCCTCCTTTACCGTTTAGGTTCCCGTTCCCGACTTTATTTTTAATTACAAACAAGATTTTCTTATAAAAATTTTATAAAAAAAATTAAATCAAAGGTTTGAACACCCTGTATATAAAATCCCAAATTGTTTTTTTCGACGATCAAAACTTTTTATTAAAAAATGAATTTTCTTAGAAAAACCAAAAATATATTTTTTCCCTCTGTAAACTCAATCCGGTACATACTGCACGGAGAGAAATGTATAGTAAATTTTAGATAGTAAAAAAATATAGTAAAATTTACTTTAACAAATTTTTAGGGTAACAATATTATATATTCGTCAATACAATATTAAGATTGTAATACAAAATACTATTTTTTATTATACAATTTTAGTAAAGATTACAACACCAATATTACTAAATCATAAATGTATAATATATATTTTAATTTTTAATATGTTCGTATAGTAAATTGATTTTACTATCTGGCGGCTGGTGGATTTTATGTATACCAATATCTCAGTTATTAGACATGGGACCCACACCAAATTTATAATAAACTGCGCACCACTCAATGTGTCGCGACCAAAAAGTTCGTCCTTTTTCAAAACGACATAACTTTTTTGTTTCTTAAACGATTTTATTTTGGTCTGTGATTTCTGTTAGCCCCATCCTCTGGCTATTCATGCTATAGATATGAAGCTCACGGTTCTTCAAGTAAATTTCGTACAGGATGATATGTAAAACGGTCAAAAATTTCAATAACTTCATCCGAGCCCTGTTTATAAGAAAATATTTTGTTTCTCGGTTTTACTTTGAAATTATGAAGTATTATGTCTTACCTTGAAAAGGTTTTAAATTTTTTCGTAATGGAATCTTAGCAAAGAAAATATGATTTTTTTTAAAAAGGGTACATTTAAGGCTTTTTGGTAGGCAATACACTCAGTCTTTTTAAGAACAAGGAGATAAGATGGTGAAAGATTGTTCCTTGAATAATTCTGAACAAGCGACAAGCAACAAACTTTTCAGAGGGGCCTAAGCAAAGACAACTTTTTTAAAATGATAATTTGGTGAAAATTTGCGAAAACCAATCCTGAACCAATATTTACGTTCGTGACATGTTTTCTTTATAATTTTGACCTCCTGCTTGTGATTCAGTTGTCAAATTTAAGTTTCAGATAAAACCAAAATCACTAAGAATCAAAATTCGAAAACAATTCCCGGCTGTTAAATTGCCTACATAAAAGCCTTAAATGTACTCTTTTAGAAAAAAAATCATATTTTCGTTGCTACGATTCCAATTCAAAAAATTTGAAAAACGTTTCAAGGTGAGACATAATACTTCATTATTTCAAAGTAAAAACAAGAAAAAAATTATTTTTTTACAAACGGGGCTTGGATGAAGTTATTGAAAATTTTCACCGTTTAACATATCACCCTGTAGGAAATTTACTTGAAGAACCTTGAGCTTCATATCTATATCATGAATTGCCAGAGGATGGGGCTAGGAGACATCACAGACCAAAATAAAATCGTTTAAGAAACAAAAAAGTTACATCGTTTTGAAAAAGAACGAACTTTTTGGTCGCGACACATTGAGTGGTGCGCAGTTTAGTTTATAATGACATTAAATAAACAAGTTCGGCGCAAACAGAATTTAAATTGAAGTTTGCGAAAAAAAGTTTGTTTTTCCTGTCGCCTCACCCGCCTCCAGGCCCCCCTATTTGAGATAATTCAAATTAAAGTGGTGCAATTTATTATCTACTATAATTTATCGAAAAATTTAAAATTTTATTTAAAAAATCCAAATATTACAGATTTTATTCGATTTTAAATTTTTATTATTTATTTTATTAAAATAAAATTTTTTTAAACTGGTATAAAACCTGTAATATTTGGATTTTTTAAATAAAATTTTAAATTTGTCGATAAATTATAGTATATAATAAATTGCACCACTTTAATTTGAATTATCTCAAATAGGGGGGCCTGGAGGCGGGTGAGGCGACAGGAAAAACTAACTTTTTTTCGCAAACTTCAATTTAAATTCTGTTTGCGCCGAACTTGTTTAGGTATTTAATGTCATTATAAACAATTATAAATTTGGCGTGGGTCCCATGTCTAATAACTGAGATAGGTATTGGTATACATAAAATCCACCAGCCGCCACTGCTATCTACAAATAGTAATATTTACTATATGATTTAATATGGAACGCCGTTTTACTATTTAATAACATAGCGCAAATTGTTATGTTAAATAGTAAAACAGCGCGCGCCAATTTGATATTTATTTTATCTTTAATAGTTATCAAACGTTTTACTATTTAAATAACTTGCAATTGTGCTGTATGGAAAAAAGTAAAGCTTTTATAGAGAAACGTTATATATTATACAAAGTTTTGGCAAATATCGTTTATTGCAAAAACTCAAAGAGTTTTGGCAATTATCGTATGTTGCGGAAACCCAAAGAGTTGTATTTACATTAAAAGACGTCACTAATAGTTTTGGAGACTTGCAGATATTGTATAAATACTTATTGCAACACTTGAATGTTAAAAAAACTTAAACTTTACTTAAAATACAAGTATTGCATTCGACTTTTGACAATATACGAATGTTGTAAAAAGTATGGCAGACCTGTCTAGGGGAAACAAAAAACACTAGATTTAAGGATTTTAAGGTGTTGTCTCTGGTAAGACGGTGCGGTGCGCGGCAGGTTAGCCGACCGTTGGCGGGAATATGTGTTGTTCTATGGTTGGTTCCTAATCTATAATACCTAAGTGCTCATTCATAATGGACGTAACCATAAGATGACCGTAAAACGTAAACATAATATCACCATAATTTGTACGTAACGATGACTCTTACCAGAGACAACACCTTAAAATCCTTAAATCTAGTGTTTTTTGTTTCCCCTAGACAGGTCTGCCATACTTTTTACAACATTCGTATATTGTCAAAAGTCGAATGCAATACTTGTATTTTAAGTAAAGTTTAAGTTTTTTCAACATTCAAGTGTTGCAATAAGTATTTATACAATAACTGCAAGTCTCCAAAACTATTAGTGACGTCTTTTAATGTAAATACAACTCTTTGGGTTTCTGCAACATACGATAATTGCAAAAACTCTTTGAGTTTTTGCAATATATAATAATTGCCAAAACTTTGTATAATATTTAACTTTTCTTCATAAAAGCTTTACTTTTTCCCATAAAGCACAATCGCATAAAGTGAGTTTTTGCAATCTATGACAATTGCAAAAAGTATTTTAACTTTTATATTCTTTTAATTAATAGGGTTTTTCAACACACGAGTGTTGCAATAACTATTTATACAATAACCTGCAAGTCTACAAAAGTATTAGTGACACCTTTTAATGTGAATAGCTACATACCTACAACTCTTAGACTTTTTACAATATACGATAATTGTCAAAACTCTTAGAGTTTTTGCAATATATGATAATTGCCAAAACTAACATAAATAATTGTCATTAAATAGCAAAACGGCGTTCCATAGTTGACATTATAATATGACAATTATAACAAAAATTCTTTGACGTAAACGTCTTTAAAAACAATAATATATTAAAAATAATAATATATTCACAATCCACACATGTTGTGTGGATTGTGAATATATTAATCGTGCATAAAGTTTTGTATGCATTGCTGGCATAACTGGTTTTTATAGTCCTACGACGAAATAGCGCCTCGTACCATAAAAACCTTATTATGCCCTTAATACATAAATAAGTATTATATTTAAAATGGCAACATAATATTTTAAAATTTACTATACTTATTAGTAATGGAAAAAATCTAATTTATATTTATATATATAAAAACAATTTTGTTTAAATTAAAACAATGAATATTCAAAAAATGTTAGCAAATTGACAGAAGTAGTGCTTATCAAATAAGCCATAAAAAAATACACAAAACCAAATTAAAGTCGGCCTATTTAGTTGACTTGGTAAGTAGTTGAATCGGGCTTTAGACAGATCTATTATTGTAACAACTTATTTTTAGAGCTACTATCCGATGAATTGCCAACTTTTTACTTAAATGCAGGTTAACACATAACGAGAATTGGATTCAACAAATAAAATACAAATGTTTAGTTGCTTTGGCTAAACTAATATCAGAATTGGAAAAAGGTTTTTTGAAAAAAATACAAAATCTAATAAATTCTATTGTATTTAAAAATTAAAAAGAGATCCAAGAAAAATAGAAATATAACGTGCAATATTAATAAAAATTAATAAGAGATGAGTCAATAGTGATACTCCCAAGTATGATTTATGAATATTTTTATTTTTATAAAACATATTTTTCAATTCATCAATAATTTGAATACCTGATGGTTGGGTAATTAGGTACTACAATAATTGTACAAAATAATAATTGTATAAAATTATTTTAATACTAAACTAAAGTTTACAAAATCGAAAAAAAAATTCTGTCCACCATATCCCATTATAATTTTCCAATTTATTTTGACCCACTAAACAGGAAAATCTTACAATTTTTTTTTTGAGTTATGAATTTTCAATTTTTTTTTTAATTTTCGGTGATTTTGTGGTGTTTTGACGTTTTTGAGTATAGCTTGAAATCTAATTGATCGATTAAGCCAAACAAGCCCTTAAATTGAAGGTATTTGAGCACTCTAAAACTTTCTTCTACATACTTTTGATGTCGGAAACTACTAGCGATTTTAATTAACTTAAAAAATTCGTTTTTATGGCAAAAATTGAGGTCGAAAATTTACAAATCGTCATGGGAAAGGTTTTAATCAAAGAGATAACGCCAGTTTTTTTCGTGAAGCTGACATTTTTACAAAAAAAACAAGCTAATGTTGATGAAAATCCATGAAAAAAATGGCGAAGTTATGAATTTTTTAGTGGAAGACCAAAATTCAGCTTTTTGACTATTTTCAGTTTTTTGTCTTTTATTTTGTAATGTTTTTCTTTAATGAAAACCTAATTGAGGGGCTCGGTGCAAGAACTGGGTATCTCCATATTTTTGCTAAATTGAGTTAGGTATATAAAGATACACCCTTCAGTAGTCCGCATCGTTCGGTACACAAACCGTGTAGATCCACGTTAGCGTTAACTAAATATATCAGATACAGGAGATACCGCAGAAATTATTCTGTGCAAAATAATTTTTAACAAGGTTTTTCCTTTCTCCTGAACATATTCCGAATATGGAGATACCCGGTGTTTTTAACGTACTTTTTTCACGAAAACATTATTCAAAATTTAAATTTGACATGATTCCGCACACGTGAATTCTTTTGTTTCTCGTGTTGCCATAGTGACATTTTACTACTATTTTTTGACATTTCATCAAGGTATTTTTTATCATTGTTTTATTTAGTTAATAATAAAAAGTATAAAATGAGTAAAAGAAGTAGAGTGCCGAACAATCTGAGCCACGCGACGTAAGTGATGAGCACGGGGTATCACGGCTTCTGGGATGCAGCCATGATGGATAATTACATTTGGTCCCTCATACGAGAAACGGAATACGAGGTTTACATCTTTACGCCAGTAGTAGGTAACCAATGTTACAAGACTGAAATGCCTTTCATCTCGTCACCGAGCCGGTATGGTCCAATGGCTAATGCACCATACCCACCAACACTGACAGACAGCCTGTTTTGACCTGTTGGGTCTCATCAGTGTCAGGCAGTAGGTGACGCGGAACACGCATCTAGCTCGGCACTGTTCACTTATAAAGAAATAAGTGACCAGGACAGCGGCGAGATTTATCGGCAAGTCAGTCTGGAGACATCTACCGTCTAAAGGCGTGGCCTCGCTGTGTGGCGTGCAATCACAATGCATTTTGACACACACAGTGGTAGGTTTTATCAAACCGTACGCGGCCCAAAAGTCAAAAGAGTCGAAATAGCTTTGACCAGCTATGCATGCGGACGCCCCTGAGAATAGTTTTTAAATAACTTTTGAATTACTAGGTGGAATTAAATATTTTTTTAATATGTTGGTTACTAGGAAAGTTTCCTTAAATGGGCACTTTTAATCACATTCGGCTTATTTAGTTTGCCAGGGACGGACTAGCTCTAACAGAGTAATGCTATTTTTTTTTATAATGGACAAAGAGTGTTTTGAGATACATTAATGTTTTTATTTTACATTTATAGTCACTTTAAGTAACTTTACTATTTTAGTAAAATAGCTAGGAAAATGTCGACTAGTGAGAAAACAATGTCCCTAAAATAATTCGCATCTATATGAAATAAAAGTTGCGAAATGCGAATATTCGTATTTCGCAACTTCTATTTCAATTCGCATTTCGCATCTATATGATACCGACTTAAAGGTCCATCTATAGATATATCGGTAGTCTTTTATCCGCTTACGGCATTGGCCGCCGGCGCTATAGGTTAGTTTGCCAGGGACGGACTAGCTCTAACAGAGTAATGCTATTTTTATAACACCCTGTAGTATAAAGGCACAACAATAATATTTTTGGTCAGCTTAAACCTTAAACTAAAAAAAGGTACAAGAGTATCAAGAGATCGACATCGATAAAATGTACCTACTGTTTAGGAAAAAAGTCTTTTGCATTTATTTTTATCTTTTTTGCAATGTTTTTTTTTACCTTTACCGATTTAAAAAACTGTCAGTGTCAGTTAAAAATAGTGTTTTGAAATTTTCGATCTCTTTTCTTCTTTTCAGTGGCCGTCCGTTATGGGCCAGTATCTCCGTAGAGGGGGCCGTATAATAATGATTTATAATTATTTTGGAATAATAATAAATTCTTTATTAAAATTTAAAAAAGAAATATTTCATCCTTTTGGATAGAGATGCGACTTGAAAAAAAGGTCCGTTTTTTTTTGTTTTTTTTTTCATTGTTTTTTTAAATGGTTTTTTTTCATATTTTTTGTTTTTTTTTTTCAAGATTAGTCGCATTTGCTTAATTTTTTATGTTTCCAGTCCAGTTCATGGATTAAAATTAGCCACTAAATGACATTTAGTAAATGTAAATACAGTCTCGCGCTATGCACGCGCCACCACCACCGAATTGACCAATAAGGGCCGCGCTTGTTTTGATTTGGTCCTAAAAAACTACATATAATACTTTTGATTCAGCGCTTGATTTTTCATGATTTTTTAAATTCATGTAGAGTATGGAATTTTTTTTTTCAAAAAAACAATATAGTAGAGGATCCCAAGTAAGGTCGACCTTCACCCATCTGCTTACTAGATGAAAATTATATTTTATCAAATAAAATATGTTTCTGAACATAAACAATAGGGTTGCCATAAAAAATATGATCATGGCTATAATAAATAAAAAATTAAAAAAATTATTTATTTTTAAAATTTCACTGACTTGCTTAAATAAACGAAATTCCAATGGAAAGCACACAACATACAGAATATGTAACAGCTAGGTTGCCTACCTTTTTCTGGTCCCTATTACCTGGTTGCTTTGTACAAACAGGTAAGTTGATATCAGTAATTGCACTCATATGCTTACCACTTAAAAAATATATCAAAATGAAGGCAATTTTATTACAAATACAGTAGTATAGGGTTGCTTTGAAAAATCCGTTCATAAATAACGGTTGCTAGACTTTTAAATTAAAAAATTGTAGCAAGCAAAGATGTACTATCGCTAACAAAAAACTTATACAGCTATATTGTGGCTGTGTGAATAAAACTTTTCCGTCAATGTCAAGGTGACATCGAGCTGTCACATCAATTATGACTTTATGAACAAAATTTAGTATTTGAGTATATGCTATTGAGAAGCGTTTTGGAACAAACAGTTCGTTTATAAACACGTGTTTTGTGAAAAAAATTAAAAATGGCGAAGACGTGTTTTTTATGTAAATCAAGTGATTGACTTTGATGAAAAATCTTTTGAGAATTGTTTTTTGAAGTTAGCGTTCCGAAAATCTAAAGACTTTAAGTATAGTGAGGTACAGTTAAACGAACATTTAATAGACTTGGTAGGATATCACTCCTCATGTTATAAAAAAGTGACTGTTTTAAAAAAATCTACAATGAAGATTTTAATGAATTTGTTAAAAATATTGAAGTAAGTATTAATACTCAAAAAATTAAAAAATCTAAAATTTCAGCACTTGCATTTTTGCAGATTTTACAGGAAAAACTTTTTTATTGTGCGTTTTACAAAAAAAAACATATTTTATACAAACTTTTGCTTCTTAAAAAAATGGGATTCCCATTAAAAAAATTTGAATGAAATGTCCAAGGTGCTTGGAATTTAAGAAAACATGAAAATTCCTCAAGAGAGATGCAAAAAATGCATTTTTCATAAAAACTCCGGATTTCTTTTCCATAAAAAAATTAAATCAAATGTACACTATACTCAAATATTAAGAAAACATTAATTAAAATGCTTTAGGAGATAAGTAGGTACCTTTGTTTATTATTTTATAGAACAATTTTATGAAAGCCTCAGTATTTTTTCTAATGTGCCAATAGGATTTTTTTTTACTATGCGTTTTACGAAAAAAAATCATTTCTCATTAAAACTGTTTAAAAAATAAGATTTTAAATTTAATTCCCATTTTTAATGGGAATCTTATGTTTTAAACAAATAGTTTTATAAATGATTATTTTTTTTTGTAAAACGCAGGATACTTCTTACTTAAAGCATTCTTAATTTTTGAGCAGCCTGTACATTTGATTTTAAAAAATTTAATGGGAATCTTATTTTTTAAACAAGCAGTAAATTTTATACAAAAAAATCCTAAAACGCATAATAAAAAAGGTTTTATTTATCAATTGGCAACCCAATCCGGGGACACACCGTAGAAAAAATCCAGACGTGTAGGGGCTAAACAAAGTCCAAATTCAGTTTCAGCAGGCGAAAATGCATAGGGATATCATGGCGCAGACCACTTGGTTTTTTGTGGGCCTGTGTAATTAATATTTCACAATTATTGTTAAATAGGAACTTGTATATGCACAGAAAGCTATACAGTTTTATTTGAAATATTTGAATTATTTGACATTATTCCTATGCTACAGTAAATCTTAAACTTAAAAAATGTTTATTTAAAATAAAGGTGCAATTATTAAAAAAAATAGATAATAGTGTAAGATTTAAATCTTAACGTGTGTACATAAGTATAATATTTTATCATTAAATATTGTTTCCACTTATTTACTTTTTAAATATTTAATGTAAGTAGGTAATCGTTTTATTCTTAGAACGTAAGTTTCTTAAACACGCATAAATATTTATGCTGCAATTGTTTGTATATTGGAGTATGTAAATAAATATATTTATAAATAGTCAATTTGTTGCGAATTTCCATCTATAGTCGTAAAGCGTATTCTCTAAAAATTAATTAGTTAAAAATGACTTATTACTACAGTTATTAGTGGCAGCTTTTTTACTTATACCATGGTATACCATGGGATAGCATGGTATCGTAGAATGTATAAATATGTACTAGGGTGATTCGTTTTAAAGTAACAATTATTTTTTGTCGCTCCCCCACAAAATAATGATGTAGGTACATATCGAGAAAAAAATACCCTTAACCCTTTCAATACTGCGGGGATATATGAGTCCCAAAGAAAATTAAAAAATGTCTCTACTTAATTAAGTGCGTTTAAATAAAACAGGGTCGGGACAATTATAGTATTTCTATGTCTTGACTTGGGATACCAGTAATAAAAACTTAATTTATTTAACGTCACGTGAACAATAACCAGCTGTTTTTCGGCCATTGCACGCTTGAAATTGGAAAAGCCCAGTCACATAACCTATTTTGTGCAGTTTTTGTGTAAATTTTGCTTGAATTTTTGTGATACTTTATGTGCATTGTACGTCACAACTCATTCCTCAAAATATACGTTGGGATAAAAATATCCCTGCAGTAATATGACAGGGGATAGTTTTCTTTAGTGTGGGGATAAATATATCCCAGGGCATATTACTGCAGGGATAAATCTGTCCCAGGCCTTTTTTTCAAATACCACCAAAGTTAAAAATCTGTCATTCAGTCAATTAACTATTTTTAACCTAAATATAGTTTTAACACTAAAAAAAAGTTTAAATTAATTTCCGAAAAGTCGTATTGAAAGGGTTAAAGTTTCAGCCCTTAATCTTATTTAGGTGTATTTTTATTTTGATTTCAATGTTTTTTCATTAAAATAACATATAAAATTAAGGATTTATTTTTCAATTTCTTGGCGGTATTTTACGCTAATACAATTTACATAGGTGCGATTTGTTCATAATACCCTTTAAAAGTACTTGCAACCTATATTTTCGACCTGTCATATTTAAAAAAAAACAGTAGGCAAAACGGTTGAAGTTATAATATATTATTCTATGCATTAATCCAATAAAATGCATAGTATAAAAAATATAGAAGATTCAATAAATTTAAATGTAGTTAAATAGTTCAATAGTTAACAGTAAAATTATTAAATTATTAAATGCTCTCTAACTTCTAAACTATACTTTTGAACTAAACTGCTCGTCATAAAAATCGACGCACCTAGTTTTTTGGAAAATATTTGAAAGCTCGTTATTGGAAAATTACTAAATCGATTTTGAAAATCTTTAGAAATTCTGAATAGCTGATTCTTTGACTCTTATGTCAAATTTTGGGAATACGATATTTTGCACATAGCATTATACTACAGGGTGTTAAACGAAGAGATGTATATTTTCCGAAATTTCAAGTTATTCCCATTCATGAGGCAGTTGAGTTTGATAGTCGTAATACCCCTCCCTAATATAAGTAAGGTAATCCCTCGGAACATTTTCGAGATTTTGTGAATATCGTGGCTTACTACGATTTTATGCCAATTTATCGAAAATTGTCGTTATTTCCCAGTTTAGTCCAAAAAATGGGCAATAGTGGATTCTTTGACTTACGTCTAATTTTGGGAATACGATATTTTGGGTGTTACAGGGTGTTAAACGAAGAGATGTATTTTTTCCGAAATTTCAAGTTATTCCCATTCATAAGGCAGTTGAGTTTAATAGTCGTAATACCCCTCCCTAATATTATATATATATAAGGTAATCCCTCGAAATGTTTTCGATATTTTGTGAATATCGCGGCTTACTACGATTATAATTATATGTCAATTTATCTTGGATAACTACGATTATATGGCAGTTTTTCGAAAATTCACGTTATTCTTCACTTAAGTCCCAAAAATGAGCAAACTACGAAAGGTATCGATTAGTTATCAACACATCGTTTCCCCAATTTGCATGTTCTTGTGCCCATCTTTTTCTAGCAGAAAAAGAGGGCAGGCAGCTCTTTATTTTTTTAAATGTGATTTGCTGTTTGAAAACTACGGAAGGTATCAACACAGCGTTTTAAGGTAGGTCACTTGCTTCCAGTTTCTGTACGTTGCGTTTCACACAAAACCAATTTTTTTCGGTTAAATTCAAAATAAAAACGCAAACCAAACAAAATTATTCTCGTAAACTTATGCAGTCTATATTCATGCAATTTTCTACAAACGGTTGACTATGAAAGTTTAAAAAATATGGCGCATCTGGTTTGGAGCTTCCTTCCTTCAATTATTTTTGTCATTTTTGTCGTCGAATATGAAAACAGCAAATCACATTTAAAAAATAAAATGACGGATGTAAGATTGCATACCACGCAAGACGAAGAGCTGCCTGCCCTCTTTTTCTGCTAGAAGAAGATGGGCACAAGAACATGCAAATTGGGGAAACGATTTGTTGATAACTAATCGATACCTTTCGTAGTTTGCTCATTTTTGGGAATTAAGTGGAGAATAACGACAATTTTCGAAAAATTGCTATATAATCGTAGTTAGCCAAGATATCCACAAAATCTTGAAAACATCCCGAGGGATTACCTAACTGTTATCAGGAAGGGGTATTAGGACTATCAAGCTCAACTGCCCTGTGAATGGGGATTTGGAATTTTGGAAAAAAACATCTCTTTTTTTAACACCCTGTAGTATCATGCTGTGCACAATATACGAGCCCTAACCACATAATGTTCGGACACTTCATAATTTATACAGAAATTTTTTTCGTGAATACTATCTCAAAATTATTAGAAGTTATGAAAAATTCAGCTTATTTTGGCATATACCCCTCGAAGCGATTTTTATTTTTAAAAAGTTTACCTTTTATTTTTAGCTTTTAAAAAAAGGCTAACTTTTTAACTTTTTTTTGCATGAGTAAAAAAAGTTATAAATGGGCCCATTAAAAAGAACATAATAGTTATTTATGTATTAAGGGCATATTAAGGTTTTTATGGTCCGAGGCGCTATTTCGAGCCCGAGCGCGTTAGCGCGAGGGCTAGAAAAGCGTCGTAGGACCATAAAAACCAGTTATGCCAGCAATGCATACAAAACTTTATGCACGATTAATATATTATTATTTTTAATATATTATTGTTTTAAAAGACGTTTACGTCAAAGAATTTTTGTTATAATTGTCATATTATAATGTCAACTGACATCAGTCAGTTTTAAAGTTTAAAGATAAATGAAATTGAGGAAGCAGCTGAAAAGGCGAAAAATTGCGGCCTGCTGCCGGTAAAATCAAAATCTTTATACGAAAAAACTTACTTCGAATATATCAAATGGTGTAACATTGTTGTTTTTAATTTTTGACGTTTCATTATAGCCCGCTGGGCCATAATAACGCCCGCGGGCTATAAAAAGACGTTTACGTCAAAGAATTTTTGTTATAATTGTCATATTATAATGTCATCGTGCATAAAATATTATACAAACCCTGAAAATTTGGTAAAAATTGTATAAATAATAAGAAAGTTATAGCGATATATATATCTGCAAAATCTCCCGTTTCCTAAGAAAATTGCAAAAACTCTTTAAAAATAGCATTTTTAAATTACTTATACTTTTTTATAACTTATTTATTTTTTACCAAATTTTCAGGGTTTGTATAATATTGTATGCTCTTTTTAATGGGTCCATTTATAACTTTTTTTACTCATACAAAAAAAAGTTAAAAAGTTAGCCTTTTTTTAAAAGCTAAAAATAAAAGGTAAACTTTTTAAAAATAAAAATCGCTTCGAGGGGTATATGCCAAAATAAGCTGAATTTTTCATAACTTCTAATAATTTTGAGATAGTATTCACGAAAAAAATTTCTGTATAAATTATGAAGTGTCCGAACATTATGTGGTTAGGGCTCGTAGTATTTCCAAAATTAGACATAAGAGTCAAAGAATCAACTATTGCTCATTTTTTGGACTAAAATGAAGAATAACGTGAATTTTCGAAAAATTGCCATATAATCGTACTTAGCCAAGATATCCACAAAATCTCGAAAACGTCCTGAGGGATAACGTAACTGTTATTAGGAAGGGGTATTACGACTATCAAGCTCAACTGCCCTGTGAATGGGGATTTGAAATTTTGAAAAAAACATCCCTTTTTTTAACACCCTGTAGTATAATGCTATGTGCACAATATCTTATTCTCAAAATTAGACGTAAGTCAAAGAATCCACTATTGCCCATTTTTTGGACTAAACTGGGAAACGACGTAAATTGGCATAAAATCGTAGTAAGCCACGATATTCACAAAATCTCGAAAACGTTCCGAGGGATTACCTTACTTATATTTGGGAGGGGTATTACGACTATCAAACTCAACTGCCTCATGAATGGGAATATCTTGAAATTTCGGAAAAAATACATCTCTTCGTTTAACACCCTGTAGTATAATGCTATGTGCAAAATATCGTATTCCCAAAATTTGACATAAGAGTCAAAGAATCAGCTTTTCAGAATTTCCAAAGATTTTCAAAATCGATTCAGTAATTTTTCAATAACGAGCTTTCAAATATTTTTCAAAAAACTAGGTGCCTCGATTTTTATGAAGAGCAGTTTATTTTTGTAGGAAATCAATTTTCCTATTTTTTACCTGTTCCTCTTAGCGTTTTGCCGTAAAACAACATAGGTTTATCAATATTTGGCAGTAAAATTTATTAAATGCTTTATACACTGTCCGTCAAAATTAACGCATAATAAGTAAAAAAATTCTAAGTCGAAAACGCCTTTACCAATCTTTATAAAATTTTGGATAAAAATATAATAAAATTGGTATTTTATTTATTCAGAAAACTACAGTTAGTTAGAACTATAAAACCAGGGTTCATGATTTGCATATTTTAATTTGAAATAGCTGCAAATTTTAAAATATCTAGACAAACAACTTTTTCCTTCTTAGTTAAAATAAAAACCTATGTTTTCTTATTTTAGAGCTAGAAGAGTACCTAGAAATGTACCTAATTAAACTAAAACATTGTTATTGTAATAGTACTTAAGTTTTTTAAAATATGTTAAGCTTTTCTTAAGTCGGTTAAAATTTTTTAATTTACACATAGAAGACTTCTACCTATGTGTAAATTAACTTAGTTATTGCTAAACCATCGACGATATTTTAATTTGATTGTTTTGTTTTTTTAATAAATAAATCGAAAAGAAACCAAGCGCCAAAAACTTTTTCTGGGCTTAGTAAAATTATTTGTAAAATAACTCATATTTAATAATGTTCATTTGGAACATTAAAAATGAGATATTTTGCAAATAATTTGGTTTACCCCAGAAAAAGTTTTTGGCGCTTGGTTCCTTTTCGATAAACGCTATCCAAATTAGAAAAAAATAATTTGGAGTTTTAATAAAATATAGTTGATGAAAATATTAATGTGTGTGTGAGAGAAAGAGGGAGAGAGAATCGTTAAACCATTTTTTCTCCGTTAGACCGAGCGCACGTCTCTCGGAGTCGCGCGCCGCGCCACGGCGTAGCTACGCGTAGGCTTGGATTTGTAGCGACGATTTCACATGCATTTCTTTACAAAAAAATTCATAGCTTCTACAGTTTTTGAGTCCCCCCCAAAAATAAGTAGTCAAAATTTGCGGAAAATTTAGGGCTATCATCATGATGATTTTTTTTAATTTGAGGTGGCGTTTTTTGGGAATTTAAATTTAAAAAAATAGATTTTTTTTGAGAAATTTTGAACAAAATTTTTTTATTTTTATTTTATCTTAAAGAGCGTCAAAAAATATGTTTAGGCATATGATTTCGAAATTTTTTGTCTTGGGTTTTTAACTAATCGAAAAATAAGAGAAGTGACATTTTTTTGTTTATTATGTAAAACCTACAAAACTGCATAAAAGAGGTTGAAATTTTAGCTTTAGTTCGTCTATCGACCCTGAAAATTTGAAGCAAATCGGAGTCTTACTTATAAGTCTTACTCTTGGCGGATTTGGCGTGGACTGCCCTATATATAAATATATATTAGTTTTATTAGGCACGAGCAAAGCTTGCGAGCGAGTGTTGAATAAAAACGAGTGTCTAGAGAAAAGTTTATAAAACGAGTTGCATACTATACTTTACGACGAACATAAATAAGAATTTAAAGCAAATTTTAATTGTTAAATATTTGACATTTAAATTCACGTTTTCACTTAAGCCCGTGACTATAATGCCCATGGGCATTATATATTTGCAAAAGCCAATATTGCCATAAAGTCCACTTTATTGTGACACTGCTCTCAATTTTTATTATTTAAAGTTATGTTTTCCTCCTCCGATTATGCCGAAATAGTGATTAGGTATTTATGGGGAGTATGGGCGCAATGCTAGAAAGGCAGCACGAGTTTTTTCCCAGGGCTTTCCCGATTGTCCCCTTGACTGTAAAGTTCTTTTGCGTTATAATGAAATTGAAGGTGATCCTTAACGTATTAGAACATCGGAAAATAAAGAAGCTATTTTCAATGCATTTGATGCAAAGAGAAGAAAGAGCATAAGGAAAGTTGCACGCGAATTTCCTGTTCACAGTTCAGCGGGTTGGGTTGGAAGATAATCCCTCTCGAGTGGAATTCTGTAGTGGTTGCTAGAAATTTTGGCTAAGGGGTACAGAACTAGTTGTTTAATTTTTATCTTGGCGTCCTGAAGTATGACATTTCTTTTTGAAAAGTTAGTAAACACAGTCGGCAAAAAGATTTTTAGACAAAGTTTTAAGACAACAATGTTCTATCGTCTCCTAGCAATGTTTAAAGCTCCTACGTTTAACCTAGGCGGGGGCTCTTGGTATTGGGTGACGCTTTTTTGCTCTCATTTAATTACACTATTACCTAGACATTTTTATTTTTAAATGTGGCATCTACATTGTGGCGCGAGTTCTGGGACACTGGGTATATTAGCTTTTTTTTAACATGTATGTCCACAAATCTAGAAAAAAAATCTAGAAAGTTCAACCATCCCCCCTTTATTGAGCTGAAATTTTGAACACACTTTTGGTGCTGGTGACAATACCATACTCAATATTGTAATTTACTTAAAATGGCTGCCGCTATAAGATGATTACATTTTACTGTACAACTCCTTTAACATGGATATCAAATAAAAGAGTTTCAGGAGTAGAAAACAAGAAGGTGAGTGATGTCATACTAAATCCAATATGGCAGCTGCCCCAAGATACCTACTAGAATTAAATAAAGGGATTTGATATCAAGTCTAATCATAAGGGCGACCGAAATGAAAAAAAATTCTTCGGTCGCCCTAAAATCTGTTTTTACACGCTTTATATTAGCTTTTTTAACTTTTATGTCCACAAATCTAGGAAGTCGATTATAACCTTCCCCCCATCCGGTTGAGGAGAAATTTTGTACACCCTTTTGGTGCTGGTGACAATACTATCAGAGGCGGCTCGTCGTATAAAGCAACTGAGGCCGGGCCTTACATTATTATATAATGTAAAATTTTCAATACAATACTTATTTAAATATAAAACGTTTTTAAACAATATTCAGTCATTAAAAGTAATAACCATCAAAGTTTAAAATACGCACCCCTTCCATCTTTAATTTTAAACGATTAAATCATTGCCCGACCGCATAATAGGAAAATAGTAATCCCAGAAATTTGCGCTTCCTTTACGTCACACATTGCCGATACAACACCATGCTCCCCACCGCGGCACGGTGCCGCCGGCACCCCCGCAAGACGGTGATAATACTCGAATTTGTGTAGACATTGAGGCCCACAAAGTTGGGCTTGTACATAATTATTTTTAACAGTAAGTTACTGTCAGTAACTTGCATGTTGCCAAATGCTCGCTTTGATTTTGAACAAGGACAATCATTATTTAAATGTTTCTTTTTTAAAAATATATAAAAATACCTAAGTCAGAAATGATTGATAAATGATTCCATTGTTCTACTACATATTATTATATAATTAACACCCAACAACAAAAAACAAATAAAGATTACTATACTAAAATTATTGTAGTAAAGTAATCTTTATTTATTGTTTGTTACTGGGTGTTAATTCTTTAATTATATGTCATGGAATAATGGATTATTATAATCAATTGTCCGATTTCATGGGTGCATATCTGAAACTTGACAACGTTTTATTGTCTACCTCGACGGCCCCTCAACTCCGGGATCGCAACACGTGCTAATGGTTTGTTTTTGTTAACCTATTTGTGATTTTAATTTTCGATGCGGGTTTTAGTTTTGCGAGTTGAAAAACTTATTGTTATATTGCCTGTTGCTGAAAGCAAAAATGAGGTAAGGTAAGGCAAAAGCCATTACATCAAATAAGTAAGCCGATTTGTTTTTTTTTATTTTATTAATACAGTATTTCCAAATGTACAACTATATAAAAACAAACACTGGTTTTTGAGTTTCACGAATTTATTTCAATTTTATTTTGACAATTGTTTCGCTAACACAGTAGCTTCTTCAGAAATGATTTCAAACTTTTTCTAATAACAAACTTATATAACCCAGTTATTGCAGGTTTTTTTAACAAATTTTAGTATAGTATGACAATTTTACCTGTCGAAAAATAATTTAACAACAGTTGTAATAAAATAATTTTGGGGAATTTTATATAATATTAGAATAAATTTAACAGAGGGGAATTATTTGTTTCTATTTGATCATTGAGGATACTATCAGATATTTTAATTTATTAATTTATAATGATTTAAGTAAATTTAACTTCGTACCTTTATCTGCAACATGTAAAATTTTAAATTTATTGTTAAATGAATGGTTTTTTTGAATTAAATGGTTGGCATAAGTTGAATCTGTTTTTTGATTTATAAAAGATTTTTTAATTCTGGTTTTAAAATTCCGGCCAGTTTGGCCTATGTAAGTTTTTGGACAGTCTGCACATTGTAGTTGGTAGACTCCGGATTTCGTCTCTTTCTTAGTTTTATCTTTGTTGTTTTTTTATAAATGTACTGAAATTGTTGTTGGTTTTAAATGCAATAGAAATATTATGTTTTTTTGAAGAAATTCGACATGTATGTCTGTCTAGTCTTAGTATGTGACAATGTTGTATGTAAATGTGGGGTTCTTTTGTATTGGAAAGACTTGATTTATAGCCATTTTCAGTTTTTTGATATTAATAATTATTAATTAATTGTGCGCTATAACCATTATTAACAGCAATTTGTCTTATTAAATTTAATTCATCAAGAAAATCTAATTCTTTCATAGGTACGTTTAAAAGTCTGTGTATCATCATTAATTGCTGCTGTTTTTTAAGAAAAAGGATGTGAGGAACTATTATGTATTGTTATGTCTGTGTAACTAGGTTTATGGTAAATTTTAAATGTATGAATGCTGTTCTTTTTTTGGATGGTAAGATCTAAAAAGTTAATTTTATTATCCTGTTCATCTTCCATGGTGAATTTAATACAGGTAAAATCTAAAAACTAGCGGAATTTCATTTAAAAAACTAATGCAAAGTTTACTTACTCGAAATTTTAAAACCAGAATTAATGAATATAGAAATTCTTTTATAAATCAAAAAACAAATTCAACTTATGCCAACCATTTAATTCAAGAAAACCATTCATTTAACAATAAATTTAAAATTTTACATGTTGCAGATAAAGGTACGAAGTTAAATTTACTTGAATCATTAGAAATTAATAAATTTAAAAAATCTGATAGTTTCCTCAATGATCAAATAGAAACAAATAATTCCCCTATGTTAAATTTATTCTATCATATAAAATTCCCCAAAATTATTTTATTACAACTGTTGTTAAATTATACTTCGACAGGTAAAATTGTCTTACTGTACTAAAATTTGTTAAAAAAACCCATTACCTGCAATAACTGGGTTATATAAGTTTGTTATTAGAAAAAGTTTGAATTCATTTCTGAAGAAGCTACTGTGTTAGCGAAATAATTGTCAAAATAAAATTGAAATAAATTCGTGAAACTCAAAAATCAGTGCTTGTTTTTATTTAGTTATACATTAGTAACATGAAGTTTCAAGTAAAGGTCGAAAAAATAAAATACTATAAAAACAGTATTTCGAAGGTTTCTTATTCGTTTCGTTTAATAAAATTGTTTAATCTTTGTTGTGCGGTTGTGCCTTTATTAATCTAAAAATAATTATTGTAAGAGGTAAAAATGAGCAGTACCTTCTGGGTAATTTGGAAACCTGCTGAAGGTATAAATAAAAATCCCACCTCATTCCGCAATTTTTGCATTATTCTAGCTAAATTTTGAAAATTCTTCTCGCGATAGACAATATTTTTAAATAGTGCTCCGAAAACGCGTGACCTTGAAATTTTCAAAAAAATTGCCGGCGGCGCCATATAGCCGTTCATGGGCCTCACCTTCATCAATAGTCACGAGCCGCCACTGAATACTATACTCAATATTGTAATTTATTTGAAATTGCCGTCGTTCTAAAATGGTGGATTCCCTTTTATTTTAATAAAAGGGTTTTAGGAGTAGAAAACGATAAGAGTGACGTCATACTAAATTCAATATGGCGGCTGCCCCAAGATAACGGATTACTTTTTTCTTCACAACCTCCTTGACATGGGTATTTAATGAACGTGTTTGATGAGTAGAAAACATTGAGTGACGCCATACTAAATCTAATATGTCTGCGGCCCAAGATTGAGAATAACCTATTTCTTCACAACCTCATCGACATTGGCATCAAATGAAAGGGTTTGTCAAGTAGAATACGTGATGCATGTAACTAAAACTAACTAACTGAATTTTAAAACTAAAAAGTAAAAAATAAATAATAGGTACTGTAATGGTACTAATACGTTTTACAAATTTATTTTAAAGTAAAATTTGTATTTTCTAAATTGTGGTATTAAAGGCCTTAGCATTAGCCTTAGCATTTAGCTATACTATAGTCTGGTGGCCGGATGCATCATGATGCGAGAAACGATGGTCCAGGTACACGAAGCGTGTAAAGGGAAGCGTAAACAGGCAGAACATTTTTAGAAAGTTTTAGCGAACGCATAGCTTCTTATAAATTTTTGCTAAAACGAGTTGTATTGTAAAGTTTTGTTTAAATAATTGTTTTAAGTGTTGTTCTACAAGGTTAGTTCTTAATTTTAGTGATCCAAATTATGTAGTAAAATCAACTAAGCGTATAACGATTCAGATTTAAGTAAAATGATCAAGAGTTACTTTGCACTACTACGTTTAGCGAATTTTACTCGATATTAACACCTTTTCTTTTAGTTAATTTCACAAAATGTTCTGGCTTTTAAGTTTACAGTTTAATGTAACAATTTCAATTCCATTATTTTATTGGTTAAGTTGTACACTGTCCCTTAACTTAAATGTTTAGACCTGCTTTTAGGTTTTAAAACATATATCGGTGTGTATTTTGTTGCTTAAAAGGGAGTATTGACCGTTAATTTTAAACTTTGAATTTTCTTTTTTATTTAGGTTCTCTAGTCGACATCGCAAAATTTATCCCGACCCTTCAACTTATAGGCAAGATGTCTCCGTTGACAGATTAACGGTTAACTGTCCTGTTAAATAACAACTTTTTTTCTATTTTTAAACCTTTGGGGCTATATAAAGTAAAGATGGTCGCGTCATTACATTAATTTGCCTAAACTTTTAAAAGAAAGAATGCCTAATCGTGCAATCCTTTGCTACATTATAGCCGAACAGGGTTTTTTCTTTAGCTCTTTTTCCCTGGTCGTATCTTCCTAAGAGCCACCCCTTGCTTGTTGTAAACTAAATTGGGGTAAACTAAACACTGTTAAAAGTACATGCTTCTAAAAGAAACGCAAGGCATAGTCATTAAATATAAAAAAGCACCAAATATTTTAAATAAAATAGCATTATTTTGTATTTTTTAAGTTTTTTAACTATTATTTATATGATTCTTAACTTTTATTCTCTCGATTTTCTTTTCCTGCATTACTAGAAACCGTCCCATAAGCAAAATAAGAAGGTAAAAATGCAAAATTGGCACAAAAAGGCAATATTTAAAAATAAACGCGTTTATTCTAATATACCTTAATAAAAAAAAATCGGTTATTCAAAAAAAACAAAAAGGCATAATTTTTCTTATTTCGGGCAAGCATTGAGGCACTTTAGTCAAGCATTTAGGCATTTTAGGCAAGGTTTAGGCATTTTAGTCTTTTTTTAAGCCGAAAAAGGGCAAAAATAATGTTAGTTAATTTGCATCAAAAATGCTTACAACAAATTTTGCACTGAGAATTTTTAACGGCTTATTAAAAATTGACGAAAGGCATTTTGCTTAGAATCCGGTCTCCACACATTACATATCAATCAACTGCAATTTTTAAACATGGGCAAATTGTAAAATAAATAATGCTATCAACCTTTTAATTCTTTATTAGGCTGTCACGTAAGATTAAAGCAAAACCAATTAAATACAAAATTTTTGACTGATTTTGCATCTATAAATAAAAATAAAGAGAAAAATAAAATTGATGACGCACATCGAATACACCTGAGGGCACAACAACCTGTCGACATGCAGCAGCGAGTGCTATCTGTGTGCATTTTAAAGAACAAGTTTAATTAGAATTACATAAAATTTTGCATCTGGAACATGAATGACGCACATTCTCACGTACGCAATAAAATAAGAAACTTTAGTCGGTCGCCAAACTCGATCTTGCACAAAATAGTATATTACACTACAAGGGCAGAAAGTGTGAGATTCCTGCACTGCGCGCCATGATGCCCGAGGCGGTATCCGGAATTTTGTTCGAAATAAATTTGTTCGAAAGAAAATTATTCGAAGGAAATTTGTTCGAAAAAATTTGATCGAATGGAAATTTGTTCGAAAGAAATTTGTTCGAACGTAAATTTGTTCGAACGGAAATTTGTTCGAAGATTGTTTAATTTAAGCTCATTTAATAAAATAAAAACATTTGTAATCCTTTTTGAAAAGATATTCTATTCGCAAGGTAATTTATTATTCAAAATATTAAAATAATTTTAATCCTTTTCGGAAGGTATTGTATTGCAAGGTAATTTATTATTAAAAATATTAAAATAATTGTAATCCTTATTTACCTCTGCATGTACCTAAATTAGTATAAATTCCCTTACAACAATTGACAGCCTTAATTTATTATTCAAAATATTAAAATAATTTTAATCCTTTTCGGAAGGTATTGTATTGCAAGGTAATTTATTATTAAAAATATTAAAATAATTGTAATCCTTATTTACCTCTGCATGTACCTAAATTAGTATAAATTCCCTTACAACAATTGACAGCCTTAATTTATCCTGCTATTTGTTCGATTGAACATGGCTCTAAATTTTATTAAAAGTTCGAAAGGCAAAAATCTTTTGTCTCTCAACGGTTTCATTTACACTTCCGACAAAGTTAGTGAAGACAGAATTTATTGGAAGTGTGAACATTTTAAAAAAAATTCCTGTAAAGGACGTGCAATTACATCAGGTGAAACAGTCATCAAAGAAAATAACTTGCATAATCATTCAGGAGATGCAGCAGGTATTGAGGCCAGAATTGTATATGGATCCATGAAGCAAGAAGCAGAAACCGGCCGTGATCCTCCTCATTACATTATTTCTAATATTTCTACTCAATTGAGTCGAGCCGCTGCCACTCAACTTCCTAGTGTTGAAACAATGAAGAGAACGATACGAAATGTAAGGAACAAGATAGAAGCTGGCCCTGTTACTCCAAGACACCGAGCCGATATTACTTTTTCCGATGAATACAAGCATACAAGCAGTGGTGAAAACTTCCTGTTGTACGATTCTGGAATGACACCCGACAGGATTTTAATTTTTGGCACCCGAAAAAATCTGGAACTTCTCGAGTCTTCCCTACACTGGTATGCTGACGGAACATTTAAAACAGTGCCAACACAGTTCGCGCAACTGTACACTGTACATGGATTTAGCGATTGCATTGCAATTCCATTATTATATGCATTGTTGCCCAATAAAACAGAAACAACGTACCGGGAACTTTTACGTGCTATTAAGGAATTAAATCCAAATGTTAACCCATTATCTGTAATGATTGACTTTGAGAGTGCGATGATTGCAGCTTTATCCGTTGAATTTCCTAATACAGTTATAAGGGGGTGTTTTTTCCATTTTTGTCAATGTATATATAGGCAAATTCAATCTTCAGGACTTAAGCAAACATATGACACTGATGCAAATTTTGCATTAAAAATGAGGATGTTAACAGCACTGGCATTTGTCCCTACTGAGCAAGTGAAAACAGCCTTTGAAATGCTTCAAGACAACGAAGTATTGCCAATGGAAGCCCAGCAGGTTGTTGATTACTTCGAGGACAATTGGATTGGACGTACGCTTCGCCGACAACAACGCCGTGCACCACGATTTCCGATTGCGTTGTGGAATTGTTTCCAGTCGGTAACCGAAAATCTCCCGAAGACAAATAATGCTCTGGAAGGATGGCATCGCGGTTTCCAGGCACAGATTGGAGCAGAGCATCCGACAGTTTGGAAGTTCATTACCGCCTTAAAACGAGAACAATCTATTAATGAACTTCGCATTGAACAGGCTATAGCTGGTCGAGCAATTGAAAATAAAAAAAATATATATAAAGATGCTGCTGCAAGACTTCTAAATGTTATAAATAATTATGACCCTCAAGGCGATATCCTAGCATATTTAAGAGGTGTTGCTCACAACATTTCGTACTAATTTATTATATATTTGAACTTTTCTAGTGGTTAATAAAATATTTTTCTCTCGATATTTTGGCTTTCTTTCGAACAAATTTCCGTCGAACAAATTTTTATTCGAACAAATTTCTTTCGAATACATTTCTTTCGAACAAATTTCTTTCGAACAAATTTCCTTCGAACAAGTTTCCTTCGAACAATTTTTTTTCGAACAAATTTCCTAGTTCAGGGCTCTCACACTTTCTGCCCGTGTAGTGTATACTATTTTTCTTGCTACCCCCGCAGAAAATACGGAAAAAATTAAATGTATATAAAAAAACTTGTGTCAAAATTAAAATCTTACGTTTAATTTAATTCTGACGTTTAAATTCAAAATCAATCAAACTGTAGCGTTGTCATGGTAATTCAGCGGTGCCAATACAGTAAAAATAAAAGGTTGTATTTTAATTAACAAATTACTACTTTATAACAAATAAAAGTACCATTAAACACTTAAAACAACATAAAAAGTAAAAAAGTAAAAACATAAATTGTTTATTTGTTGTTATAATTGCAAAATTATGGTTTAAAACTGTCATATTTTTGTGTTTCTCATGTTGGCAGTACGAAATTTAAATGTTAAGCACACGACTAAAAAATTTTTCTTACTACCTCGACTCAAAATACGTTGTTTCGTCCCCGATTTCACGGCAGAAAGTTTACGTTTCTTGCATTGGTCAAGCTATACGCGCACACTCTAATAGCGGGAGTAAAAATTTTTAGTCGTGTGCTTAACATTCAAATTTCGTGCTGCCAACATGAGAAACACAAAAATATGACAGTTTTAAACCATAATTTTGCAATTATAACAATAAATAAACAATTTATGTTTTTACTTTTTTACTTTTTATGTTGTTTTAAGTGTTTAATGGTACTTTTATTTGTTATAAAGTAGTAATTTGTTAATTAAAATACAACCTTTTATTTTTACTGTATTGGCACCGCTGAATTACCATGACAACGCTACAGTTTGATTGATTTTGAATGTAAACGTCAGAATTAAATTAAACGTCAGATTTTAATTTTGACACAAGTTTTTTTATATACATTTAATTTTTTCCCGTATTTTTTGCGAGGTAGCAAGAAAAATAGTATACACTACACGGGCAGAAAGTGTGAGAGCCCTGAACTGCGCGCCATGATGCCCTTGTAGTGTAATATACTATTTACTCCCGCTATTAGAGTGTGCGCGTATAGCTTGACCAATGCAAGAAACGTAAACTTTCTGCCGTGAAATCGGGGACGAAACAACGTATTTTGAGTCGAGGTAGTAAGAATAGTATATTACACTACAAGGGCAGAAAGTGTGAGATTCCTGCACTGCGCGCCATGATGCCCGAGGCGAAGCCGAGGGCATCATGGCGCGCAGTTCAGGACTCTCACACTTTCTGCCCGTGTAGTGTATACTATTTTTCTTACTACCCTGCAGAAAATACGGGAAAAAATTAAATGTATGTAAAAAAAATTGTGTCAAAATTAAAATCTGACGTTTAATTTAATTCTGACGTTTACATTCAAAATCAATCAAACTGTAGCGTTGTCATGGTAATTCAGCGGTGCCAATACAGTAAAAATAAAAGGTTGTATTTTAATTAACAAATTACTACTTTATAACAAATAAAAGTACCATTAAACACTTAAAACAACATAAAAAGTAAAAAAGTAAAAACATAAATTGTTTATTTGTTGTTATAATTGCAAAATTATGGTTTAAAACTGTCATATTTTTGTGTTTCTCATGTTGGCAGTACGAAATTTAAATGTTAAGCACGCGACTAAAAAATTTTTACTCCCGCTATTAGAGTGTGCGCGTATAGCTTGACCAATGCAAGAAACGTAAACTTTCTGCCGTGAAATCGGGGACGAAACAACGTATTTTGAGTCGAGGTAGTAAGAAAAATGATTTTGTTAATTATTTTGTTCTTAAATAAGTATTTACAGTAGATACGTAGATAGATAAACTGGAATAATAATAAATTGTATGTATGTACACAACGTCAGTATACCTATATTATACGTTAGGGTGTCCGTTATTTCCCAACTTGTTTTTTTTTGCAGCATCCAGGCGCGCCCCCTAAATTTTTAGTTTATGACCTAAAAAAGTTTATCAGACTTATATAAGCCCTTAATATTCATATTAAACCCTGCCACAAAGACGATACATTTCCCATTTAAATAACATGAGGTTTTTCCTGAGAAAGTTAATATACAGCGATTAAAGACACGCTGTATAAAAAAAATGATTTTTTGATAAATTTACTGGTTTAAATGGTTTTTAAGGTTAGAGTTGAACTTAAAGTAATTTTTTAGATTTTTTTACTTTGACAGCAAAATTATCATTACTTTTATGAAATTGAATTGTTTATTTTTGAAAATGTGATTATTGTATTATTGAAACGGTAAAAATTATTGAAAAGAGATAAGAGAAATTTATTGACAAGGGATTCCGATAATATCGATCCGATAATATTGATTTTTAAAAATTGATTTTTAAATATTTTATTTTACAAAATTATTGGTTTTATATTTGTAAAGAGTCATTCAAATAATAGTCGATACATTTTAATACACAAATTCTCACATTACATTTTAATGTAAGTTTTAAATTTTAAAGTGGTAATTTTTGGATTAAGGTTTTTTATAAATTTAAACCAAAAATTTTAATTTTTATTGTATTTTAATTATATTGCTACGAGTATACTCGTAGCAATTCCTATATATTAATATAATTTATAACCTCTTACTAAGGGGCGGATTTAGGGGGGTCTAAACACCCCCCTGGAATTTTATAAACTAAAAAATGACGCTAATTTTGTCTTAAAGATAATACTTACCCATTTAATAAATATACAAAATATCAATATTATTGTCAAGTAGTCCAAAAACAAAATATTCAAATATTTTGTGTTTTATTTATTGTATGATATCTAAATAGGTACCTAGTACACAAAAATGTTTGGAATCGGATAACATTTAGAGGTCGCATATAACTAAACGCATATTAGGAAAATTAATAATATCAAGGACTAAAATCAAAAACTACGACATAAGGAATGCTTTTGATGGCTCAGGAAACTGTATTCGGTGATTTGCGACTATAGGCGAAGAATATAAACGATTAAATAAAGGATTCTGAAAGCGGTTAAGTAGTCCAGCTGAACCATTGTAGAACCGAACGAACATGAGAAAGCAGCCGAAAGTATAAGCTTCATGACATTATGCCAGCATCAATCCAGGCAACTTCACACACAGAGGAGTGAGTTCACAGCTTTAGTTTGGAGGCCAGTGTTACTTGCTGCCGTATCAAATACTTTACATTTTTAACTGTAACAACGCGTGCTTAAGCCCGAGCCTAAACCTTTATTGTTCCTCTATCGATTTTTGAAATAAACAAAAATCCTTTATGACCATTCCCAGTGATAAATACAGCGATGCGCTCAATTTTTTTTGGATTCGTCAATATGAGATATAATCACATAGAAAAATGAGGCAATATTCCAACATTTTTTTCTACATACATTTATGAACCACCCTTATGTACATAAATATTTTGAAAACCCCTCCAAAAGTATCTTTCTGGATCCCCCTACAAAGGAGCCCTTAGCATAGCATACCGTTAATGCGTCATTCACGGGACAATCAAAACATTAAAAATAACAAAAATAAAATATAAACTCTTAGAAAATTTGATGTAATTTTATTTTCGTATGGCGTTACTGCGCAGTTTTCAGGAGACTGTTTTTAATTTGTTACGATATCAACGATATAAGGTTATAAGTGAGTAAAAATTTCCCAAGTGGACCTCGAATATCGGTCAAGTCTTAAATTTTGATCGAAAGTGCATGAATAGTAAGTTTTATAAATTAGAAAGTCACCCTGATGTTTTGTTTGCTTTTGATTTTTAAAACTTTTAATGAACAATTACATTTTTGAACAGAACTTTAATTCTCCCAAAGAATTTGACGAAACTTTATTAATTAATTATTATAATAATAATTATAATTATTTAACATTGATTTTTTTAATAATGAAAAAATGTTTAAATAAATAATAACCTTAAGGTTATACAGGGTGTCCCTAAAGTCAACGATGACTTACTAAGAAATCGTTAGTTTTTGAGATATAGTCATTTTTATGAATTTTGTAAAACTTGACACCTTAGATCAGTTTTTCGAGTGTCACATCTACAAAATCTACTATTAGTTTAATTTTAATTTTAATTAATAGCATAAATAAGAAAATAAGTTAAAATATATATATATATTAGGGTGTGCCAAAAAAACTCGATATTTTTTTTTTCTTGCTCTCAACCCAAAATATCGTAGAATATGTCCGAACAAATATTCTGTTAAAAGCGGAGCTCATAATTTCAATTTTAAGAGGTCCTCCATCGAACCTGAAGTTTTGCCGCTTAAATAACACAGAAAACTGACTTTTTTACCTTATTTATTCTTGCAACCTAGGAAGAAATTTTTTTTTCATAAAATCCATGACTAATTCTTACAAAGCTTTAAATTAGGACAAAAAAATCTTATTAAGCTGAATTTCTATTTTTAATATTTGATTTTTTTCAGAGCTTTAAATTTAAAGTTAATAATACAAAAATGATGACTTTATACGCCTGTAACTTTAAGAATATTGACGATACAAAAAATTCGCCTAAAACTTTTTTGTGGTCCATCAGACAAGCTAAAAAATTGCCATTTAACTTTTTCGTCTAACTTCAATAGTTTAGCTGAAAAAGGCAAAAAACGTAAAATTTTAAATTTAAAGCTCTGTAAAAAATCAAATAATGAAAATAGAAATTCGGCTTAATAAGATTTTTTTTTCCAAATTTAATGCTTTGTTAGATTTGGTCATGGTTTTTATGAAAAAAAAAATTCTTCCTAGGTTGCAAGAATAAATAAGGTAAAAAAGTCAGTTTTCTGTGTTATTTAAGCGGCAAAACTTCAGATTCGATGGAGGACCTCTTAAAATTGAAATTATGAGCTCCGCTTTTAACAGAATATTTGTTCGGACATATTCTACGATATTTTGGGTTGAGAGCAAGAAAAAAAAAATATCGAGGTTTTTTGGCACACCCTAATATATATATATTTCAAACACATTATTTATATTTTAAGCAAAATATTTATACTTTTAAAAATTATTGTATATTTTATAAATCATAATTATGGCACAAACAGCGCCTCATAAGCGCACGTCACCAAATATTTCTTAATTATGACATAAATTAAAAACAAAGATTTGGTCGGTCCAGGAGACCGTACGTCACCACTGGAGGGTAAAACGATTATATTTTAACTAAACATAATTTTCCATTCAATCAAATATTTAAACCAAAGCTGGAAGAAAATATTTTGGTATCAAAATATTGAATTTAAAATACTCCCAACGGAAAAAAACATTCGCTAATAAACTTATATTGGGACTAATTTAAATAAACGTGTGGGATTTATTTCGGGTTAATAAAAAAATTTACTTTTTTCTTAATAATATTAAATATACACTTCAACCGGCTACCAAAAATTGGCTAGAATTTTAATGTTGATTTCCTCTCATCTGATTTTGATGATTTTTTTTATTGTTCACTAACAATGCTATGGTAAACAATTTTATTCAGATTTTAATTTGAGCATATACAGGGTGCAGAAGATTTTTTTCCCGAAATTTGTGACATCCTGTGGGGTGCAATATCAGCGACATCCGCTGGACATCCCATACTGTCCTATATTTTCTTATTTTTTTTTTGTTCACGTTTTTTTCTCTGTTTTTAACGAATATGTTTTAAAGTCAACCATCTTCAGTTAATGCTACAATACGAAAAATATTCTTAGTCTTAGATAACGGTATTTTCTCATTTAACAACTTTTAATGTTATATTTCAAAATAACTAACATCCGTTCCAGCGTATATCCACTTTACACTTATCAGTGGCGGTTTGTGGATTTTGGGTATACCGATATCTCAGTTAGTAGGCATGGGACCAGAGCTGGGCAAACTACTTGAAAAAAGTAGTGGAGTATAACTACTAACTACTTAATTAAAAAATTAGTTTAACTACCTAGTAGTTAAACTACTTATACAAAAAAGTAGTTAGATTACTAACTACAAGTAGTTAGTAGTTAAAAATTTAACTACTTTTTTTAACTACTCTCTCTAACATATTACAGCTACCAAAATGGCAAAATAACTCAAAGTTATAAAATTTAATAAATCACTTAATATTATTATTATAATTATTATTTTAATTTAAAGTATATGTTAAAAAATAATAAATATGTTTGCTTAGGATTTTAATCTTTTATTAAAAAACAAAGTTTTATGTCTATTTTTTAAAATTAATTTTTTGTATTTTTGCGCACTTTTTAGCGAAACGATAGTGCTACGGGACCCACTTTTTAATCATTGCTAAAACCCGTTTATTAGTTCTAAATTAAGCGGATAAAAATTAATTTTTGCCAGATGAATTTAAACAACAATAAATACAATTATTGTATTTTAAGGACAGAACATATCCAAGATTTTAATGATGGAATTTGGCGTAACTTTGCGTAAATTGGCGTAAATTGGCGTAAATTGGCGTAACTTATTCGACAATATACTTATAATAATCTTTTAACCGGCAATTAAAAACTCTTTAAATTTACTACAGGTTAAGTCAAAGTTGCAGGCAATCTTAAGACTTAAGTTAATCGGAGATTGAAGAACCAAGCATTGGAAAATTAATTAATTAATCTTACGTTTTTTACTTACCTCCTGAAAAATATCAATTTCATAATTATTCTTTATTTATTGCACTTTGCACTTTACTTGTCGAAATGTAGGATTGCTCAATAACAGTAGTAAATAAGACAAAATGCGCTAGGCGAAGGGTTTTCAACAAGTTCTTGACAACAACTAATAACCTGTTTCTGCAGGGATACAATCATGCACATGGCATATCTAGGAAATTACTTAAATAACTACCTCAAAAAGAGTTAAATTATGTAAAAGTAGTTAAAATATATGAGTACATTAGATGCACAACTCTGTATTTGCAGGATAAGTTATTTTAAGAAAAACATGAAAAACCGCTCATAAGATCATTTTTGAAGAAAAAATGCAAAAATTGTATAGACGTGCTTTTGCATCATTTTTATTCAAAAAAGTTAAAAAAAATCCTTTAAAATTAGGTATTTTAGTAAATAATTGTAATCAAAAAATTTAAAAACATAGTTTTGCATCTTCCTCGTTCAAAGACCAAGTTTTGCAAATGAAAAGTGCAAATACCAAAAAATAATAATTAATCAGGTGATTGTTATAACAATTAATTAGGTGATTGTTATGTCGTCACGTAATGCGTATACTAGCGACGTGATTGGTCAACAGCAAATACCGAGTTTTGCATCCGACAGGAAGAAACAAATACCCAGTTTTGCATCTGCGTTAAGTTTTTAAATGTATTTTATTCTACAAATACTAACTTATACATCTGGTTTACTTAGGTATGCTGTAGGCAGTGCAGTAATGTACAAAAATAGGATAATATATATATTTTTAAAAATTTGCAAAAACCGAGTTTTGCATTTAATGTACTCATATTAAAGTAGTTTAACTATACAAAGTAGTTACGACTGAGTAGTTAACTACTTTTTTAACTACTTTTTACGAATATTTTATGAAAACCAAAAATAATCGAGTATAACTACTAGGTAAAAAAAAGTAGTTAAAATACGATTATTTTTAGAAAAAAAGTAGTTAACTACGTAGTTAACTACATTTGTAGTTAACTACTGCCCAGCTCTGCATTGGACCCACACAAAACATTAAATAGACAAGTTCTGCAAAAGCAGAATTTAAATTGAAGTTTGCGAAAAAAAGTAAGTTTTTCAGCGCGCCTCACCAGCCCACTGCCATCCCTAATTAAGATTATTCAAATTAAAATGGTGCAATTCATAATTCACTAAATTTTATCGACAAATTTTAAAATTTATTGTAAATATTCAAGACTTACAGATTTTATAACATTTTTAATTTTTTTAAATTTTAGTTAGTGTCAAGCTTTGTAAATGAACCTTTACGGGCGAGCTGGAAGTTTGAACCCCATAATCCAGTGAGCCTAGTAAAGATTAATTGCAAAGGGTGACACGTACAAACTTTTATTTTCACCTTTAGATAACGATTTTTAAGTTTAAAATTTCAATTAATGTGTCAAAAGTGAAATTTCATTTAATAAATTGCTTTTCTACATGTATACAAGCCTGTAAAACTTATAGGTCTTTTATACAAGCCCGTAAAATATTACAGGTCTGTTTCCATATTATGGTGGCGGCTGGTGGATTTTGGGCACACCCATATCTCAGTTATTAGACATGGGACCCACATCAAATTTATATGAGTTTATAATGACATTATATAAAGAAGTTCCGCCTAAGCAGAATTTAAATTGAAGTTTGCGAAAAAAAGTTAGTTTTTTTACTTGTGCTCCCCCAGCCTCCTGCCCCCCAAATTAAGATAATTCAAATTAAAGTGGTACAATATTTAATTCACTGAAGTTTATCGACAAATTTCAAATTTTATTAAAAAAATTCAGGTATTACAGATTTTATGCCATTTCTATTTTTTTAAATTTAGTAAAAGAAATAATAAAAATTTAAAATGGTATAAAACCTGTAATTCTTGATTTTTTTAAATAAAATTTGAAATTTGTCAATAAACGTAAGTGAATTAAATATTGTACCACTTTAATTTGAATTATCTTAATTTGGGGGGGGGGCAGGAGGCTGGGGGGCACACTTAAAAACTAACTTTTTTCGCAAGCTTCAATTTAAATTCTGCTTGCGCAGAGCTTGTCTATATAATGTCATTATAACATGGGACCCGCATCATATAAATTTGATGTGGGTCCCATGTCTAATAACTGAGGTATGAGTGTGCCCAAAATCCACCAGCCATAATGTATCGTTTACTTGGATACAAAAACAACAAAATTAACCTATAAAATATCATTTACTAAGAAAGTGGAAATAAAAGTTTAAAATGGTAAAAAATCTGTAATTCTTAGATTTTTTAAATAAATTTTGAAATTTGCCGATAAAATGTAGTGATTTATGAATTGTACCACTTTGATTTGAATAATCTTAATTAACTTTTTTTCGCAAACTTCAATTTAAATTATGCTTGCATAGAACTTGTTTATTTAATGTCATTATAAACTCCTATAAGTTTGGTGTGGGTCCCATGTCTACTAACTGAGATATCGGTATACCCAAAATCCACCACTGACACATTCCTTTTTACATGAGAAGACTTTATCTGGTGCGTTTGATTTAAAACAGGTTATCTTCGTCAATAACAAAGATAATAACACCAATAAAAAACAAAATCTTTAGAAAAGATAGGGCTACAGTAACATTTCAATTGACATCCGCTGTTGCTTCTAAGTAGTACATTCCACAGGTGTCACAAATTTCGGGAGGTAAAATTCGTCTTAATTTTGCACCCTGTATAAGCTCAAATAAAAATCTAAATTAAAATGTATATCTCAGCGCCGTTACTAAAGAGTCAACCAAAAGTTAAGAAGAAATCATCAAAATCAGATAAGCGGTGCTCGAGAAAATCATACGAACACTTTATCCAACGTAGGTATCTTCGTTAATAACAGAGATAATAAAGTGAAGAAAAAAACAAAATGTTTACAAGATTAACATCAGCTATTATTGCTAATGCAACCCACAGTATGTCACAAATTTCAGGCAAAAAACTTCTTCCTTTTGCGCCCTGTAGGTATATGCTAAAATAAAAATGTCGGATGAGCGGTTTGGGAGGAAATCAACATTGAAATTGTTGCCAATTTCTGGTGGCGGGTTTTTTTGCCGGTGAGTTTATATTGAGTCTTGCAGACAGTATATAGATTTTAAAATTTATTATCATTATCATAATAATTACATTTTTATTAAAGAAAAATTACTGTAGCCTAATTTATATTTAATTATGTTTTTCCTAAATAAGACATTTTATACATTATTTATAAACGATTAAAAAAGTGTTATACCTAATCTCTTAAATGAGCCTATAATACAATACAATCGTATTTAAATAATAAATAAAGACCGCAAAATTAAGACCACAAGCCAATTAAGTTTTAAAAACTGGCATTTTATAGGAAACCAAAATGATAGTGGAATAATATACTTGATTAATTTTATAAACTTTGAAGGTTAAAGATAACAAATTTATATTCTTTCCAATGATAAAATTTTGAAAATTATTTTATTTTCAATTCAATTTACAATCAATTAATACGTAGGTCTTTATATTAGGTACATTATTACTATTTCAGTAAAGCTATAAAACAAGTCAAATAAAGTAATGAAGAAGTGCACAATTTATTTACCTTCTTTTTGGTTTACATTTTGTGGGCTGAATCTCCGCAACGGTTTTCGATTTTCCTTTTAATCTTGGTTTTTCCCCCTCCAATTCAAATATGGCTTTTTTCAATTTTCTCTATAAATTAAAATTATTTATTAATTTATGTAGTTTACAAAAACAGCATATTTGTGAATAATGATTATTAACCGAAAAATCGATTTTCGAGTTTTCATTAATAATTTTTTGTTTATAAACTTATAACAGTTACTATACACTTATTTATATAAACACTCTCTTGCAAGCTTGCTCGTGCCTAATTAAAATTCGTGACTAAAACTTAATACATAATATACCTACTATTATTATTATGTTTATTTATTTTTATCAACCAATTACACTGTAGGGAGGTAAAAATATCACAGCTAAACGCTCTGACACGTAAACTTAATTTTTGGTCGTAGATTACAAATCCATGCTTGGTTTAGCTGTATCAGGTCAAAATTCAAAGATTTTGGAAACACCCTGTATAAATTTAAACACACTGTATAAATTTAAAAAAAATCAATTTGGCTGAACCCACACATGAGTTGGGTACCCCATTTTGCCCCCCCCCACCGCTGCCTTGTTTTGCCCCCTTTCACCTCGCGTCTGCTAATTGTACAGGGTGATCCCCTATAATGTCGCCCCCCTTTAACTTTTTTATTTTAAGTGTCCCAAAAAATTTAAAAGTGTGGTTATGTAGGTACTAAAAATACTTTTTTTCTACGTATAAAAACAATTGAAAAATTGATCAATATACAGGGAAAAACAAAAAGTTTATTTTTTTTCAATGGATCACCATATATATGAATTTATTTTTCGATTCCTTGTAAAATTCTGAGCATAATTCATATAACAAACCATATACCTAAATTCAACCGTTTCTGAAAAATTCGCATTCGAAATGTTATCATTAAATGTTATTTTAAACTGTTAGAAATCAAGAAGCCTAGTATACCAAAATTTTTATTGAAAATAAATTACTATAATGACACTATGTCAATATGTCTTGTTAAATAAGTAAAAATGGCGTACTCAACTTATTATCTTAAAAATAATTTAATTATTTCAGAAACGGTTGAGTTTAGGTATATGGTATGTTATATGAAATATGCTTAGAATTTTACAAGGAACCGAAAAATAAATACATATATAGGGTGATCCATTGAAAAAAAATAAACTTTTTGTTTTTCCCTGTATACTGATCAATTTTCCAATTTTCTTTTAACGTTGAAAAAAAAGTATTTTTTAGTTCCTACATAACCACACTTTTAAATTTTTTGGGACACTTAAAATAAAAAAGTAAAAGGGGGGCGACATTATAGGGGATCACCCTGTACCATAAAATTAAAAATCCCAGAAAATTTTATGTTAATCAAACTTTGACCTCGAATAACTCTAGAAGAAATCAATTTATCGAAAAATATTAAGAGACCTTTTTTGTAGAGCGTTACATTTTATATAAGAAACTGATCATTGCCATAAGCTATTTTGATACAGATTCCAAACATAAAATTATTTTTTCCCATTTAATTATAAATGGGAAACTAAAATAAAAACAGCGACATCTTAGAGTTGAGCTGAAAGGCCCATATTTGGTGAGGATTTTTTTATATTAAATAGAAACATTTGAGAGGGTAAGAGCGAAAAAAAAAATAAATTTTATTTTTTGAAGCACCCTAATATAAATAAATAATAAGTCTATAATATAGAAAAACTTCATATTAATACTAGTTCAAAAGTCAAATTATTATTAAACTCCGTACAGAAATAAAGCTAAAATGTCATCATGTCACTTTAACCTAAAAACAATGTGACAGAATCTTAAGAAATTATGTAATTAAATGTATATAATAGTTTTTAACTCGGCGGCGAAAGCTTATTAATTGCCTCGCATACAATCTGAAATGAATGCTCGGCGATAATATGTGCTTTCTCCGCCTGGTCTATAATGTACTATATTTATTTATTTAATTTCATTATCATATTAGTGCAATAATAACTATATTTTCCTAATACAATAATGAGATACTTAAGCGTAGACAATAAATCGATAAAATAGTACATTATCTAACAGGCGGAGAAAGCGCTTATTAAAGTCGAGTTCAGCGTTCGCTGCCGAGACGCAGTCGAGGCTGCAGATCTGAGCGAGGCAGTTAATGCTTTCTCAGCCTAGTGTATACCATTTTTTAGGGGTTAATAATTCTATACTTAGATTGAAATTCTCGAGTTTGCTACATTTTTTCATTAGATTGGCGTTTGACATATGTAATATTATAGGTTTTTTTTGCACCGGTTTCCACCTAAATGCGATAGATGGACTTCTCATCCAATGTAATTTCTATGCATTTTCATTATTGTAGGGCGGTGTACATATAATAATTTCACTTTTGAACTGCGTACAAAAATAAAGTCTTTCTATATATTTTTAAGTCTTGCTATATATTTTTAAATCTTTCTATATATATATATATATAGCCTATATAGCCTATAGGCTTATGAGTGTTATAATATGAAAATTGTTATCCGCTTGAAAAAAAATCATTTTTTTACTCTATTTCATTTATATTATTTTTGCCTATGCCTTCGGAGAAAGTATCTGTCATTGACAGACTGGCATGCAATAATTGTGGAAAAATACACATGTTAGAAAGTAAGGTTAAGCCACTTAATTTTGACGCGTGATTGTAAGTTTTAATTATGTCCTTAAAGAAGGAAGGAAATATGCTATTTTTGCATGATGTGCTATCTTCGAAGAAAGTTTTGTTTGGGAGTTTCTCAGACAAACTGACTAAGGAGGACAAAGTGATAGCATGGAAGACCATCCATGAGACACCAGAGATGTATATTGGCAAAACCTCAAAAAATACACCGTGGTAAGTACTAATTTGTATAACCTTTATTGTTTAGTTCAACCTATTCAAAGTTATGGTCATCACCCGGCCAGATATTTTTTTCTATAAATACTCCTGATTGTTATTAAAATGGGATTCCCATAAAAAAATAGAATTATATATCTGGACACCCAGTGGTGCTCAGTTTAGCGTTTAGCTGTAAATTTATCTTCCCAATTGTTATCATTTGTATAAATATATTTTCAGAAAAAAATTGAAAACCGCAAAAAAACTGGCAGCGAAGGTGGGCCAGACTGCAAGTTGAATGAAACGGATAATTTAATCATTGATATCCTTGGACGTGATACCAAACTTGTTAAAGAGCTTTCTTCAAAAGAAACATGGGAAAAAACGACCTCCTCAGTTGACTAAATGGGTCAAGAAAATAAAGAAAATGAAATGCCTTCAACACCTGCCTTAGTTAACACTGTTAAGGCAAAGAAGTCATGTACAAGCGTACCAGTGCATAACGAATCTGAACTGCGAGCAAAGAAACTTAAACTCTCGTTGGAGATTATGGAAAAAGAATCCTACTTAAAAAGCCTGGAAATATTCAAACAAGAAAAGGAGTTAGGGTTGCCTCCCTCACATTTCACTGCCATATTCCATGCTGCGCAACAAGAAATACTCGTGCAAGCAGATACTGAAGTTGAAGTTTTGATATTGGCATTTGAATTATTCTTATTAAAAACATAATAATTTATACCTACTTATAATTACATATTATTAACTATCAAAATATTAAATAAAAAAGGTGGTTAAAAAGTGGTTTATGTGAAAAAATCTAGTAATGCTTGCAGTCTTCTTGCGCCTGCAGGTTGTGCATCTTCGGCATTTACTTCCCCATTTTCTTCGTTGGCGTCTGCTGCTGGAGGTTGAAGGACAAGCCGAAAATTCAGTCCTTGCAATGTTGCAGAGAGTAAAGCAACACTTGATTACTTCACAGGCAAAAAGAGTGTTTACCCGTAGGTAATTAAGACACGGGAATTTTTCCTTTAAAATGCCAAACGAGTTCTTCACAACACGCCTAGTAGACTTGTGAGCACGATTGAATCGAATGACTGCAGGGTCACCAAGATTACGGTTCGTTGGAGGGATCAGCCATTCTTTTAATGGATAGGCAGAATCGCCTAGTATAAAGCCATCAGGAATAGGTCTCGAACCATCTTGAAAACGAAGATGCAGTGTACTGTTTCTGTAAACTCGGGCATCGTTAACACTGCCTGGCCACCGTGCACTCACGTAAAAGAATTTGCAGTCAGGTCCACAAACAGCCATAACATTTAAATAGTGATCTCCATGTCTATCTACATACTGCTCTTCGTTTTGTAATGGACTATCTATATTAATAAGTGTTCCATCCACACATCCTATGACTAAAGGCATTCTTGCTAATCGGGAAAACCGAATAACCACATTCTGAATGTCATTTGGCCAGTTAACAATTTGTGCAAATTTGATATCATTTACAGCCCTCACAACAGCGTGAACTGATCTTCAGACACTTGCTTTTGATATGCCATGCATATCAGCAACTCCATGGTATTGACCTCCATTGCCTAGCCAATGGAGAGCTGCACACAATTGAACTCTTTCTGACAGGGCCTCACTTCTTGGCATGTTGAAGTATGTGCCCTATGTCTGCAAGAAGAGATTCCATGTTGACTGATGACATTCGAAATCTCTCATTGAACTCGTAAAAGGTGACAAAATTTAAATTTGTTCTTAACCTAAACGTCCGAGGTCTTCGATGACGGCGTGGTTGTTAAGTAATTCATCTTCAGAGGATGATGATTCCCACATTATACTTTTTAATATTTGACACCACAAATACACAAATAAATTGATTTTATAAACCTCTAGATGTGGGTGAAAATTTTTGCTTATTTTTACCAAGTTGTAACTTGTGACAATACCTAAAACTACAAGAGTAATTCTATAAAAACGTTACTTGTAAGTAGTGAAAATTCGCTGGTTGTTACAAGTCTTGTAACTTTGTCTTTGTGAAACACTAGTACTACTGATTTATTACAGATTGGTTAAATTTTACTGGTGACTTTGTAACTTGTTACTTTTGTAAAACGGGCCCCAGGAGGCATTTTCGGACATCTATTTATAGCAACTTTTTCTTTAATTTTTACGTATAGTCACCCTCCGAATTAAATTAAGGTTATTTCCGGACACCCTGTATAGGTATAAGTATTAATATTAGGGAAATACCTTAATATTTTCATCTAAAGGCGGAGCTCGAGCACTAAATTTTCTACATGAAGGCACCGGTATTCTTTTTAACTGGACATTGTTGCATTCACTGTCCCCAGCCCCATCTTTTGGAGAATATAACGGCATTATTACTTTATCGGTCATGCTTTTCAGAAATCAGGCAGAAACTTTTTAAAATGTGTCAAATTTTTAATAAAACTGTTTGACATTTGTTATTTTTTGTTACCATGAAGAAATTTATTTTAACGATACCATATACAATACATGGGCGTTTCTCTGTAAACTGGGCAACTCATTGTCTCAAGCTAATATTGTTTAGAAAAATAACAGATCATAAATATTTCGTAGATAAATTCAAAAGATAATAACCTAATCTACCTATGCTCGACGTTCAAAATCCAATTAAATAAACTTTAATGTATCAAAATCGTTTTTATAGTCCTTAAAAACCAGTCCCCTGACGTGTCACCAAAGCAAAATGGTCACTTCAGACTAAATTAATTAAAGACAGTAACTATTGGAATCAACCTAATTGTTTAATTATTCAACCAATATTGTTTGCTTGTTACTGTGACTTATTTATTTTTTATAATTATTATTTTGTAATTCTAAAAAAGTCATCTAAACTTTGTCTCCGGATTTTATAAACAGTCCCCTGTATAGATTTTTCAGAAAATGCTCAATGTTTTCCAAAGTAATAGGACTATTTTTGGTTCATCTGCCGTATACTAATAAATAGACCGATATTTATTCCTCGAATAACATTTATTAAATACAACAAAAATATAAGAAAAAAACTTGCCTAGACAATTTCTTACTTCAAGTTGCCCAGTTTACAGAGAAACGCCCACATACAATACTGCGATATTATATAAACAGAATTCAATTCAATTCAATTCAATTTATTTAGATCATTATACATTTTAATTTTTTTACAAAAGATGGTGACCCGCCTAAGCTTTCGCTTGTGTGCGGAGTCCTAATTAACTAATACAATATTTATAAAGATATATGTTTTTGATTGAGAATTTCACACATAAAAAATACACAAATCTGAATGAGGGGGGAAGTGTACTTTTAAAATGTAATATGCTAAAGTGTTTTAGAATCTACTCATGTGGAATAAAATGTGAAAATGGTCTTAAAAAATAACATGCTTAACATGAGGACATTTATTAAAATAACTGTTTCTAATATAAAAAGCATTAGTTTTTTTAATTTATGATAAATTGTATTATTATTTATATGTTTATATAAAATAATAATATTTTCCCAGAAATGATAAGTATTATTATACCATTGATTAATGGCCACTGCACCCACAATCCATTGTGACTGCACCGTAAGTTTAACAGTGGTTTTATTTTTCATAACTGGCTTGCACCGTAAATTAATCCTTCTTTAAATACCTCTAAACTACTGTTAAAATAAACCCCCAATTTCGGTGGTTTTAATTACTTTAATCCACCGTTAACGATTTATAACCTCAATAGTACTAGTCATCGGCATTCAAAATCTTTTTTTTTTTCAAAGATATTATTTATTGCAACAGTGTTGGCATATGGCTTAAGATTAAAGAAAGAGTCATTTCTTTTACATCCTTTTTATTGTTAATTTCCTGCTCTAATTGTTTTAGCCCTATCCGTTTCTTTGTTTTCAATGATACCCTTGTATCCACAAGATTATGATTTTTTTCGAACCACAGATGATAAAGAATCGAACCACAGATTATAAAGAATCGAACTCTTAACGTCAAAATATATTTGCGTCACAATTAAGTATGAAGTTAGTTATTAGCACCCTGCCCACCCAATCTATCCCTTGTCTTTGATTAGCACCAATCTTTTCCATTTTTAGTCAAATTCCCTAGATCACTAGTTAAATTTTAAACCATAGTAAAAAAATCACGGTGCAAGATTTTGGACATTACATTTTAACTTGTCAGTTTATTTAACTGATCAGTTAGAGAAAAGGGTGCAAGTGGCCATAAAGACTTTATACCTTAAACCTTTTAGGTTTTTCCTAATATTTAACATTATTTTGAGAAGAAGAAATTATTTGAAAGAAACATTAAAAAATAATAATATGTAGGTAATTATTAAAACATTTTTTTTACTTATTAAATAGGGACCTTCCTAATCTTATACTTAAATACATAGATACTTGATCAGTTTAGTTTATTATTATAATAATTATTATTATTATTATTATTATTATAGTCCTTCGGAGGGGACTTTAAGCATGCGGTCCGTTCCTACCCCTAACCCGCAAAAGCCATTCAGTTGGCTTATGGGACTTCTTAAGAAGTAAGGGTGGAACTAAAAGAGCACTTTTGTATATAAACTTTTTTTTGTAATTAATGATTAATAAGAGATACCTAACAGTTAAATAGGTCGTTTTTACATAATACATATGTAAAGTTACCTACCTGCCTGTATTTTACGGTTTACGGTATTATATTGTTTTTGATATTTTCATAAAAAAATTTAAGTTGTTACACTTAATATTAAAATAGATTTAATTTTATGATACATCCTCTACTTAAAAATGTTTTTCTTGTGTAAGTATGCCTTAGTGTCTAATTTGTATGTAAAATGCATTCCTCGAGGCGATGACGTCAATAGAAATAAAATCCCTGCTCTGGTACGCTGGTGAAAGTACCATTGGTCAAAATGTGTAGTAATTACTACAAATGAAATACGGGGGTCGGAATTTCCAAAATCGATAATTTCGAAAATTTAAAATAAAATGTAATGGTACAATTTTACAAGAGATGTAAGTATGCCGATTGCGTTATAACGCTGCGAGTCGCGTAATTGCCTTACCTACATCTCTACAATCATTCAACGGTACAACACTTTTCTTACGAACGCCATATAGACGCGTCTAATGTTTTTTTAGTATTAGAAGCCAATTTTATTTCACATTTTACCTGAAATCTGACAACTGTCAAGTGGTTTTAACCTCACTATTAATAAATGTAACTTTCTTAATTCAGAAACCTTTTAACACAGAAAGGTCAGTTTTCATTCAAGTTTCGCTTTGCAAATAAAAATATTTATTTTCTTAGCAAAGACGCCATACTGAAGGTGACGCCATACTGAAGGTGACGCGTCACCTTCAGTATGGCGTCTTTGCTAAGAAAATAAATATTTTTATTTGCAAAGCGAAACTTGAATGAAAACTGACCTTTCTGTGTTAAAAGGTTTCTGAAAAAAGAAAGTTGCATTTATTAATAGTGAGGTTAAAACCACTTGACAGTTGTCAGATTTCAGGTAAAATGTCAAATAAAATTGGCTTCTAATACTGAAAAAACATTTCTTTGTGTTCGTCGTAGAATAAACATTTTTCAAACTCGGGCTAATGCAGACGGCCTCGCGCAACTTTAGCATATGAACTCTATGCCTCACTAGCATGAAAAAGACTCAACCCTTAAAATAAATAACTATTATCTACGACTACATTAATTTGTTTTACCTTGTTATTAAAAATTTTTATTTTATTTATTTATTTATTTATTTATTTAATATTTTTTTTTACACTGACAGCTCTGACAAATATTTACTTAATAACGTTAGTAACATACAAATATTTCCTTTTACCACAAAGATCAAATTAAACGAATTGTGATTGGTCAGTCAAAAATCGAGGGTCCACAACTATTTTTTTTAATAGTACCTAACATCATTTTTAGGTTAGGTTAAACTGACAAATGACATTTTAGCTTCATTATTCTACGTCGGAGTATAATAATTTTTATTCTAAACTAGTATTAATATGAAATCATTTTATATAGACTTATGTTAATAGATGCATCTGTTTTATAGATTTATGTGTTAAAACATGAGAATTGTCACACGCTTAAAAAAAATTACATTATAGACCAGGCGGAGAAAGCAGTAGATTGTGTGCGAGGCAATTACCCACTAAGCAAGAAACGTTTAAATAACGTTGGTCAACGTTAGCAGAGAGTATCAAAATGAACGTTACTTTGTATTGTTATACTGACGTTCATACAATTCAGTAAATTAATGGTGTTTTCGAACACATTGCCAGTGTGTTGTGTCAACGTTGATAATATAACGTTTTTTCGGAAACGTTGAGTAACTGTTAATAGTGTAGTGGTACAGCAATGTTATCCATTGCTGCGTTAGGAGAACGAATTAATTACAACGTTAAATCTTGTGCCATTAAGGCAACGTTAAATGTTATAAGTACGTGAACGTTTCATATGACTACGTTAAGATAACAACACAGAAGTTCTGTGACAGAACATAACCTCAAAGCGCAGTCTATCGTTAGCGTGCATAATTGATGCAGTGCAATTTTTACTAAAATAATTAATGGGAAGTGCAATCAGTGTTAGGTTGGTTTTTACGTTTCAAATCTAGATGTGGAAATTTTGGTAGGTAAGTGCCTAAATATGTATATATTAAAAACTATTGTAAACACTTTGCCTCTGTGGTTTGCCGGCTCGTGCAGTAACAAAATGGCGATGGCCTCTCAATCTCAATTAATTTGCTTTAACATAAATTGTAGTGTTAATAATTATCTTTATATTATATATCTTTATATTCTTTATTTATAAGGTTCATTCAAAGATAATTATTAACACTACAATTTATGTTAAAGCAAATTAATTGAGATTGCAAATTATAATTTGATATTTATAGTCAGATACCTATATTTACAAAAATTTATATTCCAGCGATTTTAAATATTTCATTCTTTATTTTTAACGGGTTTAGGTACTTTTTCATAAAAAAATAGTTTAAAACAATTAAATAGGTACCTGTTTAACCTTATTATTTTGGGTAATATTTTCTTATTATTTTGGGTAATATTTTCTTATCAGTGGTACCTACTATGCAAATTAAGCACCTTTACTTAATTTGTTTTAACTTGCATCAAGTCTGAAATTGCTATGTTTAGTTTTAGATCTCAGCTTATTATCGTTACCAGGAAGGAGTTAGTTTAAGCCAAAATTAACATACATTTTTTATCCAAAAGCAACAAAGGCATGGGCAAGGGCAAGGACAAAAACAAGTGCAACAACAACAAAGTCATTCAACAGCAGGTGTGTACCTATATATAATATAAGCTAATATATATTAATATATTTAAGCTAATATATATATTATACTTAGTTAAATTTAATTGAATTGTTTAATAAGGTGGTGTTTTATACCAATATTGGCATTATTTTTATTTCACTGCGTCCGACGTTTATTATCAAAATTAAGATTGCGATTAAACGCATCTATACTTCTGTCAATGGTTACGAACGCCTGACAGTGAAAATCCGGGACAATTTTATTGGACTAAAAAGGCACTATTTTCAAATAGATTTACTATCCTAGGTTAGGTTTGTCAGGAGCAACCTCGTAAATATATGTAAATGCGCCAAACCTAGGTTGGTGGCAGCTGCCACCTTTCGCCCTCGACATCAGCGATTTTGACCAAACTTGGAATGTTTGGTCAAAATCGCTGATGTCGAGGGCGACAGGTGGCAGCTGTTCAGTTGTATAATACAACTTGTATATTAATATACAAAATTAAAAATGTCAATATGTCCGGTATATACCTCGTATATATACAAATTTGTATATATACGAGGTATATACCGGACATATTGACATTTTTAATTTTAATTTAGATTTGTTTATTTCTGTTAGGTATATACCTAGTGGCGCCTTTTGCCTCAATAGCTTTGTTAAAGTATAAGTATAAGAAATATTTAAGTTAACAGAAATAATTATTGTTTTTGTCAGCTTAAGCTATAGCTTAAATTTATAAATTTCTTTTTTTTTGCAGGTGGTGTTGAAACTAGCTATCCGGAAGAATCTGCTATGGAGTGGTTTCGTCAAGGCCATCAACGGGTATTGAAAAAATTATAAAAGAAGAAGATTTTTTACAAGTAATGTCGAAAGAAGTAAAAATAACAAGTTCTTTTTAAATCTATATCTTTGTTTGTCTTTCCCGCCAAGAATTGGCATCCAGAGCTGCGTTAATAAAACAATTAATTTCAACGTTTTACTAACGTTCATTTAAAAACAGTAAATTAACGTTTAACTTTAACGTTACACCAACGCATCAGTTAATAGCACCTGTACGGCACGGTTTAACGTTGTTTCAACGTTGACGTTGCAATGTAACATTTAAACGTTCATGAGGCGGACATTAACCGTTGTTGTAATGTTTAAGTGACGTTAATGTTACCCCCCAGTTAACGTTACAGCGTTACTGTTAACATCGCTGCAACGTTCGCCCAACAGTATTTTGCTTAGTGGGTAAGGTTTTGCCGCTTGGTTTTATATCAGAGCTGTACCAAGAAAAAGTACTAAGTTTTAAGTACAAGTTTTTTTTAATAGGAATCAAGTACCAGTACAAGTATAAGTAAAGAAGGAAATACTTAAAACATTAAGTAAATTTACTTGAATTATCCAAATTTAACTTCAAGTACCATATTTCACGAAAATCAGAAAATCAAGTTTAAGTATTTAGTTAAACTTGCGAACTTAAAAGGATATTTAAGTAAAATTACTTTAAAACATAACGCACATGGGCGAAAACAGTGTCATAAGTCGAAAAAATTGAATTTTGGGGTTTTTAGTGCATTAAGTGTAAAATTACTCATAGTTTATGCTGCAACAGTGGCAAAAAGATATTTTTGAAATTAATCCCTAGATGGAGACTTGTGTCTGTTTGCAATTTGTATAATCCCTATCATAATTTTCATCAACAGTATCATAAGTAAGTTGGCTGTAAGTTGTGAAAGTAATTTTGTTAGCGTAGGTTAGTAGTAAAATTAAAGTTGTCAAAAATAAAAGAATGAATAAGTGAAGCTCCTCACCTTAAGGCAAACGGTCGTGTGTCTAGGGTCTCGTTTAACGCGTTCGTACTTTCATAGTGCTACCACCGCTATCAGTGTTCAAATTCATAAAATTAAATGATTCTACACGTGATCTAACAAAACCAAGTGCAAAAAGGGTGCAAATTGCGTGTGGATTCACGTAAAAAGGGTGTAAATGAGGTGATTGGATACAACGAATAATTTTTCCTGGATTACCAAAACAGAAACAACACGGGCTAATAGTTGGCTGTCGAGGTTAAGGAATAATTTCACAACACCTGCCTGTCAATGCACCTGAAGTCAAAGTCTGCATAAACCGGATAAGTAAACCTACCAAAATTGGATGACCTTAATAATACTTAAAACCTAAATTTTAATGCGAAATTCGCAACCGTAACTTATAGAGAACTCCACGAGGTAAAAATTAATTAGTCGCCAAAAGTTGACATAACAGCAAGCATGGCCAAAGAACTCATAAATAAGGGCTTACATAAGCAGTCTTTAATCACTCAAGTTTAAATAAACGCTAGGAAAAAGAAAATCATCCTAAAGAAAAAACATCTGTAGATTACTAAGCACATTTAAGGGAAACATAAATTACGTTCTATGCGAAATAATAAACAACCGCACAGTGGGGTGCAACCTTATCGATAGTCAGCAACCTCGGAATCCGACTCGGGCAGACACGGACACATACGAACAGGAAGTACTTCAAGACCAGATAAGTCCTAGCAGCGTACTAACCAACGGAGCCCCATTCATGAACCAAAATTAAATGGGTTAATTACTAAATCCCTGGTTGAGGGGGACTCCGGATTGTACTTAGTTTTGGATCAGTTCAATGTCCCTCAAAAACCAAAATGTTTTCCCTCCTTGTCTGCACTCCACTAGCCTAAATCGGGCGTATGGCCCGGCGACAAAATTCCGGGAGTGACCTTCGACACTGTCATCCACGACCTCCTAGACGAGATTTACCAGCCGGGGTAAAAATTCGGATCCACCAAACACAGGCAATGCTGTGCAGTGGCGAAAAATCAGTGTAAGACGTTGCCGATGGGGCCAGTCATAAGTTCCTCATATTCTTAATGAACAATAAAAGAATAAATAATTTAAAAATTGATCAACACATTTTTAGCAATACAGACATATCTGCAAAATTCTTGCACATATTTTCAGCAACACAGACATATCTTCAAAATTGATGCACACCTTCTACGGCAATACAGACATATCTACAAATAGCTCTTATTCAAAAAGAGTATTTTTTAAAATCTAATTTTTAACTGGCTCAGAATCTTAGTGTGCTTCCTTCTTTGCAAAGAAAATACTGTAAGTTTATATAATTTTACAAATATGTTAGAATTTTGTTATTCAAAAATCTTTGACGGTCATTATCTCGGAATTAAGGTTTTACCATTGAGTAAAGTGTGTTCTTTACTCAATGGTTTTACTACTTATGTCACTGTTGTCGCCCATGTGCGATAGTTTAAGTAGGTACTTTTTTGTTTTAAGTAATGTTCGGAATAAACTATAGTTTATAACAAATTAAATTATTGCTTATCGATAAACTTAATAGGAGATTTTCAGTATAGGCATACAATGATAAAAAATGGGACAAATAAACTGTGTAGCTAATACTTTTTATTAATAGTGAATATTAGGGTGAGCCAAAAAAACTAACCTATCGGATTTATGGGTTAAAATGAACCTACATACCGAGAAAAAAATTTCCCTGCAAGGCAAAATTTTTTGCTCAATTTTAAAAGGTGTCGGTGAGCATTCTCAGCTTTCCATTGAAATAACACGTAAAAAAATATTTTTTCATTAAAAAGACTATAACTTTTGAACCGTTTGAGATAACATTTTTTACGTCGCGGATTCTTGTAGAGCATAAAATTTCCCAAAGAATCTATACCAGGATTATTTTTTTTTTAATCAAAAATTCGTATGTTTGAAAACTTTGAAAAGTGTAAAAAATCACTAAAACTGCAGTTTCAAGTATTTAAATTCTCAGTAAAACAGCTCTGTTTTATATACTATTTTTTTAAGCATTTAATTAAATAATTTACTATAATTTTGTCACATCACTTTTAAGTTAGGTTCAACTGACATTATGACATTTTAGCTTTATTTCTGTTCGGACTTTTGAAATAGTATTAATATAAAGTGTTTCCATGCACTTATGATTGTTATAATCAGAGCTGCAAGCTCTCAGAAAACTTAAATCGTTTTTTTGATTTAAATCGTTTTAATGACTTAAGTCATTTGGTAATAAGTCATTTCTCTAAAACTGACTTAAGACTTAAAATTTAAGTAATTTTCAAAATGATTTGTGACTTAAATATTTTTTTCAAAATAGAAAAAACTTAAGTCATTTATAAATCAGTACATACGATTTAAGTCAGATAGAAACGATTTAAGTCAAAAAAAGATTTAAGTCTTTTTGAAAAAGATTTAAGTCTTTTTAGAAAATATTAATATTAACAGCGGCATTTTCTTTTGAACTGCCAGGGGTTCACGCGGCAGCAGATCAAAAACTCCTTTAATTTCCTACCTACAATTTTTACCGCTAGAGGATAAAAAAAACCGCCGCGTAAAGTTAGCTTTTTGGAACCGTTTGACGGCTACATTAAAAAATGTCCTGTCTAAAATGAATTAAAAAAAGTGGGGATTTATAATTTTGTTATTTTGTTTGCCAACATTCGTCATGTTCGTGCGTAGTTATGTCTAATTTGTGATTATTAGTGCAAAGTGAAAACAATCTGAGCGGTCGTGAATCGAGAGTTTGGAACTTCCCATCATTACTCCCTTAAGGGAGGAATTTTTTTTTCTAGTTGGATGTTGAACCAGCTAACAAAAGTTAACAAAGCAACAAGTCATCAGTTTTTGAAATACAGCGATTTTAAGAAAAATGCTTCAACTTTTATTTATTTTAACAGAGTTTGAATCTATTACCGTTTAGAAGTTACCCATTTATGTATATAAAAAAGTAGCCTCCCTGTATGTCTACTCTACTAAAAAAGGTGGTTTAAGTTTTTATTTTTATTGTCTAATATATACTCAAAAAATGTGTTTTAAGTTTTTATTTTGTTTGTAAGTGTTCTGAAAATAAATCGTTTTAAATTCTTAACATAGTGGTTTATTATCATCTGTATCTACAATAGATTAATAATATCAGTATCATTAATACCATAAAATTATTATTAACATTTAAAAAATCGTTGTATTGTAATTATTTTGATTTAAATCACAATTTTTGATTCAAGTCATTTTATTGACTTAACTCTTAGATCACGATTTAAATAAAAAATATAGACTTAAGTCATAAAAACGACTTAATAAAGGAATTAAGTCATAAGATGACTTAAATCACTTTATATTGATTTAAGAATTTGCGAAAATGACTTGGCTTGAAAGAAAATGATTTAATTCAAAGACTTAATACTTAAATCATTTGAACTTTATCTTAGAATTGACTTAAGATTTAAATCATTTTGATTTTAGAATTGACTTAAGACTTAAGATTTAAGTCTTTTTAAAACTGACTTGTTGCAGCTCTGGTTATAATATAAAAATTATTGTATCTACTCCTACATTGACGAGCTGTGACTTTATGGCGTTTTAGTCACGGGCCGAAGTTAGCAACAGTGGCTTTTGGGCATTTTTATCACGTGCTTTATTATAAATTGCGAAAAAGTGAGGTTAAATTCGTCAAATGTCAAATATTTATGGATTAAAATTGGCTTTAAATTTTTATTTCTGTTCGTCTTAGATAGTTATATAAACTTCTCTGGACACTCGTTTTTATTAAACACTCGCTCGCAAGCTTTGCTCGTGCCTAATATAACTCGTAACTAAATTGGCGTTTATAAAACTTGATACATAATATACTATTAAGTCAGGACCAAGCCGTGCCGGGGGTGCAAGGGGTGCATGGCACCCGGGCGGCAAAATATCATCAAAAAAATTGTATCAAATTATCAAGAATAAAAAAGCCACCTTGCAATATGCAAAAAACTTTCTAAAAATCACTTGCGTTTTATTGATGTCGGCGTTTCAAGGAATCATCGTTTTTATTCTACACATAAAAACAATGCCAAAATTGTGCTGTCAGGCGGCAATGATAAAAAAGACATAACCGAACGCGCGATAGCCACAAAAAATGATGATGACAATTTTCTTAAAGCCCGGTTTATATATAAACCTATAAATCTATAGATTGCCGCCCGCCCGCTTCTCTTTCCGTCCGTCCGCTTCGAGTTCGTCAAGTTTCATGTTTTACGGAAGCGGGCTTACGGGAAACCATATTGTTTACAAGCTGAACTGTTAAGTTAAAGCATAATTTCTTCCAAATTGACGGCTGCGTATTTCAGCAATTTTTAGTTTTTTTATTAACTTGAGGCAAATAGGATGCAAACATAGTAGTTTCTTTGGTCTTTTAATGCGTTTAAGTTAAAAACTAGTTAATGATTTAAAAGGCTTCTTTCCGAATTTATTTGTAGCTTTAAGAATATTTTTGACGATGCCAGTTACTGTTGCCCATGGAGAGCGGTCATTTTCGAAATTAAAACTAATTAAGACCTATTTAAGATCCAATATAAGTCAATTCAGGCTTTCAAATTTAGCAATTATAAGTATTGAAGAAGATATTTCTAACAACTTGGATGTAGGCGTCTTGATTAGGGAATTTGCTATTAAAAAAGCGAGAAAAGTAGATTTTAGTTTTTTAGTTTAGTTTAATTATTTTTTTTTTTCCTGAATGCATTTTTATTTTATTCTTTTATGTATTTGTTAATAAATACTTTCTTATTTTACTATAAAATTTGTTATATGTTTATTGAGAATGATAAATTATGAACTCCTTCCCTACCGACAACCTAATTTTTTACATTAATGGGGGCGGCAAATTTAATTCTTGCACCCGGGCGGCAGATACCCTAGGCTCGGCCCTGTATTAAGTTTAGAAAAAATGGTATATTTTTCCTGCTTAGCCATTTGTGGGTGTTCTGCCAGGCTAGCGGTAGAAACACCTACCCAAGTAGCACAACTGGTTAAATATTTATTATTTATTATATAATTATTTATAATAATATTTATTTATAATAATAATTATAATTAGTATTATAAGTAAATTTTTGAAACTTTTTTTTGAAACAGTTAGTTGATTTAATTTACTATTGACATTTTTTAAACTAACTAATTATGAACAAAAAAATAACCCTTTAAACCAACTGGTTGGTATTACATCAAGGTAAATTCGAAGGTTACGTCTTAGTATAATTTATCTATTAAAACAAATTTATTGTTTTTCTATTGTCAATAAAGTACCCCAAGTTAGGTACATTGTTTTTTCTGTTATAGGAAACTACTAAGCTTTAATTAATAACATCCATAAGATATTAATATTCAGAGACAAAATTTTAATTTAAAGATCTCTAAACAATTCATATACAGATAAACATATTAAGTAGTTAAAATAAACTTAAACCGGTTAACTTTCATACTTTAATTCTGGGTTAACTAAAGAGTTAAGAAAGTACGTAGTTAAAAAGGGTAAAATAAACCTAAATATTAACGTATTTTTAACCAAAAGGTAAATTAACCAAAAAGTTAACGTTAATCTAGCCATAATTTAATTCTCACTTATTACAAAATAACGTTAATTTAACGAACAATTTTACTTAAATGAATTAACAATAACGTTAATTTAACCAGCTGTGCTACTTGGGTACCTGCTTGTCCCTATGGAGACGGTAAAATTTAACTTTAGTGTAAAATGATCATGGTACAAACAAATAGTTATTTGTTTTACAAGTGTTGAAAAGCGACTTTTTCATGCAAGTGTTTAAGTTGCTCACAAGGCCTTCAGGCCGAGTGTGCATTAACACGAGCTTGAAGAAAGCTTTTCTCACAAGTGAAACACAATGTTTTTCTACGAACCTTTTATTTTTATTATATTCAAATATTCAAATATTTACAAAACAAAATAACCTAAAAACGTGTTTGACAGATGTTAAAATTCTCTCATCTTATTCTTTTAATTTTTAAGGTATAAGTTACTTAAAATCAATAAACTTACCTTATCAATTTAAATAAATGCACTAAAAATTAGAATTTATTATACAAACACAATTAATTGTGTTCAAAATGATATTTAGATATACATATACAAATACAATAAAAAATTTGAAACGAATGTTATTTCAATTTCTTTTCACACAGACCTGTCACTTTTCACATAGAAATGTCACTTTACATTCGTGTTTTGCCTTGCCAATGAAAAGATTTATTTTCTAAGCAACGATGCCAATACGAAATTTGACTTTTACATAGTGGTCGTAGAAAAATATTTGTCTTAATTATGCAAAAAAAAAATATGAAAAATAATCAAGGTAATAAACCAAGAAGTTTAATTTTATTATAAAACCTAACTAAAAGAAATATTAAAAATTTAAAATGGTATAAAATCTGTATAATTTGGATTTTTTAAATGAAATTTGAAATTTGTGGATAAATAATGGTAAATAATAAATTGCACCAATTAAATTTATATTATATTTATTGGGGGCGCCATGGGGCCGGTACGGCAGAGCAAAAAGTTTTTTTTTTTGCAAACTTCAATTTAAATTCTGCTTGCGCAAAAATTGTGTTTAATCTTAAAATTAAACAGTAATTATTTAATTGACCTACTTTGGACATCTCATCTAACACACCGCTTCAGCAATAACATAACAAAATACATCCTTCTAACGTTAAGATGTTTGTAAAATAAGTATTTAAAATAAAATATTCCATTTGTATTTACATTTTTAAAATTAAAGTCAGTATTAACAAGACTATTGTGTTTTACTCAACCACCCACTAGTTTCCAAGCCTTAACTGGAGCTAGTGGCACATTATTACAAGGATCCAGGATCACAATTAAGATCCTACTCTTTTCATGGTCCTTCGAACCCTAAAATTGTACCAGTCCAATCCAGAATTAGTGCAATTTCATATCCAGAAAATATTCACGAAGTGTCACAACTTAAGATGTCGAACACAAACCCAAAAATGAACGAGCTGGTGGCCAAACAACAGGTCACTGGGAAGGCCATCCTTCAACTCTACAGCAACATGAAGAAAGATTCGACCTCAAGAAAGTCAACTGAATACTTTAAACGCCGCACTGAGGCGTTGAACGAACATTGGGCAAATGCGAAACAAACTCATGCCGAGATTATTAAAATCAAAAAATCATCTAATGAATATTGGACATCAGAATATTATAAACAAATCGAAAAGTCGTATCGAGACTGTTATAGGTACATTCAGAACTCAACAACATGTATTAACGAATCCAGCGAAGACGAAGATACACGAGTAAAATACCAGATGCAACACATACAGACCATAGATAGGTACGAAATTCTGTCTGAAAAATTAGTTAATCAATGCAAGTAATAGTATCAGCACATTTTGAAATCGGAGCCGACGACACACTACGTTAGTCATTGTATTTCACGAACAACACGTATAGTATATGTCGTATACTGCAGTTTTTCCAAGACCAACATAAGATAATTAATTGCCCAATAAGAGAAATTAGAGAGAAAAAATGTGTGCATTAATTGCCTATGGCATGATGCAGCTGCAAAATGAACAGAAAAAAGATGTACAGTGTGCACGAGACGTCGTCATACGCTCTTGCACTCTGAAAAGACGGAACAGAAAACCCAATCAAAGATGGACAACCAAAAAAACAAGGCAAGCAACTACGTGGGTATCTGAGTCCAATAGTACTAGTAGTAACCGCACTCATTAAAGCCACAACAGTGAGTGGAGGTGTAGAGTATGCACGAGTTCTCATCGATCATCTCAAGCATCCTTGATCACGGAAGAAGCAGCAACCCTCTTAGCCCTTCCAAGGCAAAAGGTATCCACAGACCTATTAGGAGAGGGAGACATAAAAACATCAAGCCAACAAGTGACACTTACTGTACCCAAGAATCCCGAGTACATTTAAGCTGACATCAAACCTCCTAGTGCTACCCAAACTAACAAGGGCGCTTCCAGAAAAATGTTTTGATATAGAACAATGGCAGAACAAAGTATTGGCTGACCCAACGTTCAACAAGATGGGACCCATAGACATTCTCCTAGGAGCTGAAGAAGTGGCGAAAATACTACTGGACGGAGTGCACAAAACAGCAAATGGATTTCTTGGCCAAAACACGGAATTTGGATGGATAGTGTCCGTGGAAAATCCTAGTCAAGAATCTAATATAAATCTGCTTTAAAGCTTTTGGGATTTATAAATAGTCAGCATGACCGCCAGATACGAAGAAGATGAACAACTGAAAAAATTCTGGGAACTTGAAGAAGTGACATCCGACCGCATTCTGAAGAAAGAAGACCAAATAGTAGAAGATTACTTCTCCGAAAATACAAAGAGAAACCAAGATTTTTGGTCAGAATACCCTGAAAAAAGGACGATCTAGGATCCTCCAGACCTCAAGCCATGGCACGTTTTCTACAACTAGAAAAAAGACTATCAAGAAATGAGTGGCTGAAGAAAAAATACACCAAATGTCTACAAGATTATTTGGATATGGGACACATGAAGAAAGTTTCGTCCATAGATGAGGGAATGGGAAAATATTATCTCCCTCATCAAGCCGTCATCAAAGAAACAAGTACCACAAGCAAATTACGAGTTGTCTTTGACGCGTCCTATAAAATTATAGAATGCCTTCCTAGCTAGGAGTAGGAGGAAAACTACAGCATTCATTGTTAAAATAAAGTGAAAAACATCCAATAATTCTATCCTACAAACACCATCTGACGACATTAATCATCAAGGAAAAATCTTCACGGAGGAAATCAAATGACTAGCCTATGTCAGAAGAAGATTCTGGATAGTAAACGCGAAAAAGGCGGTGAAATTCATTATCTCCAAATGTACAAAATGCATAAGGTTTAAGGCACAAACAGCTCAATAACTGATGTGGCAACCTCAGGTCAAAAATCTTACAAAGGTTATGTGGCCATTTTTAACTGTCTACCAACAAAAGCAGTTCACATGGAAGTCGTCAGTGACATGTCATCTGAAGCGTTCAAGGCCTCCTTCCGAAGATTTATCGCAAGGAGAGGGCCATGTGCTCATGTGTACAACGGAACATCGTTTGTGGGAACTCAACGGCTACTAGAGGAACAGATAAGGAGAATGCTTTTAAAGTCAAACGTAGAAAACCGACTAGCAACTATTGGAATACAATGGCATTTTATCCCACCAGCAGCACCGCATTTCGGCGGAATATGGGAAGCGGCCATCAAATCGATGAAACATCATTTTGAAAGAATTGTTGGCGAAGCCACCCTTACGTTTAAAGAAATAACCTCACTATTGTGCCAAATAGAAGCATGTCTGAACTCCTGACCTCTGTGCCCATTGACAGACGATATCAACGATTCAGGCGCACTAACACCAGGGCATTTCTTGATTGGGAGAGAATTAATGACATCAGCAAATCCAACGTCAGCAGACGTAAGTGACAATCTAAAGGACCGTTGGAATTTGATTAAAAAGATGAAAACGGACTTTTGGAAAGTATGGTCGGCAGAATACCTTCATGAACTTCAAAAGAGATATAAATGGAAATTTACTGAGGGTAACATGGTACCGGGTGACATGGTAATCATAAAAGAAGACAACATGACTCCGTCAAAATGGCCATTAGCAAGAATAAAGGAAGTACACCCGTCAAACAACAACCTCACACGAGTTGTCACGCTTCGGAAAACGGCCCATACACAAACTCGTTCCCCTTCCAATGGAAAACAAGGCAGAAACGGTGAACAAAGCTAAAAAAGGGATAGTTAATAACACATGTGGGTGGAAAGTTGTCCTAGTCACTGCTATCCTATTGTGGCGGTACAACGAAAGAATCAACTGAATTATACAAGGTAGACTATCCCAATCCAGGAATGTACATTGAGCACATAGGGCACGCACAAGTAAACAGAGGGTCCTTTAAAATAGGATTGCAAATTAAAAAAACCGATTAGGACAGTGGGATAAAGCAGTTTCAACAAGTCATCAAAAACATGTCGCAGCTCTGTACCAAATTAGCATTCCTCACAAATGAAGTAAAATGTTCTTCTTTGGCACAGCATTTAGAAGAGAAAAAAGGACAACTACAATGGCTAAAAAACGGACTACAAAAATCACCACCAAACAACGAACAACAAAAAAGAGGACTTCTAGGAGATATGCCAACATCAGTCTTTGGAGTCAACGACGAGGTTTACCGCGACATCGACTCGGATAAATTCCAACACGAACTAATACGTCAAACAAAAATAATGCTTTAAGCCCTGTCACGATTTAATGATACCGAAAAAAACAACTGGACAGATTCAAGGAAAAAATGGATCAAAATATGAATAGACTAAACGAGATGAGTATGTGGTACAATACAATAAATATAAATAAACTCGAAATACATCTACTAGCAGCATACTAACTCGCACTAAATTACCTAGATGAAGAAATCGAAAGGTATAATAACCTGCTAGATCTTCAGTTTAACAACGATAATTTGTATGCCTTCTGTACACCAGCAAGGACAGAGGAATTGATTAAAACAGCCTCAAAAAATTTACCCACAAAAATCCACATCATTAGCCACACGATCATCAAAACAGAAGTTCAACACAGCAGCGAAGACATTCACGTATTTGGATACTTTTCGAAGGCAGAAATCGATAAATACATGATGATCAAAGCAACTCCCACACCCCTAAAAGTAGAAAACGACAGATATTGGCTCCTCGACGTACGAAACAGCATCCTGGCCGTTGACTATAACAATCTTGTGCTTCGAGATTAGCGATGACGACTTGAAAATGGCTGTAAAAAGCGGAAAAAACCGGTACATCTGCTCTCCTGGCATAATCCACAGCATCGAAAACAGCATTGTGTAATCGATAAAATATATCAAAGAAGCGACAACACGACATGTGAGGATAAAGAACAAACATTTCCTACAGCAATTTGGAGACAGATGTACTCCATAAACAGTTCTCGGATTCACATGTAATGGAATAAGAAAAGACATAGCCCTAAGTAGAACAGGAATTCTTACCGTATCCCAAAGCTGCACAGTCAATACCCGCAGGAACGTGCTAACACCGAAGCGGATAGTCGAAATCCCCTTGTTGTCCAGCTTTACACGTCCGGTGGTGGCAAACTTGACGTTATTAATGTCAAAACGTCATATTATACTCCACCACGATTCCGAACAAGAACTGGTACTCAGACCGTCAGAGAACCTGGTTAACATCGAAGAATTGATGAAAGAAGGACGAGAGATCCAGGATAGCCTCATTCAGCCATAACAAGCGTGATAACCAGCGATATAGTGGCCATCTTAATCATAAGTACTTGGTTTGGAATAAAACAAATACAGATTTGGAGAACTTCAAAGAAGACACCAACAAACCCAGAAGAAATAGTGACCCTTGAACCACTGTATCCCAAAATCCAGGAGATTCCCGCCACCACTTCATCTGCCCACCCGAATTCTTTGCCGGCCTGGCAGGATGTTTAATCTTAAAATTAAACAATAATTATTGAATTGACCTACTTTGGTCATCTAATCTAACACAGCGTCTGCAATAACATACAAAAGTTTATATACAAAAACATAACAAAATACAACCTTCTAACGTTAAGATGTTTGTATTTAAAATAAAATATCCCATTTGTATATAAGGAAACATTTTTATAATTAAAGTCAGTATTAACAAGACTATTGTGTTTTACTCAACCACCCACTAGTTTCCAAGCCTTAACTGCAACGTAATGAGGCTGCGCTCCGCTAGTGGGACATTATTACAAAGTTTCGGAATCACAATTAAGATCCAATTCTTTTCACTTTATTTCTTATTATTTATGACTTTTTATAACAATTTTATAACTCGATAAATTTTTTGTCTAAGTATGTATACCAAAAATTCCCCATGATTTCCTGTTTCCCTATTCTTCAAAAAATACCCATAAATAGAAAATAATTCTCTAATCTGGCATCAATGTTTACGATCGCTTTTTAAAAGTGATACACCGCAGGGTTTAGTTAGATTTTATATCGGCGATATAATATATTATATCGCCTATTGTTCTTTTTTAAGTATTAAGTATGTCCTTTTGTAAATAACTCCATTTTTTAATGCATATTTTGTTCAGTATATCGTAAAAAGTTGATTATCTTAGGGGTTTTTCTACATTGTTAGGTCGAAAAACAAAGTAGGTAATTCTACTAGATACCATCAAATATAGAACTATAAAACTTTTTACTACCTACTTATAGGTTAAATACATATTCATTAACGGGAAAAAGGACTGGGGTAGTTACCGTTCTTTAAAATGATCAAAACAAAAAAAAAAAATTTTTATAAAAAAAAAAGTCAAGATAATAGTATGTAGCACATTTTCTTTCCATGATATTATATAAATACAAATATTTCAAGTAACTTTTTTATCAAATATGGGAAAAACAGCCTTTCAAAGTTTAGTCAAATTTTGAGGCCCAGTGTTACCAAAAAATATAACTTAAAAACAAAAATTAGAAATTTACAGGGGCGCACAGGGGAGCCAAAAGGGCAATCTTCCCCGGGCCCCGCGTCCGGAAGGAAATAAGTGACGTCCAATTACATGTGGTTTAGAAAAAAAGAAAAAAGGATTTAGATTTGACGATCTTGGCGGCCAGGCGACAAGGTCTCTCCGATCGATCCACTCGTTAGGAAACTGTTTATTCAAAAATGTTCTAACTTCACGCCATACTGCGCTCCATACTGCAATAACCACATGTTGCTTATTACAATTTCAGGTATTCCATTTTTAGCCTGGGAAGCGGTTACACGAATGCTTGTCGTTGGATCCTCATGTACCAAATCCAGAATGTGTTTCTCCCGCTAAACATCTTCCCAGACTGCAATGAAGGTTCGAAAATATTCCAGGAATATTCCCTATCGCCTAGGAATAATCCGCTTCATTCTAGGAATATTCATTGGGAATATTCCTAGAAGGATCCTCTAAAACTTCCAGGCACCATTTAAGAACATTCCCAGTGAATGTTCTTCATTCATTTAAAAAACAATAAATTGGTTATATTTTATATTTGAATTATGTCTACTGACAAGATTATAGTCTTCAGTTATAGGTATAAACCACAGAGATGTGGTGCGGTATAAAGAGTCTACAATAAAGGTATAAAGAGTCTACAATAAAGGAAAAAATTAAAACTGGCGCGTTGAGTTCATCGGTAACTATCGGTTCTGTCCGAGATGAATCAGAGACAACCGGTGCTCTTATTGGCCGGCACCATTCATTCGCAGTCTCAGAATTGTCACTGTGTAAGAAGTATCTATAAAGTTGTTAAACGACCATTTTACGATTGAAAAAGGTAATTAATTGGTTTTAAACATTTTTTACGTATTGACTAGTTCGAATCAGGCCCGGATTGGGATAATTTTTCGGCCCGGGCTTTGATTATAAACCGGCCCTTAACCACATCAATTTTTTTGTAACAATAAAAAAATTTGAAAGAAATGAATGTTTTTTATTAAGTTTTAAAGAATTAATAATTTTTTTAAAGATTCGCTTTTGGTGGCAATATTATCTATAATCACATCAGTATTTATATCTACAAGAATTTCTTTTTCAACGGACATCAGCAGTAAGGCATCCAAGTGTTCTTGTGTAAGACAACTCCTTAGTCTATTCTGTACAAATTTTAACTTTGAAAAAGTTCTTTCACAGGAAACCTGGGTACATGACAAAGTTAAAACGTATTTATAAGCGTTATATAAATTATTGTAAGACATTGTATGTAATTTATATTGGAGCAAAACTTGAAAACAACACACAACGCAATTTTTGCATGTTTCACAAATAGCTACAGCGAGATGTTGGGATTCATCTTCCTTCAATATAGATTTGCTCTTTTTATTTACCAAGATCTCTTTCATCTTGTTCCATTTTTTTGCAAAATCTTTCAGCTCACTATAAATTTCTGCTGAGGTCACAATATTATTGGCACTGTGTTTTGTTATTTGATCCGCAATATTTTGAAATGAATCAAGTGGCAAATCATCAATTTTTCCAAAATAGGACGGATCTAGCCAAGCAAGGTTCAAAAATAATGTTTGGTGGCCTGTGAATCTGTTTTCCAAATTTTGCAAAGCATTGTCATAAATAACATTGTAAACCTGTGTTTCAAATCTCTTTTCTGGATCAGCGATACATTCATCATTACTTTTTTCCCCAGGCATCATTTTTCTTTTTTTAATTCGTTTTGCAGCAAAATTAGACGAAAAATATGGTTCTCTTTCCACTTCAACGAGAGGGTCATTTTTTGGCATCTACCAAAACTGCTTCAAAACTCCTTGAGTCTGTTTTGAGGGTGGTTATGGTTTTTTCAACCATTTTAAATGCCATAATAGGATTCATTCCGTTTGTTTGAAGGTATTTGGATAATGGAGTTGTCGATTCAAAAATTTTTAATAAGATTTGAGCACTTAGTATTACTTAAAATTTTTTCAGTGAGTCAGCAATGGACTTTGCCTTGAAACGCGCTTCGTTTGCGAAATTGGATGAACTGGCAATTTCCTCTAGGGTTAATATAATCTCTACAAAAGCTGTATTTTTTGGATTATTGTAATGTCCAAACATTTTTGCTCGAGCTTTATCTTTTGCCCACCAACGAGTTTCTACAATTGAAGACAACATTTTCTTTTTTTATCAGTCACGGTGTCCCAAACTGCCATCCTTTTATAAGACTCACGAATAAATCCTGCACATTGGTTAATAATAGCAAATAACGAAATTGCTTCAACGGAAATGCTGGTCGTGTCAGCCATCACCAAATTAAGTACATGTGCGTAACACCAAACATGCACTTGGCCATTAAAATTTTTCTCCATATATGCCGAAAAACCCTTATACTGGCCTTGCATATTTGAGGCACCATCGGTAGCAGAACCAATACAATTTTTCATATCAATGCCATTTTTAACAAGTAATTCCATTACAATTTGGTATAAGTTGGCACCTGTACTAGAGGTACAATTTATGATTCCAAACAATCTCTCTTTTACATCTTACAATAACACTCAGCTGATCATGAACATTGATATCTTGAGTTGAATCAATTTGGATAGAGAACATTCCAGCCTTATTGATTTCTTCAGAAACCTTCTTTTTTATTAACGAAGATACTGACTCTATGATATAATTGACGGTAGTTTTCGATAAAAATGTATTGATCGATCCAGAACGGCCAGGTCGATTTTTGTCAGTTTTCTTAAGGTGTGCTTTACGGCTTAGTTCTATCGATTTATCGATGTGGACTTTGAGTATAGGATCGAATTTAGAAATTAACAAAAGAACCTCCAAAAAATTACCGTGGTCAGCACAGGTATCATCCAAAGTATAGGCAGCTTCAGCCTCCTTTGCACCTCTGAAGCTTTGACCTCGTTTTCCTAAAGTTTTAACCGTTTCAACAATCCGTTTTAAGATGTCCCTCCGTTCATTAATTTCTTGTAATTTTTTAGAGGTATCGGTGCACAAGCTATATATATCTTTCATTTTACTTTGCAATAAAAAGGATTCTGCTGATGCTTGATGAGCAATCGATTTTTCGTGCTTTCTTATTCGGTCATATATTCTGTGAGGAACAATTTTACAGCCTTCCGTGAATGAATTCGGTTCTTTGTTAAAGGCTAAGCAGAATGAGCAGAAAAAAATATTACTCTGTTCGCAAAATGAGATCCACTGTCTTCTGATTTTTTTGGTGTCAAGGTCTTCTCGAAAATAGGCCAAACTTGGGTTGAATTTAACTTTATCAGTAGGTTGTATTGGATGAATTTTGAAAAAAGAATAATAGTCATTTTTAGATGACCTTTTAAAATTCTCAACGATGCCACATTCTCGATTTTCATTTTCATTAATTTCCAAAGTATTTTTATTTTCAATCGATGCTAGCGACTGCTCGACTGTCTAGAAGTTTGTTATTAAAAGAAGATAAAAATAAATAAAGCAAAAAAGAAATGTTACCAGAAAAAATTGCGAGGCACCATCAGTGTCCGATATATTTATATCGCATAGAGTGCCGTGGTCACATGCTTCAAATTCTGTATTTTTTTCACATTCTACAAAAGTAGAAGTAGAGGTAGAGGGGATTTCTGGGTCTTTAGCGTTATCATCAACTTTATCCGTATTATGGTCTGTTTTCTATAAAAAATAATTTCATATGTCAAACAAAATACGTACACGTACACGTAAACCACTGACTAATATTTTGCACAACCAGAAGTTTATTACCTTTTTTTGTTATTTTTTTCTACAACGGTACATTTTGAATAAGTGGTATTTTTTTGCGTTGTAGATTAAGTGTTTAATAATGTTAAGATAATAATTACATCAATTCAATATGGAACGAATATAATACATAAAGATTATAATAATATAAAATTAACAATAAAAAGTCACTTTTACCTTAATAGCTTTGAACAAATCTCCGATGTTATGACACTGTGCCGCTTCATTTTCCCTTTTCTTCCTTTTTCTTTCTCGTTCTTTTTCAGCTCCACCTTTTACACGTTTATTCATTATTTTTTTAATTTTCCTTATAACGCAGCCAGAGTAATACACCGTACGATACAAGTTTTACCATACAACAATAAAAAAATAAAAAACCATGTCGATATTATAAATAACTTTACTTAAAAGTATTGTCTCTGCTTAAAATATCAACTTTTAATGATACGTAATTTTGTCTGTAGGGGGCCACTTGGTTTTTATTACCAGTTGTGTACTAAATTGTAGTGAATATTTAAAAAAGTATATTTTATAAATAGTTGTACCTTTAGTACACATCAAGATTTGCACATTCAATATTTAAGCAAAATAAAACACAAAAATTGTAGGTTTTACACACGCGCGTTTGTAGCCAGAGGGCTGTAGCGCCATCTTTTACCGAAATTACATACTTTAAAAAGTCATCTCAAAAACAGTAAACTGTTTACTGTGCCTTTATTTGGAAATAAATCATAAAATAAATTCACAGAAACTTTTATGATCTATGGTAAAAGTTATCAAAACCTAAGGATAATTCATAGATGAGAAAACTTCTTCTGGAGAAGTTTTTCCCTTTTAATTTTATAAAGCATTCATATTATATTATATTACGGCCTTGGCGGCCCATCCGGGCAGCGGCCCTGGGGGCTTTGCCCCCTAGCCCCCCGGCCCAATCCGGGCCTGGTTCGAATATGTTATGTTGAAGACTGCAACACAACATATTGGTACTTGCAGTAGTATTTATTGTTCTTCGTGTACCTAAGGACAGCGCCATTAATTCGTTGTTTGGATTTTGTTTTAACCACGTTTTAGCATCGGTTACATGGAGCCTACACAAGGAGCCCGAACTTAATAGGGAAAATTGGCAAAACCTGCCCTCTAAATTGCATAAATTAAGTCTTTTTTTTTCACCACCAGCGGCGCTTTCGGTACAAATTAGTCAATTGTTTTAGAATAAACGGTACACCAGCGCCTACTTTCCTTAGGAACATGCAGTTCCGACTCCTTGTGTAGGCTCCATGATCGGTTAGTTCAAATGAATGAAAATGGTTCTTTTCACTCCCTTTATGACATTACTTTGGGCAAAAAATTTAATATTTTTTGTTGTATAGTGTTACTGATACAGCAAGGTTTATTTTTAAGTTTAAAACTGTATTTTATATAATACTAACACCTTTTCAATATTTGGGCATTAATTAACCTCAATTGCTATTGCTCGTTTTTTGTGTTTGTTTCGTTATATACCGTACCATCATTTCTAAGCTATACATAGGGAAAATACATTGTAGGTGGACCAGACAAGTCGAAGTCAGATAGCAATTTGGTTAACAAAGGCGCAACGCAGGCTCGATGCCGCTCCTTAATAGGTAGGTATGTAAATTATTTATTTATTAAAATGTCTTTTTTATAAAAAAAATACTGTTTATTTTTTAAAGAATATTGTTATTTTTAAATAAAATGGTTTTGTCACAATTTTGCAGCTCTGTTATTATTAATACTATACTCCACAAATCAAAGTCCCACCATGTGACTGATATAAATAATTAAGGTTAATTTTGTGTCAGTGCCAAGCTTATTTTATCCTATTTCCTAAATGCAATGCAATATATGAACTTTTTGTGTATAAAGGTCCTATTTTAGAACACAAAAATACATATATTTTATTATTTTTAGAAAATAAGACGAAATAAGCTTGATACTGACAAAAATTAACCTTAATTATTTTTATCAAACGGTGGAGCATAGTTCCTGTAAAAATATCTTAAACCGGCGTAAGGAACATTCCCAAAACGTTCCTGGGTATAAAAGGCAATAAAGGCTGGGAATAATCCCCAAATTATATCAAGGAATATTCCCCTAACAATACTTACTTGAGTCTTTTGCAGGCATATAGGTACATGGAATTTTCTTTTAACCAAAAAGCGGACATTTGATTACGCCAGGAATATTCCTGGGAATATTCTGGGACGCTTGGAATAATCCTGGGAATATTCCTGACATGTGCAGGGTTGTCGTCCTGCGTATCCTCCAATATGCTCCCATAGACTACCAGTTTCACTATCCCTTTAAACAACATTCAAAAATGCTTGATGCACCAATTATAATTGAGGCACACACAATTTTTACAATTTAACAAAATGAGACTATTGTCGACGATAAAATTTTGCATTGTTAAATTTTTCATTTTTCTTTAGTATGTACGAGTTTATTAAGAAATTTTTGGCAAAAATTTAATTAAACTTTGAAAGGATGTTTAGCTCTTATTTTTGAGTTTTAATAAAAAAGTTAGTTAAAATATTTCTTTGATTTCTACATGCTATTCAAAAGCGTCAACTTCACCGTATATTTGTATATATTTGTGAGATAGCTATAGCTATCTCACTATAATAGTATAATTATTATAGTGAGATATAACATTTGCTTAACTTAATCATTAGAAACGTAAAATCGAATGAATAAAATCAGTAAGTTTTAAATTTTCTTGCAAGTAAGGGAATAAAATCTAAGAGTAGGCATTAGATTTCTCGGATTATCCCTCGTAGCAGATCGGGTAGGCCATCGAGCGCGCACGCAAATTGTCTTGGCTGACTCGACTACGCAAATCAAAAACTTGTCCGCGTTCAGTTTCAATAAAACCGTTCAAAGTTGCGCGCCCGTCACAGTCTCCGTTCTATCGCACGTGATATCACCGTGTCGGCCAATAGGAACTTATTTCGCGGATTTTCTAAGAATTGCTCGCTTGGTCATCCGTTCCGAAAATAATCCAGTGTTCAGTGGGCACATACGACTATAAACCAGTGGCAAAAATTATCTAAAGGATAAACTTATCAGTGTATCAAGACTAAATTGTTGAACCAGAGGACCAACCATCTTTTGTGAAAGTTTACAAACAGTGTTTTTATTATTTTATATTATTTAATAGTGTACGGTGAATGTTACAAAGTGATGACCTTGGTATTTTTATGCGTATATCATTGAAAGTTATTGTGATGGTTTATTAGGTGAGATATTCAAAATTTTTGTTTTACGTTTTGTCTATTTTTGAATCTTATTTTTTGAAAAAGGAACGCCCCAACTCGACTACGACCTACAATTTAAAATAGAATATGGAAGAAAACGATTTAGGTGTGTAATTGTTTGTTTTCAATGTTGCCAGGCATGCTAGATTTTATTTTTTCCATCACTACACCTTTGATCTGTCTCTGATCGTATTTGTTTATTTTGTGCATTTTATCTGTATTTTATCTGATAAATGAATTTAAACTTCTTTAATTTGAAAGAACAAATGATCTTAGTAAAACAATTTTTAATTTAAAGCCCAGCAGGGCTCCACCCCGGTTATAAATGTAGGTACCTATACTTTAAAAAATAATGAATAAAAAATGTTTACAAAACATTTCCAATTTTTAATTTTTATAGGTACCTACTCAAAAGTACTCAAAAGTAAAAAAAAAGTTATAAAAAACAGATAATTTTAATTTTGTAACCCTTGCCATTAAATTACTATTACTGCCTATTATAAGTTTTATTTACTTCTTAAATATAGAAAGTTTGTTTTTTTATAATTACATATTTACTCTAGGTAAAGTAAATTCCACATCATTTAATTAATTTTGTCTACGGATTTGATATTTAAATTATTATTATTGTGAATTATTTATAAAGGAGGTAAAAATTACGCATAACACAATTTAATAATTTAACGTTAAATTTAAAATTACGACAAATTATTTCAAAAATATTTAGAATTTTTTTAAACCCCAATTGAAATGACAAGAAAATTTGCTAAAAATTAGACCTATGAGCGATATTTTTTTTACAATTTATTTAATATTAAATAAAAAGGTTTACCTATACCTATATTAATATCCTTTCAAGATTATTGAATTGCAAACATCATGGTTAAACCTAAATTGCCTAAATTGCCTATAGGATGATTATAATCATATAGGATGATTATAATCATTTAATTGAATTACCAATTAAATTCTTCGTTCATTGCCAATGTATTGAAAAATAAATAAAGCTTAAAATTCAATAACAGTGCAATTAAAAATATATTTTTACTAAAAGCTAACTTGCTGTCCAAACTGTATGAGTAATAAATACATAGGTACCTACCTACCTACATATATACCTTATTTTTTAACCAATTTATAATTTGTTAATAAAATAAAATTAAAAAAGGTAATTTCCTAACAATATTTTCAACTAATAAATATTATTCTTTTACAACACAATGCTTACAAATTCTACAAACTTTATAGGTACATCCGGTTTTTTTTATAAAAAAAACAGGTGTAATAAAAATTATGCAGAACATTATTACGTAAAAAACGTCGATAATATCTTTATCTATTGATAAGTAAAATCAATTCTTATAAGTAACATTTCTCTTACTTAATGTCGCAAAATTAAATATAGATTAGGGATTTCCATTCAACAAATGTTTACATATAATATAGTTTAATGGTTATAAATAATTATCTTTTGATGTTTTTATAAAGTTGAATGTATCGTGCACCTTGAATTTTATATTTCAAATAAACTTTTTGCGGAAACCTTGACAAATCACATTGTTTTAAGTAAACAAAGAGGAATTTGTTTATTTTATTTTTAATGTCATGATTTCTTAAATAATGCTAGTTAAAAAATAAATTTAGTACCTAGGCCAATATTGTTTATAAATACTTGTGATAAGTATGTATGTTAATCCTCGTGTTAATTTAAAACTAATTTTTATAAAAAAGCTAGTCGTTCAGGTAAAGTTGTAATCGATTTTTAATTTAATTTAATTAAATACCTATGTAGCTACTGTATTAATAATAATGTATTTAATTTGAGTTCATTGTATCACATATACTGTACTGTAGGTACATTTAATTTTTTTATGTACCTACCTTCCCTAATTTAATAAAAATAATAAACTTAATTTAATAAACTGTTCAGTTATACCTACCTATAATAATGAAAACCTGAAAATTGGGAAATTCGGTCGTTAAGGCGGTTTTATAATTTCACCCCATAATGTTTAAAAATGGCGCCGTGATTTTAAATAGGTATTTAGTTTTTATAGCTTTGCGACTCGTCGAGGTTTTGTTATTTAAAAGTGTTAAATTAAAGTGTCAAAAATGGTGAATGCTCCACCTGAAGTAAGTCTTTTTATGCTGAGCTCAAAGTTTGACAATTGACATTTGATCGGAGCACAAAAAGGCACGTCTTGGCCTAATGGTATACAACATTTTTTTGTTAAACGATACATAAAATGTAGGTACAATTAAATCGGTGAGATTAAGATAGTATCTCCATTTGAAGAGTTTGATAACAGTAGGCCGTGACAGCAAATTCAGCGATGCCAATGTATACATACTATAGTAAAAATAAAAACGTTATATTTTAATTAACAAATTAATACTTAAACCACGTCAAATGTGTCAATAATTTTTTATTTTTTGAAAGTAACGATAATTGTAAAAATCTGTAGATAACTATACAACTTCTTTAAATAATTTTTTCTACTCCCACCTTTAAAACGCCCTTTATTGTACAATGTACATGTTTCCATGACACTAAGTCAGTGGCGGCTGGTGGATTTTATGTATACCAATATCTCAGTTATTAGACATGGGACCCACACCAAATTTATAATAGTTTATAATGACATTAAATAAACAAGTTCGGTGCAAACAGAATTTAAATTGAAGTTTGCGAAAAAAAGTTAGTTTTTCCTGTCGCCTCACCCGCCTCCAGGCCCCCCCTCGGGCCCCCCTATTTAAGATAATTCAAATTAAAGTGGTGCAATTTATTATCTACTATAATTTATCGACAAATTTAAAATTTTATTTAAAAAATCCAAATATTACAGGTTTTATACCATTTTAAATATTTTTTTATTTTAATAAAAAATTATAAAAATTTAAAATCGAATAAAATCTGTAATATTTGGAATTTTTAAATAAAATTTTAATTTTGTCGATAAATTATAGTAGATAATAAATTGCACCACTTTCATTTGAATTATCTCAAATAGGGGGACCTGGAGGCGGGTGAGGCGACAGGAAAAACAAACTTTTTTTCGCAAACTTCAATTTAAATTCTGTTTGCGCCAAACTTGTTTATTTAATGTCATTATAAACTATTAAAAATTTGGTTTGGGTCCCATGTCTAATAACTGAGATATTGGTATACACAAAATCCACCAGCCGCCACTGCACTAAGTGACCTTTTAAATACACATTGACAAGTTGTGGCTTTATGGCGCTTTAGTCACGGGCTGAAGTTAGTTTTAAGTTAGTTGACAGTTGTCATATGTCATATAATCGTTAAAATAAAGTGCCTTACTTGTAAAATAATAAAATAAATGTGAAAATTATTTTATTATCTCAATACAAAAGTATTAAATAGTTTCTCAACGACAATATTTGAAAAGTTTATATGAACATTGTACTGACCATTTAATTTCGCCGGCAGTAAACTATAACTTAAATTCGGGTACGAACTCTACTGTAAAGTCCTCATAAAACATTTTTTTTACTTTCACTGTAAAAAACTGTCAATTTTCAAGAAATACATTTCGATTTATAACCTTTATAATTGTGTTTATAAAATAAAAAAATGTGACATTTGACGGTGACACACAGTTTCCCCTATTGTTTCATAGATTGCGCTCTATACAAATTTTTGATTTAAATCATTTTAAGATAATAATAAGTATTTGTCGTAGAAAAAGTATAGTATGCACCTCGTTTATAAACTTTTCTATACACTCATTAATTAAATTAAATTCGTGTATAAAATGGCGTTTATCAAACTTGATACATATATAATATATATTTTTCTACTTCCACCTTTAAAGCGCCCATTATCGTACATGTTTCCATGACACTAAGTGACCTTTTAAATGCACATTGAAAAGTTGTGGCTTTATGGCGTTTTAGTCACGGGCTGAAGTTAGCAACAGGTTTTTAGTCACGGCTGAAGTTAGTTTTAATTTAGTTGACAGTTGTCAAATGTCATACAATCGTTAAAATAAAGTGCCTTCCTTGTAAAATAATACTAAAAGTAAAAATTATTTTATTATCTCAATACAAAAGTATTAAATAGTTTCTCAACGCTAATATTTGAAAAGTTTATATCGACATTGTACTGACCTTTCAATTTTGCCGGTAGTAAACTTTAACTTAAATTCGGGCTCGGACTCATAAAAAATTTTCTTTACTTTGCTGTAAAATACTGTTAATTGTTAATCCATTTTCAAGGAATACATTTCGATTTATTACCTTTATAATCTGTGTTTATAACACATAAAAAATTGACATTTGACGGTAAGACAGATTCCCCTATTATTTTATAGATGGCGCTCTATACAAATATTTGATTTAAATAATTTTAAGATAATAATAACTATTTGTCGTAGAAAAAGTATAGTATGCACCTCGTTTATAAACTTTTCTAGACACTCATTAATTTAAGCACTCGCTCACAAGCTCGCTCGTGCCTAAATTAAATTCGTGTCTAAAATGGCGTTTATCAAACTTAATAAATAATATACTATTTTGAAATTCCGAAGCGTTTTTTTTTTATTTTTAGTACTTAGGTAGCTACCTAACAATTTTACAACATTAAAAAGAAAAAAATTATAACACACGAATCGTTCGCAATAATTGGATGAAATTTGGAAATTGTTTTCTCTTTACGATTAATATTTTTTAATAAGAACTACCTATTTAAACAATTTAACTTTTTAATTTACCATTGAGTAAAAATGTACTCTACCTTCTTATTTTCGTGTTCCAAAAATCGACCGAAGCGCGGGGCAATGCGATACCGATTGTTAGAGTAGGACTTTTCGGAACACAAAAATAAGAAGGCAAAGTAAATTTTATAAAATTTCCATTAGGTCTAGAAGGTATAATGGTAGGCCTAGAAGGTATAATTAATTATTGTTTGCAAATAGGTAGGTATTGCTTTTTGAAAATATTCATCGTGAAGAGAAAACATTTGACAACTGTCAAAAATTTTTACATGCAATTATTGCGAGCAAGTCGTAAGTTATCAATTTTTCTGTTGTAAAATATATTTAGTACCTATAGTACTAAAAATAATAAAAACGGTGCGAAATTTCAAAAAAATAGTACCTATTTTTTGTTTAGTTATTACTTACAGATTATTACAATTAATAAAAAATTAATTGCGGTTTTACTCGTTTTACAAATTAAAGTAGATATCAATAAAAACTAAAACCAACATAAAAAGTAAACAGGTAACAAAATAAATTGTTAATTTGTTATAATGGCAAAATTAATGTTTAAAACTGTTAATTTTTTGTGTTTCTTAAGTTCGTAGCACAAGATTTTAAAAAGTGTTAAAAAATGTTTTTTAAGATTTAAAAAAAATATACTTTACTAATCAATTTTTAAGCCATCAACATGATCCTCTTTAGTTGTTCGAGTTTAAAAACGAGTTTTTGAAAGAATCTATAGATTTTTAAAATAATCTATGGGAAATCTGTGGAAAATAACACTTCTGCACAAGTGTTATTTCCCATAGATGGGAAATAACACTTGTGCAGAGGTGTTATTTCCCACAGATTTCCCATAGATTATTTTAAAAATTTGTTTTCAAACTCAAGAATATGTTGATAGTTTAAAAATTGATTACTTTGTTTATTTTTTATATAAATAATATTAAATATAAATATTAATATATAAACGAGCTCTTGATTTGCAGACTGCTTCAGACTTCTTTCTTTGGAGTTATTTGAAATCTCGCGTTTATGTGAAGAAGCCCAAAAAAACAACATTGGATAAATGATAAATCCATCGCCTGAAGTATTAAAAGGAGTAATGAAGAATTATCCAAACGATTGGCTGATATTATTTTTTTTGACTTAACAGGAAAGAAAGTAAAGGTTCAACTAAACATTATTTACAAACAGAACCGTTTTTTTCGTTTACAAAAAAGTTAAAGCCTTAGGAAGTCAAGTGATTGCGGAAAATGCTTTAAAACGCACGCAAATGTGCATCAACCCTAGCGGCCACTTGGACGATATTATTTTCCCGCATTAAAAGAAACAAAGGAAAGGTCCAACAATAGTATATTGTACGACTAGTGGGAGAAAGAGGAGATTCCTCCAGCGTGGAGTTTTCCGCACGAGAGTAGCGAGAGGTAACACGCGAGTAGAATCTCCTCTTATTCAAAAACCACAAAGAATTTAAAGCCAACTTTATTTGATATTTAATCCGACATCAGACAGCTGTCAATTAGTTAACCTTCCTTTTTTCCAAATATAACTTAAAGCTAACTTAAGCGCGTGGGCGAAATTCTATGTCGCCCACTAGTGGGAGAAGTAAAATTTTACCTACCAGTTAAAGTTAAGAAATGAAATGGGACTTGAAACATTATTCACAAACAAAACCGATTTTTACATTTACAAAAAAATTATAGCCTTAGGAAATCCGGTGATGACTTTTGATACACCTTATAATAATAATTAAAAGTAAAACTGAGGTTTAAAGAAGTAAATAATGATCTTTTACAGCCGGGGCTGTAAATAACCTAACTCGATTGGTCTAAATAATGTTTAATTGCCTAGGGCCTAGGCCTTAATCAATTGCTTTAGTAACGTTTAAATTGTAGACCAAATGACCAAAGTAAGTCCTTTTGTGCTGAGCTCAAAGTATGATTTAATAATTAAATTTACCTATGTATAAAAAAAGCTTAAAACAAACAAATATACAGAGACAGTGAATTGGTAAAACTTAACAAATACACCAAAATTTAGAAGCTATTTATATCGGTGAATGGAGATAAATATTTGGCTAATGTAAGATAAAAACAAATATTATAAATATTTATGTCATTTTCTATAGTATTTGGCAGCCTTTTTCTTTAATAGTTTTTGCTGTAACACATTTATATTAAGTTGCAAGTTTTATATGCATGGCAGATTTTTTATTTTATTAACTTTTGGTTGTTGTATTTTTTATTTATTAGGTATATTAACTTTTAACATATTTAATTTTAGAGCAGTAGGTAGTAGTTCCTTGGCTTTTATTTAAAAGTAAATATAGGTATTATTATTAAATTTTGTCTTTTATAATTTTTGTCATGACTCATACTTTTTGATTTAATTCGGACTTTTTAAAAATAAATATAATTATTAAAAAATAAAAGAATTTTTTTAGTTTTTGAATTTGTATGTTGTAAATTCTATTTAATATAATAATATAATTAAAAATATTTATTTTTATATTAAATTAGAATTATATATTATTGTATACCTATGTATATATAAAGTGATTTACATATTTAAAAAAGTTTGAATTAATTTAAAAAGTCTGAATTTGTTGACTTTTTTAGAAAATTAAATTTTTAATACATTCACCGGCAAAAAAACCGGCCACCAGAAATTTGCAACAACTTTAATGTTGATATCCTCGCGAACCGCTCATCTGATTTTGATGATTTTTTTTAATTGTAGGTTGACTAACGATGTTATTGTAATTTTTAATTTTATTCCGATTTTAGCAGCATACACCTACAGGGTGAAAATTTAAAAAGCAGTTTTTTCCCGAAATATTCTTCACATATACTTACCTAACGGCATTTTTTTTACTTTTACTCTCATATTTAAAAATAACTGACATACGTTCCTGCGTATGCCGACTTTACACTTATTTTTTTACATGCAAAGACTTTCCGATAAGTTTGCTTTAAAACAGACAATTGCGCAAATAAAAAAACAAAATGTTCAGAAAAGTCTAATTCCAATTTGCATCTGACGTTATTGCTGATACAATGTGTCAAAAATAGTTTTGCACCCTGTATATGCTTAAATTAAAATCTGAATAAAAATGTCTATCATATGATTACTACTGAAGTCAACCTACAATTTAAAAAAAGATAAGCGGTTGGTGAGGAAATCAACATTAAAATTGTTTCCAATTTCTGATTTCTGCCGTTTTTTGTCGGTGAAGGTATATATTCTTAAAATGAATTAGTCAATAATAAAAAAGCAGCCACTAATAATTCTAGTCATCAAAAATTTGTATTTTGGATATTTAGCAGTCAATTCCTATGTAATATTGTCCACTGAATCCAAAAATGTCATCATAAGTTATAAAAGTAGAACATTTTTGGAGATATATATAATTACCCGAGATTTTGTCATGCATAAAACTTGGAAAAACGCTTGCAGTTTAATGCCCGTCTAAATCTCGGGTAACGATAAAGTAATTCCAAAAATATAGTCAATTGTCCATATGATTTGGAATTAACTATACCTCAAAAACTGCTCTTCTTTTAAAACGTTTGACGGTATTCTTAGATTCACCGAACAATTTTACATTGACATTTTTAACATTTTTAAAACTAAGCAAGATATAGCAATTTTTGATAAGTTAACCAGATCGGCCCATTTTCATTGTTCTTGTTGTGTAAATTAAAAATCGTTTGAACGGTCGATTTCGATAAATCCAAGACAGCAGCTTGTTTTCGCTTACAGAAAGGTGAGGCGCTTGCCTTAATTGCGGAATTAAACCTGCGAGTGCTGAGCAGAGTCACTCGGACGAACTACTCAACCGAGCAACTTTTAAGCCTGATTTATAGATTTCCTTCCTTCCGTATAAGATGAACAATACAAAAACAGTTGTGCTGTTTATAGATTCCCGTACGGAAATCTATAAATGGCACTAGGATTGTTAATCTTTTACGGGAGGAAGGAAGGAAGGCAATCTATAAATCAGGCTTTAATTCGAGTCGTTGATTACACCGCAGAATAGCGAGGAGAGTGCACGCCATGGCGGTGAGGAGAGGGAACCCATTTGGCCAAGGGAATAGAACACGATTTTATTCACTGTCTCGATCATTTTACTCGGCCATTACTAGGGCGAGTACTGACTTGACTGATTAGACCTCGTACTGTCTAGGCCCAGAACAGGGGCCAACTCTGGGCCGCAATAGAGCTGTCATTCGCTGTCGTCACTTCAGCCTTTGATAAATGCACGAGATGGAGTTTGGTTCATACCGTGTAAATTAAAATGTACTATGCTCCATACCTCAAAGTCCCACCACGTGACCACGTACGGAACGCAGTCTTTTGAAAATTTGGCATATAAGGCTTTTCAGGTTATGTATCTGTCAAAGTATGGTCAACGAAAGAAATAATATTATGTTTAGGCGTTAAAAATGTATAAATCTTTATAACATTAGAATAACAATGGATGGTTTAAGAATTTAAGAATATAAATACTGCATTTAATGAAATTCTAAAATGTATGGTGGCAAATAAATAATATTTTTGTGCATTTGGTCCAAATATCTGGTTTTCCCCCATAAAATAATTTTAACTAATTTCGAACAAGGTATGAAGAAATTAGTATATTACACTACAAGGGCCCAAAGTTGAATTTTCGACCCTGCATGACGCGTAGGACCGAGATTTCAACGTTTGGCCCGTGTGGTGTATACTACAGTAGAAACCACTAATATATAAACGTGACTCAGGGCTGGATGCTCCCGTGTACGAGTTTTGGTTCGTCCCGCGCATGACGTCACTTGATGAGTAGTTGCCGTGCGAATACACGAATAATAGTACTGAATTGTCGTACTGTGTGCTTTTAAAACAGATTTAATATTATAAATAATACTAGTATATAATATGTACTAGTATTATTTATAATATAAAATCTGTTTTAAAAGCACACAGTACGACAATTCTTTAATATCTAAACTACAAAATTCCTTAGTTCCGCCAACTTAGAGTGGACAGACAGTAATATTATCAAATAAAATAGAGAAATTTCTGGACATAGTGCGTTTTTATTAAACTTAATATTGAAGAAAGTGTTATAATATGGATAATAAATGCTTTCAATCCTTGATAACATTTAGGGCTGTAGTTTAGGCGTTGGTGTTTTAAATTAAACTTATAGTCACTGTCAGAGCTGTCAGAAAAAAGTATCTTAAGATACTTTAAAGTAACTAAGTTACTCTAAAGTAACTAATTAATTACTTTAGAGTAACTTAGTTACTTTAAAGTATCTAAGTTACTGTATCTTAGTTCCTTTATTTTTTTACAAAAAGTATCTAGTATCTTAGATACTTTTTAAAAGGAACTGTATCTTGTAACTTAAAAAAAGTATCTTAGATACCGAAAAGTATCTTAGATACCAAAAAGTAACTTAGATACCAAAAAGTAACTTAGATACCAAAAAGTATCTAAGATACCACAAGAAAAGTTCCTTTAGTCAAGTTGTTCGAAACGGCCGCGACCATCGAAGTTATTATAATAAGTATACTGGCGACTTCAGCGACTGGCGCCAATCGACTGGCGGCGATTTTTGTTATACCTACTTAATTTTTATTCACCTATACCATAGACTATGACCTATACTTCTTTTATAATCTGTGACTTCGCCACCCGCTCTGTAGAAGGGTGTTTCCGTTCGTTGCGACTTGAATTTATAGTGGTAAGTCTGAAATAAGTTAGGTTAGGTAAGTACTTGCACTTGCTTCTTTATGATGTACTGATGTAGGATATTGGTTGTTATATTGTACCGTACATTCTATAATGTTCAATGTATGTTTTTCATTTTAAATTTTAAAAAAGATTAAATGAAAAGTGTGAGATAATTTTTTTATTTTTATAATTAAGTGGTGTTTAATTAACGATTTTATCTCTTGTGTGCCTAAGTTAGACACTTTTTGCATTCCCTTCAATGGTTTTAATCAACTAGATTTTATTGAAAAAAATTGTTAAAAAAAAAAAGCTTAAAATTATTTGAAAAATCAGGGTGGGGTTAGAACGAATTTTTGTTGGGCGGTTTATACGAAACTTATTACATAATATACAAAGTAACTAAAAAAGTATCTTATTAAGTATCTTAAAAAGTAACTTAAGATAAGTATTTAAGTTCCTTTTTTTAAGTTAGATACCCAAAGTAACTTCGGATACTTTTTCAAAAAGTAACTTATCTTGTATCTAGATACTTTTTAAAAGTATCTTTGACAGCTCTGGTCACTGTCCAGAAAATGTTTATAGGAAACAGAAGCGGTCTTAACGTAAATATTGTCTATTATTTTTGTGGCATTTAAACACTGTTTCCACAAATCAAAGTTTTTCGGGAATCGATTAAATTTAATGTTTTTATTTAAAGGGTTTTTCTTGGACTGGTTGTCCGAATTGCATCCAAATATGCCACACCGCATTTTAATAAATGCATATGGCACTATATAATCTAAAACACAAACAAAACAAGTTAACGCAAACCAAAAACAATAATAAACAAACCTAACAGGTTAACCTAACGCAATAACAATAATTTGAACGCTGAAAAGTAATTCGAACCTTACCGAACACAAAAACGACAAGTTAAACAAAAAGTAGAGCAAGTTAACATCCAAAAGCATCGCAAAAACAAGAATTTTAGCAGTAGATAATTAAAAAGCACGTTAAAGATTTAAAAACACTCATCAAGTGACGTCATTAAGCCCCGCCCAACATGCGCACCATCCTATCTTAAGGTGTATGTATATTGAACGTGACTCATCCGACACATTCGTACGAAGCAATCTATCGAAGGTCACGGTCCAGTGCTGTCCCGTTTGTAAAAAAATTTGAGTGTAATGTTGGTTGCTATACTTATGATATATTTGCTTTTAAAGTTAAATAATTAACATCTAACATAATTAACATCTACGATAATTAAATAAAATGTAATTTTCTTAAAAACTTATTAATAAATAAACTTTTCTTTTAACTTTAATGAAATATTCTATCATCTGATTACAGAACGTACACTCGTGGCGACATCTCTGATTTTAATAACAAATTTTTAGACCGACTCAACCTCACTTTCTTCCAATTAAATTCTTAGTATAGTCTGAAACACGTTTGGAATTGCATATTCCCCTCTCCTGAAACCGTCAAACTTGTTACAGAATATACTATTCTTTTAACTGTAAACGCAAATATTTCAGAATTGGTGACAAAAAACAAAAATGTTTACGCAGGTCAGGTACAAAGTGAAAGATATTTAAATTGTGTGGATATAAAAACAACTTGCGTTAGTTTCACGAAATTTATTAAATATTGACAATTGTTTCGCTACACAGTAGCTTCTTCAGAATGTATTAAACTAATACTAGTACAAAATTTATATGTATAATAAAAATATTTTTGTATTCTAGCCTAGAATTTCTAGGTAAGGATTTTTATACGACATCTACCTGTGTTACATAATATAAACCACTGCAACTACAACGTTTAAAACGATTATTAATCCGTAAACACACATTAGAAACACGATATGCAAAAACAAAGATCATATGACATATAAAAACAAATGGCCGACGGTAAAGTTGGTTGCCTTACTATGTAATAAAATAAAATAAATTCCTAAAACACGAACTCTACTGACTTCCAATAAAATTAAGTAACAAGCTACGACACAAGCGTCATATGTCCATCTTTGTCCAACACCTAGGCAGTTTTACATCACAGATGGCGCATTTTAGACCGGATGCTTAAAAACCTACGTGTGAGTACATTTACCGCTGCATCGAATGTACAAGACAAGTAAAACATTACTGCTAGCATGTCTGAGATATGTTCGGCACCCGATGAGTCACGTTCATATATTAGTGGTTTCTGCTTTATTTATCTTCATACATCGGTCAAAAGTACTTACTTTCGTCCCTAATAGCAGGGACGAAAGTTTACCTTGGTATAAAGTACGTACTTACGCCCCTAATAGCACAGGAAGTAAATGTTAAACTTTCGTCCCTGCTATTAGGGACGAAAGTAAGTACTTTCGAACAAGGTATGAAGAAAACATATTTTTGAGTCCCTTATATGTTTTATAATTATTTTTACATTTTACACAGTTTTACTATAGTTTTAAAACTTTTTTTAAAACTTAAAAATGCACCTAATCATTTTTTTGTAATATTTATTGTCATTTTGACAACCATTGAAAGTTTATACAGGGTGCAGGGACATGGCAAAGTTTTTCGGAGCCGGCATTTTCCGAGGATCCAGTAATATATATAGGGATACAGGGTTGGGCAAAAGTATGAAATAATCTAAATATTTTTTTTCTGGTTAGGTCCTGTAAAAAACGCTAAGACATGTCATATTTAGTTTTTTCCAAGGAACATTTCAACTTTTTTTTTTACCTCCCCTCTTTTACAGAATGACGTGACTGTCAATTTTTTTAAATGGCATCTCCTAATATTTTTTTTAGAAATGGAGAGTTCATCCATTTTTATTTATACAACATTTATTAGGAAAATAATTTAAACGGTAAATGTTTAACCTCTTAAATGCTCAAAATGTCTACCATTATTTTGACTACATATTTGCAATCTCTCTTTAAAAGACCGCCAAATACTTCATTTCCTACTTCTCTCATTGCTGCCGTGATTCTGGCTCTCAGATCATCTAAGTTATTTGGCCGTTCCTGGTACACTTTGTCTTTAATATGACACCAAAAAATCACTGGGAGTTTAGTCAGGTGTCTATTGACAGCTCCGTAAACAATTTCAAAAAATTTATGTAAAAAGTTTTGATTTTCCTGCCACATGCGCTGCATAACTTTGCAAAATTGTAGCCCCCTAAGCCATTTTCAGTCAATTCTTGTAACAGTTGGACTTGGTAATGGTTAAATTTTTCTTTTTTTTTTAAATTCTACTAACTGACTTTCTTGAAATATTATAGTTTCGTGCAAGGTCGCTGCTGGATGTTCTTGGAGCATTTTATATTTCTAACAAAACATTTAACGCCAAATTTTCATTGGTGGCTGTTTTGGGTCGGCCTGATTTTTTTGCGTTTTTTACACTTCCGTTTTGTCTGTATTTCTTCATTACTTTGGAAATACAAGATTGCGAGATCGGGGCATGGTTGGGGTAGGATTCATTAAATAAGGGGCATACTTCTTGCTGCGTTCTCTTCCGGTCTCCAAATCCAACCATGGTTAGGATATCAGTCCTTTCTTTTTCAGTCAATTGCACCATTTTTCCTTCGGCTTTCAAGTAAATCTGAAGTAAAAACTGAAGCACTGCTTCTTTAAAAATAACGAAAAATTGACAGTTATGTTATATGTTTTTCAACTTGGTTATCAGCCTGTTTTGTTTTGGTCAAAGACAACTGCGTTTTTTTTGTAAAATTAAAATAAAATTACTTGTCCTATTTTTTCAACTTAAAAAATTGTTATTTTAGAAACTATATTGTTATTTTGTTAATTGTTGTAGTTAATTGTTATTTTAGAAACTAGTCTAATTAGACTTAATATGTATATTTTTGAAATCAGAATTTAATAGTCTATCCATTTCTGGGGGTTGCCATTTAAATAAATTGATAGTTACGTCATTGACTAAAAAGGGGGAAAGGTATATGAAAAAAATATCAACAAAATCCTTGAAAAAAACTGACATGTTTGAGCGTTTTTTGCAGGATCCGACCAGGAAAAAATTATTTTGACAAAAGTTACTTGGGTCAAGTAACGAGTATCTACTTCATAAGTACTTGTATAAAAGTTGGTGAAAAACGCTTTAGCGATCTTAGAGTTAGAGTTATGACAAAAAAAAAGATATTTAAAACTGAATTTTGCAGTACTGTATGTTTTTTTTTAACTCAATTATCTCGTAAACAAAGCCTTAAATCAAAATTTGACAAGAGTGGCTTTTTTTCTCAAAATTGAACAAGGAATTAGAAAAATAGGTCAATTTAAACCAATATCCAGTGGCGTAAAAAATGGAGTGGAAAAAGTGAAACAACCCCCTTGTATCTACGTCACTGGACAATTTTGACAAAAGTTACTTACGTCAGGTAACGAGTACCTATTTCATAAGTACTTGTACCAAATTTGGTCAAAAACGCTTTTATTTCCTAAGAGTTATGACAAAAAAAAAGATTTTTAAAAGTCAACTTTGAAGGGCTGTATCTCCCTTAGGAGGGGTTTTGGAGAAAAAAATTACCATGCATGTCGACTTATTTTTCGATGGACTATCGAATGGTGAATTATTGCTACTATAACCTGGACCACCCTGTATATACAGGGTGTCAAACGTCAAACATATGAATAATTCATAGGTTTGACGTTTAATTATTATTAAACTCTTGGGAAAACAATAGTATATACAACACGGCGGAGAAAGCATATTAAGTGCCTTTAATAAGCGATTTTTCCGCTTGTTAGATAATGTACTATTATTTTAAACTTGCAATTACGCAACTTTTCTATAATTTAATCTCGTAGCTCTTCAAATAAAAAATATACACCTAGGAGTATACACATAAAAGGATACTTGGTGCACAGTTTATAGTGTATGCACAAGAGTTAGTGTTGGTTACAATAACAGAATAATTATTATTATGACCGCCACCAAGTTTTGTGTGTACGAGTATTATAAATGGTATAATACCATTTTTAATGATTTCGATTTTTTATGTACTAAACCATTAAATTTTAATGCTTAATAATACCTACAATCATTGTAAAAATTGTGCTAATTCTATTAATAAATTATGGATTTTACATTATGTAAAATGCATAATTTATTAATAGAATTAACACAATTTTTACTGTAAATTAGAAGCATGTTTAATTTTTTGTAATTTAATATTTTACGATTATTTTTGAAATGCACAAGAAATAATAGTATTTTCTGTAACAAGGGTGGAATACAGCTCGAGTTTGTCACACGAATAGTGTTGCAAACAAGGAAAAGTTCGGTCGAAAAGTTGGAAAAGTTGGAAAAGTTCGGCACCCCCTATGAAAAGTTGGAAACGTTGGAAAAGTTATTAGGTGGGAGCCAATGAACAATGAGTTGACTTCTAACCAGTGTTTCCACTACCATAAATTTTTTTTGGTATACCATATATAATATAGATAATTTGGTCAAAATTCGATATAAATCACTAGATTTGAAGTGTTTTTAGTAAAACATGCTAAAAGCATTGTTTTTTGGAATAACATTCTGTCAAACTTTATCAAAAATGGTGTCTGCTAACAGCATTTTCTATTATATAAAGATTGTTTTATTATAACGTATTTTAAATTTATACACAGTATGAAAAAAATATTATTTTTTTGTAATTATGGAAATTTGCAAGTGAAAATATAAAAGTGGAAAAGAAGAAAGTTTTCTTTTCTTTTTCTTTTTAAATTTTTACTTGTAAATCTCCATAATTTTTAACAATAAATTTAATAATTTTTGCTTCATATTTTTTTGTAATTATTTTTTATTTCGGATGTGTTTTTTTTTATGGTGTGTATAAATTTCTATTCTTTTTTACTTAAAAAATATGATTTTTTAATTCAAACCTAGTTTATTTTTGTTGTTATTATGTTGTCTGTTCATTTTATTTTGTTTGATATTTTTTTTTGTTATTTTGTTACGTATGTATAAATACATAAGAAATAAATTATTTTAATTCATTGACAAGTATTATTTATGTTTTATAGGTTTACATTACAAAAAACTCAACTTTTCCATCTTTTCCAACGTTTCCGAACTTTTCCGAAAAATAAAACCCAACTTTTCAAAAATTTCAACTTTTCATGAAAAGTTGCAACCCTACACACGAACCAAAGGAGAGTAAAGCGGTTTCACGAGAGCGAAATTTGCAATTGGAAACGTATTACTGCCTTCGCCTCGTGTGACAAACTTTTCACTCAAGCGGTATACCTATGCCGTATTCCAAACTTGTTACAGAATATACTATTCTGTAACACCCTATAGATTGTAGATACCTATTATAATTCCACAAAAAGTGATATTTTGTAATAGGAGTATAGAAAAAGTGTTCTAGATTATACTGTATATTGTCAACACAAAACCATATTTTAACTAACGTTAATTTTTAATATAATATTATACTATTATTGTTTTATTTTCTAATCCTAATACTGATTTTATCATTTTAGAAAATGTTGTCAATGACCAAGGAGTTCAAAATGAGAACATTAATATAAGTGATGTCAGTAAGTATTTTTTTATTTAATATTAATTCTTGTGTAATATACTTTCCAGAAATTAATAAAGAAATGTCTTACTTTGAAACAAAGCTAATTTACATATCAGCAGTCAGTACGTATGAGTAATTTTACAAAATAACTCCACGTGAGTTTATTTTAAAGGGCAAACAAATATAACGCACTTGCATATAATGTATGCATATTTATAAAGCAAAAAAGGTTCAGTTCTGCAAATTAAAACATAATAATGCCGTTAAGTAAAGAACCTTAATCAATGATAATGCAATAACCTATAGGTATATATGTGTGTAGGTAATTAAACTTATACAAAAAAACATCTACACAAAAATAGTAAGGAATTTTTCTATGGAACTGATAATTTCATAACGTATAACGAATATTTTAGTGTCATTTATAAATTATGAAATATTTAAATCTATGATAAGTAGTTAAAAAATGCAATAAAATAAAATAAAATATTCCATAGTTAAAAATTATTTGTTGTGCTTTTCAAATTCCTGAAATTTTTAAACAGCAAATAATAATTTTGGACTAAAATAAAATTTATTGTGGTAGATAGTATTAAAAGGATCAAAATACAAGTCATACAGAACGAGTATTGTTTTTTTAGTCTATTACTTCGAAAACAGCGTCATCATATATTGATCTCCCGAAGTTATTTTTACCCCCTTTCGGTTCTTCTACTTATCCCGCAACTGCAAACCATTACCTATGTTTGATGGATACGAAGTTTAACCCCAGGTGGTTTATCTCCCTTGGAAGATCGTGATGTCGATGGTTAAGACCCTTCCCGGAATTTTGTCGCCGGGTCGGGCTATACGCCCGATTAGGCTAGTGGAGTTTAAGGCAAGAAGGGAAAACCTTTTGGTTTCCGGGGAACGTTAGACTGACCCAAAACTACAATCCGAAATAACCCTAAACCAGGGATTTAGTAACTCCCACATTTAATTGGGGTTCATGAATGGCTTGGGCTGTAGTGGCCTATCTTACTTCTTAAGGTACTTCGGAAACCGCTGTACTCAAATTGTTTGCCCCACTGGGCACTTCAGTACCGAAGTGTTGCCGTCTAAGATGGGTTGTTCGTGTTGCCGCTCTGACTTTTTAGAAAGTTCGACTGCTCATGCCATGTACTGACTTCAGAGAAGATTCAGACATACTTGCCAGTCGTTGTTTGCTTTCTGAAATTATAAACTGAAGCACACAGTTTATTTTACCACGCTGTGCGTTTGTCTGAGAGATTATGCGTTCTTTAGGGTTAGCTTTGGCGACGAGTTTTTTTTATTTAGGTTAAATGCGCTTAAGAGCTTTTTGGTTTAGATTCTGGCGTACCTACAGTTGACTGAATTACGTTGCTATTTATATAAATTTTTATGTGTTGCAATTGTTTGTAATTATTTTAACAAAGAAAAATATTTTACCAAAAGTTTTGTAAAGGTTATAATATTACCGTAATATGCAATTTTAAAATCATTTTGTTAATTTCATAGGTTACAGAGTATTTTGCTAATGTTTAACAAATTATTTCGTTAAAAAAGTTTAAGTGATTTTAGGTAGTCAATCAAAACATTTACCACTGACAATAGACATCAACAAGTTCAACTGTCTGCAACTTATGTTTCTTCTTACTTTATTCTAATTCGTAACGTGTTCGTAACAAGTGTCCAGACTCTGGACTCCAGAATGATTATAATATATAACCAGAAATCTGTTTTTATTGTTATTCGGATTTCTTATACCTATTTAACGAGTGTGCGAAGTGCAAAGTATCCAAAAAAAAATGCCATCACTGGTTTTTATACTGAAATTAGGATATACATTGAAATGGGTTAAAGTTACGAAATACATCAGTAAGTGTTGTAGTAGTACTGATAATTATATGGTACCAAATTTTTTTATAATTTGATGATTTTTTTAATTATATTTTATATAATATATTTTGTTATTTTTAAAATACCTGAAATTTACAAATTTATTTTAGGTATTTGTTTTTGTTAAGGTTTTTAAAAAAACCCTGTATGGTAAAAATATGTTCTATCAAATAGGTATTTACTACTACTTAAAAATATTTACGTTTTAAATAAATATATACATAAACAAATGTTTTTGTTTTGTTATTGTTCTGTAGGATTTTAAAACAATAGTGAGTTCTAACTAAATGTAATCGACTTTTAAAATAACATTAAATTAAATTAAACAATATTCTGCAATTAATGAAACTACTGAACCTAAAGTAATGTAAGTACTTAATGTATAAATTAAAAAAAGTAAGAAAATATTTAAAGTACATAATATACATATGTGTAGAGATGTAACTTGAAAACGATCCGTTTTTTTGTTTTGTTTTTTTCACTGTTTTTTTTTCAAATTGTTTTTTTTCATGTTTATGTTTTTTTTTCAAAATTAGTTTAATTTGACTATTTTTTTATGTTTCCAGTCCAGTTCATAGACCAAAATTTAGCACTAAATGATATTTAGTAAATATAAATACAGTCACGCGCCATCATCACCGAATTGACCAATAAGGGCCGCGCTCTCCACCTGCGGCGATCAGGCGTCAGGGTTTGCTTTGATTTGGTCTAAAAAAAAGTAACTACCTATAATAGACTTCAAGAAGTTTTTTTAAATTGTTATTGGTTTTTTATGTGTAAACTACCAAATAATAAGAAATCATTTTTTTTAGTCTCAGTCAAAATTTTCAATAATGGAAAATGTAATATATTCTAAATTTGAGGCGTATACTGCAAAAGAAGCCTTTAGTTAGAACTAAAAAAATAATTTTGGTTTTTTATCTTAAAATAGGTATTCCTTTTATGCGCTTATCAAGTAAACTATCCTAATAAAGTATTTTAATATAGTAGTAACTACTCTTCTTAATAAAACACACTTTATTAGGCTAGTTCACTCGATAATAGAAATATTTAAAGATAAAATCACAAAATGATTTTTTTTAGTTAAGCCGCTTTTGCAGTATACGCCTCATTTCATTTTATTATTAATATACATTTTGCTCAAAAAATACTCAATTTTTTTAGATTGATTTTAGGGGACATCCATTAATTACGTGAGATAAAAATAGGGGGGGAGGGCTGTAGCAAAATCTCACCAAATCTCATGTTAAGGGAGGGGGGACATTAAAAATCTCACGTCAACTTTTGGGTTTAAAGAATATGTATTATAATTCAAATTTGACAAAAAAAGTAATCAATTTTTATTTTTTGGGTTTATCATGTTGTCCGCAAAGAAAGTTTACTGGCTAGAATCTTACGTGAGGGATAGGGGGGGTCTACCACATCTCACCAAATCTCACCAAGGGGGAGGGAGGGGTCCAAATTATCAGAAAAATGCCTCACGTAATTAATGGATGTCACCTTATTTATTGACAGAATATGCTTTACTGTAGCGCATTTGAAAAAAAAACGAAAAAAACCGTTTTTTTTACATTATATATTATATACATATTATTATGTATATATTATATACAAATTAAAAGCAAATAATTTTGTGTATACATAATATCTTATATACTTTTTAATATATTTTTTTACTTCCACCTTTAAAACGCCCATTATCGTACATGTTTCCATGACACTAAGTGACCTTTTAAATACACATTGACAAGTTGTAGCTTTATAGTGTTTTAGTCACGGGCTAAAGTTAGTTGACAGTTGTAAAATGTAATTTGATGGTTAAAATAAAGTGCATTTCTTGTAAAATGTAAAAATTATTTTATTATCTCAATACAAAAATACAAAAGTAATAAATAGTTTTCCAACTCCAATATTTTAAAAGTTTATATGACCTTTTAATTTTGCCGGCAAGAACATTTTGTTCAATTTAACAGTGAAAAACTGTTGTTAGTCCATTTCCAAGTCGCTCGTGCCTAATTAAAATTCGTGACCAAAATGGCGTTTACAAAACTTGATACATAATATACTATTATCAAAGTAAAAGGTAAAAAATTAAAAAAATATATTAAAATTTATTTGCTATAAAACTTATATCATTTTTAACGCTAATATAGTGTTGGTTGGGTAAGGCAACAGATTTTACATTTTGCGATTTGATAACACGAAAGTCATACAGGAAGGAAACATTCTTTAAAACATACATGCATATTTTAAATTTAGATTATAAATATTGTTAATTAACTATTTTATTTAAATTAAACGAAATTAATTTATTTATTATTTATAATTATTATTATTTATTATTATTTATTATTTATTTATTATTTATTAATTTATTTAAATTAAACGAAATTAAACTTACCTTCTTACTTTTTTATTTACATATAAATCAGGAATTTAGTCTACATACTAGGTCTAAATACTATTTATTTATTTTAATTTTTGAAATAGCTGAACTTTTTTGTGGAAAACAACATATCTATTTTACAAACTAATATTTCTAAAAATGCGATTTGAATAATTTAAAAAGTGTTTACAAACTTAAAAGATATTTTATTTATGGTTATTGTTTCTATAGAAACGATTTTCCCATTCCACATCACAAAAAAAATATATATATATTTTTTTTTGTGATGTGGAATGGGAAAATCGCCTTAAAGCCAATGCATTATTTAAATATTTTACCACTAATTAAAATTGTTACCTTCTAAAATAACTTTTCACCTATAGATTGTAATAATAATATAAGACATAAATTATAATCTGTGGCTTTTCCAAGACGCTCAGGAAAAATAAAGAATATAAAGTTCGGACAGAATTCGGAAATCGGAAATATATTATCTTTTAGAATCAATAAAAACGGTTGTTAGGTAAACGATTTTTATTGCTACACATAAAAATTGGTTACCCTAATTAGGGATTGCAATTGCTGGATCCCTCATTAGTGGTGCCGTCTAGACAAGACAAGACAAGAGTTACTTACTCTTGTCTTGTCTTGGAAATTTCAAGACAAGAGTTGTGTAAGTCTAAGTCTTGATTAAAAAAGCTTAATGCGGTCTTGTCTAGATTAACTAGTATAGATTATTATTTAAGAGTCTAGATTAATATTCAAGAGTCTAGATATAAATTATGCGTCTGCGCAATGTAACTCCCACTCTTGTTTTGGAACCAGTCAAAACAAATCACTTCCGCCACGTGCAGACACAACCCTTGCGTTTTGTTTTTGCAGTAAATTTATTAGAATTTAGGTTAGTTTTTGTTGTTTTACTATTGGTTAATACTAAGAAGCATTTTAAAATATGGAAACAAAGCGTTTAAAATTTTTCTGTTCATGCAATGCAGATAAAAAAACATCGCAAGTACAACTGCCAAATGATAATAATAATTTTAACGAAGAAGTGGAAGGTCCTTTTACGTGTGATTCGATAGATGAAGATAAAAGTTATGAGCCTGGGCCAGACGATTTTTCAGGTAGTGATGATGAAAGTGTTTTTTCGCCAACCAACAGTAACACCACAGCAACAATCGATTTTAAGTTATCAACTTCACGTACTTCAACAACAATCTACTTCAAAGACAATTCAACATAAGGAAAAAACCCTTGATAAGGTTATTGGCAAAAATAATAATAGTTTTAAATGTATGTAGAAAATAAGCCCAAGATAAGCCCCTAATATGTGTAGAAAATAAGCCCAAGATTTCAATAAAATATATATATTCTTTTTAATAAAAAAATAATAATTAAATGTTTTTTAATATTTTTTTAAAAGTTAAATTTAATCTAGTCTTGAAAATAATCAAGAGTTTTGGCTTAAAGTCTTGTCTTGTCTTGATTATAATCAAGATTTTTGGCTAAGGTCTTGTCTTGTCTTGATACACTTAGACAAGATATGTTGACGGTCTTGTCTTGATATTCTAGAGAAGACAAGACAAGAATCTAGAATGTGTTAGTCTTGACTGAATAAAAAAATGAAGATAATTATCTTATAATCTTTACATTAATTTTGTTCAAGCTTTTAAAGTAGAAATCAGTGTAATGTTCTACAAATATTTAATTATCCAGTAGATATAATTTATATTATGGAAATTAAAAAAGGATAAATGTACTAAAAATTGAAATATACGAAATAGTGTAATATTTTTTCAGTCCTGTAAAAATAATATTTTTTATTTATTTATTTCGGTTTACATATTACCAATGGTAATTTGGATACTATAGTATCCTATATTATACAGAGAGACTAAAAATTAACAAAACATGAAAATTGATAAAATTAGTATGTTTTAAATTTAAAAAAATATTAATGAAAAATGTGTGTTTTCAATGATAACTTATCATTATCAATAAATTAAATTATTTAATTTAAAATTGTATTTCATTTATTGTTTATTTTCTATAAATTGGTACCTATTTTAGTTTTTTCATGAAAGTATTAAAAAAAATCTTAATTTTTTTTTTTATTTAAAAATTGCTGGATCCAGCTGGATTGATGTTGATCAAGCAAAAATCCAGCTAAATTAAAAACTCAAACATTTTACATGTACAGAAAAATAATCTAATTTTTTGTTATTTTTTTCAGTTGAAATTATCGAAACTGATCCGGACTTTAGAGAGTCCCCTAATAAAACCAAAATGTTCTCAGGCGGACAAGATATAACGAATAACAATTCACATAGACAGCCTTCTCAAAGCAACAGAGTAAGATGTGGCAGATCCGACTATCAGGTTAAAATTGTTGAACAACCTGCTTCCAAAGCACTTAGATTTAGGTAAGACAACATTTTTTTCTCTCCGTTAACAAAATATTTTTACTGCCAATAAGAGATACCATTTAATTTTTACAAATACTATATTGCTATTGAATATTCTTGTTTTAAAGATGCCCTTGAAATAAAATATATATTTAAAATTTTAAAGAAAGTTAAAAGTTTATTTGCTAATTTTTTTACCAATAAAATACAATAATTATTATTATTATTATTTATATGTAAATAAATTAATATTATTTTTATTTAAAAAGTTTAACAAAATAATTTAACTAACTAGTTTAACTTTAGATTTAGCCAATAACTTGTACATTTTTATTCGTAGGTATAACTATAGTTTAGATATCATCTTTTTAAAATATTTAAATATTATTTAAAAATTAAAAAAAGTTTCAACACCATTTCCCTCCCATGAAAAATTAACTATAGTTAATATATTAACTAATCTTGTCTCACCGTTTCACGAAATCACGTCAAATTTTTGATACAGCCATTCTTAATTCTCTATTTTGTTATAAATATTTTTTTTTCTTTAAATATGGTATTTTGTTACATAATACAAAAATTATACTTAAAAACAATAATTTTAATTGTTTTTTAATAAAAATTAATAATTTCCATTTGGAATTTTTGATTTTTTTCTTTTTTAATAAAACATTTGTATTTATCTTTTACCTTTGCACCCCGCAGGTGACTTTAACCTTTTTATGAAAAATCTTTTCGCACTCGATAAAATTAACATATATAATTTGTTGGTCTAAACCTGTCATTTGAGCGATTCTATTGAGTATATATTACGGGAAAATCAGTGTTTTAAAGAAAAAATGGGATTTATTACACTTTAAAATTGTTTATATTGCATGTGCAGAACACGCGTTACAATTTCTATATTAGGCGCAATCCTTGGTTAACTACAGGTCGATTTTTTTTTATCGGTAATCCCGTGCAATCGCTATAATATATTATGTCGCTGCTAACATATGTCTAATAAAAATAAAATAAAATATTGAGCCAAATTTAGCTTAAGCCACCCGTGTTTACGGTATGCAATATAATATATTATGTTGGAAAAAAATGTTGGTCTTTTGGTCTAGTTTGACGATTATACATTAGGGTGGAGTGAATTTTATTAAATTTATTAATTGATTTTTCCTATATTATTAATTGTTGACTAAAGGCGTAAAATGAATAAATATCGAAAAAATATTCCAATTTTTTAATATTTTGAGGTGGCGCATCAGTCTCGAAGTTTTGAAAATTCTAAAAAAATATTACTTTAATCCAAGTAATAAAAATAGCATTATTTATAAATAAAAAATTTATTTTAGTAAAATTAACGTGAAACGTAAACATATTTAATAGTAAATCATATGCTTTAAGTAACTTCAGGAGTGTTTATTGGTAGAAATGAGATCTTTTTTTTCGCGAAAATACTGACATTTGGTATAAAAATTTGGTAATTATTTTCTGACTTTAATTCTTGTTCTGATGAACCCATCTCTTGCTTCCGATCCACAAACCGAGTCTGAAGATTCAGTATACTGGTTATAACCAGTTTTACACAGCGTTCCACTGCTTGGGTGTGACACGGAAATTTTTGGAAGTATAGGAAATGGTCACCCGAAGAAATCATATCGGTAATTTCTGTCATCGTATTTCATAGTCATAGGTGGTTCAGTTACCTTTTCTGTCGCCCATTGAATTAACTCGTTAAAAGTATTTAGTTGTGGAAGCTTTAATTCCCGTAATCTCGAACATTTTGATTCTTTTCTCGCCTTTAATATTTTCGGCAATGCTAGTTCTCTGATCGATAAATATATTGTAGGTAACATAGCTAGTAATAGGTTTTCGGTATAAATATTAGCTATAGCTTACAAAGATCCAGGCAAGCTAGCACATTCCCTATGGCTGACGTGGGCTAATAGGATTATTCGTTTATATGTGGGGACAGCAAATCCATCGGAAAACCTAAAAGAATTGGCTACTTTTATCATGAAAGTGTATGCTCCAACGTGGTTTTACATCAACACCAAGCCTACGTGCAAACATGGTCCTATTCACAAATTTAATATGACTAAAAGAGCATTACACCTCCAGAAAAACTTGAAGGCCTTATAACTATAGTTATAAAGAATATTCAGCGAAATATTTATCCCGAAAACCTATTACTTGCTATGTTACCTACAATATATTTATCGATCAGAGAACTAGCATTGCCGAAAATATTAAAGGCGAGAAAAGAATCAAAATGTTCGAGATTACGGGAATTAAAGCTTCCACAACTAAATACTGAACATTACGTTTGTACCAGTTAATTCACTGGGCGACAGGTGAAAGGTGAAAGGTGACTGAACCACCTATGACTATGAAATACGATGACAGAAATTACCGATATGATTTCTTCGGGTGACCATTTCCTATACTTCCAAAAATTCTGTGTCACACCCAAGCAGTGGAACGCTGTGTAAAACTGGTTATAACCAGTATACTGAATCTTCAGTCTCGGTTTGTGGATCGGAAGCAAGAAATGGTTTCATCAGAACAAGAATTAAAGTCAGAAAATAATTACCAAATTTTGATTCCAAATGTCAGTATTTTCGCGAAAAAGAAGATCTTATTTCTACCAATAAACACTCCTGAAGTTACTTAAAGCATATGATTTACTATTAAATATGTTTACGTTTCACGTTAATTTTACTAAAATAAACTTTTTATTTATAAATAATGCTATTTTTATTACTTTGATTAAAGTAATATTTTTTTAGAATTTTCAAAACTTCGAGACAGATGCGCCACCTCAAGATATTAAAAAATTAGAATATTTTTTCGATATTTATTCATTTTACGCCTTTAGTCAACAATTAATAATATAGGAAAAATCAATTAATAAATTTTAAAAAATTCACTCCACCCTATTATACATTGCTTTAGTTAGTGTTATTACAACCTAAAAATATTACATTTAAATAATTTTAAAATGAAGATTTATAAATCTTTATTATTATATTATAATATTCATTATTATATTATAATATTCATTATAATGGTTGTCTATTTATTCAGTAAATATTTTTTATTAAAACTATACAGACTAGCTGTTTATCGAAGCTGTTATAGTATGTGCCGAATACAGTGGATAACATATTATTGGATCGCACTAAAAAAAATTACGTGATCTAAAAAAAAGCCGAGACACGGGTTCTGTGTTATATATAAAACTCTTGAAAACTTTTTCGTTAAAAAAAATGTTAAAATATCACCATTTAAAAAAGCATTCAAAATTACTATTCTGATAAATTTTTCGAAAGAATTGATTTTCTCACTAACGTATGGCGTTTGATTTAAAGGTTGAGTTTACGCACCTTTATCCCAAGCCTTTCCTTCGTTTATAATACTTTACATTTTCTAGATAAATTACACTCTAGATCAAAAAAGGATCCATAATCTAATTAATTTTACCCTGAACGTTATTATTTATTTATACTTTATTATTTTATTTTTATTCGATTTCCTGTCGGATTAATTATAACTTATAATTTAAAGGTTTTTAAAATATTTAGTTATTTCGTTAGTCACTCCTTTATGGGTCAATAATATTTTTTAAAGGTGAATATATTTATTATGCAAAAACCCAGTTTAATTTTAAATCTATCGATCTAAATATACAAGTAACCATCTAATTATACAAGTAACCATGACTTGTCCATTTTTATTTGTTTATCGACAAAATTAACAAGTTTTATATAAATACATTTAAGATAACTTTAAAAGTATATATGTGGTTTTATATTCATGGTCTAGTGGATAAATAAATAATTATATAGTTGTTGGAGTGGTTTTTTATGTTACATTTGTTAAACTAAATAAAATATGTTTGGCAAGAATTTTATAAAAATATATTTGTTTTTTTAATTTTGATTTAATTTTTACTGAAATAAAATCATTCATTTAAATTTATATTGCAAAAATTCTTTAAATAAAATATATTATTTACTTAACTTTATAATATAAAGTTATTATTATATGTTTATTTTTTGTTCTGTTATTGGAGTTTGACTCTGTTGGCAAATAAAATTATTTTTATTTTTATATAAATGTATAATGTTACATTATCTAACACGTGGAGAAAGCGCGTATAATTTAGCTCGTATATTATAGCTCAGTGCTCGCTGCCGAGGCGCTATATAAGTACACTATAAACACTGGGCTGAAAATCCCGATTCCGGTCAAAACTAATTTTAACAGATATTAACTTGCAATTTGGACTACATATTAATGCATATAAGGGCTATAACATATGCCAAATTCTTATACATCCAGTAGCGGAACGTGAAATAGGAAACATTTATTTTTATTTTAAATAGCTATAATTTTACTTGATGTACTATCGATACCGGAGAAGAGAGTGGACGTGCAGTTCGAGCGCTCTTAGTGCCGATCCATAATAAAATTCTTAAAGAAACATAACAATTATATACCTACAGTGTAGTCGAGTAAAGTACGGTGCGAAACAGTGCTACTATTTTGGGTTACTACATACCTGTACAGATGAAATCAGGGTACCTGTTCTCCAAAGGGTTAATAGAAACATTAAATAATTCCTCAAAAGGCAATCTCTCAACGGTGAACATAGGGGTGAGGTTCGTGCGGACACGAAGTAATAAAGTGACAGGGGACAGGTCAAGGAATCACCCATTTGAAGAAAAAACAAGTCTAACAAAGAGCGAAAGGGATCATCATCACCAGCAGATTCTGATAAGTATTATTGCATGACCAATACGCAAATCTGTAATAAAAACCGGGCAACAATTAATCATTACCGAAAACAGCGCACGTGTGTAAAAAAAAATCACGTAAGAACGTCACAAAATTATATTATTGTATTATATATATTATATAATATACGCATAAAATTACAGCTCAGCCACAAAGCAAAGCTTAAAAGATAACGAAAGTTAATAAACAAAACGCCCACGTAAAAATAACGTAAATAAACCATCTATTAAAGCATACGTTACACGCCTGACATTAAGGCCGTATTTCAAATTTTAATACGATACACCACAGGGCCGGCTTTATCTATTTTGTATATTAATTTATTTTTAAATTAAATTTGGAAAAAAAAGTAAGAATGAAAAGATATAAATTAAATGAAAAAGGTATAAACACTAATTTAGCAATAAAATAAATAAAGAATATACAAGGTTGGTAGCCGGAATAAGCAAAGAACTAACATACCCACCCCCATTCACGAATACCAATTGAATGGGGTTACTACTAAGGCCTAGGTTGAGGAGAATTCCGGATTGTACTTACTTTTGGGTCAGTTCAATGTCCTCCAAAAACCCTTCCTAAACTGGACGTATGGCCCGACCCGGCTGACAAAAATCCGGGAGCGGCCTTAACCTTTGACACTGTCATCCACGACCTCTTAGGGTGGAACTACCAGCCGGCGTAAAAACTTCGGATCCAACAAACACAGATAATGCTGTGATTTGGCGAGATACGCAGGAGAACGCAAAGGGGGTAAAATAACCCCGGGAGATTAGTGGTTGACAATATATCTGGGGCCTGCCATACGTTCCCATACTCATACTCATACTCATAGCTATAATTTTACTTGATGGTTATATGGATATATTTATATGTACAAATAAATATACTTATTTTATAAAAAATCGAAATGATTTTAATAAATTAAATATAAAAAATAAAAATTTTAATAATAATAACAATAGGTATTATATTAAATAAAATCCCGGCATAAAATTGGTAGGTATTATTATCTACTCTCGTAATAAGGGGACATTCATAAATTACGTGAGGCATTTTTCTGATTTTTTTGCCTCCCCCCTCCCCCTTGGTGAGATTTGGTGAGATGTGGTATACCCCCCTATGCCTTACGTGAGATTTTAGCCATTAAACTTTCTTTGCGGACAACATGTAAAAAATGATCAAAACATGCAAAAAAAATTATCAAAAGTTGACGTGAGATTTTAAATGATCCCCCCCTTAAAATGAGATTTGGTGAGATTTTGCTGGACCCCCCCCTCATTTTTGTCTCACTTAATTAATTGATGACCCCTAAGCCAGCTGTGCGCGCCAGGTATATTTACTCAAAATTTATAATTTATAATTTTGCGAACGAAATCGCCAATAACAATTAAACAAGGAAAAAAATATGTGACCTATGTGCTTTATTATTTTGCAACACTGTCTACTAGAGGATGATATATAATTCAACATAATATCGCCCGGGCTAATCTGGGCTAATGGGCTTTTGTGTCGTTTTTGGGGTGAAATTTTAGTGTTTTTAACACTATTTAAAATCGTAAATGCCTAGGTTTGTTTGATTATATTTGTTTATTTCTTTATTTTGTTTAATTTGGTAGTAATTTAGATATAATTCGTCGACTGGTTTTTATTATATACACTCGACCGCAAAATTAACCGGGAAAATATATTTTATAAATAAGAAAATATAAACAAATTTTAATTATTTTTAATAAATCCCTTATTATTAAACATTTTTAACCAGAAAAAATTAAAAAAACATTTGTTAATTATTTATAAAAAAACATTTTTGAAAAATAAAACAAACTAATATCCTTTATTTAAGAGAAAAAATACAAAAAAATGCCCTAATAGCGAGTATTTCCACCTCTAGCTCGAATGACAGCTCTTAGCCTTTCAGGCATGCTTTGAATTAAAGCAGCCACATCACCCTGAGGTACCTGCTCCCATTCAACCAATAGCGCTTCTTCCAATTGAACCAGTGTGTGAAACTCCCCGTAGTTTGCCTAATTCTTCTCCCTAGGTTATCCCACACATGCTCAATGGGATTCAGGTCAGGACTTCTAGGTGGCCAGCCCAGAACCTGAATACCAACGTCGTGAAGGTACTGACGCGTTACTGGGCTGTGTGCGGCCGAGCATTATCCTGCATAAGGAAGAATTGGTCTCCAATAAAGGGTGCATAAGGTACCACATGTTCTTCGAGACACTCCCTTATGTACCTGTCAGCGTTTATACTACCCCCTTGAAACGTTACAAGTGCCGTACGAGCCTCCAAAGAAATGCCTCCCCAAACCATTACACCTCCACCGCCAAACTGTACTCTGGGAGAGAAGCAGCACTGAATATATCGCTCTCCGGGTCGTCTAAACACGTGTTGTCGACCATCAGGTGAGTATCTGGTGAAACGGGACTTATCCGTAAAGAGAACACGACTCCATTCAACCATACCCCAATCGACATGGGTTCGCGCAAATTCCAAGCGCTGTCTACGATGGGCTGCGTCCAACAGTGGGCCAGTGGCAGGTCGATGGGGCACTAAGTTATGTTCCCTCAGTCTTCTTAGTACAGTATCTGATGAAATGGTTGTACCATGAACATCTTCCAATCTCCTAGACAAGGCTGTAGCAGGAAGTGTCCGGTCTCGCAGAACTTGAAGTCGAAGAAAACGGTCTTCAACTTCACTTGTTCCTTGTCCAGGTAATCTTGAATAGGAACCTGTTTCCCTAAACCTTTGAATTGCATCAGACACTGTACTTCGGGGAATATTTAGTGAGTTGGCAATATAACGTATGCTGCGTCCATCATTGTAAAGTGCAACAGCTTGAGCGGCTTCTTCGGGAGTCATTACAGATTTTTTAAATAAAAATAACTTTTAAAACAAACTAAGAAAAACCGTAAAAGGCCAAAAACAAACAGGAATAAAAATTAATTGAAGAGCTCTTTTAAATAAGTAATGAATTAAAAAACTCTTCCAAACAATTAAGATGTTAAAGATATAAAAAATGTATAAAACAATGTCATCGTCGTATTTTAAAGCCTAAAAAACTTTAGAATAAATTAATCTTATATTTTTTTATGTGTGTATAGTTGTTACATCAATATACAGGGCGTTTAAGAAATTTTATTAAGGAAAAATCAAGTGTCCGGTTAATTTTGCGGTCGAGTGTAGATGATTAAAAATTTCCTTTTTTCAATAAATCTAAATACTAAAAATTCATCAACTTTGACGGGCTATAACTTTATAATTAAAAAAGATATAATAAAAATGAAAACATATATGAATTTAAGTATACTTAAATTCCTTGAAGTTTTTTCTATATGACTGCATGTTTCAAAATTTTCTAGTAAAAAGTGACCCCTGAAGTATTTTTGTCCAAGGTCAGCCCACCGTCCGCTAGCTAGACTTTTAATCTAAGACGCAATCAATATGCTTTCTCCGCCGTGTTGTTTAACAGTCATAATGCATTAAGTATATATAATGCATATATGCATTTTAGGAATTATGCGTAATGCCTATAGTTCTAAGTTATTATGCATATTTACTAAGAACTAGATATTTCAGTTAATATCCATTTTTGGCGGGGCGAATCACTCCATTTCAATGTATTGATGCCACTTCTCAATCTGTTACATTTTTTGTCTGACGATTTGCTCAAAATAAAATATAATTTCTTCTGGTTCTAAGCAAAGTTACCAAAGATGCAATTGTACTAAATTCTGCAAAAACACTACTTGTAGTTATAGTTTATGTTAATAAATGTGGTTATATTATTTATTCCAAGTATTTAAAAACCTGTTTTACTAAAATTAATTATGGGAAAAATACAGTTAAAACCGTTATTTATTTTAGAACTGTATAAGCATCAAAATTTTGTTAAAACTTGTACGATTTCTAAATTTGCAAAATATTGCCCTAAGTCAAAATGTCAATGGCATAAACAGGGTGTTATTAATTACGTATATATTTTGCCCCACATGAAAAAGGCCTACATTTAAATGAGAAACGTAGTCAAATAACAATGTAGGTTAATTTTTAACTCTTGACACGTAAACATAATTTTTGGTCTTAGATTCCAAATCCGTGCTTGGTTTAGCTGTATCAGGTCTAAAAAAGTTTCTCCTATTGGCAATCCGATCCGGGGATCCACTATATACCTTCTGGTATATTATAATTTGTAAAATTTATCTAGGGTGTTGATGCTCTAAAACTTATATATCTTTAAATTTTGACCTGATACAGCCAAACCAAGCACGATTCGTGCTGGTGGATTTTATGTATACCAATATCTCAGTTATTAGACATGGGACCCAAACCAAATTTATAATAAATTATAATAACATTAAATAAACAAGTTCGGCGAACAGAATTTAAATTGAAGTTTGCGAAAAAAAGTTAGTTTTTCCTGTTGCCTCACGCGCCTCCAGGCCCCCCTATTTGAGATAATTCCAATTAAAGTGGTGCAATTTATTATATACTATAATTTATCGACAAATTTAAAATTTTATTTAAAAAATCCAAATATTACAGATTTTATTCAATTTTAAATTTTTATTATTTATTTTATTAAAATAAAAAAATATTTAAAATGGTATAAAACCTGTAATATTTGGATTTTTTAAATAAAATTTATATTTTTCGATAAATTATAGTAGATAATAAATTGCACTACTTTAATTTGAATTATCTTAAATAGGGGGGCCTGGAGGCGGGTGAGGCAACAGAAAAAACTAACTTTTTTTCGCAAACTTCAATTTAAATTCTGTTTGCGCCGAACTTGTCTATTTAATGTCATTATAAACTATTATAAATCTGGTGTGGGTCCCATGTCTAATAACTGAAATATTGGTATACCCAAAATCCACCAGCCGCCACTGAGCACGAATTTTTAATTTACGACAAAAAATTAAATTCAGCGTTTAGCTATGATATTTTTACCTTCCTACATTGTAATTAGGGTTATACATTTGTCAGTTTAACGCCAATTTTCGTATTATTTTCTGAAAATAATTTGTAGTGTACAAAGTTCGTAGTTTATTTTACAAAAACATACTTACGTAATATTATATTATATTATATTATTATTTTATTTTCATTACACTACACTACACTACACTACCTCAATTATGGGGCTGCGTTCCTCATTTATATGTCAAAGTAGGCCTTAAGGTGTGGAGCTTAGTACTGTGTAGTATAATAGTATTTCTTTTGTTTATAAAGGTTTTTATGTATAATACTATTCATATAGTGTTATTATCTTCAGAAAATAAGACGAAAATAGCGCCATACTGACAGATGACAGATGCATAATCTCAGTTTTTAAATGCATTTCTTATTGCAAGTGATGTGGAGCGACGTTTTCTAAATTTCTTCATATTGTTACTAGATTTTGGATTTCTAATATTTGTTTACCATAATAATAAGTTAAATTTACAAATGAAATATGATTTACAAAATATTGTCCAATGTTGCACAAGCCAAAATGTTAATAACATAATTTATTATTTTAATAATACGATATATATTATATTTATATAATTATATACATTTTGTTTATTTTGTATTTATGTATATTTTTATTATTTACACAAGGTGTTTTATTTTTACTGGAACGATACCATTTTTTTAATTTAAATATATTTATCTACGAACTCTATGTAAAACAACATTTTCAACTTTTATATATACGTATACGTTCCTCGAGTGTTAAAGCAATTACGCACGCGCGGAATTACGCACTCGGCCTTACTACTTACCACTCTTGTTACGTAAACTACTATTACGTACATATTAGGAAGACGTTAATCGTTTTTGAGTAAAAACAGGATTTAGGTTTTTTTATATAAACCATTTGTAAAAGATAAATAAAGCTCAATAAATACAATTATAATTAATAACTAAGTTACAAGTTGATATTTTTTGCAAATTAAAGAAAAGGGTGTTTTATGTACCCTCTGAAAAAATAAGCTTTTAAAAGATAAAATTGTCTATTTGTTTACAATAGGACGTTTCATATATTTTTACATACCTACTCAAATAGATTTTAAAACCGAAGTTTCTGCGAACCCATGTGCTTCGTATCCTAGAATCACTGCTTAAAGTTGGTGTACATTATTTATTTTAATAATAATTGCAATGGTAGTTCAAATAGAAAATACAGTACACATTTTTTGAGGATATTAGACCCCCAAACCCTACAGTAGGGTACTATGGAAGACACCTTAGGTAAAATTAAAAAATATTTTTAAATTTTAATTTGCAACTTGCAACCCTGATTTGTGACATAAAAATGATTTTGGATAACATAATTTAAATAGTTTAAACTAAAAAAGTACTGTTTTTTGCAGGTATTTATGCGAAGGGCGATCGGCAGGTTCGATACCCGGAGCGAGCAGTACTCAAGAGAACAAGACTTATCCCGCTATCAAAGTTGTAGGAAAGCCTGCAAAAAAAGCGGTTGTTGTGGTATCATGTGTTACAAAGGATGCTCCACACAAGTAAGTACCAAAAAATATGACTTACGTCAAGTACAATTGTACAGCGTGGTAACGATTTTTACAGTGTTATCATAAACAGACATTTTATTAGTACATATTTATGAGTACAGTAGAATCAAAAGCGGACATGTTAAGTCAAGTGTGGTCAAGCTAAGCAAAAAGGTGGAAACTACAGTATTACTTAATATTGTGCTTATCACGGCAAATGACATGTGTTTTTTATTCTTCAGGACTCACATAATATATTATATATTATATAATTACATTGCCTGACTTGCCCAGATCAAATCGCTGGACAAAAACAGTGCATTTATAATGACATGGAATGACATTTTGCACTACAAAATTCAGCTATATTTAATCCCGGCGCATTCGCCATTTTTAAATTTATTTGAACGGGTTTTGATCAAATTTGGTGTAAAGGTGTCTTAGGACGGGACGGAAATTGAACTGGAACGGGACAGGAATAGGACAAACAAAGAATTATTATTTTTATAATTTTTTCTTAGAACCACGCGCGTGTGCTCCACACGAGCAAAGTCGTATACTCATATTTAAACAGTTGCGTTCATACGTCCTGGGCCACCCCACAATATAAAAACAATTCACTCAGAAACAACAATGTAACATACATTCTTTCCTAATATTCTAATTTTAATTTTACTAAAGAAGTTCTACATATTTTTATTTTAATATTCTTAAAATCATTACTTACATTTATATAAATGTTCAGTCAATACAATTTTTTATAGCCTGGATTTGTTCCAAATGATATAAACTTGTCAACATTCTCTTGCTACATTATTCTTGTTTTAACCTACTAGTAGAATATACAAAAAAAAGTATAAAATATAAATATAATTCAATACGTTGGTATACTCAAATTTAGTTTTACTATTGGTATATTAATAACACTGGCCAACAACTTTTCTAGGGTAATTTGGATGGACATATTTTAATAATGATCATCGTTTTTTTCGACATGCAAACATTAAACTTCGTATACTTTTACCCAGGATCATTGGTAATGTAGCTGTATGGGTCCTAATTTAATATTATATACAGGGTATCCAAAAATAATGTGCAATACAAGCGGGTTTAGGGTCAAAAATAGGAAGAAAACTTTAATTAACCATTGGTCGGCAAATGGTTTCAAAAGGGGCGCCCCTAAAGATATTTTATTATTTTTATTTCTAAAACCGTTTGAAATAAAATAATCTATATTCGGGAATGCATTTTTATTAATATTTCTTTTTATACTATATTGAATTAAAAAAGAAAAAAGACATTTTTTGTTTTTTTTATTCGAAAATGGTTAATTTAATTGAAGTTTAACTGGAATACCTTTTTTACGTATAAAAGTCTAAATTTGTATATTCTGCAGACAAATAATTGCACATAAAAATTTTGGGGCCCTAAATACCTCATAAACACAAATTTTAAATTTTGTTGTTTATTTTAAATTTAGCATAACAAGTTAAGTAAGCATACAAAATTTCATTATTTTCAGAAAAGGGGCCATTTGCCGACCTATTTTCACAAGAAGATTTCTACTTATTTTTGTCTTTAGAAACCATGTGTAGAATATTGCACACTATTTTCGCGACACCCTGTACTTATATATAGGTAACGCAAAACGTTTATAAATGTTTATTATTTATTTTTTTTAGTTTAAAAGGACCCATAGCTACATTACCAATGATCCTCGCTAAAGTTTTTGATTTGAACAAAATATAATAACAATAATAATAATAATAATAATAATAATAATTTATTCATTCTTTGGCTTTACAGGATCAAACATATCAAAATATAATATAATATAAATTGGTTTAAATAAAATTATTTAGATTTATACATATACATTTTTAAAACATGCAATAAAATTCAAATTATACATTTAAAAATTTGAATATACATATAAATAAATCGAATATAAGTTATTACACAAATATTAATAGAACTTAACATTTATTTTAAAAAAGTTTCACACGAATATAATTGCTCTACATTCTTTAGTTTTTTCTTAAAATTCACAATAGAAAGCGTTTTTATTAGAGATGATACGGATAGCGGATACCGGAAAGATTCAAAGCCGGTTATCCGGCGGATAAAATATGTAAATTGCAATTGCGATACATCGGTAATTTATCTGTTTTAAAATAAAACCTTTAATTTAAAACAGATAAATAAATTAAATTATTCAAAAATGATAGGGTAAATTTCAATTAAGGGGGAGGGGAGTCCCAGCACATTTTACCAATCCATTTAGCGAAATTATTCGCTCCTTAAAACGATCCCTCAATAAATTATTCGTGGCTCCCCCAGTGTGCGATGTTGCGCCGTCCTGTTGGAACCACATTTGTTTTAAGTCTACATCGTTAATAATTATGCAATTATTGCAGGCCAAAGAAAGTATGGACCGATGATTCCGCCGGCATGTAAACCACACCGTACAGTAACTTTCATTGGGTGTAATTGATTTTTGATTATCTGCTAGGGATTGTTCTCACACCAGAAGCGGTAATTTTGCCTATTAACAAAGCCATTAAGCCAAAAATGCGCCTGATCTGAATTTGCTTACGGACACATTTTCATTCAAACTTTTCCTTACAGCAGCGATATTTTTAACACTTCTCACTTTTCTTTGCCTTGCCAGCGGCTTAATATCCAGGAGAGTGTAATCGCGTTATATATATATATATATATATATATATATATATATATAATATAGACTGGTTCAAAAAAATCGAATATTTTTTTTTCTTCAAAGCCCGCATTGAAATATCTTCCTAGCAGTAAAAAAAGAAGCCTGTGAAAATTGTAGCTCTTAATATTAATATTTAGAGGTCGCTCATCGTGAATTTCTATTTTACGTTTAAATAACACAGGAATTCTTTTTTCTTAACTTTGAAATTGTATAACTCGTTTTTGAGTGAACATATTGGAAAGAACTCTATATATTTTTGAAGAAAATTGAACGTTCTACAAAAAATGTCTCCTATAATTTTTTCGTAAGTTCACTCCTTTAATAGTTATTCAAGGTTGAAATTAGACATATAATAAATGTAACGTTTAAACAGAGGATTTTTTTTTTAACTTTTAATTTTATAACTTTTAATAGGTGATAAAGCATCAAAAATAAGGTAGACTTTCATAAAAAAACATTTCTTAAAAATGTTTCTTAAGAGAAATACAGGCCGTCAAAGATTACAAAAAAACTAGTTTTCTCTTTATAACTTTTAAACGACAACATTAATTTTTATCAGATTTGGCACAAAATGTAATATAGTCAGTGCCTTAATAATAATGTGGGGGGACTTCCCCCCTTTTCACCTCAGTCTTTGACGCCACTAAAAATTTCAAAATATTAAATAAATTTGTAGGTCAAGTTTTTAATTTAGAGAAAAAATTTACTCCTGTAATATTTTGATTTGGGTCTTGGTTTCTGAAATATTTGCTCAAAAATGTTTCCTCGCAGAGACGCTTTCCGTCAAAGTTTACAAAAAAAACTCATTTCCCCATCATGACTTCTAAACCACTTAATCAATTTTTATCAAATTTTGTACACAATATAGTCAATGTCTTAGTAATGATGTGGATAATTATTTAAAAAAACATCAGTTGCGCAGTTACTTGGGGGGCTGCTCCTCTTTTCACCTTAGGCGCCATTGGAATTTTTTTAAATAATAAACACATTTTTAGATTATCTGTTTAAATTAGAGAAAAAAACTACTCATGTAAAATTTTGATTTAGTGCTTCATTTTTTAAATAATTAATTTATTTATCCAAGAATACTTTTGCCGCAGTTTTTTTGAGTGTGCCCAAATATTTCAAAAACGAAGCCCTAAATTAAAATTTTAAATCTAAAAATGTAATTTTGCGAGGAAACATTTTTGAGCAAATATTTTAGAAACGAAGCCCCAAATCAAAATTTTATTTATTTATTATTTTAAAATTTCCAGTGGCGTCAAAGACTGAGGTGAAAAGGGGAGCAGCCCCCCAAGTAACTGCGGCACTGATGTTTTTTTTTTAATAATTATCTACATCATTACTAAGGCACTGACTATATTACATTGTGTGCCAAATTAATTTTGTGGTTTAAAAGTTATGAAGAGAAAACTATTTTTTTTTTGTAAACTTTGACGGCCTGTATTTCTCTTAGGAAACATTTTTAAGAAATGTTTTTTTATGAAAGTCTACCTTATTTTTGATGCTTTATCACCTATTAAAAGTTATAAAATTAAAAGTTAAAAAAAAAATTCCTCTGTTTAAACGTTACATTTATTATATGTCTAATTTCAACCTTGAATACCTATTAAAGGAGTGAATTTACGAAAAAATTGTACGAGTCATTTTTTGTAGAACGTTCAATTTTCTTCAAAAATATATAGAGTTCATTCCAATATGTTCATTCAAAAACGAGTTATACAATTTCAAAGTTAAGAAAAAAGAATTCCTGTGTTATTTAAACGTAAAATAGAAATTCACGATGAGCGACCTCTAAATATTAATATTAAGAGCTACAATTTTCACAGGCTTCTTTTTTTACTGCTAGGAAGATATTTCAATGCGGGCTTTGAAGAAAAAAAAATATTCGATTTTTTTGAACCAGTCTAATATATATATATATATATATATATATATATATATATATATATATATATATATATATAATAAATAAATATTATTAGCTCTTTACAGGAATCCGTCTGTTTTAACCATTATATAATTTGCACATTTTTTTTAAGAATAAATATATTAATTGCCTCTGTCGAATTAGCCCAAAATATTATACCATATTTAATTATGGAGAAGAAGTATGAGGCAAGACAGGCCTCTTTATTTCTTACTCTTTATTTGGGCGTGATTCTATTGCTTAAAAATTCTACATGCAGTAACTGCATGTAATTGTTGTTTATTAGTTGTCGAAAACTGTATTATGCTAGTTTTGTTTATATTAAGATTAAGTTTATTTTGATACAACCAGTGTTCTATTTTTTTAATTTCATTAGCATATTTAAATTTTATCTCCTGAGACAATAATAAGACAATTTTATTATCTGAAATGGCGTATATATCGTTCGTAAATAGGATCAATAATAAAGGTCCAAGAATACTACCCTGTGGAACTCCACTTCATACTATTGTAATCAGAACAGCATTCCTTACCATTTTCGTTATAGCTCTTTATACATTGTTTTTAATTTGTTAAGTATAATTTAAATAGATAACATGAAATACCACGAACATCATATTTATCCAATTTATATAAGAGAGTTTCTATATCAACACAACAGTCCAAAAAGACTCCAGGCTACTTTTTGCTTGTTATTTAATATTTCTAATATATCACCAAGAACCTGGTATATTGTTCTGTTGGTTGACCTTGATTTCTTAAATCTATTCTGATACTCAAATAAAAGATTTATGTCTACTATGTATAAGTTTTTCAAAAATTTTTGATTTGTTAGACAATAGTGATATGAGTCTAAAATTTTAAATTTCGTTTTTTTTACCTTTTTTATAAGTCGGTATTATTTAAGTTATTTTTAAGTTTTCAGGAAACTGCCCTTTTAAAAATGTTAAATTAATTAAAAAAGTCAAAGGTTTACTGGAAATGTATCAAAACCCACTGTCTGCGTGTTTTTAAGATTTGTTCTAAATTTTTATACTTCCATCTCATCAATAGGATGTAAATAGAATGATTATATTTGTGATTTTATTAATTGTTTTTTTACCTTATATAAAAAATGTTAAAATTATAATTATATAATAATAAAATTAAAATAAAATTATAATTATATAATAATAAAATAATTATTTAATACATGTTTTTCTGGTTTAGTGTTTACAGTTCTCCAATCAAAACAAATTACTTACTATATTCCATGTTGCCTTTGTTGTATTTTTAGAGTTTTTTTAAATATTCAAAATTATATTTCTCTTTTGCTTTTAAAACATCATTTTTAAGTTATTTGCAGATACTTATAAAACTTTTGTTAAAAATAGTTATCTTTTTAATTTTTATTTCCTGTGTAATCCAACCGTTTCTTTGGATTTTATTTATTATTCTTTCTAATTCCAATCAATATGAATTAAATATGTCATATGCTATATAGCCCCACAATGTAATTCTTTGGATTAAATAAAAAACATTTAAACAACATTGATGGGAATGTTGTTTTTCTAGGAATTTTATGTTTATGTTAACATATGTTTAGAAAAACAACATTCCAATCAATGCTGTTTAAATGTTTTTTATTTAATCCAAAGAAACACATTGTAGTGTTCTTATAAATTTAATTTTGTTTTTTATATTTTGTTTTTATTTACTTTTATAAATAAGAAGTGTCCGGTCAAAACCAAATATGTCCGATGTTTCCTATTAGATATTTTAGGAGAGCAAAAACTGTTTTTAATTTATGTTAGCAAGGTTTACGGCTTTGTATGTGAAAATAAAAAAATCTTCGTACCCGTATACATTTCATCACTGTAACTTCAACCCCTTAGCGGGCGCGGCATTTACCCTTATTTTTTCAAATGGGAAGGGAATGGGAATCTTTTAAAAGGGCATTATATTTTCTTTAAAATATCGCTTAGTTTTTTAAATTTAAGCTACGCGTTGCCGAGCAATGTTTTTTTTAAACTAACAAATGAGGAGGTCCATTCCAAAACTCGGCTTTTTAATAAGAATGAGTTAGTGGTATCTGTAGATTTAACAAGTATGTCCTGAAAAGTTCATAATATTCTAAAACTCACCTTATTCCATTTAAAATTCATTTACAAATTGACTGTCGTTCCAAAACTTGCCTTATTTATTGATTATATCATGCAGAACTCGGCTTATATATACGTATGTAATTTTAAATTATTTTAAATTGGAGCTATATCTTTTTAGTATAAGAAACATATAACCGGCCCCATTGCCTCATCGCTCCCTGGTCCCATACAGGCCTATGTTTCCTTCGCCACCAGCAACTACTCGGCTTCACCCGTGTTTGCTGAGTGCGAATGTCCATTGCGTTCCGTACTGTCCCCTATTTAGGGCTCGAGAGCAAAATGCCAATAGTTTAAATAGCCATTCCCGGGTTCGCCGAGCCGATGCTATACGCCCTGTAGGGTCATAAAGGAAGTAGAAAGGGAGGGATAGACATTTTTGTTGTTTGGGGAACAATTACGCTGACTCAAACTAAGTACGACGCAAAATCTCCCTAGACCAGGCAATTAGTATTACTATCTGGAGTTGTTATTCCGCTGCAGGGGTCTAGTTTTCTAGTCGTTGTCTACGTTTTGGTCGTTATTGTCTATGTCCGTGTCCAAGTCTGATTGTTCCTGCACTTGTTATAGTGATTTAGTTGTTTTCTTTATCTTATGTCTTTTTTTTATTTATTTTTTGTTTCGTTTATGTTAGGTTAGTCTTGTCTTTCTAATGTTTCTATTGTTAGTGTTTTTTTTAGTGTTTAAGTTCAATGTGCCTCTCTTAGGGTTTTGTACCTGTCGTGTTTAATTTTGAAAATTATGTGTAAGGTCATGCAGGATACTTATCAATGTTTGCAAATGGCCTATTCCTCCCTTGTTTGTCCTCTTTTGTTTGTCTAATGATAATCGTCCAATTCACAGGTGGTAGGATCACCAAGAAGTTGACACTTAACTCTTAACTCATTCTTGACCGTAGGGTAGTCTATACTCGCTGTAGTTGTTACACTATAATTTGTTTGCACTTTAACTCTTAACTCATTCTTGACCGTAGGGTAGTCTATACTCGCTTAAGTTGTTACACTATAATTTGTTTGCACTTTATGAGAAATTATTTGTTGGTTTTGGCTTTAACGTTTTAACAGCTCGTAAGGTTTTTACATTTTGCTCAAAAATACCTAATATGGATAAGCCGAGTTTTGGAATGGACCTCCTTAAATATCAGTCGACAAATCGACTTTATCTTCAGCAAAGTAGTTAATTTGAATAGTTCGTTATTTCCGTGCTTTTATTTTCTTTCTACTCGATAAAAAATGGTTTATTCCATTGCGGAGAGTGGAAATTATTGAATTGTATTTTATAAACAATCAATGTGCAAAAGTAACGGCAACTTTGTTTAATGCAAATAAACACGTACATCATGTTTACATCCTAGAGATAGTAACAAAATTCCGTCAAACTGGTTTAGTGGTAAATAAAAACGATATATTGAAAATTCGGTGAGAAATGAGGTAGTAGAAGTAGCTGTTCTGGGTGAATTCTGAAACATAATAAATGGCACCCATATAAAATTCAACTTCTTCAAGAATTGCATGGAGATGATAATGACCGCCGTTTACAATTTTGTAAAATAATGTCCGAAATAATTATAAATACTCCCAACTACCTTTTTAATGTTTGCTTCTCAGACGAATGTTTATTTTTTTTCAATGGCATTGTCAATCGTCATAATTGTCGTTATTGGTCAGACACGAATCCAAGGATATTTCATTAGGTTCATACTCAATATCCTTAGAATATAAACGTTTGGGATAGTATTTTTGGTGATCACATAATTGCACCATTTTTTACCGGGAAATTTAATTGGAGCTACCTACTTAGTAGGGTTTACTAACTTGTTTTTTTTTTCGCAGCACCCCCTTAATTTTTAGTTAATGAACTAAAAAAACTATCAGACTCATATAAGTCCTTAATATTCATATTAAACTGCCACAAAAAAGATACATTTTCCATTTAAATAACATGGGGTTTCGACACGTTTTACATTTAATTTTTTTTCTCCCGAGCAAGTTAATATACAGCAATACGAGACACATATTTTTATAGGAAATTGCTGTACAAAAAAGCTCTCATATGATTTTTTGATAAATTTACTGGTTTAAAAGTTATTTAAGGTTAAAGTTTAACTTATAGACATTTTTTCGATTTTTTTAATTTGCAAAATTATCATTATTTTTATGAAAATGAATTGTTAACTTTTGAAAATATGTGATTTTATTGTATTATTAAAAAAGGTTAAAATTTTTCATTGTATAAAATTTTATAAAATTTTGTAGAATTTCACAGAAATAAAAAGAATATGTACTAAAATTGAGTAAAAATAGTACCAGATTCGTTTAATGTAATAATAAATTTAATTTATCGGAATCTCTTGTCAATAATTTTTACTTATCTCATTTCAATAATTTTTACTTTTTCAATAATATAATAAAATCACATATTTTCAAAAATAAACAATTAATTTTCATAAAAGTAATAATAATTTTGCAGTCAAAGTATAAAAATCGAAAAAATTAAGTTTAACTTTAACCCTTAATAACTTTTATCAAAAATCAAAAAATCATGTAAAATTTTTTTTTTACAGCAATTTCCTATAAAAATTTGTGTCTCGTATTGCTATATATTAACTTGCTCGGGAGAAAAAAAAATTAAATGTAAACGTTCCGAAAAACCATGTTATTTAAATGCCTCTTTATGGCAAGGTTTAATTTGAATATTAAGGTCATATGAGTCTGAAATTTTTTTTTAGGTCATAAACTAAAAATTTAGGGGGCGCTGCGAAAAAAAACAAGTTGGTAAATAACGTACACCCTACTAAGTACTTATACTTGTTGAAAAATGCCGTCAACCCAGCGCTGAACGATAAATACTCGATACTTGATTTCTTTCACTAATCACTAATGAATGTCAACATTCATAATATATTATAAGGTGATTTTGAGCAAAATATCAAAAACCTTACACGTGAGTACTAACGCATATTAGGCCTACATAATACTTAAACTAAATAAATAGGCATATCGCGACATTTGACAGTAACAGTTTTAAGTGTGCCATCTCGATGGCATATGACTGGATGGAGAGCTGTGATTGATTCGTTGGACATGTTTGTCTCTGACTGGACCAGCACGCTGAACATTTTTTGTTTTGATCAGACCTCTTTTTTTGGATCTCATTTTAAATGGTTGCATATTAAAAGTATTTAGTTTAGTTAGTATTTGTTTGGGGTTACACAGGTTTAAAATATTTTCTACTTTAACAAAAAAACTTCCAGGTCTTTATTTGGAGGCCTGTAAACACAGACAACAACCATTTTTAGCTCATTTATTTCAATACTGGTAAATTCTATTTTAATTTCAGAACTCATTCATTTATATCATGGCGTACGCGGTAGTCCATTTCATCCCTTGACAGAATACATACGCCCCCATGTGTTCTTTTATTTCTACAAATAAATGAAACATTTCTTCGTCTGGCCTAAGCCAGGTCTCTGTTAATGCCAGGCAGTCTAACCTGCTAAGACTTCCTTCATTGTCTAAGAGTATATCAAATTTGTCAATTTTATTTACTTACCACTAATCGCGATAACAAAAGCTAATTAAGCAAAATAATGTTCGTTTTTGAAATCAGCGCACCCAAATTACACTAGAAAAGTTATTGCTGGTAAACACAAAATTTAATTTTGTCAACTGGTATTATTTGAGTATACAAATGCATACCCAATCAAGGCTAAAGAAACATTGTTAGTGTAGTAAAAATGTATTTCTGTCAGGATATATTAAATACAAATACAAATTTTGTAATATTAACCTTTGGTCGTGTAGGAAATTAATAAACAAGGCCGCGAGTATACTAAATCAAGTTAAGTTTATAGGTGTTTAAAATTAAATTTATCCAGCTATTATTTTTTATTATTGTTTTGGTATATAAAAATGTTTAATTCGTTGTCCCTCGTCAAGATGTTTTTGTTGTTTTTGTTTTAATTAACTTCTGAAACCAATAACAAAGTTATACAATTACAATTACCTACATATATAGCTAATAAGTTATATATATTTTTAAACATCCAACTTAAAATAAGAAAATAAAATAAAAAGTTTATACATAAATAAAATCAAAATATTATTAAAATGTAAATGACAAAATTAACAAAATCATTGGAATGTTATACAGGGTGCACCAAGTATCCTTTTATGTATGAGTATCTTTTTTATTTGAAGAGCTACAAGGTCGCTTAATTGCGTGAGTACAAGTCAATTAAAATGTTATTTAAAAATTGTAGTAAAAATCTGCGGTTCTCAAATAATTTAAAAAAACTGAAACCCTGTTAAAATCAAAAATCGTTTTAAGGGGACATCCATTAATTACGTGAGATAAAAATAGGGGGGAGGGGTCTAGCAAAATCTCACCAAATCTCATGTTAAGGGAAGGGGGTTCATTAAATATCTTACGTCAACTTTTGGGTTTAAAGAATATGTATTATAATTCAAATTTGTCAGAAAAAGTAATAAATTTTTATTTTTTGGGTTGTCCGCAAAGAAACTTTAATGGCTAGAATATCACGTGAGGGATAGGGGGGTCTACTAAATCTCACCAAATCTCACCAAGGGGGAGGGAGGGGTCCAAATCATCAGAAAAATGCCTCACGTAATTAATGGCGTTCCCCTAACCTGTTTGAATTTATAATACATTTTTGTCCAATTTGTGTTTTTTGTTCCTACTAGATTTTGAGATACCACCACCATCTTTTGTTTTTTCTATGGCCGCCATATTGTAATTTTACATGCTTATAAGAAAAAAATTAAGAAATCCAACGATTTATATATATTAAACTACATAAGTTATGGCGGCCATTATACAAACAAAAGATGGTAACTCAAAACATAGAAGCAAATAAATTGGATGAAAATGTACAATAATATGTACGTTAGGGTGGGCCGAAAATCCGCTTTTTTAGAATTTCGTTTAGTAATAGCAAAAATTTTGTTCATTATGTTGTAAAAAAATTTTGTGTAAAAGATTAAAATTTTCGATCAACATCCTAGGCTCGCCCAACGCAATTAAAGATCAAAATGTTCAAAAAAATTTTGATACTAAAATCGGGTTTATTTCTAAAACTATCCATCTGAAGTAATTTAGTGTAAGGACCTTTTTTGTAGAGCATAAAATTTCCGATCGAATTATGTTAGGAAAATTTTTTTTTGAACATTTTGATCTTTAATTGCGCTGGGCGAGCCTAGGATGAGGATCGAAAATTTTAATCTTTTACACAATTTTTTTTTACAACATAATGAACAAATTTCTGAAACTATCCATCTGAAATAATTTTGTGTAGAGCATAAAATTTCCGATCGAAATAAATTAAGAAAAATTTTTTTTGAACATTTTGATCTTTAATTGCGTTGGGCGAGCCTAGGATGTTGATCGAAAATTTTAATCTTTAACACAAAATTTTTTTACAACATAATGAACAAAATTTTTGCTATTACTAAACGAAATTCTAAAAAAGCGGATTTTCGGCCCACCCTAATGTACGTATATTTACATGTAAAACTTTGTCTCAAAATTCCCAGGAATAACAGTTATAACGATTTTTGCTTTTGAAAGGTTTTAAGGTTTTTTTCAAATATTTTAAGAACCGCTAGCTTTTTTTTCAATTCATAAATGTCATGATAATAGTAATTACGCAACTTTTTTAATTTAACCCTATCTTGTAGCTCTTCATATAAAAAAATACCCATACAAGTACATCTTGTACACATAGAAGGATACTTGATGCACCCTGGATTTTTTACGGCTTCGCTTGTGTGGTTTTAAGAAAAAATAAGGGGTCATTTAACAATATAAAAACTAATGTTTCTTTGTTCGTCCCGTTTGCATTAAAAAATTCTTACCGCGGATCTATCACTCGCAGAATTGTGGCACTGCCCAAGATTATTAATAATAAATTCCAACTGGAAAAGAAACCTTAAAAAATATTGCTGCAATATTTGCAGAGGTTACAAATAAAATGATGAATTTGCTACATATTTCTTAAATAAAATTTTACATTAATTGAATCCAAAAATTGTATTCATTTAAGTCATTTTTTAAAATCAATTTTAAAGTTCAAAATACATTTTTTGAGAAGATATAAATCATTTTACAGAATATGAACATTATATTTTATAAAATGGTTAATATATTTCCGCAAAAACACAATCCACACATGTTGTGTGGATTGTGCGCAAAAATACATTTAGAACTATGAAACAGATTTTTTGAAATATTTTATCAAAATTTTGACTTTTGGACTTGTACTGTTCTTAATCTCACCGATTCAATTACACTTAATATCAAAATATCATAAAATAGTGGCTATCACCATCGCTTAGGTATTCATGGGTAAAGTTTATGTGCACAGCCATTTGATTTCCGGACAGCTTCCGAAATCCGTTTTCCGAAATATCCACAATCCGTAAAAAAAATCCGGAATCAATTTTCCAAAATGCTATTTTCAATAAAAAAACCGAAATCGATTTTCCGAAATGCTATTTTCTAGAAAAAATCTCCTGAATTTACATTTTCCGAAAATAGTTAAAAATAGCTAAATAGACAGATTTTTGACGTAGTCATGGTCTTTGTTTATTAAAGGAGTAAAATTTGATTTGATTTGGTTGAATAATACAAGGAGTCCGAACTTCATGTATACAAATAGCTTTTTAATTTAAGGGGACGCTGGTGTTTCGTTTATTGTTATGTTAGGTTTCTACCGAAACACCATCAAAACCGACGTCAGTAACCATCGACAATAATCGCCGCTGGTAGTGAAAAAAGAAAACCTAATTTGTGCGATTTAGTGGGCAGGTTTTGTCAATTTCCCCTGTTAAGTTCGGACTTCTTGTGTAGGTTGCTTAATGGTTATAACAATAAAAAATAAATGTTTCCATCTATTGATGGATATTTATACACTTAAGCAAAAAACGAAATAGGTACAACTTCAATTTGGAACCAATATCATGCAACATTGGAAAAAAGCCATAAAACAAATAATAATTTTTTTTAACTATTTTGGGCCTTTGGTATACCTTAATTTACAAAATTACTTACATAAATATTAAAATAATAAATCCGGAATAAAGTAATTCTAGATAATAGCATTCCAAAAAATTGATTCCGAAAAAAAGTTTGATATTCCGGAAAAAAACCGAATCCAGGGAATGTGTGGGAGCGCAGGCATTTGACTAAGTTGGCGCCAGTAGCGTGCCGTATAGGGGGCCAGGGGGGCGATCGCCCCCGCCCACCCCTCTAGAAGACGCCCTTTTGAGCAATATTTCTATGCAAATATTTTCATTTACCTATGTTTTCTCCTACCAGTCGCACCACTGTCACTAATCCGCATGTTATTCAAAAAAATCCTGGATTTTTCCCGATTTTATCAAGGATCGAAAACTGTCTCTTTCATCTCCTTTAGATTTAAATAAAAAAATAAACCAATTAATAATAAAGAAAACATTAAAAGTCTAATAGATCTTCAAATATTTTATAGTAATTTTTTTATCAATGAATATAAAAGGTAATGTGGGTAATTCAAAAGGATAAAAACATTTATTATATCTCTTTTAACTAAATTTTTTATTTTAAATAATTTTGAATAATTTAGTTTTTTTATATAAATCACCAAATAATAGCACAGTGGCGGAAGGAACATGTCATTATGCAAGGAAGTAATAAAATATCAAATAAAATTGGCTTTAAATTCCTTGCGGTAGTTGAATAAAATATCGTGTGCGACTATTAGTTAAAAGAGAAGATTCTACTCGCGTGTTACCTCCACGCTTGAGGAATCTTCTCTTTCTCCCACTAGTCGCACAATATACTATTTTTAAACAAATATTTTTTTAAATATGTCATTAATTAATGATTATTAATAATCATTTTTGTCAGATTATTAATAATCATTTTTGTCAGTGTTCGTTTACCACTGTGCCTGATTTTGAGACCCTAAATTTTTATTAAATAAAAAAAATTGTCGCCCTCAAGATAGCTCGCCCCCTCCGCCGTTACTCCCACGGCACGCTACTGGTTGGCGCTTGTTTTCAAGATATTTAATTCTAAAAATATTAATTTTTTAAGGCTGATATTTCTTCAATTTTTAAATGAAAACTGTTAAAATCTTGAATCGACTCCATTTAAAGTCATTTTAGGCATTTTTAAATTTAATTTTGGCGCTATTTCGTTATTGTTTTTAATGAAATTTTACTGATTTTTTTGTTTACCATTCGCAAATTTGTTATTTTTTTACCATCCGAAAATTTCAGTAGCAACCCCGGTTTGCGGTTATTTTGTACGTTTTTAGTACTGAAAATCAAAAAAGCATCTTCATTTGATGCTCAGGCAAAAGTTTTTAACTTTTTGATGTACCTTCGTTTATTAAGTTCGTTCTTTTTATCCCTTTTATTATTGTTTACACATGTGTACAAGCTTCATAGTTAAATACTTTTAAATTTTCCAAATCGTAAAAAATGGGTATTTTTAGTTTTTTTGGTGCCAAAAATCAAAAATAGAATCGGGCAGGCCAGGCCTAACGATTTATTCACAATATCGGGATCGGGCCGGGCTATAACTGATTTTTGGACCCGGGCCGGCCGGGCCTGAAAAAATCGGGCCGTGCAGGGCACGTATAATATTGTCAATAAAGTTAACAGGATATTTACAATAATATGGTAATTATGGCAATACTTAAAACCTTAGATCAGGGTTATTATATCTAATACTTTATGTACCTATTAAATCTAATATGTCTATGCAATACCGTATTTTTTGTTGTACTCGATCCGTTTTGCAATTGGTTGTGTCTAGAGATGCGACTTGAAAAAAAACGGTCCGTTTTTTTTCATTGTTTTTTTTCAAATGGTTTTTTTTTCACATTTTAGGTTTTTTTTCAAGATTAGTCCCATTTGCCTAATTTTTTAGTATTCATGGACTAAAATTAGCCACTAAATGACAATTGGTAAATGTAAATACAGTCTCGCGCTATGCACGCGCCACCACCACCGAATTGACCAATAAGGGCCGCGCTTGTTTTGATTGGGTCCTAAAAAAAGTAACTTCATATAATAATTTTGATTCAGCGCTTGATTTTTCAAAAAGCTACCAAAAGCACTTTTTTCATGATTTTTCAAATTCATGTAGAGTATGGAATTTTTTTTTCAAAAAAAAAAAACAATAGCAAATTCTTGTAGAACATTTATTCATTGGTGGTTGAGTCAGAACATTCCGTGGACCAGAAAGCCAAAAAAAATCGATTTTTTTTTATTACGGTATTTGTTAGGATTGAGCGTTGCACATTTTTCATCTAAAAATCTCAAAATTAGAAACTTCAAGCTTCAAATTGCTTTTTTACGGCTCCAATACGACCATTTTTAACAAAGATACAGCTATCCTAAGAATCGCAAAACAATTTTTTTTATCGTTTAATTTTTTGTGTTGGTGTGGAAGTTTTACATTGCTACTGGTTTCTAATGTGGAAACTACCAAATAATAAAAAATCAGATTTTTTAGTCTCGGTCAACATTTTCAATAATGAAAAATTTAATATATTCTACATTTCACTTTATTATTATTATATATTTTACTCAAAATTTCATTTTGAAAAAAAATAAAAAAAACCGGTTTTTTTTTTCAAGGTTTTTTTCATGTTTTTTTTTTCACATCTGAAAAAAAAACCGTTTTTTTACATCTCTAGTTATGTCACTTCTCAGATATGCGCATACGGCTTCAAGTGCCTCTCCAGCATGCGCATAGGTGCCATAAAAAAAGACTAGTGATAACCGAAAGTAAGGATACTTGGCTTGAGAGAACAGAAATGGGCTGTTGGGCGCCAGAAAATAGCACAACTTATTGGTAGAACTGAAACTTTGGCAAAGTTACAAACTTGGAGGTTGTTTTTTTTAATGGGGTATTTATTGGCTCTAAAAATAAACTAGTTATGGGGCCCGAATTTTGTTGTGGGGGGTCTGTTTAGACGACTCGTATATTATATTATATCAGGCTTAAAATGTTACTTCATCTTTAAATAGGTTTATAGTAAAAACATGTTAACACTAACTAGTTACAAGTGAAGAAACAAAAATCACTACATTACAAAAAAAATCATTTATTTAAAACAAAAAACAATAATATAAATAAAACAAAAACTGGTTTAAAATTAAAACAACTTAAATTTACGTTTTTTGGTCGTTAAACATCCTTAACAGTCTATCTACCTTCTTCGAGGTCATATTCAAATTACAAAAAAATATATATATAGTTTTTAAGTAATTAGTTAACACGTGTTAAAAAGTCATAAGAAAATGAGGAGCATCCGTGCAAAACCGGCTAAATCCATTTTATTCAGTTTTTGGTTTTTTTTTTGATTTCGCATCTTTGGGTTCATTTCTATCGACAACCAAGATAATTCTGTTTAAATCCGACTATTTCCCTCGTCTTAATTTCCACCAATCACAAACGCGCAATTTTGAATTACAAATGGTTTCTAGGTGAAAAAACTGTGTGACAGCACCTGTCAGCAGTTTATTCGAGTTTACCCGCGGCAAAACTTGACAGCTGTTGTCACCAAAAATTGCAATTTATATTTTAATTGTTAACTGTTACTCATGAAATAGTCTTGTCAAATACCATTCGGGCATCTAATTTTTCCTGTGAAAAAAATCGAAAAAACACAATGCTAAGTAATATTTTTTAACAAAAAGCATTCGTGCAGGTGCAAAAATCCTCCTCTTCGACTCGGATTTTTGTTGCCACCAGCACTCATGCTTTTTGTTAAAATATTACTTAGCAACGTGTTTTTTCGATTCTTTTCGGAAAAATTAAATGCCCTTATGATATTACTTACGACTATATCCATGTTAAAATCACATTTAAAAGGTAGCTTTAGGAGCATCCAATAAATAATAATATGTGGCTTGGATGTGTCGATACTACTACTAAAATTTGTTCTGTTTTTTCATGTTTGCACTGTTTTTTCATGTTTGCACTAAATTTAAATATTTTTGAATAATAAAGGTTTTTTTTTGCATTTTATTCGTTTTTTATTCGGTTTTCAAGCAAAACCGGCTATATACAAAACATTTTTTGAAATTTTGGCCTTAATATAAAGTTTTTGAAAACGAAAGTATGTCTTATAAAAGTCCACAAAACTCAAGTTTGCTTTTTCTTTTATCTGTAAAGGCCAGGAAACCGAGAGTTTTTGCCATTTTCCCAACATTTTATTAAAGTGGATATAGCCGGTTTTGCACGGATGCTCCTCAAATGATGTTTTTAAACCGGTCAAAACCAGGTTTTTGCGGTCAAAGTTAAGAAAAACCTCTTAATTATGGTCAGGGCCGTTCCTAGCTGTTTTGCCGCCGGTATGCCCTTGTGGAAATTTTTCTCTGAGAAAGTGTTACTTTCTCTGAAAAAGTCTGAATAAGTCTTATTAAGTCAGACTAATAGCAAGATTTGGGAGTCTTCTGGAAGAGTTAATAAGACTTTTTAAGACTTAATAAGACTTTTAGTAGAGAAATGGTAGGTACCTACGGAGATAAAAATAAATATCCGAAATAATTCATAGAGGTTGTATTTGGTTATCGTAAAATAAAACACATAGAAAAGTATTTATTAATATTTTTGCTGTTGTTATAAGCCAAGTTTATTGCATAATAACATAGGTAAGATGTAATAATTATAACAATTATAATTTTATACATACGATGCGCTTGACATGCATGCTTTCATTGTTTCCACTATAAAAAAGGAGTCAATACCATTTCTCTACTAAAAGTCTTATTAAGTCTTAAAAAGTCCTATTAACTCTTCCAGAAGACTCCCAAATCTTGCTATTAGTCTGACTTAATAAGACCTATTCAGACTTTTTCCGACTTAATAAGTCCTATTCTGACTTTTTCCGACTTAATAAGTATTATTTAGACTTTTTAAGAGAAAGTAAGACTTTCTCAGAGAAAAATTTCCACAAGGGTGCGAAATAAAATTTGCCACTCTTCACAAATGGGTAGTTTATTTTCAGTCAAATTAACAAAAATTGTGGAAATAAAATTTAATGAAAATAAATAAAACGACACATTTACCAAAATTTAAAAAGTTTGTTTCATTATTTGTCTTCTATAATAATAATTTTTACATTTACTTAAATGTTGTGTAGCCTTTAATTATTCTTAAAGATTGTTTCAGACATATTCCCAAAGAATGCTCCGGCAATGTGCCGGATCATTCCAGATAAGCAGAGAATATTCCTAAAGGATTCTTAAGGATTGTTTCAGACATATTCCCAAAGAATGCTCCGGGAATGTGCCGGATCATTCTAGATAAGCAGGGAATATTCCTGGAGCATTGGGAAGATTGATTGCGGTCTGGGTTTAACTACCGGCAAAATATGGAGGATTTTGGATAATCGAATATTTTTTAAAACGTTGTTGTTTACAGGTAGTATTATAATAATATATACCTAATGCAAGAAAAAAAATTAAAAAATGTTCAGTTTTTATCTTTATGACGAATATCCCCTAACTTTTTGCCGGCAGTTTATTTCGACCAATTACAAAAATACCGCTCTTCACAAATGGGTACCTTCATTTTAATCCGTAATTTTGTTTCGGTCAAATTCACAAAAGTTGTGTAAATAAAATTTAAAATAAAATTTAATGACAATAAAATAATATTTCAATTTCCATGTTAAACAAATTACAAATAATTTTAAAGGGCAAAGGCAGTAAGAAAATTATCCTTCCAAATACGTAAACATGTATACCTGCAGGTATTTGATGCGATAAATTCAAATCCGACCTTAGAATTGCTTCGTGGCAGATTTTTGAGAAATCCCAACCCAAATTTGGTCCTCTTTAAAGAATTTCGTACATATGTAACTCTCTTGTGGTCCAGTCATTGTAGCATTGTAATTGGAAAAAAATTAATAAGAGGTATATTTAAAAAAGTATGTGATGCGTTAATTTTAGAGGAAAAAGGGAAGAACATGCGAGCGCGTTAGATGGCAGCACAAACGGAGAATGTTTACGTATTGTTATATAACCAGATAATTAAAGAGCATTTTTTAATCTATAACGATCATAATCCAGAAAACGATTTTTGGACGTTTAGGTCTAATGGTTTCTGTTTAATGTTTTTTTTAAGAAGTGAAAAATCACGAGTACTTGTTTCCTAGCTAGTAATTTGTAATTTGTTTAACCTTTAAAACTCATGGTTTTTGATAAACAAATTACTTGTCAACCCGTTTATTAATTTTTTCGGCATTTTGTAATTTCTTCATTATACTGTTTTAAAAATAAACACGTATTTTTTTTCTTGGGCGATTTGCAATGAAAATACTTTAAATACCCATAAGCTTTCCAGCTCCTCTGCTGTGCCGTGCTTCTAGAGCACTTTACAATGTATTATTACACTATTATTATTATTATACTTAAAATTACAAAAAAAAAGAAGGACCCTAAAATCCTTACCATATACTGTGTATTTATACACAATCTTGAAAATCGGTTTTATTTTTTTATGTTCTTTCAGTTACTAGACTTACCTGATTTACCGCCAGGTGCAATTTAACTCATATATAATACATATATACCTATAGGTACGTAAAGGTACCTGCCTAATTTAAAAAGTTAAGTGATTAAAAATGACATATTTATTAAGTTTAAAATAGTGTGACAATAAAAAAACATAATCAGTTTTTTAAACACATTTTTTTGGTACAAGTAATAAATTAAGAAACAATTCTAAACATAATAAATAAACTCAGAAAAAACATTTAAAAATATAATATAAAACCCCGGAGAAACTTTTTTAAGTTAAGAAAAAGAAACAAATAAATTATAAATAACACATATTTTTTATGTCTTATATTTATTTCATTTACCGCCTCCTAAAATTTTCCAACGGGTGCAGTTATTACCTCTGCACCCCCCTAAATCCGGCGCTGCTAGTTACTAACATTGGTTTCTTATAGGAAGAAAATTGAAAACCGATTTCTAAATCTAAAATAAACAGATAAACCATTATGGTTTAACCATGTAGTAAAATTTTTGCTCAACATTTTTGTTGTTAAAATTTGCTGTCCCTAGAAGGGTCCCCATTATCAGGAGCGGCCCTGATAATGGTGTAGGCTGTATTGCAGATTGTTACAATACATTATTAATTTTATAACTATCATTTTTCCCACATGAAAAGTTTGTGTCGTTTTTTGAATTTCCCTCGTAACTACTGTGCTTTTGATTCTACACGACTCCTATACAAAATTGTACAGCATGCATGCTAAGTTATTTTATATTAACATGTTAATATAAAATAACTTAACATTGATTTTCCTTTGTTTATAGACCACATCCCCACAATTTGGTGGGCAGAGAGGGGTGCAAAAAAGGTGTTTGCACCATGGAAATTCCGGCAGAAACAATGTCGGTAACCTTCACAAACTTGGGTATCCAATGTGTAAAGAAAAAGGACATAGAATCGGCACTGAGGGAACGGGAAGAGCTTAGAGTTGATCCATTTAGAAGTAAGGCGAACAACTTGGCAATTTATTTTATTGTCTGTTTATATTTTTTATTTTTTTTAGCTGGTTTTAGTCACCGGAACCAACCGACTTCGATAGACTTAAATATAGTAAGACTGTGTTTTCAAGTGTTCCTTGTAGAAGATGGTAAAAATGGTTAGTAAAATTGTAATTGCCTCACTAACCCTTATGTCAATTAAGGTCTTGTTGAAATGCATTTTGTTAACATATTAAGTCTTGTGGAATGAAAAAGTCGCCTGTCGGGTTTTTATTCATTCTCATAAAATAAAGTATGCATTATATTGTATGAAATATTGTATATAATATTAAATATAATATTGTTTTAAACTTTGACAAGCTTTATATCAAATTAAAATTGTAACGAAAATGCTTTATATTGACATAAGAGTTAATCTATTCTATACATTGTTTTTACACTGCGTTTCAAAATAAAGGCATTTTGAAATTTGTTTTATTTATGATAAGTTTTATTTATTACAATAGTTACTTTCTTAATTCAAAACTTATGTACGGGTAATAAACTACCTAAAATGCAAATATAAAACCCGAAACCAATAATTGCTTTGAAGAACAAGTTTATAAAATGCTATTTCTCTTGCTTCTCCACAATCTACGCTCAGGGGTGTTTCTTCAGAACATTTATTTTGAAGAAAAAATTAATTATTACTAGCCATAGAGATCTAGATAAAAAAAATTAAAATTTCAATATGTTATAATTCTGAAACGCAGTGTATATTGAGAAATTCAAGTCTTAAATGTTTCAGATAAATATTCAGTTCCACTTGCGCCTGTTGTAAGCGAACCAATTTACGACAAAAAGTCCATGAATGATCTCAGTATTATCAAGCTCTCTGATTGCGTAAGCTACGTCGATGGTGGCCGGAAGGACATAATCTTGCTTTGTGAAAAGGTAAAAAAATAATGTACTATACTAGTAGAACAATATTGTAAGTTTAATGTATGAAAATTACAAGAAATTCCAAAAGAAGCTAATCTACTTATTTGATTTATTATTTATTCTCGAAAATAGCGCACTAAGTCCATACCACACGGGGGTATTTTATGTATAAAGATTACAAAACATTTTTTCTACGACCGCTATCTTGAAACGGTTGTTATTGAAACAAAATATACACGGCATCTCCAGATAAAGTTAACTTTGATGACATATTTATTTTCTGACAGTTTATATAAAAAATTTAAAATTTAAAGGTGGATTAAGTAACATTTTTAATAATAAAGGACAAACAATATTGTAATAATTACTTTAATACCAAATGTTGAAGGTGTCATGTTACATTTAAATTAGAAAATACCCAATAAATGCCCATTCATTGGCCATTACAATACAAGAAAGAATGAGTAATAAATGGGCAATTCTACGTCCGCATTTACGGGCAATCATTACCCAATCACCTATATATAGGGAGTTATCAATTACTGGCCAATCATTAATTGCTCAATAATTTGGAAATAATTGGCCAATTTTTATAATAAAAAAGGTAGTCTTTTAATAATCAAATTTATTTATTAAATAAAAAAATAATTCATAATTTAATTTTAAAGTAATTCATTTTAATTTAATAACATAATATTTATTCTTTTTTTTGCCTCTTTGTTTTCCATTCAGTGTTTATTATGGCTTCTTAAATCTTCTTATGGGAGATAAAATCTATTTTGACGTATATAAGAATTTTTGAGGCGATTTTCACCTTCTTTAATACCGTTATAAATAACAATGCTACAACTAAGTAAAGTACATTAAATTCGCCAAATCCGCCAATTTAAAATGATTCATATTAACAAAAAAAATCAGCGAACGTTTAAAAAAAAATCTAAAAGATTAACAATTTTTTAGAAAAACCCTTTCAAATATCACTTAAGTACTTAAAAACATACTGAATGTTCAATAATTGCCCAGTTCCTGGCCAATCACTACCCTGCTTAAAATATCCCATAAAGACCCGTTCAAACCGATAGATATTTGTATCGGAATGTATGGTGTTTCTATAGGGTGTATCGGTATGTATAGGAGCCATAGTTGGGATTTATGGTTGGATATCCACCCTTGATTTATTTGCTATTGGTTTCAATGGGGAAAATATACATGTGTATTATGCATAAATGTAGAAATTAGTTTTCCCCCATAGGAGTTATTTGCTATCAGTCTCAATAGGGAAAATGTAAAAGTTATGATGTGCCTATAGGTAATTTCCTATAAATTTTCTATCGGGCCGTATCCGGAAAAAACCATGGACAAATGCACATATTGAATCCGGTAACGCCCGATAGATTATTTTATATAGGTCTCTATGGGGTATTTTAAGCAGGGTAGAACTAACGTGAATCCCCAATAAATGCCTGGTTCTACGACCGCGGTCGACCAGTTAAATGGATCAGAAAAAGTGCAATAAATGGGCAATGAATAGGAGTTCACATAACGCTAAAAATTAGACCCGGCCCAATAAATAGCCACTCTCGTTGAAACCAACGAGATTGTGTGAAAATTGAAATCCACGCATTGCTTATGGGGTAATAGACAATATTTTTATTGAATGAAATAAATTTAATAGTGCAATTAATATTTTTCTTCCTTATTATCTATCTTTATTATACCTTCATCCACTTGCCCCTTATCATAACATTTTTATTAGACAATATTTTAAAACGTCCCATAAATATATTTTTATACAAATAATAGTTATTTATGTCATAAGCAGTGGCGTAGGGACCCTCTATAAAAATTGGAACACGGGAAGCGCCGCAGTCAAAAAAAACTCCCAAATAAAAACCTTATTTTGGCTATAATTTTTTTTTGCTTTCAACAATTCCATATAATTTAAGAACAAATATATTTCTTTTAGGTACAGCCTGTACTGTACAGGTAAATTTTAAGAATTGGCCTGGTTTTAATAGTAAAGTGAGCCTACTAAAGATTAATTGAAAAGCGTGACACGTACAAACTTTTATTTTCACATTCATATGGCGATTTTCAAATTAATAATTTCAATTTATTTACTTTAATTTTAATTGATTTTTAATATAGTTGAAGAAAATATCGAGAAAATTGTAGATGCAACAATTGCGGCTTTGTTATCTAATAACCAAAAGAGCGGTATTAGAAATAATACAAAATATGTTGTGATTGGCGCAAAGCAAAAGGAGCAAAAGAGGTAAATCAAGAGTTAATTCTAAATGTGTAATGTGTAATTATAAGGCTATATGTGTAATTATAAGCCTGATGATTTATAGTTTGTAGTTTTGCTGTGTATATAATAAAATTGAACTAGTTTTCCAGTTGGTTTTTTACGAGGCTGTTAAATTGTACAAGTCTTTTATAGAAGCCCATAAAGACAGATCTGTTCCCATAATTTATCGTTTACTTCCGACAACAAAATTAAATGTTAAAGGCACGTTAGTTACGTCATAATTCTAAGATTTTATGTTACGATAAAACTAAAACAAACCAACCAACCCAACCCAACACTTTTTAACAAAGGAACACCAAATTTATAAAATAAAAAAAGTTCGACAACTTCTGAGTATCGAACTCGTTACCTCTCGCATGCAAAGCGACCGCTCTACCATCTGAGCTATCTAGCTGTCATCGAATATATAACGCTCGGGGAATAACAACGGATTATTATTATGACGTAACTAACGTGCCTTTAACATTTTAAATCGGGGCACGTTAGCGTGCCTCTAGTCAAAGCGTTATTTAATACTTGCCAGCTAACGCGTTAATTTTATGCAGCATTTTAACACAGTTTTATTTTTGAGGTTAGATATTTTCAGAGTTGTCATCAGTAATCAATTTTTTACTTGGGTGTAAAAAACACCTGGCTGGTCTATAGGTATTTTTAATGCTAGATTGCGAAATAGCACTTACCTACAATATAAAGGTCAACATATTTTACTTACTAAACGCGATACAGCAAAAATATTAAAAAATAAAGGTACCTAAACATAACCAAAAGTCACGATAAGGAAAGTGGAATGTAGGAGAAAATGACAAATCGATTCATGAGTACTTAATATTTTTGCAGATATTTTTTTTTAACAGTATGAATATAAGTATAAGGTACGTATGGCTGGCCCCATTTGCTTCGCCTTACACACTGTGTCGATGGTTAAGGCCCCCCCAGGTAGCACAACGTGACGAAACCGTGACGATTTGTGTCCAATGGACACAATGGACACAAATCGTCACGGTTTCGTCACGTTGTGCTACCTGGGCCTCCCGAAATTTTGTCGCCGGGCCGGGCCATACGCCCGATTCAGGCTATTGGAGTGCTGGACAAGGAGGGAAAACATTTTGTTTTTTGTTTAATGCCTAATTAGGTATTCTTTGGTTTATTATTCCCTGTTCACCTGTTTTAATGTATTTTTTCCTACGGATGGTTGTACGTGGAAAGGTGTACCTACCCAACCGAAGGCTTGATAGGCTTGGTGAATTTCGGAATTACGAGGTTTTAGTATTGCGAATAGCACCGTGCAAATATTATTAAAAGACTTATCCTTATTTTGCAGATAACCCCTTGTCCCCTCGTGATTGATCTCTTTCAGGTTCCCGCCACAATAATGGCTCCGACAGGTGGGGTGACACTATGCACTTTTCACTTTAATCTTGGTCAGAGAGGTGATTATGCACATTGGGATTGGCGGAACTATACACTGTTAACCGAAACCTTATATAATAATTACCTTTTAGGTATACTGGATTTAATACACGTCTGACGGGTACAAGTGATAATGTCGTACTGTCTATATTTTTTTCTAAGACAGTGTTTAAAAATTGAAAAAACGCCATTCCAAGGTGTATTAAAAGATTTATAACTTTTTAAAGATTAGTTTGATATTTTTTTATATAAAAAATGGCGTATTTTCAGGGGGCAAATTATTTATTCAAATATTCCAGGCATATTTGCAGTATAATTATAATAATACCTCATATTGTAAAAGTACTGCAGTAAATAATTTTATTGAACAAACTTTTCTCTTTAGGTTGCCAAAGAAGATATCCAAGTCCGGTTTTACGAAGAAGTCGGCGGTCAGATAGTGTGGGAGGCGTTGGCCGATATCCAGCCTGCGCAGGTGCATAAACAGCACGCCATCTGGTTCAAAACGCCGCGATATAAAACCCTGGACGTGACAGAAGCTGTCAACGTACACCTGCAACTCAGACGGCCATCGGATGGAGCAACCAGCGAATCCAGACCATTCCAATTGTTGCCTTTAGACTCAGGTAGACCTACTTATTGGACTTACAGAAGGCATATGGCCAAAAAAGGAAATTTTAGTTTGTTGAACAGTATTTTGGCAGAGAGCAGGAAAATGGAGAAAAATAAAATTAATGAAAATAACGCGGTTTTTAATAATAATAATAATGTTGTTAATGATGATATTGATATTTCTGATAAAGATGAAAGTATAATGTTTGTAGATAATTCCACCAATATGGATAGTCTTACCACCAATACTAATTTGAGTGAAGCCACAGTTACTGACCCCTGGGGAGATTACTCGGAAGTTCAAAAAGTTAAAGATACCATGCAAATAACTAATAATAATAATAACAATAATAACGAAGAAAAATCTTTTAACGAATTAATAAATCAAGTAGCAGAATTGGATGAAATTTACGCTGACACACAGGCTAGACTTTTAAACCAAGACCTTACAAATGTTGCCAAACCAATTTTATCCCAAATCCCACAAAACGAATCGTTTGATGACGCTAAAACTTACTCAAGCTTGCAGTTGGCTTTTAAAAATCCAGTTGAACTAGAGATTAATAAACAATACGAAATTGCTTCTATTGATAAACATATGCCCCCACCCATCCCAAATAGTATTATTTCTACAAATAATAACAATAATAATAAACGAGAGAATAACGAAGAAAAGCTGCCACCTCTACCGCCAAAAAGATCCAAAAAAATAGAAACTTACATAGGTGGTAGCCTGACAAGCATAGCGCTCACTGGCAAACAGGCGGAAAATGTACTACACCGTTCGAATTCAAGCATAAAAGCGGTACCAATTAGTCGCTCCAATTCCTTTAACTTGCAACGCCCCAAATCTCAAGTCCACGTTTTTCCCAACGCCAACAAGCAGTTACCTCCTACTCCAAACTACTCCACGCTACCAAACCCAAAAAAGCGTGGATTCTTCTCAAAATTGTTCGGAAAAAAAAGCAAAACTCCAGCAGCATCACGCGATTCTTCTGTAACACCAACAACAAAAAGAAATTCATTTTCAACCTCGTTTAAATCCCTACAAGTAGAACCAAACTTGGGCAAGAGTTCTGGCAATATATCCACTCATTCTACAAACAGTGTAAGAATTCCTCTAAAAGACGATAGTCCTACGAATAGTACAAAAAAATTAAACCCTCCTACCAAAGACCTATCCACTATAAACATGGACGATATTGATATGAACTTAGACTTGACAGAGGCGGAACATTATGCTCTATATACAACTTTGGCTCCACACGCTACTCAAAGCGAGTTTGACGAAATGTCGTGTTATTATGCGCCGGTAGAAGGAGGCAAATTGCTTACTAACTCGGAGGTCATGGCTAGGCTAAGCTCAAAAACATAGAAACATATCATTGTAATTGACAAAAATTATTTGAAAGCTTTTATGTTACCGCATTTGTATTTTATTTCAAAAATATTATATACACATACGAACATTTTGGAAGTTAATGTAATGTTAACAGTCGTTATATTTGTCAAACACTTTTAGCAGTGGCCAAACTGCGGATAAGATAGTTTTGGTATTTAGTTTAAACTTTCTTATTTCTATTATAACTAATATACTTAACATCCCGATTGTTGCATGTAAAAAAAGTTAACAGATTTGCTGCAAATGTGTGTTCCAATTTACATTAAATTTAATGTCTGTTTGGAATACATGAATTGTAAAAAATAATTTTGAGCATTTGTTGTGTAATTTACTTTTTTATATTAACAGATAGGTAATGCTTTAAATTATTTCATTTTATTATAAAAAATAATTTTATTTTAACTTTTACTTATAGGTTTATTAATTTAATATTTATTCTAGTTTAGTGTAAGGCATAATATTTAATAATTTAAAACAATTCTGTAATAATTTTTTAGGAAAAAAAGGCGCCAAGAAAAGGATCTTTGAGTCAGATTATAATGAAATAATTGAGCATGACCCTAGTAAGTTTATTAATTTAAATACAATTTTATTATATTGGTGGTGGAATATATTTCCAAGATGTTTTTAAATATATAGGGTTTTTCCTTATAAAATATTATAAAAATCCCTTTTATTACCTATACAGATGATGGTGGATTGATTTGTTTCACTTTTCGATAATTTTTTACTTATAAGGTTGTTAGTTTTAGAAATATGTTTTCCTCTAGTCGAATTTTCTGGTTTTGTTTTTTGCTATTTGTATAGATTAGTTAGTTTGTTGACAAAAATTGGTTGTTGGGATATTAATGTTTTATCTACAGTGTTTACAACAAAATGGAGAGTTGATCTGTAGCTGTTAGGTTTTTGGGAGCTTTATATATTTGTATTTGCTTTTATAAAAATTTAAGAAATATATGAGGTTTTTTAAAGTACAAGATTTTCTTTTATTACTAAAAACATTTAAGTTGGAACCAAGGTGAATATTAATTGTTTTCGTTTAATTGTCTTTTGTGTAGTTTAATCTTGTTTTTTTGTTGTGGTTTTATTTTATAAATTTGCATGATTTGGGTAATTTATTTTTTGAATGATTTACTTATATCGTCGGCCTTATCATGAAGAAACCGAACTGGAATTTTGAAATTTTACAAAAAAACAGAAAACAAAAATAAGCGTTATTTATATCGATGTAATATTTAAAATTTTAGTCCGCTGTGTTATCTGTACTATGAAAAATACAGATAGGCAACTTCATAAGTTAATTTGCAAAAAATCTAATTTTGTGGGTTAGGTCACTTCGTGATAAGGCCAACGATATGTGATGGAATGATAAAATCGACATAAAATCGGTCGAAGGGAAACTGTTTAGCGTTTTAAAGTAAAAGAATTGGAAAGCAGGCAGCAAAAACATGCTCGACTATCAAGTCGATTCGTATACCGACCTCGGAGTTGTAGTAGTGCATGAAGCATTAAACTTTATTTTTATGATTTAAATTTTGTCATAGATTTATACTATCGTACATATTTTCTTTTATTTGAATCAGTTGTTTGTTTACTCGCTAAGACGATTTTCTCATTCCAACACAGTTATTTTATTTAGCCTGCCTTGCTATATTAATATATGTAAACTTATGTTATTTAGTTAGTAATTATTAACCAAATAGCATGCTTTGTAAGCTTAGTTATTTTTTTTTCACTTTGTTTATACTATTCGTTTTAATTTTATGATACTAATTAATTTTGATATTTATATTTTCAGTTTATCGTAACATTCCATCTATAAAGCATGAACCAAGAGGTATGTCAAAAAAATGTTTATTTTATGACGTTATAATAAATATTATTTAATTTTTAGATCCAACACCGCCCTACAAATCACCCATGTACCCTGTGCCGTCACCCGACCTTAATTTTCCAAGCACTGTAGACATGCTAAACGTCCCATTCAATCCTTGCATCCCCCAAATGGGCACCTCCCCTATACCCATGGAGCAGCAATGGCAAACTCCCTACATGGAAAATAATCTGCCACAAATGAACCTCGTTCCAAGCACATGGGATCAGCCATCAACTTCGAAATCCCCGCAAGTTCCCATGGCACAATGGAACATCCAAAGTATTCCAAACATCCCAGCGACCTCCAACCAACAACAGCCAATAAACGTCTATGTCCCGGTTGGTCAGCAACAGTGGACAGCCGGCAACAGTGGACCGCCTGCCAAAACCAACATTTTGGACATGGACAGTCAACAAATCAACAATTCAGATTTAAATGACATGAATCTCGGGAACATTACCGATCTAACAAACCTTTCGCTTTCGGAAATCGAACCCGAGCCGATAACAAGCGACAGTTTAACGAACTTATACAACAGTCGTGCTGACGAACTCATAAACTTTAAACACTGAAACTAGTGCTTTATACTTTTTAAGCGACTATATTTTTATTTTGTGACCGCATCACCATTAAACTTTACAGTTATGCTTTTTTATCATTGAAAATGTAAATTTTCATTAAGTTTTGTTTTATATTTACATTAAAAACTTTGTTATGTAGATTTTGGTTGTAATACTGTGATCGTTGTCTCAAATATTTTTTAATTAATTATTTTTGTTAATGTACAAATATTTTATAAATATAAATGAATTTTATAAATAATGATATTGTATAATATATATAATCTATACCTAGATATAATAAAGCGTTTGTTTCATTTTAATTTAAATTTTAATAGACCAAAAATCTTAATATGTGAACTAGTATAAACAACAGGTTTTTATCGAAATTTGCTTTTCCCGAAAAAAGCAGGTAAAAAAAATATCTTTCTCCAATGGTTTGGATTTAATGGGTGGAGGGTAACCGTGGTGCATGTTATGGCTACAGGCACTTAGATCATAGTTGGCACTTTGTATTTCCTCCGAGATCCATGTTTTTCTACAATGTTTGCTCAATGTTCTTCAGCCATCCAGGATTCTGAACGACGACAGGAGTCTCCTGTCAGGAGAGCTAACCCAGCTAGCATAATACATAACGCGAGCTCGTGCGATGTTCTGTTTAGGTCGAATAAAATTATTTAAAAACAACAGAAATATTCCTTTTTTTAATATTGCACATTTAATCCATTATTACATACATATATCAACAAAAATACTTGCATCTAAGATTTCCTTTGTCTTAATATAAATGTACCACATATGTAATTCAAAGTAACATAAAGTATATTACTTGTCACGTGATTAAGATTACGTTATAAACAAATAAATAAAATAAAAAGCCAAACCCAAATTATAATTTTATTTGAATAAAATTGATAATGTAAAATAATTTGATTGATTTGATTTAAAGGGGAGCATTTGCAAACCACCTTTAGGTGAAGCTCTTTCTTACCTTAGAAGCCCGCAACTTTTAAGAAAAGCGCAGACCCGCTCTGGATTATTTCATTTGGTTCCAGATACCTGTCCCTGAGGTGTCTTAGTCTGGTATTGACTAGGGCGTCGCATTCGCAGTAGTTTCGTCTACCTCTCTGCCCTACCTACAATCCGTCTCGATGCTGAGTCGGTTTTGTGTAGGTGGTATTTGACTATACGTTGGATAACTCATATGGATATCTAATATACATGTATTGTATTTTTATTTCATAGTAATACGCACGCGCTAAAATAGAGATTGTTTAGCTGCCGGTTATAAGCAAAATAAGAAATATTTCTGTAATAAAGTTTTTTTGACTTTTTTATTTTAATGAATGGAAAAATGAAAGCAAGCATTCTTAATTAATTAATTAATTTTTAATAAATGTATGTCAAATATACTAATTAATTTAATTATTTAATTGATTAAAGATTTAATAAAATACCCACCATTATGATTGAAGCTTTCTGAAATTACATACTTAAGTAACACCCTGTATGTAGTTCTCCGTAAGATTTTGTTTTCCTATAAATAAATGTTCAACTTAAAGAATAAGAGTTTTATTTTATTATAAAAAACCAATGTAGTTTATTGGAAAATAAATATCCATTGATATTCAAATACAGATGACAACCATATTGCATACAATACTATATATATATATATATATATATATATATATATATATATTAGGGTGGGCCAAAAAAAAACTTTTAATTTTTTTTCTTTAGGTACCATGAAAATATCGTCCAAGATGACGAAAAAAAAATTCTCCTAAAGTTTGAGCTCTTAATATTAATATTAAGAGGTGGCTCATCGCGATTTTTTATTTTCCATTTAAATAACACGGGAAAAAAACATTTTTTTGTTTGTAATTTTATTGCGATTTAACGAATTAGTGTGTTGTAAAAATCAATACATATTCTTGTAGGGAATTGAACGATCTACAAAAAAGATCTGATATAATTTTTTGCTTAGTCGACTCTTTTAAAAGATATTTGAGGTTAAAGTTCAACCTCAAATAGTAAATGATGACTTTTATAGTTTTCCATACTCTATTACGAAATATTGGCTTAAAAACATGAAATATCATATTTTTCGTGAAGTATATCGAGTGTTCTTTGGTAAAACAATACAATTTCTACGAAATATCAATAATCAATATCAATAAATTTTTTTTCTATAAGTATAAGTATAAGTCTACTTGATTTAAAAAAAAATCGAATTTTTTTCTTTACAAAAAAATTAATCATTTTCTCAAAAAATAATAAATATTCTATTTACACTTGACTATTAGGTAATAAAAGCCATGTATCAATAATTTATCAACTAAAATAAAAAATTTTATTCCATAACTTGTACTTTTTTCACTATCTTAGAATCAAACATTTGTTGTACTCTTCTATTAATGCAACTCCTCTTTCTGCTACATCATTGAGAACGCTAAGACGTTTGAAAAATACTAGATTATCTTGATAGCTTTCATCCTGTGTCCAAAATTCTACATTCTTATTGATAAAGTCAATGGGTAAATCAAATATATTAAATATGCATATGTATATTTGATACTTATAGCGAGTAGTTAAAAACCACCAGCAAAAATATCCCAATTGTAACAAGAAAAATTTAGTTTGATTCCAAAATAGTGAAAAAGTGCACGTTGGAATAACATTTTTTATTTTAATTGTAAAATTATTGAAACATGGCTTTTCTTACTATACATTACCTAATAGTCAAGTGTAAATAGAATATTTATTATTTTTTAAGGAAATGATTAATTTTTTTGTCATTACTCAGGTAAAGAAAAAATTTCGAATTAAAAAAAAATTAAATATAGGAAAAAACCGTTTTTTCAACGATTATTAATATTTTATAAAAAATTGTATTGTTTTGCCGAAGAACACTCGATAAACTTCACGAAAAATATGATATTTCATGTTTTTGAGACAATATTTAGTGAAAAACTATAAAAGTCATCATTTACTATTTGAAGTTGAACTTTAACCTCAAATAACTTTTAAAAGAGTCGACTATGCAAAAAATCATATCAGATCTTTTTTGTAGATCGTTCAATTCCCTACAAGAATATGTATTGATTTTTACAACACACTAATTCGTTAAATCGCAATAAAATTACTAACAAAAAAATGTTTTTTTCCCGTGTTATTTAAATGGAAAATAAAAAATCGCGATGAGCCACCTCTTAATATTGATATTAAGAGCTCAAACTTTATCAGAATTTTTTTTTCGTCATCTTGGACAATATTTTCATGGTAGCTAAAGAAAAGAAAATTAAAAGTTTTTTTTTAAATCAAGTACAATTGGCGTCTCCGAAATGTGAACGATTTTTTGTTGTCATGGATTTTTTTCATAAAATTTATTCGTTCATTCCTGGCTTCGGCCAGTGGTGTTACATATAGAAGGGAGAATACTAAGAATAAGAACAATATCCTAAATCGTTCTATTTTTTTAATAATATTTTAACAAACAATAATATAAACAATATAACAAATAAATTAACTTTAATTTGGTTTTATACAACAATATAAATTAACAAGTAGGTAAATACACAATAAAAATAACATAACTAAATTAACATATTGCTCAAGAAAATTGGTTTTTAAGTGAAATAGCGGCAGATTTAAATGTCAGTAAAAGCTGCATATTTTATATCAAAAAACGTTGGCAAAAACAACAAAGATTGAGAAGACCTATCAGGCAAGGTGTAGGTAAAATCTCCAACGAAAATGAAGACAATGCTCTTGTCGCACTTATTAGGCAAAATCCTTTCAATAGCGCATTTAAGGCCCGAGAAGATACACAATTTCCAGGATCTCTTCGAACAGCTCAAAAAAGATTGAAACAAGCTGGCTTAAAAAACTGTGCTGCTAAGCTATTTTAATACTTAATTGCAGAGCCATTAGCTGCCACAACCCTTTGCAACCTTCTTGGCATGGACATTATTAGCTCACGCATGTCGTATGAATCAGCAAGCTCATCCCAAGAATTTTCAACAGCACTCCATAGTTTATCTCGGTTTGCTGGCCTAAAGTCCCGTTGATATATATTTTTAACTATAAAACCACACACGTTTTCAATGGGGTTTAAGTCAGGGCTTCTAGCTGGCCATGGCAAAACAGTTATGTGGTTGTTGTTTACCCACTCTGTAACTGGTGCATTGTCCTGTAATATAATATTTATTAGAATCGTTTTTGAATACTATACAGTTTTCTTACATGTTGAAATATAAAGTTTTCTGGAAACACATGTCTAACTGAAGGTAGCATAACGTTGTCCAAAATCCTGGTATAGTGCTCAGCCGTTAATCTACCATCAATTTCCCAACATACTCCCGGACCATGGATGCTTATCCACGCCCAAACATTTATGGAAAAGCGTCCACTATTTGAGGTTTTTAATGTATAGTTCTCCTCAAATCTTGCGTTTCTTGGACGATATACACGCAGCCTTCCATTATTGCAAGATTGGAACGTTTTTTCATCCAAAAATATAACATTATTCCAAAAATCTTCTCCATAATTTAAATAGTCATTGGCGAACTGGACTCTCCTGCGCTTATTTTCTTCAGTTAAAAAAACCTTATGAGCAGCAGCACAGTTTTTTAAACCAGCTTGTTTCAATCTTTTTTGAGCTGTTCGAAGAGATCCTGGAAATTGTGTATCTTCTCGGGCCTTAACTGCGCTATTGAAAGGATTTTGCCTAATATGTGCGACAAGAGCATTGTCTTCATTTTCGTTGGAGATTTTTCCTACACCTTGCCTGATAGGTCTTCTTAATCTTTGTTGTTCTTGCCAATGTTTTTTGATATAAAATATGCAGCTTTTACTGACATTTAAATCTGCAGCTACTTCACTTAAAGACCAATTTTCTTCTAATTTGGCTATTGCCCTGGACCTCTGAGCCTCGGTTAAGTGGGGTGGCATTTTTAATATTGCAATTGACAACTATTATCAAATTTGACAACTACCGACGACACTGATGCAAAGCCCATATTACACGATTAAATTTTGCCGTTCACATTTCGGGGACGCCAATTGTACCTACTTATAGAAAAAAAGATTATTGATATTGATTATTGATATTTCGTAGAAATTGTATTGTTTTACCAAAGAACACTCGATAAACTTCACGAAAAATATGATATTTCATGTTTTTGAGCCAATATTTCGTAATAGAGCATGGAAAACTATAAAAGTCATCATTTACTATTTGAGGTTGAACTTTAACCTCAAATATCTTTTAAAAGAGTCGACTAAGCAAAAAATCATATCAGATCTTTTTTGTAGATCGTTCAATTCCCTATAAGAATATGTATTGATTTTTACAACACACTAATTCGTTAAATCGCAATAAAATTCCAAACAAAAAAATGTTTTTTTCCCGTGTTATTTAAATGGAAAATAAAAAATCGCGATGAGCCACCTCTTAATATTAATATTAAGAGCTCAAACTTTAGGAGAATTTTTTTTTCGTCATCTTGGACGATATTTTCATGGTACCTAAAGAAAAAAAATTAAAAGTTTTTTTTTGGCCCACCCTAATATATATATATATATATATATATCCACTGGATATCTATTGAATATCCACACCTTGTCCAGTAGGGTCGGACATTTATATATCCAATGGTTATCCACTGGATAATATTCCGTGTGGGGAGAGCTATCAAGAAAATGCGAGAAGAAGCAATCACATGACGGTCAGCTGTGATCTAGTAAGTCAGCTGAGAAAATCGAGATACCGATCGGTATTGCGTTTAGAAGTATATAGTCCGGGAGGCAGTGAAAATTTTTATCTTCTTATTTTCCCAGTTTGTGAATGTCATTAAGTTTGTTCAAATGGTGACACAAAACGACAATTTGTGTGTCTGGCTAAAATTTTCGGATGGGTTCACTAGATGAGCCAAAAAGTCAAGTCCACTTATTTTCCTAGTCATAAATATTTCACATTAATTAAAGTGAGTCATTATTAATGGAAATAACAGTCTGGCACATCCCAAGTGAAGGAAAGTCAGTCTGGCTGAAAATTTGCGGAAGCAAAAATTTGACCGGTTTTTGAAATAGGTAGCCCTTATTTTCCCATGCTTAAAATTTAACCCATTATTTGGTACTGTCATAAACTATAATAAAAATTAAGTCTGGCTGATTTATGAAATTGGCAAATTGTTCTGGCGGCATCTTGAAAATCGTAAGAATTACAAAAATTTTGCTCTTATTTTCCCGGATTTGAAAATTTGTCACATGATAATAATACTATAATTTCGTAGAAAATACACGTCTGGCTGTTATTTACAATCACGAAAGCCCCGCCAGACTTTTCTCGTATCTCTGATAGTTACAAAGTTATTCGCGAATAAAGTTTTTTGGTGGCGGACGGACTGACATTTTTTTTTAGCCATATTTAAATTTTGCTTTACACAAATTATTTTCTTATCATACATTATGAAAAGTAAAAACATGTAGAGATGGCAACAATCGCCTGTATAATTGAACATGCCGAATTTAGCGCGCCTGTGGAGGGTTGGACGAGTCTGGCAAGGCTTTCGGAGTGTTCCACATTAGCCAGACTATATTTGCAGCTGTAATTATAATATAAACTATCATCTCACAAAATTTTTAGGACTGCGAAAATAAGGGCAATGGTTTTGATAATTTTTCCACCTGCCAGACATATTACCCATACAGATTAGCCGGACTATTTTTTTTCTTAAGTTCACTATATCTCTCACTAATGGAATTATTTTTATCACTGGAAAAAAAGTGCAATATATTTGTACTCGGAAACCCCCCCTAAATATATATAAATTTTGCTCAGAATAACAAACCCAATAATTGTATCGGTGTTTGCCGACTGGGAAAATAAGTACCGAAAATCTTCACTGCCTCTCGGACTAATACATGTTATATTGTTTTTAGAACAATTGTTTGAAACAATAGTCGGATAAATATTTGCGTATATATAAATAACCTATGTATTAAAATAAAACGTACAGTGGCAACAATAAATAATAATATTAATAATGGTTAAGTGAAAGAACAATCTCTGATTGAACTTCGCCTTTTTGATGTTAGTGGATGCTTGTATTAAATAAAGTCGTTTATTATTATTATTATTAATAAAAGAAAGTCAAGCACATCGTTTGTAAAAAATTAAATTGTTATAATTATTATACCTTACATATGTTATTATATAGGTAATAATGCAATAAACTTGGCTCAAAAGAACACACAAAATATTAATAAATACTTTTCTTCCAGTTTTATTTTACAATTGGTAACCAAATACAACAACTCTGAATAATTCCGGATATTTATTTTGATCGCTATAGGTACCCACCAATTCTCTGCTAAAAGTCCTATTAAGTCTTATTAACTTTTCCAGAAGACTCCCAAATCTTGATATTAGTCTGACTTAAGTAGTAATTACTAATACCTATTCTGTGTTTTTCCGACTTAAGTCTTATTCAAAGTTTTTAAGACTCTTATTCAAAACTCTTATTTTTACTAAGAGAATGTTAAAAAATGTTAAACTAAGACTTACCTTTATTATTTTTCTGGATATAGTATTTATAGTAATACTAGTAATATTTGAAAAGGATGTAACTTCTTAGACCTTTTTAGGGAAGTATACTATGATATCATAGTTAGGGAAGTATACTATGATATCATAGTATACTTCCCTAAAAAGGTCTAAGAAGTTACATCCTTTTCAAATATTGCGATTCGTCCAAAAGCAGGTATTTTAAATCTGAAATATCTAAGAAAATCCAACATTTTCAAAAAACAGTATTTTATTGTTTTTTAATTGGTTTACATTTTATATCTAGGACTTCATAAGGTTTTTAAAAATAGCCAATTTCAGATAGCGCTATTAAGCTTATTACACTCATGAGCAAAAAGGGTTGAACGAGCATTAGTATGACGAGTGAGCGAAGAGAAACAACGAATTAATTTAATATTATATTTTTAATAACTATCTATCACTAAAAATCAGGATTAAAAACAATATTTAAGAATTACCTTAACATCCCAATAAAAAATTTCTCTACTTTCAATTATTTTTTTGATGTCACAAAATATACTATCATTGCAAATATATTTAGTTTAGTTTTAATCACAACAATAGGGTTGGGACATGCAATGTTTTTATGGCATATTTGGAATCTACGCAAACGAGTTTGTCATTAAAAACTTGTTCCTACGTTTCCCAAACGCCACAGCGTTTTGGGAACCTCAAGATTTAAAACGATTTGATGACCTTGAAGAGAGTTCCTTTAAATTATTTAAATCGTTTGAAAATCACAAAAAAGTACATAATAGAGGTGCGGATATTGAATTTTAAAAATAATCGTGACGTCACAATGTTATCAGATTTGTTAAGAACTACAAATAAATCCAACATATTTTTCTATCATGGTTTCTATGTTTAATTCCGTTTCAATTATTTAAAACTTTAAAAATAGTACATTATAGAGGTAAAATATTAAATTTTAAAAATAATTTTAATAATAACTTTATACTAAAATAGGTTGTTTTATAACAAGTCAAAGAATTTTGTTATGTTTGGATTTTTTTATTTTTGCATATACCTCATTCGTAAAACTTGATACACATATTATACCATTTATATTATAACATCGTGACGAGACAGAGAGAATTTATAATTTTTAAGAAAACATAAATGGCAAACAGCGTTTTTTTTTAATGGAATGGTTGTTTTTGGTGACTAATCTATATAATAGAAGTAGTTTTATACTGATTTTTGACATATTGTCCTAACCCCATTCTTTTATTAGTTAAGGTATAACATAAATTTATAACAAACGTTGGTTACTTATAATAATATAGCTTATAAGCTTAAATGTATGCTAAAATTAGTAGTTAACTAGTCATAAATACATCTTTTTTGTTGGTTAGTATCATAGATCATAGATCAATAAACAATGTTTATATTTGTTGTGTTTTTACAATATTTACGTTGCTTTGTTTGTTATTATTTTTTTAAATACTTTCTCTTATATAACACAACAGTCAATACAAGCTTTTTTTTTAATATTCTTTTTTAATATAAAATTGATAGCACTATATTTATTTTTTCCTGTTCATTTAGTGTTTGGCTTGAACAATGGACATATACATATGTCCCATCAATAGGTCTGAAAAATAGGCCCCTAAAATTATTTTATTCCAATAAATTGTTTCCAATATTCAATTATATATTAAAAAAATTTAATTATTTCAAAAACTGTAACCCGTTTATTTTATTATCAGTATATTGGGACGTACATGACCCTTTAGTTGTAAAAAGGGTTAAAATTCAAGAAAGAAAATATAGAAAATAAAACTATTGGTATATAAAATACATACAAAAAATTATAATTAACTAGGCAGTAAACATTCCCATTTAATTATTTAATATTAAAATTATAAAATCTTTTATCAGGTGGGCCATTAAATTACCATTGCATGAGTGGTGTATCGCTAGCGATGCACCCGGCCGGATCAGTTCACGCCCGGTCTATCGCTAGCGATACACACGGCAGTGTTAAAGTGTTAAAAGTAAAAAGGTTTACGGGTTTTACAGTTTTCTGAAGAAGACAGCAACATGGCTGTCGAAACGTCAAACCAAATTACTATGATACGCGGCTTAAAACCCGGAAACCTTTTTACATAAAAAAAAATAACCGCGAAAGTCTTAGAAACACCAACCACAATTGTAAACGTCGTGCAGAAAGGTTACGTTTATTTCGTTTTAAATTCACAGGACCTAGGTCAGAAAACTTAATGCTACAGGGCTTTGAATAAAAAACCAGAGGAAGGAGTAAATGATAAAAAATATCTGACCGCACAGGGGGCTAACCAATTAGTCGCCACAAAAGGCAAGCTATCGTTTCCGCCAGCTATAACGTTTCATTCTTTGCAAAATTTAATTATTAAACAACAAAAACGCATAGAACAAACCATAAGCGCTATTAAACAACAAAAAAACGCTATTAAACAAACCAAAAACGCTCAAACTGGTAAATAAACAAACACAAACTGTCAGAAAAAATGAGTCATAATCGGACTCCTAAAATGGCGTCGTAAATTTATTACATTAACGATATTCGTCTGGGTTCTTCCTGAGGTTGTTTATTCAAAGCTACAGGGACTCTGTAACAGGGTGAACCTTCAATTAGCATGCAGGACGTATGAAGTCGATTTAAAAACCAATGAACAGGTTAAAAGTAAGTTTACCATAATCCACAATAATTGTAAAGCCTTTTTGTTGAAAAACTTTTGCGTTCAAGGATTCCTGACTGAATAACCCAGTAAACACCAAACACTCGGCAAACAGTCGGCCACCGCTCGGCATAGGCGGTTGACCGGCGGTTCGGCTTGCAGCCAGCCGGCCCGATTATGGCCCGCGTTACCCCGGTACCGTTTGTCAATTTTCTAACCTAAGTCGGTTAAAATACGGCATAATAGGTTCGGCTTGCCCCAGCCGGCCCCTGCTTACGGCCCGCGAAATCGGCCGGAATACGGCCTGCTGCGGCATAAGCAATACATCTCACGGATGCTTACGCACGCGAGCTAACTATAAATAGCGAAGGGTTGCAATATTTAGTTGGATATGTGCCACTGTATGTAATGGGTCGTTTATAGTGAAGATCTGCTCAGTAACGAATAATGGCTAGCTTATCGAGTGTATTAAAGAAGTACCTATCTTGCCAGGATGGCCAGGCGATCGCGGCGGGCACTCGGCCAACTATAAATAGCCGACTAAATATTCGGCCATGCAGACATGCCCGGTCTACTTGCCGAATCTCATACGTGTTCAGGACAGGACGCGGCCAATTGGGCCAAATGTATTCGGTCCGTATGTGGACCGGCTAACTTGAGCTTACTGGGAATTTTATTTTTACCTTGAGGGGAATTAATTTTTTATTAAAATTTTTCTAAACGTCTCATCATAATGTCCCACTCGATATTTATAAGCCGATTTCAGAAACTTACTTTAGTAAATATTAATTTTAATATATTTTTTAAACAAGTAACTTGTTTTAGCTATAGTTCAAATAATATTGTTATTTTTATTGTTATTCTTATTAATGCATATATTCCTTTAATCATTAGTAGAGCCCGGATTCTAGGCAAAATGCTTATATCCAATTTTGATAGGCCGTTAAAAATGTAATACCCATTTCTTTAAATAAACAAATGGATTTTTTTTTAATGCATGTATCAAAATATTAAGCTAAATCGCAACATAACGAAGCGCTGACCATCGCTCCGAACATAGCACAAACCATATCTCCGCTCACCAAAATAAATTAACACACCGATTGGAACCAGACCTTTGCAAAGCTTTGCTTTGACCTATGCGCTCTGATGTTACCACCTAAATTAAATCTATGTGTGTTTGTATTGGCGGAGCCATGGAGCCATATTGCCTTTTTGGGCTCATTTTGCCTTTTTTGTCGTTTTAAGTGCCTTTTTTAATTTTTAGGTGCCAAAAAGTCCGGCCCTTGTCATTGGTATTGACTCATTACCAATAGTTAAAACAAAAAATATATTTTTTTATTAAAAAGAATATAATGAATTACCAAAATTCGTTAAAAATATAATTTAATCATAATTTTCTTGAATATAGACATAGCCTAGCTACATCTAATACCCAAGTTATTTTATACATACATTAGAAACTAACACAAACCCTGATACACATATGATACAAAATTGATCTAAACGTAAATAAAAGCAAATTTATATTTATTGGTAGCGAGTGACTGACCTAGACCGGCTTGGGCAGTGCCTCTGATACAATTTTGTGGTAGTAAATGCAGAAAACGGTTTCATTGTGTGACACGATCCGTAGAAGTTGACCAGCCACTCCAACAAGAGGTTTTTGTAATGCAGTGAGACCTGCGGGCACTTTTTGAGGATTTGCTGTCGATGATTCCATTATGTCCAGGTAAAACTCTTTAACTCTTTGTTCTAAAAAAATACAGAACAAATTTTAATACAGATAAATACAGTAAATCCTTATTTTTAAGGCACAAATTTGACAACTTCTTAACATTTTTGTGAGATAGTATTCAAAAAATGTGATGGAGGGGTATAACATACAAATAAGTCATGTCCCTCTGTGCCGTCTCATTCTATAGAATTCTTGTCCATTATTTGTATACAAATAATTCAGCTGTATTAGGCTAAATAAAAAGTGTTTGTGTTCTGCCTAAGCAAAAATATAATTGAATTTTACAAAGTATTTTTATGTTACGATTCCGAAAAAAAATATATAAGTAATACTTTGATGCACATTTTGTTTCTGGAATCTAAGATAGTTTGGACAAGAATTCAAAGAACGTGTATTTCAAATTATCAAGTCTTAATATTAATCGCTTGGATCGTTGATCAAAAAAGAACGTCACATATATTTGTAATAGTAAATTTGGAGTTGTTATCCTGAATATAATTTTCAGCAGGAATTTTAATTTTTCTAAAACACTCTATATTGTAAATATGTCATAAACACAATTGAGGGGTTTCTCGAAAAAATAACATTCGTCACTATTTTGTAAAACAATATTTGTCATAAAATTTTTCTGTATTTTTTCAACAGATACAATTTTGATTTTTGGCAGTTTTTAAATCAAAGCTACTTATTAAGAAACAAAATATTTCAATCATTGTTAAAGGGCAAAAACAGTTTCTGTGGAACTGTGTATATTGCGTACCTTGTTTTTTGAAAAATGCTGTTTTTCCCAGAAACATTTCATAGTGCCTTAGTAAATAAATATTTATAAACAAATATATTTCTGAAAGAAAACAAAAAATAAACACAACAAATTAGGAGCTTTTCTATTGACCGTTTCCCAGATAGCATAAGACATCCTAAGGACGCCCTACTTAGGTTATTCTAGGCTTAGCCAGGCTGAACGGGTCTGGGACTTCTATAGAAGTCTAGACAAAGTCCGGATTAACCTTAGGCGTATTTTGGACGTCCACTGAACATCCTTATAACAGATTTAAGCAATTTTGTAGAAGTAATATTTAAAATATGGTGTGAAATATGAAATATCATGTACAAATTATTTAAACCACGTGCTTTTTTTATATGTTCGTGGGACAGTCTGAGGAGGTCACAGAGACTCAAACAAATTGATTTGCCTTATTATACACCGTGTGCATGAACGAAGTTTAAGTCACATAAAAATGCCGCCAAAAACTGATTGCAGTTTCTTGTTCGGGACCCTTTGGTGACTTAAAAATGATATTTACCAAAATCCTAGCTGCTCCTCTTTTCGAAATTTTTTGAATTTTTGTTTATCTCAAAGCCTACCTTCGACAGAGTACACATTTGTACACCGATTTTTATAAAATTGGAGTATATTATTGAGGAGGCTTGGAGAATACTTTTTAATACTGTTCACATTGTTTACGCCACAGGTTGGTTTGAGCGGTGTTGTAGTGCCTAAATATTTCAAATACGACCCTGTTGTACTTTGTCGCGTCACCACGCCATCTACACAGAAAGTGATGAAGTGTGTACGTAATTTCCGTTAGAACCTTATGTTCTGTGGTTAGAACTGATTTAAAAGCATGTACGAGTTTGGCTTTGATTCTTGATAAGTTTATTGTTTTAATTATCAACCTCACCCAACAAAAACCACACAAATAAAACAATAACATGTTTTTTTCTTTTTTTTTTTATTCTTTTTTTTTTCTTCTAATCTATCACAATATGATATTGCAAAAGTTAGAAGATAAAATGCAAAATGAGATCAGTATTAACATGGGCAAGATTTTTGTACAACTTTTCTACCTGAACGAGAGAATTTTGAATTTACAAAAATTCTTGTTGTATAACCTGGTCTAGAGGCGTCGCTGTCTTGGTGATGTTTATTTCCTTGTTGTGGAACGTCGCTTGGAGTTGATTGGTCGAAATCGGTTGAAATTGGTTGTGGAATGGATTGACCGTCATCGTCGATGCTGAGCTCACAGGAACTTGTGTATGGGTCATATGTGCTGGGTGGTTCGTCAGAATCGGTGTCAAAATCGGGGGTTGAATTTCCTTTTGGAGCAGGTCGTAGATCGTCGATGTGGATAAGTACGACCTTTCCGTCTCTTGCGATTTCGTAAACAAGCTGGCTTTTCTTTGAGTGGACCCTGTGTGGGCCTGACCAAACTGGAGCGAACAACTCTCTGCTTTGCCTGTTTTCGCGAACCATAACCATATCGTCAACCTCGAACGTGATTTTCGGGGTATTGTCTGGGTTAGCATATTTCTTTTGGTATTTTTGTTGATTTTGAATTAGTGTTTGCCTACGGTTTTGCCTTGGTGAGGAAACGTCTTGTTGCCTTTCTCTGATGTATGAGTCAACTTGCCATTCTGATGACTGTGCCGGCTCATATCCAAAGAGTGCTTTTGATGGAGACATACCAGTCATCAGAATGGCAAGTTGACTCATACATCAGAGAAAGGCAACAAGACGTTTCCTCACCAAGGCAAAACCGTAGGCAAACACTCATTCAAAATCAACAAAAATACCAAAAGAAATATGCTAACCCAGACAATACCCCGAAAATCACGTTCGAGGTTGACGATAGATTATTATTACTAGAGTTTAATTTGTTTCGTTTTATAAATTTATTTTTTTGTTTGTACTATTTTTTAATAAAATGTAGCAGGATAATTCGCACATGTAAATCAGCTCTTCAAAACGGAAGGGTGTTGTAGTGCCTAATATGTTTAAATATTTCAAATACGACCCTGTTGTACTTTGTCGCGTCACCACGCCATCTACACAGAAAGTGATGAAGTGTGTACGTAATTTCCGTTAGAACCTTATGTTCTGTGGTTAGAACTGATTTAAAAGCATGTACTATGCTCCACACTTCAAAGTCCCACCACGTGACCAAGTACGGAACGCAGTCTTTTGATAAATTGTCATTTAAGGCTTTTCAGGTTATGTATCTGTCAAAGTATAGTCAATGCAAGAAATAATATTTATACTGTTACCATTTATGTTTAAGCGTTAAAAGTTAATAAATCTTTATAGTAGCACAGTAACAATGGTTGGTTTAAGAGTTTAGGAGTATAAATACTGCATTTAATGAAATTCTAAAGTGAATGGTGCCAAATAAGTAAAATTTTTGTGCATTTGGTCTACATATATCTGGTTTTATCCATTAAATAGTTTTAACTAAACGGCATTTATTAAAAAAATTTAGCTTGTTTATTATGGAATAAGAATATCTGTATCAAAGGTAGGTTAATATATTATAACAAAAAATATCATCTAATTTTGAAATTTTAAGGTTAGAAAAATCTATTTTGATCAAAATAAATATTTGGAAGAGTGTGTTAATATGGTCATATAAATATAGATATACTAAATAATTGTTGAATATGGTTCAAATTAAATTAAAGCTTTTATACTCCTAACAACAAAACTTGTGCATACCTCGGGATCCCTACTTTAAGTTAGATTATAAGGAAACTAACAACTTTTAGAGATACATGCAATGTAAAAATATTTAATACTCCCATAACATGTGATTTTTGAAATTTTTAAAAGTTATAATGATTTTTCGATGAAGATAAAATTCAGTTGAAGCTTTATAAGTAATTGTATTGACAAAACTTTAGGTAGGTATACTTTAAGCTGGATAAGAAAAAATACTACAAGTAAAATATTAGATAGAGTATACTGTGGTTTTATTTAAATTTTAGAATTTATAAGGTTATTTATACCTAATGATTGTTCAATGTAGATAAAATTTTGTCGAAGCTTTTATAGGTACTTGTATTGACACTATGGGTAAATTAGCTGACAGTGTAAGGAACTTTAAGAAGGTTAGCTATTGAATTTTTAAAAAGAATTTACAGTTTTTTAAAATTAAGTATCTAATGGTTTTATATTTGAAATGTTTAATATTGCTTATTTCCAAGAGCCAGTTGTTCAATTATGATGTCTATTTTGTTTTACTCCGGCATAAATATTTTCAATTTGAATTTTGACTAGGTAAATAAAATAGTTGTTTGAAACCAATGAACAAAAATAAATCTAACAATAATACCTAAATAAAAAAGTAGAATTACTAAAATGGGTAAAATTTACGTTAAAATCACCTGTTACAACAATTTTTGTAGACACACCTAAATCATTAAAAACTTTTTCCAAGACATCCAAAAATAGTTTAAAATTACTATTTGGGGGTCTATATATATTTATAATTACTAAATTAATACAAGTAACCTTAATGACACACATCCTTTTGTATTGATAAAGATATTACTTATAAGTATAGGTATACCTTATTTAGTTCAATATAACACTCATCAGGATCAGTGAGCCCGATTAGGTAATATAGTACCTACATAATAAATTATATTGTATATATGTATATGTGTGTATGTAAAATATTATTAGTTTTATTTTGTAATTATATAATTAAGAATTATACATGGTGTTCATAAATAATGAGACAATTTAATTTTAAATATAATTTTAAGAAAATACATATAAACGTCTTTGATTAATTAAATAAACAAAAAATAATATATTTTAAATAAAAATTTAAATAATCTAAAATCGATAAAAGTTCAAAAACTCACATATAGAAAAAAAATAAGTTTGGAAATTTGTAAAATAATAAAAAACATTATTTAAAATTATTTAATTTGCAAATTTTAATAATTTTAAGGTTTTGTTTTTAGATTCCTTCTTTAAAATTAACCCCTTTATATATTTAATTAATTTTAAAAATCTTAAAATAGTTAAGTTTTACAGTTGAAAATATTTATGCCGGAGTAAAACAAAATAGACATCATAATTGAACAACTGGCTCTTGGAAATAAGCAATATTAAACATTTCAAATATAAAACCATTAGATACTTAATTTTAAAAAACTGTAAATTCTTTTTAAAAATTCAATAGCTAACCTTCTTAAAGTTCCTTACACTGTCAGCTAATTTACCCATAGTGTCAATACAAGTACCTATAAAAGCTTCGACAAAATTTTATCTACATCGAACAATCATTAGGTATAAATAACCTTATAAATTCTAAAATTTAAATAAAACCACAGTATACTCCATCTAATATTTTACTTGTAGTATTTTTTCTTATCCAGCTTAAAGTATACCTACATAAAGTTTTGTCAATACAATTACTTATAAAGCTTCAACTGAATTTTATCTTCATCAAAAAATCATTATAACTTTTAAAAATTTCAAAAATCACATGTTATGGGAGTATTAAATATTTTTACATTGCATGTATCTCTAAAAGTTGTTAGTTTCCTTATAATCTAACTTAAAGTAGGGATCCCGAGGTATGCACAAGTTTTGTTGTTAGGAGTATAAAAGCTTTAATTTAATTTGAACCATATTCAACAATTATTTAGTATATCTATATTTATATGACCATATTAACACACTCTTCCAAATATTTATTTTGATCAAAATAGATTTTTCTAACCTTAAAATTTCAAAATTAGATGATATTTTTTGTTATAATATATTAACCTACCTTTGATACAGATATTCTTATTCCATAATAAACAAGCTAAATTTTTTTAATAAATGCCGTTTAGTTAAAACTATTTAATGGATAAAACCAGATATATGTAGACCAAATGCACAAAAATTTTACTTATTTGGCACTATACACTTTAGAATTTCATTAAATGCAGTATTTATACTCCTAAACTCTTAAACCAACCATTGTTACTGTGCTACTATAAAGATTTATTAACTTTTAACGCTTAAACATAAATGGTAACAGTATAAATATTATTTCTTGCATTGACTATACTTTGACAGATACATAACCTGAAAAGCCTTAAATGACAATTTATCAAAAGACTGCGTTCCGTACTTGGTCACGTGGTGGGACTTTGAAGTGTGGAGCATAGTACGAGTTTGGCTTTGATTCTTGATAAGTTTATTGTTTTAATTATCAACCTCACCCAACAAAAACCACACAAATAAAACAATAACAGCGGTGATTATCGATTGCGCACAATGTTCAGTTTTTACCTGTCAGCATTAAAGGATTATTTGCAATATTTGTATACGGGGTAATTTTTATAGTTCTTGAAAAATGGAGTTAAAATTGTTTTTTTTTAATAATAAGAATGCGATTTTCAATTAAAAAAAATACCTCATTTAAGGTAAAAAAATGTTTAATATTGTTAAACATCATTTTGTCAATTAATTAATTTAATCCTTATTAAGGTAATATTATTTGGTGATTAGGTAATAATAATTATTATTGAGGTATATAAACTATTTATTTATATAGTTTAGCATTATTTAATCAATTCAGTTCTTGGGAGCAAAGTGAATTATTCAAAATGGAAACTATGTTAAGTGAGCGAGGCAAAAAATTGATCGTAATTCAAAAGTATAAGTTTCGTAAACATAGAGAAACGGCACTTGGTGTTTTTTATAGATGTACAGTTAGAACATGTAGCGCATCTATATCCGTGGACAAGACAGAAGAGGTTCTACTCCAAGTAAATGGTCAGCATAACCATCCTTCCATTGAAAATCTTCAAGTAAAGAAGCTACAAAATGCAATTAAAAGAAAAGTGACAGAAGACATATCTCTTCGCCTATCAAAAATTATTAATATGGGAATTAATGAGGCTCCAAATGTCTTGAATATGTTAACAACAAAAGATATTGGTAACATGAAACAAAGTGTCTACCGGTCGAGAAGAAGTATGCAGCCTGCATTACCACGATCACTGGAAGATATCCACAGCGCACTGGACTCCTATGAATGCCATACTACAAAGGGTGAAAACTTTTATGTTGCGCACCCAGACATTTTCAGGTTCATATGTGTGTTGAGAGATGTTCAGTTAAACACTACAATTAAAATAAACAGTGTTCACTTGCCTGTTTCTAAAAATGCCAACTATAAGAAACATCAGGATTATATATACAATTTAGTTACTTCTTATAAAAATAATTCAATTACTAGGTTTGATTTTGTACAAAAAGTTTGTTATAAATATATTACAAAATAATAATAAATTTATTGTTTAAATATGTGTCCCTTAATAGCCTTTTTGAGATCACCCTGTAAATCAATTGGGAATGGGATTAAGGGTTAATTTTTGCAGGTAAAAACTGACCGCTGTGCGCAATCGATAGTTACCCGGTTTGAGTATGTAGATTTTTTTGATTTGTTTGCAAGTCTATTTGTAAATATAAATTTAGTCGGCTATGGTTGCTATATATATATATATATATATATATTAGGGTGTTTCAAAAAAATCGACTTTTTCTTTTTCTTCAAATGGTCAGCAAATTCTTTCAGAGGATGTCAAAACGAAGACCACGTTAAAATTTGAGCTTTTAATTTGAAGATTTAGAGGTCGCGGATCGCAATTTTCTATTTCCCATTGAAATAACATAGGAAATTTTTTTTTTTAACTTTGGAATTTTATACGTCTATATCGAATCAACTTATGGCAAGGAACATCTTAGATTTTTATAGTAAATTTAACGCTCTATAAAAAATGTCTCTTATAATTTTTCTATAAATTGATTTCTTCCAGAGTTATTCGAGGCCAAAGTTTGATTTCCATCGAATTTTCTCGTTTTTTCAACTTTTAGCATCATCTAGTAAAAAAATCACATATTTATGTCTGAAACATAGGAAGTGTTGTAAAAAAAAAACAAAAAAAACGTCACTTTTTTCCAAAGCCTACTACAAAGTTTTAATGAAAATATGAGATGTGTATAATATGCAGAGTAATTTATTTATAAATGCATTTTTCTCGAAAATGGTGCATCTGAGCAATTCAAATCAAGAGTACCTATTTTTCGTAAAAAACTATAAATTCTCATAATTTCATAAAAAAAATTAAATTATTAACCCAGAAAAAAGTTGGGGCTATTTTTGTAACTTTGCCCCCTCAAAATGTTACGCCTATGATTAAATTTTAACAGTTTTGATCATAGATCTAGATTCAGCATGTCAAAATTACCAAAATACCGAAAATTCATTTGTTCATGTTCAACCCTCTAGGAATAGTTTTAAAAAAATTATCCTCTTAGGCTCCTATTCAGGGGGCCGTAGCTCCTTTAGGGAGCATTTTTTGATACATGTTTATTAAACAAAAAAAGTGTTATTTTTATACGAATAATGCACTGTTTAAGTTTGGCCCCCTGATTTCGGGACACCCGTATAATGAAAATTGTACCATAAATGTTAAAAAAAACGCTAATATTCGATGGAAATCAAACTTTGGCCTCGAATAACTCTGGAAGGAATAAATTTATAGAAAAATTATAGGAGACCTTTTTTGTAGAGCGTTAAATTTACTATGAAAATCTAAGATGATCCTTGACATAAGTTGATTCGATTCAGACGTATAAAATTTCAAAGTTAAAAAAAAAAAATTCCCATGTTATTTAAATGGGAAATAGAAAATTGCGATCCGCGACCTCTAAATCTTCAAATTAAAAGCTCAAATTTTGACGAGGTCTTTGTGTTGACATCCTCTGAAAGAATTTGCCGACCATTTGAAGAAAAAGAAAAAGTCGATTTTTTTGAAACACCCTAATATATATATATATAGGGTGAATTATGAAAAACGCCCCAAGTCATTTTTAAAGATAGGACAAAACTCTTTTAATCAAAGTTACACAGTTTTTTATCATCTATTTTTTGAGATAAATTTTTATTCAATGCTGCTTTTGGTTTCACCGGAAGTGACGTCAATTTTAGGTTTTCAAATGGAACACCCCGTAAATTTTTTTATTTTTGGATTCCTTGATAAATTGTCCTTCAAAAAGCTTAAATGTTCCCTATACCTAACAACAATCGTTAGTGAGATAACGACTTCCCTTAATTTATTACAGATATTGCTCAAACAATCCACCATTCTGTTGGACACAATAACCATACCTTCTAGCTATTCCACTCGTGGCATTCAATATAAAGTCTGGTGGTATTTCGTGGCAAGCGTCGATTATTCGCTGTCTTAAAACTTCCTCGTTTTCTGGACGTGGGAAGTAAACAAGATCTTGTAGGTACCCCCATAGCCAAAAATCGAGAGGTGTAAGGTCGGGCGATCGTGCAGACCACCTAACTGGTCCATTTGTCCCGATACACCTTACACCAAATTCGATGTTTAACCTTTCCACATTAATTCTAGCATTATGAGGCGTAGCTCCATCTTGCTGAAATTATACTGCCATTCGTTCAGCAAGAGGCAAGATATCAACAAAATTAACAATTTCTGTATTCAATAGTTGACTATATCTTTCTTGATTTAGCGTACCGTTTATGAAATAGGGCCCAATTAGTCGATTTCCAAAAATGCCACACCACACATTAACACTAAATCTCCACTGAAAATTTCTTTCAACAACAATTCTGGGATTTTCCTGGCTCCAATAGCGGTGAATATTTCTATTGTAAATGCCATTATTACTAAAAGTGCACTCATCTGACCAAATAATTTTTGTATAAAAAAGCGGACCATAAGCCACCATATTTAAATAAAAATTACAAAATTGCAATCTTCGGCCTCTGTCATTTTCCTCTAAGGATTGAATTTTTTGTGGCACATATGGTTTAAATTTATGTTTTTTAAGTATTTTCTGCACAGTTGCTTGTGATATATCAGTGTTACTTGCAATTTCTCGAGTTGATGTTCTTGGATTTTCTTTAACACTCTAATTCACTAATTCTGTATTTCTTCGAAATCGGCGTTGTTCTAATTTAGGTTTTCTAAAAGCCCCAAAACTTCTCAAAGATCCTTCAAGCCGGCTAAATTTTCGACGATTCGGAACTTCTTTGAACGGAAATCGCTCAATGTAAAGGCGTAGTGCTCTTCCACTATTTTTATTGCATTCAAAATATACTTGAATCATGTCTGTTAAATCATTGTAATCCATAATTAACACCAAAAAGTATAAAAACAATAATAGCAAATGCGATATAATGATAATTTTTAACGTTATTTGACCAAATTATTGTTTTCCACTGCCTACTTTAATGAATACATTAATAATTGAAGACACCGGTGCAAAAAAGAGGCAGCTCCATTCAAGCAATTTTTTCGGGAGAAGCAAAAAAGCTGTTTTACTAAGAATTCCTTTAATTTATATATTTTATTCATATGCATGCACGGTTTATTCCAAATAATAAACGACAATAAACCATGCAACTTTGTCTTAAGAAGTATTGCAGGGCTTCTAGCAAGTCATTTTAGTCATTAAAAATCATTTTTTTCTGTTGTGGACATTTAATGTCATTTTTTGTAGGGATTGGTCATTTTTGATCATTATTTTAGGTTCTTACTTAATGTTTATAAGATTTTTTTGGAAAATAATACAAATAAAATGGATTATTTTTTTTGACAGTTCTCTGTATTGTTGGGACATTGTTGAGGCATTGTTGTTGAGGGAACCTACAGCGAATTACAGCGATAATTTTTTGAAAATTTTCTCTGGTAGTTGCTATATATAAAAAACAAATTAAATCTTAATTAAATGTTGTTTTATTCATTATGAAATTCTTATTTGTTAACTGTACATGGTGCAATTCTATTGGCCGACATTTGGGACGGAAAAATAATCCCCCGAATACCACACGAGCTTCAAAATTATCTGGCATTTCCCTCAAGGTTCCCTGCAAACAAATAAAGTCGTCAAGTTTTTCAGGAAAAATCACTCGCGCTTCGCGCTCGTGATTTTTTAACCTGAAAAACTTGACTCCTTCATTTGTTTGCAACGAACCTATCGGGAAAAATACCCGATAATTTTGAAGCTCTTGTGGTATTATAAGTGAAAATCTACGCCACTTTAATTTATTAATCTACACCACTGGTAGTGCCGCGCTGGTGCCACCTGTTAATACTTTTAAAAAGTTGTAAATATAATTCTTTCTTTGTTGCTCTCATTCTTTATTCATTCTTGTGTCTCATGAAACACACTCCCGACATTTTCTTCTAAAGAGTGCGTGTTTTAATTGTTTTGCTTAACCTAAAAGGCGAGAGCTCGAGAGCGAAACGTTTTATTCATTAAAAATATGTAATAATGTAAGTAAAAATTAAATAAATAAATTAAAACCCCAATTAATTTGCTAATTCTTTTAGAGATGCATTAAACGTACAAATAATAATTTCTGTTATAATAGATTAAAACTCAAAATAAAAACAAAGTATAATGGAAAAAAATTGTAAGGTATTAGATACCGATGCCAATGGACACAAATATAAAATGTGGCTCAAAAAGACCAATTCACCCTCAGTAGCTTATTGTATTCTAAGAATTTTATATTTATTTAGTTATTTGTTAATTTATTTTAATTAATTTTATCTTGTTATTGTTAAAACAATAAAGATTAAGAATAAAACTATTTAAAAGGAGGTTTTGATACTTTTTTCCAACTTAAAATTTATTTTCTTTAGGATAAAAAGTCATTATTTTGTCATTATTTCCAAAAAAGGAAGTCATTATATCATTAAAATTTTCAATTTTTTTAATAGAAGCCCTGGTATTGCAATATCTTTAAAAAAATAATGGAGTTATTTGGGGCGTTGTTGTCCACTGCCAACTTTAATAAATACATTAATTGACGAATATCTCACTAACGATTGTTTTTAGGTATGGGGAACTATTAGGCTTTTTGAAAGATAATTTATCAATGAATCCAAAAATGATAAAATATACAGGGTGTTCTATTTAAAAAACTGTAATTGATGTCACTTCCGGAGAAACCGGAAGCAGCATTAATTAAAAGTTAATCCCAAAAATAGACGGTAAAAAACTGTGTATCTTTGTTAAAAAAAGTATTGTCCTATCTTAAAAATATTGGAGTTATGGCTTGGGGCGTTTTTCATAATTCACCCTGTACATATATACCCTGTATATATAAAAAAATAACATAAAAAATATAATAAAAATCTAATAAAATATAATAATAATAATTTATTATATTTATATAATTCAATATAATTTTAATAATAAATTATATATATATATATATATATATATATATATATATATATGATATAAAATAAAACTAAACATAAATAATAAAGTTAAAGAAGCATAAGAAATAAAGAGATAAGAAATAGATAACAAAGAAGACAAGAAATAAAAGAAAATAAAGAGAACTTAGAAAAAAGGAGCAAAATAAAGCAATTAGATAAAGGAGCATGCTCCTTTTTCTAATTTCCTTCTTCTGCTAGCAGAAGAAGGAAATTAGAAAAAGGAACAGAAGAAGGAAACTAGAAGAAAGAAAATAATAAATTATAACTGACAATTATTGTAAATATTGGCAAATATAACGACTTGTAAGTATAATCTTAAAAGCCAGTGTATATTGAAGCGGCACGGTGCACATCGCTCGCAATATTACCAAGTTTATATAGTGCTTTTTGTTTTAAAAAATGGATGAAAATGAAGATGATGGTGATGGGGGGACGTTCGAACCTGTTAAGGATAGAAACAAACGAGGTAGAGATCCTGATAGCCCCGATATTGAATTAATAGGATTTGATAATAATGGGGAACCAAAACTTCAACCTCATAAAAAACGCGTGACGAAAGACCTCGGAAATAACAAAAACGAACCCACAAAAAACAACAACACTGCACACAATTCCAATCAAAACAAAAACCAACATCCACAAAAAAACATCAACTACAGTGACAACATGAATGCTATTTTGCACAAAAAATTTAAACTTATGTACTTTATCAGTCCTACCAACATTGATACGACTCGGTTATTTATGGCTGATACATGGGAAATCGAATTCCCTAAAACGAAAGACGTCATAATCAAAACAAAACATGGATTTCTCCTCAAAACAGACACCGATAAGAAAATTATAGTAAAATCGTTGGAAAACCTGAAGACACACTCAATAATTAAAGATTTTAAGGAAACTGCACCGAACACAAGTCCATCTAGGCAGATCAGCGCCCCGTCGTTTTCTGTAGTTATAAGCAGAGTAGAGACAGAAATAAGTGACATTGACATCAGCAATCATCTCAAAGAAGAAGAAAAACCACATCGATATTGCAAAAGAATTATTTCAAAAGCCACCAACAAACCCACCACACTTATAAGAATAATAACAGCTAGTGAAATAACATTTAAATCCCTGCTTCAAGATGGATTTTTCTACAAGAGCTGTCACTACCCAGTCTATCCTAGCACCCCACCCCCAGCTGCTCCCAAACCTTGCATCAAATGCAACTCATTTAACCATACTACTGAAAATTGCCAAGAAAAAACAACCTGCAACAAATGCTCTGGAGACCACGCAACTAACAAATGCACTACAAATCTTGAACCTAAATGTACTGCCTGTAATGCTATTGATCATCAAGCATGGTCATTTAAATGCCCCAAGCGACCAACAACTCCTATACCAGGCATTCCTAACATGCCAATTAAACCAATTAACCAAAAATCTAGAGAACTACCAGAGGAAATTAAAAAATCAAGGATTCACTCTTCAATTACCATCCACGATCACATAATAAACACATACATCAACACTCTAAACGATGAAAAAAACAATGAGGAAAAAAGGGAGGAACTTATTCAAAAACTAAGGAAAATGTTTGTAAATAACTTCAAGATTGACACCCAGGCAGTATTTTCTGGAACCCGAATGTATATCCTTATGTTTGACCTGGAAAAACCCAACTCCGAATCCCCCACAAAACCATCCACGGAGGAAAATATAACTCAATATGTCATTTAAAATTCTATACAATAATATAAACAGCTACTCAAAACGAAAACTTAATATTGATAACTACATACAACAAAACAATATCCAGTGTACAATGTTTGTAGAAGCTAAGATCTCCCAGAACCTCAGTACCCAATATAGGGACTGGAACCAAGTATTACAAAAGGGAAATCAAATACACAACAAAACACGAGGAGGGAGTCTTGTACAAATGCATCCATCCATAAAATTAGGCAAGGCAAATGCCCCAAGAATAAACAACCCTTTGAATGAGGTAATACATTTTACTCTTCCATTCTTCAATGATCATCTGCATGTCTTTTTAGAATACAGTGCTTGCAAATCCAAGTCCGACCGGTTTGGGAAGGACGCGTGAAAATAACAAGGATAGAACGCCAAACAGAAGGCGCTTACAATACGCACGCCTGACGCTCTGACCAATCAAATTCTGTTTGGCATTCTATCCTTATTCTTTTCACGCGGGTATTGAACAACCATCCTTTCCAACGCGGTCGGACTTGGATTTGCAAGCACTGTATATACACCCTCATTCCAGAATAGAGGAAACTATTTTTAGAAAAGCTTCCCTGTACAAATACTCCTTGATTGTTGGAGATTTTAACGTAAACAGACAAAAAAAGAAACAATTATCAACATTTACAAATAATACCAACTTTGTACAACACTCTACAGCCCCCACCTTTCTCATGGCCAATAATACTGATAGTACACCAGATATCATCCTCTATTCTGAAAATTTAAAAAATAACATTGACAAAATAAGCCTTGTTCCTGATCTGTGTTCTGACCATCTGGGATTTCTTATAGAAATAAACAACATTACACAACATCCTTACCGCACCCCCGAAATATGGCTATTTGATAAAACCAATATAGAAATTGTCAACAGTAATATGGCCAACTTTTTAACATCCAAACCAAATATGGACAGGCTCCACATAGACAACTTTCTTGAAACTCTAAAAAATGCAGTTATGGAAAATACTCCCAAAAAAGAAATCAAATTTTACACCCAAAAATTACCACCCTTTATCCTAAAATTAATAAAAAGGAAACGAAAACTTTATAGAGAATAAAAAAATCTGGGAGATCCGCTATTAAAAACAGAAATAAATACTTTTAACAAGAACATTCAAAAATTAATTCATCAATACCGACAACATAAATGGATAGAAGCTTGTGAAAAAATCCAAGAAAACTATGGAAGAACTTACTGGAAAGAAATTAGTAAACTAACTAAGTATAAGGGCACTTCGAACCAGTTTAATACACCCCTGGTGGACAACGGCAGAACATACGAAACAACTAACGAAAAACATGAACTCTTTGCCGACTATTTAGAAGACACCTATAAAGAAAGTATTGATGCAAATTTCTGTGTAGCCCACTATAATGAGATCTCGCAATGGTATGCCAACTTCAAAGAAGAAGACCTTCCTTTGACAGCTGAAAGCGTTACGGAGGAGGAATATTTTAATATCCTTTATAAAGGAAAAAACACAGCTCCAGGCTACGACTGGATTACCAAGAAACTACTAAGACAACTAGACTACGAAACACACTTGGAAATTCTTAGAATATATAATTATTGCTTAAACAACCAATATTTTCCAGAAAAGTGGAAAACTGGCATTATTATAAACATTCCAAAACCCAACACCGATAAATCCCAAGTAAAAAACTACAGACCTATAACTCTCCTGACAAACTTGGCCAAAAATTTCGAAAACATTTTATGCAACAGAATTACAGAAGCAATAGGACACACGATTCCTCGCTATCAGTTTGGGTTCCAGAAGAATAAGTCAACCATTCATCCTCTGACAATACTTACTAATAATATACAAACTTCACATTTGATGGGAAGAAAAACCACGGCACTGTTCCTAGACATCACCAAGGCATTTGATAGCGTCTGGCATAAAGGGTTATTATACAAACTGCACCAGCTAAATTGCCCAAACAACATCCTAAAAATACTTATGAAATTTTTAGATAACCGGAGTCTGCAGGTATCAATAAACAATAAAACCTCAAGAAACTTCATAGCCAAACAAGGACTGCCCCAGGGTTCCCCTCTCTCCCCTCTGCTCTATAACCTTTATTGTGCCGACATCTACAATGAAGATCCCATGCTCTTTGACCAAGATAAATATGTACTTCAATACGCAGATGACACCGCTATAATTTGCCATAGTAAAAATCAAAAAACTGCCTCTGACCAACTCCAAGTTCTGTCAAATCAAATCTTGGCATGGTTTAACAAATGGAGACTAAAACCAAATCCACTAAAGTCTCAACTAATACACTTCCATCAAAACAAGATTAACCCTAATATAACAATTAAGATGTACAATGACATAATAGAGCCAAAATCTAACGTAAAATACTTGGGAATCACACTGGATAATAAAGTAAACTTTAATCTTCACTCTTCCCTGTCAAAGAAGAAAACACTAACAAGGGCCAGCCACTTTAGAGGACTTACATACAACAAAAAAGGCATCAATGATGACACAAAAAAAAGAATATACACCTTAATATGCAGACCAATCCTGGAATATGGATGCATCTTACTTAATAATGCCCGGAAACCAGCCTTAAGCAAAATTAAAACCGGGGAAACCTCATCACTCCGAAAAATCTCCAAAATGAGACATCCAACCAATTCTCTACACAACCCTCCCAACGACCTTTTGTATGCTACCTTCAATATCTTACCAATTATGGAAAGATTTATCAAATTATCTACAAACTTTATTAGCAAGGACGCTAACTACAACATTCTGAGCGAGTTGTGTTTGGAGGTACAGGGCAACAGGAAGTTCAAGCACCCAGAGAAGACCATATGGGAACATCTTAAACAAACACGAGATAACATATTAATTAATTAATTTCAATTTCACGATTATATACTGTTTTTTTTTTTTTGTTACATATATTCAGGATATGTACACCGGCTGAAGGACCTCGGTCAATGGCCATTTGTAAGAAATTGTATTAACTTTTTTTTGCAATAAAGTTCATTTATTATTATTATTATTCTTAAAAGCTATTTATTTAAAACTAACCTGTGGTGTAAATACACACCACACATCATTTGATATATACAGGGTTAGCCAAAAATCGCTTATTTTTAATAAAGCAAAAGCGTAAATTCATGGTTTTGGTATAGCAAGCAAAAAAAAATTTATCCCCAAATTTTTTGAGATATTTCTACGTTTATCAGGTTACAAAATGACATTCTTATTAACCTTTTATAAGAAAAATAAATTTTTAATAAAATTAAATAAAATAACGCTTAGAGAATATTTAAAATGTTGTTTAATTTAGGCTTTTTAGTAGTAGGGTGGCCCAAAAAAAAGAATATTTTTTTTTCTCGTCTCTTGTAATAATATGTTAGTTTATCATGCTGTAAGAGCCCTGTCAAAATATTAGCTCGATTAAAAAAATTTTAGGGGTCGCTCAAGATTTTTTAAAATTTTCATAATCGTCAAAAATTGAGTTTTGTTTTATTTTTTTTTCTCGTCTCGATATTATTTTTTTGCTTGAAAATAATAAAAATTCTGTAAATTTCAAATAAATATTTTGATTTCAAAAAGTCGCTAAAAGTTCGTTGATATTTATATTCAGAGGTCGCTCGAAAACATTCAAAATACTCTACTTTAAAAAAATCTTGAGCGACCTTTAGAAATCAAAATATTGATTTGAAATTTTCAGAATGATTATTATTTTTAAATTAAAAAATAATAACGGAACGAGAAAAAAAATTAAAATAAAAAGTTTTTAAAAACCTTGAGTGACCCCTAAAATTTTTTTAATGGAGCTGATCTTTTGACAGGGCTTTTAAAACATTACAAACCAACATATTTTTACAAGAGACAAGAGAAAAAAAATATTCATTTTTGAAAGAAAAACTGGTTGATGTTTTTTGATCGGCAGTTTTGGGTGCTTAAAAACGATATTTACCAAAATTCTAACTGTTGTTTTTTTTTATCGCAAAGAGTACACATTTGTACACCGATTTTTATTGTTTATATTGTTAACGAGACAGAGAATACTGTTTTCATATTGAGCACATCATTAGATTTAAACAGGGTTAGCCAAAAATCACTTTTTTAAGTCCATGTCTGACGGTGCAATTTCTCGCGGCGACTTTGTTGCGGCGAATAGTTGCAGCGACTTTCTCGCCTCTAGGGTGTTCACACGGTGCAACCAAACTGACGTTATTTTCTACTAGGATTGTCAACATAACCGAAAATTACTTAGTTGAAAAATAAAAATACCTAAACAAATTTATTGTTTTTAAATCGGTATTGTTTTTCTTTTAAAGTTATAAGTATTTTGTGGTGTAAAAATATATATTTATTTTTTAATTTATAACCCGGATCATTTGTGAGGTACAGATTCGGGTTTGTCTCGTAACCTAGAATTAATATTTTAGTGGACTCCAATTAAATAATAATAAAAAAAAATTGTTAGAAATTTCGCACTTCTGCGGCAATAAACAATTAAAAAAAAACACCAAAAGCTACAAGTTACATCCAGCTACTGAACTATCTATTGATGGTTTTCGGTATCAAGACTGAGGACACGGGCAATGACAATAACGAACAAGACGAAGACCTCGACTAGGAAACTTCACCCCTGCAGCGAAATAACAACTCCCCAACTCCAAACAGTAATCCAAAATGTTTGGAGTAATACTAATCGACTGGTCTGGGGGGATTCCGCGTCGTACTTAGTTTTAAGTCGGCGTAATTGTCCCCCAAAAACCAACACTCTCCCGTCCCTCCTCCTCTATACCCCACTGAGCGTATAGTATCGGCTATTAAAACCATTCGCATGTCGCTCTCGAGCCCCAAATAGGGGACAGTACGGAATGGACATTCGCACCCAGCAAACACGGGTGAAGCCGTACAGTTGCTGGGGGCGAACAAAAATCAGCGTAAGTAAACATAGGCCTGTACGGGGTCCGGGAGTGATGATGAAATGGGGCTGGTTATACGTCTCTTATACTCATACTCACTCAACTTGTTGTTTTTGTGTTCGGTAAGGTTAGAATTACTTTTCAGTATTCAAATTATTGTTATTGCGTTGTGTTAACCTGTTCTGTTTGTTTATTATTGTTTTTGTGTTGCGTTAACTTGTTTTGTTTGTGTTTTAGTTTGTATCGTGCCATTTTCATTTATAAAAATGCGGTGTGGCATATTTGGATGCAATTCGGACAACCAGTCCATGAAAAACCCTTTAAATAAAAACATTAAATTTAATTGATTCCCGAAAAAGTTTGATTTGTGGAAACAGTGTTTAAATACTACAAAAAGAATAGACAATATTAAAGTCAAGGCCGCTTCTGTTTCCTATAAACATTTTCTGGACAGTGACTATAACTTTAATTTAAAACACCAACGCTTAAACTACAGCCCTAAATGTTATCAAGGACTGAAAGCATCTATTATCCATATTATAACACTTTCTTCAATATTAAGTTTAATAAAAACGCACTACGTCCAGATATTTCTCTAATTTCTTTGATAATATTACTATTATTCGTGTATTCTCACGGCAACTACTCATCAAGTGACGTCATGCGCGGGACGAACCAAAACTCGTACACAGGAGCATCCAGCCCTGGTTGCATCGCGGCGACCTAGTCGCCGCAACAAAGTCGCCGCGAGAAGTTGCACCGTCAGACATGGACTTTACTTAGTAAAAAGCATAATGCACAAAAAAAATTTAGATATTTTTATTTTATAACAACGCTTTAAGTTTCCTTTACACTTTTGTGTTTTACAGGTTACAAAACGGCATTCTTCTGAATAATAATATAATAAAATCCTAATTTGTCTAATGAAATAAAACAAAAATATTTTAATCAGTAAACTTTTACTATTTTTCCTACTGAAATATAATTTGAGATTGAACAATTTTCATGAAGTTGGCTTTGGTTTTGTTATAATTTGCTATATTTTGTTTTACGATTTTCACAGTGTGCTATTGTTGTTTGGTTGTTACACTGTCACTTTAGAGTCCTTTTTTTAGTAAAAATAGTATACAGGGTGTCCCGAAATTAGGGGGCCAAACTTAAACAGTGCATTCTTTATAGAAAAATAACACTTTTTTGTTTATTAAACATATATCAAAAAATGCCCCCTAACGGAGCTACGCCCCCCTAAATATTTTAACTTTAACCTAATAAATGGAATGGAATGGAATAAATGAAAACTCCATGGTGGCTAATTTAAATGAAATTTTTAAAAGTTTTGGGTTAAAGCAGTGCTTTTTTAATTATTCAAGAAAACTTAATAAATCTATGACCCTTTTAGATAATTTTTTTACCGACTATGATTTAAATAACATTACGTTAAAATCATTTGATTGCACTTTATTTGACCATGATGCTCAAGTTTTAGTTTTTAAATTTGACAGCTGTAGAAAATCCAAAAATTATGAACATAAAAGAGTTTTTTCGACACATAATATAAATAGATTTAAAGATTTGCTTACTCATGAGGATTGGTGGAATGTATATAATGCCCTGGATCATGTATCGTCCTTTGACAATTTTTTTTACAATTTCTATGAAATATTTAATTATTCATTTCCTGTTGTTAAAATAAATAAAAAAAACAAAAGTTAAAAGAAATCAGTGGATTACACAAACTTTAATAAATGAAGGCAAATTTTTAAGAGAACTCTTTAAAATTTATAAAAATACTAATGATGTAAACTTTAAAACTAGATATAGAATAATTAAAAAAAATCATGAGAGTAAAATTAAAAAACAAAAAAAGAGTTTTTTTGACAATAAATTGAAAAACAGTAATAATATATCAAAATAGACCCTTACAAAATAAAGAGGATATTGCTAATTCTTTTAATAATTATAATTATATTATAATCTATAAAATAATTATTTTATAGACTCGGTAAAATCTTTGAGAAATGGATCAATAGATGAAAATTTTTCTGACGTTTTTATACAAAATAGCCTTTTCTTAGAACCATATAATTACATGGAAACAATAAAAAATATTTTATCAACTACAAATAAAAAATCTTCTGGTCATGATGAAGTACCCTGTAATATTTTAAAACATATTGCAGAAATTATTGCCCCTTGTTTAACTTTTTTAATAAATTTATCCTTTGAAAAAGGCTATTTTCCTCGACAAGCAAAAAAAGCCATAATAATACCTATCTTTAAAAAAGAAAACAAATCTAATTTGCTAAATTATAGACCAGTTTCCCTCTTGAGTATCTTTTCAAAAATTTTTGAAAAGGCCTTTTATGATAGGGTTACTTCATTTACCTACAAGTACAATTTAATAACTGAAAGGCAGTATAGATTTACCCGAGGACAGTCAACACAAACAGCTATGATTTCGGTATACAACAACATTTTAAATTCATTCAATAACAAACTTAAAACTTGTGGAATCTTTTTTGATTTTACAAAAGCGTTTGATACTGTAAATCATAAGTTACTCCTAAATAAATTAAGTTCCTATGGTATTCGGGGAAAAGCTGGTCTCTGGGTAAATTCATACCTATCAGATAGGGTTCAGGAGGTTCATATAAATTATGATAAAAATGTTTTTAAATCAAAATGTTTGAGCATACCAAGCGGAGTTTCTCAGGGAAGTATACTTGGACCACTACTATTTTTACATTAATGATCTTATAAGTAATATAAATCAGGCTTTTATTACAATGTATGCTGATGACACATCGGGTTTTGTTAACGGGTGATAGCATACAATCTCTGAGTAGCTCGGCAAATAAATGTGTAAATAAAATGAACTCTTGGTGCAATAAAAATGGCCTTATTCTGAATCCTAAAAAAACACAACTAATGTTTCATCCCAAGCAAACTTCAATAAACTACAGTATCTGGGTAAAATGTAATGGTGGTGCACTACGCCAAAGTTCGAATGTTACGTTTTTGGGGTTAACTTTTGATGAAAATCTTTCTTGGGAGCTGCATATAAGTGATCTTGCTAATAAACTATCTTCAAAAAACTATAATTAAGAGAAGTGGCGAATTTACCCACATTAAAGACCTTTTATTATGGAAGTGTCCAATCGATTCTTTCTTATGGAATGTTGGGGTAATAGCTCCTCTAGTAATAGAATTTTCATAGCACAAAAACGTATTTTAAGGTCTATGTTAAACTTACCCTATAATAGTCATTGTAAAACTTATTTTAAATGTAATCAAATTTTAACCGTCCCATGTATTTATATACTAGAATGTATAGTGTATGTCCGTATTAATATTAAAGAGTTCAAAAAGTGCGGTGATATAAACAAATACGAAACAAGGAATACAAACAAACTCTATGTCCCCACACACAATTTAACGCAAGTATACAAAGGCCCAATAATAACAGCGATAAAATTGTATAACAAGTTACCTAGTAATATTATAAAATTAATTAACTTTCGTAAATTTAAAAATGCTGTATCCTCGAATCTAAAAGAAAGAAGTTTTTATTCTATTGAAGAATATTTTGAACAATAACTACAATTTTATTCTGTTATGCTGATATATGTTTTTTAACAATATGTAAATGTTTACAATTCTATAATATAAAATACATATTATGTATTTCATATTATATTTTAGACGTTTTCCTATACAATTTTGTGAATTGTCATTTTTGGAAATAAATATTATTATTATTATTATTAAATAGGAGCTTAAAAGCATCATTTTTTTAAAACTATTCCTAGAGGGTTGAACATGAAGACCTGAATTTTTGGGACTTAGGTAATTTTGACATTCTGAATCTGGATCTATAATCAAAACTGTTAAAATTTAATCATAGGCGTAACATTTGAGGGGGCAAATTTACAAAAACAGCCCCAACTTTGTATAGTTTTTCACGAAAAATAGGTACTCTTGCTTTGAATCGCTCAGATGCACCATTTTCGAGAAAATTGCAATTTAATTTACTATGCTTAGCATAATTTCTAATATTTTCATTAAAAAGCTTTGGGACAAAAGTGACGTTTGGGTTATTTGCTGACTTTACATTTATTTTTATAGTTTAGTTAATATTTTTTGGCTCGATTTTTGTTATTTTTTATTATGGAGCGATTGTCCAAATTTTAACACAAAGAGTAATTTATAAATGCATTTTTCTCGAAACTGGTGCATCTGAGCGATTCAAATCAAGACTACCTATTTTTCGTAAAAAACTAGTTTTCATAATTTCATAAAAAAATTAAAATATTATCTCGGAAAAAAGTTGGGGCTATTTTTATAACTTTCCCCCCCCAAATGTTACGCCTATGATTAAATTTTAACAGTTTTGATCTTAGATCTTGATTCAGCATCTAAAAATTACAAAAGTGCCAAAATTTCATTTCTTCATGTTTAACGCTCTAGGAATAGTTTAAAAAAAACTATTCTCTTAGGCTCCTATTCAGGGGGCCGTAGCTCCGTTAGGGGGCATTTTTTGATACATGTTTATTTAACAAAAAAGTGTTACTTTTCTATGAAGAATGCACTGTTTAAGTTTGGCCCCCTAATTTCGGGACCCCCTGTATTGTAAGAAATGGAAGCGAAACAATGTACACTCACGTGCAAAATAATCGATCCACACAAATTTTCGATGAATTTCAATCGCAAGTAACTTTTTTATTTGATGTCGGATTTAAACGAATATTAAAGAATATTGTAGATAAATTAATGGACAATCGCTCACATTTTAAAAAAATACTAAAAAATAGACATACGTTTATAATATACAGGTTTAAACAAAAATATGTTTTTTACCATAAGTGTAAGACACTCTGTAGAGTGGCAAAACCGTATATTGTTCTAAATTAAGTTTTATTTATCAATTCACATCTATTCTTAACAGTTTTGTTTTTGGTTCACCTCGATATATATATTTTTGTGGAAAATATGGATTTTTTTAAAAAACATTGCAATTTTCAATATTTTTTCTGTATGAAGAACTAAGGTTGCTATGGTCCATCCATAGCCTATGGAGAATGACAGTGACAGTTTTGTTGAATCATCCCATACTTGGACATGTCATATACAGCTTTCAAAAGCTATCAAATTGTTTTTTGTAAATTAATGCGTTAATTTTGAGGTGTCTTCTTACTTTTAAAAATGTCTCCGACTGATGTTGCCCTTTGTACTTTACTTCTTATGACGTTTAAAACACTTGCCACGTAATACCGTGACCGTCCATCCTGGATTAAATTAATAGCTCTGGCAACATCAGTGGGAGACATATCCATCGATCCGCTGTCACATTGTTCCGATATATTTAGGAACGTTCCGGAAAGTGATTTAAAAATAACGTTCCAAAATCACGTTATCAAAATCACGACCCATCACTACCATAAAGTGAGATTTTTTCTCCACCCTCAAAGATACTGCACATGCCGTGCGGGGGAATCAGTTTGAATTAAGTCGGAAATAAAGTGGAGGGGATAAAGAAATTATTGGATTTGTTAAGTTTTTAAATAACATAACCTAATCTTATTTAGGTGATTTTTTGCAATAAAACTTAAATTTCCATAAAAATAATTAAATTTTGTAAATTAGCTTGATATAATAAATATAATTAAAATAAAATTGCTTTTCAGAATGAGAAAAACACTTTTTACAACATAATTGTACAAAGCAAGTAAAATAGAAGATTTTTAAAATTATTATTAAAAATATTTTTTTGCAATAAAACTTAAATTTCCATAAAACTAGTATCACAGCTAAACACTCGGACACGTAAACTTAATTTTTGGTCGTAGATTAGAAATCCGAGCTTGGTTTAGCTGTATCTGGTCAAAATTCAAAGATATTGGAAACACCCTGTATAAATTTAAAAAAATTCAATTTGGCTGCACCCACACATCAGTTTCAAATTTAAAAAAAACAAAGACTTTCAAAATTTGAAGTAAATTGATCAAAAGGAACACGTGTCCCTGAGGGTTTTTCTTAGATAATTTAGGAAATTCAAAATGTTTTTTAATTGAGCAAAATTGAGGATATTATTTTAAACAAAATAAGCATGGGAATGTTCGCACAAGAATGAAATATATTATTTTAAAAATTATAATATATCAGTATACAGTGTGTCTCCGGATCGGATTGCCAATAGAAAAAAACTTTTTTAGACCTGATAAAGCTAAACCCAGCACGGATTTGGAATCTATGACCAAAAATTATGTTTACGTGTCCGAGCGTTTAGCTGTGATATTTTAAGAGTTGAAAATTTACCTATAGTGTAATTATACCTTTAATTTTTTTAAAATATGGAAACATGTTTTTAAAACAATTAAAAAACAAGCAAATCGTGATATTAAAAAAATATTAAGTTTGTGATACTCAAGACCTTTTAAATAAGGTATCACTTGCCTTACTAAACGATCTTACAGATTGTGCAGATGTGTACAGATTTTTTGTCACAGAATTTGAAGTTCATCTGTTTAAATTTTAATAGTGTGTACACGGAATTTTTAACTTAAATTTAAAAAATGTCTACTTACTGACTATTGCTTTAACTTTATTTTCAGAACTTTCAACATCTTGAATTTGTTGTTTTAGTAAACTTTCAGTAGCAGCACCCATTTCAGGTAGTTTATAAACTACTATAGCTTTTTTAACTTCATTAACCACTTGCTCAGCCACGTTTTTTAGAAGCTCATTTAAATCGCTAAAAACAAGTTGAATAAAAAAGCAGGCTCACTACAATAAGGAATAAATTACTTTTTATTCTGGTAAGCTTGAAGTAAAATAGAAATGTGTTCCTTCAGGGAGTTTTTAAACTTTGCAATTGTGTGCAGGTCTGAGCCTGTGTTGCTTAAAGTTACCAACAATACAGTGGCAATTATGACAAGCCGTTCGGTTTTGGTCTGCAAGTCTTTAAGGCGTTCTTGATCCAACATAAAAGTCTAAAAATTAAACAGAATGTAATATATTGTTTTTCTTTGATAATTCATTAAAACCATTAAACACAGAATTAATATGGGAAACATTCCTAATAAATAATATGGGAAACATTCCTAATAAAGCATAGCAATTTTTTTTTCGGATTTTAATATTTTTTTAATTGACAGAAAAATGTTGATATTACAAAAATGTATGATTGAGAGCCAAAACGCGTGCACAACAAAAAAAAGGACTGAACAATTATCCCACCCTTGTGGAAATGTTTCTATAAAAGTTTTCATTAGTAAAAATCTCTCTTAAAAAATCTGAATAAGACTTATTAAGTGGGAAAAGGTCAAAATAAGACTTATTAAGTAGGAAAAACTCAAAATAAAGCCTGATTTATAGATTGCTTTCCTTCCTTCCTCCCGTAAAAGATGAACAATACGAAAACCGTAGTGCTGTTTATAGATTCCCGTACGGGAACTATAAAAATCACAACGGTTTTCGTATTGTTTATCTTTTACGGGAGGAAGGAAGGAAGAAAGGAAGGCAATGTATAAATCAGGCTTAAGTCTTAATAAGTCAGACTATTGGAAATATTTGGGAGTCTTCTGGAAGAGTTAATAAGACTTAATAAGACTTTTAGCAGATGAGAAAGATGATAGGTGCTTATAGCGATAAAAATAAATATACGGATTTATTTAGAGAGTTTGTATTTGGTTATTGTAAAATAAAACACAAAGAAAACTATTTATTGCCATTTTTTCTTTGTTGTAATAAGCCAAGTTTATTGTAGTTCTTCTCAATAACACAGGTTGGTACGTCTCAGTTGTTGAATACATTAATAACATATTTAAGGTGAAATAATTTTAACAAATATAATTTTTTACATACGATGCGCTTTAAATTTTGCCACTGTACGTTTTATTTTAATAGCTTTTTTTATATTTATATATATGTATCTGGCATCTGGCCATTGTTTCAAACAATTGTTCTAAAAACAATAACACAGCTGACCATCATGTGATCGCATCTTCCCGCGTTTTCTATAAAGGTCTAGGTCAGCACGTACCCAGTGTTGCTGTTTGCGTGTATTTTACTCGAAAATCGGGTATTTTCGTTATGTTTGCGGGTAAAATACGGGTATTTTTCAAATTCCGAACAAAATACTAACTAAAAAAATGTTAAGTAAATAATATTGTATATTTAATAAATATGCATAATTTTTTTTATTATATCCAGTTACATTTGTATTAACTAATATAAAAAAATTAAATTAATTTAATTCATTTTTAAAACAGGGCGCATGCGCTAGTAAATTTAAAATACAGATATAACTCGTTTTTTTACTCTTGCGGGCAAGATCAGATATTTTCTAATTTATGGTCAGGAACTTGTCATTCATCCGGCAATAATGTACGTACCATAAATCACAATAGCCATGCATGAAAGCAGGTCGAAGTTCGACCATATTTATTATTTGAGTTCGACTGTCGAACACATCATGCCTACGCGTTGCGAAAAATTATAATTGCTTTAGTTATTACACCTTATGTAATCAACAAGTGATTTGTAACTATTATCTGTAATTATTTCTCAACTGTTTTATTGTGATGAATTGAAATAAACTTTGTTCACCTATATTGTAAACATTGCTTCAGATATAAGCAGATGAAATAGACAAACGAAAAAAGCGTAAAAAACTACCCTAAACTCAAATATAAGCTGATCTAATTTTCATCCGCTTTCGTTCGGAGTTTACATCCGCAAACTTCCTATTCTGACCTTTTAAGAGAAAGTAGGAATTTCAAAACTCAAATTTTTACTTTTTAAAACTTTTTTAGAAAAGAAGTTATTTAGTTAAGTGACTTATATTTTGGGAAAATAAGGTTTTTCGCATTTATCTGGTCACTCTGGTGATACGTCAACGGAGGTCATTGTTAAAAATGCAGGGAAGGCAGGTTTGAAATGTTTGATCATTTGTGCATAAAAATAAATACTGAAACATAATAACATACCCTCACCGCTAATTTTCTCTATAACAAAAACAACAAGTAAACGCCTCTGGATCGCTAATTGCGAAGGAAATGACCAGCTCTGCAATCAGGAAATCAAAGGAACATGCAACATACCACAAGGGCCCAACACCAGCCAGGCACCCATGAAACGCCGGCCCAACCGTACCGGCGAATCTGGGCACCTGATATACCAAAGACCGAGGGACAATACTGTACTTATCCTACCTTTGTCTTTGTAAATATTATAATTGTATATGTTGTAATTATTAAATATGTCTGTGATATTAATTTTAAAATAAACATTTTTGATTTGATTTGATTTGATTTGTGCAACTTCATTACCCCTCACTCGGAATAAGAATACGATGAACCAACTAAAATTTATCTCTCTGCAAACCCCAGATGAAGTAAAACAAGAGGAAGATTCTGAAAAAGAATGCATAATTGTTGACGAATATTTCTTTTCCTTTATGGTGGCACGAAAAGGAGAAAAAAGAAGAGTTGAAAAAGAATAAACCGCTAGAAATTAATTTAAAAATTGTAAATCAGAGAAAAAAAATTAAATAAAAATGTAGAAAATTACATGCTCTAAATTTTTTAAGGACATTGACCAGATAAATGCAAAAAACCATATTTTCCCAAACTTGTCGTCTTTGTTTGTAAAGGATAAAATACATATTTTTACTTACTTCTGGAAAAGGCATACTTTCATCCCAGTCAATTAAATCAGTACAAGCTTTCCAAAAAGCATTTTTATAAGCGTGTTTAATAAAGTTTTCGTATTCTGGATCTTTAGGAACTTCTTGATTCAAGTCAACATATTTTAACAGCCATTTTCGGGTTTGTTCCAAACCATCTAAAAAACATAAATCCAGTTATTGATAAGTAATTAACAATTTTTCAGCAGATATGTATATTGCTTTACTACTAACCTGTCTGAATTGCTAAAAAATCTGCAAATTTTTTTCTTTCCCAATCCACACTACAAGCGATTATATCCGGCTTCGCTACTTGTATGGTAAAATTGGCCATGTCTAATATCATTAAATCCAACGTCTGTAAGATAATAAATATTAATCGAATATTTATTATTTATTATTATTTAAAAATTAAAAATAACACTGTAGGGAGGTGAAAATATCACAGCTAAACACTCGGACAAGTAAACTTAATTTTTGGTCGTAGATTACAAATCCGTGCTTGGTTTAACTGTGTCAGGTCAAAATTCAAAGATATTGGAAACTCCCTGTATAAATTTTAAAAAAATTCAATTTGGTGGTCTGTGGGCTGCACCCACACATCAGTTTCAAATTTTGAAGTAAATTGATCAAAAGGAACACGTGACTGAGGGTTTTCTTAGATAATTTAGGAAATTCAAAATGTTTTTTTGTTGATTTTTTTTATTGAGCATAATTAAGGATATTATTTTAAACAAAATAAAAAGCATGGGAATGTTGGCACAAGAATGAAATATATTATTTTAAAAATTATAATATACCAGTATACAGTGTGTCTCCGGATCAGATTGCCAATAGAAAAAACTTTTTTAGACCTGATACAGCTAAACCGAGCACGGATTTGGAATCTATGACCAAAAATTATGTTTACGTGTCCGAGCGTTTAGCTCTGATATTTTAATAGTTAAAAATTTACGTACAGTGTAATTATACCTTTTATTTTTTTAAAATATTGAAACATGTTTTTAAAACAATAAAGCAGTAAGGAAAGCTAAATCAATGAAAAAGTTAAAGAAAAAAGAATACCACATTAAAAATACAACTTTATTTTAAGCAAATCGTGATATTAAAAAAATATTATGTTTGTGATACTCAAGACCTTTTAAATAAGGTATCACTTGCCATAAAATAAACTTAGCTATTCCAGATCGCCCAAAAACGTTAAGTTTTGGATTATCTGTCTAGTAAAGTTTTCCCTAAATATTTTACTTAAATAGCTATAACTAAACGGTCTATCGTAGGAAAAAAATGTAAATTTTGTGGGTTAATTTATGATAAACAAATTTCCCAAATACAGTTCTGCGTTTAAAAAAAATTATTGGTCTCAAAAAGCGATAAAATGCTTTTTTGGGCACTTTAGCGCCACCTACTTTTATAAATTTCTGTCCCAGAGCATCGACCCAATGACATAAATTGTAGGGGACAATGTGCCCTAAAGTTTTTGTTGAAAAAAATTTGCTCTTAAACCCGATTTTGAAAAAAATTAAATCCAAAACCTTTTGAGTTTTCACCAAAAACACGTCGTGCTATAACTCCGAAACGGTTTATTGTAGGAAAAAAAGTTAAAATGAATTTTGTAATTTTTTTCAAGACAATCAACTTTTATCGTGCTGCGTTAAAAAAAATGTTCGGATTCAAAAAGCTATACAACGCTTTCAAAACACGAAGTGTTTTTGGAAGAACTCAAAAAGTTTTAGATTTAATTTTTTTTTAAATTTGTAAACAAAAAATTTAGAGCGCATTTTCCCCTACAATTTATGTCATTGGGTCAATGCTCTTGGACAGAAAATTCAAAAAGTAGGTGGCGCTAAAGTGCCCAAAAAGCATTTTCTCGCTTTACGAGCCCAAATTTTTTTTTTTCGCAGAACTGTTATTAGGAAAGCTGTTTATCATAAATAAACCCACCAAATTTATAAACACTTTTTTTTCTACAATAGACCGTTTCAAAGTTATATCAGCCTTCGAATTTTCTCAAAAAACCCCTGTGGGGCACGTGGCCTTTGACCGATTGATCTAAAATTTTGCAGGTTTTTTATGATATGGAACCGATTTGGGGGGCGCCCCTGTTAATTTTTTCCAACCCCTAAATAAGGAACACCCTACTATATATATATATATCATTGTATATGGACCATTCGCATCTTGCTTGATATTGGCAGAAATCTATAACAAATCTGGTAAAGCTTCCAAAACTCTTTTAGAGTTTCAGAAACTAAACATTAGGATAGGTTAGTTTTTTAATTTTATTTTTTTGCAATAACGCCTATTCGGTTTTAGATAAGATAGATTAAGTGTGACCTTGATTTGCAACAATCCAGCAGAGTGGTAAAAATCGTACCAAATTCAGTATTTTAAAATCTAAAGGTTAAATTTCATGCGTCGCTCGTCGCTGGTTTTAAGCGAAAAATCCGGACGCGTGATCGACCTACGTCAGTAAAAAGTTCGACAAAGTTAAACTTTTTTAATCTAAATCGCTCGAATTCACAAATACGTATGCTGCTGAATTTGATTCGTTAGCAGGGTTGCCAGATGCGGCAACTTATCGCCCCACATTTTTGAAGTCGAATAATTACTGTAAAATACTTCTAATTTTAATAATATAAAACGTGTATTTTATGTGTAAAATGATTAAACAATATAAGACTTAATAAATTGAAAAATATGAGTAAAACTCATATTCGCTCGAGCGAATTGTTGCATTATACCTACTCAATAATTTTTTTTTAATGTTTAACTTTTTTTTATTCCTTAAATTAATTTAAAACTTTCTTTTACTATTGCCTGACAGTCAGCAATTCATGCAAAAAACTCAAACAGTGAAAATTGAATTTCAATATTATTTTTTGGTTAGGATATTTGTCGCCAGAGACAAAGGTCTGTTTGTCGCCGCTAAAAATAGTTGATCGCTATTGGTACAGCGACAAGCGATTTTCGAAGTGGCGATTTCAAGCCTTACTTTAGGGGTCTCCCCCTCTTATTCTTCTGCTTCATTATTTCACGCAGTGTTGCCACCCTAGCTTGACAATCTGTCCCACGCGGAGGAGAAATATTCCATATTTTGCTTAAAAATTCCGCCAACTTTAAATTATATTCTAATTTAAGTTTTTGTTTTGTTGGGGTGACAAATCGGATGAATATTCTTTCATTATATAATTTAACTTCACTTCTGCGCCGCAGGCACCATCACTAAGTTAAACAGTATTTAAAATGAATCAAACCTGATTAAATATCCCAATGCAACTGTGGTAGATTATCTATCCAATACATTTTAAAATTTAATTTTAATTTAATTTAAATGTATTTTTTATTCTTGGAACCATAGAACATGTCAAATTAGAAAAATAGAAATCCATCTATGTTAGGTAGATAAAGTATAACAGTTAACACAATAATAAATTAAGTAAAACTAAAATTAAATAAAACTTAATTATTATTATTAATTAATAGCAAACATATATTCCAGACAAGCTACTTTCCCCAGATGGTGTCATCCATTTAAAATCATTATTTTATATCATTATGTTATAGTAGAATTTTCCAATAAGACATGGTACAATATTTTTTCTAAATAAGCGCAAGTTTTTAATATTTTTTACTGCTTTGGGAAGCATATTAAAAAGTTTGGCCCCTCTGATAAAGGGAGATTTGTCATAAGTGAGTTGAAGCCTACGAGATGGTATATGAATATTATTTTTAATTTTTGTGTGGTGATTATGAAGTAGGTTGTTGCTGCTATATTCAGACTTGTGCCCGTCAACATACGTAAGAAGCTCCAACACAATGTAGTGTTAAAATTTTATATGTTTGAAAAAGTTCGGTACATGGGTATTTGTACTTTACTCCCGCCATACTGCGGACAATGCGTTTTTAAATAAGAAATACATCTTTAAAATGTGATGACTCCACAGGAGTATGATATAAGCAAGTCTAGATTGGATGTGGGCGTGGTAAAACATCACTAGTTGTGGAATGGTTAGGGTACGTTTTAGGCATTTTACTTGATAACATATTGAACTTAGTGTTTAATTAATTTTTGAGAGTGTGTTTTCCATGTAAGAGTGTTGTCTACGGAAACACCTAGAAATGAGACGCAATCAGTCTGTTCCAGGCTGGTATTATTGATAGAGACATTAACAGAGCTAAGGTTTCTATTATGAGCAGTATAAAATCGCATATAAGTTGTTTTAGAGACATTCAGGAAAATACTGCGTTAAACCATGTTAATAGATGATTTCAAACTAAGTCAAGGTAATGATTGAGGTCTTTCTCGGATTTAAAAGAAATTAATAAAGAGGTATCGTCTGCATACATGACAATAAATTGTTTTATATATGCTGGAAGATCGTTAATAAAAAGTATGAAGATGGCCCCAATATGGACCCTTACAGGAACGCCCACAACTCTATATCTACCGTAGATATGGAGTTATTGGAACATCTTGCAGACGAAAAGAAAACAATAAATAACAAATTTAATTTAAATCCAAATAACATTGATTAAAAGACAATAAAACTATTAGTGTCCGGTCTGTATGAATGTTATGAGACCGCAGATTTATCTGTGCTCTCAGGTCTGCATTCTATAATAAAGTACAGTATTGTCCCAAGTCCCAGGCGTAAATAACGTATTCATGCCGATTTAAAGAATTTAGGTGCAAAGAATATGGCAATGAAAATAAAATAACCATACATGAGGAATCGTGTTTGTTCCAAAGCTAGAAATTCAAAAAATATTACTTACACAGAATATCCTCTTTTTAAAATGTCATAGTGAGACCAAAATCGCATTAAGATCAATTATTTGACATAGAATGTGCACAAGATCAAAATTTTTTATAGCAATGTTGCTAAGGCTTGTTTTATATGTTTTAGTAAATGTAAGCGATTTTTCTTTAATATTTATAATTTTGTAAATTATTGTATTCCTGTATCACCCCGTGCAAAGAACCTGCGTTTTTATACATGTAGCCTACATAAATTAAGTATACTTTTGTAATAAAATGCGCTAATTCTTGTTTAATTAATAAAAATAATAAATATTTATTAACGGATTAAAAACCATAATACAATAAATAAATAACATAAAGATTTTAGAAATAACAGAAAATTCAATTTACAATAACATTTAAAAGTCTTTTAAGACGAGTTATAGAGTTACAAAACAAGTTAAAAAAAATTGTACCAATTACATAATATTATATTGTAATTGGGTAGGTAATAACAATTCGATTTTTTTTAAACAGAATGTACTTTTTGCACAACGCATGGTTCGTTTATTAAGTACGTCGTTCATAAAGTACGTCGTTCATAAAGTACATCATTGATTTTAAATGGGAGACACCATCTGGGGAAAGTAGCTTGCCTGGAGTATATGTTTACTATTAATTAATTATGATGATCAAGTTTTATTTTATTTAATTTTAGTTTTACCCAATTTATTATTGTGTTAACTATTAAACTGTTATTATGTACCTAACGTAGATAGATTTATATTTCCTAATTTGACATGTTCTATAACTGTATGGTTCCAAGAATGAAAATAAATTTGATTTGATCACACGTTTAGGGGGTCAAGACTTTGTGAGATCATCTTCTATAACAGCTGCTATGTCTGAAATCCCCCCTTGCGTATTTTATGGACAACCCCTTATATATATTTTTTAAATAATGAAACGTCTGAAATAAACCTTATCCATTTGATGTCAAACATAGTTGGTGTCAACGCGATTCGCTTTGGTTTCAAACAGCAAACCCAACGGAATTTGGTTAATAAAAACAAAAAGATTCAAAATAAATTGTATTTTAGACTCTATAGCAATATACAACTAGTTTTCCATGATGTGACGCTCTTATCACTACTGCTTACAGAGATACTATACAAAGAAATAAGGAAAACCTATCGGGACACCCCCTACATTAATATTTGTTATGTGCTTCATAACAAAAAGTTAAATTTTAATGCTATAGCTTGATTTGAATGCTATAGCATATATAGCAAGTATACTAATACTAGTAAAATAATATTTTGCATATTGGTTATAATATTTTTATGATTTTTCTAGTACTTACGAGAAAAATGTTCGGATTCAAAAAGCTATACAACGCTTTCAAAACACGAAGTGTTTTTGGAAGAACTCAAAAAGTTTTAGATTTAATTTTTTTTTAAATTTGTAAACAAAAAATTTAAAGCGCATTTTCCCCTACAATTTATGTCATTGGGTCAATGCTCTTGGACAGAAAATTCAAAAAGTAGGTGGCGCTAAAGTGCCCAAAAAGCATTTTCTCGCTTTATGATCCCAAAATTTTTTTTTACGCAGAACTGTTATTAGGAAAGCTGTTTATCATAAATAAACCCACCAAATTTATAAACACTTTTTTTTCTACGATAGACCGTTTCAAAGTTATATCAGCCTTCGAATTTTCTCAAAAAACCCCTGTGGGGCACGTGGCCTTTGACCGATTGATCTAAAATTTTGCAGGTTTTTTATGATATGGAACCGATTTGGGGGGCGCCCCTGTTAATTTTTTCCAACCCCTAAATAAGGAACACCCTACTATATATATATATATCATTGTATATGGACCATTCGCATCTTGCTTGATATTGGCAGAAATCTATAACAAATCTGGTAAAGCTTCCAAAACTCTTTTAGAGTTTCAGAAACTAAACATTAGGATAGGTTAGTTTTTTAATTTTATTTTTTTGCAATAACGCCTATTCGGTTTTAGATAAGATAGATTAAGTGTGACCTTGATTTGCAACAATCCAGCAGAGTGGTAAAAATCGTACCAAATTCAGTATTTTAAAATCTAAAGGTTAAATTTCATGCGTCGCTCGTCGCTGGTTTTAAGCGAAAAATCCGGACGCGTGATCGACCTACGTCAGTAAAAAGTTCGACAAAGTTAAACTTTTTTAATCTAAATCGCTCGAATTCACAAATACGTATGCTGCTGAATTTGATTCGTTAGCAGGGTTGCCAGATGCGGCAACTTATCGCCCCACATTTTTGAAGTCGAATAATTACTGTAAAATACTTCTAATTTTAATAATATAAAACGTGTATTTTATGTGTAAAATGATTAAACAATATAAGACTTAATAAATTGAAAAATATGAGTAAAACTCATATTCGCTCGAGCGAATTGTTGCATTATACCTACTCAATAATTTTTTTTTAATGTTTAACTTTTTTTTATTCCTTAAATTAATTTAAAACTTTCTTTTACTATTGCCTGACAGTCAGCAATTCATGCAAAAAACTCAAACAGTGAAAATTGAATTTCAATATTATTTTTTGGTTAGGATATTTGTCGCCAGAGACAAAGGTCTGTTTGTCGCCGCTAAAAATAGTTGATCGCTATTGGTACAGCGACAAGCGATTTTCGAAGTGGCGATTTCAAGCCTTACTTTAGGGGTCTCCCCCTCTTATTCTTCTGCTTCATTATTTCACGCAGTGTTGCCACCCTAGCTTGACAATCTGTCCCACGCGGAGGAGAAATATTCCATATTTTGCTTAAAAATTCCGCCAACTTTAAATTATATTCTAATTTAAGTTTTTGTTTTGTTGGGGTGACAAATCGGATGAATATTCTTTCATTATATAATTTAACTTCACTTCTGCGCCGCAGGCACCATCACTAAGTTAAACAGTATTTAAAATGAATCAAACCTGATTAAATATCCCAATGCAACTGTGGTAGATTATCTATCCAATACATTTTAAAATTTAATTTTAATTTAATTTAAATGTATTTTTTATTCTTGGAACCATAGAACATGTCAAATTAGAAAAATAGAAATCCATCTATGTTAGGTAGATAAAGTATAACAGTTAACACAATAATAAATTAAGTAAAACTAAAATTAAATAAAACTTAATTATTATTATTAATTAATAGCAAACATATATTCCAGACAAGCTACTTTCCCCAGATGGTGTCATCCATTTAAAATCATTATTTTATATCATTATGTTATAGTAGAATTTTCCAATAAGACATGGTACAATATTTTTTCTAAATAAGCGCAAGTTTTTAATATTTTTTACTGCTTTGGGAAGCATATTAAAAAGTTTGGCCCCTCTGATAAAGGGAGATTTGTCATAAGTGAGTTGAAGCCTACGAGATGGTATATGAATATTATTTTTAATTTTTGTGTGGTGATTATGAAGTAGGTTGTTGCTGCTATATTCAGACTTGTGCCCGTCAACATACGTAAGAAGCTCCAACACAATGTAGTGTTAAAATTTTATATGTTTGAAAAAGTTCGGTACATGGGTATTTGTACTTTACTCCCGCCATACTGCGGACAATGCGTTTTTAAATAAGAAATACATCTTTAAAATGTGATGACTCCACAGGAGTATGATATAAGCAAGTCTAGATTGGATGTGGGCGTGGTAAAACATCACTAGTTGTGGAATGGTTAGGGTACGTTTTAGGCATTTTACTTGATAACATATTGAACTTAGTGTTTAATTAATTTTTGAGAGTGTGTTTTCCATGTAAGAGTGTTGTCTACGGAAACACCTAGAAATGAGACGCAATCAGTCTGTTCCAGGCTGGTATTATTGATAGAGACATTAACAGAGCTAAGGTTTCTATTATGAGCAGTATAAAATCGCATATAAGTTGTTTTAGAGACATTCAGGAAAATACTGCGTTAAACCATGTTAATAGATGATTTCAAACTAAGTCAAGGTAATGATTGAGGTCTTTCTCGGATTTAAAAGAAATTAATAAAGAGGTATCGTCTGCATACATGACAATAAATTGTTTTATATATGCTGGAAGATCGTTAATAAAAAGTATGAAGATGGCCCCAATATGGACCCTTACAGGAACGCCCACAACTCTATATCTACCGTAGATATGGAGTTATTGGAACATCTTGCAGACGAAAAGAAAACAATAAATAACAAATTTAATTTAAATCCAAATAACATTGATTAAAAGACAATAAAACTATTAGTGTCCGGTCTGTATGAATGTTATGAGACCGCAGATTTATCTGTGCTCTCAGGTCTGCATTCTATAATAAAGTACAGTATTGTCCCAAGTCCCAGGCGTAAATAACGTATTCATGCCGATTTAAAGAATTTAGGTGCAAAGAATATGGCAATGAAAATAAAATAACCATACATGAGGAATCGTGTTTGTTCCAAAGCTAGAAATTCAAAAAATATTACTTACACAGAATATCCTCTTTTTAAAATGTCATAGTGAGACCAAAATCGCATTAAGATCAATTATTTGACATAGAATGTGCACAAGATCAAAATTTTTTATAGCAATGTTGCTAAGGCTTGTTTTATATGTTTTAGTAAATGTAAGCGATTTTTCTTTAATATTTATAATTTTGTAAATTATTGTATTCCTGTATCACCCCGTGCAAAGAACCTGCGTTTTTATACATGTAGCCTACATAAATTAAGTATACTTTTGTAATAAAATGCGCTAATTCTTGTTTAATTAATAAAAATAATAAATATTTATTAACGGATTAAAAACCATAATACAATAAATAAATAACATAAAGATTTTAGAAATAACAGAAAATTCAATTTACAATAACATTTAAAAGTCTTTTAAGACGAGTTATAGAGTTACAAAACAAGTTAAAAAAAATTGTACCAATTACATAATATTATATTGTAATTGGGTAGGTAATAACAATTCGATTTTTTTTAAACAGAATGTACTTTTTGCACAACGCATGGTTCGTTTATTAAGTACGTCGTTCATAAAGTACGTCGTTCATAAAGTACATCATTGATTTTAAATGGGAGACACCATCTGGGGAAAGTAGCTTGCCTGGAGTATATGTTTACTATTAATTAATTATGATGATCAAGTTTTATTTTATTTAATTTTAGTTTTACCCAATTTATTATTGTGTTAACTATTAAACTGTTATTATGTACCTAACGTAGATAGATTTATATTTCCTAATTTGACATGTTCTATAACTGTATGGTTCCAAGAATGAAAATAAATTTGATTTGATCACACGTTTAGGGGGTCAAGACTTTGTGAGATCATCTTCTATAACAGCTGCTATGTCTGAAATCCCCCCTTGCGTATTTTATGGACAACCCCTTATATATATTTTTTAAATAATGAAACGTCTGAAATAAACCTTATCCATTTGATGTCAAACATAGTTGGTGTCAACGCGATTCGCTTTGGTTTCAAACAGCAAACCCAACGGAATTTGGTTAATAAAAACAAAAAGATTCAAAATAAATTGTATTTTAGACTCTATAGCAATATACAACTAGTTTTCCATGATGTGACGCTCTTATCACTACTGCTTACAGAGATACTATACAAAGAAATAAGGAAAACCTATCGGGACACCCCCTACATTAATATTTGTTATGTGCTTCATAACAAAAAGTTAAATTTTAATGCTATAGCTTGATTTGAATGCTATAGCATATATAGCAAGTATACTAATACTAGTAAAATAATATTTTGCATATTGGTTATAATATTTTTATGATTTTTCTAGTACTTACGAGACTTTTTTGGCAATAAATTTTGTTTAACACCAAAGAAAATCCTTTTTTTTGTAAATAAGTAACCAATTACTGTGATACCAACTATCTAAAGTAAAATTCGACCAAATTAAATATAAGGTATAAAATTTATTTTTTATATAGAATTTTTGCAAAATAGATAAAATAGCATAAGAAACTCATGTCATAAAACCTTTTGTGGCACTCGTCCATTACAAAACTGGATCCTTCGTCGCTCGTTTTATAAATTGTACTCGTGCGACAAAATGACGTCTTATGACATTAGTTCTTTAATATACTATTATCTATTTTGCGTTCATAATGACTTGTAACACCGCTTTCGACGCAAAGAACATCATAACGCAGTCTTGAAACAAGAAAAAACATCTTCCTTAGCTGAACACGTCCGAAGAACCTCCCATGAAATTGACTTTTAAAATCAAGTGTCTTGGCTAGCATCGAACACAGGACCAAACGTACCATCCGTGAAACCATTGAAATAAAAAACGTCCAAGAAAACTCAAAACAAGATACGATAAACAGACTACCAACTGCATGGAAACCAGCTCTTACAACCACCAAAACGACGCAGATTAATGAGATCAATGGAGCCGAACATAATATATAGAGGTACAATCGCAGTCACGGTTAATGACGCGGAAAGCTAAGAGGGTATACAAGTATAAACAACGATCAGCGGCAACGGAACTCACTCCACGTCTGACTCGCACCAGAGCAGCAACAGCAGCCCAGCCGATAAGACCTGAAGGTGGTACATGAGATTGTACCGAATCGTCGTCAGACATACGGTTCTTTTAAGAACCAAAAACCGACACCCTGGCGAAAATTAAATGTGCAAAATTATTTGAGAACAATGTGCAGGTGGGAAATAGAACATGAAACAATGTGAAAAACCAAAAATTTACAAGTGTGAATAATCACTGGACAATGTTCTAAAGGGAACTCTTTTTGATATTTCACATTGTTTGCACACTGTTTCTTGGTGACCTCTAAAGTCTTTTAAATTTATTTAATCAATAAATAAATATCCTAATGACAAGATTCTTTTCAAAAAATGTTAAAAAAATACCCACAATGTGGGTTTTACATTCCTGTCATGTATTTTATTAAGAAAAATACCGGAACTGTCAACTCACACGACGGGGATTGCCGAGAAGCGATACATAAGATGTAATCTACCTCATCTTTTAAATAAATGTTTTACCACAACACAAGCGAGATATATATAAAATGTGCTTAAACAGTTGAGTGATCGTTAAAACTGTATAAACAATGTGCTATAAAAACGTGTAATATAAGCGTGATAAATGAGAAATAATAAAGCGTCCTAACAGTGTGTATAAAATGTGACATGCGTAAAATAGACTGAAGCTTTGCAAAATTGTCTTTAAACAATGTACTAAAACTGTGCAAACAATGTGCAAAAAAATAATTTAATATAAGCGTGACAAGTAACAAATAAAAAGCGTGATGTCAATGTGCATAAAGAGTGAAAAAACTAAATTATTTCAAAAAGTGTGACATTACCACAAAATAGCGTCTATGCGCATTGTTATAAAGACTTGCACTCTAAATACACACTTATTGCACACTTTTCGTGCAAGCTTTATTTTCGCCAGGGCAACACGGAGCCAGATCCCGGAAAAACACCAATACATATATATATATATATATATATATATATATATATATATATATATATAACACGGAGCCAGATCCCGGAAAACCACCAATACAGGGTGTCTCAAAAGTCAAGGACAGCAGAAAAGGGGTAAATAGAGAATGGGATTCTAAGTCGAATGGAATTTGCCGTTTTTCGATCAGACGCACCATTAATTAGTTATTAATAAAATAAAGTAGCCAATCACAGGCGTGTTTTAGCAGACTGATTAGAGGTGGGAGGACTATAATGTGCAGCGTAATCTTAGAAATTCTGTATAAAATCGTTGTGTATAATTACCTTAATTATATGGTTGACATTGTCACTGTCACTGTCAGTGTTTTAGATTTTAGGTTAGTTTTACCCAGAGAACCAAGGTTTTACTTTACTTTTACTCATTAACATGAATGTTTTTTATTGTTATGTTATATGTTAGCTACTTTAAATTTGTCGCTGACGAGGACGTCGTAGGCAGGTTGAATTTAATTGTTAAATCAGCCTTCCATAGAAATAATACTAGTATTATTTCTATGCAGCCTTCAGATGAAGTGTGTTCTAAAATAACGCGCACTGGACGTGCAGGTGTTGGGGTATCTAAAACAAAAATCGTGCAAGCCATTCACTGTAATACATCTGAATTTTAGTACTTCAGATGCTGGATGAACTTGATGCTAAGCAAGAAGGTAAAATATGATTGTTCAATGAATTTCAAAAGTAGAATTTCAACAGAGAATCTTTAGGCAGCAATTCATAATAGAAAACAAAGTAAGTAAGAGATGATGATGATTAGCAGAAAACCCAAGACTGTAGGAAAAAAAAATTTCTTTTATTTCCGTGATTTTTTTCAATTAATTTTTGTATACATATTTTACTTTTATTTATATCGATTATTTCTTAAATAAACTTTTTTTTCAAATAATTTTTGTGTTTAAATATTTTACTTTTATTTATATCGATTATTTGAAAAATAAATTTTTTTATAAATATTTTTTATTAAGACGTGTACTAAATTTTCTTGTATTTTTAGCATTTAAATAATAATGACTAATATTTCTTCAATATTTAGTTCATTTAGCAAAAATATTCATTCAATATTTTCAATATATTTTTGTGTTATGTGGGTATGGCTCTCTGGGTAACTAAAGGCATTCTTTTTTTTAGGGAAACTTGGTGGCCCTAAGAAGGGCCGTTTTTTAAATAGTCTTCGGTCCTTTATCTCATGAGATGCTCAAAGGTTCCTCCATTTCTCTGCAAGCACATTTCACAACGTTTAATGATATTCGTTCTGACGTTCTCCAGCATTTCTGGTGTTATGTCTGCTTGCGATAATCGAATCTGCTCCAGAGTGTCAAGCTGATCCTCGGGCACGGTTTTGTAAACGACGTCCTTCATGTATCCCCAAAAGAAAAAATCCAGAGGTGTTAAGTCCGGTGATCTTGGGGGCCAACGAAACGGGCCGTTTCTCCCAAACCAGCGTCGTGGGTACTCAGCATTTAGGTGATCCCGGACACGACCGAAGTAATGAGCCGGTGCACCATCATGCTGGAAGTACTGAGGACGCTCTCCAACTTCTTCGAGCAACCCTGGAAGAACCTCTTGCAAAAATGCCAAGTAAGAGTTTCCCTAATAAATAATCAAAAAATTGTATGATCAACTCATGAAAATATAAATTGATCATTTTTTAACTTACGTTTAGCGTTTCTGGTAATTGATATAAAATAACGGTATCTCCGATAATACCGCCCCACATATTAATTTTCCACCTGTGCTGGAAACTTTGCACCCTTTCAAAATGTGGGTTTTCAATCGCATACTGATGCACATTATGGGGATTAAAACACCCCTCACGAGTGAAGGGTGATTCGTCAGTCCACAATACATGCCTTCACGGTGCATATTGAGAATTTGATTGCAAAACTGTCTTCTCATCTCGTAATCTCCAAGTTCCAGATGTTGTACCTTGGTAGCGTGGTAAGGATGTAGTGCGTTGTCCTTAGTTATGCGGTTAACTGTGCTGCGGGAGATCTCCAATCCACGTTCAAGTTGGCGAGTGCTAGTTCCAGGATCAGCTGCAATGGCCTCAAGAACGCGTTCTTCATTATGAAGGCTGCGAGCTGTTCGTGGTCGGCCAACGCGTTCAGCAGCACCCGGTAAAACGTTGCCATTCATATTAAAATCCTGAACCGCTCGGAGAATTGAAGCATGATTCGGAAACCGAACACGCACACCTTCAAATTGTATTCGATACTGGCGTGCAGCTTCCGCAGCATTGTGAGCATATTCGTAATAAATACGGACCATGTCTGCACGTTCGGGAACAGTATAAGCGCGAGGCATTTCAAAAAGTTGTTTTAACAAAAGTGACATTACAATGTATGTCATATTCATCAGGGATAAAAATATCTCTAATTAAATAATAATGTAAAAATTAATTATTAATAAAGTAATTATTTTTACTTAATAAAAAGTAATAGTAAAGTAAAGTATATCACCATCAACCTTGTATTTACTTATTTAATAATTCGCAAAAAAAATAACAAAAAGATAGGTAGGTACCTATTTGTCCCACACAAAAAAATAAACATTTCTACTGAACCTAAAAAACCAAGACACTGACAGTGACAGTAAATAATAGTTATTTATGTCATTAGGTTAAGAAGTAAGGCTTTTTGTGCTAAGCTCAAAGTTTGAAGGCCGACGCGTAGCGGAGGCCTACAATTGAGCGAAGCACAAAAAGACACTTCTTGGCCGAATGGCATACAACATTTTATCTTCAAAGCACTTTATATAGGTCAATTTAATTCAACATGAAAGTGGCATAACCTCACTTTTTTTAATCTCATTTATTTATTAGCTAAAGATTACATTAAATGTACAATAATTATTATTCCTTTTAGAAGCAGTAATAGTTTGCAATACCTAGCTACATGATTTAAGTAGAAATGGATTTTTGTAAGAAAATGGTTTACTTACCCTCTTGCTATTACATTGAATTCAATTAATTGTTTAATAAATAGGTACCTAATAGGTATCTAATTTCAATTTGTTTGCATTTTTATTAAAAAATAGGTAGTTTGGAATGTTTACGCTGTGTTTAACATTTAATTTTACTGAAAACTTAAAGCAAATTAAAATTTAAAGATAATTTAAATCGTAGAAAAAGAAAACACAACTGTGAAACGTCAAATTGCAATGTCCTAACCTCACTTTTTATTTTATTATTCATATTTAATTTTACAATAATTTAATGAAAAATATTAAACATTATAATGTTATAACAGTAAAACAAACAAATTATTGCTTATTATAAATAAATTAAACCAGTTTAGTACGTTAATTTCTTAGAAAAGGATTAATTTGTCAAAACAATACCCCTAGCGAGAAAAAATCGAACTAATTACTTGCCTCATAAAAATTTTTATCAGCCTAGGCCATAACAAGGTATTTCTTTATCGAATGTTGACAACAATAAAGTTTAAATTATAGACCGCGTGGAGATAAATTAATTTAAGGTCATTTCACATATGACATGTTCATAGCTATGGAATTTTTACAAAAGTTTGTGTTGTCCCACCTCTAATCAGTCTGCTAAAACACGCCTGTGATTGGCTACTTTATTTTATTAATAACTAATTAATGGTGCGTCTGATCGAAAAACGGCAAATTCCATTCGACTTAGAATCCCATTCTCTATTTACCCCTTTTCTGCTGTCCTTGACTTTTGAGACACCCTGTATATATATAAATATATATATATATAAACTGCTCACGAATTTTTTAAAATAGGGTTGTGTTAAAATCGCTGTAAAATTTTCAAAAAGCATTCGATTTTGAAACAGCTTTTACTTATTTAAAGAAAAGTGTTCCTATTTTCATAAACTGATAAAATCATTTAAGTCATAACATATATATGTCTAATATAGGGTGATAAAAATAGTCCTATAATTTTGTTCTTTTTAACTCTAGTGCAGGAGTTTTTTTAATCACCCTGTACACTTACACTAAGTTGCATCTTACAACCTGTAGTTTGTGTTACCAATATTTTTTTAGTTTATTGCTCTCGGTAGCATACTTACAGAAATGTGATTTTTTTATAAAAAGTCATTTTCTCGATTTTTATGTAAGAATGTCATATTCTTGCACGCAAAATCGTTGAAGAATGAAGCTCATTCTTAAACGATTTTTGGTAAAATTTAGTTTTTAAGTATTGGTACCCCCAAAATGTCAAACTGTTTAATAACCTCAAATTCATTACTTTTAGGATTATTTATAATAGCTTTGTTTGTTATCCTGCACTAGTGCAACCTGAACTACACTTTTATTGAAAATGAAGCCTTTATTATTGTTTTGTTATATTAAGTTTGCCCCAACAATTCATTTTTTAATGTGAAAAAGTGCAGTTCAGGTTGTACTTGTGCAGGACAACAAATATTGACAAATAAATGAGCCAAACAGGTCAATCAAACTATATTTTATTGGAAATATTATATACCCACAGTACACAAAACACAAAACTACTATAAATTAATCCCTAGCACAATTGTTATAAACTTTTATTGTAATGTTCGGTGTTGCTTGTAAAACTTCCTGTGACATTTTTCACTGCTAAAAGTAAACACAATTGTTTAAAAATATCAGAAAACATTAAAAAATAATACAATACTTACACAAAACCTTATTATCCAGTTGACAAATACAGACAGATTATTAAGTTGTATAATCTGTGATTATTAATAAATAGTAAATAAAAATAAATGTACCTGTCCATGCAACTGTCATTTTGTGTTGCCAACTGACATTTTGCGAGAAAAATCCCCCAACTAACAACGACCACAAAACAATTAAAAAAACCTAAATAAAAGTTAAAATCGAGAAAATAGTATAAATCACACGTTGCAGAAGGCTATTCTCGCACTCATTCGTTCGTCCACTCGCTCCTTCGTCGCTCGAGGCCAAATTTCGAATTCGTGCGAGAATATGTGGCCTTCTGCAACTTGTACTTTAATATACTATTTTAATGAATACAAATTTTAACAACATAAGTTTATATTTATTGTAAGTTATACTTTTGATATAAAGTCGGCAGTTTAGTACCTAGTAGGCCCCCCTCGAGCTCTCATCACTGCTGCAACTCGTCTAGGCATAGGCATATTAGGTTAGTAATTAAAAGTTGTGGTATATCTTGCCATTTTTTAACAACAGCATTTCAAGCTGCTCCAAATTTAAAAAATCCTCATTACGATCGAGTAATCTTTTTTTTAAATGAGACCAAACATGCTCTATTGGATTGTAATCAGGCGATCTTGCAGGCCAGGCCATTCGTATGATGTTATCCAATATCGCTTGATTCACAATCCTAGCCCTATGGGGACGAGCATTATCATCCACAAAAACATAATTTCTGCCATGTTGTTCAATGAATGGTGCGACGATAGGCTGGATAATCCGATCTCTATACCGTTCACCGTTCATCGTAGAGTTGATGAACACTACAAGGTCAGTGCGACTGTCATGCGAAATACCACCCCAGACCATCACTGATCCGCCATTGAAAGGTTCCTGCGGAGCCATGTTTCTTTCTTGACAACGAGCTCCAGGCTCCCTCCAGACGAGAATACGTCCATCTGACTTATACATACCGATCCTGCTTTCATCTGTAAAAAAAAGCGTCTCCACTGTTCAATTGTCCATCCGGAATGCTCGCGAGCCCATGTCCTTCGGGCTACACGATGAGCCACGTTCAACATGGGGCATTTGAAACGTCTTCGGGCACGTAGTTGCCTATCGTGAAGTCTGTTTCGGATCGTTTGTGTCGAAACTTCAAGTCCTGTAGCATGTCGAAGCTTTCTTGCGCAAAATGTAGGATTGGCTCTTGCCCGTCTAACAAGAAGACGATCTTCCGCTGCTGAAGTTATTCTTGAGAGACCTCCACCATGTGTAATTCGGGCACTACCTGTTGCCAGGAGCCGTTGACTTGCCCTATTAATAACACTCGGTGACACATTGAGCAAATTTGCAATTTCTTTCTGCCCCGTACCATTTTGTAAAAGATTTGCCACAATATCAAACTGCTCTGGAGTTAATCTTTGTAACGGCATTATGCTTTTTTATTGTTTATAAGCAACTGTCAACTTGAGGATTAGTTTGTATACCTACGTACTTGATATCTGCCTGTTTTTAAAGCCCCCTAGGTAAAAATTATAAAAACGCAAATGAAAAATTACGCCATTAATAAAAAAAATCATATTTTTGTACGTACGTCATTAAAAGGAAAAAACTAAAAAAATATTGGTAACACATACCACAGGTTGTAAGATGCAACTTAGTGTAAGTGTACAGGGTGATTAAAAAAACTCCTGGACTAGAGTTAAAAAGAACAAAATTGTAGGACTTTTTTTATCACCCTATATTAGACATATGTATGTTATGACTTAAATGATTTTATCAGTTTATGAAAATAGGAACACTTTTCTTTAAATAAGTAAAAGCTGTTTCAAAATCGGATGACAGTTTATATATATACAATGTGTTTCCTTTTGAGTGTGGACACCTCTGTAACTTTTTATTTATGGACGGATTTTCAAAATTTTTCCAATTATAGAGAATTAAAAAATGAGCGTAATGGGTATAAGCAAATTGTTCAAATCTCAACGTGCCACGATTTAAAAAGCAGACCAAAATTCCTAAAAACCGGTAAGGCATTTTTATATTGTTAAACTGACTAAACCATCGCGTTCAGTACTATCCCAAATGGCTATATTTAAAATTTGATAAAAATCAAGAAATATTTAGTAAAGTTCTTTTTTTCGAAATCACGACAAGTTAGATTAAACTTTATTTTAAAATGACAAATGACAGTTGTCAAAAATGAAATACAATAAAAAACTACTGTACTGAACGCGATCGTGTAGTCAGTTTTACATTAAAAAAATGCCTAAACTGTTTTTAAGAATTTTGGTCTGCTTTTTAAATCTTGGTAGGTTGGGTTTTGAACAATTTGCTTATACCCATTACGCTCATTTTTTAATTCCCTTAAATGGGAAAAAAGTTTTTGAAAATCCGTCCATAAATAAAAAAGTTATTATGATAAATTAAGTAACCCTTTTAACAGTTTAATCGCGATATTACGCATTACGCATAAGCCTAAGCCAATTTCCAGGTAGCAATCATGTCATTAACACGTATTTTTCCTACGAGGACGTCTTGTCCCCAGTTTTGTACGACAGTGTCGACAATGTTAGACAACTAAGGTACCATGCTCCACACATCAAAGTCCAACCACGTGACTTGATTTCATCCTATTTGATGGGACTTTGATCATATATGATATAGTACATCAAGAAGTCGTCATAGGACCACTTTTAATAGTAGTGTATACACTTAGTTTTTAGTCGCATTCAAATTGTACCATGGGCCATGGACACATTAGGTAAAATTATACTATAGTCTAAATTTAATGTGCCATCACATGTGTCTGCAGAGTTGGTCTGATCTGCTTGGTAACGAATAATGTGTAGATAATGTACAAAAAAAATAAGATGTCCTAAAGAATATACAGGACGTCCGTAGGATGTACTATTTTATGTTTTAAACAAATTATGTCATTAGGTCCGCACATAAACATATGTATTAAAAATAATAATAATTTATTATTAAAAGAATGGACGCGTAATGTATATTGTTGTGTTTTGTAGTAAAGTGTGCAAGAAGTGAACCAAAATGTCATTGTCAAAACCTCAGAGCAACGCCAACTCAACAAGTTGTTTTGTGTTTTTTTCTTTTTGATATTAAAATACAATGGTGGTTTGTTGTGCGTTTGGTTTTAAAAATTATATAAGTTACAGTTACAGAAGAAGCCTGCAATAACATTTCACATAATGAATATATAATATATATTATTACTAATGATAACTCAAAATTCGCTTAGGTAATAGATATATTTATTTTATTCAGTACCTTGGTCTTAAACCAGTTCCTGAATAAACAAATATGCGATCTTTCATTCAAAATGATCTTATTATTAATTAAATTATGCATCAAACTGTTGACTAATGTTGACAACGTCAGGTTTCTTCCGGTGGCGTGCATTTTCTTAATTTACAGTGATAAATTACTTGTTGAAACTTATGCGATGAGCTAGGGTTAGTTCAGCGACGCAATTTTTTGGTTCACATTTTGCACATGAGTCAAACCACGTCAAGTGGGACCAGAAAATTTCACGAAATCACCGATTTTGAAAATAATCACATTATTGTGTAGTAGGCATGACTCATATGTCACAGTAAAAAAATTGTTTTAAAATTCGTTTTTTTGGTAATGTTATTAAGGTTGACAATTTTGTCAAACTTTAGAGCACGGTAAAATTGAAAAAATAGAATCTCTGGGACCACTCTGTATAATTGAATTAAATTTTACACACTATTGTAGAAATGTTTAGAGTATATAATGATCATTTAATTAAGGTTAATTTGTTTAAATAAAAGAATTTTGCATACATTTATTATAAACAATTGAAATTTTGTATGTGTTCTTCACGCTGAAAAAAAATTAATCTTGTGTCATAATATGCGGCAAACGTTTCCGTTTAATAAGATGTACTCAAAAATTTGCCTTTCATATGTCATTCTGGAGATATTAATTTTTTTGTCCCGCTGTGCGCTTGATCAGTACGCGGCGCGCTTCGCTGCTAGCTCGTCCGTTCGAACGGTTTAACTGTGTGCCTGAACGAAGTTTAAGTCACATAAAAATGCCGCCAAAAACTGATTGTTGTTTCTTGTTCGGGACCCTTTGTTGACTTAAAAATGATATTTACCAAAGTTCTAGCTGCTCCTCTTTTCGAAATTGTTCGAAAATTCATGATTTTTTTTTTAAATTTTTGTTTATCTCTTTGACAGAGTACACATTTGCACACGGATTTTTATAAAATTGAAGTATATTATTTAGGAGACTATTAGAGAATATTTTTTAATACTGTTCACATCATTTGATATATACAGGGTTAGCCAAAAATCACTTATTTTTAATAATGCATACGCGTAAATTCATGATTTTAGCATAACACCCGAAAAATATTTATTCCCAATTTTTTTTAGATATTTCTAGGTCTATCAGGTTACAAAATGGCATTATTATTAACCTTTTACAAGAAAACTAGATTTGTAATAACATTTAATAAAATAACGCTTAGAGAGTATTTAAAATGTTGTTTAATTTAGGCTTTTGAGTAGTTTTCAATTTTGAACGAAAAATTGGTTGAAGTTAAAAAATATATTTACCAAAATTTTAACTGTTTTTTTTTTTTAATTTCTAAAATTCTAACTGTTTTTTTTTTTTAATTATTTGTTTATCGCAAAGTCTACCTTTGCCAGAGTACACATTTGTACACCGATATTGTAAACGAGAGAAACTGTTTTTATATATATGCTTAGATTTATACAGGGTTAGACAAAAATCACTTTTTTATATAGTAAAAAGCATAATGCATAAAAAAGATTTTTCAAAAAATTTCGAAAAGAGGAGCAGCTAGGATTTTGGTAAATATCATTTTTAAGTCACCAAAGGGTCCCGAACACGAAACTGCGGAATTTTTATGTGACTTAAACTTCGTTCAGGCACACCGTGTGCTGACGAGCTAGCAGCGAAGCGCGCCGCGTACTGATCAAGCGCACAGCGGGACAAAAAAATTAATATCTCCGGAATGACATATGAAAGGCAAATTTTTGAGTATATCTTATTAAACGGAAACGTTTGCCGCATATTATGACACAAGATTAATTTTTTTTCAGCGTGAAGAACACATACAAAATTTCAATTGTTTATAATAAATGTATGCAAAATTCTTTTATTTAAACAAATTAACCTTAATTAAATGATCATTATATACTCTAAACATTTCTACAATAGTGTGTAAAATTTAATTCAATTATACAGAGTGGTCCCAGAGATTCTATTTTTTCAATTTTACCGTGCTCTAAAGTTTGACAAAATTGTCAACCTTAATAACATTACCAAAAAAACGAATTTTAAAACAATTTTTTTACTGTGACATATGAGTCATGCCTACTACACAATAATGTGATTATTTTCAAAATCGGTGATTTCGTGAAATTTTCTGGTCCCACTTGACGTGGTTTGACTCACATATCTATCTTATTACGCTTCCCCTCTCTTTCCTTGTCTAAGGGTCCGGACCGTCATTTTTTGGTAGATTATGGCGTCATTTCCTGACGTTATCAGGGTCTAAAATTGAGCAAATTATGAGGTCAATTCGACGAACTACTGCTACCTGGGTGGTATTACCATTGTTTTTTTTTTAAACAATTGTATTACTTGGTATTTTGGTTTATTACCTTTCTTTAAGGCCATTACCTACAAGTACACATTTGGTTTAACATATAAAATTAAAATTATTTCATCATGACTGTCCACCCACAGAAACAACATTTTTAAAACACAATGTTTTATATGAAAAGACTAAAGACAAACCTCCAAAATCCCTCTAAACGTATCGACAACATCGGTCATTTCAGTCAATTCTTTAATTTTGTCGTCTCGTACCGGAGCACAAAGTTTGCTCATTATACCAATGACAAACTGAGCATACATCTAAAATAATAAATTTTATTGTGTTGTACGAGTATTTCTGTTTTTTTTATACTTACGCGAAAATCAATGACTTCCTTTTCAGCTTGTTGTTTTATTAACTCTGAATCCAAAACTTCGGTAATTTGTTGCCTAGTTTTTGTGTGTTGTGGTAAAAGAAGTGAATATAAACCTTGTTTAACATCCTCAAGAAGAACCAAAGCCTGTAAAATTAAAACAGGTTTTTTATAAATAATTATCATATTTGTAAAAAAGCGGAAGCTTACTGCCTCGAAACTAGCAGCGCCTAAATAAAGTTAAATGTGTTTATACGGAAAAATATGTATCACGGTAACTGTCGTAATGCAATAAAATCTCCCATTATCACATTACATTTTTTATTAAATAAAACTAATCACTTAAGCTAAATTTTCATGAATCCGTTTGTTCGTTTTTCAATAAAATCGTCCGACAAGAAATGTTATAATTTTCATGCATCCGTTTTTTAATGACGTTTAAAGCTAAATTTTCATGTATCCGTTTGTCCGTCAGTCCGTTCATCCGGGAGCGCTCTTATTGGTCCAATTATAATTCGAAAATTATGACATTTTATCGGTCCGTCAAGTTTCAACTTCGTACGTCTGACAGATAAAAGTTATAGTTATTTACGATATAAGTGGGATAAGAGCTTTATTAACGTACGCATGCGATATTTGCCCAACGAGTGCGTAGCACGAGTTGGGCAATCGCAAAAGTACGTTAATAAAGCGTTATCACACGTATATTGTACAAATTTTTATCTACGCCTCTAAATGAAAAAATAAACGTTAATTATTTTTGTCTAAGACTTAATTTAGGGTTATTTTGACATTTTGACTTTTTTATTTGATTGGTTAAAAGCAGAGAAAAACGTGTGCGTTAATGAACTTCTTATCTCACTCAAAATGAGTGGGATAAGAAGTTCTTATCTCACTGGCGTAGATAATAGTTATTTACGATATAAGTGGGATAAGAGCTTTATTAACGTACGCATGCGAAATTTGCCCAACGAGTGCGTAGCACGAGTTGGGCAATCGCAAAAGTACGTTAATAAAGCGTTATCACACGTATATTGTAAAAATTTTTATCTACGCCTCTAATTGAAAAAATAAACGGTAATTATTTTTGTCTAAGACTTAATTTAGGGTTATTTTGACATTTTGACTACGCCAGTGAGATAAGAACTTCTTATCCCACTCATTTTGAGTGAGATAAGAAGTTCATTAACGCACGCGTTTTTCTCTGCTTTTAACCAATCAAATAAAAAAGTCAAAATGTCAAAATAACCCTAAATTAAGTCTTAGACAAAAATAATTACCGTTTATTTTTTCAATTAGAGGCGTAGATAAAAATTTGTACAATATACGTGTGATAACGCTTTATTAACGTACTTTTGCGATTGCCCAACTCGTGCTACGCACTCGTTGGGCAAATTTCGCATGCGTACGTTAATAAAGCTCTTATCCCACTTATATCGTAAATAACTATTAACTCATCCGTCACTACACATCTGTTTTTGACGCCTAACGTTATTTTAAGATAATTTATTTTCAAATATTTTTATAGTTTTTCAATAAGATTGTAAAACGGAAATATTACGTTCGTTATGTGAATAATGTTTTACTGTTAAGTTTTTATTTAATAAGAATAACGGAAAAAAAGAAAGGACAAACAAAAAAAATTAAAACTAGAACTAAAAGGACCTGCTTTTTTAAAACTATATAAGTATTTTAATGTATATTAGGGCTAGTATATTCTTTTTATAATAAATTATATTTACCTACCTTTAAATTTATTAGACAGCTAACTGTTAAAGTTACAATTGTTGACATAATTGTAACTATGACAATTAAGCATTAGGTAAATTTAGTAAGTGAATATACTGACACTTAATTTCTATTTGTCGCAAAATCAATCCGTTAAACGTCATTAAAAAACGTATGCATGAAAATTAGAACATTTCTTATCGGACGATTTTATTGAAAAACTGACATACGGATGACGGACAAACGGATACATGAAAATTAAGCTTAACGGATTGAACGACGACAAATAGAAATTAAGGACCAGTATATTCACTTCACTACATTTTCCTAATGCTTATTCTCATAGTTACAATTATGTCAACTTTAACAAGTATCTGTCTAATACATTTAAAGGTAGGTTATAATATAATGTTAAGTTTTTCTTTGCAGTTTAACGTTCTGTATTAAATTTAAATTATACCGAATTACTGTTCAGTGATTAATAAAACCTTTTATCCTAATTCAAAACGCAGTGCCCTCGTAATCGAGAAATTTATTCACCGCCTACTCGAATGCGTTGCCGGCGACGCTTTTATCTTACGATTTCAAAGTGCCGTCTTTAAGTGAATCTTCTGTTTGTTCGGTGGTAAAAATGTATTGGAATTGAATTAAATTAATTAAGAAGTCAAAAATCAAATAGTATACTTAATATCCTGATAATATACTGCAGCCTATACAATAAAAAATTTACCCTATACGCTAAAGAAGTATCGCTAGTAGCGCCACCACTCGGCTGTTATCATCGTAACAAAAGTACAACTTTTAATAATCAGCTGTCAAACGCTCATGTTACAATCGAGTGTTTTTGAAAATAAAGCCGAAAAAAGTTATTAAATATCGGAAAAAAGCGATTTCGATTTCGAGAGGAAATCCTGGGTTGACTTTTTAACGGTTTTCCAATAAACAGTGTTAATCCGAATGAAGAAGTAAATTTCATACAGTCCCTGTAAATATAAATTGTATCTATTAGATACAATAAATACACATTTTAGTAATGAATAATAATAATAATAATAAATGAACTTTATTGCAAAAAAAAGTTAACACAATTTCTTACAAATGGCCATTGACCGAGGTCCTTCAGCCGGTAAACAAATCCTGAGTATATGTAACAAAAAAAAAAAAAAACAGTATATAATCGTGAAATTGAAATTAATTAATTAGTATGTTATCTCGTGTTTGTTTAAGATGTTCCCATATGGTCTTCTCTGGGTGTTTGAACTTCCTGTTGCCCTGTACCTCCAAACACAACTCGCTCAGAATGTTGTAGTTAGCGTCCTTGCTAATAAAGTTTGTAGATAATTTGATAAATCTATCCATAATTGGTAAGATATTGTAGGTAGCATACAAAAGGTCGTTGGGAGGGTTGTGTAGAGAATTGGTTGGATGTCTCATTTTGGAGATTTTTCGGAGTGATGAGGTTTCCCCGGTTTTAATTTTGCTTAAGGCTGGTTTCCGGGCATTATTAAGTAAGATGCATCCATATTCCAGGATTGGTCTGCATATTAAGGTGTATATTCTTTTTTTTGTTTCATCATTGATGCCTTTTTTGTTGTATGTAAGTCCTCTAAAGTGGCTGGCCCTTGTTAGTGTTTTCTTCTTTGACAGGGAAGAGTGAAGATTAAAGTTTACTTTATTATCCAGTGTGATTCCCAAGTATTTTACGTTAGATTTTGGCTCTATTATGTCATTGTACATCTTAATTGTTATATTAGGGTTAATCTTGTTTTGGTGGAAGTGTATTAGTTGAGACTTTAGTGGATTTGGTTTTAGTCTCCATTTGTTAAACCATGCCAAGATTTGATTTGACAGAACTTGGCGGTGTCATCTGCGTATTGAAGTACATATTTATCTTGGTCAAAGAGCATGGGATCTTCATAGTGGATGTCGGCACAATAAAGGTTATAGAGCAGAGGGGAGAGAGGGGAACCCTGGGGCAGTCCTTGTTTGGCTATGAAGTTTCTTGAGGTTTTATTGTTTATTGATACCTGCAGACTCCGGTTATCTAAAAATTTCATAAGTATTTTTAGGATGTTGTTTGGGCAATTTAGCTGGTGCAGTTTGTATAATAACCCTTTATGCCAGACGCTATCAAATGCCTTGCTGATGTCTAGGAAAAGTGCCGTGGTTTTTCTTCCCATCAAATGTGAAGTTTGTATATTATTAATAAGTATTGTCAGAGGATGAATGGTTGACTTATTCTTCTGGAACCCAAACTGATAGCGAGGAATCGTGTGTCCTATTGCTTCTGTAATTCTGTTGCATAAAATGTTTTCGAAATTTTTGGCCAAGTTTGTCAGGAGAGTTATCGGTCTGTAGTTTTTTACTTGGGATTTATCGGTGTTGGGTTTTGGAATGTTTATAATAATGCCAGTTTTCCACTTTTCTGGAAAATATTGGTTGTTTAAGCAATAATTATATATTCTCAGAATTTCCAAGTGTGTTTCGTAGTCTAGTTGTCTTAGTAGTTTCTTGGTAATCCAGTCGTAGCCTGGAGCTGTGTTTTTCCTTTATAAAGGATATTAAAATATTCCTCCTCCGTAACGCTTTCAGCTGTCAAAGGAAGGTCTTCTTCTTTGAAGTTGGCATACCATTGCGAGACCTCATTATAGTGGGCTACACAGAAATTTGCATCAATACTTTCTTTATAGGTGTCTTCTAAATAGTCTGCAAAGAGTTCAAGTTTTTCGTTAGTTGTTTCGTATGTTCTGCCGTTGTCCACCAGGGGTGTATTAAACTGGTTCGAAGTGCCCTTATACTTAGTTAGTTTACTAATTTCTTTCCAGTAAGTTCTTCCATAGTTTTCTTGGATTTTTTCACAAGCTTCTATCCATTTATGTTGTCGATATTGATGAATTAATTTTTGAATGTCCTTGTTAAAAGTATTTATTTCTGTTTTTAATAGCGGATCTCCCAGATTTTTGTATTCTCTATAAAGTTTTCGTTTCCTTTTTATTAATTTTAGGATAAAGGGTGGTAATTTTTGGGTGTAAAATTTGATTTCTTTTTTGGGAGTATTTTCCATAACTGCATTTTTTAGAGTTTCAAGAAAGTTGTCTATGTGGAGCCTGTCCATATTTGGTTTGGATGTTAAAAAGTTGGCCATATTACTGTTGACAATTTCTATATTGGTTTTATCAAATAGCCATATTTCGGGGGTGCGGTAAGGATGTTGTGTAATGTTGTTTATTTCTATAAGAAATCCCAGATGGTCAGAACACAGATCAGGAACAAAGTTATTTTGTCAATGTTATTTTTTAAATTTTCAGAATAGAGGATGATATCTGGTGTACTATCAGTATTATTGGCCATGAGAAAGGTGGGGGCTGTAGAGTGTTGTACAAAGTTGGTATTATTTGTAAATGTTGATAATTGTTTTTTTTTTGTCTGTTTACGTTAAAATCTCCAACAATCAAGGAGTATTTGTACAGGGAAGCTTTTGTAAAAATAGTTTCCTCTATTCTGGAATGAGGGTGTATATATACTAAAAAGACATGCAGATGATCTTTGAAGAATGGAAGAGTAAAATGTATTACCTCATTCAAAGGGTTGTTTATTCTTGGGGCATTTGCCTTGCCTAATTTTATGGATGGATGCATTTGTACAAGACTCCCTCCTCGTGTTTTGTTGTGTATTTGATTTCCCTTTTGTAATACTTGGTTCCAGTCCCTATATTGGGTACTGAGGTTCTGGGAGATCTTAGCTTCTACAAACATTGTACACTGGATATTGTTTTGTTGTATGTAGTTATCAATATTAAGTTTTCGTTTTGAGTAGCTGTTTATATTATTGTATAGAATTTTAACTGACATATTGAGTTATATTTTCCTCCGTGGATGGTTTTGTGGGGGATTCGGAGTTGGGTTTTTCCAGGTCAAACATTAGGATATACATTCGGGTTCCAGAAAACACTGCCTGGGTGTCAATCTTGAAGTTATTTACAAACATTTTCCTTAGTTTTTGAATCAGTTCCTCCCTTTTTTCCTCATTGTTTTTTTCATCGTTTAGAGTGTTGATGTATGTGTTTATTATGTGATCGTGGATGGTAATTGAAGAGTGAATCCTTGATTTTTTAATTTCCTCTGGTAGTTCTCTAGATTTTTGGTTAATTGGTTTAATTGGCATGTTAGGAATGCCTGGTATAGGAGTTGTTGGTCGCTTGGGGCATTTAAATGACCATGCTTGATGATCAATAGCATTACAGGCAGTACATTTAGGTTCAAGATTTGTAGTGCATTTGTTAGTTGCATGGTCTCCAGAGCATTTGTTGCAGGTTGTTTTTTCTTGGCAATTTTCAGTAGTATGGTTAAATGAGTTGCATTTGATGCAAGGTTTGGGAGCAGCTGGGGGTGGGGTGCTAGGATAGACTGGGTAGTGACAGCTCTTGTAGAAAAATCCATCTTGAAGCAGGGATTTAAATGTTATTTCACTAGCTGTTATTATTCTTATAAGTGTGGTGGGTTTGTTGGTGGCTTTTGAAATAATTCTTTTGCAATATCGATGTGGTTTTTCTTCTTCTTTGAGATGATTGCTGATGTCAATGTCACTTATTTCTGTCTCTACTCTGCTTATAACTACAGAAAACGACGGGGCGCTGATCTGCCTAGATGGACTTGTGTTTGGTGCAGTTTCCTCGTTTGTTTCTATCCTTAACAGGTTCGAACGTCCCCCCATCACCATCATCTTCATTTTCATCCATTTTTTAAAACAAAAAGCACTATATAAACTTGGTAATATTGCGAGCGATGTGCACCGTGCCGCTTCAATATACACTCTGTTTAGTAATGATTAACGTGAAAAGTGTAAACATTTCAATTTAGTAAAAATCGTCAAACAAATAAGTCGTCTAAATTTAAACAGCATTTAGCATTATTAAAAGCGTTCATTAAGAAGTCTCCACTCAACGGTAAAATACCATTGAATTATATATAATATTATGTTGCCATGAATTCGTAGGTATATTTTGTTGTTTAAAATGCAGTTGTCGGCGTTTTTTAGAGAACTCAAATATAAAAATGGTTGATTTTAAGGTTATGTTTGTGCAAAAATTATTTTTTACTAATTGCTTAAAAATGTCCAAACTTAAATATAAATTATATTATGTAATTCTGCACCAACAAATGTACTTACCGAATTGAATCCTTTGGCAAAACATGAAAATACAACGATTTAGTTCTTGAATTTTATTTACAATTAAAAACACAATAATTCACCATGATCCCTTAGATAAAATACACATTTACGCGTTGTGTTTCTTAATCAATGATATTAAGAATAATCAATTGAAATCGAGTACTAAACCAGGTTTTTAGTTTTTTCTTGCAACTTAAAACACAAATAACGTGCGCGATTTTGCTGTGCAATTGAACAAAACTTGTCGAGTAAGACTTCTGCCTTCCTTTTTTTTGTGAAAAAACTACCTATTTATTTAAAAATAACGTACAGTTCGTATGCTTTAAATGTAATGTTGACGATTCTTAAATTCACGCAATGCTATCGAAGTCCACCAGATGGCGCGCGCGTTGCGAAAACCCGATACTTCTTTAGCGAATTTCATTCAAATTATCTCCGCCTTCAGAAAAAGCATCTGTAATTGATAGACTGTCATTCATATTAAGTTAATGTTTTTCTTAGAACATAAAATAGTATATGGAGGAGAAGGTCTTTCTATGCTTCACTCAATTGCTTTGCCTCGGCGCAAAGCTCCGTGGCTGCAATCTTTTGAGCTCAAAAAAACTTACTTCTCCTCCTAAATCTACTATTGCGTATTTATTAAGTTAATATTATTTAGGCTATAGAAAAAAAATGTATTACACACGACGATATACATAATTCCACTGCCGTCTAACGAAATTAATCAATATTTTTCGGTCGACGAAAAAATATCATTTTATCGTCTTATATAATAAATAAATATTATTTGGAACACAGCGATAATGCAGTAATAATACATACATAGTATGAGATAGTATGACATACATTGTATTGACTAATATACATAATATATATTATTTTATTAAAAAAAACAAAAGTGCTATTTTAGTTTCACCTTCAGATTGTGGTTCCACCTTGCAGCAAAAATTCATTTTTTACATTATGTGACTCACACTGCCCCACTATGGACAAAGGCAGTAACTGCTAAACAAGAAATTTGTGGAAAATTAGCATAAAATACATTTATCTCAACGCGGTCTATAATTTAAACTTTATTGTTGTCAACATTTGATAAAGAAATACCTTGCCCTAGGCCGATAAAAAATTTTATGAGGCAAGTAATTAGTTCGATTTTTTCTCGCTAGGGGTATTGTTTTGACAAATTAATCCTTTTCTAAGAAATTAACGTACTAAACTGGTTTAATTTATTTATAATAAGCACTAATTTGTTTGTTTTACTGTTAATGTTTAATATTTTTCATTAAATTATTGTAAAATTAAATATGAATAATAAAACAAAAAGTGAGGTTAGGCAACCAGGATACCGCACGATTCTTTTTCTACGATTTAAATTATCTTTAAGTTTTTATTTGCTTTAAGTTTTCAGTGAAATTAAATGTTAAACACAGCTTAAACATTCCAAACTACCTATTTTTTTAAATAAAAATCCAAATTGAAGTTAGATACCTACCTATTTATTAAACAATTAATTGAATTAAATGTAATAGCAAAAATCCATTTCTACTTAAATCATGTTGCTAGGTATTGTCAAACTATTACTGCTTCTAAAAGCAATAATTATTGTACATTTAATGTAATCTTTAGCTAATAAATAAATGAGATTCTAAAAAAGTAAGGTTAGGCCGCTTTGATGTTGAATTAAATTGAGCTATATAAAGTGCTTTGAAGATAAAATGTTGTATGCCATTCGGCCAAGAAGTGCCTTTTTGTGCTTCGCTCAATTGTAGGCCTCCGCTACGCGTCGGCCTTCAAACCTTGAGCTTAGCACAAAAAGCTTTACTTCTTAACCTAATGACATAAATAACTATTTTATAAAAAAGCATTAGGTATTTAATTGATTTTTTAACTTATGAGATATTTGACTGCATTTCTGTGTTGAATTCGGTTACAAAATGTCCATAGCTATACCATAGCACAATAAAACGCATTTTGCATTTTTTTGCATTTACTGCCTTTCTCCATAGTAGGGCAGCACAGTGGTTTTTAATTAAATTTATCATAAAATTGTACCATACCCACAAATTAACCTTAAAATTTACATTTGACAGTTTGATAACAGCCCTGATAGATTTATTTTTTCAAAAGAGGACTAAAATGGTTGCCTTTAAGGCCTCTGTAAGAAACACAACGTTTAAAACGTATGCAGAAGAATTGTAAAAAACATTAAAATGGCCGATGTTAAATCATGGGGTTGCCTAACTTCGTGATTTTTAGTATTCGCGAAACTAGATAGAACAGACCTTGTTGTATGGATTGTGAGATAACCCAAATGTTTATACAGTAGAAACCACCAATATATGAACGTGACTCATCGAGTGCCGAACATATCTCAGACATGCTAGCAGTAATGTTTTACTTGTCTTGTACATTCGATGCAGCGGTAAATGTACTCACACGTAGGTTTTTAAGCATCCGGTCTAAAATGCGCCATCTGTGATGTAAAACTGCCTAGGTGTTGGACAAAGATGGACATATGACGCTTGTGTCCTAGCTTGTTACTTTTTTTTATTGGAAGTCAGTAGAGTTCGTGTTTTAGGAATTTATTTTATTTTATGACATAGTAAGGCAAACAACTTTACCGTCGGCCATTTGTTTTTATATGTCATATGATCTTTGTTTTTGCATATCGTGTTTCTGCTGTGTGTTTACGGATTAATAATCGTTTTAAACGTTGTAGTGCTAGTGGTTTTTATTGCAATTGTTATTGCATGTTTATTGGACTTTATTCCAATTGTTATTGTACGTTTTTTGGACTTTAAATAAACGGTGTGTGTTTACGGATTAATAATCGTTTTAAACGTTCTAGTGGCAGTGGTTTATATTATGTAACACAGGTATATTATGTCGTATAAAAATCCTTACCTAGAAATTCTAGGCTAGAATACAAAAATATTTTTATTATATAAATTTTGTACTAGTATTAGTTTAATACATTCTGAAGAAGCTACTGTGTAGCGAAACAATTGTCAATATTTAATAAATTTCGTGAAACTAACGCAAGTTGTTTTTATATCCACACAATTTAAATATCTTTCACTTTGTACCTGACCTGCGTAAACATTTTTGTTTTTTGTCACCAATTCTGAAATATTTGCGTTTACAGTTAAAAGAATAGTATATTCTGTAACAAGTTTGACGGTTTCACGAGAGGGGAATATGCAATTCCAAACGTGTTTCAGACTATACTTTTTCTACGTTTCCAAAAAATACCATAGACAAAGAATTTAATTGGAAGAAAGTGAGGTTGGATCGGTCTAAAAATTTGATAGATATTAAAAACAGAGATGTCGCCACGAGTGTACGTTCTGTCATCAGATGATAGAATATTTCATTAAAGTTAAAAGAAAGGTTATTTATTAATTAGTTTCTAAGAAAATTACATTTTATTTAATTATCGTAGATGTTAATTATTAAAATTTAACTTTAAAAGCAAATATATCATAAGTGTAGCTTTGATAGGTTGCTTCGTACGAATGTGTCGGATGAGTCACGTTCATATATTCGTGGTTTCTACTTTAGTATACTTAATACTTATAGTCTAAGATATACTAGCGTTATAAAAAACATATAAGTAGAAACTGATTTTATAATTTAATCTTTATGTTAAAACCATAACCACAATTAAAATTATCATCTAAAAATTTATTAAAAAATGCCCAATTTTTATACCCAAGAATTAACAAATATTGTTCTGATCTATAGCGAAGCTGGCGGAAATGGGGTTTAAGCCAGATTATTGTACGCCGAACATTTTTCGGATCATATTTTGGTGGGGGGCCTAATTTGGGTGTGGGGGGTCTGCGCACACATTTCAATTTACGGTGCAACACATCTGGTTCCATGCATCCATATTCATATGTATCTTGCATGGCTCATTAAGAGGGGAACACATAACAGTGGTAGAGTTCGTTGTCGCCGAATTACGAATGTAGAAGAAAATATTTTGCATGCCGTTCCGGCTGATCCAAGTACTATTATACTTTTACATCAGCATGAAATTTCAAAGCTTACACTATGGAGTATTTTTAAAACTCAGCTTACATCCCTACCATGTACAACGCGTCAAGTTTTGGCAACCCCGGGATTATGCTCGTTGACGAACATTTTATGAATGGGTGTTGGAAAAAAATAATATGCAGACAAATTTTGTAGATTATTTTCTTACCACCGATGAAGGCTTTACTAGGAAGGGAATATTTAATATTCACAATACTCATGTATGGGCTGATGAAAACCCACATGTCACCTAAGAGCATGATTTTCAGAAACGTATGGGCAGGCATTTTAAATGTAAAATTATTTGGACCATACATTATACATTTTAAAACCAGGTCTCAACGCTGAGCAAGTTTTTTGAGGACCCATATTTTTGATATGCTAAAGGACATACCGTTAGCAACCTTAAGAAATGTATGAAATTTGCATGATGGTAACATCACTGTTACATGAAGCACGTGCTTTATGCCACAATGCCCATATCGTTATTCCTGAACTGTCCCAACATCAATTTTCCGCAACAATGGATCGGAATATATAATTTTGTTGCTTGGCCTTCCAGATCGCCGGATCTTAGCCGCTTAGCAAAGCGACACCACAATGGGGTAGTTAAATTTTTTCTGACCTATACTTTTTATGGTTTTATTCAAAGCGTTTTGTAATTTTAAACATTTCTGTGAAATCGGAATTTCAATTGAGTTTACCGTTTTCGACATATTTACAAAAAAAATCTCCTAATTACGTCACTAGGCTATTGACAACGTTGCCAGCTTTTTCTATGGTTGCCAGTGTGTTTAGTTTAAGATTCTTACGATAGATGGCGCCACGTTATAATATTTTAGTTTTAAAACCACTTGATCTATAATTTTAGTTGAGAAGAAGAAGAAGAATTGATTTTTTGACGTTTCTTTTTTTCGGGTTATGTTTTTTTTTAAATTTAGATTATTGAAAATCAATGTTATTGTTACATATGTTATTTGTAATTGATATTAGATAAGTGATTTATTAATAACGGACTCCAAAGCAAAGGAATCTTGTGGAATGGTTGGTTACATTGAACATTGGAGCTTTTAAACAAATAAAGTAAGTACCTATAATTATAATCATATTTTGTCGTAAATTAGTATAATGCCTAGTTCTTTATATTCTTTTAGATATATCTTGGACTCTAAAATATCAAACAGTAATTTGATACCTCGTAATAAGGAAGATAGGTACTTAATGAATTTGGTGACCATCTTTCACTCAACTGACAGTGACAGTATTTGTACATAACCTCTTCGGGTATTTTCTGACATAACCGAATGAAATCATTAACAAGACAACTTGACAACAGGGTAATTTTCAACCAATAGAAATCTTAGAATGTTGGTCACATGGCGAGGTTTGTGACGTCATAAAAATTTATATTTTTTGTAAATATCTCGAAAACGGTAAACTCAATTGAAATGTTTAATATTACAAAACGCCTTGAATAAAACCATAAAAAGTATAGGTCAGAAAAAATTTAACTACCCCATTGAAACTATTGGTGAACAATAACAATTATAAAAATGCTTGAACGGGTGAAGGAGTTTTTATAAATTGCTGCATAAACAGTATATTGAACATATATTGTGGTAAATTAAAATTTTTTGATGTATTGTAATTTTTTATTTAATTTGTTATTGTTATTAACAATTTGTTAATAATGTGATATGCGAAGCTGCGATCATTTTTTGGTGTAATAAAAAATCAGATTGTGGCAAGCACTGGTAAAGGTTTTAGTAGATTCATGTTTTCAATTTAGTTTGGTTTGTTTAAAAATGTTATTAGGAAAAGTTGTTTACCTTACAAGTTATGTCTCTGGTTAAAATTATCACACGTATTTCTGAATCAGCCTGTATTATAATGATAACAATACTACAGTGGGTTCGAAAAAATCATGATTTAAAAAACCAATGATTTTTATTAAAAAAAAAAGATTTTTTTTTATTTTTTTTTAACTATAAGCTTTTTTAATAAAGTGTACTATTAAAAAATAGTATATTTTGTATCAAGTTTGATAAACGCCATTTTATACATGAATTTAATTTAGGCACGAGCGAGCTTGAGAGCAAGTGCTTAAATTAATGAGTATATAGTATAGTATATAGTATAGTACTATACTTTTTCTTAAAATGATTTAAATCAAAAATTTGTATAGAGCGCCATCTATGAAACATTAGTGGAATCTGTGTATCACCGTCAAGGTGTGGCTTTATGGCGCTTTAGTAACGGGCTGAAGTTAGCAACAGGTTTTTAGTCACGGGCTGAAGTTAGTTTTAAGTTAGTTGACAGTGTCAAATGTTATACAATCGTTTAAATAAAGTGTCTTTCTTGTAAAATAATACTAAATGTGAAAATTATTTTATTATCTTAATACAAAAGTATTAAATAGTTTCTCAGCGCCAGTATTTGAAAAGTTTATATGAACATTGTACTGACCTTTTGATTTCGCCGGCAGTAAACTATAACTTAAATTCGGGCACGGACTTCACTGTAAAGTCCTCATAAAACATTTTCTTTACTTTCACTGTAAAAAACTGTCAATTTTCAAGAAATACATTTCGATTTATAACCATTATAATCAGTGTTTATAAAATAAAATGTGACATTTGACGGTGACACACAGATTTCTCTATTGATTCATAGATGGCGCTCTATACAAATTTTTGATTTAATCGTTTTAAGATAATAATAAGTATTTGTCGTAGAAAAAGTATAGTATGCACCTCGTTTATAAACTTTTCTAAACACTCATTAATTTAAGCACTCGCTCGCAAGCTCGCTCGTGCCTAAATTAAATTCGTGTATAAAATGGTGTTTATCAAACTTGATACATAATATACTATTTTCTACTACCACTATGTAAAAGTCACATTTCGTATTGGCATCGTTGCTTAGAAAATGAATCTTTTCATTGGCGTTTGACGTTTTAAAATTTGTATTGTATTTGTATATGTATATCTAAATATCATTTAGAACACACCCGGACAACAATCGGGATTTCCTGATGAAGTCATGATGATATCACAACGTGATTTTTTTTTTATCACGCTGTGATATCCTGAGTGCATACACATGCTTCATCACAGTGATATCATGTAGAACTCACGGTGTGATATTTGCAAAATTTACGAATGCGTATGAGCCCTGCGAACCTAGTTTGTTATTCACATTACACCGTTGTAATTTATAAAACGTTGTTACTATCCCATACGAACATCATGTCGTGATTTTCACAAATTTTATTCCTACTATATCATACGGAAGTCACCGCAAAAAATATTGAATGTATTAACCACAAAAACTGTTGATTCAATATATATGTTGGTATACTTGTTCTCTCAATGTGCAAATGTGGCGCAAAAATAAATATCCAAACACGGATGCCATGGCATAAAAAATCACGACATGATTTTTTATGCTATCGGTGCACCGACATTAACAGTTTTTGCGGTTAAATACATTAAATATTTTCTTTGATGTAAATTAACTATTAATTAAAATCCAAAAAGATATTGAATGTATTTAACCACAAAAACTGTTGATTCAATATATATGTAGGTATACTTTTTCTCTCAATATACGAATGAGGCGCAAAAATAAATATCCAAACACCGATGGCATAAAAAATCACGACATGATTTTTTATGCAATCGGTGTTTGGATATTCATTTTTGCGACGCATTCGTACATTGAAAGAAAAAGTATGTTAACAATTGAATTAACAGTTTAACATTCAATATTTTCTTGGATTTAAATTAACTATATATAGTTAATTTAAATCATCACATAATTTTTCTCTTAGTGTACGAACCTGGCGCAAAAATGATTATCCAAACACCGTTGGCATAAAAAATCACGACATGATTTTCATTTCTCACGCAGTGACATCCGGATGATGTCCGTATGAATAAAATTTGTGAAAATCACGACTTGACGTTCGTATGATTTTCATTTATCACGCGGTGACTTCCGTATGATATCAGCATGAATAAAATTTGTGAAAGTTACGACATGATGTTCGTATGAATATCACGAATGTTGTCCGGGCAATTAATTGTGTATGTATAATAAATTCTAATTTTTAGTGCCTTTATTTAAATTGATAAGGTAAGTTTATTGATTTTAAGTAACTTATACCTTAAAAATTAAAAGAATAAGAAAAAAGAATTTTAACAGCTGTCAAACACCTTTTTAGGTTATTTTGTTTTGTATTTGAATATAATAAAAAATAAAAGGGTTGTAGAAAAAAACATTGTGTTTCACTTGTGAGAAAAGCTTTTTTCAAGCTCGTGTTAATGCACACTCGGCCTGAAGGCCTCGTGAGCAACTTAAATACTTGCATGAAAAAGTCGCTTTACAACACTTGTAAAACAAATAACTATTTTCTACGACCACTATGTAAAAGTCACTTTTCATGCTGGCATCGTTGCTTATAAAATGAATCTTTTCATTGGAAAGGCAAAACACGAATGTAAAGTGACATTTCTGTATGAAAAGTGACAGGTCTGTGTGAAAAGAACCGGAAAGCATCGTTTGACATTCAGCTGTCAAAAAAATTTTAGGCTATTTTGTTTTGTATTTAAAAATAATAAAAAATAAAAGGCTCGCAGAAAAAACATTGTGTTATACTTGTGAGAAAAATACAAAATACTCAAATACAAAACAAAATAACCTAAAGACGTGTTTGATAGCTGTTAAAATTATTTTCATCATTCTTTTAATTATTAAGGTATAAATTACTTAAAATCAATAAACTTACCTTACAAACACAATTAATTGTGTTCTAAAACTATATACATACTTCAGGAGGAAAATGCGTTTCCTCTCTTGAATATTTAATACCCTTCGCTTCGCGGAAAGCACTATTTTCCTCCCATGGTATGTACCTAAATAGATATTTTTGTATATTCCTTTATTATTTATTTAACAAAATAAGCAGTTTTTTATGTATATGAATTTATTTAAATAGTGTCAAGATATTATTGTTCTTTAGTTTTAGATCTTTTAAGTGTATTTTTAGATTTTAGAATTTTTTTAAAAACTGAATTAAATTATTGATTAAAATAAAAAAAATTACTTGATTTAAATCGTAATTTAAATCAAATGATTAAAAAATACAAATATACAGAATGGCCTGCTATTGATAACAGTTCAAAATAAAACTAATGGTAGTTTTTATCTTTTGAGGGTCTCAAGGTCTCAGGCCTCAAGGTCTCAAGTTTTATAAAATTCATAAAAATGACAATATCTCAAAAACTAACGTTTTGATGTTCTGATTGGTCATGAATTGGACTATCAGTCCTCCAAAGGATATCGTTGACTTTTGGGTTACCCTGTATATAATATACCTTAAAATTTAATTAATGTCATTAAAATTCGATAATAGAAATGAAATGAATTTCGTTCACCCAACTATCATTTTAATGACACTTAAAAATTAGTCGACGGATTCCACGATAGTTGAAAACATTTTAAAGCTGAATGAAGTTGGACTTGTACGTTCTCCTATCTCGATGTTTGAGAGAGTCGGTTTTCTGCAATTTTGAAAAAGTATAGATCCATATTCCAACACTAACCGACAGTTTAGTTTATAAATGCAGCCGTTTTAACATTTATGCCCTGGTCTTTATATGTAAGGCTTCTAAATTGTTTTGCCCTATTTATAATACTTTTCTTGGACTTGGCTAGTATTTTGTTTAAAGTTTAGCTTAGTTTCTATTGTAATTCCCAGGTGAAGATATGATGTTGATGACTCTACTGTACTTTACATGATGTTGATAGTGGGTGAATTTCCATTAATTACACTGTAGGGAAGTGAAAATATCACAGCTAAACGCTCGGACACGTAAATTTAATTTTTTGTCGTAGATTACAAATCCGTGTTTGGTTTAGCTGTCTCAGGTCAAAATTCAAAGATATTGCAAACACCCTGTATAAATTTAAACACCCTGTATAATTTTTTTTTAAATTAAATTTTGCGGGACCCACACATCAGTTCCAGATTAAAAAAATAATAAATTCTTGCAAAATTTGAAGTTAATTGATCAAAAGATACACGTGTCCCTAAGGGTTTTTCTTAGTTGATTTAGGAAATTTTAAATGTTTTTTTGCTGATTTTTTTTATTGAGTATAATTGAGGATATTATATTAAATTAAATAGAAAGCATAAAACTGTTGGCACAAGAGGTGAATTATATTATTTTACAAATTATAATATACCAGTATACAGTGTGTCCCCGGATCGGATTTCCAATAGGAAAAACTTTTTTAGACCTGATACAGTTAAACCGAGCACGGATTTGGAATCTACGACTATGTTTACGTGTCCGAGCGTTTAGCTGTGATATTTCAAAACTTAAAAATTTACCTACAGTGTTATGTGGTGAAACAGTAAAAGGTGCGATTGTGATGGGCTAGGCAGAATTCTCCACTTGGACATCCATGCTGATACCTGGTTGGTCGGTTCCTGTAGTTTTACACTTGCTTCTGTTGTCATTTTGCCATGGGTTATTAGAACTGCATCATCAGCAAATTGTAGAATATAACTTTGGCCGTTTATGTAGAGGGGATTGGGGTTGTACATAGGGATGCACCGGATCGGGTATTTTGCCGATCCGGCCGGAACCGGAATTTCGGCCGCTGGCCGGACCGGATCGCCGGAATTCCGGCCGGATCGGGACCTAAATTTAAAATGTATGTGCATGCCTATTTTTACTTTTTTTTAAACTAGCTACAGTATGCAAAGTGTTTATTACTATTAAATTTACCTAGACAGAAATTACAGTTTATTTAAATAATAATTTTTAATTAGCGTTAACAAAATTAAAACAATTCTACTCATTCAATTGGAGAATAGCAGCCACCTGCCAATAATAAAAAAAATTAAAAAGAAGTCGGGGAACCACAGCCGCCGGTTTATCATAGGCAAGGAAACACGCACACCCTTCACTGTTGACTCTTATAAGACTTATCCATGACAGGGAATTTGGCTGTTATTTTTGCTGTTGGAATTTGGCTGTTAATAATGTTTTCAGTTATTATTTATGTTTTGTAATTTTTGGAAAGAAAATATATTTTGTTCAAAAAAAAAAATATTTGTGATTAATTAACGACTTAACAATAGGTGAGTAGGCACCAATTAAAAAAAAATAATTTTCTTTATTTTTGCATATATTTGAATTTAAATTATATTAAAAATTTTAAACTTAAACATTTCCAAAAAGTTCCGAAAATTCCGGCCGGAAAGCGATCCGGTCGGAGCGATCCGGCCGGATCGGCCGGATTTAGTGGTACCGCCGGAATTCCGGTGCATCCCTAGTTGTACATGTAATAATAGTTATATAAAATTGGCTATTGACCGACGAGGATAATTTGTAGCCAATTTTAACTAATTTTCTTTGCGTGAGAAACTCCTTTATTAACCATACCAGATATTCCGGAGATTCCAATGTTACCAGTTTTTTCAGCAACCCATAGTGCCATACAGCATCAAAGGGTTTACATATATCCATAAAAAGTGCTGCCGATTTATTCCTTTCTTTGTTTTTAGATTCTACATTTGATGTTAGTATAATTAGTGGGTGTATTGTTAAGGTTTGCTTTTTAAATCCGAATTGGTATAAAGTTTTTTTTGTGTCCAATGGTCTGTTCTAAACGATTTTTAATTATTTTTTCGAGGGTTGTTCCAATTACGTGCAATAAGGTGATGGACCGGTAGTTTGTAGGATAGCGTGATCCATGTTAGGTTTGGGAATGGTAATAATTAATCCTTTTTTCCATTGACTCGAAAAGTAGTTATTAAGCAGGCAAAAGTAAAAAATTTCGATTATTTTATGATGAATTTTTTATTCAATTGTTTCAGAACCATTCTAGTTATCGAGGCCTGGTGCTGTATTTTTCGTCTGTAGCTAGGGTTGGGACAGTTGAAATTTTCAAATGAAAATTTCAACTTTGAAAGTTTCAAACTTGAAATATTTCATTTAGTTGGAAAAGTGAAATTTTTAAAAATTTCATATGAAATTTTCAATTCGAAAATTTCAACATTGCGTGTGAAACTTTCAAAAATTTCATTGAAAGTTTCGCAATTTACTGAAAATTCCCCATAAATTTCACATGCGGCCTCCCCTGGGACCTTTAATAATAATTTACAACAGATTCCGAATCGACCAATAAGAACGAGTTCAAGCGTCTGGGCGTTTTTGTTTAGTTCGGCTTGGATTTGAATACACTTTAAGAAATTATTGTTACTTATATGCATAAATTAATTTAAATAATTTAATTAAGTTACCAATTTAATTTGTAAATTAAATCAGACTTTAAATTTTGACTTTTGCTATCATTGCATCGGAAAACCGACAAAAAATGCCTTTGGCTTATAAAATTTTGATGAAGTTTCTTCAATTTTTGTAAAATTTCAGTAAAATATATAAAAATAATAAATACCTATATATATAAATATAAAACAATGAAAGTGGCACAATCTCATTAGCTTACCAAAAAGTGCTAGTTCTCTCTTAGTTTTAGTAATTTGAAAAATATTTTAAAAGGAAATCTCAAGAAATTTGTGGTAAACATAGGTATTTACTATTTATATTATTGGTGCAGGGGCCCACAGAGGGGTAGGAGGTAAGAGACGCAATTTTACAAGGTGACCGAGTGAGCTTATTTCAATATTAATATATTACACTTAAAGTAATTGAAATTTACTTATTGAAAGTTTCAATAAATTTCATAAAATTTCAGACATTTAGGAAATTTTAATAAATTTCATAAATGTCGTGAAAATTTCAAGTGAAATTTCAAGTACAAGCAAAAAATGAAATTTTCCCAACCCTATCTGTAGCATAAGGTAAATATCCATTTAGGTTTCTTTGATCAAAGTATCCTCCCACCCAATTGATGATCGCATTTCAATTGTTTTCGCTTAATATCGCATTTTCTGTAAACTTGTAAGTTTTTTCAAATTGTCTAGCAAAGGCGTCTGTCATGTCTTGCTCTGTTTGTAGAATTTAGTTGTTTTCTTTTATATAGTGAAATTGATTGTTTGTTTTATATTTTAAAAGTTTCTTTATTTCGCACCAGTATGACTTACCCTTTGATACATTTTTTTTTTTGGTAGGTCCTCGTATTTTGATTAACGATATTGTAAGATTAGTTTATGTTTATCCTTATTTAATTAATTGTTTTTAAGTATAGTATAGTATTGTTTTGTATTTCTCTGTATAGTTGTTTTTTTAATTTTAATTAGTTTTATAATGAAGGGTGGCAATGTATGTACAAAAAAGCTTGTTTTTAATATATGGGTGTGTTTTAGTGTAATGCTTGTAATATTTTCCAGGAAGGAGATTGTTTGGGGAGAGATATAATCATTGGGAATTATTGACTTGAGAATTTTGCAATTTAAGGCTTCTATATTACTTTTAAAATTATATTTTGTTTTCTGCATTTGTTTGTAGATTTTTTAATAGACAAGGGAAAATTGGATACCAAGGTGGTCGAAACATAGATCTGGTATTAATTCCACTTCTTTAATATTTTTATGTATGTTTTTTGTGCATAGTAGTATGTCTGGAGTCGTGTAATTATTATTTGGCGGGGTATAAACTTGGAGAACTGGTTATGAAGTTTATGAAGTAAGAAAAACCCTCGTTTAATTTTTTTTAAATATGAGGTTTTCCCACTTTTTTAGGATTTGTGGTTCCCACTTTTTTAGGATTGGATCTATTATTTTTTTTAAAAGTGGTCGGGGCCCACGTTAAAAATTAATTTACAAATCTGAATTTTTGGGAGTACCTTTCAAAATAATAAAAAGTAAGAAAAAATCTCATTTGAATTTTTTCCCACTTTTTTTGGATTTTTTTTTAAGTGGTCAGGCTCAGGTTAAAAATCAATTTAAAAATCAGAATTTTTGGGAGTACCTTCAGTATAGTAAAAAAGTAAGAAAAAACCTCGTTGGTTTTTTTTTTTAATTATGAGTTTTTCCTACTTTTTTCGGCTTTGTTCTAATTTTTTTATTAAAAGTGGTCGGGGCTCAGTTTAAAAATTAAGTACCTTCGGGATAATTTTTTTTATTGACGTTATTAGCACATCTTTTTTTCAAATAATAAATATTAAATAAAATAAATGTTTATTTTTTGGAAGGGCGAGGAGGGGCATGTTGTGTCCTGGTTTTTCATTTTAGAAAGTTGGTCACCTTATCTATAAGTCTACATGCAAACTAGGAAAATATGTAATTTATTGGTTCCATAGGTCATAGTATAATGTAAAACATCATTATATGGGTTGGTAAGATGTGGGGGATTTGATTTACCTATTTTTATCCTTGCACTAAAGCACCACCTCTTATGTTATTATTGATAATGTTGCTATGTTTATATATAGCTGACCAATTTCTATATTGCACAGAATGGTGTTTGTTAGATTTTGTTTCTACAAACATTTGATATTTGTCTATCAGTATTTTTTGGTTTTACATATTTTCTATATACAGGGTGTCCCATAATTAGCGTGCAATACTTAACAGCCGGTTCTACATACAAAAATAAGAAAAAAAGTTCCTATAAACATAGGCCGAGAAATGCTTTCTAAGGGAACTACAGCCCCTAAATGAGGAGCCCCTGAAGATGGTTTTTATTTAATTTATCCAAAACCGTTCAAGGTAGAAAAGTAAAATTTTGGGAATTAATCAAACTTTTTATGGCCAATAAGATGTAATAATAACAATTCAACATCAGGGTCAGATAGATAAGGAATAGGGTTTAAAACCACCCTAACTTTTTGTAAGTATCTTGTGCTATGATTTGATATCATATCATAAAATTTTAGTTTTACACACAAAAAAGTTCCTCTTGATGAACTTCGATAGCATGCACCGTTTCTCTTAAAATCGATTTAAAAATTACCTTACATGGCATAAAAATTCATAATGAAATCACAACTAGAGAAAAAGATTCAGCGTAGGCCATGGACAATTTTTCTAGGATTTGAATTCAGATTATAAAATTTCGGAATTTTACACACAAAAAAGGTCCTCTTGTTAAACTTTGATATTGTCCACTGTTTTCGCTTAAAATCCATTTAAAAATTACCTTACATAGCATAAAAGATCATAATGAATTCAAAAGAGAGAAAAATTCAGAGTAGGCCATGGAACACAGCTGCCATCTTTAGGAAAAATTATTTAAGGCAGGTGACAGTTTCATGTAATATGTGACAGGGTGTTTTTCTCTAGTTGTGATTTCATTATGAATTTTTATGCTATGTAAGGTAATTTTTAAATCGATTTTCCCTTTCTATCTGACCCACCCCTTATAAAAATTTTGAATTTGATATTATTCCAACTTATTGGCTATAAAAAGTTTGATTATATAAAAAAAAATTTACTTTTATATCTTAAACGGTTTTGGAGATATCAAATAAAAACCATCTTCAGGGACTCCTCGTTGGGGGGCTGTAGCTTCCTTGGAAAGCATTTCTGGACCTATTTTTTTAGGAAGTTTTTTTTCTTATTTTTGTACGTAGAATCTGCTGTTAAAGTATTGCACGCTAATTATGGGACACCCTGTATAAGCGTTGAGTGAAGATGATATAAATATTGATATATATTTATATTGATTTATGGTAAAAACGCTGCGATATGATATTCATTTTATGATTAATGGGAATACACGCACGTGATTGGTATATAACGACACGAAATGATTGCAAACTTTTTACTTTTGCTTAATAGTTAACTAAAATTATCAAAAAATTGATTTACACCATATGGTTAATTTGTGAAAAGACTGGATTTGTAGACTACATTTGTATAAAAAATATACATAATTTTATTTGGATTTCCAAGTTGGAAACGATCTTAAGATCAACGTTGATCTTAAGATCACGTTTATAAATTAATTTATTATTAATTTATTTATGAATTTGTAAAAAGATACCTAATTTTAATTAAAATAAGATATCTTTCTATCACGGTCTTATATAAGACCATGCTTTCTATAAATGTAGACAATTGTCACAAACACTAAAATAAAGAATAAGATCTTTTGGATTATTACTTATTGACCAAAATTTCGCAATAAATTAATTTTATGAATGATTAACAGCTGAGTTTTGGACTTGCCTTGTCTTAATTTAATTGTTTTTCTTACAACGTTTCGATTAGTAATTATTTCTAATGGTCTTCAGGTAATAACTAAATTAAGGCAATGCAAGTCCAAAATTCCCGTTAATCATGCCCAGAAAAAATTCTTCATTTTCTGAAGATGCTACAGTGTTAGCGAAACAATTGTCAAATAAAATTTAAATAAATTCGTGAAACTCAAAAACAGTGTTTGTTTTTTATCCAGTTATATATTAATATATAATTATAATTATATATATTAATATATATATAAGTATTGATAAAATAGTCATAAATTGTTACTGCCGAATGTATTATATTGTCTTTTGTTGTTTTTTATCTATTTCACAAGTGCTTTTGTTTAAATAACGAATTGTAATGTTTGGAATAACTTTTATAGGTTTCTTGGGTCGTTTTGGGCATTTAATTGACCACGCAATGTGCTCTACTGATCCGCAAGCCAAACATGTTGGTGGTAAATTTAATTTGCATTCATTATCTTTGTGTTTCCAGTGCATTTTGAGCATTTTACTTCTGTGTTTTCAGTTGTATGCGAAAACTGGGAACAATTCCTCATGGTACTGATAGAGGTTGTGGAGGATGACTTGGATATGCAGGGTAGTAACGAAATTTGTAGAAAACCCCATCATTTATTAATTTCTCATATGCTTTAATCTCGCCAGTTATTATTTTTATGTATAAGAAGGGTTAATTGTTTTTTTTTAATTATTCTTTTGCAATATCTATGTTTGATTCCGTTTTCTTTTAACGCTTCACTTATTTATTTTTCCTCAATCAATGTCAACGTCCGATATTACTGCCGAGAAAGAATGGTTTTGTTTTTTTGCAATAGTTGGTTGCTGTAGGTTATTACTTGATATTTCAAGTGTTAATAAAACCAGTTTTTTAATTAAACTCTGAATTTTTGGCGACAGATTTGTTATTAGTTATGTTATAATTATTGTTTGTTTTTGATGTTTGAGGTGTATGCTCGGGTGTATGGGTACCTTTCACACTTGTATTTGTATCTGATTGTGTGTTTTGTTTTTTAAGCGTTTTTAACACTCCCTAGTTTTGTGTACTTTTTGTAATTCTTTACTCCTATAATTTCTAAAATTTCGCTTTCTGTGTATTCGGTTGTATCTGCATCATCATATTTTTGGCGTTTTTTCTTATTGTAGGCCGGAAGGACAAATCCTTCTTCCTTACTTCCCTCTTCTTTATCCTCATTCATTTTTTGTGAAACTTTACACCAATAATTGTTAGTTTTAATATCCCAGATAGCAAACGTGAATACGAAATCACGCGTGAGTGAATAATGTGTGCTATATGATTTCACACGTGAAGTCTTGAACTCGTAATTCACACGTGAGTAGATTATGAATTCATATTATAGTCTCGTGTGATTTAATCGATTTTATTTTAAAATACATGGATTGCATGATTTAAAACTGCACGTTTAAATATAAATAAAATATTAATTAATATTCTAATATCAAAAATATTATATTAATATATTTTCATTTAATATTGTATGTCATTATAATAAATTATAATTATCTCTGGTAACACCCTCCCTTTCCCCATGTCATAAGACATTTTCAGTCACAATCTTTAGTTTAAATGTTTTAAAATACACAAATTAATTATTATATGTATTAATTATATAATATATTAAGTTATAAGTAGTTATATTATATAATTATATATTATAATATATATCAGTGGCGGATTGGGGATTTTGGGTATACCAATATCTCAGTTATTAGACATGGGACCCACACCAAATTTATAATAGTTTATTATGACATTAAATAGACAAGTTCGGCGCAAACAGAATTTAAATTGAAGTTTGCGAAAAAAAGTTAGTTTTTTGTGTCGCCTCACCTGGCTTCTGGCCCCCCCCATTTGAGATAATTCAAATTAAAGTTGTGCAATTTATACTTCACTATAATTTATCGGTAAATTTAAAATTTTATTTGAAAAATCCAAATATTACAGATTTTATACCATATTAAATATTTTTTTATTATAATAAAATAAATAATAAAAATTTAAAATCGTATAAAATCTGTAATATTTATATTTTTTAAATAAAATTTTAAATTTGTCGATAAATTATAGTGGAGTATAAATTGCACCACTTTAATTTGAATTATCCCAAATGGGGGGGCCAGAAGCCAGGTAAGGCGACACAAAAAACTAACTTTTTTTCGCAAACTTTAATTTAAATTCTGTTTGCGCAGAACTTGTCTATTTAATGTCATTATAAACTATTATAAATTTGGAGTGGGTCCCACGTCTAATAAGTGAGATATTGGTATACCCAAAATCCCCAATCCGCCACTGATATATATTATTATAATTATATATATTATAGTAATATATATAATTACATAATATATATTGGTTTAAAAGGTCATAATTATATGTTATAGGTACATTAATAATTAATATATGTATATTATATATTAATTAATTAATTAGTTAACCTTAAGGTTATAATTGTAATGTATAACCTATAAATGAGGAGCAATCAACCAAAACCAGATAAATCTATTTTGACTTCTTGAATGATTCATATTTCTTTTAGTCGGATAAATCAATTGGAAAAGTGAATTTCAAGATAAACTTATTATAATAATATATATATTATAAACTAATATTAATTTTAGTATATAATATAATAATTATTATATAATATTAATATTAATATTATGATCATATCATATTATGATAACAAGTTTAGCATGAAATAGATATTTCCAATGGATTTATCTGAACAAAAGAAATAGGAACCATTCAAAAAGTCGAAATGGATTTATCTGGTTTAGTCCGATTGCTTCTCAATTATGGCCTTTTAAACCAAGTTTTTGTGTATTTTTTTAAGGTGTTAAAATAAATATTTCGACAGATTAAATTATTTTGAAAAATGAAATCCATATTCTAAAAGCGCATGCGCAAAAAATAAAAAGTTCACGCGTGATGGCAAATTGAGCATCAATTGAGGACTCATCTGTCGCGTTATATGAATTCACGCGTGAATTTAATTTTCACGCGTGAATTCGTAGTGAATTCATAGTGAATTCATTTTGCTATCTGGGATATACAACTTAATTCAGTTTAAATTATTTATCGGCAAAACAGATGCGTACACGTCCGCACCAAGTTGTCTAATTTAATTATTTTTAAGAAATATTTTAAATTAAATTAACAACCCAGCTAAGGATATTTTTATTTCTTAATTATAATTTGCATTGATTGTGTAATTATAATATCCTATAGGATGATAACATACAAACAGATTAAATTAAACTTACAAACAATTTAAAAAATTAGAACTGGTTTTAATGCCTCTAACCTTGTGTGTTATACAAGGTCCATTGTGGGCAGTCCCATGAGTAACAAATTGTTCATACATACAAAAACAAAAGAAAAGCTAAACAAAAGCGTCGCAAAAAATTGAAAACAAATTACACTTTTTTTACACATTACATTCTACTTTAAATTAATTAATCTAATTAAAAAATTTATTTACCTGCATATAGTTTGGGGGATCTTCAGCCAATTCCTCTCTTAAAACATCCCAAAAAGCTTTTTGCATAGTGTCCTTAATAACCTTTTGAACAGTGTTAGGTGCAGGGTCAGGTTTTTGCAATCTAAAGTCATCATCAACCACAATTTGGTGGACTAATGCCATATCTCTCATACTGTTTGCCGCTTGCATTATCTCTTCCAATGAGACAAATTTTGGTGGCGAAGCTGATGGAAAACCGCTTGCAACCACAAACTGTGCAGAGTTTGTTCTTTGACTACAAAAATAATGTTAATTAAACTTTTTTTGTATTTTTTATGATTACATTGAATTTATGTGCATGAATCTAAAAAATATTGAAATCAATTAATTGTGTCAAATTTAAGTAAACAAATTATTAAGTACCTTGGATGCATTGTTAACAGAAACTAAATCAGTTTAATTGTTGCATACAATAGAAAGTGTTATGCAAGTAATGGTTAAATTTAACTTTCCCCAAGCAATTAATTTATAATATAAATAAACAGGAATTCCTTACATTTTTCCCGCAAATCCATTGGCCCCATCATCACTGGTAAAAGAACTTTCACTTTGAGTCCTGATCCTTGGCAAGGATCCAGTGTCCTTGGGTTCTGTGGCTTTATTTTTGTCACTACCGCTCATTTTTTTTTAATTATTGGGCTCACTAGGATGATTGCAATCGACCTAAAATACAGAAACAGGTCACGCAACTATAAAAAGATCGCAACCGTAAGCAACCAGGAAATGAGTTTTTCGCGAAGGTTACACTTTACGATCTTCACATTTTCCCGTTTTCCCTTTTTAGGACCGTTCGAGGTTAACACTCTTAATTCCTAACATATTTACCTGAAATGAAGTTAATATACACAAGAAATTTTGTAAAAAGTGTTGTAAAATGATGAAATGTCAATTGAACTCAGCTGTTCTTTGTTTGTCAACAATTCACTGTAAACAGGGGAAAGCGTAGAAAAAGAAATTGTCACTGACAAAATCTGTTCGCTATTTTAACCATAGATGTCACTGTTAACCATAGATCACACATACTTCCATATGGTATATATATATATATATGGTATATGTGTTATATGGATAGATCACACATACTTGGAAGTATGTGATAGATCATATCAAAGATCTTTGGATCATATTATTAATATATATTATAGGGAGCAGCTCGTGAGGTCTAAACACGAGAGATCTAAACTCTATGGATCTAAACTCGTTGGGTCTAAAATTTAAAAGCACGGTGGGTCTAAAATGTGTGGCAACGTCGCACTTCAAATAAGGTTTGGTTCACATTTTTCTTAAATGAAATGTAAATTTTCGGTCGGTTTAGACCTCACGAGTTGCTCCCCTCTGATATACCCATAACCCTAGACCAAACTTAGGCCCATAACCAACAAAATTTACAAAGTTATTGGTGCCATCATAAAGGTACATTGATAATATCAATTTGATATTGTTATTTATATACCAAAAAGCTTTATAATAACTCTATATATAGATCGCGATTCATAAACCGAAAGTTAAGTTAACATCTATGGAATATAACAAATATAATATGATCTATGGATAACAGTGACATCCATGTTTATATAGAGCTATTGTAGCTCTATATAATATAGAGACCACATAAGATAGAGAATATTGAGACCTTATGTTCTGTGATGGGGTTTTTAAACCAGCTCTAAACCATAGATTAGATAAAATATGCTCTAAACCACAATGTGGATTGTGCTCTAAACCACAGAACATAAACTTGGCAGTGCCAAACAGTGTTGCCACAGTCTATTGTGAAAAGTCTCAACCCAGTGTTGCCAACTCGAAAATAACAAATAACATCATAATTCCGCTACAGCCGAATCTAGTTTAATTCCGTTCCACACTCGCTCTATTTTGGCTTAAAGTTTGGAATACAAACTTTGGATACAATTCTTTTTAATGCAAATGTTAAGAAATGTTAGCAAAATAAAGTATTTCAAGTAATAAATATAAAAAACAGGTAACAAAAAATCTCCCTCCCGCCCGTAAAAGATAAACAATGCTTAAATTAATGAGTGTCCAGAAAAGTTTATAAACGAGTTGCATCTAACAATAGGGGAATCTGTGTTAAAAATGATAAATCACTTTAAAAAGTTTAGTGTGAATATGAAAATTCAATAATCGTATCACGAAATTCACATTCACAGGAACCTAGCACACTGTGTGGAAGTATGTGTAAAAATTATTATTTAGCGACACCTATCTTTTGTATTTTTATGTTAAAATGTCATTATTAAAGAACTCTACATTTAATAACGTTATAACCTTTTTTACACAAATAAAGTCATTATGTTGTCGTTTTTATATAAATTTAATGAATTGACTTTGTTTATTTGCTATTTTTTATGATGTAACTAGCAGTTTTTGCGATAGTTCGAATTCCCGCCGTGACTACAGGGCGCGTTTCGTTCCGCGCCGCGCGTAGCAGTAGCGCCGGCAAACGACAGTTGTAATTTGTTGCATATTTATCGTAAATATTGAATCATATGTTGTAAATAAAAGCGTAGAATTTTAAACGTAAGTAAACACCGTTAAAACATCTTTATAATTTTAGATATTTGTTGTATGGAAATATTCAAGAAAACGTGCATTACCATGCTTTGGTAACATGTGACAATGTCTATGATTTTAGCTCGTTTGGTTCGTTTTTCTTATTTGCACTTTGACAACGTCAAAAATTTGGGGGTTCAGTCGGTTCAGTTGGGTTATAAAAATGTAACTGAATTCAGTTAACCCTAGGAACTGAACCAATAATTTGCTGCATTGATTAAAACAAACCAAAAAAGTAACAAAATGTGGTTATGTTTTAATTATTATACATAATTTAACATGTAAAAGTATATAAAATATGCTTTTATATTTTATTACATTATTGTAAATATTATGTACAAATTCTTAAAATATTTGTCAATGAACTGTCAAATATTTTAAACAGGGATACCAATTAATATTACCTACTAAAGAATTGTATCAAAATTCAAATAAATATAAAACAAACTAATATTTTAGCCAAATTAACATGTCAGGGCACAATGTGGCTGCTTTGGCTGCAGATCTGGCCAGAGCCGTTGAACTGACCCTCAGTCCTGAGGCCTCTCAGTCAGATAGATTAAAAGCATACAATGCCTGTGAGAGTTTTAAGGAGACATCACCACTGTGTGCTGAAGCAGGGCTGTTTCTGGCAGCTGGCACTCAGAATTCTCTAATCAGCAGGCATTTTGGGCTGCAGCTTATGGAGTACACTGTCAAGTATAGATGGACTCAAATTTCTCAGCAGGAGAAGCTGTTTATTAAGGTTTGTATATTTTGGGCTTTCTATTATTTGGTTTAAACTTGGGATATTGTAAATGTAGGTATTGATTGTGTTATTATTTTTATTTATTTAACTTGGTTTTGGTAAAAATATTTTAACAATAAAAAAGTTTCTATTTACCTACATAATATTTTTTTATTGTATTTTAAGAAAATTGTTATTTCTCAATTAAGTAGGTAACTAATAGGTCAATTCTGCGCACATCTGTAAGCAAATCTATAACTTTTTAGCTTATAGACAATTTGCAATTCTGCACTTCCTGTAGCTTACAGAAAATCTAATAGAATCATAAATATTTACGATCAGGTGTTTGCCAATCAATGCTAGTTACAGTTTGTTTTTGTTAGGTTGTTTAGTTGATTTTATCCCTTAAATATATTAATATACTAATTAGTATTGCTAAAATATACTGTTATATGAAATTTCAGCTTTTTATAAGCATTTCTTTTCTTGATGTCCTCCCAAAAATATTTCAGACAGTTCAATAAGTTTCGGTAGTCATCTCTCACAATAGACTCTTTTAGTTATTTAGAGTAAAACCCATTAAGTTTATCAATTTCAGAGTTTACGGCCTATTCACCAGACCCTTCCGGGTAACTAGCCACTCCCTGTGAAAATATACATATATATTTTTACATTTGTCAATAATTTATAATACGAGCCCTAACCACATAATGTTCGGACACTTCATAATTTATACAGAAATTTTTTTCGTGAATACTATCTCAAAATTATTAGAAGTTATGAAAAATTCAGCTTATTTTGGCATATACCCCTCGAAGCGATTTTTATTTTTAAAAAGTTTACCTTTTATTTTTAGCTTTTAAAAAAAGGCTAACTTTTTAACTTTTTTTTGCATGAGTAAAAAAAGTTATAAATGGGCCCATTAAAAAGAACATAAAATATTATACAAACCCTGAAAATTTGGTAAAAATTGTTTAAATAATAAGAAAGTTATAGCGATATATATATCTGCAAAATCTCCCGTTTCCTAAGAAAATTGCAAAAACTCTTTAAAAATAGCATTTTTAAATTACTTATACTTTTTTATAACTTATTTATTTTTTACCAAATTTTCAGGGTTTGTATAATATTTTATGCTCTTTTTAATGGGTCCATTTATAACTTTTTTTACTCATACAAAAAAAAGTTAAAAAGTTAGCCTTTTTTTAAAAGCTAAAAATAAAAGGTAAACTTTTTAAAAATAAAAATCGCTTCGAGGGGTATATGCCAAAATAAGCTGAATTTTTCATAACTTCTAATAATTTTGAGATAGTATTCACGAAAAAAATTTCTGTATAAATTATGAAGTGTCCGAACATTATGTGGTTAGGGCTCGTATAAGGGTCACATAATAACAAACACAAAATGACTTACGATCGAAGACCTAACGTTGGCTAACGGAGGGTTCAGATGCAAGTCGGCACGGGTTCCCGTTTATAGAATGAGCTAAAATTTTTACTGGGAGTATATAAACACGTAATAAATATAATTAGAGGGTATGCGTAAAAAAAAAACAAAAATAAGGGACACCCTAATGAATATTTTTAATGTTAATGTGGAATTATGTTAATATTTATCAATTCGGACAACTACAACTACATTAGAAATAATTTTAATTTTTACTAAATAAAACAATACAAAAACATTTAATTTTTTATTTTACATATGAAAATAAAATAAAACATTTAAAAAAAAATAAACTGCACTCATAAAAGAAATAAACAACAAAATAAATAAATATTCTAATCAGTCAAAAATTAATAGGTCAAATATCAAAATTTGGATTTAAAAATTTGAATTGTTTAATTTCAAATCTTAATTGTTCTTTTAGCTTAATATAATTCTCTGAATAGTTTTCAAAAAGCTCAACAATTTTTTTCTGTTTTTTTTTAATCTTGTTCAAATTTATTAAGTTTTCTGCCAAACCTGATAAAGGTTTGGCCCAATGCATAATCCCCTTCAATTGCCTCAAAATATAGTTTCAACTATTGAGGAGTGTTGTTTTTTTGTTTTCTTTCTCTTTGTTGCTTTTGCGTTACCACTAATACTAAAAAACTAGTTTAAATTTCTTACTTTTTATATTAGGTATATTATATGCTGTTACACAAATGATAAACCAATAAACAAAAGAATACATATAAAAATCTAGGTTATGTTTGATCGTAAGTAAATAGTCTTGAAGTTGCAGTGGTGCGTTTATAACACTTTAAATTAGATATTTACAGATAAAATCCCAGATTTGCCACTTTTACGATTCTATAAGCATTATGCTTACAGATCATTGTAAGCTATAGATTTACGAATTTACAGAAATTTTACGTGAGAATCCAGAATTGACTTATAAGATATATTTTCTACTGTAATGGGAGCCTTTTAGCGCCCGCTCTTGATGTGTATGTGTAAATGCTAGGCTGTTCTCAGAGCCGGCCAAGTACTGAGTACTTTTACTCGTATTTCAATTACGAGTAAAAAAGTATGAGTGTTTTTTTACTCATAAGTATTTTTCATTTTAAATACTTTTTACTCGTACTTACAAACCAAATTCAATGTACTCGTAAAAATACTCGTGAGCATCTAAAGTTAGGTGGACCCTATTTAAAAAAACATTGCTCATAAATGTTTATGGTCTGTCAAAAAATCCTAGAATAACTTGTTATGGAAACAAAATAAACAAGGCATCTAGCAGCTATTTGAAGTTTAAATGGGTAACAGATGTATTTTTTGTCAGTTTGTGGCACAAGTCTAGGACTACTTAGAATTTAAAATTTGCTGCAGTATTTTGAATTGTATTCCCAAATCTTTAAATTTTAATATTTTAAAGTCCCAAATAAAAATTTTACAAGAGTAGTTTTTAAATTAAACAGACCTAAAAAACCAGCAGGCCCTCCCTAGTAACTGCGCCACCAATGTTATTTTTAAATAACTATTCACATCATAACTAAGACATTAAGTACATTACAGTGTGTGCAAAATTTGATAAAAAATTATTTTTTAACGAATTTTTTTTACAGTTTCTCTACCGAAATCGATGAGACTCGTCTTTTTTCTTTTTGCTTAAATTTGTTTTTTGATTTTTCTCTTTTTACGAGTGACATTTTTTATTGAAAATGCGATAACTTGGCCAAAAATATTTAGATCGTTACAATTTTTTTTAAATTATAGGTCAATGTTGACTACATTCCAAAAAAAATTCAATTTTTTTAATTGTTTTTTCTAAAATTTTGACGTTGCTACATTTTTTTTACCTCGTATTTTTTTCGTTTGTAGTTAATAATAGGAACAACTTTTTACCAATAGTCTCGAGTTGGCTAAATTCGTCGTTTCGGAATTATTATTTTTTTAATGAAAATGCCATATTCCAGTAAATTCGTGGTTCATCGCAAAGATTTGGTATTTTATCTAGGGTCATGAAACTGGGAAGACCTTTATAAAATGTAATTTAGAACTTTTTGACATATTTAACATATTTTTGTCACTAAGTCTTCCGAAAATGGTCTTAACTTTTTATTTTATAATGAAACACCGCATGCATTTTTTACATATTTCGATTCAAAATAAAATTCTGAATACATACATTTGTCATTTGTCAATTTTTGACAGGTCATTTTTTTTAGAAAAATACATCTTAATTTGCCCTAGTGGGCCACTACAGATAAATAATATATACAGGGTGTTTCTTTTAACTTGAGACAGCTCAATATCTCGAGAAATATGCATTTCACGAAAAAATGTCTTAAATAAAAGGTTAATGTGACCAAAGGGGACATTATTTGGTGCTACCGCTAGCCACCCCCTACCCCTCCTTAAGTGTGAAACGGGGGGTAACTTTGGAAAGTTAAAAGGGATGACCCGATTTTTTTCACAGATTTTGGTAGTACATAAAAAAATGAATAACTATTATTTGAAAGTTTTTTTCAATTTATCAAAAGATGGCGCTGTAATTCAAAATTTAAGAAAAGGGGTTTCCTTGTAAAATGTATTATTTGAAACGTTTGAAAAACAAAAATTAACATTAAATCAACAATAGTCGGCTCTGAAAACAATTTATAACAAATGTTCGAAATGTCGTCCTTCCATTTCGACACCGGTACCTTAAGCGAACAATTAATCGGACCCTTCTTTATTGACGGTGCATTAAATGGCGAAAAGTACCGGAATTTTCTAGAAAACGATCTGACGGACCTTTTGGAGGATGTACCACTAGCACGGCTCCAAAACATGTGGTACCAGCAAGATGGTTGCCCTGCACATTATTCGGCAATTGCTCAAGAGGTGTTGTATCGGGAGTTCAATGGCCGGTGCACCGCGGTGGATCGGTAGACGTGGTCCAGTAATTTGGCCTGCTCGATCACCTGATCTTACGCCACCAGACTTCTTCCAGTGGGGTTACTTGAAAGAAAAAGTTTACGCTGCAATTCCTACAACTTGGGAGGACATGGTGGAGCGGATCAGGAACGCCTGTGCGGCGATACCGCCCGACATGTTGGCGCGTTGTGTGCCAGAATTCATTACCCGCATTCAAAAATGTGTTGAAATGGAATGAACATTTGTTATAAATTGTTTTCATAGCCGACTATTGTTGTTAATGTTAATTTTTGTTTTTCAAACGTTTCAAATAATACATTTTACAAGGAAACTCATTTTTCTTAAATTTTGAATTACAGCGCCATCTGTTGATAAATTGAAAAAAGTTTTAAATAAAAGTTATTTATTTTTTTATGTACTACCAAACTCTGTGAAAAAAATCGGGTCATTCCATTTGACTTTCCAAAGTTACCCCCCGTTTCACCCTTAAGGAGGGGTAGGGGGTGGCTAGCGGTAGCACCAAATAATGTCCCCTTTAGTCACATTAACCTTTTAATTAAGACATTTTTCCGTGAAATGCGTATTTCTCGAGATATTGAGCTGTCTCAAGTTAAAAGAAACACCCTGTATATACCGTTGAGTGAAGAAGTAGTCAATGATATATAGGTACTGTGTCTATTTAGGTATATTTACTGTACTGTACTGTACTGTGTCTATTTAGCTATATTTACAGTTTTTTTACGAATAAAATATAATTTAATATTTCAGTCTCTTAAATTAATTATATATTCTTCAGTCACTTTTTAAAAATCTTTGGTTTGATGATCCTTTATTTTTGCTGGTAATTCATTATATTTCCTTATTCCCTCATGCATCAGCTGTTTTTGACTAGTACTTGTTTTTGCTCTGTGTATTCTTATTGCCTATTTCTAGTTTTGTTATTGTGTATTTCTTCCTGTTTTGTTAGGTTTATGTCGTTGTCTATAATTTCTCCCTTGTTCAGCGTATGTAATATTTTTAGTGTTACAAGTATATGTAATTTGTTGATTTTCAAGTATTTTGTTTTTTTATATATTTCTTTAGTATCTGTTTCCGGTTGATGTTATGTAATTTGTATATTTCCGTTTTGTTAGCCATTCCCCAAAATGGTATCATGTAGGTTAAGTTACTTTTCACGTATTCATTATAGAGCATAGAGCAAGAAGGCTTTGAAACCAAAGAAGTTTCAGATTTAACAGTACGTTAGTTTCTTTTGCTGGTAAGTGAATATTAAGATTTTATTTCACTATGAAAAGATACGCTAAAACTTTTTATAAAATAAAATAAAAATGGTTATTTAGGTGGTTAGAATCCAAGGGGTGTGAGTAATTGCTCAACATTTTTTGATTTTAAATCTACCAAATAAAATCATTCATTAAACAATTACAAAAAGTTATATCTAGTGAGGCCATTGTAGGGAATATCTTGCAATAAATAAAAATCGAAATATGAAATCATATTAAAATTTGTTATTTCTAAACATAATTAGCATTAGTTTCTGGACCTCTTAGGCTTAATACTTATAAGGTAATAAATTACCTTTCCTGATAGAGCCTTAGTCAAAAAGAGTTTCATGACTGCCTCACTCATATCTGTTAATAGACCAAGATTTTTCGGAATTGTTTGTGTTCTACATTTCGCGTTTTTATAAGTTTCTTTTGCATTCGATTCATTACTTTTAGGTATATAATACTTTATTTGTATTATTTTAACCAAAATTAACTTTTTACATATTTTAAAACAAACACACGCAAAAATATGTAGGTATTAAGAATTTTACTCTAAAATTCTTAATTTAATTTACTCACTTAAGAGCACTTCCGGTGAAACCAGAAGTGACAAAAATATGTTAAATATGTCAAGAAGTTCTAAACTACACTTTATAAAGGTCACCCCAGTTTCATGACCCTAGATAAAATACCATGATGAATTTACTGGAAAATTACATTTTCATAAAAAAAAAATAATTCCGAAACGACAAGTCGTTTTGCCTGGTCGATTTGAAATGAAAAGACCCCATATCTACAAATATCTCTTATTCAAAAAGAATCTGAGTGTGGTTCTTCCTTTGCAAAAAAACCGGTAGCTTAATATAATTTTATATAATATATATATAATAAGTACGTGAGAATTTTATTATCCAAAAATCTTTGGAGGTCATTATCTCAGAACTAAGGTTTTACTACTTATGACACTGTTGTTGCCCACATGCGATATGTGCATTAAGGGTTGTTTTACAAGTGTTCTAAAGTAAAAAAAAGATTTATTGATTTGTTTGAAGATCCATTTAAAAAAAGTAACACCAAATTGGTTTACAATGTAGACCGACTATTTATATACCAGTTGAATTTTCTTAAATTAAATATTTCTCTACAAAATGTGACAGTAGGCAAAAGTAAAAAATGGCTGAAATTTTTGTATCAAAACTTAAACCTGAGCCGATGCTCTTATAAAATACAAGATGATAATTGTTTTTTCTGACTGTATGTTAATATGGAAAGATCTAATAATAAACTCTGTGAGATGGATGTTTTAAGCTTGGTTCAATTAAAAATGGTCATAAAAATATACAAACACCAGCTCATATATGTTAAGCCCAAAAATACCTCAGGATAAGCTTTCCAAGGAAGAATTTATTAACTTAGTTACTACCATTGAATGGACCGCTTCTTTCTGAAGAGGTCTTACAAAAAACAGATGTTTTCGATTGGAGGTCTGCAATTTATAATTTTAAAATTTGTGTCTGAAGAAGAATTCAATATTATCAAGTAACTGCATACTGCAATAGCATCTTGGGCAGGGTTTGAACACTAAATACGAAACAAATTGGATACAGAAAAGTCAGCAAAAATAAGGTTTTTGCGAGGGGTCACCCACACCTGGGAATCCCTGGACATTTTAGAGAGGGAATACCATAGGAATACAATGGAAATACATAGGAATACAATAAAATATAATGGGAATACATGGGAATCCCTGGACATTTTCCCTTTGGGTGGTTAACCCCTCGAGTTTTTGTATGTTGTTATAACTTTATAGAGAAAATTCAGTTTATTTTATCCGAAATCGGCAGTAAATTAGTCAACAATCGGCAGTAAAGTAAAATAAATCGGCAGTAAAGTAGAACTACCTATTTAATATGAGTATTGTACCTATTTAATATGAGTATTGTATGCAACACAACACAATTAAGACACATTTTAAGATGTGTTCTACTGCTCCTCAGCAGCAACTAAATAATATTTTTTTAAAAGCACCGTTGCGGAGGTCGATTGGACCCTTTCATAAAATGTTAAGTAAAAATAATAAGTTAATTTTATTAATTAAATTAAAAAATTGCCACGGCGGGCAATTATATCATAACCGTCGCAACAAACTGTATACGTAGACACTTCCTACATTCAAATGGCATTTGATTTGATTATCAAATGACATTTGATTTAATCATCAATATTAATTACTAGCATCATTAAATGCAATTTCGGATAAAATTTAATATCCACCTCGGCATTAAAGTCATTTTTTATCACTTACGTGGTTATTTGCCTCGGCTTTCGCCTCGGCCAATAATTTCCACATTCGTGATAAAAAATACGACTTTACTGCCTTCATATATAAATAACTGTTATACAATAGTTGTATTCAATAGTTAAATTTAATATTTGTAAACTATAGTTTTATGTTATTTCATATACTAACTTATTTGTTTGTTAGTTTAAGATTTATTCAAAGGGTAGTTTATACTTTATATTGATTTTTTTAATTAAATAATATTTGTCTGTTGTTGAAATTTCAGTACGAATTGAGTCATCATAAGATACAGACGCGCACGTGATCACTTCTAAAGAGTTCGGAAGCATAGATTAATAACCTCTCGGAAGTAATAAAAGCCTTAACAGAATCAGTCAATCGCACAAAGTCTTAAGTTTATTAGTCCATTTTACCTGTGCAGGTAAAATCACGGTACCTGTCTTCCGAAGTCTTACAGAAATTCTGTAAGACTTCGGAAGACAGGTACCGTGATTTGTAACAGAATCAGCAAAGCGCTAATACAGTAGTGCAGTGCAATACAACCGAATCAGTTACACTACCTGTGCAGGTGAATTCAATGTACCCTTCTCCCGAAGGAGCCAAAGAGAGGGTCAAGTGGATAGCAGCAACAAACGATAAGTTAAATAAATAGCTGTAAGCCGCATGACCTAATTTGCATTCTCCACTAATAAAGTAATCTTGAATTTTCTACCAATCTTTCGAAGAGGTTAAGCGTCTTCAACGCATTTAGACCAGGAAAACAAAACAGCCAAGCAAGAAAAAGACACAGGACAACAAACGTAATTACTTGTAATTATAAATTGGCACAAAACGTTTGATCTAGCATCAAAACACTAAAGAAACATTCGTTGTGGACGCAATAGATGTTAAAATAAAAACAAACCTTCAGTCACCCAAACAACAATAAAGATGCCAACACATGAAGGGCAATACTGAATAAAGCTAAGGTTTACGCACATTGGGATAATATAATTTGTGTATATTTCCTTTACTGATATGTTAACAGTTCTTACACAGTGGAGTAATTTGCATATTATTCTATTAATCAGATTAGTAAATAACTCCCTGGCGAAAATGAAATGTGCAAAAAGTGTGCAAAATTATTTGAGAACAATGTGCCAACAATGTGCAATCTTTAAAAAAAAATGATGTGCGGAGGGTGGGAAATGGAACATGAAACAATGTGCAAAACCAAAAATTTAAAAGTTGAATAATCACTGGACAATGTTCTAAAGGGAGCTCCTTTTGATTTTTCACATTGTTTGCACACTATTTCTTGCCACCTGTGTGCCTATTACAAAAACAGATTCTTTTTGGTGACCTATAAAGTCCCTTAAATTTACACATAATTGAAATATAAATATCCTTAATAATATTATTCAAACCCAAATACTGTATTTTATTAAGAAAAATACCTTCACTGTCAACTCCACGAAGGGGATTGCTTTGATCTTAGCAATAGGCTGAGAAGCGATACATAAGATGGAATCTACCTCACCTTTTAAATAAATGTTGTAACCCAACTCAAGCGAGATATATCTAAAATGTGCTTAAACTGTTGAGTGATCGCTAAAACTGTACAAACAATGTGCTATAAAAAGGTGTAATATAAGCGTCATAAATGAGAAATATTAAAGCGTGCTAACAGTGTGTATAAAATGTGACATGCGTAAGATCATAGATCATACAATCATACCTTGTATGATCTATGCGTAAGATAGACCGAAGCTTTGCAAAATGTCTTTAAACAATGTACTAACACTGTGCAAACAATGTGCTAAAATATAATGTAATATAAGCGTGACATAATATATATATATATATATATATATTATGACAAATAAAAAGCGTGATGTCAATGTACATAAAGAGTGAAAAAACTTAATTATTTCAAAGACTGAAGCTTTGCAGAATGTCTTTAAACAATGTAATAACACTGTGCAAACAATGTGCTAAAATATAATGTAATAAACAAATAAAAAGAGTGATGTCAAATTGACATTGTCAATTTGACATTGTCAATGTACATAAAGAGTGAAAAAACTTAATTATTTCAAAAAGTGTGAAATTACCACAAAGAAGCGTGTATGCACATTGTTATAAAGACTTGCACACCAAATACACACTTATTGCACACTTTTCATGCACGCTTTATTTTCGCCAGGGCTACTTGCTTGCTACTTGCTTGAATGTCTACGAAAGACAGGCCCCTTCATCGAACTAACAACTTCAAACTACAAAAAGAAATCCCATGTCTTAAATTTAAAAAAAGTTTAATTATGCCACACATAATTAGTACGAAGTCTATGTGGACCCATTACAAATTAGATCAACATATATTCCGATTTAAATTAAAACAATCTGATTTTTTTAATCGAAAAAAATAACCCTTAAAAAATAAAAAATCTAAACTTTCTTAATAGCCCAATAATAATAATAATATTAGGTAGCAAATTTTTACTTATAATTCTTGAAATGTCTTTAAAAATCGCGTTTAATATTTTTATATAAATAAATATTCTTAATAAAAACGCAAAATCTACAATTGAAATTTTTAACTTAAAATCGCGTCGTATGACATTGATTACCCGTTTTCGGGACCACCTGTATACTAGGATAGTCCTTAGCAGGGGTGTTTTTAAATTTCTTTGCTCCCAGGGGCTCAAACGCTTCTGAATTGATAAAAAAATTCCCTGAAAATTTGAGCTCTTAATATTAACTCTAATATAGTCCGCATTCCAACATAAGTTTCTTATGGAATCAACATAAGACAAATTTTCTTCGTTCTTTAGATTATAACTCTTGGACAAATGGATCCATAATAATAGGTGATACATATTTTTATAGATAATTTCTACAAAAAAGGTATCCTATGATTTTTTATTATGTCTATTGGTTTAAAAGTTATTCGAACTCAAAGTTTAAGTTTTATATGATTATAATATTATCAAGTATATTTATAGAATAAACACTTGTATTAGAATAGTATATTCTGTAACAAGTTTGTTATAGTAAGGCATAATACGGCATATGCAATTCCAAACGTGTTTCAGACTATACTTTTTCTACGTTTCCATAAAATGCCATTTAATTGGGAGAAAGTGAGGTTGGATCGGTCTAAAAGTTGTTGATAATACACAGAGAGGTCGCCACCAGTGTTTATTCTGTCATACTGTTATAGAATAATTAATTCTGTAACAGTTTAAGAAATATATGTAACTCCATATTAAAAGGTTAGAACGGTCATATTCCTTAATAGGAGTACAAAAAATATATTACATTTTTATTGTAATTTTTTTTATTTATGATCAATATACAGTGTATTTTTTGAATGTGTGTGATTGCGTCATCAATTGGGTCGTATGAATTAAACCGAAACTAAATTTAGAGTCAGTAGCGTATCATTTTGAAGGGGTCTAAGCATTTATTGTGGGTGTATTTTTTGTTGCCTAATGTCGCCTCATAGTTACGCAACTCAGTTTACACCCAATTAAACAATATTTCTAATGATTAGTTCGCATTTATTTTAACTTTATTAATGTAAATTATGCAAGTTTTATAAACGAATAACAATACACATACACAATTTTTTGTACATAATATTATTTACATACATATAATATATTATAAGTTAATTAAGACAAAACATTAATTGTTAAAATAAAATGTTATAGGAGAACAAAAACAAAATTAAGTTAATTAAGACAAAACATTAATTGTTAAAATAAAATGTTATAGGAGAACAAAAACAAAATTACTAAAAGTCATCCTCGTCGGAACTGTCTTTTCCGAGGTGTATAACTAGTTCTGGCACGTCATCGACCATACTTGTCTTTTGGAACCAATCGTCAATTAATTTTTTGGTGTTCCTCACTACTAAACACCAACGTTCTGGCGTGCATTGGTTCAGTGCTTGGCCCCACATTGCTAGCACTTTATTGTCGCCATAGCCGTCTTCCCCCATGTGGGAATCATAATATGTTTTAGCCTAAAACAGAATTCGTTGTTGTAAGCGCCCATCTCATTGTTTATGTATGTACCTGCGCCCATATAAGTTCAATGGCATTGAACTGACAGTGATATGGAGGCAGACGCAAAACCTCATGCCCATGCTGCTGGAGGTACTCATCAACTTTGTAACGCTTAGGCGGGGTGTGGTAGCGTGCCAGGAACAGCAATTCCGCTTTAAATATACCTTTGATAAACTGAACATTATGTTCTGTTAGCCACTCTTCTATTTGCTATTTTTTCCAAGCACTTGTAGGGTGACGCTTAACAACGACGCTGTGGTACCAACTTTTCAGCTACCCACCTTTCGAATAATTCACTGTTCATGTCCCCGTGGTAATCTGCCAGCTTCGATTTAGTCCCAAAAACGAGGGAGGCGTTATCAACAAAACCACCCTCATGGCCTGCATGGAGTATAATAAATCGCTTTCCCTCACTTGCACTTGGCCGGCGCACCCCCTTCGCTGTTCCATCCTGCCAGGAACGTTTACATGAGCCTCTTGAAAAAATCCAAGTCTCATCTAAAAACACAACTTGGCGTTTAAATTTGGAGTTAGCGTTCAGGGTGTACTGCCGTAGAAATTCGGCCCTGCGAAACACCACGTCCTGCTGCTCCATTAAAGCAAATCTGTTATTATGCTTTTTATACATAAAACCTATTTCCTAAAGCAAGCTGTACAGAGAACTTCCATTAATTTGAGCTGCTCATTAAGAGTATTCAGGGTTAAGTGCTTTCCTACAAATGAAACACATCAATGCAGAACCACTATTGTTGATCATTGTGACCTAAATAACTATAAACCAACCTGCGGCATACATGTCATAAATTGTCTTCCTTATTTCCATTTTTGAGGCTTCTGGTAAATCCGAGGTCTTTAATTTTTTACGACGTGAGTATGGAAACTTGGCCTTTGTTTTGCTGCCAGAAGGTTGGGCTGGGGCCTCGTCTAATGCTTGTGCTTTCCGCAAAGCATTGCCCACTGTATTAATCGAAATGCCAAAGGCATTCGCCACACGCTGCAATCAGAAGTTGTTTTTGGTCCATTGCCAAACTATTCCCACCGAGCATTTGGATTCTCGGATGGAGGTCAGAGACATGCGCTGTAGTGAAATAACGGTTATATTTTCATATTGCGCATGCGATTTTACTATTGCACATGTCTTTGACCCTAAAGTAAACATGCTCAGTAGAAACAAGCCTAACATAGCTTACCTCTTGGACACAGTTTAGTGGGAGCAGGGGACCCCCATGCTCCAGTTCCCTTTGAAAGTATTGAACTAAATTAATAATAAAATGTTTTTTATTATCGTCCAAACGTTTGCAAGACATTTTTTAAAACCTGTCAAACTTCAAAAATCTGTTCTTTAATGCCAAATTACTGTATGAACGCCACTGACTAACCTTCAAATTTTGATGAATTTCGGCTCAATGCCACAACAAACTATACGCACTCTGTCCTTTTTCAGCACAAGCCGCGTGAGCGCGACATCGGATTCACGTTTGTCGTAAATTACTTTTAATTGTGTCGCCATCTGCTGGTTTTGCGGATCCCGATACGTTTTAGAATTTCAGATGAACTTTTACAAAGAAAAAAAAAGACAGCTACACATTTTAATGTCTTTGTTTGGTTCAGCAATTGATGACGCAATCACACACATTCAAAAAATACACTGTATGTAAATACAATATTTTTCTTGAAATTGTTATCAATACGTGAAAGTTTCTAAATTAATAAGATTTTAAAATAAAAGTACAGATGAAATATGATATCATTTGAATACTTAACCTTAATCAATGTTCATATTCTCAACGATTGAAGTTTTCCGAGCATCAGCATAATATTTCTTGTATTCTGATAAAAATTTAACAATTAATAGTTGATGCTCTGGATTCTTGCTTAGTATACTATAGTAATCTTCAATTAGTTTAACTGCACGCTCGGCTATGTCATTAACTACTTTTAAACTTCTTACCAATAGCAAACCCTTTTGGAAATCTTCATTTCTAAACCATTCAAATGGATTTAGACTAAAAAAATCTGTATTTATTCCAAATCGTTTGAAAAACTGGAGTGACCTTGGCGATATAAACGAAGCAATGATCCAGTTATATATGACTCTTATATTTTTAATTTCGAAACGTTTCAATTTTTCTGAACCTTTGTCAATACTTTTCAACATAATCACCATCTGCTTCTTAATATTATAGTGATACTTTTTTATCAAAGAACGCCATAGCTGCAGTTTTTGGGTTTAAATACCACAAGTGCTTGCTAATTTTTTTTAACGCTACCCTGCTTAAAATACCCCATAGAGACCTATAAAAAATAATCTATCGGGCGCTACCGGATTCAATATGTGCATTTGTCCATGTTTTTTTTCCGGATACGGCCCGATAGATGATGTATAGGAAATTACCTATAGGCACACCATAACTTTTACATTTTCCCTATTTAGATCGATAGCAAATAACTCAATGAAGGATACATAGGAATATCCCTATAGAGCAACCATAAAACATTTTACAACATTTTATTAAAACCTATGGGGTCCTATGGGGGAAAACTAATTTCTACATTTATGTGTATTTTCCCCATTGAAACCAATAGCAAATAAATCAAGGGTGGATATCCCTATAGAACAACCATAAATCCCAACTATGGGTCCTATACATACCTATACACCATATAGAAATACCATACATTCCAATACAAATATCTATCGGTTTGAACAGGGGTATTTTAAGCAGGGTACTTGAGATACTTCAGCATCCGTCAATTCATAATCAATAAGTTCTTTTAAAAATAATAAATCATTGTTTGAAGCTTCAGATGCCAGAGGACAAGTAAACCACGCTTTAATATACACTGTAGCAATGAAATTGCAAATTTCTGAAATTGATTTTTTCAATTTTGCCGTCATTTCGAATAAAAATATTGTTATACCATATATTGCCTTTGACATCCACCTAGCGTGATGTAATGCACCCGGTTTTCTAAATTTGACTTCACTGGGAGGAACTTTACCAATAAATATCTGAATAAGTTCCAAAAATTCTTTGTAGTCTTCTCTCGGTTGTTTAGAATCAACTTGATTTTGTATGAATTGATTGATATCTTCAATGTGGCGCGCCATGGCGGTGTAATTTGTTTTTTTACATAAGAGTCTTCAATGCCAGTAGAATATTGACTTATATTAATTTTTGTCCAATTATCTCGAAATCTTTTAAAGATTGGTACATCAGGACCTGAAGTTCCAGGTATTTTTAATTCAAAAACATCCTTTAGAACAAGGTCAAACATGTGATGCCTGTAAGCAAATACAGTAAATTTTTTTTTTCAAGCAAGTGTTCAAGTATGACGGCAGCTCCTTTATTTAGCCCCAGATTTCCAGGAGTAGTATCACAGCAAAGAGCTTTAATACAGTTAGAAATACCCCAATCGACAATAACGTCAAACATTGCATCAGCTTGAGACTGTCCTGTACCGTCATCTAGTACTGGAATTGCTAATATTTTTTCAATTTTTCCACAACTTTATACAACCTGGTAATCGTTCTTTAGTTTGTCCAGTTGAAGTTTTTAAAATTTGTCCATCCCAATGGAAAACACCAGCATTCAAGTCTTCGTTTTTGAAAAGTCTTTGCGTATTTTCTCTCTGATTCTGCGAATTGATGATCTATTTACTATTAATTATAGTTTCCAGTTCATCGGAAAAATTCGAAACTGATGATATTGTTTTTTGACTCAACTTATCATTCGTTCGCCTTCACTGCTTGATGTAAATTCCATGAATTCATCTATTTAATAAACATAAAAGACATAAAAATTACAATTTGTTATTGAACTTAACATGCAATCATATAAACTGATCGAAAAAAGTTAAGGATATTGTAAATTCTCTGAGAAAAAAATAGTTTTGAAAAAAATTTGTATAACGTGCATTTACTGTCATCTCTTTTAGAAATAAAACACATTTGTTTAACTGAAAAAATATTTTAATTAAAATTTACAGGCAACTTTTCTCTTACAATGTAACAAAACATATAATTATCAAAAAGAAAAAAAATATTAATAGCGTGTAATTCCAGCTCTGTTGGCTATTACTGCTTCAGCTCGGCGAGGCATGCTTAAAATTAAACGATCCAAGTCATTTTAATCCAAGGTATCCCATAAATATGGAAGAACTTTCCTCAGTGACCTTACGTCTTAAACAGGAGGTTGATGGGCAATTGGTGCCCTTCCGAGCATGTCCCAACCATGCTCGATGCAGTTTAAATCTGGAGAGAGCGGGGGTAATGGCAAATGATTAATATCATGGAATGCTAGCCGTTCTTGTTCTACCCTGGGTCTGTGCGGGCGAGCGTTATCATTCAGAAATCTGAAATTGGGCTCCAAATTCCAACGATAATCATCCACAATGTTATCAATGATGTCGTGAGCATAAACTTCACCTGTCATGGTACCTACCACAAACATACAACTCCGTTCGACATCCGTAGAAAATTCCACCCCAGACCATTACACCTCCACCTCCAAATGGATGCACTTCTTGAACATACCGGTCATTAACTCTTGAATTTCTTGGTCCCCATGGGGACACAAACTGTAAGTCTGTCAGCACAAAGACAAAAGCGGCTTTCATCGCTGAACATCACAGTACGCCACTCATCATTCCAGTTGGCTCTTTCATTACACCAAAGCAAACGATGAGCTATACGCTAAAGAAGTATTGCTAGTAGCGCCACCACTCGGTTGTTATCATCGTAATAAAAGTATAACTTTTAATAATCAGTTGTCAAACGCTTATGTTACAAACGAGTGTTTTTAAGAATAAAGCCGGAAAATGTTAAAAAATATCGAAAAAAAAGCCGTGGCTTGATATGTTGTGTTGTTGGGGCATTTCGAGAGGAAATCCTGGGTTAAATTTTTACCGGTTTTCCAATAAACAGTGTTAATCTGAATGAAGAAATAAATTGCATACAGTCTCTGTAAATATAAATTGTACCTACTTATTAGATACAATAAATACACATTTTAGTAGTGATTAAGGTGAAAACTGTAAACATTTCAATTCAGTAAAAATCGTCAAACAAATAAGTCGTCTAAATTTAAACAGCATTTAGCATTATGAAAAGCGTTGATTAAGAAAATCTCCTTTCAACGGTTAAATACCATTATATAGTTTATTATATATAATATTATGTTGCCATGAATTCGTAGGTATATTTTGTTGTTTAAAATGCAGTTGTCGGCCTTTTTTAGAGAACTCAAACATAAAAATGGTTGATTTTAAGGTTATGTTTGTGCAAAAATTATTTTTTACTAATTTCTTAAAAATCTCCAAACTTAAATTTATATTATATTAGGTAAAGTACAAATATACTTACAGAATTGGATCCTTTGGCAAAACATGAAAATGCAACGATTTACCCTGCTTAAAATACCCCATGGAGACCTATACAAAATAATCTATCGGGCGCAGGGCTCCCAGCAGGTAGTTTTTTTAAAGACTTGTCTATATTTTTGTCTTAAGTCTATAAAAGTCTATTTTTTTACCTAAAGTCTATAAAGTCTATATTTTCTGTTAAAATCAACTATTAAAAAATAATATAAATATTCACAGTTTTATAAATATCGAAACCACAGTAAACCAAGTGAAACATTCGAAAACTTCGCAGTTTACATTTAAAGTTCCCGCCGTCCAGTCCTGAACCGCCCGCCAAAATTATTGCTGAATTTTTTCTGGTTTGGTCTAGGGTTTCGTTTACGTTTATGGTTTCGGTTCGCTAGGTTAACACTTTCATTTTTCATGTAATTAGTAAGTACCTAGTATCTAGCAAAGAACATGTGACAAAGAATGTGTTCCTATTCTATGTTTTATCATCCATTCCATAACCCTAAAAAATATGTTCAGACGATAGCAAAGGTAAGTGTATAACTATAGTTTTGATTATTAAAAATTATACATTTATATTATTTAATAAAAACAAAGTTTAAATGAACTTGTACTGACATAAAAAAAATAAATTGAACGATTAAGGAAAGGTGCAGAAAATTTAAAAAAAATTACTAAAATATGTATGGCTCAACTAATGTTTGAAGGAGTGAACCATCCCAAAAAAGAAGCGGGGAAGGTAACTTACAAGATTAGTCGTCTTGCCCAAGATTTAGAAAAACGAAAGGCGAAAATTATAGATCAGCTGCAACCCACCAAAAAAAATATAACCCATTAAATGACTGATGCCAGTGCCTTTTATATAAATGTGATTCTATTTATTATAAGTTATAATTTATTACAGAATTTAATATTTTTTTTGTTATTTATGTATTTTATAACAGTTATGGTTACTTGTTAAATTTAATTCAATAAAAATTTATAATTTCAAGATATCTCTATGTATTTTAAATTCAAATTTAGATCTTTTATCCCAAAAAAATTATACCTCCATTTTATAGTTATTTCGGTAATTAATTTGGTCTATATTTGGTCGTTTATTTTTTATTATTAGTCTCTTAAGTCACTATTTCTCGCAACATGGACTGCTGGGAGCCCTGATCGGGCGCTACCGGATTCAATATGTGCATTTGTCCATGGTTTTTTCCGGATATGGCCCGATAGAAAATGTATAGGAAACTACCCATAGGCACACAATAACATTTACATTTTCCCTATTGAGACCGATAGAAAATAACTCAATGAAGGATATACCTATATCCCTATAGAGCAACCATAAAACACTTGACAAAATTTTATTAAAGCCTATAGGGTACTATGGGGAAAAAAGTAATTTCTACATTTATGTGTATCTTCCCCATTGAAACCAATAGCAAATAAATCAAGGATGGATATCCCTATAGAACAACCATAAATCCCAACTATGGGTCCTATACATACCGATACACCCTATAGAAACACCATACATTCCGATATAAATATCTATCGGTTTGAACAGGGTCTCTATGGGGTGTTTTAAGCAGGGTAGTTCTTGAATTTTATTAACAATTAAAAAAACAATAATTCACCATGATCCCTTTGATAAAATACACACACTAACGTAACTATATAAGCATTTAAGCGTTAAGTTTCTTAATCAATGATATAAGAAATAATCAATCGAAATCGAGTACTAAAAAAGTTTTTTAATTTTTTCCTTGCAACCTAAAACACAATTAACGTACGCGATGTAGCTGTGCAATTGAACAAAATTTGTCGAGTAAGACTTCTGCCTTCCTCTCTTTTGTATAAAACTACCTATTTATTTAAATATGATGTATAGTTCGTATGATTTAAATGTATTGTTGACAACTCTTAAATTCACGCAATGCTTTTGAAGCCCCCTAAATGGCGCGCGCGTTGCGAAAACCCGATACTTCTTTAGCGTATTGCTTACTTTAATGAGAGGTATCTTGGGTTAGGTCACCTAACTTAGGTGTGCGTCAAAATAACTCGCTTGTCGATTTCTCAGGTGTGTTGATACCTAAATTATTACAAAATTGTGAAATATCTTGGTTATTATTAACTTTAGGTATAGGGAATGGTTATACCAATCAAAAGGTAATTTAATAATAAATTTAATTCTGCAAAAACATACATACAGTTTCTTAAAAAATAAGAAAGTTATTAACGTTTGAAGTTTGCCAAATTCAATTCTGCAAAAACATACATAGCGTTCCATTAAAAATAAGAAAGTTATTAACGTTTGAAGTTTGCCAAATTCACCCTAATTTTTATTAAGTAATTGGTTAGAAATATGACAAAGTTTGACGCGGGATAGTTAAAACAATGTTTCAAGATTCCAAAAATCCAAACCGCATACCAATAGACCTAATAACAAAGAAGTTATAGGCTATTTTTCTTGAAGGCGCAAAAAAATTAATAACTCGAAAACTATTGTTTAGGTATAGAAAATGTTATACAAATTTTATTTGGAATTACATATAAAATTTAAAAATCAAAAAATATACAGGGTTTTGGAAAATAGACTTGGTCCGATCATATTTACTAATTTCATATCGATTATATATAATAGCAAAAAAAGTATGTACTGATTACGGAGCGCTGGGTCACCCTGTATCTTATGAAAAAGTAAAAAATAATTTAACGTTGCATTTAAGCTCATACAATGACATAAATTAAATTCAAATTATAAAGTCTTTAATAAAAATTTAATATATTTCATGATACAAATGTTTATTTTATAAATATACTTGATAATAAGGTAAGGTAAGGTAAGGTACTTATTGATAATTATAGAAAAATTAAACTTTGAGTCCGAATAACTTTTAAACCAATAGACAAAACGAAAAATTGTAGGATACCTTTTTTGTAGAGCGTTAAATTTTCTATAAAAATATGTATTACTCATTATTATAAATGCATTTGTAATATTAAAAGCTCAAATTTTCAGGGAATTTTTTTTATCAATTCGGAAGCGTTGTGAGCCCCTGGGAGCAAAGAAATTCAAAAACACCCCTTCTAAGAACCACCATACTAAAACCTTTTAAGAAGATTATAAAAACAGTTTAAAAAAAGTCTTTTTACAGTAATTTACAATTTAACACTTTTTCCTCAGTTTTTTACAACAAAAATTTTTTTCTTGATTCAGGAAAATGCCATGAAACTGTTGGCCGCCGGCGGCATCAGCGAAGAGCCCCACATGAAAGACGCCTTGAGCAGGGTGATTGTGGAAATGGTGAAAAGAGAGTGGCCTCAACAGTGGCCAGATCTACTCAACGAACTGTCGAACGCTTGCCAATGTGGAGAAATTCAAACAGAACTTGTGCTGTTGGTGTTTCTTAGGCTTGTTGAAGATGTCGCCCTACTTCAGGTAAGGTTTAAAATGTAAAAAGTCTAATTTAAAATGGCAAAAACAAATTTTAATTTGTCAAAACCCTGAAAAGTGTCGAAATTACTTACAATTTAATGTAAAACGCATTTTGGAATGTTTTATTCAGTTTTAGAACCACTTTTAACATTAGAAACTATTTAAAAACATTTAAAAAACGGTTTTGAAAAAGATATGGAACATTTTTACAATACTATTTGGTAAGATTTTTAGACAGCTAAATTAAATCCCTTTATTTTTACAAGTATTTTATGTTTAGAACATTTTGAACTATACTAAAACTATTTTCAGAACACCTTAAAAACAGTGATTTGTGTTAACAAATATCTTATTTAAAATATTTGTGTGACAATTAGGCCGTTTTTTTTAAACCTACACCCAACTACTGTAGTTGTAACTGTTGAGTGAGTAGAGATGCGACTTGAAAAAAAAAACGGTCCGTTTTTTTTGTTTTTTTTTCAGGTTTTTTTTCATTGTTTTTTTTTTCAAATGGTTTTTTTTCACATTTTAGGTTTTTTTTTTCAATATTAGTCCCATTTGCCTAATTTTTTGTTTCCAGTCTAGTTCATGGACTAAAATTAGTCACTAAATGACAATTAGTAAATGTAAATAGCCTCGCGCTATGCACGCGCCACCACCACCGAATTGATCAATAAGGGCCGGACTTGATTTTTCAAAAAGCTACCAATAGCACTTTTTTCATGATTTTCCAAATTCATGTAGAGTATGGATTTTTTTTTAACCAATAGCAAATTCTTGTAGAACATGTATTCATTGGTGGTTAAGTCAGAACATTCCGTGGACCAGAAAGCCAAAAAAAATTCGATTTTTTTATTACGGTATTCGTTAGGATTGAGCGTTGCACGTTTTTCATCTAAAAATCTCAAAACTAGAAACTTCAAGCTTCATATTGCTTTTTTTACGACCATTTTAACAAAGATCTCAAGAATCGCAAAACATTTTTTTATCCTTTAATTTTTTGTATTAGTATAGAAGTGTTACATTGCTATTGGTTTCTAATGTGGAAACTACCAAATAATAAGAAAACAGATTTTTTAGTCTCGGTCAAAATTTTCAACGTGTTAGCAATCTCTATGAGTGAGGTTGTAACACGTTTTTAAACCTACACCCAACTACTGTAGTTGTAACCGTTGAGTGAGGTTGTAACACAGGCCAATATTTATTTGTATCACCCATATCCTTTCTCTATAGTATCACATCACATACAATAAACTATACAGAATGTGATATCAAGGTTGAAATAGCAGGGTTGCCACTCATCTGGAAAACCTGGAAATGTCAGCAAATTTAAATTTTTAAGAAATGTCAGGGAATTGGCAAAAAAATCTACAGTCAGGGAATTCCTAAGTCGGTCAGGGAATTGGTTATTAATAAATAAAACTGGTCAACAAAATTTTCATTAAAAAAAATTATGTTAAGGAGTGCAATTTCAATTTAATTTATTCAAAATATGGCAGCGCTATATGTCAAAGTTATCACTATAACATTAGAAGTCTATATCACGACTTATCACTATAATCTTCTAAGACTATAACCAACTATTTTTATGTTTAGGGTGTAGTATTTAGCATAATTAATAAACGAATTAATTAATCAGTAAAATCATAATTAATAAATTAATTAATTAATCAGTAAAAGACTTTGAAAAATCATAGTTCCTGTTGATAAAAAACCGTTTTAAGCCAAATGTTTGATTTGCAAGCAGTCATATGCCACATAAAAAGTGCGGACCATTAAAAAAGGATTTTGGCAACGGAGAACACAAATTTGTCAAATTTTCTTAAAAAAAAAAGAACCAGATGGAAAATACTACTTTCTAAAAATGAATCAGTTAAAAATGACTAATTGTCATAGCGAAAAAGCAGCCACTAATAATTATAGTCAACAGCAATTTGTGTCCCGGATATTTAGCAGTCAATTCCTATGTAAAATTGTCTGCTGAATCCGAATATGTCGTCAAAAGTTATAAAAGTAGGACAGTTCTTAAGATTTATTCAATTTTCGATATAATATGGAATTGACTATATCTCAAAAACTGCTATGTCTTTTCGGATTCAGGAGACAATTTTACATGAGAATTGGCTGATAAATATCCTGGATACCAATTGCTGTGGACAGTTATTAGTGACTGCAGTGAATTAGTCAAAATTTACATATTTCAAAGTGAAAAACCATGCTTTTTCACTATGAAATATGTCATTTTTAACTATTCTTTTTTAGAGAGTATGCTTGAAAAAGGTACAGTTTTACATGATATTATTAATAATAATATTGCTTTAGAAAATAACCAGAATAAATCAATTTCTTCAATAAAAACTCCTGCAAAAAATGATAAAAGAAATAAAATCTTTTTTTTTTGTGCTATCAAATATTTACTGATAAGAACTCATCAACTTGATAAACAAGACCTGCCGCAGACAAAATTTCAGAGGCATTTTTAAAAATTTCATTATTTCTGTCATTTTCAGATTGAACAGAAAATTAATGTAACAAAAACCCAAGAAACAAAAACCAAAATTAAAATTTATCCCGAAAAAATTTGCTACAGAAAATTTTTTGTTTGTTTTTTTTTTAATAAGAAGTATTGATTTTTTGTTAAAATTTTTAATTTTATAAACTTCAATAAAAGTTTAGTTTTTTCATTAATCGTTATAATTCTCCACCAAGACAAAAATAAATTCAAGTATTACATAAGCACCAAAGGGGGGAGTCTTTGCTTGATTGCTTTGATTTTTTTTGGATATATTTTTTGTTTGTTTTTTTTTTTAATAAGAAGTATTGATTTTTTGTTAAAATTTTTAATTTTATAAACTTCAATAAAAGTTTAGTTTTTTAATTAATCGTTATAATTCTCCACCAAGACAAAAATAAATTCAAGTATTACATAAGCACCAAAGGGGGGAGTCTTTTCTTGATTGCTTTGATTTTTTTTGTATATTTTTAATAATAAGCTTTACTTACTTTTGCTGACAAAGGGAAGGGGGGGGTTAAAAACTACAAAATTAATGCTTAAGCAGGGCTCCCACACCTCCTAAAATTCATAAAATTCCTAAAATTTGGCTTAAATCTTAAAAACTCCTAAAATTCTCCTAAAATTACCATCAATCTCCTAAAACTCCTAAAAATTAAATATAAGTAGGCCAACTTGACTGCGTTTAATTAAGGTAGTTTTGCTAAAAAATTTCTTAAGGAATTTGACTTGTGATAAGATAAAGTATAGACAAGGTTACAAACATTATTTTTATTATTATTTCGTGTATTATTGTTATTTCTGTAATATTTTAGACTCTGGAGTCCAATCAACGCCGAAAAGACATCTACCACGCCTTAACAGCAAACATGGCGACTATTTTTGAGTTTTTCCTGCGTCTAATTGAGCTTCATGTCGGTCAATTTCGGCAATGCAGCGGTGACCCGCAAAACACCTCCAAAGCTGCGGCACACGGTCGCGTTGTGCAGGTGGTTTTGCTGACTTTGACCGGATTTGTGGAGTGGGTCTCTATGGTGCATGTGATGGCTCAAAACGGGCGACTTTTGCATATTTTATGCTTGTTGCTGAATGACGTAGCTTTTCAGTACCCAGCGGCGGAGTGTCTTTCACAGGTAAGGTTTCATTTTATAAAGTGTCAAATAACTTTTTATTACAGAGGTCATATTTTCTAAGAGTCGCTAGGATGCATTTTTTAGAGTATATTTAAAACGTTTTCTTTTAAATTCATCAAAATTAATACAATCACCGGCAAAAAAACCGGCCACCAGAAATTGTCAACAATTGTTGATTTATTTTCTCGCAAACAGTCCATCTAATTTTGATGATTTCATTATGGCTTCACTAACAAAACTATGTTTTTTTATTTAAGCCTAATATTATACAGGGTACAAAAGTAAGAACAATTTTTTTCTAAAATTTGTGACACCCTGTGGGGTGCATCAGTAATAACAGCGGATGTAAATTGAAATCATACAGTAGTCCTATCTTTTCTAAACATTTTGTTTTTTTATTCACGTTATTATCTCTGTTATTAACACTGTGTAAAGCCAACTCTTTGAATAAAGTTTTCGTATGATTTCCTCGCAAACTACTCATCTGATTTTGATGATTTTTTTTAACTGCAGGTTCACTCTTTAGTAGTTAGTTTTAATTTAAATTTTAATCAGGAAAGTTTAATAGTCAATAGAACTTGCAAAAATAAGACAAAAAGTTTATATGAACTGTTTTTGGGATACAGAGTGTTTATAAAAAAAGTTAGGACTGCTTTTTATAAATTTGGTATCATAATTAGATTAGCAATTAAAAATACATATTTTTTGTCCCTTGCATTTTTTTTCACCTAGCTTAATTTTCAAGAAAAAACTTAAATTGATTTATACAGGGGCAAGCAAACTAAGTAATTTTATTTTTTTATTGCAAATTAAACAAGATAGAAAAGAAATGCAGTAGACAAAAAGTTTTATAAATAATTATTTAATCTAAAAATAATATTAAACTTACAAAAAAGCAGTAGCATACACAAATTTTATTTTTAAATATCTAGTTGGGATGGCATTTTATTTTTGCGAGTTTTATCGACTACTAAATTTTCCCGATTAAAATATTAAATCTGAACCCTTGTACAGAGTGCAAAAATACGATTTTTTTCCGAAATTTGTGGGATAAATTAGCAAAAACAGCGGATGTCAATTGGAATTTTACTGTAGCTCTATCTTTTCCTAAAATGTGTTTTTTTATTAACGAAGATTTACTGTTTTAAAGCAAACGCACCGGATAAAGTGTTAAGTCAACATACGCTGAAACAAATGTCATTTATTTTGAAACATGACAGTAAAAATTGTCAAAGGGTGTCAAATAAAAAAATACCGTTATTTATGACGGATATTCCTCGGCATTTCTGGCATTAACTCAAGATGGTCGAAGTTAACGTTATGTGTTTAATACGAAAACTTTATCCAAAACAGTGTAATTATATATTTTATACCTACTAAAAAAACAAAATGTTTAGAAAATATAATAATAATAAAAATTAATTGATTAGAATGGCGAATAAGGATACTTCCGTGCTTGTTTATGTTTTTATTGCGACTAGTTTCGATCTATATTAGATCATCTTCAGGCAAACTACAAAAATATGTAAAATTATTATAAGGTTATGTTAACATGATAATGATAAAATTAATCGCTGTGTCTAGTCTCACGCTAGCGTGAACGCAATTTTATTCTTATTCTCACGCGGTGACGCCACTAAAGGTAACATAACCTAAGATTCTTTCAAGAATCTAATTTGTTCTGTGAATCTAATTTTCGCGGTTTTGGGGTTTTTTAAACGTTGGCAGGCGGTTTAGTCGATTTGTGAAATCTGCCCTGATACAAGTGTACGTAAAATGTATTGCCATGGACAAAAACAACAATAATGATGAGTTAAAACTAACTACCTATTGGAAAATCGTTCATTTTGCCCATTTTAGTTGTGTTTTTTGCTCAATGGGGCGGGGGGGGGCAATGGGGTGGGGTCGGTTGGGTTGTGTTGTTGAGTTTGGGTTGGTTTGGCTGCAGTAAAAGAGTCTCGATTTTATTATTAGTAAATTTTATTACATTTACATAATCAAATCAAATGACATAATCAAATAATAATCAAATCAAATGACACGACACCTAAAAAGTAAAATTAAATAAAATAATGCTGGCATAATTATGTCCACTACACATGGGCTTTTTCTATTTTCGCCCCCCCCCCCTCAGTAGATGTCTAAAACCGCCCCTGGGCAAAGTTGGCAGCCTTAGGTTTAACCAAAAACCAAAAGGCTATAATCTGTATTTATATATACGAAGTTAACGTGAGAATAAAAATTAAATTGCGTTCACGTTAGCGTGAGAATAAGAATAAAATTGCGATCACGCTAGCGTGAGACTAGACACAGCGAAAATTAATAGTTTGAAGTAATAATACAATGGTTGATAACAAATATTAAATACTTACATGTCAATAATTAAAATATTTGTAAAAAGGTTTAACAATTATAGTAAATATATGCATAAAGATAGTTTTAGATTCTGATTAAAATTATTTACAATATACAATGACTTGTTAATGTTGTTTGAAGGATGATGTATTCTGGGTTGCTGGTAGCTATAGGTGTTTAAATATAGGTTCAAATTGTAGTTCTATTTGTTCGTTTTATAAGTTATTTTTGTTTCTTTTTTTATGTTTGTATATTTCAAAGGCTTCTAATAGTTAGCTTTAGTCCTTTTCCTTCTTGGTGTATTAGTTTTATGTTTTTCCAGTCTTTAAAATTGTGCCCGCTTATTTCTAAATGTCTACCAAAGTTTGATGTTTTTTTGTCCTTTATGTGTTCTTTAATTCTGGTTCCGAGTGTTCTTCTTCCTATTTCTCCTATATATTCAGCATTACATTCTTCACATTTAATTTTATAAACACCGCTTTTATTGAGGTAGTGTGTGTTATCTTTTCCATTTCTTAGGTGGTTAATAATGTTTTCTTTTTGTGATGTGGCGCTATTAATTTCAAATGTTTTAAGGATTTTAGATATTTTGTTGTTTATGGTTCCTTGATATGTAAATTTTTTGTATGTATTGTATAAATAATCAAAAAACAAGAAAAAAGACATTTTAACTCGCACTTAATCGGCCAAACAGATAAAAACAAAAACAATGTCGTCATATGACATATCGTGAGATTGGGTCATCCTTGGGCATGAGTGGGACCAGCATACATTCAATATTAAATGAACATTTGGCCGTCAGAAAAAATTGTTACCGTTGGATCCCACATAATTTGACAATCGATCAAAAAAAGCTCGGGTCTAGTGGTCAATAGAAATGCTTAAAAAATACGATGGCGGAGCTTCAAAACATGTTCATGACGGTGACGAATCATGGATCTATGTGTATGAACCTGAAAGTAAACAGCAGTCGACTGTGTGGGTCTTTAGAAGCGGTTGATGCGTTCAAAATGCATGTTTTGGAGGTGCCTCAATCGGAGTGAAAAAAATGCTTCGAAAATTGGTTCAAGTGCATGCAAAAGTGTGTCGATCTTCATGGAGAATATTTTGAAAAACAATAATGCCATGTACGATGATTAATTGTTGTTTGTTTTCTCTATTCCCGAAATATAAAAGGCAACCCTCGTACCTATATTGTAAATAATTTTAATCAGAATCTAAAACTATCTTTATGCATATATTTACTATAATTGTTAAACCTTTTTACAAATATTTTAATTATTGACATGTAAGTATTTAATATTTGTTATCAACCATTGTATTATTACTTCAAACTATTAATTTTATCATTATCATGTTAACATAACCTTATAATAATTTTACATATTTTTGTAGTTTGCCTGAAGATGATCTAATATAGATCGAAACTAGTCGCAATAAAAACATAAACAAGCACGGAAGTATCCTTATTCACCATTCTAATCAATTAATAAATTAACCTTGCTAAAAATGGACTACAAAAAAAAACATGCATACAAAAAGTTCAGCTTACACTGTAGGACTATACATATACAGGGTGTTTCAGAATAAGATAAGAAGTTGAAATAAACCTATGACCTAAACCTCTTAATTTTTGAGTTACAATGTGTTAAAGTTTTAAGAAAAAAATCGTTATACAGGGTGTTATGTAATTAATGTTATATATTAAAATACTGAATACCTTTTGACATAAGGAGTAAAGGAAAAATTTTTAAAAAAATATTTTTCCAAAGATAAAGAAAAAATATGCATTAGAATTTTTTTAGATTTTTTGTGATACGCCACTGGTTTATCTCTGCACACTTGTGTTCTGTGAGGACATAGATACAAACCAACAAAGTAGCTGCGCGTTGCCAGATGTAAAAAATTGTTATTAAAAATTTTTCTTGCAAAAAATAAAGCGAAACTCAATAAATACAAAAGTTTTATGCCCTTAAAGCTCTAATACCCTTCTGTATTTATTTACTCATCCAGCTATTAGCTTAAGCAATGTTTAGAAAATTTAGTAGGTACCTATTTTAAAAAATCCATAACCACAAAATTAATTTTTTCATCGGTTTTTATCTTTGTTTACTCAGATGAAATTGGGACCAGTTCACAGGTTAAACTTTAAACATTTAATTTGTGTAAATAAATCCAAAAGCACTTCCCTTAGTTAAGATATTTACAATTTGAGCACATAACCTAAAATTTGAAAGAAATGCACTAGATTCTGTCATAAAAGTTGGCAGATTTTGTTTGAATTTACCTTCAGTACAAAAATGACATAACCAACAATTAATAAAAACGCCAAATTGACAATTTGCATTGTTAATTTTGTCATTTTTGTAATTAAGCTAAATTTAAACAATGTTCTTCTTCTTCTTCTTTGTTTGGTTTGGCCTTTCCCATCCAGGATTTAGCCAGCTTAAATGTGTATACTGCTATAACTGGGGAGGGCGAGTCTAGGAGTTCCTATAGCCGCTCCCTTTCTTTTCAATATTAATTATTTTTTCTTCTCGTTTTCATCTGGATTATTTATTTTATTCTTCAAACTTATATGTCCATTAATATCACTTCAGTCTTTATAGTTCATAAAACAATCTTTTATTTTAGCATTTCGGTTCGAGCTTAACAAAACTTATCGGTATATTTATAATTTAAAGTCATTCTTATTTCACTAATACACTAATGTCTCAAACATAAAACGAAATCACGATACACGCAGCCGAAGTCATACAAAAAAATAGAGGGCAAAAAAAATAGCAAAAAAAACCCACGATGCACTACATGGCGGTTTGCACATGACTATTCAATCTTTCAATATTTCGACCATCCTTTGTGGGAACTTATTGCATCTTCACAAATCTAATGTAGATTTTGGAGTTTTGGCACTGATCAGCTTAATTTTGTGCTGTGAGCCCCATATTGTCCTCCCAAGGACTCTTGTCACTTCAGCGGACAACACAGAACTCAATGTTTGTCAACTTTTTTGAAAGATTTTGGAAACACTGTTGTTACCAACCATAACATAATAAAGTTCCTAGTCGATCAGTGGCGTACTTTTTGGTAGGATAAAGGTTATTATAAATTATTTTTAGACTTTGGAATTTAGAAAAAAAAAGTTTCAGGTGCTTCTTTATGGACCCTAAGGAACAACCCATTTTAATATATAACATTAATTACATAACACCCTGTATATATATATATGCTTAAATTAAAATCAAAACTATTAATATCCTGCTTTTATTTCAAAAGGCTTTAATAAAATTTTAAAACAAGTTTGCATAAATTTGACAGAAGTATTTATACAAATGTTTTTATTAAATTTAGGTTGTGAACCGAAAGGGAAAAATGGACGAGCGTAAACCACTTTTGATTCTCTTCAACACGGAACCGATGCAATGTTTAGTAACAGCAGCAAAAACCATCGAAATTGTAGATAACGAGCAGAACTACCTATTCAAAAAAAAACTTATCCAAGTGTTTGGCGGTCTAGCCACGCAAGTGTGTACGCTATGGTCCAAGGACGGCCTATCTCGCCCTCAAAACTTCTCCATGTTCTTGGAGGGAATTCTCGCTTACAGCTCCCACCACAGCTTAAGTCTTGCGCATCTAGGCAACCCCATATGGAATTCTATGCTGAAAAACGAGCATGTCGCCAGAGATCCGGTATTTTTGAGCTACATACCGCAGTGGGTGCAGTGCACCGCACCAAAAATCGTCAAGTTTAATTATCCCAACAACCACGGCAGCTCGTCGGATTCGGCTCAAGCTTACGCCAAGATAGAATTTGACAGCGAGGAGGAGTTTGCGCTGTATTTCTACAGGTGTCGCTCCGATTTTCTTGACTCTTTTCGGTAAGAAAGTTTGCTTGTCCCCAGACTTTTATGTTTTGTGTCGTAAAAATTAAATTTTTGTTAGACCATTTGGGAACATCTTTTCAATATTTTAAATGTTTTTATAACATTTTTTAGTTTCAAGATACTTAAGTTTTTTTGAAAGTTATTACATTATTTAAAACAGTTTTTAAGACATTTTTAAAAAGTAATTACTTTGTTAACAAAAGATATTGATTATTTATTAGTTTTAGTACATTTTTTATTAGTAGTACTACAGTTTTAAAATATAACAATTTATTTAATTTACCAATTTTGAGAGTTTTAAACATTTGTTAAACAATTAAACAGGACAGCTTAAAACATTTTTACAAGTATTTTATAGAAAACAATTTTAGAACTTTAGGCAGTTTAAAACATTTTTAAACAATTTTTAAGTGTTTTTTACATTTGGTAAAAAAGGGAATAATGAAGCTTTACTACATGTTTACAAAAATTCTATTTAATATTTTCTAAGATTAAGATTTTTTAATTGTTTACGCTTTTAGAATATTTTTTTAAATTTTTCAACATTTCAAACATTTAAAAAAAATTGTAGGCAAGCCACAGTGGTAGCTCCTTTGGTAACTTTCAACTACGTTGAACAATGGTTAATAAAATGCTTGCAAGTGCCGAATACCACCACAGGGGGCATAAACGACCCCGTCCATCAAGAATGGGAGGCTTTATCCACCCTCTTGGAGAGTATTTTAAGCAGAGTTCTACAGGCACAAGAAAGACCCTCAATAGCTTCAGGTTTACAATTGTTACAACTATGTTTGAACTATCAACCAGCAGACCCGTTGATTTTGAGCACATTATTGACTTGTATATCAGCGTTGTTCGTGTTTTTGAGTATGAGCACCGGACAGATGGCACCACAAGGTAAGAGATACTTAGAGAATATAACACGCGGATTAGGTTTAGAATTATTTAGGATATCATTATCATTTTTAATTTTTTTTTTAATTATCTTAAATTACTTATGTAGACAGATGACCTACAGACCCCCAGGAATCCCAAAAAATTGCAAAAATATTAAATGTTTCATCTAATAAAAAAATGCAATATAGGATTTGTACTTTAACAATACGCATGCGTTTGGCAACATGATGTGCAACTAGGGTTTTAAGTGTCAAAAATAACGAAATATGTGGATAACAACGTTTTTCCGTTTTTTAGGCCTTGGAAAAATTTGCTTTTTTGAAAAAAATATACAAAGCAATCAACAAAAACATTAAATTGAATTGATTTAACGAAATAATGAATGATTAAATTTTATTTTAAGTTAAATTACTACTTAATAATTTTATAAATAGTTATGTTAATACAGCACAGAATTTGTTTTTTTGGAGCCCGGTAAAATATTCTTACTGAATTATAATAATAGGAATAATTATTATAATCATGTATAATATGATTATAAGTAGGAAATTCACTTTTTTATTGATATCAGTGTACAGATATATCTAATCCGTAAAAATTTCATAGTGCCAAAAAGTGACTTTTTATTCGAGTTGCACACATTATTTTTTCTTTTCTGCCATAATAATTTCATAAATATTTAATAACAATGTGAAGAAAAAATTTTGACATTTACAATTATTTTATTTGTACATATGTACAATGTACATATGTCAAAATTTTTTTAAATTTAATTACGCTCTCAAGAAACAAATTGTTATGTTGGTATTGTTGGTATTAATAACAAAAATTAAATTAATTGTTTTCTTGAATAAAAATTATCTTATTTAGGTAAAATTATGTGCTGATTTAATTGGAGTGCAAAAAATACTTTTTTCTACTCCCACCTTTAAAACGCCCATTATCTTACATGCTTCCATGACTAAGTGACCTTTTAAATACACATTCACAAGATATTGGCTTTATGGCGTTTTAGTCATAGGCTAAATTTAGCAACAGGTTTTTAGTCATGGGCTGAAGTTAGTTTTAAGTTAGTTGACCGTTCTCAAATATCATACAATCGTTAAAATAATATTAAATGTAAAAAATATTTTATTATCTCAACACAAAAATACAAAAGTATTAAATAGTTTCTCAACCCCAAAATTTGAAAAGTTTATATGAACATTGTACTGACCTTTTAATTTCGCCGGCAAACTACATTAACTTAATTTCAGGTGAAGACTCCACTGTGGAGTGCCAGTAAAACATTTTCTTTACTTTCTTACTGTAAAAAACTCTTTTTAGATCCGATCCATTTTCAAGGGATACATTTTGATTTACACATAAAAATTGGACATTTGACATAATACACATTTTCAAGTTGGTAATTCTATTGTTTCATAGATGTCGCTCTATACAAATTTTTAATTTAACTCATTTTTAGATAATAATAGGTATTTGTTGTAGAAAAAGTATAGTATGCAACTCGTTTATAAATTTTTCTAGGCACTCATTTAATTAAGCACTCCCTCGCAAGCTCGCTCGTGCCTAAATTAAATTCGTGTCTAATAAGGCGTTTAACGAACTTGATACATGATATACTATTTTTAAGCGTAAAATTCCATTTTATTTTCTCAAGAATGGTTAAAGTTTTTTAAAAAGTTTTTGGTGTTTTAGAAAAATTAATAATATGTTTTATCCTCTGTACATTTAGCTTATGTTCTGTAACAAATTGCTCCTCCAATATGAGATCGTGTTTCTATAAGGTTATATTAACCAAAGCTTAACACACTACTTAAATAACTGTATAGATATAGAGTTATATCCAAGTCGTATGTGAAGCGTGGGTCGCATAAAATCTTGTAAAAACATGAACTTAAACCCTTGTTATGTTGGGGGAGAGATATGCTAAATAAACCACAACATAACCAAAGAAATACCTAACCACATAGGTATTATGTTCCGTGTATTAGGGTGGAGTGAATTTTTTTTATTTATTAACTGATTTTTCCTATATTTTTAATTGTGGACTAAAGGCGTAAAATGAATAAATATCAAAAAAATATTCCAATATTTTAATAACTTAAGGTGGCGCATTAATCTCGAAGTTTTGAAAATTCTAAAAAAATATGACTTCAATCAAAGTAATAAAAATAGCATTATTAATAAATAAAAAGTTTATTTTAGTAAAATTAACTTGAAACGTAAACATATTTAATAGTAAATCATAAGCTTTAAGTAATTTCAGGAGAGTTTATTGGTTGAAATTAGATCGTCTTTTTCGCGAAAATACTGACATTTCGTATCAAAATTTGGTAATTCTTTTCTGGCTTTAATTCTTGTTCTAATGAAACCATCTCTTGCTTCCGATCCACAACCGGGACTGAACATTCAGTATACTGGTTATAACCAGTTTTACACAGCGTTCCACTGCTTAGGTGTGACACGGAAGTTTTTGGAAGTATAGGAAATGGTCACCCGAAGAAATCATATCGGTAATTTCTGTCATAGGTGGTTCAGTTACATTTTCTGTCGCCCAGTGAATTAACTCGTAAAAATGTAATGCTTCAGTGTTTAGTTGTGGAAGCTTTAATTCCCGTAATCTCGAACATTTTGATTTCTCGCCTTTAATATTTCCCGCAATGCTAGTTCTCTGATCGATAGATATCTTGTAGGTAACATAGCAAGTAATAGGTTTTCGGGATGTATATTTCGCTGCATATTCTTTATAACTATAGTTATAAGGCCTTCAAGTTTTTCTGGAGGTGTGATGCTCTTTTAGTCATATTAAATATGTGAATAGGACCATGTTTGCACGTAGGCTTGGTTTTGATGTAAAACCACGTTGGGACATACACTTTCATGATAAAAGTAGCCAATTCTTTTAGGTTTGCCGATGGATTTGCTGTCCCCACATATAAACGAATAATCCTATTAGCACACGTCAGCCAAAGGGAATGTGCTAGCTTTCCTGGATCTTTGTTGGCTATAGCTAACAAAGTTCCTTATAAGGAAGTGGGAATTGTACCTTAAGATATCGCTGAGCAAATTTGGTACACATTTTTTTTATCCGTGCTCAGCAAACTAGCATAAATTTTGGGCAATTTTACGTCGATTACTTCAAAATCCACTACTTCATAGTTCAGGCACTTCTCCAGTTCTTTACCAACACTTCTCCAGTTCTTTACAACACCTATAAAACTTTTTGGCCCTGTTGTTGTACCATCGAGGTATGTGAAGTAAATACACAAACCACTGTAGAGGGCGACCAAGTTATTTTTTCAGTAAAACGATTAGAAACGATGTCCTCTATTTACCGCGGTACCATCACATCCTATTGCAACAAAAATATAAAAGCACATTTGCACGAATTTTTTGAATCGCATTAACAAGTGAGTCAAGCCACGTCAAGTGGGACCAGAAAATTTCACGAAATCACCGATTTTAAAAATAATCACATTATTGTGTAGTAGGCATGACGCTTATATCACAGTAAAAAAAGTGTTTTGAAATTTGCTTTTTAGTAATGTTATTAAAGTAGTGATGCAACGGTTTCGGGTTTTACGGTTACGGTTACGGTTACGGTTAGCTATACGGTTACGAATAAATTCACGGTTATTCAAAAAAAAATTACAGAATTACGAAAAATAAAGTTTTGAAATTAATACACACGTTCAGTAAAGGTTAAATAATAATTTATGTAAAACAAAAACAGAATTTCTAATAAAACTGTAAAACAATAGGAAATGAGTTACATTTTAAACCTAAAAACAGTAAAGTAAAACCTAAGTAGGTACCTGAATAAAATATTTAAAAATATAAAAAAATTAAATGTTAATATTCAAAATTTACGAGTCAAATTTTTATTTAAAAAACATAACATCTGCAAATTCTGCGGAATCAGCCTGTTCCTATTTGGTGTTTGCACAAGACCTGCAGTCGAAAACAACCTCTCCGAATTCACTGACAATGGTTTGTATAATACCTTAGTGCCAACACTCTTAAACGCCGAAACGTGTAACACGTTTTCCAGAATGTAAACGGATTTGACTTAGGTGGTATATTTGGTAACGTTAATTACTCTTCAATTTTTTTTTACATGCATTCACAAAGTAGCATGAAAAACCGTAAATACGGTTACGGTTAACGACATACGGTTACGGTTAACCGTATAATATCGAAAACCGTGAATTAACCGTAACCGTAACCGTAACCGTTGCAACACTATATTAAAGTTAATAATTTTGTCAAACTTTAGAGCATGGTAAAATTGAAAAAATAGAATCTCTGGGAACACTCTGTATAATTGAATTAAATTTTACACACTATTGTAGCAATGTTTAGACTATTAAATAATCATTTAATTAAGGTAAATTTGTTTAAATAAAAGAATTTTGCATACATTTATTATAAACAATTGAAATTTTGTATGTGTTCTTCACGCTGAAAAAAAATTAATCTTGTGTCATAATATGTGGAAAACGTTCCCGTTTAATAAAATGTACTCAAAAATTTGTCCTTCATAGGTCATTCCGGAGATATTAATTTTTTTCTCTCGCTGTGCGCTTGAGCAGTACGCAGCGCGCTTTGCTGCTAGCTCGTTAGCACAGCTTTCCGTTAGAACGTTAGAACCGACCAGCTAGCAGCGAAGCGCGCCGCGTACTGATCGAACGCACAGCTGGACAAAAAATTTAATATCTCCGGAATGAGATATTAAAGACAAATTTTTGAGTACATTTTATTAAACGGGAATGTTTGCCGCATATTATGACACAAGATTAATTTTTTTTCAGCCTGAAAAACACAAAAAATTTCAATTATTTATAATAAATGTATGCAAAATTCTTGTATTTAAACAAATTTACCTTAATTAAATGACAATTCTATAGTCTAAACATTGCTGCAATAGTGTGTAAAATTTAATTCAATTATAGAGAGTGGTCCAAGAGATTCTATTTTTTAAATTTTACCCTGCTCTTAAGTTTGACAAATTTATGAACTTAAATAACATTATCAAAAAACTGAATTTCAAAACAATTTTTTTTACTGTGACATATGGGTCATGCCTACTACTACTGTGACTATTTTCAAAATCTGGTCCCACTTGACGTGGCTTGACTCAAGTAGCAATATCAAATAGTTTTTTGGACTCGTCCCAGAATAACTTCTTTTTTACATCATTGCGAAGTTTTTTTACGCCCTTGTACTTGTTGTAATATAAAATCAACCTCGCCACAACTTGTTGATGGCTAACACTATGAATCGAAGTTTTATTTATTCCATACTTTCTCGATGACACAGGAAATAATTTCACACATTATATGTCGGCAACATGTTTTCAGAAATTTTTTGTGGTTCACCTAATACAGGACATCGCCAATCTTCACGAGTGTTAGGCATTTTGCAACCGCTCGATTATTAAGTCGGTATACAAAAATTATTTATTGATGATAGCGACGCGGTGAGCGCCTCTATCGGATGGGAGTATAACTAATACTAAACTATAGACATGCCAAAAAGAACAATGTTGGTTTTAAACTATTGACATAATAATTATCAGTATTTTAATAAAAATCCGCGCCTAAAACAGAATTTGTTTTTTTCTTGCTGCATGCGCCACCTGAAGATAAAGTCCTAGAGTCAAATTTTTTTTCATAGTTAATGTACTCATATGTGGTCAACAATAAATAATATGGGAAAGAAGAAATACGAAAAAAAATTTTTTTTCGACCTTTTCACTCCACTTTACTGTGTATTTCATTTTAGTACATTTTGCTTTTGCGTCAGTTGAAAAAACCGTAATTATGTGGGGCCCTTAAACCATTGTTAGAGTTCAAACGCTGTAACATAAGGAGAGTTTAATACTGCAAGGCTGCTCTTTAGTTATTCGAAGATAAAAATAATATTCCTTGAATATTTTGCATGTAACAACGCGTTAAACATTCTTAGTTTGGGCTGCCGTCCAGTGCGCTGGCCTAGTATTTTCTTTCTTCTCTAAAATTATGATTATGTTCGTTATAAATTTATGAAAGACTTCTCTTTAATTATTTGAAGTCATAAATAATTTTCCCTGAATATTTTGAATGTAACAACGCGTTAAACATTCATCGTTTGTGCTGGCTTCTAGCGCGGTGATCTGTTCTTTCCTTTATTTTCGCGGAGCGCGTCAGTGAAGTGGCGTTACATATTTTTAGTTATAATGTAAAAATCAGTTTAATAAAACTACTCAGTTAAAACTCTTTAATGTTTTTACCTGGTTTGGATAAACATTTTATAGTTTAAAATTTCATTACTTTTTTATTAAAGAATAAATGAGGAGCGTTTATTCAAAAAGGGACATGTGCACAAAAAAAACAAAAATTTTCAATCTTTCCTATCATTTCTATCGTTCAAATCGTTTTAAAAAATGGCATGTCCCTGTGAGATCCCCATATAAAAGTGTTATGTTCGAACAAAATAAGACATGTCCACCCCACATGAAAATTAAATTTGTTTTAATCAAAATCAGACAAGTCTACTAGTATTACTTTTGGGTAAATACCGATTTTATTCAAAAAAGACAAGTCCGCCTTGTGCTATTTTTTTGTTATTTCTGTACCGATACCTGGTTATTTCAAATCGACCTTACTAAAATGCACGCTGCATGAGTGGGGGAATCTCTTAATCGACGTTCGCCGCGTATTGTCGTTTGTTTATCGTACTCGTAAGTTAATCATAGAGGTTAAAGCGGTTCTCCACGATATCAGTAAATTGTGTTTCGTTTTGTTTTTTTTTTAACGTGTGGTGTTTGTTTGCCGGCTTTTTTGAAAGGTATTTTGTGAGAGTTTTGAAATGTTTCTGCAGTTAGATAGTAGTTAATATGGATGTCAAAGTGGAGAATATTAATGTTGGCAGTAGGAAAAAGCAGCCTAAAATCTCAAAAGTATATATTTTGAAACGACAGAGGTAATTTTTTTATTCATACATTTTCGAGGATGTAACCTCGTTTTTTCTATTGTTATAGGTATTCTGATCAAAATCCAAAGTTCAGAGGTTTTGTGTAATCATAACACCAATTCATTGAAATGTGCCTTAGTAAAAAAATCTGATATTTTGCAAGCAAGGCAAAAGTTTTTCGAGACACCAAACAAGATATTACAAGATCAGAAATATGTCATCTTTTGTCTGTTCGTCAGCCGAAAAGAAAGGGATGGTGTAAATGAATAGAAACGGAAGGCCAAAAATATGGTTGCTTCTTATTTTTTCCGAGTTTGTCGTGGACAAAAATTGTCGACTTTGCCAGTTTATAGGCAGTTTTTTGCTTCAGCCTTCAGTGTTTTAAAAACCAGAATCCAGACCATATTGAAAACCCTGCGAGATGGAAACGTTCTTAAGGAATATCGTGGTGGTGATCGTTATGCTAACAAAATTTTGGACAAGAACCAAAGAATTCGTGATTTTTTGAACAGTTTGCCAGCTAGTGAAAGCCTTTATAACCGCAGTAAGTCCCGTCGTGTGCATCTCTCCTGTCAACTAAACTTGGAAAAGCTATGGAAAATGTTTAACGATAACCATGCCAATTTCCGTGCAACGAAATCAATGTTCAAAAGAGTTTTCTATTTCGAATTCAACATTGGGTTTTCGTCCACAAACAAACTTAAAAAAGAAAGAAGAAAGAACCTGAAAACAAAGCAAAGTTGATGACAGATCTGAGAATCCATAAACTGCTGAATGAAACTCCCGATAAGAGTGTAACATTTTGCTTTGACTAACAACAAATTCATCCCTTCCAAAGACCCCAATCCAAGATGCGTTCTACTTAAGGCAAATCAGTTTTTATGCCTATAGTTGCGTTGATGTAAAATCAAGCAGCTCGCGGGTCAGTTGAAATTGGTTCAGCTTTGCTTAACCATCTGAGGTCCATGAACCTGGAGGAAGTCGTTAGATTGTTTTGTGATGGTTGCGGCGGGCAAAACAAAAATGCACATGTTGTTCATATTCTGTCATATTGGCTTCAGAATGAGTCTCCTAACAAAGTCAAGGAGTTGGTTTTGCATTTTCCCGTCAGAGGCCATTCGTACCTGCCGGCGGACCGAGTGTTTGGTCGCGTGGAAAAAAGTTGTCGTTATTGCTAATCCCGAAGAATAAAATACAGTATATTCCCAGGTGGGTGAGGTAAAGAAATTAGAAGTTAACTGGCGTTTGTATGATGTAAAGAAACTTTTGGAAACATATAATAAAGTGCCTGTGATAAAAGAATTTAAAAATATTACAATTAAGAAGTTTCCATTCAAAAATATCCAGTTTAAAGTAAAATATAAGGAATCCGAATTTTTTAGATACGAAGACATTTCAAATTCGTATGGGAACTTACTGAGAAAAGGACAGACAGGAAGAAATATAAGACTGGAAGAACAAAATTTGGATTTCAAATGAAAAAAATCAAAATGTAAGGACCCTTTTTCAAAAACAATTTGATAATAAAGAACTGAAGTGGCAAACTTACCTGAGTTAGATTTTTTTTTAATTCTTTAAGAAAGTACAACTGAAGAGGCTGCAGCTGAAGAAGCTGAAATAGAAACAGAAGAGTGCGACTGTTTGGAAGCTGATCATGAACTTCATATTTGAAAAAATAGAATGTTACTTATTTGTCTTACTTTCATTTAAATAAAAGTTTACAAAGAAAAACATTGACTCTAACATTTATTTTTACTTTATAAAAATATGAAAACCAAAATTCGTACGTCGAAGTTCAAACAAAATGGGAAATAAACATTTAGTTCAGTCAAAAAGATACATGTCCAAAATTATTTTAGAATTTTCTTTTAAAAAAAATAATATTCAAAAATTTTTTTTGGCAATATATTTTAAGGCGGACAACGAATTATAATTTATCGCATTTACATTTTAGCTCTAGCGGTCTCAATCTGAAATGTTTTTTTCGTTTTTCTCAAAATCATTTTAAGTGGACATGTTCCTTTTTGAATAAACGCTCCTAAAATAAAACCCATTAAAGCTAACATTTAAGTACATTTCTATACATAAAAGACCAAATATATTTTATTTTGTATATGTATTTAGTATTTGTAAAAAAAAATTCCATAAAAGGGGAGTTTCAAATCTAAAAAATATTAGAAATAGGTGCTTTCACCGACTGAGATTTTAAGTTGTGCTCCCGGGCCATTCCACGCTTAACGGATAGGACAGTTGCCGTGTTCTTATTTACAAAATAATATTGTTTTATTATATTACCAATGTCAAATTTTTATAAATAGTTCTAAACTAAAGCTGTTTAACGAGGTTTTTATTTGGCAAAATTAGGTATCGTGATTGACTGTTTAATTTCTTAAAAATTAATAATTTAAAGCGTAACGGGCGGGACTATTACAAAGTCCCGTCCGTTACGCTTTAAATTATTAGTTTTTAAGGAATTAAACAGTCAACCACCATACCTAATTTTGTCAAATAAAAACCTTGTTAAACAGCTTTAGTTTAGAACTATTTATAAAAATTTAACATTGGTAATAGATATACTAGAACAATATTATTTTGTAAATAAAAACACGGCAACTGTCCTATCCGTTACGCGTGGAATGGCTCCTATAGGGACCTATATGTTTGACATGATGTTACTACAATGTATTCCCACTCATAAATTCTTTAAAGACCAACAAACATATGAAAGTATTATATTTTTTACAGTTAACTCAGTGGCCGCTTCCGGGGCCGTCCTTCTCCCTCAAGTCCTGGAGAAGATATTCTCGACCCTAATATTTTCTCCGGAAAACAAAGATTCTCGTTCGCGCGCGGTGAAAAACGTTCGACGTCACGCGGCTTCTTTAATGGTAAAAATAGGAAACAAATACCCGTTATTGCTGTTACCCGTTTTCGATCAAATCCGAGCTACTGTAGATAGTTTATCTCAAGCGCAAGGACCGGGTGGTTTGACAACATTGGAGAAGGTAACACTTAAGGAGGCGCTATTGTTGATATCCAATCATTTTTGTGATTACGATAGACAGAGCAATTTTGTCGGGGAAGTTCTGCGTGAGGCTAGCACTCTGTTTATGAGTATTGTTAACCAGGGAGCATTCAAAGGTGCTAGGGAGTTTATAGCTTTTGTGGGGTTAACCAAAGATGCACAGGATGACTCCTGCGGTCAAAACCGTAGCAATATTGTTTTCTGTGTAAATTTGATTTTGGGTGCTATAAAAAGGTGCTCGTGGCCCGACGATCCAGAACGCGCCACCAGAGGGGGTTTCGTGGTATCGCTAACCGAATCGGGGAATCCCGTTTTTAGAAACCCCGCAGCCCCTCACGTAGTGCCACTACTGCCGCATTTATTATCCCTTATCAAAATATTCAACGAAACTTTTACGCCCGACGCCCAAAGTACTATTCACGACAGCTACAAGGGTTGCCTATCGATGCCGGAAGCCGAAAAGTCAAATCTATTGGGTTTGATTGGCCATGCTTCTGCCGACACCAACGATTCTCAATCAAGTTTGAACCCTGTGGAGCGTATGCAAAGGTTTTTGACTTCACTACACGAAAGCTGCTACCATATGATGGGTTCGCTAGGTCCTTCTCTAGGAAGGGATCTGTACGCCATTCCTGATATCGGTTTAGCTATCGTTAACAGCATTTTATCGCATTTAGATGTAAGTATTTACTAATTTTCTTTCTGATCATACTTTTTTATAGTTTAGATTTTTTTGCTTAAAGTTTTTTATAATATTAAAGGCATTAACCTCTTGTGACAATACAATTTTAGTTCATTTTAAGAAGTGCAGTTTTTAGAATGCTTTAGGACAATTTTAGAACATTTAGACAATTTTATGAAACTTTCAGATTTAGGACATTATAGAGTTTTTAGAATATTTTTAGGCCATTTTATGAAATTTATACAGATTTATGACACTGATAGTTTTAGGACATTTTAACTTAAAACTTTTTAGACAATTTCATAATGTTTTAGATAGTTGTAAGATGACAATTTTAAATGGTTTAAAGACATTTGCATTTGTACTAAATATTTTTTAAACAGCAACTTAAAAAATTATAAAATCAACTAAATAAAATAATGTTAAAGAAATAGGGAAATGCATTTTGATTATAATGTTAATGTATATTTTCTTGCAGTATATCCCAGACTATAGACTTAGGCCAATAATAAGGGTATTTTTGAAAGCCTTCGTTTATTCTTGTCCAGCACCTTACTACGAAGTAGATCTTCTACCAATATTAACACACATTACACCCATAAGTAAGTAAAAAACACAGTTGCCCAAAGTATCTCTACTTTTTATTTATTAAAAAAAAACTGAAATGTTATCTATCTAAAAAAATGTTTAGTGCTTTCAAAACTGCATTTAAAATGGCAACTGGTGATCGAATTTCGCAACAGGGAAGCACAAGAAGACAACACAGATACACAGGAAGTTTTAGAGGACATTCTTACTAGAGCTCTGACTAGGGAGTACTTGGACTTTCTCAAGGTGGCGCTTGTTGGAGGTAGCTTAACTCCCGAATCGAATTCGGAGACTATGGAGACCGAGGAATTGAGCATGGACTCCCCCACCCCGCCACCGACGAGGGCCAATATGGCTGCCGAGGTCATATCGGATCTAGGTAAGAAAATAAATAGTTTTAAAATTAGTCATGTCATTATTTAATTTTTTAAGGGCTTAAGTGGTAGCATTCGCATATGTTAATATTTTTTACTCTTATTGATTTTTTATCATGATTCCTTAATATTCACAATTTAAGTTCTGGTTTAAATTGTGTTTAAGGATCAGAATATTTTAAAATGTTTTAATTAACAATGTAATTTTCTTTTTTACCTCTTCAATTTTTTTTTCTGTTTAAAGTGGGCCAATCAGAGAGCTTAATTTGTCAATTTTTGACCAATCAATTAATTATTGCGAATATTGGACTAGTAAAAATTGCAGCAAATATTGCACTACAAGGTGAAAATTTTTCAATTTCAATTCCTTTTGGTCTAAATTTTTTGAATTTTTAGTTCAGTAAAATTTTGTTCTAAATATACCACTTGTATAAAAAATATATGTATATAAATCAAGTTCAAGTAAAAAAGGTTTTATCCAATCATTGTAATGTAAAACCATATTTAAGAAAGTTGAATGCATATTTAAGAATATAAAACCAGTCAAAACATACTATTTATAAATTTTAAAAATATTTAAGACTCATAATTTTCAAAATTCCTTTATCAAAAGATTGATTTTAAATTTATGTAGAGCGAGGCGAAAGTGGCGGATTTCAAATAAATTGTTTTTTCATCCTTTAGGAAGAAAAAGTAATGAGGTAGCGGGATAAACAGTTATTTATGTATGAAGGCAGTAAAGTCGTATTTTTTATCACGAATGTGGAAATAACCATGTGAGTGATAAAAAATGACTTTAATGCCGAGGTGCATATTAAATTTTATCCGAAATTATACTAATAATATATATACATAATATATATATATATACAGGGTGTCCGGGAAAATGTGGGAAATATCTCGGATTCAGATAAAATATGAAAAAATAAGATGACATGTTTCTATAACAAAATTTCCTACTTGCCCTACTTACGGAGACATGGGCCCCGAAAGGACACCCCTGCAAATTGGTTTTCCTTGAATAACTTTTAAAGTACTGAATATAATTTAATAAAAATTTAATATGATGGACCCTGGTGAGGATCTTTTAAAATGGTGTACTTGAATCATTTTTTGCTTTTTTGTTTACCAGGGGCGGACTAAGTATTACACCTTAATGCTTAAATTTTGAACACCCCGTATGGTAATGACTTAAAAAAACTAAATTTGCGTAGCATGAACCTAAAATAAAGGTACTCCTGTTTATTGTCAATAAAATGAACCGTTTTCGAGAAAAAAAAAAAACGAATTCATGTTTTATTTTTAATAAAAAGGATCATAAAAAATAATATAACGTATTGTTGCAAACCCTAAATTGAAGGACGATAATTCGAAACAATGAATTAAAAACTTTATAAGAGGGTTCAACATGGGCTCCGTGAACTCTGATACATTCGCGGGCACGACGAATTGAGGACTGCTGTACCCGCCACAATAACCCAGCATTGTTTCTTATCATATCACAATGAAACGTGATTATCTGTAGAAGTTTTTTAGGTGTCCCCACAGGAAAAAATCCATCAGCGTAAGGTCGGGAGATCGAGGAAGCCAGTCAATAGTCAATAGGTTCTTATCTACCTAACCAACGGTTTGGATAAACGTTATTTAAGTGCTTCCGCAAAGCAACGCTGAAATGAGGTGATGCCCGATCGTGCAAGAAGTACATGTTTAGGCGGGTTTCAAGTGGTAAGGACTCTATTAAATCCCGAAAAGCGTTCTGGAGAAACTCAAATTAAGTTGTCCATTCAATCGTGCCGGAAATACAATTGGTCCAATCAAAATATTGCCAATGATTTCTGCCCACATATTAATTGGTTGGAACTGATGTTGATAATGCGAAACAATAGTGGCATGAGGATTTTCATCAGCCCATACATGTGTGTTGTGTAAATCCGTGATACCTTTTTTGGTAAATCCTGCTTCATCCGTGAAAAGAATAGTGCCAGTTTGCAAACTGCATTCTACGAGGAAAATCTTCAGAAATAAGTTGATGCACTTTTTGCGTATGATCTGGATATAACAGCTGTTCTTAAAGTCCATCATATTAAATTTTTATTTTTTTATTAAATTAAATATACAGTGTGTCCGTAAAGTCCCGGAACATGTGATTATTTTTAAAACGGTAATTTTTTTAAAAAATCGCTGAAACCCGTCAACTTTGTTATTTTTCTAGCAATGTTTTAGCCTATATAGTTGTTCCAAAATATGCCGCGTGGCGGCGCCCCAATCGAAGTAAGGTTTTTTTAAATTACAACCCTTTATTTTTGTTGCATTTTTGGATAGCTACCGTTGTCCTGAGTACATTGATATGCTACATGTGGAGGGTTAAATAAGAAAATTTTTGAGAAAAGTAGGTTTTTTCCGCCGATTGAGATTTTGGTTTTGACGAACTTATTCGCTGTTACGGGGCACCACCACACTATGCATTTCTAGTAAGGGATTATTTAAATCAGGTCTTTCCCAATCGCTGAATAGGTCGAAGGGGTCCAATTGAGTGGCCAGCGCGATCGCCCGGTTTGAACCCTTTAGACTTATTTTTATGGGGACATCTTAAAAACCGCGTCTATGTAAACAGGCCTTAAAATTTGGACGACCGAAGACATCGCATTCAAGCCGAGATCCAGATGATCACTCCAGCGGTACTGGCAAACGTACAACGCTCGTTTGTGGACAGGCTGGCCCACTGCCAAATAGATTACGGTGGACACTTTGAGCAACTGCTCTGATTGGCATTCCAAAAAACATTAAGCAACGCATTATTGTGTTTAAGTTTGACAAAATACCAAAATCTCATTCGGCGGCAAAAACCTGCTTTTCTCAAAAATTTTCTTATGTAACCCTCCAGATGTGGCACATCAATGTAATCAGGACAACGGTAGCTATCCGAAAATGCAACAAAAATAAAGGGTTGCAATTAAAAAAAAACTGACTATAATTGTGGCGCCGCCACGCGGCAGAATTTGGAACAACTACATATGCCAAAATATTGCTAGAAAAATAACAAAGTTGACGTGTTTCAGCGTTTTTAAAAAAAAATTACAGTTTTTAAAATAATCCCATGTTCCGGAACTAATAATAAATATTCAGTACTTTAAAAATTATTCAAGGGAAACCAATTTGCAGCGGCGTCCTTTCGGGGCCCATCTCTCCGTAAGGAGAGCCAGTAGGAAAAAATGTTATAGGAACGTGTCATCTTATTTTTTCATGTTCTATCTGAATCCGAGATATTTTCCACATTTTCCCGGACACCCTGTATAATATTGATGATTAAATCAAATGTCATTTGAATGTAGGAAGTGTCTACGTATACTGTTTGTTGCGACGGTTATTATATATTTCCTGCCGCGGCGATTTTTTAATCTAATTAATAAAATTAACTTATTATTTTTATTAAACAACATTTTATGAAAGGGTCCAATCGACCTCCGCGACTTTTTTTAAATATTATTTAGTTGCTGCTGAGGAGCCGTAGACACATCTTAAAATGTATAATGGGTTGCATACAATACTTGTTTTAAATCTACTTTACTGCCGATTTCTTTTACTTTACTGCCGATTGTTGACTACTTTACTGCCGATTTCGGATAAAAGTAATTTAACGGCGCGTGATTGGTCGAAAGCGAAGTGCCCATTGGAGCCAACTTTAAGCTTTCTACTCTTATCCATATACTTCTTCCACACATATACTGCATAATCGTTAATTTTGTATAGACGACCTTGTTTCTTTTTTGTGAGAAAATTTGTAGATTTGCCGTATCGCTTTACCTTACGGCCATTCCAAGCCCATGGACAGGACACATCAGAAACATGTCTAAATATATTCTTGTTACTTCCTTAAGTTTACTTATTTTTTCTACGAGTATTTATGAGAAGTATTAGCCAATTTTGGCTAATACTTCTCATAAATACTCGTAGAAAAAATAAGTAAACTCAAGGAAGTAACAAGAATATATTTAGACATGTTTCTGATGTGTCCTGTCCATGGGCTTGGAATGGCCGCTTATGCGCAGTCTGTTAATAAATGGGGGATTTAAAATATATGATACCACGGACATATTAATACGTCCACGTATGATACGAATTGTCCTAAAATAAAAATATTGTTTCAGAGCATATTTTTAATTATTTGTCAAATAAATATTACAAATAATAAAAACAATTTGAACCAAAAATATAAAAAAATAGTTTTATACACTGTGCCTGTTTTTGCTTTCAAGCTAAAACAATTGTTTTTACCTACATGGTGTATTTTTTATTTTCTTATTAAATGCCTTTTAAACTTTTATTACTGGCAAAAACTGTTAATATTATTAACTTAACTTAATAATATAATAATATGTATATTCAATTTGAAATACCTATGCTTTTGTCCCTCAATTTCATTTTCTTTTATGTTTAATAGTACCTACCTAGCTATATTATATAGTCGAAAAATAAATAGAGTGTAAATTTCCTCCTCAGAAAAAAAGTCCCCTCTACCTACTGTACTGCACATAATTTAAAAATTTAAAAGAAAAAATAAGTTGAACATGGTCTAAAATTTAAAATTCTTCAAAAGTATTTAAAAAATAAGACAACTATTTTGGTTTTCTTTTATAATGCTTATTATTTATTAAATAGTATTTTTTTTTAATTAACTAGGTATTATATTAAAAAGTAAACATTTATGGAAGGTATTTATGTTTTAAATAATAAAAAAATTAATCAATAAATATTTTCACCCAAGTTCAATGTTTGGGGTAGGTATATCCATATTTTAAATCAGTCGTTAACGACTGATATAAATTATATCAACCAATTTACATTTTAGATGATTTTATTGGCCAAAAAACAAATCTAGTAAACCATGATAGTAGCGAAATTATTTTCTATGGTTAAAATCAAATGTCACTAATGTCAAATAAATCTTGATGAAATTTTAATTCTTTTATGTCTAATTTAAAATGTCAATGTATAGAAATCGACTTTTTTATGGAAAATATAAACGTTGAAATATAATTTATTTTATAAAACAACAGTTTTTAAAGAAAATTACTACGTTGCCATGTCGTACAAAAACCTATATCCACTGATATGCTAAATCTGTTGGTATAAATAAATCAACGTTACTGCATACGGCCCTTATGCATGCCGCTACATGGAATATTATTTTTATGATGACTGGGTTAACCAAAAAGGGGACATTTGATTACGCCAGGAATATTCCTGGGAAAATTCAGGTAAGCTTGTAATAATCCTGGAAATATTCCTGACATTTGCAGGGAATGGTGTTTTGCGGTCTTAAGTAACGGCAATTTCGAAAAACTGGTTACTTTAAAAGCAAATACGTTTTAGTTATTTTTCACTATATTTGTTTATGTTAAGTCATTTGTTTATGTTAATCCTGTTATTTATAAAAACAGATTAACAAAAACGATTGTTTCATTATTCATATATGAGTACCTTAGATGCAAAACTCGGTTTTTGCAAATTAAAAAATAAAATAAAATTGACTTTAAATTCTGTTTAGTGTTCGTCCTAGATAAATGGCGTTCATAAAACTTGATACATAATAATATTATATTATATATATTATTATGTATCAAGTTTTATAAACGCCATTTATCTAGGACGAACACCAAACAGAATTTAAAGCCAATTTTTTTTTTTTTTAATTTGCAAAAACCGAGTTTTGCATCTAATGTACTCATATACCGCCTATACTGAATGTCCCCTATTAAGTTTATCAATAAGCAATAATTTAATTTGTTAGTTTAATCCGAACATAACTTAAAATAAAAATACTTTAATTTTGTTTCAAAGTATTTGTACTTAAATATCATTTCAAGTTCGCAAGTTTAAGTAAATACTTAAACTTGATTCTGATTTCTAATGTTACTTGGACTTAAATTTGGATAATTCAAGTAAATTTACTTGATGTTTTAAGTATTTCCTTCTTTACTTATACTTGTACTGGTACCTACTTAATTCGTATTAAAAAAACTTGTACTTAATACTTAAGTACTTTTTCCTGTTACTTACTGGTAGTTGTTTTAAGTTGTGTATTCTATATCTTTGGATAAAGGTATTGTGAAAAATAGGGTGCATAACTCGGCCAGAAAGGCAATGAATGCAACTCGTGCGAGTGCTGCCCGTTGCATTCATTGCTTTTCTGTCCTCGTTTATGCAATTACTATTAAAGTATCAAAAACACATTTTACAGTATTAAAAAAACATTTTGAAATGTTAAAAACATGTTTTAGAATGTTAAAAACACAATTTTGAATGTCAAAAAGACGGTTTTGGATAACAAAACATATTTAGAATATTATATCCCAGATAGCAAAATGTAGTTCCGATGCTCGCACTTGGAGTGCACACGTGCGACTTAAGTCGCACGTGTGCGATGCATCTGGCCTTATTTATATGTCCACATTTGAGTTGCATCTGAAGCGCACGAATGCGATTTAGAAAGCCACCTGAAAGAAAATGATCTTCACATGTAAAATTCTGGCCTAAAGAATTTAAAAATGTAAAATTTTGGATATACCAAAGAATTAACAAGGAAGTGGTGTTAATTAACACTTCTTACACAATTAAGACCATCAAGCCTCTATCACAAATTGGTTGGTTAACCACGCCTTTAGGCAAATTTGGATCTATCTTTTAACAAAAGAAGATTTTAAATCCCTAATACTCAGATCCCTTAACCAAGACAGTCTTTTCGAGCTGGCTTAGGTTGCAATGATAATCCCACTATTATTCAATTTGCAAATTGGTCAACCATGGATAAGGTCAATTTTAAACTTAAGTTATATTTATATTGTAATTACAATATGCTGTAGAGGTCATTTATGAAATTCTCCTATTTTTTTTAAATCAAACCACAAGTTATTCTTGAAGTCAAAATCAAAGTCTCTAAGAAGTAATGATTTTCTGTATCCGAAGCACAGGCTTGCTATTTTTTGAAAAAGACTGCTTATTTTTGATTAGGTACATTCTAGAAAAAGAACCCTATTCTTAGAGTTTCTAAATTTACCAGTCCTTTGTAATAACTAGTAGGTATTTTATTTATACAATGTTTTATTTTTGCAATATCTTATGTAGGTATTTATATAAATTATTCTCTTTAAATACCCATACATAAATCTTATAAGTATACTTAATTGTTTGTTTGTGTATGTCTTAATTTAAATTTAAAATTACTTTAATTATATAATTGTATACCAAAACTTTCTTGACACAATTTTCTTTCTTACTGTGTAAAATGTAAAAATAAATTTATTTATAGCCTTTAAGGCTATTATTATTATTATTAATATTATTGTGCAGAAAAGAACCAATTCAAAAATTAGAAAAAAATTAAGATATTTTGTAAATTAACAGAAAATAAGCTAAATTTTATTCAGGAAAAATCTCTAAACTCTATTTTAACCAATTTAGTTATAATATATATATATATATATATATATATATATATATATATATATATATATATTAGACTGGTTCAAAAAAATCGAATATTTTTTTTTCTTCAAAGCCCGCATTAAAATATCTTCCTAGTAGTAAAAAAAAGAAGCCTGTGAAAATTGTAGCTCTTAATATAAATATTTAGAGGTCGCTCATCGTGAATTTCTATTTTACGTTTAAATAACACAGGAATTCTTTTTTCTTAACTTTGAAATTTTATAACTCGTTTTTGAGTAAACATATTGGAATGAACTCTATATATTTTTGAATAAAATTGAACGATCTACAAAAAATGTCTCCTATAATTTTTTCGTAAATTCACTCCTTTAATAGTTATTCAAGGTTGAAATTAGACATAATAAATGTAACGTTTAAATAACACAGGAATTTTTTTTTAACTTTTAATTTTATAACTTTTTTTTGAGTGGACATATTGAAATGAGCGATAATTTTTTTTAAGAAACATAATTTATATAAAATTTTTAAAAAAGATTATACAGGGCGGTCCAGTTTGTGATACATTAATTTTAAGGTAGACTTTCATTAATTAACATTTCTCAAAAATGTTTCCTAAGAAAAATACAGGCCGTCAAAGATTACAAAAAAACTAGTTTTCTCTTTATAACTTTTAAACCACAACATTAATTTTCATCAGATTTGGCACAAAATGTAATATAGTCAGTGCCTTAATAATAAAAGGGGAGAAGTACCCCCTTTCACCTCAGTCTTTGACGCCACTAAAAATTTTAAAAATTTAAATAAATTTGTAGGTCAAGTTTTTAATTTAGAGAAAAAATTTACTCTTGTAAAATTTTGATTTGGGTCTTTGTTTCTGAAATATTTGCTTAAAAATGTTTCCTCGCAGAGACGCTTTCCGTCAAACTTTACAAAAAAAACTCGTTTCCCCATCATAACTTCTAAACCACTTAATCAATTTTTATCAAATTTTGTACACAATATAGTCAATGTCTTAGACTCTTAGTAATGATGTGGATAATTATTTAAAGAAAACATCAGTGGCGCATGCGCAGTTACTTGGGGGGCTGCTCCGCTTTTCACCTTAGGCGCCACTGGAATTTTTTTTAATAATAAACACATTTTTAGATTATCTGTTTAAATTAGAGAAAAAAACTACTCATGTAAAATTTTAATTTAGTGCTTCATTTTTTAAATAATTAATTTATTTATTCAAGAATACTTTTGCCGCAGTTTTTTTGGAGTGTGTTCCCAAATATTTCAAAAACGAAGCCCTAAATTAAAATTTTAGCACAGTAGTTTTTTTTATCTTTAAATTGAACAGACAATCTAAAAATGTAATTTTGCGAGGAAACATTTTTGAGCAAATATTTTAGAAACGAAGCCCCAAATCAAAATTTTACAAGAGCAAATTTTTTCCCTTAATTAAAAACTTGACCTAAACATTTATTTATTATTTTAAAATTTCCAGTGGCGTCAAAGACTGAGGTGAAAAGGGGAGCAGCCCCCCAAGTAACTGCGGCACTGATGTTTTTTATAATAATTATCTACATCATTATTAAGGCACTGACTATATTACATTGTGTGCCAAATTAATTTTGTGGTTTAAAAGTTATGAAGAGAAAACTATATATTTTTTTGGAAACCTTGACAGCCTGTATTTCTCTTAGGAAAAATTTTTAAGAAATGTTTTTTTATGAAAGTCTACCTTATTTTTGATGCTTTATCACCTATTAAAATTAATGTATTACAAACTGGACCATCCTGTACAATAATGAGTCACTCATTATGAGTGATAAGGTTTATTATTATCATTATGAGTGATAAGGTTTATTATTATGCCACCAATCGAAAAAAAACGTTAAATTTATTATTTGTCTAATTTCAACCTTGAATAACTATAAAAGAAGTGAATTTATAAAAAATATATAAGAAACATTTTTTGTAGAGCGTTCAATTTTCTTTAAAAATATGTGTCGCTTATTCCAATATGTTCACTCAAAAACGAGTTATAAAATTTCAAAGTTAAGAAAAAAGAATTCCTGTGTTATTTAAACGTAAAATAGAAATTCACGGTGAGCGACCTCTAAATATTAATATTAAGAGCTACAATTTTCACAGGCTTCTTTTTTCACTACTAGGAAGATATTTCAATGCGGGCTTTGAAGAAAAAAATATATTCGATTTTTTTGAACCAGTCTAATATATATATATATATAGTTAATTTACATGGATTAATACTCATTTAATCCATTTTATTAATATTTTTATGTAAACATCCACGGATATGCATATTTAGTACATTTTATTTCATCTATAGATATATCATTAAAAATAATTCATTCAAAATGAATTTATTGCAATCTGAAACAATTATTGTTTGGTGGGTTGGATCCTTTCTGCATAAATGGGTCCGTATATATTAATTATAAATAACAATAAATGTCATCGCACCTGCCACGCACAAATTTTAAAACATGTGACTTTACTGTGAATGTGTATACGAACGCACGTGTGCGATATGCGAAAATGGTCTCATCGCGTGCGCCTAAAACTCACGCGTTACTTAATTTTGAATGCGTAATAGCGCGCACGCGTGAGACCGCACGTCATGCGTTTTTCGTGCGACGCACTATTGCTATCTGGGATTAAAAGATTTCAGAATCTTATAAAAATGTTACGGCGTGTTAAGGTAGTCTTGAAGGTAATATACGGTATATTATATACCCATTTGAAGTTTCCATAGAATGTCTTCAAAATTTAATATATGATTTTGTGAGGCATCAGACATATTCACAAATAATTTCAGTTTTACAATACTGATTCAAAGAAAATAATTTTTAAAGTTACATTTGTTTTCATACTCGCTCATGAGATTTCCATGACAAATAAACTATAATAATCAATTTTTAAGCTATTAACATGATCCTATTTTGTTTCTCAGGTTTGGAAAGGAATTTTTGAAATATTCCATGGGAAATTTGTGGTAAAAACACTTCTGAACAACAACAACCAAAGGGGGTGTTGATGGCTTTTGAAATTAATTATTACAGTATATTTTTTATGGAAATCTCAAAAAACATTTTTTAGCACTTTAAAATTGTCATTTGTAAATCCATGGAAAATCTGTGGTAAAAACACTTCTGAACAACAACAATCAAAGGGGATGTTGATGGCTTTTGAAATTAATTATTACAGTATATTTTTTATGAAAATCTCAAAAAACATTTTTTAGCACTTTAAAATTGTCATTTGTAAATTCCGTGCTGCCTACTTAAGAAATACAAAATATGATAGGTTTAAACCTGCCATTGTAACAACAAATTAACAATTTATATTGTTACGTATTTACTTTTTATGTTGTTTTTAGTTTTCAATGATAATTTAATTTAGAATAAAGTATTAATTTGTTAATTAAAATAAAACGTTTTTTTATTACATTAGCACAGCTGAAGTTGCTGCCACGGCCTACTGATATTTATTTATCAAACTCTTTAAATATAGAAACTACCCTTGGAGCCCACCCACGGAGCCCGAACTTAATAGGGGAAATTGACAAAACCTGCCCTCTAAATCGCACAAGTCATTTTTTTTACCACCAGCGGTGGATTGTTGATGCGTACTCAGGTCTGCTGTTTTGGTAGCGTTTCGGTACAAATCAAAAAATCAACGGAACACCAGCGCCCTCTTATCTTTTGGAAGATTTTTGTATACATGAAGTTCGGACTCCTTGTGGACTAGGACATAGGACTAGGGTGGAGTGAAATACATTATGGTAACCATAGACAAAATAGACTTGCCCTGTTCAGTATCGCTTACATGAAACCAGCGTGCCAAAAATCGGGGAAGCGGAGCAAGGGAATGTATAAGAGAAGATGTATTCTGCCCGTATTAAATAATTTCGTACGAGCGGTATCTTTTCAAAAAATATTAAATTTATTTTGTTTAACATTTAAATATTTGTAAGTACATATATAGTTTAAATAAAACACTAGATATAAATAAAACCTGCTAATCTGCTATAATTTTTTTTAATTGATCTTTTTTTAGGGTAAAAAAATTCGTTAGATTTTAAACACGAAAAAACCTAATATTAATTAAATAATTTATGTATTTAAACAATTTTTAATGTAATCCTTCATAAAAAAATAAAAATAATAGATGAAACGATAAGACATTATAAATTTGCTAATAAGCCCCTAAAATGAAAAAAAAATTAAAATTCTGTCAGTTTTAAAATAAAAAACTGAACAAAACAGGCCAATTTCGCTAAAAAGTCAGAAAAAATAAATCCAAATGAAATAAATTTCTACTAAACGCGAAAAAAGTATTACTTTTAATATTATATTTAATTTAAAATTTTCCTAGTGGATTAGCAAAGAAATTCATTTAGTTTTACACTCCAGAATGAACAACGTTCTGGTACGGCTCTGTGCAAAGGAGAGAACAACACAAGATCTGTGTGCGCACGCAAGGTATTGACATGCAAAATTAATAAAATCGCTTAAAATTTATCTCGTAATTACTACTTACTGGAAAAAGGAAATTGGTTGGAATTGGCTGGAACTAGTTTCACTACGACTAGGACACACTTTAACAACACATTTACCCATAATGTACAAAGAATTTTACATAAATAATATATCCTCACATGTCAACTGCTCAAATATGAATGATGCGAACTGGAAAACAGGCACCCGTTCAGGCACCCGCCCGGCCGTATCATTTTCTCCTTAAGGCAAGTCTATTTCGTCTGTGATGGTAACCATTTAATATGCCTATATTAGCTAAGCAAAATACATGATGGTAAAAATTTAATACGCCCATATTCGGAAAATTGGTAAACTGTTATCACAATTAACAAAAAAATAAATAATTTTGACCGAACAATGTTTGGAGGGTCCGCCACCTCTTTATAAAGTGCATATTTTTTCTCCTGAACTTTAAAAAGGTAGCGGATAAATTTAAATTTTTTTTCGTTAGTTGTGGTAATAGGACACCACTTCCTCCAACACAGGCATATTAAATTTTTACCATCAAGTGTTTTACTCAGCCAATATAGGCATATTAAATGGTCATGTATTTCACTTCACCCAATTACGAAGGCTCCATGATACTACCTTAAAATTCATTTTAAGTCGAAAACGTGTTTGCGCCCGAGCGTGCGAGGGCTGGCAATAGAGTTCGACACTGGTTAAAACTTACCTCATGCGTGGTGTGTAACGTTTTATCTGCTCCCACAGCTAGGTTTCATATAATAAAACTACTTTTACACACTCTGTTTAATCTTAGTCTAGGATTTCTGACAAATATTATGGTTTTTATGAAAGTTTATTCTTGTGTTTTTTTTCAGGGTTAATCATACTTAGGTACGAAAAAACCTGCCAATCCACCGTCTTGGCAGTCCTAGACGCTCTATCATGGATCGACAGCAATGCCTCTCTCAAAGCGACTCTACTAACTGGTCCCATGGTGCGTCAACTTGTCAGCGACAACTCTCTCAACGGGCCAATGGCGGCACACATAATGCGCGCCGTGTTGAACGCCTTGATGCTGCACGGACAGCACGAGGCCAACCAGGGCTCTCTTTTGACGTTGGGCGCTCAGGTTTACGAACTTTTGAGACCGTCGTTCTTGGAAGTTTTAGCAGTAATGCAGTTGATACCCGGTGTTAATCCGGTAGATTTGCATAAGTTGGATGAAAGGATTTCCGGCAGTACCAGTAAGGGTAACAAAGTTGAGAAAGTCAAGAAGGATTTGTTTAAAAAGTTGACTGGAAACGTGAGTATTTATTACTAGGTTCCATTTATTTTTTAAGACGTTTTTGTTTTAAAAATTATGAGTGCATTTTTTAAAGGAAACACTTTTTTTAAATTGTCAATTGCATGTTGTAGGCTTTTTAAATATTTTTGATATTTTAACTTTATTTTGCTGATTTAATGTCTGCAGTTTATCACCATCATTACAGTTTTACCATAAAATACTTTTATACATATTTTAAAATCTTAAAAATACATTTAATAATGTTGAAAACATAGAAGTGTCAAATCTTATTGCATGTTGTAGGCATTAAAATATTTTTGATATTTAAACTTTTAAATATTTTTGATATTTTAACTTTATTTTGCTGATTTAATGTCTGCAGTTTATCATCATTATTACAGTTTTAACATAAAATACTTTTATAATGTTGAAACCATAAAAGTGTCAAATCTTATTTTAAAATTTAAGTATTTAAAACGATTAAATTTAATAGTTTTTAACAAGTTTGGTTAACGGCATGTTAGCTACAAGTTTTAATTATGGACGAGCGTAGCTTGCGTGGTGTCTAGAGAAGTTTATAAAACAAATTGCATACCTACTGTACTTTTTCTACTCAAATTAAATAATTTTCAAAAATTAATAATAAATAAAATCTCCCATCTGTCAGACTGTTTTAACCTACATGCACAGATTATAAAAGAACATTCAACCTTTAAATTTAGCATTAAAAACGCCCAGGCAATTTTAATGCATTCTGTATCATTGATCAGGTGCAATACCTATACGAAATTTTTAAATGCAAACATACGGTTGTTTTTGGTAATAATTCGGTATATTCATACAGGTTTATGGAATATAAATTATAATATCCATAATCTGCACTATCCTACACTATATCATTTTAAATCCAAAACTGAAAAATAAGCCTGATAGCCTGATATCTGAAAATGTTTCATTTAGATTCGGTTTTCACTATCATAAAGAGCAACTGTTTGAGCTCAAATTCAACATATAATATTTTTAAATTGATTTGATTTTGTATACATATTTTTGTTTCCTTTAATCACAAATTTTTTTTAAGAAAAAAATCTCATTCCCTTTTTTTTAATAATAATAATAAATGTTCTTTATTGAAGCATTAAAGGGTCATTGACTTATGTCCTTCAGCCATAATATAACAGGTTTATAGTATATTAATTAATTTTTTTTTAGTTATTTTAAAAATATGCATCATTTTCTGACAACAAAAATTATAATAATAATTTTAATACTAGTCATCGTTAAATAGTAGTTCCAAAGTTGTTTTTTGCGGATATCCGTTTCTTGCATTTTCTGCTCTTGGCATACACAATTCCCAAAGAATTTCCCTCTATATCTGGCAGCTAGGTTTTGGATTCGGTTCATTATTGGTGTTCCTGTTTTTTGATAAAGAATAGGAATGTTTGGATAACGGATTTTGGTATTTTTTAGGGAGGATGTTTGTGCAACTTGAATGTTATTAAATTTTAAAATGGAAGTTTTGCATTTGAGGAATAATGTTATATTTTGATAAGGTTGTTAACCCTTAATTCGAAAAAGTGTTTTGCCCTCACTATTGCTCTTGTTTTTGTTATTTGTTTGTGAAGTTTAAGGTTTATTACCAAGTATACCAAGGTAATTGGTAGAGCTTTCAGGGTTGGGAATAGTATATGCCCTTGCAAAGAAATGGTGGGGGACTAGTTGGTAATACGGTGGTGGAAGATTAAGAGATAAGATTTATTGGAATTAGGTGACAATCTCCATTTAGAGAACCATTTCAGATGTTGCGTTTACCAGGTTTTAGAGTCGTAACTTGGGAAAGGGTTTTTTATGCTAGATTATGACTGTGTCATCGGCAAATTGTAAAGCCGGGTCTACAATTGTCGCAGGGGTCCGATCGCAGAACATAAGCTTGCGCAAAGCACCCCGCGACGTGGCGATGAAACAAGGTTCTTTTGTCAGCTGGATGCTTTGCGCAAGCTTATGTTCTGCGATCTGCGACCTGCGACAATTGTAGACCCGGCTTAATGCATATGATGCGAAACTAAAGTGATTTTCATTTGAAAATTGATGGCTATATATGTTGTGATAAAATAATTCAGTCCATGTGGGAAAGCAAGAAGTCCGAACTTCATGTATACAAAAATCTTCCTAAGATAAGATGGCGCAGGTGTTCTGTTTATTGTTTGATTTGTACCGAAACGCTACAAAAACAGCAGACGTCAATAAGCATTGACAATCAGCGCCGCTGGTGGTGGAAAAAAGACCTAATTTGTGCGATTTAAAGGGCAGGTTTTCTCAATTTTCGGGCTCCATGTGGTAAAGTTTGAAGAAATAAACTTTTTCTACTCCTATTTCGGAATATGACCGTTCTAATATCACTTTTATCTATGGAATTACATATATTCCGTAAAGTGTTACAGAATGAAATATTCTATCATCGGATGACAGAATAAATACTTGTGGCGACATCTCTGTTTTTAATATCTTAACAAATTTTAGATCGATCCAACCCCACTTTCTTCCAATTAAATTATTTTTCCATGGTATTTTTTGGAATCGTAGAAAAAGTATAGTCTAAAACACGTTTGGAATTGCATATTCCCCTCTTGTGAAACCGTCAAACTCGCCTTCGGCTCGTCTGACAAACTTTTCACTCGAGCGGAATATGCCGTATTCCAAACTTGTTACAGAATATACTACTCGTATTATCCAAATTGAATCAAAAACGTTGCTTATGTCAAGGAACAGTGCTGCCGATTTTTGTCCATTAAGTTTTGTTGTTTCAATGTTCTTTAGAATGGTCAGTGCATTAATGGTTGAACAGCCCTCCTTAAAGCGGAATTAATGATTGATGATCTTTGTAATTACAAGCCTGAAATTTATTAATTGGAAAAACCTTTCAAAACCAAAAATCGTTATAACTTTGTTATTCCTGGGAATTTTAAAACACGGTAAGTAAGTGTGTTCTTTAGTTCAAAAGATGGTGTTGGTAACTGTATGTTTAAATGTATACATTTAAACATACAGTTACCAACACCATCTTTTGAACTAAAGAACATTTCTTGTCGGACGATTTTATTGAAAAATAGACAAACTGATACATGAAAATTTAGCTTAAAACTCAAAGTACTATGGAGAAAGACAGTGACACTTTAACTTACAGGCGCTATAGCTTACTCCCTTATTCTTTGTACCATAGGGCAGTATAGGATTATTAGATATATACATAAAATACATCCGCTACCTTATTTGTGTTTTCTAACAACTAAGTAATTAGTTGTTAGTTCTTGAAGTGTGGGCCTAATCCCACTAAACACATCATTGCCGAGTTTCCTGTTTAATCATAATTTTTTTTTCTTTTTTTTAGTTGATTGGTAGAAGCGTGGGCCAGTTGTTCAAGAAAGAGGTGAAAATTCAGGACTTACCGCGCCTTGCGGTACCCCAGAAACCGTCTTTGAACCGACCAGAAGTAATAAGTGACCTAAGAAATATTTTTAGTTAGCTAAAAATGGTGACGATTCCTCTATATTTTTTTATTTAATTTAAAAATAATATTCATGTTCAACATTCCTCGCCCCGTTTGTTGTTCATATAACTCAACACAGTCTGACTTGTTAATCTTTTATATTAATTTTTGTGAAATAAATTAATTGATTATTTTGTATATAATATTTGTTAGTTTTATTTTGTATTTAATTTTTTTGCCATTTATTTATTAAAAAATGTAATCAGAGCACGTCTTTTATTCGACCTTCATCCGTTCATTCATAAAAATTCCATAAAACCAGTTAGGAAAGATATGACAATGGCAACGCCGCAGTTGATCCGGCAACACGTTATTATTGTTTATGTCAAAATTCACCAAATTCATGTGATGTTTTTATTCGTCGGATGTGTAAATTTAAGCAAAATGCGACTACTTTCTGCAGTGGATTTGACAAAATACTGTTTAAATAAGAAGATTAACCTGAAAAGGTAAATAAATTTCATTAATAACGCGTATTAACTTCATGCAAAGTCATTGTGTAAATTCTGTAAAAATTCTTTTTTTAACTAATAAATTACGCAAATAAGTTTCTGATCGGATAAGTTTTGATTCGCACGTAAAAATATTGATGACGAAAACAGATTTTTTGCGATATACAAAATGCGTAATACTTTCACTTAACCTTATTTCCAGATAAGAAAACACCTTGTGTGTACATAACAACAAACACAAAGAGTTCATTTAAAATAATGGGCGAAGATTCGGCGTTCATGAAATCCCTAGACCCGAGAATCAACCAAAGAATAATGATAAACACAACTGATCTGCACTCAGTCGATCTGAGTTGTAGTACAAACAATGACACTACCAGCACATTACTTATTGACGACAATGAGGAATTATTCTGCACCAAAGAACAACAATTTCTTAAAGAGTTAAAGTTACAGGTGGAGACAAAAGTTAAAGTTGTGTCAATATTTGGAAATACAGGCGAGGGCAAGTCGTACACGTTGAATAAGGCTTTTTTTAATGGGGAAAATGTTTTTAAGACTTCAAGTGCTCAAACTTCGTGTACTATTGGTGTTTGGGCCAAATATGATCCTAAATTAAATGTGTTATGCCTGGATACTGAGGGTAGGTTTTAAGATAAGAATGTTATTACATTTTTTACAGTTTTCTTTATTTGACCCTTTTGGTATGGGTTCCAGCCAGAGCTGGGCACAAGTACTAAAAAAAGTATTCGTAAAATTTTAAGTATGATTACTTAAAATATTTACTTATAAGACTTTACTTGTAAGTACATTTGTAAAGATAGGTTATGGTTACGAGTAGTAATTGTAAAAACACAAGTAAAAAATACGAGTACTTTTGAAAAAAAAATGTTAATATAATTGATAAGTCTTTATACATTATACATACTTTGGTCCTGAGCTATATAAAAATACAAATTTATAAAATTATTTATTTTAAACATTAGGTACAGGATCGCCTATAATGTTGCCCCGCTTTAACTTTTATATTTAAAGTGTTCCAAAAAATTTAATTGTGGTTATCTATGTACTAAAAAATACTTTTTCTACCTATAATAAAATTGGAAAATGGATCAGTATACAGGGAAAGACAAAAAGTTTATTTTTTCTCAATGGATCACCCTATATACATATATATATGAATTTATTTTTCGATTCCTTGTAAAATTCTAAGCATAACTCATATAACACATCATATACCTAAATTCAACTGTTTCCGAAATATTTAAATTATTTTTAAGATAATAAGTTAAAATAGTTTGTCTTTCTCTTTCTGAGTACGCCATTTTTACTTACTTAACAAGGCCTATTGACATAATGTCACTATAGTTTTTTATTTTTAATAAACATTTTGTTTTACTAAGGCTTCTTGATTTGTTTAAAAAAGTTTTAAATGCGAATATTTTAGAAACGGTTGAATTTAGGTATATGGTTTGTTATATAAAATATACTTAAAATTTTACAAGGAATCGAAAAATAAATTCATATATAGGGTGATCCATTGAGAACAAATAAACTTTTTGTTTTTCCCTATATACTGATAAATTCTCCATTTTTTTGGGACACTTAAAATAAAAAAGTTAAAGGGGGGGCGACATTATAGGGGATCACCCTGTACACAGTGGCGTAGCGACAGTACCGCGAACGCCCGCCACCGCGGGGGGCCCTAACCTCGTGGGGGCCCGGCCGATACTTGCCCCAAAACATTAAAAAACTTATTTCCATCGTATTATTTTCGACGCTTAAAAACTTAAAAATTAAATACTGTAAGATTGCTTAGATTGCTAGTTTAAGTTATCTTTTTATGTTATAAAATTATGGTAATATTTGTTCTTACTACATCGACTGAAAATACGTTGTTTCGTCCCCGATTCTACGGCAGAAAGTTTACGTTTGATGCATTGGTCAAGCTAGACGCGCACCCTCTATAATAGCGGGAGTAAAAATTTTTAGTCGTGTGCACTAGTACTCAACATATGCAACTCTGATTACGACACTAATATAACCTCAAAATTTGTTTTCAATTAGTTAATTAACTAATATTAATTAATTAATATTGTTAATATTGAATATTATTTAAGACTAATAGTGAATAGTGAATTTTCAGTCGAGGTAGTAAGAAAAATAGTATACACTACACGGGCAGAAAGTGTGAGATTCCTGCACTGCGCGCCATGATGCCCATGGCGCGCAGTGCAGGAATCTCACACTTTCTGCCCTTGTAGTGTAATATACTATTTCATTATTTTATTGTAGTAGTACGGCAAAATTTAAATTTTTTTCTCAAAAAATTCTACAAATTTTGAAAATAGACTTAAAAAAATGATACCCGTGTCTCGGCGTTTTTTCAGATCACGGCGTCAATAACAGCTATAGCATTTATAAATGTATAGTTTTTTAAAAATTTCATTTAAATTATTTTAATTTTATACAGGGTGTTGCACATTTACGAAATATATCAAGTGGTGTTTATTAGGTTATACCACTAGAAATTTTGAATCAATGTATAATCGTCAAACTAAAAGATTTTTTTCCACCATATATTGAATATAAGATAAATACAAATCTGTTGTTTTATTTAAAAAAAATTAAAAATTAAAAATAGAATTTTTTTTATAACAAAAAAATATTTTTTTTAAGTATAATTTTTGTTTTATTTAAAATATTAAGAATGGCTGTATAAAAAAATTTAATGACGTGATTTCGTAAATCGGTAAGGCACGGATTTTTTTTTTTAACCTATATTTTCAAAATCTGTTGGGAGGGAAATCGTGGAGAACCTTATTTTAAAAAAAACCTATTCTTTCGCTTTTTGTAAAAAAGTTGTTATTGTTATTTTACGTTTATAAATATTTTTTTTAATAAATAAAAATAATAAAAATATCATGTCACCTGATGTTTTATTTTTTATTTTCAATATAAAAACATCTAAAAAATATGTGAAATCAGGGGGCCCAGTAAAGATTTTCGCGGGGGGGGGGGGCAAAATTTGTCGCTACCCCAGTGCCTGTACATAAAATAATAAATAAAAATAACAATTCTTAAAAGTTTTAAATTTTACCTATTTAGGTACTTCTTATAAAACCTATAGGTTATAATATATTATATTATACTATATATTATATAATTTAAAACAGACTTTCAAACAAAATGTTTTGATATTTTGGCAAAAAGTCATCGATATAATAAACGGAAATACTTGTATATCTTTCTCGTGAATTCCACGAGTATTTTTTACGAGTACATTGAATTTCAAATACTCGTAATTGAAATACTAGTAAAAGTGCACAGTACTTGGCCAGCTCTGGTTCCAGCTATAACTGACAGAAAGCAATATGGCTTTTTGGCCTGGTGAAGGATATATCCATTCAAGGTTATTTTTTTTATTATACTTGTGCCTTCTATTTCCATTTATTATGTATGCTCCCTTGCTTCAAAATCCATACAGAGGCTACTTTCTAATGTTTCATGTTTTAATGTTTTCTGCAATATTATGCCCACTAAAATAAATGTTTTAAATGTTGCATTATTTTATAAAATGTAATATGTTTTCATGTGAGGGATATTTCCGACAGCAGGCCAAAGACAGGCTGTGGGGAAATAAGTATTTAGAGACAGGCCTACTGAAAGGGTTAAGCTAGTTATGTTATATTATAATAATAATAATAATATGTAATTAAAATCTTTATTAATACAATTGTATATCAACATACCTACATACAGAATTATCTAAATGTTTTTTTTTTATTTGGAATTTGGAAGAATAATAATTATTATTTGTTAAATAAATAAAATACTTTTTTTTTTGTGGGAATTTTGGAAATTTTCATTTTTTAATGGTTTATTAATTATAGAACTATAGTGCCCATAACTTCTTTGTTGATGAAATATTTTACTTTGTAGTTAGTACTACCAAGTCTTGGTAAACATATTTATTGGAAACCCCAAAAGGCTTCTGAGGTCTTTCTGCCTATATAAATATAATTTTATTTTACAAATTATCTGTTATAATGATAAACTATACAGGTTATATCAGTCGATGGTAGGTTAGACGTTTATGGAGAACGCAAAAGATATCGAATTAAAATTTTTATTTCAATTATAATATCAATTAAATTATTTTTCTAAATTATTTTGAACAAAATTTCTCTTCCGGTTTTAACGGAAGCGATATCAACTTTGTTATTTTAAATGGATCATCACAATTTTTTTTTACATTTTTAGATTCTTAGTATCATTCCTTAAAAAATGGATATACCATGTCCTATACCTAAACTTAATAGTTTTTGAAACTTTTATAGCAATTATAATATCATTTAAACTAATTTTCTAAATTATTTTGAATCAAATTCCTCTTCCCTTTTTAACGGAAGTGATATCAACTTTATTATTTTAAATAGATCACCACATTTTTTTTACATTTTTAACTTCTTACCATAATTCCTTATAAAATGGCTATATCATGTCCTATACCTAAACTTAATAGTTTTTGAGTTATTAATTTTTTTTTGTAAAATTTGGCCAGTTTCACCCCCCAACAAAAAAAGTTTATAACTTTTTTAATATTAGGTTTGCTGATATTAATTGGAATTTATTGGAATCCTGAAGCATTGTTTTAAAGATTCCATGTAATTTATTTTAATATTTTTGTTGTCATGTCATATGCTAACAAAAGCGTATACCCGCTGATCATAAATATATTTCCTGAATTAATGCGAGCACGTTAAAGGCTCTATTGAAAAATTGCTTTTTTTGACTTATCCCCTTATGCCTTTTACCCACAGAAGTATTTTCATATTTAATTATGTAAAAATACACTGGGCTTTCCATTGAGAAAGTTATTGCGGTTTTAAGTTAGCTACATTTACATTATTTTTATTTCAAGTATCTTATTAGAAATATTAAAATAAATAACATGGAATATATAAAACAATGATTTCAATAAATCAAGTTATAAGCTTTTTTTGTTGAGGGTGAAACTGACCAAATTTTACAAAAAAAAATAATAACTTAAAAACTATTAAATTTAGGTATAGGACATGATATAGCCATTTTATAAGGAATGATGGTAAGAATTTAAAAATCTAAAAATGTTATTTAAAATAACAAAGTTAATATCGCTTCCGTTAAAACCGGAAGAGGAATTTTATTCAAAATAATTTAGAAAATTAGTTTAAATGATATTATAATTGCTATAAAAGTTTCAATTCGATATCTTTTGCCGTTCTCCATAAACTTCTAACTCTCGGTCTAACCTACCATCGACCGTGATACACCCTGTAGTTTGAGATACGTCATTTTACTCGCGAATTTAATTTAGGGACGAGCGAGCTTTCTCTTTTCTCTTTCTTTCTACCCCTATTTTATTGTCCAAATAAATAAAAATAAAGAGTTTGTTTTTTAAATCTTCCAGATAGCGTTAATAAAGGGCATTTTTAAGCAAAATTCAGTCAAAATAATAACAAAAACAAATTTTTAGGTATTTGTGGTAATTTAGATATAAAAAATGGTGAGTTTGAATTTGAATTATTATTTTTTTGTTTTAAAAATTATCATTTTAATTTTTTATGTTTTCAAAACAAATTATAAAAGTTTCAACTTGTTCTATAGTGAAATATTTCTAAAACTTCACAAAACAGTACATATTAAATTATGTAGGTACCTATATAAAAAACTGTTTTGGTGACTGGCATCTGAAAAAATGTTTACAGGATGTCCCGGAAAATGTAACACTAAATTCCTTAATACGATTCTTTTTCATATGAAGTTATGCTCTAGTGTTGAAAATTTAATTTTTCTTAAATAACGGCAATATAAAATTGCATTTCACAACCCCATTGAAAATTAATAACTATTAATGACTTTAAAAATAAAAAGTTTAAATTTATTAACAATAACAAAATTTTGATAATTTATGACATAAACGACATAAACAACTTAACCATGGTATAAAGAGGTCTTTTTTATATTTAGCTTATTTTAAACTTTCGACATAATGTGATTTATATGACGCTAGAGCTCCATTTTCTTTTTATTGTGTAAAAATAAATACTACTATATAAAGCTTGGAATTTTTGCCCTTAGTACCTATACTTTATTCTTAATCTTAATTAATATTTATTTATAATTACAATTTTCCTAAAACTCAACCACCCTGCATTTATTTACTTTGTTGTCAATTTTAAAGGAATGCTCGGAATAACGAGACGGGAACAACAGCGAGTCCGTCTTTTGTTAAAAGTTCTTGCCATATCCGACGTTGTTATTTATCAGACAAGGGCGGCACGTTTGCACAAGGACATGTATTCATTTTTGGCTGGGGCATCACAAGCCTACAAAAATCATTTTAGGTAAGTTTAAAAAAGTTGTTTGTGCCTCACCTTTATAAGTACACTATTAAAGTGAAACTTTTGAAGGAGATGGTGGGAATCGAGTTTCAGTTTATCTATGAGAATTGTGTTGTTATTATGTCTATGATTTATTAAATTATTTTTTGTTACTTTTGCCACCCATTCTTATGGCTTGCTCATTCCTTATACCATGAGCACATAAGCGAATATGATCTCCATCCAACGCACGCGTCCCCACACTCACTCATATCGATTTTTAGACGTCACTTGTAATCATGTAATCATGTAAGCGTTTTATATTTTTTGATAAAAAATTTCTTACTTACAACTCGCTAAAGAAGTTTTACTTCAAAAAAATTATTCTTAGACCAACTGTGTTTGTTCTAAAATTTGTTCTTTTACCAAGGTCTAATAATTATAATTATTGTAAACAGGTTGTCTTTTTATTTTTCTATACTTCTATTGTATATTCATTTTACCAATTAACTCACTAGAATAGAAATTTTGCGCGTTATAGCGCGGTTGGTAAAATGAATATACAATAGAGGTGATCTTCTAATTTTATTTTTAGCGCTACTCTCTCAAAAGTTTTGCAAACTGCTGATTGTCCAAAACAAATTAATTCCCTCGGCCCTGCGGTGATTATTTTTCACGAAACTCAACATACAGATACTCTAGATGAGTGCTCGAACGTGATGGAATCTTCTGCAGAAGAACGTTTAAGGTCGACTTTTAACGAATTAAGTTTGGAAATCGACGCGTTTAGTAGTATCAAGTATGTGGGTGTCAAATCAAAAAATCAGCCAACAAATTTCATGAAATTAAAGGAGGCCCTGGTTAAAGAGTTGGAGAGTAATGATGTTAGGTCTCCTCGTAGTGCTAAGTACATATTTTTGATGTTAAAGGTAAACAGTTTTTTTATATTATGCATTTTTTGTAAACAAATGTTTACCTGGCATTTTTAGACAAATATTTTTCCATCAAATCATTGTATTATACGTCAAATTAAGATATCTTTATGATGTTATTTATTTATTTACATACATCATCTTGGTATTTTCAAAAGTTGATAAAACGTACAATTTTTAGTTCATATTCATAATTAACTTCCAACCTTAAAATATAATCATTTATAATTTTTTTCTGATTTCATTAGAGTTTAAACGACAAATTCAGCCACAAACTGTCGGACACGTCGCATCACATGTACTGGTCGTCGTTTTTCACTTGTCAAGAAAAATGTCAGTCATGTAAGACTGGTTGCAGTCTCTCGATGGGCCACAAGGAGGAGGGGGAACCGCATTTCAGCACGCAATCGTGCAAATTTCAGCACCAGTTTCAGAATTCCGTCGATCTCTGCAGGGTAGGTTATGTTAAGAAAAACATCCAACAGATATAAAAAAGTTTTATAAAAAAATAGGTATTTAACTCAAACAAAATGTCTATAAAAACTTTAATAGGGTATTTCCATTGTAACGGGTGCCACACTAAAACTGCTTTTTTTCATGTTAATAAAGTGTTAATATAAAAAAATAGTTTGAAAAATTAGGTATTTAACTCAAACAAAATATCAATAAAAACTTGTAAAGAAAACCTTTTATAACGTCATGAATAGCGTAACGGGCGCGACCTTAGAAAATCGACAAATGCGACCAAGTGGGCTTCTAAAGTTGATACTGTAAAATTTTGGATGAAAGCATATAGTAATAACTTTTTGTGTAAAACTTGAATAGTAACCTTAAACAAGCACGTATTTTAAATGCACAAAAATTGCATAGTTTATTTTCTAAAATTTTCTTAAAATGTAACGGGTGCGACATTTGAACATTTTATCGAGTATTGAAACTCTTCCGTTTTTATTCTTAATGTTAGCTTCTTAGCATCACAATGTACGAATATTATAAGCTTATAAATTACGTCGCAATAGAGTAATTGCATCAAAAATGAAAATCCCTAAAAACCTTTTTAATGTAATCTAGAGGTAAAAACACATTGCGAAAGTATTTTTTTATATTCCAAAAGTTCAACCCGGCCCCAAAATATCAAATTGAAAAAAAGGTACTTTTCAAACGTTTCCGAACTCCCGCCATATTGCATGACGTCATAAGCCACAGCTGTCAGAAATCAAGATGTCAACAAATAATAAACACCGATAAAGTTTATGTTTAACATGGAAAACGCGAAACCAAAAATTGGTTGTAAATATTGTTTTGTGCCTTGTTGTACAAATACAACCTGGAAAACTCCTGGGAAAAGGTTTATCACCGTGCCAAAAGGGAAAATAAGGATGAAGTGGATTAAAATAGCTCGGCGCGATATCAAAACATCGTCACCGCAGTCAATATTTTATTGCTCATTTTAAGGATCATTTTAATGTAAGTAAAATAAAATGTCGTTTACTAGGTACCTATATGGTTTGAATAGGTATATTAAATATTAATAAACTCGAGAAAATACGGCTGAGCCGTAACTACTCTCAGTGTAGGGTCATAAACTTTGCTTTTGATAATTGAAGGGACAACTTTCCCAGGAGTTTTCCAGGTTGTATTTGTACAACAAGGCACAAAACAATATTTACAACCAATTTTTGGTTTCGCGTTTTCCATGTTAAACATAAACTTTATCGGTGTTTATTATTTGTTGACATCTTGATTTCTGACAGCTGTGGCTTATGACGTCATGCAATATGGCGGGAGTTCGGAAACGTTTGAAAAGTACCTTTTTTCAATTTGATATTTTGGGGCCGGGTTGAACTTTTGGAATATAAAAAAATACTTTCGCAATGTGTTTTTACCTCTAGATTACAATAAAAAGGTTTTTAGGGATTTTCATTTTTGATGCAAATACTCTATTAAACTATTTGACTTCAGATGTAGTTGTTATTTTGTTAAATAACTCATCTGATTTTTAGTCATGGTGGGGTAAGGTTTCGTGGAAATACCCTATAGAAAACCTTTTATAATGCGACCTTACAAAATCGGCAAATGCGACCAAGTTGGCTTCTAAAGTTGAGACTGTAAAATTTTGGATGGAAGCATATAGTACTATTTTTTTGTGTAAAACTTGAATAGAAACCGTAAACAAGCACGTATTTTGAATGCACAAAAATTGCATACTTTATTTTCAAAAATTTTCTTAAAATGTAACGGGTGCGACATTTGAATATTTTATCGAGTATTGAAACTGTCCGGGTTTATTCTTAATGTTAGCTTCTTAGCATCACAATGTACGAATATTATAAGGTTATAAATTACGTCGCAATTAAACTATTTGACTTCAGGTGTAGTTGTTATTTTGTTAAATAACTCATCTGAGTTTTTGTCAAGGTGGGGTAAGTTTTAGTGGAAATACCCTATAGAAAACCTTTTATAACGTCATGAATAGCGTAACGGGTGCGACCTTAGAAAATCGGCAAATGCAACCAAGTTGGACTGTAAAATTTTGGATGAAAGCATATAGTAATAATTTTTTGTGTATAACTTGAATAGTAACCTTAAACAAGCACGTATTTTAAATGCACAAAAATTGCAGACTTTATTTTCTAAAATTTTCTCAAAATGTAACGGGTGCGACATTTGAACATTTTATCGAGTATTTAAACTCTTCCGTATTTATTCTTAATGTTAACTTCTTAGCATCACAATGTAAGAATATTTTAAGGTTATAAATTACGTCGCAATTAAACTATTTGACTTCAGATATAGTTGTTATTTTGTTAAATAACACATCTGATTTTTTGTCAAGGTAGGGTAAGGTTTCGTGGAAATACCCTATAATAGAATACAATGAAATTATTTATTTTCTTCTAACATAAAATATCAAAAATACAGCATGAAATTAAACTTTAAACAATTACTATATTGGATTTTCTTTTAGAAATGTTTTAAAAGTGGTCAGAAAATGATCGTGAAAAAAAGTTATCAATCGGCAAATGAGAGTTCCTGGTCTTTGTACATTAATTATGTATGGTCAGGATATATTATGGAATGTCCCACATGTGGTGAGATTTACAGAAGTCGGCAACATTGGTATGGTAATAAAAATCCCGAGGATATCGGAGTGGTTGTACAGGAAAATGTGCACATATGGTCAGGGGTATGATTATATTTTTTGCCTTTTTAGGTTCATGCGAATAAGGTTTTGGTTTATGTTGCTATTATTTAATTAAGGGTTACCCTAAATGGAATGTATTTGTTATGTTTGTTATGTATTGTTTATTTATACATTTAAGTTTATATACCTATTTTTTAGGTAAACCATAAAAGTTTTAAAATAATTTTGTCAAAAATAGTACCATTTGAAGAATTTTATTTTGTAGATTTTATGGTCCACCCAAAAGGTAATAATGCTTTAAATTTTTTGTTTAAACATAAGCAAAATCGACACAGTCGTATCCCGTTTAAAAAAAATCCGTTCATTTATTTACATTTAAAAATATGCATAGTTTTGTCTTAAAAATTACCAAGTATTCTACTAGTTTGGGGCTCAATCGGGAATGCTTTTATGGATAGTTATCGGTATCGATAACTATCCCATCCAAATTGCTTGCAGATGAATCGCTTTTTCAAAAAGCAAATAACCTGCAATTAATTTATAACCCCGATCTTGAGGGCTTTTCAACATAATTTTGGATTTTAAGAAATTTTTATGGTGGTAAGTTACCTGGTTAGTGGTAACAAATGCAGTGATGAAATGTACTTTTTACTTCTGGAACCCATCATTTCTTATTTAGGGTAACCCACTTAAATGCTTGATATAATTTGTTATAGTGGTTATTTATTCACATGTGCCTTTGTAATTTGCTTGTAGTTGTTTTTTCTATGTGTAAAATTAGGACAAAATCTATTTTCAGGAAAAAACCCTTTTTGGTTCGCAAAATACCGCTCAAAAAGTTATCGATAGTGTTACCTCCTTATCTGATGTTGTGGCCAGTGTTGGATCACAACCTACGCAAGTTTTGGGGGAATGGGTAACAGATAAAATAAACCCTTCTTATTGGACCCCCAATCATGAAATCAAGGTAAAGAAATGCTATTAATAACGTTAATTTAGGAGATTTAGAAATTCCTGCGCATTCGCCATCTGGCAATAAGTTAATTAAAAGTATTTATTTTTTAACTTTACATTATAAATTTTTTTTAATTTACATAATATTGCTAATTTTACTTAAAAATAGTTGGGGTAAAAACTTGATCAATATGTTTGCAGTTTTACTAAATATACAATTTTTGTGACATTTAAACAATAATTTTGAGCAGGGTTCGCCTGATTTAATCCAACGATTTGTGATTTTTTTATTTGAATCAATGATTTAACCCTAAAAATACGACGCGTGGACCCCAGGTTTAGTTTTTTCTAATAATTAGCAAAATAATGTTGGGTAAATTCCCAGCGTCTTGCTAGCTGACTTTACATTTAACCGATAAACTAAACAAATTAAAACTATTTTTATTGCATATTTGCTCTATGTATAATTTGTTTCCCGCGTCGTCCTTTGTGTTACAGATTTATTAATTAAAAAAATTGTTTTATATATAAATAAACAGTAAAATAAAGAGTCAAAATGTCAAAACCAACTAAAAAAGCGCGTAGTCAAAAAGAATTGGAAGATTTGGTCTTCTAACCATTGTAAAGAGGAAACTGAACAATTTAAGGATGAACCACAAAATAAAGAAAATGAAATGCCAAAAAAAACAAATAAGAGCCTAATATAAACCTAATATAATAATGGATTATAATGCTACAAAGGAGCTGTTGATAACGCTGACAAAATGATACGTGAATATACATGCTCTCGACGAACAGTTCGAGGCTTTTTCGGTTATTCATGAATCTTATCGATATTGCCGCGTAGAATATCTACTTCATATATAAAACCCTGACTTTAAAAAAAAAATAGATCTTCTATCATTAGGAGAACAGTTAGCCAAACCAAATATGGAACGGTGAATCCCGGATCTAACACACCACCCGGGTGCACCCGAGCAATAGTCGCGTGTGGTATAAGCAATACAAAACCAGCTAAAGGACAAACTCCTTCTGTGAACATTTAAAAAACGTAGAAGGTGTCATTTATGTTCAAGAGCAAATGACAAAAAAGTGAACATAGTGTGCACTGGCGTAGCGACAAATTTTGGGCCCCCCGCGAAAATATTTACTTGGGCCCCTGATTTCACATATTTTTTACATGTTTTTATATTAGGTGACATAATATTTTTATTTATTATATAAATTCGAATAAATTATTTATAAACAATTTATAAATAAAAAGTAACAAAACTTTTCAACAAAAAGCGAAAGAATTGTTTAAAAAAATAAGGTTGTCCACTGTACCTACCTATAATACATAAAATAATAGAAAAATAATAACATATTTTTATAACATACAAATATAACCTAAACTATAATAAAAAAATCAGAGAAATAAATATATATAGCCATACATATTTATGCATGCATAATATATTTTGAATCTTTTTATAAAAAACAAAATGTCTTAGTAAGCGGTCGTCTATTTATTTGATTCTGCCATGCTGTGATGTGACGGAAATGGGGCGACATGTTTTAGCGCATTTATTTAATGTTACAAGCAATCTTACAGTGTTGCCATAATTTTTTAAGCTCTAAGCTAAGATAATACGATGGAAATAAGTATTTAATCTTTTGGGGCAAGTATCGGACGGGCCCCCCGCGGTGACGGACGCTCGCGGTACTATCGCTACGCCACTGATAGTGTGACACGTGCAAAAACTTTGTATGTGAAAGCCACAGGCACACTTATACTTGCGTGTTCAGTGCACTCATTTGCAAGAAGTTGAATAAAAATTTTAGTCTATGAGAACAAACATTTATTATTTACAAAATTTTGTGTTTTATATTATATTTAATATTTTATGATTTTGGAATATCATGATCATTGTTTTTGCTATATAAATACATATTTTTGTATTTTTATTAGTTAAAAAAAGTATATAATAGGTATAAATTATAAAACCTAGGGGTCTTTAAAAGACCCACGTCATATAATATAATATAATATATTATAATAGCGTCGTATTTTAAGGGTTAAATCAGTTTTTAAAAAAATATCTAAAATTAAAAAAAAAACACTTAAAAGATCTAAAACTAAAGCACAATAATACCTTGACAATATTTAAATAAATTCATATGCATAGAAAAACTGCTTATTTTGTTAAATAAAATAATAAAGGATTATACATAAAAATTTGACAGTTGCGGACGGTGGTTTATTTGTTTTTAATTCCACCTTTAAAACGTCCATTATCGTACATGTTAACATGACACTAAGTGACCTTTTAAATACACATTGACAAGTTGTGGCTTTATGGCCTTTTAGTCACGGGCTGAAGTCAGCAACAGGTTTTTAGTCACGGGCTGAAGTTAGCTTTAAATTAGTTGACAGTTGTCAAATGTCCTACAATCGTTAAAATAAAGTGCCCTTCTTGATCAAATAATACTAAATGTGAACATTATTTTATTATCTCAATACAAAAATACAAAAGTATTAAATAGTTTTTCAACGCCAATATTTGAAAAGTTTATATGAACATTGTACTGACCTTTTAATTTCGCCGGCAATAAACTAGGTAGATATAACTTAAAGTCGGGCACGGACTCCACCGTGAAGTGCTAATAAAACATTTTCTTCACTTTGTGAAAAACTGTTGTTTAATCCATTTTCAAGGGATATATTTTGATTTATTATCTATGTTTATAAGACATACCAATTTTACATTTGACGGTAACACAGATTCCCCTATTATTTTATAGATGGCGCTATATTTAAGTACTTAATTTAAATCATATCGTAGAAAAAGAATAGTATGCAACTCGTTTATAAACTTACTAGACACTCATTAATTTAATCACTCGCTCGCCAGCTCGCTCGTGCCTAAATTAAATTCGTGTCTAAAATGGCGTTTATCAAACTTAATACATAATATACCATTATAAAGTAGTGTCAATATAATATTATAGTCAAGTTATTTTTAGTTTTTTTAATAGTACCTTTTATTAAAAAAAGCTTATAACTTTGAATATTCATATATTATAATATTTAATATAGTCATGAAAAGTGTTTTCTTCCCTGAATTTTTTTTTTAAAAACGTTATAAAGGTGTGTTTAGACTTGAAAGTTTTATTATGGAAGCCCAAACAATCGTTATAAAAATAGTTAGTTAAGGCAGTAAAGTCATATTTTTTATCACGAATGTGGAAATTATTTGCCGAGGCGAAAGCCGAGGCAAATAACCACGTGAGTGATAAAAAATGGCTTTAATGCCGAGGTGCATATTAAATTTTATCCGAAATCACATTTAATAATACTAATAATTAATATTGATGATTAAATCAAATGTCATTTGATGATCAAATCAAATGTCATTTGAATGTAGGAAGTGTCTATGTATACCTACTGTTTGTTGCGGCGGTTATTATACAAGGTGTCCCTAAACTTAGTGGCATAAATTTAGGAGCAGATTAAGCAAGTCAAAATAAGACGAAAATCTAAATAAATATTTTTCCTAATTAGGTATGTTTAAAAGATACAGGGTGATAAAGTGTTACTTATCATATCAGTTTTTTTAATATAACTTCCAATATGGTAGACTTGGAAAGGTGATATTTTACGAACAGTCACTTACTACCAAAACACATATTCACACATAATTACAATTATTCGAGTGAACGCAGTGTCATAGAAACAGGGGTTGCTTAAGCTTATTGTCCCATACAAACTTTGAGGTTAGGTTTTTATACCATTTGATGCAATTTTTCGATTACTCAGTTTGGTTACTAAAGGTGTACCTCTCAAACTTCGATAAAATAAACCGTTTCCGAGATATCCGAGATTACAATAATTGTTACATGGGATTAAAGGACTAAAAGGTATATGATAACAAATTTTTTAATTGAAAAAAGTACATTTTTTTTTAATGTGACGGTCAGGGCAAAAAGTCTCGAGGCTCATGGAATGCCGTTTTTAGTTTTTTCAATTAAAAAATAAAATTTGTTATCATATACCTTTTAATCCTTTTAAATAATGCGATATTACAATTATTGTAATCTTGAATATCTCGGAAACGGTTTATTTTATCGAAGTTTGAGAGGTACACCTTTTTAATGGTAGACGAACTGTGTAATCGAAAAATTGTATCAAATGTTATAAAAACCTAACCTCAAAGTTTGTATGGGAAGATAAGCTTAAAGCAACCCCCGTTTCTACGACACTCAAACAATTGTAATCAGCGCCGTAGCTACAATGGTTCCGTGGGTTCGGTGGAACCAGGCCCGCGAGCTCAAGGGGCCCGCGACCAGCGATTGGAATATAAAAATTTTTTTTTCAAACATTTGGATTATTTTTTTTTTAAATATATTTCAACATTTACAGGGCATTTATTTATAATAATGGCTGAAGGCTTAGTAAATAGTAAAAGACCAATAATAATAATAATAATAATAATAATAATAATAATTTTTGCTTGAATCATGTAAAAGCGAGTCAAAATTAAAACTTAAAAAACTATCAACAACCGGTTGTTGCGTGAAGACCAACGTTGGTCTTCACGCAATGATGCAATAAAGCCCTACGTTAAGGCCTTGTCAAAAATTATTTTAACATCTAATAATAAGGCTGAAATAGACGACTCGAGAGGATTTAAAAGTACATTGGAGGACTTTGAAACATTGTTTTTGATTATTTTACAATCTAACATTTCAAATCGCATAGACACAGTATCAAAACTCTTACAAAATCAGCAGCAAGATATCCAAAAATCTAGTAAACTTTTAAAAAATGTGTTAAATGACATAAGCAAACTTCGGAATGAATTTTTAGATATAAAAAAGAGGCCGACATTACATCAAGTAAATTTTGTATAATTCCAGAATTTTGCCAAAAACGTATTCGCAAACGTTTTTTTGATGAAGTTGCAAATGACTTTGTTTTTTAAACTGCTAAAGATACTTTTAGAGTTGAAGTTTTTTTTTAAGACCCTAGAAATTATATCAGACAGTTACAAAGTAAAACAATTAGTTTACATCAAATAGCCACTAACTTCAGTATTTTGGAAACAGAAGTTCTGTTAAATTCTACTGATACAGAAGTATACCAAATGGCGGAAAACATTCGTGAAATATATGAAGATGATATTTTAGACGTCCCTATCAATTAATAGCTTTTCAAAAATGTTTTTCTGACGAACTAAACAATATTAAGTCAGTAAAGAATTTGCTAAAATTTATTATGGTTAACAATTACTCATCCAGTAGCAGCTTTACCGAAATAATAACATTATGTTTTCAATACCTTACAATTCCTGTGACTATTGCATCGGCAGAACGATCGTTCTCAAAACTTAAGTTAATAAAAACGTATTTAAGAAACTCCATGAGTCTATATCGATTATCGTCTTTGGCAATGACCTTCATTAAAAATACAGTTGCCCGCTCCATAGATTTTCAAGGAATTATTACAAAATTTTCCGCTGCTAAATCTAGGAAAGTAGCTTTTTAATGGACACACCTTTATTTTTTATGCCCTTATATTTTGTTTAAACTATATTATTATAAATAGTTTTATTAGTTTTAGTTTTTAGTTTATTTTTCCTGTGTATATATTTTATATAATAAAAGTTTATAGACAATATATAGTCTTTTATTTTTTCTTCACTATTAAAGCCGTAGATTTCAGGGGGTATAAAGGTTGTTGTGTTCGTCCCAAATATAACATAAAAAATATTAATTAGTACAAAATAAAAAAACACCTAGAGGCCCGTGGGTATAGCCTGGAACCCGGGCCCGTTGGGTTGTTGCTACGGCGCTGATTGTAATTATGTGTGAATATGTGTTTTGATAGTAATTGACTGTTCGCAAAATATCACGTTTCCAAGACTACCATAGTAGAAGTTATATTAAAAAAACTGATATGATAGGTAACACTTTATCACCCTGTATCTTGGAAACATAAGTAATTAGGAAAAATATTTATTTAGGTTTTCGTCTTATTTTGACTTGCTCAATCTTTTCCTAAATTTATGCCAATAAGTTTAGGGACACCTTGTATATTTGCCCGCCGCGGCGATTTTTTAATCTAATTAATAAAATTAACTTATTATTTTTAATAAACAACATTTTATAAAAGGATCCAAACGACCTCCGCGGCGGTGCTTTTTTTAATTATTATTTAGTTGCAGCTGCGGAGCAGTATAATGGGTTGTATACAATACTCGTTTTAAATCGGCAGTAAAGTTCTACTGCCGATTTCTTTTACTTTACTGTCGATTTCGGATAAAGATCATTTTTTGTTAATTTTTTTGATGTTTTTAATATACGAGTACATTTTAGATTTTTTTTAAATCATGATTTTTTTGAACCCTGATTTTGAGGAATCACTTTAGCAAAAATTGTGACTTTAAATTTTAAAAATAGCTCTTATAAAATTTAATATTTAAATTAAAGTTTAAAATCTTTATATAAGTTTTATAACAAAATTATTGGGACATGTTGGTTGGGACAATTTTATCACGAAGATTTTCTTTTTTATATAAGAGGCCTAAATAGTGCTTTATGTTACAGTGTATAAGGTATTGTTAAGAATTTTAACTTATTTGTAAATAACGGTCGGGGCAAGTAAAAAAAAGTCGACTTAATCAAAATTAATAGTTATTTATGCCATAAGGCTGAAAAGTTTTTTTTGTGCTGAGCTGAAAGCCTGAACATACAATTAAGCGAATCACAAAAATACTCGTTCAGCCGAATGGCACAGTTATTTATGCCATAAGGCTGAAAAGTTTTTTTTGTGCTGAGCTGAAAGCCTGAACATACAATTAAGCGAATCACAAAAATACTCGTTCAGCCGAATGGCATACAACATTTTATCTTCAAGGCACAGTTTTATTTGTTAAACGATACATAAAACGTACTTACAATTATAATAACAATTATTTAAAGTAAAAAGTGATTTTAGATATATTCAGAGTGGTCAGCAGAATTTTTTACAGACTAGAATGTAAAAAATTTTACGTGATTGGTCTATAGTTATTTCTGTTGCCAGATTACAAAATGCCACTTTTGCATTCGTGAATTAAAAAAATGCAGAATGCAAAATTTCGCAATCAAGTATCAAACAATTTTTTTTTTCGAAAACGTTATCCACAGTTTATATATTATTAAAAATGCAAAGAGAACATTTTAAAACGGATTTAAAAGGATTTTACGTTTTGTATAACAAAAAACTGTGGGTTTGACACATAGACGAATTTTTTTCAAAACAGTTTATAAATTACTTAAAATGTAAAGTAAACATTTTTAAACTTATTTAAAAGTATTTTGCGTACAAAGCAACGGATGTAATAGTTATTTACCTAGCTAGTGTGGAAAGTTACTTTTCCGCCCGCGACTACAGTTGAACGAACGACGCGTATAAGTCGAGTGCGGAAAAGACACTTTCCGCACGTGTTATGTACAATATTTTTCTACAAGCGTGCGGAAAGGTACTACTTGCACTTTTCCTCACGCTCGGCAGTGCAGAAAGTAAATGCGCGCGGAAAGTAGCAACCACACCCAAAAGTACCACCACGTGACTTTGATGACAAATAATTTTCTCAGTTTCAAGCTAATTTTGTCCTATTTTCTATAATATATATGGGGAATTCCACGTGAATTCGACGATTTTAATAGTTAAAAGGGCTAAATATAAAAAGATTAAATAAAAAAAATCATTTTTGATATTACAAAATTACAGCCATTCCACGTTACTCGGGAAATTTTGTAGCGCCCGTTACAATCAAAAATTGTGAGTAAAACTACCGTAATTATGATGCTTATAAGCTTAAGCATAATTATTACAAGCATAATAAACATATTTGCAATAGTAACTATTCTAATAGTATTTAATTTAATTACGGTAGCTTTTACTCACAATTTTTTATTGTAACGGACGCAAAGAAATTCCCGAGTAACGTGGAATGGCTGATTATTAAAATTAAAAATTCCGGAAAAATTATTAATTTTTTGATAGCCATCTAATATAGATAAAAAAAACTTGTAGTCGCTAAAGATTAAAAAAATATATACAAACAGTGTAGAAAATGGATTTTTAGTTTTCATGATTGGTTGGTCGTTCGTCGGAATCAATTGGAACCAAAGTTATGATCGATGATATATTGGCAAAATCGTTATAATCATGAAAATTTAAAAAATCATATCTCCAAAAACAATTGACCAACCGTGCTAAAATTAAAATTGAATTTTTATTTTGAGTCAGGCAACCCATGGAAAAATTGTCATGGAATTTCGAAATGGCAAGGGTTTTTTTCGTGTCGAATTCACGTGGAATTCCCCATATACAACACAAAAAATACATATATTGCATTATTTTTAGAAAATAGGACGAAATTAGCTTGACACTGGCAGAAAATTATCCCATTCCGCACTAGTTAGGTAAACAACTATTGCCTACATAGCAACGAATGTAAAATTAATATAACGTAAAAGTCAACTTTTAATTACATATAAAAATGTAAATAACTTTTTTCGAAAACGTAATAGTTATTTACCTAACTAATGCGGAAAGTGATACTTTTCCACACGCGACTGGCGTTGAACGAACGACGCGTATCGGAGTTCGGCCATTAGTCAAGTGCGGAAAAAACACTATTAGGTACAATATTTTTTCTACAAGCAACTTTCTTGATTAGTTTCCATTTGTAAAAAAATATTTTTTTCTACAAGCGTGGGTAAAGTTGCACTTTTCTGCACGCTCGACAATGCATAATAATAAATAGTTTGTTAACCCCAATATTTAAAACTTATATGAACATAATTTTAATTTCGCCGGCAGTAAACTTAATTTAACTTTAAAAATGTTAAATATTTTCTATAAATAATCCAATATACATTTTTTGTGTGTGTAAAGGTCTTAATATAGAACCCAAAAAAGTAGACTTAGTATACATATATCAAGTTTTTTAAACGCCATTTTAACGAATTAATTTAAATGAGTGTCTAGAAAAGTATATAAATGAGTTGCATACACAGACTGTTTGCATACTATACTTTTTCTACGACAAATACTTATTATCATCTAAAAATTATTTAAAATAAATATTAGTATAGAGCGATATCTATAAAACAATCGTGTAACCAACATGGGAATCTGTATTGTCAAATGTCATATTTAAATGTGAAAATCGAAATGTATCCCTTGAAAATGGACCGTTTAATCAGATATAGAAGCAGTTCTCCACCAAAAATGTGTAAAGTTAAATTTAGTTTACTGTTGGCAAAATTAAAAGGTCTCTTCAATGTTCATATAAACTTTTTAAATATTGGGGCTGAGAAACTATTTAATACCTTCTTTTGTATTTATGTATTAAGATAATACAATAATTTTCACATTTAGTATTATTTTACAAGAAGGGTACTTTATTTTAATTATATGGCATTTGACAACTCGTCACCTGAGAATTATAGTGTTTTATCTGCATTTTTTTTTAAATTGAGGTTAGTCTTGTTTTAAGTCTTAAAGATGCATATTGTTCTATCTATATAAAATTGGGGTAGAAATTGTACAGTTTAAGGCTTAAACTGTACAATTTCTACCCCAATTATATATAGATAGAACAATATGCATCTTTAAGACTTAAAACAAGACTAACCTCAATTTAAAAAAAATGCCGATAGAACACTATAATTCTCAGGTGACGAACTGTCAACTAACTTAAAACTAACTTCAGCCCGTGACTTAAGCGCCATAAAGCCTTAGCTTGTCAATGTGTATTTAAACGATCACTTACGGTCCTGGAAACATGTACGATAATGCGCGTTTTAAAGGTGGGAGTAGAAAAATACATATATTGTATTATTTTTAGAAAATAGGACGAAATTAGCTTGACACTGGCAGAAAATTGGCATTTTCCGCACTAGATAGGTAAATAAAGTTGTTTAAACACATAATTAATATAACGTAAAAGTCAACTTTTAATGACATACATCATAAAAATGAACATAATATTTTTCGAAAACGTAATAGTTATTTACCTAACTAGTGCGAAAAGTGCTACTTTTCCGCACGCGACTGGCGTTGAACGAACGACGCATAACGGAGTTCTGTCATGAGTTGAGTGCGGAAAAGAAACTTTGAGTACAATATTTTTTCTACAAGCAGTTTTTGTCATCAGTTTTCATTTGTAAAAATAATATTTTTTCTAGAATCGTGCAGAAACTTGGTAATTTCAAAATTCTTTTACAACAGATTCTGTTGCTTTGTACGCAATTGCATATTACAGAGTTACAGAGTTAAGATATAGAACATATTATATGTTCTTTAACAAAATGTTCGTATTAGTTTGCAATTAGCCTTGCACGATAAAAAATTATAAAAATAAAAATTATTTTAATTATTATTTAAATATTAACTTCATTACTGGGTGAATATATTGAGATGTCCCCCAAGTGAAAATGATTATTTTTTATTTTTGGTTGTTTCACTGTTAGTCTAGAAAGGGGGTTTTGGGAACCCACTAGGTCTAGTAATAACATAAGTGGTTCTGCATTAATGCAAGAATTTTAAGAAATCATACATTTTGAATATAAGAGATTCACGGAAGATAGCTTCACGGAGGTTAGGATTACATTACTGGGTGAATATATTGAGATGTCCACCAAGTGAAAATGATTATTTTTTATTTTTGGTTGTTTCACTGTTAGTCTTGAATGGGGGTTTTGGGAACCCACCAGGTCTAGTAATAACATAACATAAGTGGTTCTGCATTAATGCAAGAATTTTAAGAAATCACACATTTTGAATATTAGAGATTCACGGAAGATAGCTTCACGGAAGGTAGGATTTCGTATGTTTCTTTAAAAACATTCCTTTGTATATTTGAAATAAGTTATTGTATCTTTTGACACCTTAATATTTTTTAAAAATAAAATTGTACATCACGGTGTCCCTGAATAACTTTTAATTGAAAGGTTCAGACGTATCCGATTTTTTTTCATATTTTGATAAAAAACTACCTACAAGACAATTTTTTTTCAGGATAAACTTAATTCGCTTGGCACCTTGTTAGAAAAATCAATTTTTATAAAAACATTAATGATTTTTAATCAATTTTTTGAGATTTTTAATTAGTGAACTCCAAATAATGACTAACAGCTTTTAATGTATTTGTTACATAAAATGTGCAATTCATTGGACTAGTGAACTATTGACATATGTCACTTGTTACATGTCACATGTCGAAATCGTGATTGAAAATACCGTTGCGTTATTTTACCGTTTTTTTTTCAATTTGTAGCAGATTTATTTATAAATTAGATATAAATAATTATATTTGCATTGATTATAGTATATAGTGCAATAAGGCTAATAAAAAACCATGCATGGACTCACTCGGATAATCCCGAGAGAATTTGTTTGTTTTGTCTTAAAAAAAAGAAAAAATGTCTAAAATATGTGGAAAGATTCTGGAAAAAGTTCAAAGCATAGCTTTAAGTCCGAAACATCAGCAGCAGTTACTATCGCTCTTTAAAAAAAAAAGAAAAAAGAAAGAGCCATAGTAACTGCTGCTGATGTTTCGGACTTGAAGTTTCACTAATATCGTTTTCAATATTTTCTTCTTTTACTCCAGGTTTACATTTATGTTTTTACCGCGGCCACCAACAATACTTGACAAACATTTGAAACATTGTCTCACCACACGCTTTTTTTCTTTTTTAATGGGTTTCTTTTTAGAACTTTTTATAAAATTATTTCCAATTAGAAAAATCAGGCAAATTTAACGTGTTTCTATAAATTTCTTGTTTAGCTGCTTTATATAATAAAATTTCACAACCTTTGCATACAACTTTTGGTAATCGTTCATCTTCTACATCATATACTTATACAACTTTTTCCAGAATCTTTCCACATATTTTAAACATTTTTTCTTTTTTTTTTAAGACAAATCAAACAAATTCTCTCCATTATCCGAGTGAGTCCATGCATGGCATATTAGCTTCATTGCACTATATACTATAATCAATGCAAATATAATTATTTATATCTAATTTATAAATAAATCTGCGACAAATTGAAAAAAAAACAGTAAAATAACGCTACGGTATTTTCAATCACGATTTCGACATATGATAAGTGACATATGTCAATAGTTCACTAGTCTAATGAATTGCACATTTTATGTAACAAATACATTAAAAGTTGTTAGTCATTATTTGGAGTTCACTAATTAAAAATCTCAAAAAATTGATTAAAAATCATTAATGTTTTTGAAAAAATTGATTTTTCTAAAAAAGTGCCAAGCGAATTTAGTTTATCCTAAAAAAAAAATTGTCTTGTAGGTGGGTCAGAATTTCTCAAACGGGCCACCTGAATTAGGTCAAAATTAGTTTTTGTTTGTAGATACATTTTTTTGATAGTATTTTACATCACTAACACAAATCCTAAAGGATTTTGTAAAAAAAAAATTTTCAATTGACATATTCATGATATTAAAAGTCAAAGTTTTTAATAATTAAAAAATAAAAAAATTCATTATGGCTGAACTAATTATCCGATTCCAACGATATAACTAGCGTTGGAATCTTGTTTTGACATAGATTCTTTGTTATTTTTTTCAATTGTCCTATTTTCATTTAGGTCGATTTTTTTTTGTTTTTTTTATACCAAATTCGGAAATAATTGCCTTCTGCGCCAGCTATCGACTCGAGAAAAAAAACACATATACTCCAATCATTTCTAAAAATTATGCTGCTGAGAAAAAAAATGGCCCGCAGGTTGACAAAAAGTTATTCGTCCTTTTGTGGCCGCGCGCGGTGTCAGCTCACGCTCCGAACCGTGTACGCTGTTCGCGCTTGTGACGCGACGTCTTACGGTGGTCTGGAACCTGCGGGCCATTTTTTTTCTCAGCAGCATAATTTCGAAAAATGATTGGAGTATATGTGTTTTTTTTTTCGAGTCGATAGCTGGCGCAGAAGCCAATTATTTCCGAATTTGTTATAAAAAAAAACAAAAAAAAATCGACCTAAATGAAAATTGTACAATTGAAAAAAATAACAAAGAATCTATGTCAAAACAAGATTCCAACGCTAGTTAAATCGTTGGAATCGGATAATTAGTTTAGCCATAATGATTTTTTTTTATTTTTTAAATACTAAAAACTTTTACTTTTAATATCATGAATATGTCAATTGAATTTTTTTTTTTTACAAAATCCTTTAGGATTTGTGTTAGTGATGTAAAATACTATCGAAAAAATGTATCTACAATCAAAAACTAATTTTGACCTAATTCAGGTGGCCCGTTTGAGAAATTCTGACCCAGGTAGTTTTTTATCAAAATATGAAAAAAAATCGGATACGTCTGAACCTTTCAATTAAAAGTTATTCAGGGACACCATGACATACATAAAATATTTATAAAAAAAATCTTCACTTCACGGTGGATATGTTTTTAAATAGCAAATTAATGAACTTGAACTTTTGAATTATAAAACAGCAACACTCATCTGCATATAAATTCTAACTGACCTTCAGGAATCACATGCATCTATAATGTCGTAAACATAGGTTTTTGCTTATTTAAAATGATTAAAGCGCTATCCGTTGCATAAAATTTAAAGCAAAAACAGATTCACGGAGGATAGAATCAATTTTTGTAACACCTACATAAATGGTTATAAAAATTATTTCTTTTAATTTTTAATAATATTTTATATTTGATTCGATTGCTTTGGATGTGTTTAATTTACTGATATTTTTAGTAGGCTTTTACTACCTCAGATATTTGAAAACATATAGGTTAACCTAGAAAGAGTAACAGTCACGGAGGATAGGTTTAAGACTTTTAAAACATTGTAAAAAATAATTAATTGCGGTTAAAAATCTGGAACCTGAGCTGTAATATTTACTTAATTATGAAAGATCAAAACACAATAAAAGTGTATGTCAAACTTATTTAGTTTTATTAAATATTACGGGGTAACATCATCGGGGGACATTTCGAGAGATTCACCCTACTATATTGTATGGGTCTTAATTTAGGGTAATTTTTGGACATGGAAAATCCCAGGGATTAAATTTATACAGCGAATTTCATACAACCAGATTACTATTATATAATATCTATTTCATACCGGCCACCGTTCGAAAATTAGATCAAATGCCTGCTGTCTCTTCTTATGCTGTGGTTTTACGGTATTGTAGATACCCTTTACAGTCCCTCCCCATCGCAAAGTATTAGGCCCATCCCACCAAATGAGACCATTTCTTTGTATTTTTGCCGCTAAATCCGAAATTATGTCTGAGATCGAAAAAACGCGTTATTGGACATTGGACATCATACTTTTTTGTGGGGCTTTGTTATCAATATTATTTATAATAAAGTTTTATAATAACGTAAAAAAGTAAATAATTATTTTTTAAATATCCTATTGAATAAAACAATTTATGAAACCAATTCTGTTTTATTTCAGGCTTGTTTTAAGTGCAAAAAAGTGTTCCAACTGCTGGAAACCAAGCACCATTGCCGCGCGTGTGGTGAGGGTTTCTGCGAATCATGCAGCTCCAAACGTCAAACGGTACCCAGCCGCGGTTGGTTCAGTGAAGTGCGCGTTTGCGACATCTGCTACCGAGAAGAACCCCCGAGCCTGTCGCAGGCAACCGACGGCTCGGAAAACCGAGCCCGGCAAATCGGCGAGACGGTTTTTAGCTCGATGACTGCCGTCAAATCGGTGCTTACTATCAGTAAGGATTTTATCAAGGATTCGGTTAGACCGGCTTATTGGACGCCGGATATTGAGTGCGAGAGATGCTGCTGCTGCGAAAGACGGTTTGATGATAAAGTAATTTTGCATCATTGTAGAGATTGCGGTAAAGGGGTGTGCGATAAATGCTCGCTGAGTAGAAAATCAGTTCCGCTCAGAGGATGGACGAGTCCTGTGAGGGTTTGTAATAAATGTTGCTGACTATTATACTTTTAATAATATGACAAAAAAAAAGTCAACACTAAATTTAATTATTATTATTCTGTGATTGTTTAGGCCATTTCTTTATTTGGACAACCCCAATAGGTTGATTATTTAAGAAAACATATTTTTATTTATTTTATAACAGTGCATTTATGGTTTGAACATTATACACTTTTTTGTCGAAATACTTAGTGTATAGTGTATTTTTTCTATTATTTTTAATATAAAAACAAATATTTGTGCAATATTTATAATGATAAACATGTAATAAACTATATACTAACATTTGCAAATATATGATTTTGTTTAAATGACTTAATATTTTAATACTTTATTACCCAACCTTTTTATTATCACTTACGCAAACATTCTTTTTATACTTGTTTTGCATATTATTAAAATTATTTGTTTTTTTATATAATGGTAACCATTATAACCGCCCTGCCTAACAACAGGAATAGTAAATTCATTATTCACGTTGTTAGGCTGCCTAACTTAGGAATCACTGTGATTTAACTATAGTATACAGTTTCGCGAAAGGATCGAACGGTCGATTTGCAAGGGTTCAAGAAATCGATTGAAACTTTCTTACCTTATTTCTACATCTAAATACAGTACTTAAAAAAAAATCTCGTCCATTGACAACTTTCTTTTTATTTTTATTTTTTTCTTCACTGTGTTAAAAATTTCATTTTTTTTAATAACTTTTTTATTTCAAAACGTATCGATTTGAAATTTGGACAAAATGTAGATCTTACTAATGGCAATTAATGCATGAAAAAATGTTGTTTAGATTTTAACGTACAGGAGGCGCTGGTGATAATTTAATTTAAAATTTAACAATTTTTAAAGGGCAAATAATCGAAGAAGAACTTTGTTTTATACATTTGAGTATAACACGTTAAATTATTGATATTTGACTATTATTTGATATATTAACTTTTTTATGCAAATGATGTTTATGTGGCCAGGATCAGTTTTGAATTAGCAGTATTCATAACTGTTTAGTTTAGTACATTGTAATTTTTATACAAATATTGTTGTATCTTTTATTAATAATTAAGTATAGCATAACACATAAATGATATGATAAGTTACTAGGGAATCGCGAATGACATCGATTTAAAATTTTATTCGATTTAGACTTTTTTCCTAAATTAAATAAATAATTAAAGTTTTTATTGCATATTCAGTACAATACAGAACATATAATACAAAATATACAAAAGGCCATCGACCGGGGTCCTTCAGCCTGTTACAAACTACTTTAAGTGATACAAAAAAAAACTAATTATTATTGGACAATTGTAAGATTATTTCCAATATTGTATTTTCCGGGAATTTTTCCTAAATTATTTTTAACAAAATAATACTTCCTGTTTTACCGGAAATGTCTTTAACTTTGTTATTTTAATCAGGACATCTCATATATTTTTACATTTTTGATTTCTACATAAAATTCTGAGTAAAATGGCTCTACCATATCCTAAAGCCCATATTTTCCGAGTTAACCATGAATACTGTCACATTAATTAATGGGTTAACCCACATGTAGAATGTTTGTTTATACAAAATTATTGAAAATATTAGTAATTGTTAAATGTCTCTGAAATTTTAACTTTACCCAGATAACATTCGTGAGTTCACCGTGAATGCACGGTGAAAAATATTGCTTCACGCGTGAATTCACGGTTGCTAAAAGATGCGTCCGCCCCTGGAATTCACCGTGAATGCACACGTGAAGATATATCCGCCCATTGAATTCACCGTGAATGCACACGTGAAGATGCGTCCGCCCCTTAAATGCACACCTGAATTCACCGTGAATGCACACGTGAAGATGCGTCCGTCCCTTAAATTCACCGTAAATGCATGCGTGTTCTAAATTCGAGCAAAAAAAATGAAATAAAGGGTGCATGTGCAGAAAACATATTTTCCCCTATAGAGTAAAATAAGTTTTCTGAACAAAAATGTGCATTCACCATAATTTCAATTTTTTCGCGCGAATTTTAGCATGCATGCGCACTCACTTCGAGCTTCACTTGTGCATTTACGCATCTTCGCGTGCGTATTTACGGTGAATTTCGTGCGTATACTCAATTTTTTTTGCACTTCATTTTAAATTGGAACACAAAATAAAACGTGTTATTTTTTAAAATAACAGATTTTGTTATATTTGTAAATAAAGTCAAATGAAAAATGTTAAATAAAGATGTGATTTATGTCCAATTGGAGAATATTTTTTTAGACAATTATGCCATCCACGCCGACGGTGGTCTAGTGGTTAGTGCTGCTGACTACAAGCCGGAGATCGTGGGTTCGAATCCCACCAGGGGTATGGCTGTTTATTTGTGTTTGTCCTATTGTGTATTAGTCCTTCGAAGGGGACTTTAAACCCGCGGTCCGTTCCTACCCCTAACCGGCACAAGCCATTCAGTTGGCTTATGAGACTTCTTAAGAAGTAAGGGTGGAACTAAAAGAGCACTTTTGTATAAACTTTGTATAATTAAACTTGAGGTACAATAGTATACTGAAATAAAACACAAAGTGTTTTGTTGTAAAGTTTATTCCGAATCAACCTCAGAGGTTTCAATGTCCTCTTTAACCTTAAAAAAAAATATGAATTATAACATTAATAATACTAATTAATGCATACACATGAGTATAATATTTTATTATAATATATATTATGTATCACATATATGAAATTACATCTACAGATAAGTATACTTACTGATTCATCACTGGACACATCATCAAATGAGTCAAATAACTCATCATTTTTCCCCTTATTTTAATTTCTTTTTGGTCCTTAAAAAATATATAAATTATAACATTATTAATGGATTAAAGCATTTATTTACAAGACTCATTTTATAAAATTTAATAAATATTATTTAAAAAACACTTAGAACAAAAAAAATATTTGTTTTTGTGTATAAAGAAAAGTCTTGCGATAGCTAATAAAAATATTCTGTATTAATTAATTAATTCATTTATTTTATTGATTAAAAAATTGTAAAATATTTGTCGACTGTATATTGACTAATAAAAATATTAAAATGGATGTCATATTTTTAATTCAAATAAAAACAAATCATTCAAACCAATTCAGCCGAGCGCGGCTTCGACTCATGAGGCGCGGAGCCTTGCAGTAAAAAATTAATAATGTTTAAAGAAATGCCGGGCAGTGAAATTTTTTTTTCAGGATATGAAACCTTTATACCCAGTACATGTAACCATGAAAAAAACTTGATTATTTGTTAGAGACTTTATCAAAAATTTGAATTGTATATTTCAATGATCAAAAAAAGTATAAAAAAATAAAAAAAAAGTCCTGAAAATTTCACTACGAAACTTTTAACAGTTTTTTCACAATTAATTTTTTAATTAAAAGTGAGAAAAATCTTTGTTACAAAAAAACTGTTAAAATTAAATAAAAAAAAATATATTTTAAGGAAATATTGTTACTAATGACTACTAACGTTTGATGTATTAAAATTTAAATTATATTTGAAGTGGAAAATGGGGGGTCCACTTGACGTGATCTGACTCAAAAACAAAAACAATGAATAAAAACTTTATAAAAAAATATAACCACAATAAAGCGTTATAACCATGGTTATTCATTGTTTTTGTTGTTTTTGCAATAATTTTAACAATTATTATCAGTGCACTGATCTACTATAGTATATACAGGGTGTTTCTTTTAACTTGAGACAGCTCAATATCTCGAGAAATACGCATTTCACGGAAAAATGTCTTAAATAAAAGGTTAATGTGACTAAAGGGGACATTATTTGGTGCTACCGCTAGCCACCCCCTACCCCTCCTTAAGGGTGAAACGGGGGGTAACTTTGGAAAGTCAAATGGAATGACCCGATTTTTTTCACAGAGTTTGGTAGTACATAAAAAAATAAATAACTTTTATTTATAACTTTTTTCAATTTATCAACAGATGGCGCTGTAATTCAAAATTTAAGAAAAATGAGTTTCCTTGTAAAATGTATTATTTGAAACGTTTGAAAAACAAAAATTAACATTAACAACAATAACAAATGTTCGAAATGTCGTCATTCCATTTCAACACATTTTGAATGCGGGTAATGAATTCTGGCACACAACGCGCCAACATATCGGGCGGTATCGCCGAACAGGCGTTCCTGATCCGCTCCACCATGTCCTCCCAAGTTGTAGGAATTGCAGCGTAAAATTTTTCTTTCAAGTAACCCCACTGGAAGATGTCTGATGGCGTAAGATCAGGTGATCGAGCAGGCCAAATTACTGGACCACGTCTACCGATCCACCGCGGTGCACCGGCCATTGAACTCCCGATCCAACACCTCTCGAGCAATTGTCGAATAATGTGCAGGACAACCATCTTGCTGGTACCACATGTTTTGGAGCCGTGCTAGTGGTACATCCTCCAAAAGGTCCGTCAGATCGTTTTCTAGAAAATTCCGGTACTTTTCGCCATTTAATGCACCGTCAATAAAGAAGGGTCCGATTAATCGTTCGCTTAAGGTACCGCACCAAACGTTTACCGACCAGGGACGCTGGTGCTCCACTTGGTGTCGAAATGGAAGGACGACATTTGTTATAAATTGTTTTCAGAGCCGACTATTGTTGATTTAATGTTAATTTTTGTTTTTCAAACGTTTCAAATAATACATTTTACAAGGAAACCCCTTTTTCTTAAATTTTGAATTACAGCGCCATCTGTTGATAAATTGAAAAAAACTTTCAAATAAAAGTTATTCATTTTTTTATGTACTACCAAACTCTGTGAAAAAAATCGGGTCATTCCATTTGACTTTCCAAAGTTACCCCCCGTTTCACCCTTAAGGAGCGGTAGCACCAAATAATGTCCCCTTTGTTCACATTAACCTTTTATTTAAGACATTTTTCCGTGAAATGCGTATTTCTCGGGATATTGAGCTGTCTCAAGTTAAAAGAAACACCCTGTATACAATAAAATTTGTATCTTAAATTTGATCATGCAAAAATATAAAAATGTCAAACTTACCTTTGGAATTCCTGGCTAGCAACTTAAGTATTTATTGAACTGAATACCTATATATTATAAAACTGAAAAACTGAACCAAGATACATACACCTTGAAACTGAACGTTTATCTCTGAACCATAGAAGAAGGATATGAACTGAACGTTTTACCGGTATACAGGATATCTAGCTAGATGTTTACCATATTGTATTGTATAGAAAACCTCGTGGCTCTTAGCTGCGTACGCACACTAACGCTGCAGTGTTGCCGGATTGCAGCCGGATGATTTTCGTGAAAGTTCCCGACCAAAAATTACAAAATACTAGAAATTACCCACACGAATAAAAATTTCTAGTACATTTGCTCAATTTGGAAAAGTGAATTAAATTTTGAATAAATTAAGAGAAAAATAAAAGGATAGAATTAAAGAATTATGTTTAGTTAGTAGTTATACAATATTATTTACTGAAAATTTCTTTGAAAAGTAAAATTTATAAAATACCTGCTTCAATATTTTACTTGCAAGCATGATGAAATACGCGATTTTCGGGTCAAATACCTTCAATCGGCAACCCTGCATTTAGTTAAAATGTGACGGCCATAGGCGCATGCGCACGAGTGCCCGCGTATTTGGTTTTGCAATTATTATATATAATTATTATTACCTATAGGTATATTAAATATTAATAACGGATATTAATTAAAAAATGTACTTTTTTATTTTCCGTTTAATATTTAATAAAAATCTTTAATTAATATTCCTTTAATGTTATGTTTTCTTTTTCTTATTTCGAATTCGGTCTTCAAATTTATTTTGATAGGGTAGGTATACCTTCCCTATCAAACAGAGGTATAGCTAACCTATCAAAATAAATTTAAAGATCTTTAATTAAACATGCTAACAGATCTGTATAAAATCTTGGAGATTCACGGCGTGCGTCCGGTGTGAATTAAATGTGCATAAGAAATGTTAGGGGGCATCCATTAATTACGTGAGGTGTTTAGGGGGGGAGGGGGTCGAGCCAAACCCCACCCAATCTCACGTGGGGGGAGGGTGGTCTCGGCAAATATCACGTAATTTTTGAAAAAAATGAAACAGTGTAAAATGGCGAGAAAACTGGGTTAAATTAAGTAAACAATTATAACAATTGTTTTTTTTAATAAATCTAATGGAATCAATCACAGATTAACTTATTTACATTAAAACAATGCATTTTAAAATATCTCACGTGAGATTAAGGGAGGGGGGACGGGGTCGGGCAAAATCTCACGACATCTCATCAAGGGGAGGGGGGAGTCGAAAAATCGCCAAAATTGCCTCACGTAATTAATGGATGACCCCTTATCTGTGAACTTACGGTGAATTCACGATGCACTTAATTTTAAAGATTCATGGCGTGCGCCCGGTGTGAATTTAATGGGCATTGCGAATGTAATTTGGAAACTCACAGTGGATTCACGATTAATTAATTTTTAAAGATTTACGGCGTGCGCCCTATGTGAATTAAATGTGCATTACAAATGTTATCTGTGAACTCACGGTGAATTCACGATGCATTCAATTTTGAAGATTCACGGCGTGCGCCCGGTAGGAGTTTAATGTGCATTCAGGAATGTAATTTGGAAACTCACAGTGGATTCACAATGCATTCATTTTTAAAGATTCAGGGCGTGCGCCCGGCATGAATTATGGGTGACGTTCATAATATCGAAATTCACTTTATCGAATTCAAAATATCGAACACTTTTTATCGAAAATCAAAATATCGAAAATACAAAATGTCGAAAATCAAAATATCGAAAATTAAAATGTCGAAAATGATAATATCGAAATTTTATTTAATCGAATTTTCAATTTATCGAAAATAAAATATCGACGTTCATAATATCGAAATTCACTTTATCGAATTCAAAATATCGAACACTTTTTATCGAAAATCAAAATATCGAAAATACAAAATGTCGAAAATTAAAATGTCGAAAATACAAAATTATACAAATATTATTTTAATCCGAAGTGTATATGTACAGAGGCGCCTCTGATATAGAAATGTACTCAAACTCAACAACACAACCCAACCGACCCCGCCCCATTGCCCCCCCCCCCCGCCCCATTGAGCAAAAAACCCAACTAAAATGGGCTAATTTATGTAATTAAAAAGTGTTTTATTTTTATCGTAACATGAATTTGCCCATTTTAGTTGGGTTTTTTGCTCAATGGGGCGGGGGGGGGGGCCAATGGGGCGGGGTCGGTTGGGTTGTGTTGTTGAGTTTGAGTACATTTCTATAAAACGCGCATCTCTAGGAGCCAGGGAGCCAAGATAATTCGGTGCATAACCGTAACTTTATCTACAGAGGCGCCTCTGTACATATACACTTCGATTTTAATCATACATTTTAATTTTCGATATTTTTAAATCGATATTTTAATTTTCGAAATTTTAATTATTCGACATTTTCAAATCGACATTTTAATTTTCGATATTATCATTTTCGACATTTTAATTTTCGAAATTTTAATTATTCGACATTTTCAAATCGACATTTTAATTTTCGATATTATCATTTTCGACATTTTAATTTTCGATATTTTGATTTTCGACATTTTGTATTTTCGATATTTTGATTTTCGATAAAAAGTGTTCGATATTTTGAATTCGATATAATGAATTTCGATATTGTGAACGTCACCCATGAATTATATGTGCATTAGGAATATTATCTGGGAACTCACAGTGAATTCACGATGAATTCATTTTTAAATATTCACGGCGTGCGCCCTATGTGAATTAAATGTGCATTACAAATGTTATCTGTGAACTCACGGTGAATTCACGATGCATTCAATTTTGAAGATTCACGGCGTGCGCCCGGTGTGAGTTTAATGTGCATTCACGAATGTTATCTGGGTAGGAAACACTTATTATAATACCAATCGAAAGATTCTTTAATTTTCTATTTGATTATGTTAAAACATACAGGGTTTTACATTTATAATAAAAACGATATTATTGTTTGAAGATTGCCTAATTTCAAGTGGTTTTTCTCAAGCTATTTGTTAAAAAACCTTTAAAAAATAATATTATTTAAAAAATGTTTTAATAATCCAAAAATTCCAACCCCATATGTCAGCAACATAATAACAAAAAAGTTAGAGGCTATTTTTGATTAACGTGCATTTACCAAATTTTTAACGGAAAAAATTAATATCTTGAAAACTATTGACTTTAGGTAATAGTTTTCAAGATATGAATTTTTTTCGTTAAAATTTAATAATAGTCTAAATCAAATTGTATTTGCTATTAAAATTTTTAATCTATATCGTTTGCGTTTCTTCAGAAACACCCGGTGTAGCATTATTAAATATAAAAAAATGCAAAATAACTAATTACAAAAAAAGCGAAAAACAACTGAATACAAAATATACATAAAGTCTTTATTCTAATTTATTTATTGGGTAAATATTACTTTTTTCAGTTTTGGAATTAAAATTGAAGCTTGCTTATCGAGTGAAAACAAATAAATTAAACCTTGGTTGTGGAGAAAACAATTAAATTAAAGTACCTATAGGTTATAATTTCTAACTTGCTGACACTGTCTATAATTATTATTTAGTTTATTCATTTTAATAAATATTTATTTTAATAAACATCAAATTTTAACAAATATTCAGACAATCTAGATTAGCTATAGCAACCAGCTAATAAGACCAAGGACGCTGCCATGGGCGTCATAGTGTTTTGATTTTGCTTTTACAAAAAAAAAATCTAGAACAGAAATTGCTGAAATGCCTTAATTATTTTGGAAAAAAATATTAAGGTCGACGGAAATCTCGGACCGAGATTCTCGGTCTCGGCCAAAAATCTGGCCGAGATCTCGTTCTCGGCTAAAAAAAGGCTGAGATTCTTGGCCATGGCCGAGACTTCGCAGAATTTGATAATTCAAGGCGCTTAAGCATATGCGGCCAAAACGAGAACGAGCTCTGAGTAACCATGGTAATGCATTACCTTTTTGCTACGAACGTATTTAATTGGTAGGTAATTTTAAATGTTAATCTCTTTCAGTTTATGATGTAAGCAATATTTGTGAAAGGGATGGACCTCGCATCGCCTATAGACAATATGTGACGCAATCCGAGAAAAGGGACCTACACAGCAAACGGAAAAATATAGAAGTGTATTCCCTGCTGAAAATGACGGATGATTGCGGATATAAATTCTTCGTCAAAACCGGATAAAAGCAGATGATTGCGGGTATAAATTCTTCGTCGAAGCCGGATAAAAGCAGATAAAAGCGGGTAAAAATATCATCTGATAACATCTGCTTTTGTCCGCATCGCTATATCCGCGAACACCCGGTTGGTTGTGTTTTATGTCCGGTTAGTGCACCCCCGGAATCATCTGCAATCATCTGTTTTTAACCGTCTTCACTGTGTTTCGTTTATATCTGAATTTGTCCGGAATCATCTGCAAACTTCTGCTTACGTCTGTTTTTATCCGCGATTACCTGCATTTTTTTTCGTCTATTTTTGTCGGGTTTTATCTGCAAACGTCTGGTTTTATCCGAGAGCATATGCTTTTACCCGCAAACATCTGCAATCATCCGCGAACATCTGCTTTCATCCGCGAACATCTGATTTTATCCGCCAACATCTGCTTTTATCCGCGAACATCTGCTTTCATCCGCGAACATCTGCAGTCACCCGCGAACAACTGCTTTTATCCGCGAACATCTGCAATCACCCGCGAACATCTGCAATCACCCGCGAACATCTGCTTTCATCCGCAAAAGTCTAGTTTTATCCGCAAACATCTGTTTTCATACGGTTTCACCCACAAACATGCTTTTCATCTGCAATCACCCGCGAACATCTGCAATCACCCGCAAACATCTACATTTATCCGCAAACATCTGCTTTCATCCGCGAACATCTGCTTTTATCCGCGAACATCTCATTTTATCCGCGAACATCTGCAATCATCCGCGAACATCTGCTTTTATCCGCAAACATCTCAATTTATCCGCGAACATCTGCTTTTATCCGCAAACATCTGCTTTCATCCCCAAACATTTGCTTTTATCTGCAAACATCTGATTTTATCCGCAAATATCTGCTTTTATCCGCGAACATCTGCTTTTATCCGCAAACATCTCAATTTATCCGCGAACATCTGCTTTTATCCGCAAATATCTGCTTTCATCCCCAAACATTTGATTTTATCTGCAAACATCTGATTTTATCCGCAAATATCTGCTTTTATCCGCGAACATCTGCTTTTATCCGCAAACATCTCATTTTATCCGCGAACATCTGCTTTTATCCGCAAACATCTGCTTTCATTCCCAAACATTTGCTTTTATCCGCAAACATCTGGTTTCATACGGTTCACCCGTAAACATGCTTTTATCTGCGAACGCCTTATTTCATCCGGTTAGTGCACCCCCGCAAACATCTGCCTTTATCCGCAAACATCTGATTTTATTTGCAAACATCTTCTTTTATCCGCAAACATCTGATTTTACCCACAAACAACTGATTTTATTCGCAAACATCTGATTTTATCCGCAAACATCTGCTTTTATCCGCAAACATCTGATTTTATCCGCAAACATCTGATTTTAATCGCAAACATCTGATTTTATCCGCAAACATCTGCATTTATCCGCAAATATCTGCTTTTATCCGCGAACATCTCCAAACATCTGCTTTTATTGCAAATCTCTGCTTTCATCCGCGTTCGGTTTGCCTGTATTTCCTTTGTCCATTTCGGTCCTGTTTCGTACACAAACGTCTGGTTCCATTCGCGCTTTTTGTTTTCCTTTTTCTCGTATACTTTAGTTAAGTTTACCTGCTTTGTCAAATTTTACTGAGCTGTAACTAACTGGTTGTTAGCCGTTCACGGCACACAACTTTATAACTCTAAAAATAATTATTTGAATAAAAACAACCTGTAAAGAAAATAAGTTTATTCAACATGACATTTTCCCAATGGGAAAATAATTTAATTATATTCACCAGATTTAAATTTAAAAATCAGGTATACTATAGTGCAGCGCCGTAGCAACAACCCAACGGGCCCGGGTTCCAGGCTATAGGTATTACCCACGGGCCTCTAGGTGTTTTTTTTATTTTGTACTAATTAATATTTTTTATCTCCACGCGGTCTATAATTTAAACTTTATTGTTGTCAACATTCGATAAAGAAATACCTTCTTATGGCCTAGGCCGATAAAAATTTTTATGAGGCAAGTAATTAGTTCGATTTTTTCTCGCTAGGGGTATTGTTTTGACAAATTAATCCTTTTCTAAGAAATTAACGTACTAAACTGGTTTAATTTATTTATAATAAGCACTAATTTGTTTGTTTTACTGTTATAACATTATAATGTTTAATATTTTTCATTAAATTATTGTAAAATTAAATATGAATAATAAAACAAAAAGTGAGGTTAGGACATTGCAATTTGACGTTTCACAGTTGTGTTTTCTTTTTCTACGATTTAAATTATCTTTAAATTTTAATTTGCTTTAAGTTTTCAGTAAAATTAAATGTAAAACACAGCGTAAACATTTTAAACTACCTATTTTTTTAATAAAAATGCAAACAAATTGAAATTAGATACCTATTTATTAAACAATTAATTGAATTCAATGTAATAGCAAGAGGGTAAGTAAACCATTTTCTTACAAAAATCCATTTCTACTTAAATCATGTAGCTAGGTATTGTCAAACTATTACTGCTTCTAAAAGGAATAATAATTATTGTACATTTAATGTAATCTTTAGCTAATAAATAAATGATATTAAAAAAAGTGAGGTTAGGCCGCTTTCATGTTGAATTAAATTGACCTATATAAAGTGCTTTGAAGATAAAATGTTGTATGCCATTCGGCCAAGAAGTGTCTTTTTGTGCTTCGCTCAATTGTAGGCCTCCGCTACGCGTCGGCCTTCAAACTTTGAGCTTAGCACAAAAAGCCTTACTTCTTAACCTAATGACATAAATAACTATTATGTTATATTTGGGAGGAACATAACAACCTTTATACCACCTTAAATCTACGGCTTTAATAGTGAAGAAAAAATAAAAGACTATATATTGTCTATAAACTTTTAGTATATAAAATATATATATACACAGGAAAAATAAACCAAAACTAATAAAACTATTTATAATTATATATTATAAACAAAATATAAGGGCATAAAAAATAAAAGTGTCCATTAAAAAGCTACTTTCCTAGATTTAGCAGCGGAAAATTTTTTAATAATTCCTTGAAAATCTATGGAGCGGGCAACTGATCGTTCTGCCGATGCAACCGTCACAGGAATTGTAAGGTATAGAAAACATAGTGTTTAGCAAATTCTTTACTGACTTAATATTTTTTAGTTCGTCAGAAAAACATTTTTGAAAAGCTATTAATTGATAGGGAAGTCTAAAATATCATCTTCATATATTTCACGAATGTTTTCCGCCATTTGGTATACTTCTGTATCAGTAGAATTTAACAGAACTTCTGTTTCCAAAATACTGAAGTTAGTGGCTATTTGATGTAAACTAATTGTTTTACTTTGTAACTGTCTGATATAATATCTAGGGTCTTAAAAAAAACTTCAACTCTAAAAGTATCTTCAGGAGTTTAAAAAACAAAGTCATTTGCAACTTCATCAAAAAAACGTTTTCGAATACGTTTTTGGCAAAATTTGGAATTATACCCCATTTGCTTGATGTAATATTGGCCTCTTTTTTATATCTAAAAATTCATTCCGAAGTTTGCTTATGTCATTTAAAACATTTTTTAAAAGTTTACTAGATTTTTGGATATCTTGCTGCTGATTTTGTAAGAGTTTTGATACTGTGTCTATGCGATTTAAAACGTTAGATTGTAAAATAATCAAATACACTGTCAAAGTCCTCCAATGTACTTTTAAATCCTTTCGAGTCGTCTATTTCAGCCTTATTATTAAAATATCAAGATACCTAAAACGTAGGGCTTTATTGCATCATTGCGTGAAGACCAACGGGTTGTTGATAGTTTTTTAAGTTTTAATTTTGACTCGCTTTTACATGATTCAAGCAAAAATTATTATTATCATTGTTATTATTATTGATGGTCTTTTACTATTTACTAAGCCTTAAGCCATTATTATAAATAAATGCCCTGTGAATGTTGAAATATATTTAAAAAAATTAATCCAAACATTTGAAAAAAATAAATTTTATTCCAATCGCTGGCCGCGGGCCCCTTAAGCTAGCGGGCCTGGTTCCACCGAACCCACGGAACCATTGTAGCTACGGCGCTGCTATAGTGAAGAGTACCACAGAAATAATAAGTCTATTAATTCTTACATATTAAAAATATTGGTTATGCCAAAATTAAAAAGTTTTTAAAGTTAGATGAAAAATTCTACGCCTAAATAAGTGTTTTTCAAACAAATTCCATACAAATTGAAGATGTTATAATTCCAAATGTATTTGAAATTAAACATATATGTTTTCTAACAATTAATTTAAATGTAAGCTTAATGATTAAAAAATATCTATTTATGTCCTTAAAGTATACACGAGAAAAAGGAAAACAAAAAGCGCGAATGAAACCAGACGTTTGCGTACGAAACAGGACCGAAATGGACAAAGGAAATGCAGAGAAACCGAACGCGGATAAAAGCTGAGGTTTGCAGTTAAAAGCAGATGTTTGCAGATGTTCGCAGATATTTGCGGATAAATGCAGATGTTTGCGGATAAAATCAGATGTTTGCGATTAAAATCAGATGTTTGCGGATAAAATCAGATGTTTGCGGATAAAAGCAGATGTTTGCGGATAAAAACAGATGTTTGCGTATAAAATCAGATGTTTGTTGATAAAAGCAGATGTTTGCCGATAAAAGCAGATGATTGCGGATAAAATCAGATGTTTGCGATTAAAATCAGATGTTTGCGGATAACATCAGATGTTTGCGGATAAAATCAGATGTTTGCGGATAAAAGCAGACATTTGCAGATTAAAATCAGATGTTTGCGTATAAAATCAGATGTTTGCGGATTAAAACCGATGTTTGCGGATAAAATCAGATGTTTGCGAATAAAATCAGTTGTTTGTGGATAAAATCAGATGTTTGCTGATAAAAGCAGATGTTTGCGGATAAAATCAGATGTTTGCGTATAAAATCAGATGTTTGCGTATAAAATCAGATGTTTGCGTATAAAATCAGATGTTTGCGGATAAAAGCAGATGTTTGCGGATAAAAGCAGATGTTTTCGGATAAAATCAGATGTTTGCGATTAAAATCAGATGATTGCGGATAAAATCAGATGTTTGCGTATAAAATCAGATGTTTGCAGATAAAAGCAGATGTTTGCGGATAAAATCAGATGTTCGCGGATAAAACCAGATGTTTACGGATAAATGCAGATGTTTGCGGAAAACATCAGATGTTTGCAGATAAAATCAGATGTTTGCGGATAAAAGCAGATGTTTGCAGGTGAAATCTTATGAATCAGACTTTTGCGGACTAAATGAGATGTTTTCGGATTAAAACAGATGTTTGTGGATTAAAATAGATGTTCGCGGATGAAAGTAGATCTTCACGTATAAAAGCAGATGTTTGCAGGTGAAATCGGATAAAGCAGACGTTTGCGGATTAAAGTAGATGTTTGCGGATAAAATCAGATAAAACCGGGTGAATGCAGATATAAACTCAAATACAGGTATTTGCGGATGAAAACAGATAAAAGCAGACATAGATCTAAATAGATAAAACCCGACGTTCGCGGATAATATTTATACCCGCAATTGCAGATAAAAACCGACATGCCGGGTAAAATCAAATATGTCGGATAAAAACAGATATAAATGGACATAAAACTAGCTTGGTTTTTTATCCGCAATCATCCGATATTACCCGTCTTTTTCAGCAGGGTTGGATGACGCCATGTTTAAATAAAGTTTTCTAAACCCTTGCCACGGTAAAGAGTTGTATTCGTCAGTCGAGCGTTTCAATACTCTCCACAGTATAGAGGTCGTAATTTGACTTTTGAACTAGTATTAATATGAAAATTGTTTTATGCTTATTCATGATTGTGATTTTTTTTATTTTATTAATTAATTAAGCTGTGTTAATAATTTTTCCTAAAGGAATAATTGCCAATGGGCCCTTAATTCATTTGTTCGTAGATGCTACCCCTTGCGACCTTGAGTTTACGGTGAATTCACCGTTTGCGTGCAGTGAACACCGTTTATGTGCAGTGAATATACCGTAATTAAACGGTGAACTCACTCTGTTTTTGCGATAAATTCACGGTGATTTCACGGTTAATTCACGGTGATTTCACGGTAAATTCACGGTGAACTCAAGTTTGCAAAATCACCGAAATTCACTGTGAAAGTACCGTAAATTTATCGTGAAATCACCGTAAAAGCGCTGTGAGTTTACTGTGAAAACCGTAAATGTAACCGTAAATTGACTGAAAACACCGCAAATTGTGTAGGATTTGAACAATCTGCTAATTGGTTATTCCCAATACAATACAAATATCGCAAGAGGGCTCTCGTGTAGCTGCGCAAAATCAACGAGGTTGAGACGCCATCATAAAGAAAAAACAACAAGTTGGACGCCATTTATTAGCGGTTTTTTTTATTAGTCGATTTCTGTGTTAAGCGGTTTAAGCAATACATCTCACGGCTGCTTACGCAAGCGAGCTAACTATAAATAGCGTTTATACATTAATGTGGAGATGGGGACTTCAAACAATTAATTAATTGTTTGAAGTCCCCATCTCCATCCTCATCTGCTCAGTAACGAATAATGGCTAGCTATAGTCGATTGTGTTAAACCTATAGGATATACCTGCCCTTGCTGCCTTGAGTTCACGGTTTATTCACCGTGAATTCACCGTGAATATACCGCCAAAATATGGTGGATTCACAAATAAAATACTGTGAAAAGTGCGTGAATTCACCTTCTAACTACCGTTTACAAATGTCACAAACAGACGGTGAATAAACCGTGAATTCACGGTGAATAAACCGTGAACTCAAGGCCGCAAGGGACAATAACCTGCACTGGTGTGCACTTTTTGATCAACCAGATTTAAATATTGCTGAACTAACATAACACTACCAGTGTAGATGTGCAGGGTCTACCAACAGACCTCATTGCTAAATTATTAAAGTTTAATAGCATATCGATTATTTTTTCAACATAACCTCTGAAATTTTTACTACAAATATAGGTACTTTATATAATACATAAATATACTTATCATATATATACTTCATATATATCATATATCATATTCCCTGTGCTTTACATACCTGAGTTGTTACGGTAAATAAAAATCAGACAAAGGAACCAAAGAAACGAACTATTTTCAACAAAATCATATCCCTTGCGGCCTTGAGTTCACGGTTTATTCACCGTGAAATTACTGTGAATTCACCGTGAATAAACCGTCTGTTTGTGACATTTGTAAACGGTAGTTAGACGGTGAATTCACGCACTTTTCACAGTATTTTAATTGTGAATCCACCGTATTTTGGCGGTATATTCACGGTGAATTCAACTCAAGGCCGCAAAAGTAGGTATATCCTATAGGTTTAACACAATCGACTATAGCTAGCCATTATTCGTTACTGAGCAGATGAGGATGGAGATGGGGACTTCAAACAATTAATGTTCAGCTATGCCATTACAGACGCACACTTCCAACTAAATATTGCAACCTAACGCTATTTATAGTTAGCTCGCTTGCGTAAGCAGCCGTGAGATGTATTGCTTAAACCGCTTAACCTTCGGATGACCAATGTATATTTTTCTTAAATAAACTCTTAAATATTTTTAATTCTTAACTGATTATTTTTTTATTTGACTGTATTATTATGCCAAGTATCTTTATATTTTGCATAAAAAAAAATTTACCAATATTTCTCATTAAAAAAGTATTTTTAAAATAAATATGTTATTAACAGAATATTCAGAAGATCCTGAAGATGCAGAGCCATCTGAAAATCTCAAGAAACGTGGCCGATGTAAAATTTGCTGTCGATCTTCCGACAGAAAGTTTACAACGAAATGCGATAAAAAAAGCATATTGTCTGCAAGGAACATTCGAAAATTAAAAAACATACTATGTAATACTTGTGGTTTCTAGTGCATTTTTTACAAATTTCATTGCTTCCTTTATTAGGTTTAGACTAATATTTTTACTTTTTTGGTTTAGTTGGAATAAAAATTTGTTGTACTAATGTTTGTTTTCATTATTTAATATAAAATATTTCATTAAAATAATGAAAGCGTGTTTTTGTTTACTAAAATCAGGAGGGGTCATTTTTAACCCCCCTTGGTCATCCATGTATAAAAAAGAGGTTGGTCATCCGAAGGTTAACACACTTACAATTTGCGGTGTTTTCACAGTCAATTTACGGTGTTCACAGTAAACTCACAGCGCTTTTACGGTGAATTCACGGTGATTTCACGATAAATTTACGGTACTTTCACAGTGAATTTGCAAACTTGAGTTCACCGTGAATTTACCGTGAATTAACCGTGAAATCACCGTGAATTTATCGCAAAAACAGCGTGAGTTCACCGTTTAATTACCGTCTACAAATGTCACAAATGGACGGTATATTCACTGCACATAAACGGTGTATTCACGGTGAATTCACCGTAAACTCAAGGCCGCAAGGGATAGGTTTAACACACTCGACTATTATTACCGTCTGTTTGTGACATTTGTAAACGGTAGTTAGACGGTGAATTCACGCACTTTTCACAGACGGTTTATTCACGGTGAATTCACCGTGAATAAACCGTGAACTCAAGGCCAATGGAACCACTACGGACTTGGCTTTTCAATGTCGTCGTTTAACGCACTCTGATATGTGATTTATAACTTCCAGAATAACAATATAATTATTAATGTTTAAGTAGGCAGGTAAATTTATAAACCCTTTAAATTTTACTGTTGAACTTGTGAATTTAGTTTTTGTAAAATAAATGCGCTTCATCAATATTTAAGTATAAACAAATTATTTATTTAATAATGTTTATAAATAAAAAAATCTTAATATTTATTATTAATTTTATTATTAATACCGTCTATTAGCAACAAAATTACTATTTATTAAAAAGTAAACAACCATTTACAAACAATTAAAATAATTTATTATTTACATTACCACGTGGTACTGGCAACCTTGAGATTACCGTGAATTTGCGGTGTTTTCACAGTCAATTTACGGTGTTTTCACAGTAAACTCACAGCGCTTTTACGGTGAATTCACGGTGATTTCACGATAAATTTACGGTACTTTGACAGTGAATTTGCGGTGATTTTGCAAATTTGAGTTCACCGTGAATTTACCGTGAAATCACCATGAATTAACCGTGAAATTACCGTGATTTTATCGCAAAAACAGCGTGAGTTCACCGTTTAATTACCGTCTACAAATGTCACAAATGGACGGTATATTCACTGCACATAAACGGTGTATTCACGGTGAATTCACCGTAAACTCAAGGCCGCAAGGGATAGGTTTAACACACTCGACTATTATTAGTTACTGAGCAGATGAGGATGGCAGATGAGGATGGAGATGGGGACTCCAAACAATTAATGTTTAGCTATGCCATTACAGACGCACACTTAAGTTCCAACTAAATATTGCAACCCATCGCTATTTAAAGTTAGCTCGCTTGCGTAAGCAGCCGTGAGATGCATCGTAGTGGCATGCCGAATTCTGGCCGACTTCGGTTAGAACATGGCCAAACGGTACCGGGCTAACATAACGCGGGCCATAAGCGGGACAACTGGGGGCAAGCCGAACCGCCGGTCAACCGCCTATGCCGAGCGAAGGCCGAGTGTTTGGTGCTTACTGGGATATTTTGAGATTATTAAATTTATATTTAATATTTTAAGTAGTGTTGTAAACGATATGTCGAAAGGTTCAGATAGAATTTGTTTATCTAAAAAATTAACATTGCTATTAATTTTAAGAGTCGAGCGTTACTACACAGCAAACGGAAAAATATAGAACTGTATAGGATGACTCCGCGTTTGAATATTAAATCTTAAAGTTTTATCATAGTTGTATTGAATCGTGCTTTGTTTTTATATTTTTCGGCTCTATACCTATGCACGACTATATTTAAAGTCAAACTCAATGGTGTCTTACAAGATACATTGGTTTGATTTTCTATATTCAACAGAGAGGTAGAAACTCGACCCTGTCGAATGGTGCAGTCATTTATGTCTCTAGAAATTATTAAAAAAGGGTTCAGTCCAATGGTGCAGCAACTTCGGATTCCTATTCTCTTCAGAGACATAGAAACTCAAGCTTTTCGAATTTTACTGGCAATGATTTTCGTTAATGTCCCCGAGAATTATACAAAAACAGCTAGCGCAATGCAATATCGCAACGGTTTCGACTTCTCTTTACTCTACCAAGTTATAGAAACTGGAGTCTCACTAATACTGTTTTGGTCAATATTTCTGAGAGTATAAAAAGAGGGTGTAATATTGCAAGAAGTTTTGATCTTTTGATGGATGCAAGTAGTTTGAATTTTCTCATTTCTGCATATGATTTTGTTGAAAATAGTTCCTTTCTTTGGTTCCTTTGTCTGATTTTTATTTACCGTAACAACTCAGGTATGTACAGCACAGAGGATATGATGTTAAGTATATTTGTATTATATAAAGTACCTATATTTGTATTAAAAATTTCAGAGGTTATGTTGAAAAAATGATCGCGATATGCTAAGCAGTGTTGCCAATGGTATATAAGTATATTTATGTATTATATAAAGTACCTATATTTGTATTAAAATTTTCAGAGGTTACGTTGAAAAAATGATCGCGATATGCTAACTTAGGATTAGCATTGCTAAGTATTAAACTTTAATAATTTAGTAATGAGGTCTGTTGGTAGACCCTGCACTATCTCCACTGGTATATGTTAGTACAGCAATATTTAAATCTGGTTGATAAAAAAGTAGGTACACACCAGTGCAGGTTATTGTAGCATCTACGAACAAATGAATTAATGGCCCATTGGCCCATTCCTTTAGGAAAAATATTCAACACAGCTTAATTAATTAAGGTAGTTGTCGTGCTGTAAGCATAGGTACCATCAGAAAATTTTAAATTTTTGTATACTTATTAAGGACATGACAATACATACATATATATATATATATATATATATATACATCTTGCTATCTTCCCGGCGTCCTTTCACGATTCCTCCTCTGAGCGTTCACCCCATGTTTTTCAAATAAATACTCTATTACCGAGTGAATATTTTTAATCTTTTAATAGTAGATGTCGTTGGGGGTCATTTGACTTCAAATTTTGACCATTTTGATTTTTGACTTTTTAAACTACAGATTTCCAAGCGTCCTTACATAAAACCGCCTCTAAGCGTCCAAAAAATACAGCAAATCTTTTATATTGCCACTACCTAGCGTCCGCTTGTATATTTTGCTTTTATTCTGTCGATTTTTGAGCGTCCGGCGATGTTGTCAGATCTGGTAGTGTATTTAATAACTCTTTAATTTCGCGTAGCATAGTTAGCTAGTTCTAATAGGATCAAGACACATTATTTAAATTAGTGGATCAAGACAATAATTGTTTGTCTATCTAATGGACTTGGAAGAAAAGGAAACGTTATAAATATGCATAAAAGGTAGGCGTATAAAATATATAAATGAAATAAAATTATAATAAAAAATTAAATGAGGAACTGAAAAGTGAATGAGGATGTTGTGGACGGGATTTAAACAGATAATACGGGAAAGAATTGATACATTTGTTCAATTTTTAATGACATGTGTCAAAAATGACATTCAAAATAAATACATGACTATGCCAAAAATTTTAGTAATTTTGTTGTACTCGAGTACTTGTTAAGTTAACATAACCACTACTGTAGTGGCACTACATATTCAAATATACCGCCATAATTATAATTCTTTAGCGGTTCGGCAATATTCGGAATAAATCCTCGCTCAAGAAGAATTTAAATTGTTTAAAAAAAGGTATATATTTTTTCCTCTTCCCCAATAACGTTAATTTAAATTTAAGTGCTCCAATTTATTATTTACTATAGTTTATCGTTACATTTTATTATTTAAAAAAAATTAAGTATTACAGATCTTATACGATTTTAATTTTTTTATTTTAGTAAAAGAAATAAAAATTGAAAATGATATAAAATCTGTAATATTTGTATTTTTAAAAATTTCAAATTTGTCAATAAACTGCAGTGTACCACTTAAACTTTTTTCGAAAACTTCAATTTAAATTTTGTTTGCGCAGAACTTATTATTAGCTAATTAGTTTTTAAAATAAATATTTTTTATGTATTTTATTTCTACTAATTTTATAAATTAAAAATATTGTTTTATGACCCACTACTTTTAAGTGACCTAATTAACCTGATATTTTGTTTGGTTTAACTTTTAACAACTTTTTTTGCTAGATACTGACATAAATTACATTTTAAAAGTTTTTAGAAAAAGTACTTTGTACTTTACTCTTGAGTACTTTTTTATTTTCTTTGTACTTTGTACTTTTACTCAAGTACTTTTTTGTTGTACTCGAAACAGCTCTGTCCAGTACTTATAAAACACAACGTTAACTCGGTTTTAGAAAAAAACATGTACCTACTCTCTTAAAATGAAATATGAAATTCTACTATTTGAATTAGTACCAGCACTTTTAACTAATAAAATAGTCGTTTTCATTTTTAAATAAATATGTTTAACTACTTAAATAGTTATTTTAAACTACTTAAATAGTTAAAGTTTGACCAATTTAAGATAAGTCACCTCCTTTGACTATTTCTGAGAGTTAAATGTAACTAATTTCTTCAATCGTTTGCGGCCAACAACAAATTATTGTTTGAGTTAAATGCATATAGGCTCCATGGTTAAATGACCCTTAAAAACAAACAAAGATATAAAAAGTTTAGCTCAAAACAGCAACACAAAAAATATATTAAACTTTAAAATATGCACAATATTTATAGACAGATAAAACTATTTTTATAAAAGTGACTGATGGCTCATTGGTTTGACATCCGCTTGAAAAGCGACAGACCCGAGTTCAAACCCCGGCTGGGTTAGAATTTTTTTAAATTGTAATCTACTAATTTGTCTATTTCATTCAGTAGAATTTGACTAATTATTAGTGACTACTTTTTCGCTATGACAATTAGTCAAATATTAGTTATTTTTGACAATTTTATTTTAATATAGTATCTTTAAATTTAATTGCTCCAAAATGTAATTCGTAATACCTCCTATACCAAAAAAAATATTTAGAAATTTTAGAAAGAAATTCCAAGCATATTTCATATAACCTATACCATATACCTAAATTCAACCGTTTCTAAAATATTTGCAGTAAAAACGTTATCATCAAATATTTTTTTAAATTGTTACAAATCAAGAAGCCTCAGGATAACAAAATGTTAATTAAAAATAAATAACTATGGTGACAGTATATCAATATTAATACTTAAGTGAGTAAAAATGCCGTACTGAGACAGAAAAAGACTAAACTATTTTAACTTATTATTTTAAAAATAATTTAAATACTTTAGAAGTGGTTGAATTTAGGTATATGGTATATTAAATAAATTATAGTTAGAATTTTACAAGGAATCGGAAAATAAATTTATGTATAGGGTGATCCATTGAAAAAATATTTACTTTTTGTTTTTCCCTGTATACTGATCAACTTTCCAATTTTTTCTATACGTAGCAAGTATTTTCCAGTAACAACCATAATTTTAAAATTTTTGAGAAACTAAAATAAAAAATTTAAAAGGGGGCGACATTATAGAGGATCACCCTGTACAAAATAAAATTGTGTTTTAAAATTATTATTTTTTTAAATTAGTTATTGTGGTAGATATAATAAGCTAACTACTATACGAAACACGTCACTTAATTTAAATATTATGTGACAAGTTTGACGTCGTTTGACGCATTTTCCCTTATGTTATTTTAACTTAACATTTCATGGCCTATCAAAAATGATATAAAATGACAAATTTCATACCAAGTAATATCTACAATGTGTGATTACTAAAAAAAAAATTGAAACTGTATGGTTCAGAAAATAAAATGTTTATATTTATTGAATAAAACCCCATATATATAAATATATGGGGTGTACTATGGCTCCCAGTCTTATTTTCTCAAAAATAATTTCTCAGTAAAAATTTCTCAAAGGAAAAATAACCAAGGAATAAATTCTCATGGCAAAAATTTCTCTCGCAAAAATGTCTTCGATACAAAAATTTCTTAAGGCAAAAAATTCTCAAAGGAAAAATTACAAAATATAAAATATATGATAAATAAAGTATTAAAATTAAAATAAACAAACAAAACCCAATATCCAACCCCACACGCAACCCAACACTTCAACATTAAAAAAAAAAAATTGGCGAGTGCCGGGTAAGTGGTAAACCAAATAAAATAATAAAATTAAAACAAACAAACCAACCAAACCCAACACCCAACCCCACACACGACCCAACACTTTTCAACATTTAAAATAATAATCTTTATTAATCCACATTATGTTTACAGAAATATTTCTGACAAGTCAACATTGAAATAAATAAATAATAAAATACATAATAATATATTACATAGTAAGAATACAAGGCACTGACGTAGAACGTACAGATACAATAAATTAAAAAGTAACTCTTAATGCACCGAATCGTTACGAATAAAGAAACCCTGTGAATTATTGTGAATACAGCGTTGCCAAGGGTCGCGAACCGAAAGGACGCCCAGAAATCGACGATTTGGAAGTAAATATACTCCCTAAAGAATATACGTATTGCGCGGCTCCCGCCTCTAGCGGTAAACGCGTTCAACTAATAATATACAAAATGTATACAAAAAAAACCGTTTTACTATTATCTGGGCGTCCAGACAAAACGTGTTCTTTAAACAGTTACGGTATCCTATAGGCCGTTTCTATAGCAAAACAACCGAGCGTCCGTATACGGACGCTCTGTTGGAGCCGGACGCTCGGAGAATAGGGATTTGTTAATGTACGGACGCTTGGATATTAGTAAGATGAATATATATATATATATATATATATATATATATCCTTAAAATTTGAAGTCGATTGACCGTCTACAACCCGAGATAAATTCAATTAAAAATTGGATAATTAACATGGATTGTATAGGCTTTCTGTAGTTCTGTAGTTCTGTACCAGTTTCTTAGTTATACAGAAAAAACTAACTGTCAAAAGCTTTCAAAAAACTAACAGTGTTTTAATGTCTTTTACGCACTCTGATATGTGATAATTAAAAATTTTTGACCGTCCAATTGTTTATAAATAACCGTTTAAAGTTCAACAATTTGTAAAAAGTATGCATCACTAGTGTCAGATAAAAACAACTTGGCAAGGCTGTAAGCGAGTATAGATATTATTTCCGCATTAAATTCAAACGCACTGATTCAGTCTCCAATATATCTATTGGTTGAGCATAAGCGACGTTGCCGGATTAAAACTTATGAAAATATTTGAAAGTATTACGTAAAGGTAACGTCTCCAGGGTACAGTCTTGCGAACAAATTATGAATCACTTAACTACAAGCTCGTATACTTTTACGGTGCGTATAATCTAAAATTTTTTAACAATATTGTACCACGACAACTACCTTAATAAAATGAAAAAATCACAATCATGTCGTATATAGTTTTTTTAAGCATACAATAATTTTTATATTAATACTAGTTCAAAAGTGAAATTACGACCTCTATACTGTGGAGAGTATTGAAACGCTCGACTGACGAATACAAATCTATACCGTGGGGAGATTTAGAAAACCATATTCAAACCACAATCCACATTGTGATTGTGATTCAAACGTGGTGTCATCCGCGGCATAGGCGTTTGTGTAGTAACCACAGTGTTCTGTGGTACACAGCAAACGGAAAATTATAGAAGTGTATAGGATGACGCCACGTTTGAATATGGTTTTCTAAATCTCCCCACGGTATAGATTTGTATTCGTCAGTCGAGCGTTCCAATACTCAATACTATTTCTGAAAAACGGCTCCGCCGAAGATTTTAATTTTTTTTTTAAATATAAATATATATATATATATATATATATATATATATATATAATATATATATATATATATAAATATATAATATATAAAATATAATAATATAATAATATAATATATATTATATTATTATATTATTATATTTTATATATTATATATTTATATATATATATATATATTGAATATATTCAATATATTAGTATTAATTTATGTTTATAAACATAAATTTTCCGATAAAAACAAAACAACAAGGTACTTAGTTTAACTAAGTTAGTTAATATAAATAAAAATTAGATTAGTAAATAGATACGATAGGAACAACAATAATAAATCAATACGATATTATTTTATCACAACGATTATTAATAAAGAAAACACAAAAAATTAAATATGTTGGATATTATACGAACAGTCTTTTTGAATATTCATTATGTGATTTTGGGACTTGGTATCGCTCCCAAGTTGCTTTAAAATCGAAATGGACAGATTCCATAGCTTGTTTACTAAAAAACCTAATGCGATCTGGTTTTCTTCACAAAACTGATGTGGTAAAAAACTGCATGAACTTTTACGCACTCTGATATGTGATATCCAAGTCCAAAAACTTTGCTTAAATATGTTGATATAAGTAGCAAAGTTTTCATCTAGATTATTGCCAAAACATGCCTTTACTACTACTTTTCTATTAAAGTCTTCGAAAGCTTTGACAAACGTTGCTTAGTAATCTTCTGCACGAATTTCCTTTGAATCCATGCCCCCCATTGGTAATTCGCGTTGGGCATGACACGCTTTTACCCATGCAAAAGATTCGGACTCAAATTCTTTAACCACCCCCAACATCAAGTGTAGCTTCTTAATAAAGCCTGATTTAATCCAATTTTCGTAATTTTCCAAAAAAATTTTAGTTGATCACAATTGAGACACATTTTCGTAATTTTCTTGCGTACACTGTGATATATATCACCATATTGCCAAGATAAAAACTTTTTTCACCCCAGTATCCTTGAACCGTTTGGAGGCAATAACGCTTTCCCTTGCGGCCTTGAGTTTACGGTGATTTCACCGTTTGCGTGAATTCACCGTGAATACACCGTTTATGTGCAGTGAATATACCGTCCATTTGTGACATTTGTAGACGGTAATTAAACGGTGAACTCACGCTGTTTTTGCGATAAAATTCACGGTGATTTCACGGTTAATTCACGGTGATTTCACGGTAAATTCACGGTGAACTCAAGTTTGCAAAATCACCGCAAATTCACTGTGAAAGTACCGTAAATTTATCGTGAAATCACCGTGAATTCACCGTAAAAGCGCCGTGAGTTTACTGTGAAAACACCGTAAATTGACTGTGAAAACACCGCAAATTGTAAGTGTGTTAAGCGGTTTAAGCAATAAATCTCACGGCTGCTTACGCAAGCGAGCTAACTACCCACTGGGAAAGAAACCTTACAAAATATTGCTGCAATGTTCGCTGACTTTACAAATAAAATATTTCCTGTGCTACTTGCATTAACATAAATGAAATGTTACATTTGAAATATTGCATATAATAATTTCCAACAACCTTAAATTAAAAACATTATTTAAAGATTCACATGGAAAGTTTTTACAATGTTAAATTTGTAACATTAAGTATAAAATGTTGCATACAAGTTTTTAAACATTACAATTATAATATTGCAGACATAACTTTTTTCAATGTTTCAATTGAAATATTAACAAAAGTTTCAAATGAAAAAATGTTTGCAACTTTACTTTAAATATACAATAGAAACATTTATTTTGGAATGTTTGGGAATATTTTTGAAACATTGCAATTATAATATTACATTGATAAGTTTTGGGCAATGTTTCAACCGAAATAATACATTAATATGATTTTTTGCAATGTTACTTTATATAAACAATATAAACATTAATTTGCAAGATTTTTGAAACATTGCAATTATAATATTACATTGATAAGTTTTGGGCAATGTTTCATCCGAAATATTACATTAAGATGATTTTTGCAATGTTGCTTTATATAATAAAATAAACATTTAATTTGCAAGATTTTTGAAACATTGCAATTATAATATTACATTGATAAGTTTTGGGCAATGTTTCATCCTAAATATTACATTAAGATGATTTTTGAAATGTTGCTTTATATAAACAATATAAACATTTAATTTGCAAGATTTTTGGAACATTGTAACTATAATATTACATTTATAATTGTAACTTTAGTTTTTGACTATGTTTCATCCGAAATATTGCATTAAGATAATTTTTGCAATGTTGTTTGCAGACTGACTTGCCGATGCATCTCGCCGCTGTCTTGGTCATTTATATCTTTATAAGTGAACATTGCCGAGCTTGATGCGTGTCTCCCGTCACCGACTGCCTTACACTGATGAGACCAAACAGGTCGAAACAGTCTGTTATTTATATATAATAGGCCTATAGCTTACGGATAAATAATTATAATTAATTATTATAATAATAATTCATATTAATTTAATTGCAATGTTCCTGTAATATTGCAGGAACCTTTCATTAACAAAAATAACATTTAGTAACATTGCAATTAATACATTTAAGCAACATTTTATTTGTAAATGTAATGTTTCTGAACCATCAGGCTTTGTTGCAATGTTCCTGCAACATTGCCACAAGGTTTTTTTGTAACATTACACCTAACAAATGTAATGTTGCAGGAACATTACATTAACAAAAATAACATTTATTAACATTGCAATTAATACATTTAAGCAACATTTTATTTGTAAATGTAATGTTCCTGAGCCGGACATAAGGCTTTGTTGCAATGTTCCTGCAACATTGCCACAAGGATTTTTGTAACATTACATCTAACAAATGTAACGTTCAGTAACATTGTAGAAATATTATTTTTCCCAGTGGGTATAAATAGCGTTGGGTTGCAATATTTAGTTGGAAGTGTGCGTCTGTAATGGCATAGCTGAACATTAATTGTTTGAAGTCCCCATCTCCATCCTCATCTGCTCAGTAACGAATAATGGCTAGCTATAGTCGATTGTGTTAAACCTATAGGATATACCTACTTTTGCGGCCTTGAGTTCACGGTGAATTCATCGTGAATTCACTGTGAATTCACCGTGAATATACCGCCAAAATACGGTGGATTCACAATTAAAATACCGTGAAAAGTGCGTGAATTCACCGACTAATTACTGTTTACAAATGTCACAAACAGACGGTTTATTTACGGTAAATTCACAGAGAATTCACAGTGAATTCACGGTGAATAAACCGTGAACTCAAGGCCTATAATTGTCTTATTTTTGGAAGCAGAACTGATGCAATTTCAATTGTTTTTCTGTAACTCAGGTTCAAGTTAGTTTGAATTGTCTGGATATCATTTGCAGAAATTAAGATTGGTTTGGATCATTTCTACAGTTTTCTTTGCCACCGACTTTGATCTTTAATGCGTGTCGCTTACTTTACGTTTAAGGGCACTTAAAATTACCTGGCTTTGAGATTTTTCATCCAGGGTTGACAAGTATTCAGAAATATTCTGCACTCGAGAAACTTTGTTTGCAAACATGTTGTTTTCCTCTTGCTTGCCGTTTTTCCACCGACGAAGAAACAACCTTTTTTTTGGTGTTGTTCTGGTATAAAATCATGTGTTGCTTGATATATTATATGAATATTTGCCAGTACGGCTCGAGCGATTTGACACAGTTTACAACTACATTTTATAACATCTTGGGATCGGGTTGCTTTTTTTTGTTTCTCATCATCAGACAAAATGGGTAGCTTCAGTTCCATTCTGCCAGAATCATGTTTTGCTTTATATATTTTAATCGAAACGAGTTTACTGCCGGCGAAATTAAAAAGTCAGACAATGTTCATATAAACTTTTTAAATATTGGCGTTGAGAAACTATTTAATACTTATTTTTGTATTAATAGTCCGGTCAAATTAGACAAAAAATATCAGTGAAGGTACATAAATTTACAACAAGCTGAAAATCAGTAAAATTGTTCAGAATATAAAAAAATGTATTCAAGGTCAAAGGTCAAAAAAATGAGTTTTTAGCAAAACGGTAAGTTTTATCATAAAAATACCCCAAACAAAAATTGTAGATCATAAAATTATCTATAAAAAATGTGTCAATACTTTTTTCCTACGAGCCACCCTTTCTGAGATATAACGATTCGAAAAGTTGTAAAAGTTGTAATCGTCATAATATGCATGAGTACCTACGCCACGTATATACATCTCTAGAGTTGTAATATAGGTAGGTACCTATGTTAAAATATTTTTCTATCGGTCATTTTAACTTACACTTAAAATATAGAGTATGTATACCTACATAACATAACTTAAGTTATAACAATATTTATATATTTATATATATATATATATATATAATAAAACATAGCATAGGTACTATAGTATATATATATATATATATATATATATATATTATCGAGATGATCCATTCTGGCGCAACCGATTTGACGCGACTGGTTTGGCGCGGCTGTACTAGCGCAGGTCTGTTGTGACGCAGACCGCTTCTGGCGCAAAGCCTATTTAGCGTAGATAAGTTTTGGCGCGAAGACTTTATGGCGCAAGTAATTTAAAACATATTAAAAATCGACCTTATTTTATCAACCTTTTGTTGTAATTAGTGCCTACCCTGCTAGAATGATAAATATAACTATATAATATATATATATTATATGATATATACGCTAATGACTTTCTATAATAATAATATAAGAAAGTTGGCGTTTATTTAGTTGTTATAGAGATGATAAGAATAATAACTTCATTGGCCTTTGTACCTATCGAAAATCTCGATGAGGCGCTAGAGAGTCTCACAGAAGAAATACCGCCAGATTTGTTGCCAATGCTCGATTGGTTCGAAGATTTTTATGTTGGGAGACTAAACAGACGTGGAGGTGGGCGAAGACCGCCTATGTTTCTACCAACCTTATGGTCTGTTTATGAAAGAGTTATCAACGACATTCACAGAACTAATAATTTTGCTGAAGCTTCTCACAGAAGGCTTCAAACAGAGTTATCAATGGATCATCCCACGATTTGGTCATTTATTGATATACTGAAAAAAGTGCAGGTTACAAGAGATATGTATATAGAACAATTAATAGCTGGACAGGCACCTCCTAAAAAACTTAGAAAATATGTTGAATGTGATAAAAGAATTAAGAATATTGTAGAAAATTTCAATAATATAGGGATGGTAGAATATTTGAAAGGCTTAGCTTACAATTATAATATGGCTTAGCTTACAATTATAATATGGCTTAGCTTACAATTATAATATAGTAGGGATGTATTATTTTGTATGAATTTGTAATAAAATATATGTTTTGAATTACGTTTTAATAAATTTATGTTTCAAATAATATGTTTGTGTTTCATTTATTTTTCAGGTACATTGCGGTTTTAATGGTTAAAATAGGGTCGATTTTTGATATGTTTTTAATTATTTGCGCCATAAAGTCTTCGCGCCAGAATGTACCTGCGCCAAATAGGCTTTGCGCCAGAAGCGGTCTGCGTCACAACGGACCTGCGCCAGTACGGCCGCGCCAAATCGGTCGCGTCAAATCGGTTGCGCCAGAACGTCCTAGACCGATATATTATATATATATACTATAGCATGCTATGTTTTTTTTACTAAACCAAATTAGCATCAAATAAACAAAAAATAATAATACATACTGTAACGTTTTTAACTGTTCGTAGTGTGAATTAAAACACGCACTGGTTAATTAACGAACTAAACTATTTATTTAATAACTTAACTACACTTAACACACTATAAAACTAACTAAACACTTAACTACTAATTATTTATATCACTACTAGTTTATTTATTTGCACTTATATTTATTTATTTCTTCGCGCGTACCAAAGCTCAACTGACTGCTCTGTGATCCGTCGTTCTTTATATATTCAGCGCCTATGTCTTCTGGAACATTCCAGCGAGCTCCACACTCTCGATTATTCGAGCGCTGAGTCACCGGCGATGACTCATCGGCGATGAGTCATCATTCCGAGATCCAGAGCTGTACTCGCTACATTGCCCCCGTCTTAAAACATTTTCGTCCCGAAAATGGTCCTCAGCTCCATGGCGATATTTGCATAGAGATCCAAACTTGCAGTGTGACGTCCTATAGAAGTAGCAGTCTACGGTCTTTCTTCCGGTTGTTCTTTTAGGGTTGTGGCAACAGACAAAAATGTGTATGCCAGTAAATCTGAAGATAACTTCCACCATACTTCTAATTATTCTCCAGTCTAAACCGTCAAGTCCACAAGCAATCTTCGGTATCGCCAGGTTCATGATGTCCTTGGATAAAAGGGCATCCCTCAATTTATTTAAGGCATTCCATACGTCACGGTAGTTTGGCTTCTGATGGGAGAGCTGCTTCGTTACCAGATAGAAGATACTTCTATTGCCTATCTGCTCATTATCCACAATTTCAAGCTCCTCTCCAACTTTGGGATTCTGCCTCCGTAGCTCATCAACCCGTCCAAACTTGTTTTTAAAGACAACCGCTATTCCTCTGGACATCCTAAGGTCTTCCGCAACACAGTGAGCTAAGGAGTAATGGGCCGTGAACAGATCTTTTTGTTCTTCTCGAGTGACACCATACCAAGCTTTTTTACCGCTCGAATATAAATACATGAAATCTTCAAAAGGCAACTCGTCTTCCGGCGGATTAACCCTCCTTACTCTAGCATCGTCTATTTGATCATTGTTTCCAGCGTAAGGAGCCAATCGGTTGAAATGGATCACTTTCGGCTTTCCTCTTGGTTGTTTCCTGATCCTGTAGATGATGTCATTTATTCGATCCATGACTTCGTATGGTCCCTCCCAAGAAGTCTGCAGCTTCGGTAAATAACCACGATGGCGCTGAGGGTTGTATAACCAAACTAGGTCTCCAGGTTGAAATCCTCCATTTTCCGCCTTGATGTCATATGCCTCTTTCATTCTATCACTGGCACTCTGGATGTTTAAACGAACTCGGCTATGAATGTCGCTCATTTTCCTACGTAAATTGCTGACATAATCTTCTCCAGCAATATCTTCCCCTGGTAGGCAACCAAACCTCAGGTCACAGGGTAGACGAAGTTCACGTCCCATAACAATGCTAGCGCGTGTCTGGCCGGTTGTATCGTGGATAGAAGAACGGTACGCCAATAGGAACAGATGGAGGAAGCGGTCCCAGTCTCTTTGGTGATCAGAGACTACCTTGGACAAGTACCGGTTTATCGTTCGATTCATTCGTTCTACCATCCCATCAGACTGCGGATGTAATGCAGTCGTCCTCGTCTTCCGAATGTTAAGAATCTTACAGACATTCTGGAACAGTATAGATTCAAAGTTCCTGCCTTGGTCTAAATGCATCTCCATTGGCACACCAAAACAACAAATCCACTCCTTAATAAGGGCATCGGCCACTGTGGCAGCTTCCTGGTTTGGCAAGGCGTACGCTTCCGCCCACTTGCTAAAGTAGTCCATTACAACGATGATGTATTTATTTCCAGATTCTGTTTCCGGAAATGGACCCGCCACGTCGATTGCCATCCTCTCAAATGGGCTGCCCACATTGTACTGTCGCATTGGGGCTTTTGGGCGCTTCTGGGGTCCATTGCTTGCCGCGCAAACGGCGCACTTCTTGCACCATTCCTTCACATCTCGTTGACTGTTGACCCAATAAAACCGTTCCCTAAGTTTTCCGAGCGTCCTGGTCACCCCAAGATGTCCTCCAGTAGTTCCATCATGGATTTCCTGCAGCACTTCTGGTATCCTGTTTCTGGGGATTATTATCTGCTTCCGGTCTTCCCTCCCTTCTGGCATCTCCAGAACGCGCTTTAGAAGCCCGTCACTTAAGATGATGGAATTCCATTGGGCCCAGTAGGATTTCACATTCGGCGAATATTGGGCGACTTCCTGCCACGTTGGTTTACGGTCGTTATTCTTCCAATCGATGATAAGTTTCAAATCCGGGTCCCTTTCTTGGTCTTGTTGAACCTCAGCGGATTGCCAATGATCATCCACGATTGTAGTCCTGCGAACAAACACATCCTTTTCTTCGGCCCTGAGACAATGTGTACAGTCTTCCGGGCACGGTCTTCTCGATAAGGCGTCAGCATTTCTATGGATGGTCCCAGCACGATGTTCTGTGTCAAAGTCGAACTCCTGTAGTCTTTCAATCCATCTTGCTACCTGTCCTTCAGGATTCTTAAATTGCAAAAGCCATTTAAGGGCAGCATGATCCGTTCTTAGCAAGAATTTTCTTCCATACAGGTACTTGTAAAAGTGTTCGACTGCTTTTACCACTGCCAACAGCTCGCGTCGAGTAACACAGTAATTTCGCTCTGGTTTCGATAGAGTTTTACTGAAGTATCCAATAACTTTCTCTTTTCCTTCTTGAATCTGCGACAAAACAGCTCCCAGGACTGGTGAGCTGGTCAACGCGTTTTTCAGGTTCTTAAAGGCTTCTTGGCATTCGTCGTCCCATTGGAATCGTCTTTCTCCCTCTGTTAAACGTGTCAAAGGCTTAGCAACCTTTGCGAATCCTGGTACGTACCGACGGTAGTAGGTACATAATCCAAGAAAGGGCACCTAAACTGGGAAGTAATTTTAAAGATGAATTTTATATTTCTTACGTCTTCTGTCACCTTATATGTGTTATCTGTCAATTGTAATCTGTCTACTGTCATTAGTCACTTGTCATCTGTCAACTTGACATCTGTCGCCTATCATCTGTCATTTGTCCCTGTCATATGCCACCTGTAATTTGCCACCTTATCGATTTGATTACGGGGATTTTAATTGGTTAACTTTTTTAAATACCCAAATTTAACGGGCTTCTGGCCCTCATCTTTTAGTATGTCAAACTTTGGTCTTTTACCCGCCGATTCGTGTATTTCGTTCGGCCAATTTCGAAAATTTCTTTCGTCCTAAAAAACGTTTGAAAATTTTTCAAAAAAAAAATAAAAAAAAAGCTGTTCGAAAAGTTTCCAGCGGATCCGGCCCGTTTGCATTATTTATTTTTTCCGTTGTATATCCTTTTTTTCTAAGCGCCGTATACCGTATAGCTATAGCTCGGAGGCCGTTTTTTCCGGTGTCGAAAAGTCCACTTCTTTTCGATTTTTCCGACAAATTTCGAACGAGCCCTGATTTTTCGGCCAAACTCGAGGAAAAGGTGCTTAGGGAGAAGAAGTTATCACCAACGGCATTCGATTTCTTCTTTCTATATGCGGAGCTCCTAAAAAAACTACCTGCTTTGATAAGTATCGAAATGCATGTTTCGTTAAAAATTCTAAAAGTAAAAAACAAGTTCAATTAGCTTGTCTTCCTCCAACCTCAGTTGCTGCTTATCAACATCTTTTTCGGGTATATTACCAAGTTCAAGTGTGGCTTGGTTATCAGCTAGACCCTACAGACTGGGGTTGGAAGTTGGTCAACAACACATTAGAACCAGGTCAAACTTTACTCCCACCTGCGCCGGAAAAACTGCTGAACACAATTTTTTGCAACTGCAAAAAGGGATGCAGTGCTAAATGTGGTTGCAAAAAAGTCGTACTGTTTTATTCTCTGGCATGTACGAATTGTCAAGACCGGTCGTGCTCTAATGTTGAATCACCAACAGTGAAGGATTCATTTAATTCCAAAGAGGTGACATGCGATACATCGCTATTAACGCAATTTACTTGTACCCAGGATGAAGATAAAGAAGAACAAGAAGAAGAATTTAAATGTTACGAATCAGACGAATAAACTTCAGTAGGTACTTTTTTTAAATGTATATCGCTATTATCTTTTCCAATCATTGGTAATTTCCGTTATTTTGCTAGTTTCAAATTAAACAGGATCACAACTGACCCGTGAAATAGGCCTACTGGGGAAACCACATTAAAAAACGCGCTAAGTAAACTACCTCATAGGTGGCGTGGAAACGTGTACATATTATGGCGATTATAACCAGTGTTGCCAGGTAAAAAAATTTCATGTCGCCACCAGAGGCGGCGAAAGTCGCCAAAATAAAGTAAAAGTCGCAAGTTTTTTTAAGTACATTTTTTTGTGAATTTTTACTTGTAAAATAAAAAAATAACTGAACATGTTCACGCATGATTTTTATTTAAATAACATCGTTTAGTTAACATTTACAATCAGCGTAAAATCTGCTTTATATTACATATTTACATATTCGACATCGACATAAAACATATGTTTTATGTCGATGAACCTATTTATATTATTCCGATCATAGCTTTGGTGAGTCAAGGAGAATTATTTTACCCTCCTTGGGGCTGACGCCGGTCTAGCGCCGAAAATCGCCCAAATGGCGACTTGTGATTTTTGTAAATTTATGGTCGCCAGAGCGAGTTAAAAATCGCCCAATTTGTGATAAATCGCCCAATCAACAAGCAATACTGATTATAACTTTTACAACTTTTCGAATCGTTATATCTCAGAAACGGTATACCGAGCTATAGCTCGTAGAAAAAAAGTATTAATACATTTTTTATAGATTATTTTATGATCTACAATTTTTGTCTGGTGTATTTTTATGATAAACTTACCGTTTTGCTGAATTTTTTTTGACCTTTGACCTTGAATAAAAATTTTCCATAATGATGGGGAACTTTAAAATTTTATTTATAATTATATTCTGAACAATTTTACTGATTTTCAGCTTGTTGTAAATGTATGTACCTTCGAATGTCTAGATTGACCGGACTATAAGATAATAAAATAATTTTCACATTTAGTATTATTTTACAAGAAAAGCACTTTATTTTAACGATTGTATGACATTTGACAACTGTCAACTAACTTAAAAATAACTTCAGCCCGTGACCAAAAACCTGTTGCTAACTTCAGCCCGTGACTAAAGCGCCATAAAGCCACAACTTGTCAATGTGTATTTAAAAGGTCACTTATAAGTGACTATAGTGTTATGTTCTGTGGTGTCATGGAAACATGTACGATAAAGGGCGTTTTAAAGGTGGGAGTAAACATATGTTTCCATGACACCACAGAACATAACACTATAGTCACTTATAAGTGACCTTTTAAATACACATTGACAAGTTGTGGCTTTATGGCGCTTTAGTCACGGGCTGAAGTTAGCAACAGGTTTTTGGTCACGGGCTGAAGTTATTTTTAAGTTAGTTGACAGTTGTATAGAAAAATATATTTATTGATTGATCTATTGTTTGCGATTTAAAACAATAAATTGTTGTTCAAATAAAACAGGTTTAATAATTATCTTAAGATATGAAACAAGAATGTATAAAAATGTCCCACTCTTTTAAAGTGTTTAAAGAGCCATTGACCCAGTTTATTCTGGTTTCGAACAATTACTTTATCTAATCTATGATTGTGATAACCTAACCTCAAATCGCAACACAATAAACAAGTTGTAATCGAGACGTTTAACAAATTAAATAAATCGTTCAAAACAAGTATTTTAGTGCGTGAAAAAAATGTCGGGCCAATTAATTCAGTTTGTGAACTGCAAAATATTGCGCGATCACAAGTTTATCCTTGATGATTTTTGGGTGCGAGATGGCAAAATTGTCGATCCAGAAAAAGTGTTTTTCGATGAAAAAATCAAAGCCGACAAACAAGTGGACTGCCATGGAAACTTAATCGTCCCCGGGTTCATTGATTTGCAAATAAATGGTAAACAAAACTATATATTTTGCTATTGTCTAACTGTATAATAGGTTGCATACATTCAGGCGCTCCCCTGGAACCTAATTTACACTAAACAAATACATAATTTATTGTTTTTAGGGGGGTTTGGGTACGATTTTTCAACCGGTGACACTAAAAAAGCGCTAGATGTAGTATCGAAAGGTATTTTGGCGCATGGTGTGACTTCGTTCTGTCCCACAGTGGTCACCTCTCCAATAGAGGTGTACCACAAGATTCTGCCTTTGATACGAAAAAAGAAAGGGGGAAAACATGGGGCGGCTATTTTAGGTTGTCATTGTGAGGGGCCGTTTATTAATGTCGCTAAAAATGGTGCTCACCCCCCTGAGTGCATTTTGGAGTATACTGATGTAATTTTTTGTATAATTATTATACATATTATTTTGAAAATCAATTTTAATAAAAATGTTTTAGGGTTTTAAATCCATAGAAGAGACCTATGGTGATATAGAAAATATTAATATTTGTACATTAGCCCCAGAGTTTAATAATTCAGAGGAAGTAATTAAGGAATTAAAGAAAAAAAATATTGTAGTATCTTTAGGTAATTTAGGTATATTCTATTATATTATTATAATATTATAATGTCATAATGCCATTTTACAAAAATGTAATTTTATTCTTTAGGTCATTCTAAAGCTAACCTTAAGGATGGTGAGGAAGCAGTCAAAAATGGGGCCACCTTAATAACACACTTATTTAATGCTATGTTGCCTGTAAGTTTAAATTATGTTTGTTACCAAATATTGCCGTTAAAAATACGTAAAGGCGTATCTTGTTTTTTTGTGCTAGGCAAAAATGTGTACCTACACTAAAATATATTGTGGTTATAAAATATATTGTAAACGTGTTAACCTTTATTATTTAATATATTAAATAATAAAGGTTAACACACAAATACGTCTTTGCGTATTTTCAACGGCGATAACGAATGTTCAAATTTATTTCAAAATCACTCATAATGAATTTATAGAATTCTATGACGTTTCAATAAGTAGGTACTTTATTATGTGATGAATTCATAAGATGCGCACACTACAAACGCACATTATATGGTCAATCTCATGGTACTAAGACAATTGTCTTAGTACCATGGGTCAATCTCAATTGTTAACTTGTTATTACGTGATAACCCTGCTGAAGAAGGCGGGTGATTTCGGGCGTAAATTCCGAATTAAATATGCGTCAAAACCGGGTGATTGCTGGTGAAAATCTTATCCGCCCATACCTGCTTTACTTTATCCGCGAACGCCTGGTTATACATATCTTTCGTCCGGTTAGTGAACCCCCGCAATAATCTGCAATCACCCGTGATCGCCGGTATTTAGTTTTAACTACTTTTACCCGGTTTCATCCGCAAACTTCGACTTTCGTCAGCGAACGTCTGCTTTCACCTGCGTACGTCTGTTTTCACCCGCAAACGTCCGATTTTGCCTGTATTCACCCGCAAACGTCTGGTTTCACCCGAAAACGTCTGCTTTTACCTGCGTACGTCTGTTTTTGCCCGTTTTTAACCGCAAACGTCTTCTTTCGTCCGATTTTATCCGAATGCCTGCATTTTGTTTGTATGTTTTGTTTCGGTTTCATACACTTTTATTATAGAGCGTCTTCAAGAAAAAATCATTTTATAATTAGGAAACAACTTTTATTAAATTAGGCCTTAAAAGCTTCCTTTCGTGAAATGAGGGTGTTAAAATTTTATTTTTTTTATATAGTAGTCCAGCAATCTTATTAAAATTTTAATTATAAAATAAATTTAAAAAGAAATTATATTGGTTTATCACTTGTTTGCTTTTTGCATAGTTATGTAAACATTTTAATATCCAATAAAAGTTACCCCCTGACACCATAAGGGAATTTTTACCATAATTGTAAGCAATAAAATCATGTTTTAAAAAAATAATGTATTAAAGAAAATTCATTTTTCCTGTGGCGGATTTTGGTTTGGGGGTATACTTTCTATAGGCACATAGACTATTATGTGCTAAGAAAATATCTTATCTTCCTGAAAAAAGTAATTTAGATAAAATTAATATCAATTGATTAATAGAATATACCTGGATAATGTTTTAAAGAAAATTTTCGAAAAAAAAATTGTATACCATTGCTTTTTGCATAGTTATTTAAACATTTTAATATCCAATAAAAGTTACCCCCTGACACCATAAGGGAATTTTTACCATAATTGTAAGCAATAAAAATAATGTATTAAAGAAAATTAATTTTTCCTACAAAAAAATATATTAGATAAAATTTCTTATTATAATTGAATGGTATACTTTCTATAGGCACATGAAAAAAGTAATTGAGATAAAATTAATATCTGTTGATTATATATATTATTATATATATATATATATATATATATATATATATATATATATATATATATATATTATATATATATATGTATATATACACATATAAACGGTCATTGTGCAGCCCATTCTATATACAAGCTATACTCTGTGTAGCCCGAAATGACTTTGTGTGGCCCACTCCCGGGCTGAACAACGTTTGACGTTATTTCAACGCTAATCGATTAATCACGGTGTTGGGAACCCCAGGTTAAATTTTTGGCAGGGCTTAACAACGACCGGTTAAGCCATAGTTACATACAAAATAGTTCATTGAATTTAACTGTAGGTGGCGCGCTGTAGTAAGTGTATCTAGAATAGGAATCCTAGATATCTTACGGTTCCTGTGTAGCCCTAAATCCGGCAACACTGCAAACACAAATTTTTCGTAGGAAGATATTATTTAATATCAAGCAGTGAGCAGAGTTTTAACGCTGCCACGCGCTGTAAGTTCGATACCGCGATTTAGTCAGAGATTTATTCGAATACTTTTAATTGTTTTTATTACTTAATGTATTATAGAATGTGCACAATGAGCTTTATTTTTTATTAAAAATTCTTTTTAAAAATATAAAAGGCCAAAAACATTAATTGTAAAAATTATTCAAAAGCTTTTACTGGTAGAACATACATACTTTATTAAGTTGTAATAAGCGGTTTAAATTTAATCACTTAATCAGACTTTATAACTTTTTTAGTTGAATGTTTTAAAAATAGAAATATTAAAATATTTGACTAAAATTGGGCATATTTTTAATTAGAAATAATCCATAAGGTACACACTCTAATAATCCAAAATTTGAAGATAATTTTTTTTTATTATGTTGTAATAAGTGGATCAAATTTCAACACAAAGACTTTATATGTTTTTTTATGAATTTAAAAAATTAGCTAAATATGTCTAATTTGAAATATTTTTCAAAAAACATTATTTTATTGTGTTTTATTTAATAAATATATCAAAAACATCTCAGAAGGGATATACTAAAAATTCAAAATTTTGCGATTTGTCCAAAATCGGGCTTTTTTAATCTGAAATATTTTCAGAAAACATTTTTTTCATTTTGTTGTAATAAGTAATTTAAATTTCAATGAAATTATTTCATCAGTAGCACTTTATTAGTTTTTCTATTTTCTTATATACAAAATATTAATAAAATATAATATTAACATAACTATTATAATAAAAGCTTTTTGTTTAAAGCCAGTATTATTATTTTTGAAAGACGCAGATTTTTGACAAGATTAATTAAAAATAATAAAAATTATTCCATCCTATCTTAATTAATTTTTATTTTATTTAATTTAATTAAATCATATCAATTTACGATTTTTAACTTTTATATTCCCACTTTAATGGGTGTGAAATTTCACGAGGGAATTTTAAAAAACAAAACAGCATAACATAATTAATTTGTGCTGCATAAATCTACTAAATAATTTTGTTTTACTCAATGTAGCCAATTATAAGTTAAGGGTCGCTAGAATTTGCCAACAAATACCCAAATTCCGAATAAAAAACATTTAATTGCACTAATTAAATAAATAAAATCTGACATCTGTCAAATGGTTAACCTAAGTTTTTATCAATTTTAAATGTTATTATAGTCGCCTTCTTCCAATTTAAACCCCGATTGGTTCAAATCACAGTGAATATTGAAATCGGCCAATAACTGATGCCTAACAACGTGAATAATGAGTTTATTATTTACGTTGTTAGGCAGGAAATTTAAAATGTTTAACAATATTCACGGAAAAAACCCGAAATTACTGTACATTTATTTAGTTGTACCTACTCTGCAGGAATAATGTCAAATTTTAATTGTATTAATTATTAAAAGTAGTTTTTTTATAATATCCTAATTTTTGATAAATTTTGTAAAATTTATTTGTTATTTGGTTATATTTGTAATGTGACAAACCTAAAAACACCACTTGATAAACAGGGTGTTTCACATGGTGGTCCATTGGAAATTTCTGGAGAACGGAAAAAATATAGATTTGAAATTTAATAGCCTTTATATTTAGTATATTTTTTAAATAATTTGAACAAAATGCAACTTCCGGTTTGACCGGAAGTGACATCAACTTTGTGATTTCAAATAGAACACCCCATATATTTTTACATTTTTAAATTCTACATAAAATTCTGAGTAAAATTACTATACCATGTCCTATACCTAAAGTGAATAGTTTTCTAGATGTTTGCTATTAGGTTTACAGATATGGGGTTAAAATTTTTTGTAAACTTAAAACATTATTTAAAAAATTTCATGTCAATTTTTTAACATTTTTTAACAAATTACCCGAGAAACCCCAGGGCAAATTGGGCTAACTTGAAACGTTAATAACTTTTTTATTTTAAACGTAACATTTGACATGGAATCTTTTAAACAATGTTTTAAGATTCCAAAAATTTCACCCCCATTTCTAAAAACCTAATAGCAAGAAAGTTATAGGCTATTTTTGATTGACGCGCATTTGTCATATTTTAACGGAAAAAATTAATAAATCCAAAACTACTTACAGTAATTTTACTCCAAATTTTATGTAGAATTTAAAAATGTAAAAATATTGGGGTGTTCCATTTAAAATAACATAGTTGATGTCACTTTCGGTCAAGCCGGAAGTGGCATTTTGTTTAAAATATTTTAGAAAAATAGGCCTAATTGGATAATAAACGCTTTACAAATTTCAAATCGATATCTTTTGCCGTTCCTCAGAAACTCTCAATGGGCCACGAACGTGAAACACGCATTACCGTATTTCGTAAATGTGCAACACCCTGTATATAATTAAAATAATTTTAAAATAAATAAATAATCTTAATGGTTGTCCATTTATTCAGTGAATAAATTTTTCATAAAAATATACTGTCCAGCTGTTATCGAATCTGTTATATTATGTGCCGAATACATTTTATTGGATCGCACTTAAAAAAAAAATGACGTGATCTGAAAAAACGCCGAGACACGGGTATCATTTTTTTAAGTCTATTATCAAAATCTATGTATCCAGATCAACATATTAATAAATTAGGGGTGAATATCAAACACAGCAAAGTTCAATATGAGTCCAGTTGAAATGATTAAGTAAAAATATCGTTCCTAATATTTTTTAAGGGAATATTTTAATACGGACTTTGCGGGGTGATACATTAGCCCCTACAATATTTATATTTATGTTTTTAAATATAAAAAAAATTAATAAATGTTTTATGTTTACTTTATCTATAGTGTTTACAAAAAGAATTTTGCTAAATCACAAAATTTTAAAAATGGTAAATTAACACTGGTCGACAAATTATAACTTTTTGTTTGCCTTTTGACCATAATTTTGTTCAATCAGATTTTGTTTATTGCAATATTGTAAACAGATAATTTTTTTTCGAAATTTTAAAAGAAACCTTTAATAATTCCTAAATTATAATTTAAGAATTAATAAAATAATATTAATTTTCCTAATAAACTTAGTAAAAGTCTTTATAATGTTTTTTTTGTAAATGTATCGTTTTACAGTAAAATTGCAATTCCAATTCAATTTTATTAAATTCCGTGGCATTCCGTCCTGCTATAAATTACTAAGAATTAATTAATTAATCAAAGTTTTCCTTTTTTTTAATCCATTGTTAATTTCAGAAATGTAAAAAATAAAATTTAAATCTCTAAAAAGAGCATATGGAAAATATGATTAAATTTAATAACAGTAAATTGGTATTTCAATGTTACTGTGAAACGATACATTTAACAAAAAAATAACTTTTTTAAATTGACTGTTTATTTTAAAACAATTTTTTTTTAAATCATTGGAGTAACTTTTTTTTGTTTTAAAACGAGATATTATTACCACTACTTGTAGTATAAAAACATTTCCCACCAAATTAAAAAATCATACATGTACCATGTGCTGTAAATTAATTTTTTATTTTAAAAAATATATGCAACTTAATCCCTTGGATGTTGAATTTTTAAAATAATATTATTAGGAAAATTAATATTATTTTAACGTTTTTCATTGATTCTTAAATTATTATTGGTTACTTTTGGACCACCGTGTATATTTTTTAAACAAATACTCCAACCGATACGAGAAGCATTGGTAATGCAGATATGGGTCCTAATTAAACTGAAAAAAATTAAATTATACCCATTAATAAAGTTATTTTCTTTAAAAGTCCTGTATTAAACAAAATAAAATTGTTTTTTGGTCAAAACTTGACAATTCTTTTAATTTAAAGTGATGTTATACTATCCAATTTTTTAGATTTTAATAAAATTTACAAAATTAATAACTTCATCTATATACTTTATTGTGTTAAAATTTCAACGCAATAAAATAAAAATTGGCAAAATGGCACTTAAAGCGTTTTAAAATTCATATTTACGTCAATTTTGCTCCTGACGCTTGTACGATTTCTTAAAATAAAATATGTAGGCAACAGTAATTAATAAATTTTTGATTACGCAATATTTCTTAAAAAAATACGTTAAAGTAAACTGATAAAAATAATGGTAAATTTAATAATTATTTACTATTAAAAAGTACAGTAAAATTACCATTTTTAGTTTAGAGATTGACAATTATTATACTAAATCAGGATATTTACATAATTCTTAGTATTTTTTTGTAAATTTAATTTTAAGATCCGCTTCCAAAAAGTTTAGGAAAAATACAATACTACTACAGTAAATAATACAATTAGGCATAAAACCAGTTTATAGTTACCACCCATACCAATGATCATAAGTTAAATTAAATTATAATTAAATTTACAATTTAGGTTTGCATTTCGAAAAAAAAATACGAACAATATTGCAAAAACAAGGGCTTATTTAGTTAAATTATAGCCATTTTTGGAATCAGCGCACCAAAATCACCTTAAAAAAGTTGTAAGCCACCCTAAACTAAGGCAAAATGGTTGTTGACCAGTGTAATTAATAATTCTTACTTACCTTTTTATCTTGTCGCAATGTGTAAACTATTATCAGTATTATTTATCATAATTTATCACTTAGGGGCCGTCCATAAATTACGTAACACGCGAAGGGGGGGAGGGGTTGCTCAAAGTGTGACAAAGTGTTACGAGGCGGGGAGGGGGGGTTTACGACTTTGTTACGTAACACTTTTGAGCCTTCATTTAAATTATAAAATAAAATGTGAGAAGTAGCCAGTACTTTTTACAAATTGTGAAATGCGATGATCGCAGCTGTTGTTCGGCTTTTAGAAGCCAATTTAAAGAGCTTTTCCCGAATAGATTCTTGCCTCCTCCAGTATCAGTAGGGTATAATGAAGATGCGTTAACCATTAAAAAACAAGGACACTTCTTGAATTTGTTTGGTACTCTTTCTCTAAAGGACAGGTTAAATGCACCCTTATTCTTTAAGAATTTTAAAGAAGTCCCATATGATATCATGTGTCCTTCAGTAAAAGAAGCTTTGCAGAAACGAATCTGCAAGAAATGTGGGCTTTATGGGGCTTCGATAAAATATATACTCAGCCACCAAAAAGACTGCGGGCGAGAGGCAAATATTAAAAGAATTAGACCAGAAAGGGTGGCAGCTAAAAGACAAAAGGAATTTTTGGTGCAACTTGATAAAACAGATCAGGAGTTACAGTGGATTGATGAAGATGTTTTAGAAAATGTGGCTGTTGCCGAATATATCTACGAAAACTCAAGCATAGAAGTAATATCCATGGAAAATGCCATTTCAACACCATGGAAAAGTTCTGACGACTGAAAAATACCCATACTACTGCTTAAGTGATTCTTAATAACCTAATAGTAAGATTTTGTTACCTACCTGTTTGTAATAAGCTTAGATTTTTAAGATTTTGTTTGATTTGAGATTAAGATTCTGTTGACTGATTATATTTTTTGTTTTTTTTTTGGTTATTAACTAAATATATGTTTTGTCCTTTTTTTTGAGTTTAGGGGGGTAAGCCAAAGTGTTACGTAATTTTAGGGGGGGTTTGCACAAGTGTGACAGAGTGTTACACAGGGGGGAGGGGGGTCAAAAATTGGCAAAAATGGTGTTACGTAATTTATGGACGGCCCCTTACCACAAACGGGATGCACAACGAACACAAAGTAAAACGGGATGCACAACGTTGAACGTATGAAGAATAATACGAAAATAGGCATTAAATGCAAATTTATGTCGCGTGATCGCCGCGTGGCAACAAAACAGGTGGATAGCGCTGTTCTTATTGGACAATTGGCTTGGTGAAAACCGGCAACGTTGCGGGCTAAACAAGAACCGTCTGCTTGGTTTTTACATACACGAGGGATGAATAACGTACTATATATATGTTATGGGCTTTACAACGTACCATAAATAAAGAGATCATTAAATTAACTTATATATTTACCCCTCTTGGTATTTCCTAAATTAAATTATGTTAACAAACACTTAGCAAAGATATATACTCGTCTAACCACGTTAGAAATGGTGGGTGGCGGAGCGCCCCAATAGTATCTCGGGCTAAACAACATACCAATTATACGTATATATATATATATATATTAGGGTGAGCCAAAAAAACTAACCTATCTGATTTATGGGTTAAAATGAACCTACATACCGAGCAAAAAATTTCCCTGCAAGGCAAAATTTTTTGCTCAATTTTAAAAGGTGTCGGTGAGCATTATAAGTTTTCCATTGAAATAACACGTAAAAAAATTTTTTTTCATTAAAAGGACTATAACTTTTGAACCGTTTGAGATAAAAATTTTTACGTCGCGGATTCTTGTAGAGCATAAAATTTGCGAAAGAATCTATACCAGGATTATTTTTTTTAATTCAAAAATTCGTATGTTTGAAAGCTTTGAAAAGTGTAAAAAATCAGTAAAACTGCAGTTTTATGCTCTACAAGAATCCGCGACGTAAAAAGTTTTATCTTATAAGTTATAGTCTTTTTAATGAAAAAAGATTTTTTTACGTGTTATTTCAATGGAAAACTTAGAATGCTCACCGACACCTTTTAAAATTGAGCAAAAAATTTTGCCTTGCAGGGAATTTTTTTGCTCGATATGTAGGTTCATTTTAACCCATAAATCCGATAGGTTAGTTTTTTTGGCTCACCCTAATATATATTGATTAATAGAATATACCTGGATAATTAGTTGTATTTTCACCATAAAAAATATATAGGGGTTGGTTTGGGATGAATCAGTCAATTTCTGAAGCTATTTATTATTCAACCAGTTGGCTTGATTTTTTAAGCTATTAAGGCCAATAAGGGATATTTATTTACTGGACTTTTTTTGTATGTTGATTTGTTTTAATTTTTTATAAGCAAATGTGTTTTACTTGTTATTAAAAAAATATAAATGTATATTTTTATAGGAAAAACTAGTAAAAAAATTAAGTTAAATTTTTTGTTTTCTTAAAATTATATGCATTTCTGATTTTTCAATAATACATTTAATCAAATATTTGCATATAAAAAATATGTATATACAGAAAACTAAAGGAGATCTAAAAAATAAAACTCAGTTAATGGAATACCCCTTATAAATGGCCTAAAAACGCAAATCAATTGCTTAAATAATAATATAATATAATAATGCTTAAAAATGGGGTGATTTTATTATTTTCTCACCAATATTTTGAATCCCAGTCTAAAAATAATTTAAAATGTTAAAAATTATTATAATTCACTTAGGAGTAAAGAGTAATTTTTTTTCGTAAAATATTTTACATGTATTGTAAAATTTGGTTAAAATTTATTTAATATTTTAAATATGTAAAAGTCTATCAGCGGATAAAAAAGTATTTAAAAAAATATACTGACTGAGAGCGATGTTATTATATGTCCTTTTTAAGTCTAGTCCCAGCAAACACACTAGTCCGGCCATGCAATGGCACTGTACTGAGCTTAAGTACGTTTCCTTGAAAACTAATCCATGAAAACATTTTCCGTATGCGAATTTGGTTGACTGGATTTTGGTGCAACAGGAACGTTCTTCAATAAACACAACTTAATAAAATTAGATGTATTTATTTTAATACAGAGATGGTACTCGGTTAAATGCTAATGAATAACTGATTGAAAATAACAAGAGCAGACTGCCACTCTTACAGAGAAAACTGAGTAGTCAGCCCTTTTTAAATATAAGAAAAAATATGACGCAGTTCTCCGTTTCTTGTGTGGTCTTTGAAAGCACCAAGAAACTTGTATACGTCGCATTTCCTCTTGGTAACATTTTGTTTATAGTATCTAAATATTGTAAATATTGTTTTATAAAACACATTAAATTGACAGTGTTTTATTGCACTACACATGAAAATAAAAACGTATCATTATATAATAAAAATAAGTAAATGTAAAAATAACGCCGAATTGAACGTGTTCGTTCATACTCCCCCCCTTGAGAGAGTAACGATCAAGTTTAAGTAACATACTATTAATAGGTTTAAGTAACAAAATATAAATAAGTTTAAGTAACATAATAGTAATAAGTTTAAGTAACATAACATTAATGTCATTGTGTATTAACATTGCACAATGTTTAAATTTAATTGATTTTACAATATTTGGTTAACAAGGAAAAATAAAACATTATCGACTTTAGATCGGAAGGATCGCTAATTTTGAAGAGGGCCTTTTGAAAATACTAGTTTTGGTATGTATACTGTGGCCGCTCTTACAATTGTATCTGATGTAGATGTACTTCTTCTATTCGTCCTAAGTTCCATTGCATGCTTTGTAAATTATCTTTGACTAGTACCAATACACCTACTTTTAAATCTAATTCCTTTCGATTGTTTATTATAACGTATATTTAAATTAGTCAAATATTCATTGTGTCATATATTATATATCAAAATTCTTGTATTAATTTATTGATGTTTTCCCACGAACTTAAGCGGTTTATTGGTACTTGTCGATGATTGTGTATAGGTAGGCTTTTTAATGAGTCACCAATCAAAAAATGTCCGGGTGTGAGTGTTGTGTAATCATTTAAATCGGTGGACATTTGTGTTAAAGGTCTCGAATTGGGAATCGCTTCTATTTGTGTTGTAAAGGTTTTTAAAATTGTGTTTGAATTGCTTAACCATAATTTCACATAAACCGCCGAAATTAGGTGCATGCGGGGAAACAAAATGTCATTGTACATTATGTTTGCTTGCAAATTTTTTGACTTCAGCTTTAAGTTTTTTGTTTCGTAAAAGTTCAAATTCGTTGAGTTTAGTATTCGCGCCTCGAAATTTAGTTTCGTTGTCAGAATAATTGTCTTCTGGCAAACCACGTCTAGAAGTAAAACGAATTAAAGCAGCTAAAAAGATTCGGTTGTCAAATCGTTTGCAATTTTTATATGTGCTGCTTTAAATGTCATACCTACAAACATTGCGACATAACATTAAATAAAGCTTGTGTTTTGACGCCTTTTCTCTTTAATGAAAAAGGGTCCCTCAAAACCCGAATTAATTTTAAAAGCTTTAATTTGAATTGGAGACAAAGGCCCTTGTTAAGGTTAAAGTTTTAGTGTATTTAGCCTCAAAGTTTTTGTTCTTTTTAAATATGTCAATTTTTTAAGTGCAATAGTTTTAGCTTCGCCTAAATTAGTGACTGTTTATCTAAAAGGCAGCGCGAAGACATGTCTGTAATCACTATTTCGGTTAACTGTGACTTAAAGTGATTTTCACATTCTATTTCTGCTTTGGAAAACTTTAATTGTTTATCAAACGGTAATTCTTCAATCGTCCAAAATTTTTCTAAGTTAAATTGCAATTCCGTCAGCATACATGTAGAATGCTTACTGCTATTAATTGTAGTTACACCGCCGCTTATTACCAACCAAGTTTAGTTTTTTGAAATATTAAATTATTTCCCGGTAGTTTAATCTGACCTGTGCAAAATAAGGAAAGTGATGGTCCAGCCCCGATTAACAAGTCAACCGGTGCTGTTTTTAAAATTCGTTAATTTTAGTTTGAACCGTGTCGCTTGGAGTTGCATGCATCGGTAATTTTTGGTACAATAAAAATGTTAATGATTCTTTAAATTCTGAATATATGGATTGATAAGTTAATTAAGTGTAATAATAAGCAGTTGTATAATACAACTTGTATTTAAGTGAACATGATTTTTTATTTAAATTAAGTTTATGAGCTAAAATTGCCGTAATAAAGTTATGCATGTGTGAGGTTTGTTAAAATTATTTTATGTTATGACTCGAGTGCTAGTTATCAAATTAAATAAGTTTAAATTTTTTGTTATTGACAAGCATTGATCATTTAGTCAAGCGTTTTGGGGGTTTTCTGTTCTTTTGTCAGACGGACTGTCCTGTAAAGTATAAGATTTTTGTATGTGAAACAAGTTGTTGTGTTTTTTACCGCAAGTTTTGCAGCCTCCAAACTGACACTCGCTCTGACCATGATGTCTCAAACAATTTTTGCATAACTTTGCCCGTTCTGCAATTTTGATTCGGTTATAAACAGTCGACTCTAGAAATTTACTGCATTTATACAATGGGTGATATCCATTAGAGCAAGCTGGACATATTTTTGCGGTTGTGACAAAGGTTGTAGCCGACTGTTTATATTCGATCTTTCTTGTTTTATTCGGCAAATCGTGATAATTGATTTTATTCGAGGAGAACTTATGTTTTCGCATTGATATCATAGCGGCGGTTTTATACAAAAAATCGTGCATTTTTTCAAGAGTTGGAAATTTATCGCGCTCGCATTCCTTGTCCCAATTTTCGCGAGTTTCCTGAGATAGCTTGTCTTCGATTATTTTTACGACTATCTCCGGACAGGTTGATAATTTAACACCTAAGTTTTCTAACGCCATTATGCTCACTCGCGCTGTGTCTACAAGATTTTCCAGACTTTTGTGATCATTGCAATCTTGCTTAGGCATATTAAGTATTTTTGATAAATGCTCCGCGATCAACGAGCGTTTACTTTCATAGGCCTTAACTAGTGTCTTCCACGCATCATTATAATCGGTTTCCGCATTTAGAAAACCTATTATCTTTTTTTCAGCATCGCCCGAGCACGCGGTTTGCAGTAACGCGAACTTATCCTTGTCGGATAATTCTTCGTCATCGTGAATTAGCGAAATAAAAGTATTTTTAAAATAAAGCCATTTGCTACGATCACCCGAAAAGTTTGAAATTTTTGCATGTGGTAGCTTGAGTTTGCGTTTCCGTGAATTTAAAGAATTACTCGATCCGTTTACCGAGTGAACGCTAATCAAGTCTGAATTATTTTGCATTAAGGGTCCGGAAATAAGCTCTTGAATTTTACTCAATATAGCGAAATAATCGTTCAAAATGTCATTTTTCTCGGTTGAATTATCTGCGTTATCTTCTATTAAAGTAATTTCGTCACAAATTTGATCAAAATTTCCGAAGTTAGTAACAAATCTTTTTTGGCGTATTTGCAACTCAACGAATTGTGTGTCTTTATTATAATTTTCTAGATAATAGTGTAAATGATTTATTTCATCTTTAATTGAATTACGTTTTATTTTGAGTAATCTTAGTCTTTGTTCGATTTCGGTCATTTTGAATTAAAAGATTAATTTTAAGATTACAATAGAGGTGTATACAGATGTGTAAATGTAAATGTGTTTTTGGTGACTCAATTAAAAAAGCACTTACCGATTGATGATTGTAGTCTTCAAATTGTGTTGCAGACGCTGCTTCTTGGATCAGCTGGTTTGTGAGCTGTTAAAGACGAATAATTGCCTTGGTAGACAAGGTAGCTTGTATTTGCATGTATTTCGATTAATTATCGAATATCGAATCGAATATTGTATAGTGAATAATCGAATATTGTATCGTGAATAATCGAATATTGTATAGTGAATAATCGAATATTGTATAGTGAATAATCGAATATTGTATCGTGAATAATCGAATATTGTATAGTGAATAATCGAATATTGTATAGTGAATAATCGAATATTGTATAGTGAATAATCGAATATTGTATCGTGAATCGTTCTTGTGCACAAGTAATATAATATATTAGATTGATATTATATTAAACGTATATAATATATTAGATTGATATTATATTAAACGTATATAATATATTAGATTGATATTATATTAAACGTATATAATATATTAGATTGATATTATATTATACGTATCATGATGCATGACTGCAGTCACGTAGCTTTTTAGTGGTACCACTTTTTGTATATTGTATAATTTGTTTCGTGTGTATAGGTTTGCTTTTGATTGCAATATAAGAATTTCGTATCGTTAATTTAATGCGTGACTGATATTATTATAAATATTGCTAATCAGCACCTATAAAAACGCATTGACGAAGTAGCCGGTTTTTCGTAAAACCGATCACTGCACTTCACGCATACATCAACACACACTTTACACTTAACTATGTTGCACTTCCAGTTTGAAGATAAGATGTGTTGTTGATGTGTCATCTGGTGTATCTGGCTACCGTATTGCCCTTGACAGCAAGGAATCGAGACGCCTCGTTTTGTTGATAATTAGTGCGGTTACACTAATTTTGTGGAACTAAAATGTTGTTGCGTAGTTCACAGGTCACTGGTTTATATCCGGTTCGAAGGACCAATTTTTATGTACTGAGCTTAAGTACGTTTCCTTGAAAACTAATCCATGAAAACATTTTCCGTATGCGAATTTGGTTGACTGGATTTTGGTGCAACAGGAACGTTCTTCAATAAACACAACTTAATAAAATTAGATGTATTTATTTTAATACAGAGATGGTACTCGGTTAAATGCTAATGAATAACTGATTGAAAATAACAAGAGCAGACTGCCACTCTTACAGAGAAAACTGAGTAGTCAGCCCTTTTTAAATATAAGAAAAAATATGACGCAGTTCTCCGTTTCTTGTGTGGTCTTTGAAAGCACCAAGAAACTTGTATACGTCGCATTTCCTCTTGGTAACATTTTGTTTATAGTATCTAAATATTGTAAATATTGTTTTATAAAACACATTAAATTGACAGTGTTTTATTGCACTACACATGAAAATAAAAACGTATCATTATATAATAAAAATAAGTAAATGTAAAAATAACGCCGAATTGAACGTGTTCGTTCAGGCACATTAATGGGCCATTGCATTATGTAATTTACTTAAATTTTAATTATATTTTTACCAATAAATCGTACAACAATGTGAAGTAATGTCAGTTTTAAATCAACAGCATGTTGCCATATGTCCGTTTTGCATTTCATTTACGAAATAATATTTTAATTATTATTGTCTATTCCCAATTTAGTTTTATTATTTTATTAAATGTAATAAACAATAATTTTATTTATTTAAAATTTAGGAATATATTTTTATCCCATAAATCGTACAATACTGTTAAATCAAGATACATACACCCTGCTGTTAAATTGTCTGTCATTATACGCTAACGGTTTTCGATCAAATTAAATAAAGTATTTATAGTGATATTTTTCAAAAATAATTCAATCATTTTTTGTCGTTAAAAACGCTTTTGTCAAAGTTTTACAGAAAAATTTCGTTCTCTTGGAACTTCCATATAGGTACTAACTGTACTTCCAAGTTGGAAGTACAGTTAGTGCCTATACCTATTTCAAAAAATTTATTGCTGTAATTTTCCTAAATATTATACTTAAATCTTACAGAGTATACTTAAATCTTACAGGTTTGCCCTACTGTGTTCTCGGGCCGGGGCCCCGCGGGGGCGTTATTCGGCCGGGAGCCCGTGGCATTTTGCCCGCTCTGTCACCATGTAGTTACTATAAAGTTTAATTTATTTAATAACATTGTATATGGTTCTAGATTAATTAATGAAAAATAACTTTTGTGCATAATAATAATGGCAACATAATAATAATATTAAATTTAAATAAATGTTCATGTTTATTACCTACTTACAAAATTAAGTAAAGAGTGTGATTCACTATCATCCGTTTCAGACTCTTAAAACTTTATTGGTCGCTTTTTTTCTTTGATAGTTCAATTTTCTTTAGATTCCAAAAATTCCATGCAAATTTCTTTCAAAATCTGGCTTAATGATTTTTACATGAAAGAAAAATGATGAAATAATCATAACAATTTGCACCCCCACCCCCTGGTCTTCAGCCATCATCATTCGCAAGACATTCTAACATAATAAATGGAAGGCCCCTTATAAAAGAATTTATGCATTTAGATTAATAAAAATAGATAGCTATAGGTTATAGCCTATAACTAGGGGGCCGTCCATAAATTACGTAACACCATTTTTGCCAATTTTTGACCCCCCCTCCCCCCTGTGTAACACTCTGTCACACTTGGGCAAACCCCCCCTAAAATTACGTAACACTTTGGCTTACCCCCCCTAAACTCAAAAAAAAGGACAAAACATATATTTAGTTAATAACCAAAAAATAAAAAAAATATACTCGGTCAACAGAATCTTAATCTCAAATCAAACAAAAAACAAAATCTTAAAAATCTAAGCTTATAACAAACAGGTAGGTAACAAAATCTTACTATTAGGTTATTAAGAATCACTTAAGCAGTAGTATGGGTATTTTTCAGTCGTCAGAACTTTTCCATGGTGTTGAAATGGCATTTTCCATGGATATTACTTCTATGCTTGCGTTTTCGTTGATATATTCGGCAACAGCCACATTTTCTAAAACATCTTCATCAATCCACTGTAACTCCTGATATGTTTTATCAAGTTGCACCAAAAATTCCTTTTGTCTTTTAGCTGCCACCCTTTCTGGTCTAATTCTTTTAATATTTGCCTCTCGCCCGCAGTCTTTTTGGTGGCTGAGTATATATTTTAGCGAAGCCCCATAAAGCCCACATTTCTTGCAGATTCGTTTCTGCAAAGCTTCTTTTACTGAAGGACACATGATATCATATGGGACTTCTTTAAAATTCTTAAAGAATAAGGGTGCATTTAACCTGTCCTTTAGAGAAAGTACCAAACAAATTCAAGAAGTGTCCTTGTTCTTTAATGGTTAACGCATCTTCATTATACCCTACTGATACTGGAGGAGGCAAGAATCTATTCGGGAAAAGCTCTTTAAATTGGCTTCTAAAAGCCGAACAACGGCTGCGATCATCGCATTTCACAATTTGTAAAAAGTACTGGCTACTTCTCACATTTTATTTTATAATTTAAATGAAGGCTCAAAAGTGTTACGTAACAAAGTCGTAAACCCCCCCTCCCCGCCTCGTAACACTTTGTCACACTTTGAGCAACCCCTCCCCCCCTTCGCGTGTTACGTAATTTATGGACGGCCCCTAGGTATATACTTGGTACCTACCTGACACAAATAGGACACAAGCTTCATGATTAGTTGTTGGGTCCTTATCAGGAGGCCTTGTGGCATATAAGGTATTTTTTATAGTCTATATTTTTTTATTTGTAGCTTTAATTTTAAAATTTTTACCTTTATTTATATGCGAGGTATCGTCATCTATAAAATGCATGTAAAAGCGGTTTCATATAAAGGGTGTTTTTTTTAGAAGCGGAGAACTTTAAATTGAAATAAAACACAACAAAATGTTTTTAATATTCATGAAATAGGCTTTATTTGAAAGATAATTTTTTGGCATTAATGTTTGAATATTATTTCGGGCATGTGGACTGTATTTAGGCTATAACGCGTCGAATGTTGGCTTCCAAGTGCTCAATTGTTTCTGGTTTATCGGCGTATAGTATACGCCGTATACATGCGACTTTACATATCCCCAAAGAATCCCCAAAGAAAATAATCTAATGGAGTCAAATCGTTTAACAAGTTTAACAAGTCTAATTGTTGGGCACGATGACGAATTGACATATTTGGATCATCAACACTACGCTGCACACCGGCAATCGCGTGTGTACCGACGCGTCGTCTTACGGGATGCGTATTATTGTTTAGAGTAAAGGAATTGCAAAAACGATTCATGGTGTCTTGAATTAATCGGTTTGAAGGACGATTATGAGCACCATAAAACTCGCGAAATGCCCGATGTGTTTCCCCAATTTAACCGTTTTTTTTTTCAAAATAAATTTGAACAATTTGCAAACGTTGTTTCAGCATGATATTTGCCATGGTATTTTAGGGTAAAGTGACCAGATTTTGTAAAAAAATCGGGACATTTTGTATGAATTTACCTTAATTACAAAATTGATACAATGATACAATGCAAATTGTAAATTTGACGTTACTTAATTATTGTTGATTGTGTCATTTTTGTAATTAAGGTTAATTTACACAAAATGTTCCGATTTTTTAACAGAATCTGGTCACTTTATTTTAGGGACATAATTTTTCTCCCCAGGCGATATTCGACATAATTTTCTCCCCAGGCGATATTCGCCATATATTTTCTATTTGTTATTTTTATGTGAGTTGAGATTTTGTGTTTTTATTATGGATGAATAATTATACCAGTGGCAATTATACCATTGGCGACGAAGGCGTGCAATTGCGCTTATTTATTGTTGAAACGAAGACAAAATTAATTAATGCGCATGCGCATCACGACAAATTCGTGCGATTTTCGCAAAATATTGGACCAATCTCAAGATTCCCGCCCCCAGTTTTCAAATCTTGCGAATTCGCAGGATCTGTCGAAACGTCAAAACGCTTTTTCCGCCAAATCAAATGGACCAATGAAAACATTTTTCGTATTTCGCATTTCGCATCTATATGAAACCGACTTTAAACCAAACTAAAACAAGATGAACATCGATTCAAAATAAATTTATATTTAAATAAATTTATATACTTACGTTTCAATTAGTTTTAGTTCCCCCAAAACAATAAATCTGTAAAGAAAAAAATGACAATTTTTGCATACACAAATAAAGGTCCATTGACAAGCGTGCTTTGATGCCATGTTGCCACTTTAGTCAGAAACTCCCAGAAATATAATTCAAATTTATCGCCTTCCAAGTTTGTTATTAAATTAACCCAATTTCAGAAAAATATAAATATACCACTTAGTAAAAATACGTAATTATTTAAAAAAAAAATAAGCCTCCTTGACGTTTTAAACAAGACGATTTTTAAGAAGTAAAAATAAACAACAACCGTGCTTTTCTGCGCAGGTGCCTTAGCTCATGAGATAGAAAAATAGCACAGGCAGGTAAACAAAGTGTAATAATGAAAAAATCTTTTTTTTTTAATGAAGACCTATTTTCTGTTTTCCGAAACAATGTCAAAATCCAATAAATTTATTTTCTTTACTAATTTTTTTATTTAAATAATTCCTTTAAAGTTAAGAAGTTATGGGAAGGGTGACTTTATACAAATAAAACAAGACAAAATGGTATGTTAAAATGTTTTTATTTTAATGAAGACCTATTTTCTGTTTTCCGAAACAATGTCAAAATCCAATAAATTTATTTTTTTTACTAATTTTTTTATTTAAATAATTCCTTTAAAGTTAAGAAGTTATGGGAAGGGTGACTTTATACAAATAAAACAAGACAAAATGGTATGTTAACCAAACTCGAACGAAATAGAACTTTTGACAAACAAAAACAGACAAGAGCGGGCAATTATGGCGGATAAAACTATGGGTCTGTGGACAAAACCTATAAGCAAGCAAACGCATAAATTCGGAGAAAATCGTTAATACCAAAACAAAATTTTTCAAAAAAATACCAGACGAAAGATTGCGAACTAAAGTAGGTTTGCGGGTGAAAGCAGACGTTCGCAAATAAAACCGGACGAAAGCAGATGATCACGGATGTAAGAAGGCATTCGCAGGTAAAATCAGACGTTCGCGGATGAAAACAGACGTTCGCGGGTGAAAGCAGACGTTAGCGGATGAAAACAGAACTTTTCGGGTGAAAGCAGACGTTCGCGAAAGAAATCGGACAAAAAAAAACAAAATGCAGGCACATTCTGGTGAAATCGGGCGAATGTAAGCTTTATGTGAAAGCAGACGTTGGCAGGCAAAAGCAGACGTCCGCGGATGAAAGCAGACGTTCGCGAATAAAATCAGACGTTCGCGGGTGAAAGCAGACGTTCGCGGTTTAAAACAGACGTTTGCGTGTAAAAGCAGACGTTTGCAGATGAAATTGGACAAAAAAATAAAAAACAAAATGCAGGCAAACTCTGGTGAAATCGGGCGAATGTATGCGTTTACGGATGAACTCAGATGAAAACAGACATTTGCGGGTGAAACCGGACGAAAAAAGACAAACGAAAATGCAGGCAAATTTGGGTGAAATCAGGCGAATGAAGGCGTTTAAGGATTAAATCAGACGTTCGCGGGTAAAAGCAGACGTTCGCAGGCAAAAACAGACGTTCGCGGATGAAACCGGACGAAAAAAGACTAAAGAAAATGCAGGCAAACTCGGGTGAAATCGGGCGAATGAAGGCGTTTAAGGATGAACTCAGTCGTTTGCGGATAAGAACATTTTTACCCAATTCTTTTCCCGATCATATAGATGCGAAACGCGAATTGCGAAATACGAATATTCGCATTTCGCAACTCCCATTTCGTATTGATGCGAACATTTTTAGGGACATTGTTTTCTCAATAGGCAATATTTGCCATGCTATTTTAGGTAGGTACTTAAATAGTAAAGTTAATTTAAGTGACCATAACGATAAATATTTTATATAATTATATAAGAAACATTAATGTACCTCAAAAAACTATAAACACTTATTCAAACAGTTCGAATAAAACTCAACAAAACAATTGTGCTTAAGCACTATGATAGAAACGAAATAAACATAAATTGCGTAGGTATGATAAGCAATTGCATTAATTTGCATGCAAAACGCATGCGCATCACGCTAAATTAGTGCGATTTTCGCAAAATATTGGATCAATCTCAATATTTCCGCCCCCTTGATTTCAAATCTTGCCAATTCGCAGAATCTGTCCAAATGTCGAAACGCTTTTCCCGCCAAATCAAATGGACCAATGAAAAAATTGTTCGCATTTCGCAACTGTATGAAACCGACTTACTACGGAATATCACTTTTTGATGTGGAATTAGGTATTCTATCATCGAATGACGGAATAACACATACTTCCACACATAAACAATCATTTCTAACTGAGACTGTTTCATTTTCGTGAGAACCACACGCGTATTAAAGCGCCTGCGTGGCTGCATTGAAGGGTTAAAAAAATACCATATTTTTGTCCATATTTGGGAAGTATAATAAAAACTTTTTAATAAAGTGTATATAAATTGTATGAAAAAAAAGCATTTAACAATAATAAACACACAAAATAATGATATGTTAGGTTTTATAATGATATTTTAGGTTTTATAATGGCATGTTATAACAGCAAGAATTTGACAACGTCGTATTTCTACCACGATAGCCAAAAGGTTTTTATCATAGACATACTAATATGTAGATGTTTTTATAATGAACCATTTTATTTGTTTTTTGTTGTATACCAATTGTTTTTTTTTTCATTGTGTTTACATTTTTGAAATGCCTATTTTTTTGCTAAGGGACACTATGTAGGTACAAATGATCATCTGTTAAAACCCAGCGTTTGGATAAAATTTGTATCATGCCGCGCCTGCTTGTTGTACTTGTTTCGGATATTTGTCACCAAAATTTATATAAAAATTTATAAATTTTAAAATACGCAAATTCTTTCAGAAAAAAAATGAAAAAAGTGCCACATTGTAAAAAGTTAATTTGACAATAAAAAAGACATTTTTCTAAAATAATAGTTAGCCACGCAAATCTTACCGTTTCATATTATCGGTGTTAAGCTGTAAACTCTCAACGCGCCAAAAGAAGTATAACTTCAAAAAGTATTTCGGTACCAGAAATCGAACTTGAGTCTCGTGGTTAAGTTAAGAGCCAGGTATCTTAACCACTAGACCATACGGGTAATACTTTATTTTAAACAAAGCTGCTTTTTTATTTAGGTTATAAGTAGCTTAGGCGGTCTTGGAGTACAATTCCGCGCCGGGGCCCAAACCAGTAGTCGAGAACCACAGTGGCATCTTCACCACTAGGTGATTGTGTTGATGTCACCATACATGCTTGTAATAATTGAAGTAAAATAATAAATTCAAAGGTTTATAAGATATATTTCTTTTTATAATATAAAACAAACTTAAATACGCAGAATATGCAAAAAAAGTTGTTCAAAGTTTCAATACAAATTTTGTGCCTAAATACGGACAACGCCTTGAACAAATTTTATATTAATGCATGTAAAAGTGTTTGCATTACGTTTCAGTGTTTTAATAGATTATATATTGAATATATTTTTTTTCAATACAAAAATTATATAAAAGAGGCGAAGGGAGGAAATCAGCATTTAAAAGCAAAAAGTGCCAGAAAGAAGTAGAAAGGAGGTGTTTTTCATATTTCAATATTTATATATAAATATACAGTGTGTCCACAGATATATACTTATACTATATAGATATAGGTACAATTGGCGTCTCCGAAATGTGAACGATTTTTTGTTGTCATGGATTTTTTTCATAAAATTTATTCGTTCATTCCTGGCTTCGGCCAGTGGTGTTACATATAGAAGGGAGAATACTAAGAATAAGAACAATATCCTAAATCGTTCTATTTTTTTAATAATATTTTAACAAACAATAATATAAACAATATAACAAATAAATTAACTTTAATTTGGTTTTATACAACAATATAAATTAACAAGTAGGTAAATACACAATAAAAATAACATAACTAAATTAACATATTGCTCAAGAAAATTGGTTTTTAAGTGAAATAGCGGCAGATTTAAATGTCAGTAAAAGCTGCATATTTTATATCAAAAAACGTTGGCAAAAACAACAAAGATTGAGAAGACCTATCAGGCAAGGTGTAGGTAAAATCGTTCTATTTTTTTAATAATATTTTAACAAACAATAATATAAACAATATAACAAATAAATTAACTTTAATTTGGTTTTATACAACAATATAAATTAACAAGTAGGTAAATACACAATAAAAATAACATAACTAAATTAACATATTGCTCAAGAAAATTGGTTTTTAAGTGAAATAGCGGCAGATTTAAATGTCAGTAAAAGCTGCATATTTTATATCAAAAAACGTTGGCAAAAACAACAAAGATTGAGAAGACCTATCAGGCAAGGTGTTGGTAAAATCTCCAACGAAAATGAAGACAATGCTCTTGTCGCACTTATTAGGCAAAATCCTTTCAATAGCGCATTTAAGGCCCGAGAAGATACACAATTTCCAGGATCTCTTCGAACAGCTCAAAAAAGATTGAAACAAGCTGGCTTAAAAAACTGTGCTGCTAAGCTATTTTAATACTTAATTGCAGAGCCATTAGCTGCCACAACCCTTTGCAACCTTCTTGGCATGGACATTATTAGCTCACGCATGTCGTATGAATCAGCAAGCTCATCCCAAGAATTTTCAACAGCACTCCATAGTTCATCTCGGTTTGCTGGCCTAAAGTCCCGTTGATATATATTTTTAACTATAAAACCCCACACGTTTTCAATGGGGTTTAAGTCAGGGCTTCTAGCTGGCCATGGCAAAACAGTTATGTGGTTGTTGTTTACCCACTCTGTAACCACGCGAGCTGTGTGAACTGGTGCATTGTCCTGTAATATAATATTTATTAGAATCGTTTTTGAATACTATACAGTTTTCTTACATGTTGAAATATAAAGTTTTCTGGAAACACATGTCTAACTGAAGGTAGCATAACGTTGTCCAAAATCCTGGTATAGTGCTCAGCCGTTAATCTACCATCAATTTCCCAACATACTCCCGGACCATGGATGCTTATCCACGCCCAAACATTTATGGAAAAGCGTCCACTATTTGAGGTTTTTAATGTATAGTTCTCCTCAAATCTTGCGTTTCTTGGACGATATACACGCAGCCTTCCATTATTGCAAGATTGGAACGTTTTTTCATTCGAAAATATAACATTATTCCAAAAATCTTCTCCATAATTTAAATAGTCATTGGCGAACTGGACTCTCCTGCGCTTATTTTCTTCAGTTAAAAAAACCTTATGAGCAGCAGCACAGTTTTTTAAACCAGCTTGTTTCAATCTTTTTTGAGCTGTTCGAAGAGATCCTGGAAATTGTGTATCTTCTCGGGCCTTAACTGCGCTATTGAAAGGATTTTGCCTAATATGTGCGACAAGAGCATTGTCTTCATTTTCGTTGGAGATTTTTCCTACACCTTGCCTGATAGGTCTTCTTAATCTTTGTTGTTCTTGCCAATGTTTTTTGATATAAAATATGCAGCTTTTACTGACATTTAAATCTGCAGCTACTTCACTTAAAGACCAATTTTCTTCTAATTTGGCTATTGCCCTGGACCTCTGAGCCTCGGTTAAGTGGGGTGGCATTTTTAATATTGCAATTGACAACTATTATCAAATTTGACAACTACCGACGACACTGATGCATTTTGCCGTTCACATTTCGGGGACGCCAATTGTACTTGTAAAAATATTTATTTTCAATTTTTTTAAAAAGTCATTCTTCATAATTTCTTTTGCTTATTATTTAAATATGATTCACTTTGAGAAACTTCCATTTTGTTGTAAAGGATCCGCAAAAAATACAATTGTAGATCTAATATTAAAAGCTTGTTAGGAGAAACCAAAAAGCCAAATGAATTTTTTCATGCGAGTTGTTGTTACTAAGATATTTGTTATTAAAAATAAAATCGATTCAGGTCCTAACTTAAGTGGTCCTATTATTTTGCTTTCAACTGACATGTCTACAATGTCTACAATTATTTGTTAAAATTTGAAAACTTATATCTTTAATTTTGAATATCAAATATTTTGGTATTAAAAAGTCATATGAAAAAACTTCATTAGACTTTTTGATTTCCTCTTACTCTTTATATTAGCGCTTCAAAAAAAAATATTTAAAAATTTTCAATTTTGAAAATCTGTATTTTGCAAAATAAAAGTTTCTCAACGCGAATTGGTTTTATATAACAAGCAAAAGAAATTATGAAAAATGACTTTTCCTTGAAAAATTGAAAATAAATATTTTTACAAGTATAGTTAAGTCCACTGTATATATATGTATCTTAGGGAGCTTCAAAAAATAAAATTTATTTTTTTTTCGCTTTTAGCCTCTCAAATGTTTCTATTTAATATAAAAAAATCCTCACCAAATATGGGCGTCTCAGCTCAACTCTAAGAGGTCGCTGTTTTTATTTTAGTTTCCCATTTAATCAACATGGGAAAAAATAATTTTATGTTTGTAATTTTGTACCTCTGTATCAAAGTAACTTATGGCAATGATCATTGCAGTTTCTTATGTAAAATGCAACGCTCTACAAAAAAGGTCTCTTATTATTTTTCGATAAATTGATTTTTTCTAGAGTTATTCGAGGTCAAATTTTCTGTTTTTTTTTTTAATTTTATGGTACAATTAGCAGACGGGAGGTTAAAGGGGGCAAAACAATGTAGCGGGGAGGGGGGCACATTGGGTACCCAAAAAAATTCGTAAAAAAAATTTTTACTTTCTAAATTATTTGAAAATTGACTAACAAGTTCACGCTTTTAATCGAAAATAATTATTCTGAGCCTGTATAGCGAGAAAAAGGATGGTAATTTTGGAAAACTTTTCATATGCTCATTTTTTGGGTACCCCATTTCGCCCCCTCCCCGCTGCCTTGTTTTGCCCCCTTTCACCTTCTGTCTGCTGATGTTATCAAAATTTGACCTCGAATAACTCTAGAAGAAATCAATTTATCGAAAAATAATAAGAGAGCTTTTTTGTAGAGCGTTACATTTTACATAAGAAACTGCAATGATCATTGCCATAAGTTACTTTGATACAGAGGTACAAAATTACAAACATGAAATTATTTTTCCCATGTTGATTAAATGGGAAACTAAAATAAAAACAGCGACCTCTTAGAGTTGAGCTGAGACGCCCATATTTGGTGAGGATTTTTTTTATATTAAATAGAAACATTTGAGAGGCTAAGAGCGAAAAAAAAAATAAATTTTATTTTTTGAAGCACCATAATATATATATATATATATATATATTAGGGTGTTTCAAAAAAATCGACTTTTTCTTTTTCTTCAAATGGTCAGCAAATTCTTTCAGAGGATGTCAAAACAAAGACCTCGTTAAAATTTGAGCTTTTAATTTGAAGATTTAGAGGTCGCGGATCGCAATTTTCTATTTCCCATTTAAATAACATAGGAAATTTTTTTTTTTAACTTTGGAATTTTATACGTCTATATCGAATCAACTTATGGCAAGAAACATCTTACATTTTTATAGTAAATTTAACGCTCTATAAAAAAGGTCTCCTATCATTTTTCTATATATTGATTCCTTCCAGAGTTATTCGAGGCCAAAGTTTGATTTCCATCCCACCCTAATATATATATATATATATATATATATATATAATATATATATAATATTATATATATATATATATATTTATATATATTTATATTTAATAGTCCCTATATATTTAATTCAAAACTTTATCTTTATATCTAGTCCTAGCTACCCAAAATTCGTAACTAGTTACAGCCATACTTACTAGATTGAGATAAATAACTAGTTACAAACGCAGTTACATAAAAAGTATCTAGTTACTTTTACTAATATCAAATTGAAAAAAGGTACTTTTCAAACGTTCCCGAACTCCCGCCATATTGCATGACGTCATAAAGCTACACCAGTGTCAGAAATCAAGATGTCAACAAATAATAAACACCGATAAAGTTTATGTTTAACATGGAAAATTGGTTGTAAATATTGTTTTGTGCCTTGTTGTACAAATACAACCTGGAAAACTCCTGGGAAAAGGTTTATCACCGTGCCAAAAGGGAAAATAAGGATAAAGTGGATTAAAATAGCTCGGCGCGATATCAAAACATCGTCACCGCAGTCAACATTTTATTGCTGCGAGGATCATTTTAATGTAAGTAAAATAGAATGTCGTTTACTAGGTATATGGTTGGAATAGGTATGTTAAATAATAATAAACTCAAGAAAATACGGCTGAGCCGTAACGGCTCTCAGTGTAGGGTCATAAACTTTGCTTTTGATAATTGAAGGGACAACTTTCCCAGGAGTTTTCCAGGTTGTATTTGTACAACAAGGCACAAAACAATATTTACAACCAATTTTCTATGTTAAACATAAACTTTATCGGTGTTTATTATTTGTTGACATCTTGATTTCTGACACTGGTGTAAGTTTATGACGTCATGCAATATGGCGGGAGTTCAGGAACGTTTGAAAAGTACCTTAAATAAAATTGATTGATTGATTAAAATTAATAATAGTACCTAGTTTGTAACTGCATATTTTTAAATTTTAGTTTCATCACCGAGATCCAGGTCTGGTAGGCTTGCTAGCCAGCGATAAATGCGACACCATTTACTTTGGTATAATCGCTGATAATATTCATACACATCCAGCTGCACAAAGAATCGCCTATAGAGTTTGTCCAAAAGGTTTTTTAGTAAATCTAGACACTTTTGTATAATTTTTCTACTTATTTATTGTAGGTTTGATACTTGTGACTGATGCTATTTCAGCGCTAGGTTTAAATGAAGGTTCACATAGTATAGGGCAGTTAAAAATAGAAATAAGAAATAAAATGGCGTTTATTGCGGGTACTAATACATTATGTGGTAGTATGGCTTGTCTGCTGGAATGTGTTAGACTTTTTGTTGAAGCAACAGGTAAACAATTTAGAATTTTTATAGTTTTAAAACTTTTCCTTATTTTTTTTATTTCAGGATGTACTAGAGAATATGCATTTGAGGCAGCCAGTTTACATCCAGCTAAAGTTTTGGGCATAGAAAATCAAAAAGGGACCTTAAATTTTGATTCTGAAGCTGATTTTGTTATTTTGGATTCAGATTTAAATTTGGTTTCTACTTGGATTGCTGGGGAGTGTGTTTATGAAAATTAATTTTGAAAATATTTTTTTAATAAATTTTAATGCGTGGCAATATATTTTTATAAATCTATTATAATATTTTTTTAATAAAATGTTTTGAAATTATCACAAACACATATTTATTTATGGTTTATTTTTCTGTTTTACCTATACGTAATTTTTTATCATATAATATTGTTTATACATTTTTCCATTATTATAATTTTTATTTCATTATTTATTATTATATTATATTTATTTATTAATTGAAAAAATAAATAAAACCAAAAATAATACTTTTAAAAAATAGCCGGGATTACATAATATAATATTATTATTATATGTGATCCCGGCGCGTTCGCCATTTTTGAAATAATTTTGGTATTTGATTTTTATAGTTATTTAAATATTGTGAAATGATTGGTGTCTGTATTGTCTGTTACAATTTCTGGGGGTCACATGTTTACTAATTTTAACTTTTAATTTTAACATTTTCCAGTAAGCACGGACATGCCGAATGTCGGCTATGTTTACTCGGCCGATTGTCGGCTATGTATAGGTGGCCGAGTGCCGCCAACGACCGCATATGTGCTATAGCCTACAGACGTCCTGGCTCTATATGTTAGGTCCTGACATCCTCTGAATGGCAAGATACGTCTTTAACACTTGACCACTTAGCCATTATTCGTTACTGAGCAGATCCCCAGCAGTAACGAATAATGGCTAAACGATCAATAAAAGTGACAAACTAAAAACTGATGTTAACAAATCTGATTTTTATAACAGTATATAAAACAGAAACTCACTTTAAGCCTTTATTATTGTTAAGAATTTAATTATATTAATAAAAAACCTATAAACGCCGCGGCGCGCCGTATTAAAATTGCTTTTTAGAATACATTTGAACAATCTGGCTGCTCTGACGTCAGCACTAATAAAAAATCTGGATGAGTAAAAAGTAAGACTTTAATCCTTTCATGGGTTCTTGGCAAAAACTTTTTGCGTTTAATCTGAATATTGTACGTACGACAACGACTGTACTCGTGTTTTTAAGAGCTCTGCAAATTTAGTCTTAATTTAATTAAATTAAAATTATGAGTAACTTTGGTGATGATCATACTGGTAATAAAATGGAATGGGTCATAGTAGACCAGGGTTGATAATTTTTGAAACCAAAAAAAATAACAGTAGGATGAAACCCATTAGAAAAGGAGAAGAATATAATAAAAATGAAAGGAAAAATAAATTACGGGCGATCTGACTTCGGGAAGTGGGTTTTAAGGGTAAAAAATGGTTTATCTCGATTTCCGGCAAAACTACAAGTCCTATGGAAAAAAGTTAAATAGCAAAGTTTTTGGTTTTTTATTTTTATCTTTTTCAAAAAAACATTTTTTTCCACGAAATTTCGTGAAAATTTACCTTTTTATGTCCCAAATACACTGTAATTTATTTGATTTGAAATATTTATTATTTCGCCTTATTTTGACTTAATATCAAAAAAGCACCCTAATTTTCAATCGAAAATTCTCGCGTCAAAATATCAGCTTTTTTTAAAAAGTCGGTGTGCTTTTTGTTAGTTGAAATCTCTACTTTCTGATGGTGTAAAAATAATATTTTTTGCATTTTCTGAGAACATTTACCATAGTACCAAGTAAGAGAATATCATTAAGTGAATCGAAAAAGGATAAAATACGCGAAATTATCGTGGCCAAAAACAATAATAAGAGCGTTAAAATTAATTTTTTTGCGACGCCCCCTAAAAAGCTTCTTTTTGATGAAAAAACACTGGGATTTTTTTTTAATTAAAAACAACACACTGCAAAAAATATCAGTGTGTAAATTCTCTTTTTTTGTGTTAAAATTTTTGTGTAAATTTTGTGTAAAAATCGTGTAAATACTTTTACACGAATGTTCCTAAATTGGGAATCAACACTAAAACGTGTAACCACTTGTTAATTTACACGTTAATGTGTTATAAACTCATATTTAATAAATATCGTGTAATGTTACACAAAGTTGTGTAAATTTTAACAAATATCGTGTAAAATTTAAAAATATAATATTTTGTCTACTTGAAATTATAAAATATTTTTTTTAATAAAAGTATTTTTTAAACGTAATTTTTATTTATCTACCCAATTTAGTGTAAAATTTAATACACTAAAATATTAAATAATAACACCATCTGGTGTTAAATTTAATACCTACTGTAAAAATTAAACAAACATTGTGTGAAAGTTTAATTATTCTTCGTGCAAATTATTACACTATTTAAAAAACAAATCAACACACTGATGCTGTGTTAAAATTTTACAAGATTTCGTGTGGACTTGGAATAACACAATTTGGTGTTGGGGCGTGTAGACTTGTGTTAAATATTTTTTACAGTGCACGTGCCTCAAGGCGATCTAAGTTAATTTTTTGGTATAATCATGTTTTTTTGGGAATTTTTTATGAAAAATAAAATTTTATTCGGAAATATAAACAATTATAGAACCCAAATCAATAAAAAACAATAGTTAATCTAAATAACAATAGACAAAAATTTTAATTCAAAATTTTTCCCAGTTGATTTGGTCTATTAAATAAAAAAATTAATGATATTCAAATTGATATTTTTATTTTAAAACTAAATTGGTACAAACGTATTTTTAATATCTAGATTTCTTCACTCCAAGGTGAAGTTATTTCATTGTTAATAATTTTTAAATCTCAAAAAAACTATTATTCCATATTTTTAGAAAAGACATGATTAATAATCATTGATTATACCAAAAAATTAACTTAGATCGTCTTGAGGCACGTGTTGTTTTTAATTAAAAAAACAAAACAAAAATTCCCAATGTTTTTTCATCAAAACAAAGCTTTTTAGGGGGCGTCGCAAAAAATTTAATTTTTAACGACCACCCTAGTGTTCCCCTAATTATAACTAATACAGAGAATTCCAAAAATCCACAAAACTCTAATGCATCAAATTCTCAATACTCTTTACCCAATACTTCAAATTCCCAAAATTCATCACCTAATAAAATAAATCTTATAAACAACTTCTTAATGAGGGCATTTTCTTTAAAAATAGATATTATGTTGTATATACAAGCCTACCTCCCCCACCTCCATGCAATAATAATTGTGTGTGAACTGTTGCAATTATTGCTCCCAGTTCACACACAACTGCTAGTTGTAAAGAAAAAACTATCTGTAAGTACTAAATGTCGTGAAAATCACAATTTAAACTCCTGTCAAACAACTCCAAAATGCTTAGTGTGTAACTCAACCATTGACGACATACCCAATATACAATTAAGTCTATAGACTTCTTTTATTATTATAATAATAAAAGATTGGCCGAATTAAAAGTTAAAACTAGGAAATAAAAGTAAAATCCATAACACTTATACAACACGATCTGATTATTAACACTTAACTTAAATAAACAACCCAAATTACTCAGACAAAAACTGAAAAAAACTCATAAAATTATATAACATTGATACAGACAGTTTTTTTCTGGCAATAGGCTGTATGTTTTAAACATTAAAATTTAATGTTTGATCTATGTAGATTAACCAAACTTATATAACATTGATACAGACAGTTTTTTTCTGGCAATAGGCTGTATGTTTTAAACATTAAAATTTAATGTTTAATCTATGTAGATTAACCAAACTATGGAACACCTACTGAACTCAATATCTAATTACAAGATCCATCATCTTAAATTCTTATATTCAAACATCAATAGTTTCAACAGGAAAATCAATTAGTATATAATTACTTACAACAAAATTATATACAATACTCTTTGTTTGTAGAAACTAAGAAGAAATCAGTCCATTTAGAGATTGATCCATTATTAAAAAAAAGGTAATATACCTAACACTAACGTGAGAGGTGGTAGTCTTATCAAGAAGCTCGAAACAAAACCCACCAATAATCAACAACCCTTTGAATAAAACTCCTCATGTCTCCCTTTCCTTTTTCGCAGACAAACTGCATATAGGTATACTACATTGCGTAATTGAAGATGGTATGTTAAAGCCTCGCATTGTAAATATGCCATTATAATTGGAGATTTTAAGGCAAATCAGCAAAAGAAAAAACAAATATCTAACTTTTTAAATAATTCCAAATTGGAGCAACTAAAAACTCCTCCCACTTTCATTATGACCAATAACCCCAACTCCACGCGAGATATTCTTCTATGTACAAAAAACAGACTAAACAATATAAAAAACCTATCTGTTATCACTGACTTATGTACTGATCATTTAGCCATTCAATTTAAAATTATCAGCTATTAACTTCCAACCGTTTTCATTCCTGAGTACTTGTAGTGTAGTACCTGAATTTTGATCAATGCAACTTTGAAAAAGTAAACATGGAACTATTAAATGTTTGCTCTTTGGAAAGACCATTTGACAAAACATCTATTAAAAATTTTGTTGTAAAACTGGAAAAGAGCGTTATAAATAACACACCCAAAGTAAAAAGATAATATATAACTACAGTCTTCCACCATCCACTATTGAAATTCTAAAAACGAAAAGAAAACTGTACAGAGAAATTATACAAAATAATGATCCTCAGTTAAAAACTCTCTTCAATAAATATAACAAGTTAATCCACAATTTGGTTGCCCAATACAAAACACATAAATGGCTTGAGACTTGTAAAAACATTATTGACTAAGAGGAAAAAACTATTGGAAAGAGATTAAAAAACTTTTAAAATATGGAAACTGTCCCCAATCCCACAAAATGATTGAAAATAACCAAACATCATATAAAGATATAGCAACAGCCTTCTTAAATTATTTTGAAAATAGCTATAAATTTTTAGATTATCCAGAATTTGATGATACGAATCTTAACAACATCAATGTCTTGTACAATTTCTTTAAGGTTAAAAACGTCAACTTAACCCCTCTCACTATTAGCAAAACAGAATACTATAAAGTTCTACAAGAAGAAAAAAATGTCGCCCCAGGACATGATCATGTTAACAGAAAAATCTTACATCTTAAAGATTCATAACTACTGTTTAAAACACCCTTACTTCCCGTCAATATGGAAAGAGCATTATTATAACTTTTCCTAAATCTACATCTGCTTCAACACCAAGTGATTACAGACCGATCACTCTTCTACCTGTGATTGGTAAAAAATTCTACTCTACTCCAGGAGGTTGGCGATAAGATTCCGCAGTACCAATTTAGTTTTAAATAAATAAAATAAAATATAGTTTATTTAGCCATGGTATTTATAACAATTTGTTTACTACCAATATAGGTATATTTTTACATAATTATTAAAGCTATTATAACACACATTTTTAAATTCTACATACAATTCTGAGTAAAATTACTATACCATTTCCTGAGTCACAACTTATGAGTCACTATGGAACCATGACTTTACATATGTTAGATTATAAATTGTGCGTAGCTATGTAGAGATAGCTATACAAAAGTTGCTGTTCAATTTTACCCCGTAATTGGGGTAACATTGAACAGTAATATAAATATATATATATATAAATATATTTTTACCTATAGGTGTCTACGTGCCCACAGGTTAGATATTTGTTCAATGTAACTCCGCGATTGAAACAGGCGGTAGAAATTAGTAGGGGGTCAGTTTATTAAATTTTTTTTTAGTGCATTTGTTCACATTTTTTTTTATTAAACTTTATATTCCTTAATACAGTGTATTAAAGTCTTATCCTAGACTAAAGAAATTCGCAAGTAGAATAACAAAAAATAAGGGAAAATATGAACTGCAGTCTTTATAATACTCTTAGCCACGGCAGACAACAATATTAGCATGGATCACTAGCGATGTCGCTTAGACACGCTGAATCCTGCAGTTCAATTTTACCCCACGTTCCCAAAAAAATTGAAATATTTTCTTATTATATAATAACAATATTTCAGAACCCGAATCATTAAATGAATGAATAAATTTTATTCTTATGTAGAAAATAAGGTTCAAATAGGTATAATAGGTTTCGTATAAAACTAGAAATTAAAGGATATATTTTGCAGAACGCAGGTTGACCAACGTTTGATAGATTTTTTTTTACTTAATTTTTTTTTTCAGAAAAAATTTTTGATTTTTTTTTTAATTTTAAGAAACTGAAATCAAACTTCATTAGGAAGTCCAAGGAAAACATACAAACAACCCTCAAAAAAATATATCGGTCCCAAAAAAAAATGTTCAGGCCAAACCGGCCCACACAGAACACGCTATCCAATGGATATCCAATGGCTATCCCAATGTCCATATAACATCCATGCCTTTTACGATATCCATTGGATATCCAATGGATATCCATACTAGATGTTCAAAAAAAACAAAAACACTAAAAATATTTTTTTCTTTTTTAAAATAGCCCCTTATAGGATAAATTTATGTAATGATTAATAAATATGATTTAAATCGTTATTAACCCAATTTCAACAAAGTATCTCTAATATATATCCAATGGATAACTAATGTATGTCCAAAGTATATCCACTGTACATCTAATTTATATCCACTGGATATCCACTGGATATTCAATGGATATCCATACTGGATGTTAAAAAAAAAAAAAAACATTAAAAATATTTTTTTCTTTTTTAAAATAGCCCCTTATAGGATAAATTTATGTAATGATTAATAAATATGATTTAAATCGTTATTAACCCAATTTCAACAAAGTATCTCTAATATATATCCAATGGATAACTAATGTATGTCCAAAGTATATCCACTGTACATCTAATGTATATCCACTGGATATCCGGTGGATAACTGATATGGATATCTTGTATATATACTTGTATGTATACATGTGGGATTTTGTGATGGTTTAAACTAGCATATGTAAAAAAAACGATTTTACGTTAAATTGATTTTTTGCCAAGAGCTACGAAATTTTTAATTTTGAAATGTTCACTTTACCCAGATAATAATATTTATATATTAATAATATTATTTCTGTTAATAATATGACTATGACAGTCTGCAATACAATAAAAAATTACTTAAAAAAGTCCTTTTTGTTTATTATTGTATTTCATATATGTACTACGCACGCGCTGAATTTGAGAATCTTCAGTGTTGCCGGTTATAAGCAAAATAACTAAACGAAATATATTTCCGTACTTTATTAAGTTTTAATAAATAAATTAAATAAATTTAAAATAATTATTCACCACATTTATGTCAAATAGGTATACTAGGTATACTAATTAATTAAGTATTAAAGATTTAATAATATAACCGCCATTTTGATGAGCTTTCTGAAATTATTTAAACGTCTGACAACACTGCCGGCAAAAACAGAAGATAAATGTCACCATATTACCTTGCCGCTGCATCTCGCCGCTGTCCAGGTCGCCCAACTAGTATATAGGTGGGCGGTTGCTTGGCTTGAAGCGTGTCTCTCGGCACCAACTGCCTGACACTGATGAGACCCAACAGGTCGAAACAGTCTGTCTGTCAGTGTTGGTGGGCATGGTACATTAGTTATTGTGCCATGTCAACCCGAGAGATGCGTTTCGGGCCAGGCACGGTGGAGAGATGTGTCGGCTTGTGTAATATTTGTCATTTTGGTTGCCTAACTACTGGCGTAGTAGTAAAACCTTGGCAATTTTTAACAAATGGGCTGATGGATTGGCCAAATTTTGGGGATCATAAGGAGACAGGTGAAATAGGCCCTAAATGATTAGGCTGATAAAAAGGCAAATGACAGCTGGAGGAGTGATGGCAAGCACTTCTTTAGTTATATGTAGTTTTCTGTTCTATTTTATGTTTTCATAAAAATAAATATTTACCCAACCCAATGTTATTTATTGAAAAGTAAATATCCATTGATTCACCATATCCAATACAGATGACAACCATATTGCATACAATACTATATCCACTGGGTATCCATTGGATATCCACACTATGTCCAGGAGGGTCGGACATTTATATATCCAATGGTTATCCATTGGATATCCATACAATCTCCATATTGAATACAGATTACAACCTTATTGCATACAATACTATATCCACTGGGTATCCATTGGATATCCACACTATGTCCAGGAGGGTCGGACATTTATATATCCAATGGTTATCCATTGGATATCCCGGATATCCTATGTATATCCTGGATATCCATAAAAGAAATCCATTGGATATCCATTGGATGTAATTGTTCCGTGTGGGGGAAGTACAATTTTGTTTAAAATATTTTAGAAAAATAGGCTTAATTCAATAATAAATGTTTTAAAAATTTCAAATTGATATCTTTTGCCGTTTCTCAGAAACTTTTAATGGACTACGAACGTAAAACACACCTATTTCGTAAATGTGCGTATATAATTAAAATAATTTTATCTATTTCGCGTTCATAATGACTTCATTATAACACCGCTTTTGGATCTTTAATGAGGTACTTTATTCCACCCAAAATTTTGATTTTATAGGTTGGCTACTAGTAAAATAAAATATTGAATACCTATAGGTTAAATATTTTTATGATTTGTTTTCTAGTACTTACGAGACTTTTCGTGCAATAAATTTTGTTTAACACCAAAGAAAATCCTTTTTTCTTCTTTAACAGCCGCTTATTGTAAATACTTATTGTAAATTAACGACGCCATAGCGAAAGAATGTGATAAGTTTGAAAGGTTAATGACCTTTCAAACTTCAAACTGAGATACCAACTATGTAAAGTAAAATTCGACCAAATTAAATATAAGGTATAAAATTAATTTGTTTTATGAAATGTTTGCAAAATAGATAAAATAGCATAAAGAACTCATGTCATAAGACCTTTTGTCGCACTTGTCCATTATAAAACTCGCTCCTTCGTCGCTCGTTTTATAAATTGTCCGCGTGCGACAAAATGACGTCTTATGACATTAGTTCTTTAATATACTATTAAAATAAATAAATAATTTTATTGTTTGTCCATTTATTCAGTAAATAATTTGTTTTTTAATATACGAGCCCTAACCACATAATGTTCGGACACTTCATAATTTATACAGAAATTTTTTTCGTGAATACTATCTCAAAATTATTAGAAGTTATGAAAAATTCAGCTTATTTTGGCATATACCCCTCGAAGCGATTTTTATTTTTAAAAAGTTTACCTTTTATTTTTAGCTTTTAAAAAAAGGCTAACTTTTTAACTTTTTTTTGTATGAGTAAAAAAAGTTATAAATGGACCCATTAAAAAGAGCATAAAATATTATACAAACCCTGAAAATTTGGTAAAAAATAAATAAGTTATAAAAAAGTATAAGTAATTTAAAAATGCTATTTTTAAAGAGTTTTTGCAATTTTCTTAGGAAACGGGAGATTTTGCAGATATATATATCGCTATAACTTTCTTATTATTTATACAATTTTTACCAAATTTTCAGGGTTTGTATAATATTTTATGTTCTTTTTAATGGGCCCATTTATAACTTTTTTTACTCATGCAAAAAAAAGTTAAAAAGTTAGCCTTTTTTTAAAAGCTAAAAATAAAAGGTAAACTTTTTAAAAATAAAAATCGCTTCGAGGGGTATATGCCAAAATAAGCTGAATTTTTCATAACTTCTAATAATTTTGAGATAGTATTCACGAAAAAAATTTCTGTATAAATTATGAAGTGTCCGAACATTATGTGGTTAGGGCTCGTACAGTTTAGATGTTATCGAAGCTGTTATATTATACGAATACCGTGGATAACATTTTATTGAATCGCACTTAAAAAATAAATGACATGAGTATGAGTATGAGTATAAGAGACGTATAACCGGCCCCATTGCCTCATCACTCCCGGGCCCCGTACAGGCCTATGTTTACTTACGCCGATTTTTGTTCGCCCCCAGCAACTGCACGGCTTCACCCGTGTTTGCTGGATGCGAATGTCCATTGCGTTCCGTACTGTCCCCTATTTGGGGCTCGAGAGCGAAATGCCAATAGTTTTAATAGCCATTCCCGGGTTCGCCTAGCCGATGCTATACGCCCAGTAGGGTATAAAGGAGGAAGGACGGGAGGGATAGACGTTTGTTGGTGTTTGGGGGACAATTACGCCGACTTAAATCTAAGTAGGACGCGGAATCTCCCTAGACTATAAATATTTAAACTATTGCATTGCAGACATCAAAATCTAAAGCTTCGTATTCGGTTGATTGTTTTAATAAAAACATGAAAATAATGTGAAACCGCCCAGCAAACCAGGCTGTTCCATTTACATAGCCATGATATAACTAACAAGGAACATTGCCATGAAAAATTGTTTACATAACATTTACATATTAGTTCTTTATTTTGTTACATAATTATAATTATAATAAAACATAGTAATATAACATTTATATAAATATGTTCTCCTCTTGTTATATTTACATCCCCTTATGTATCAGCCATATAAAAATGTTATATATCTACAATGAAACAATGATACATATATGGCAATGTTTTATAGTATCCATATAACCTTATTATATGGTAATATAAAAATAATCCCTCCTTGTTATTTTTACATCCTTTTTATGTCATGGCTATATAACAATGTTTTATACCTTCATTGTAACAATGATATATAAATGTTATATATTAATGTTTTATGGTATTTATATATCCTTTTAATCTTATAAGATAGTATACTAACGAATGTTTTCTAATAATCTGGCACAAGCACAGACCACTGGTCTGTGGGCACAAGAGGGCTCTTGGCTAGGCATACGAAACAACCAAAGAATACAAAATTTAAATTTTTTTAGAAATATTGAAGGGTACAAATGTAAATTTTATGGGATTTTTTATTACATTTTTTTATGCTGCTGTTTGCACTTTAACAGAAAAATATTTTAAAAATATTGTTTTCGAATTGTTCTGGTAGGCAGAACAAAGATATGTAAGGAAAACAAAATACCCATAAAAAGAAAGTAGGTATATCTTATTAATGATATTTCTTTATGTATTTTTACCATATATTTTTTAGCTTTTTAATTTTTTTTTAAAGTTTGGAAAAACTCGAAAAAACTTTTTGTTTTTTTAAAGGTAAAATTAAAATTAAGGTGATTTTTTCATATTTTAAGTGATTTTTTTTCGGTCTTCAGATTTTTGCATTGACTCAAGTATTATTCCAAAAATGCAAAAACTCACTTGCTGCCTTTTAACTACCAATAGCATATGTATACACAATTTATATAAATGTAGTACCCAGTTGCATTTATTTTTTAGTTACAACTTAATTCTATGGCGGTAGTAAAATTTCAGCTAATCAAATAAAAAATCAACAAAATTTTAAAGTTGCCATAATACCAAATTAATTAGAACCAAGAAATTGTTAATACCAGTTGGATAATATAATACATAATTTATAAATAAATATTACATAAATAATAAGTAAAAATTGTAGAAATAAATGGTTCTGAAAGAGATTAAAAAAAAAAACAAATTGGTTAAAAATGTTTATTAAAAAATATTTTAATTAATAAAAACAAATCATTTCTTTCTAAAAACAAACATTGTAAAATATGAAAAAATCACCTTAATTTTAATTTTACCTTAAAAAACAAAAAGTTTTTTCGAGTTTTTTAAAAAATTATAAAGATAAAAAATAAATGGTAGAAAAAAATAAAGCAATCTCATTAATAAGATATACCTACCTTCTTTTTATGGGTATTTTGTTTTTCTTACATATATTTGTTTTGCCTGCCAGAACCATTCGAAAACAATATTTTTAAAATATTTTTCTGTTAAAGTGCAAACAGCAGCTTAAAAAAATAATAAAAATCCCATCAAATTTACATTTTTACCCTTCAATATTTCTAATAATAATAATAATAATAAACTTTATTGGAAATCCAAAAGGCTAACGACTTTCGTCTTCCTGCCCAATTACAATTTTGTATATAACAAATACTATATTTTAATTTATGTTTTTTTTTTGTTTTCAATATTTCTATAAACTTTAAATTTTGTATTCTTTGGTTGTTTCGTAGGCCTAGCCAAGAGCAATCTTGTGCCAGACTATTAGAAAACATTTTTTTTAAACTATTACGGTATACCGCGGTAGCATCTTTTTCGGAGACGCCTCCAATTTTTTTATATACTGAACCTTAAAAAAAATTCCAATTTAATATTATTTTTGTTAATCGCTTTGTTTACAAAACAAAGAACAAATTTTCTTTATGTAGTTTTTTATAAAAGATATTTGGTACAAAATTTAATAATAATTTGTTTGATTTTATTAATTCAAGCCCAATGCGCCCTGCAAACTTAAGAGATATAAAAATATTGAAAAATATGAAATTTGCATAAAATTAATTTTAACAACAATTATAATAGAAAAAGTGTATCCATATTGATTATTTAGCAAAATTATTGTATCCTTTACCTTTTAAAAAACAATGCTAAACATCTTTTGTATGTAATTGAGCAAATAAAGAATTTGTATTGTATTGTATTGTAATAGAAGAAGGTAAATAAAGTAAGCTCTTATTTTGGGTACCAAATATCATTAAATTATAATTTGTCGCTTGTTTTTAGCACCCTGTGTTTTAAAAACAAATTAATATTATCAAACAGGTTAAAAAACACCCTGTAAATTGTACCATGTTTATCGTGATTGCATGTACTGTTTTTTCATTCCATTTATTTATCTGTGACGTCCAACCATTTTGTTATACTGTTGATAATATTCCCAGGAGAAAATTTTGGGATACAATCAGGTTTAATAGAAACACGCAAAGAATGTCATTATTGTGTGATAACTGGTCAACCAAATCTTCAAGTGGTTTAATTCGTGTTTGTAAATCACGTTTATTTGATACGTCAACGTCAGAGCGTGCACTATTACTTATTGGAGGGAGTTTATTTTATTTACTCGTATCACTAATAGTTATTTACGATTTAAGTGGGATAAGTACGTTAATAAAGCGTTATCACACGTATATTGTACAAATTTTTATCTACGCCTCTAAATGAAAAAATACACGGTAATTATTTTTGTCTAAGACTTAATTTAGGGTTATTTTGACATTTTGACTTTTTTATTTGATTGGTTAAAAGCAGAGAAAAACGCGTGCGTTAATGAACTTCTTATCTCACTCAAAATGAGTGGGATAAGAAGTTCTTATCTCACTGGCGTAGATAAAAAAAATAACTACTTCGGATAGAGCGTATTCATCCAGCCGCTGCACTGCAATGAATATAAAACTAAATATCTATTCTTAATTAAAACAAATAAAATCGGTGCAAATTATCAATCGAGCGATGATGCTAAACTGCTGCATTTGTATCATGCTGCCTTTTTCACTCGGTCCGTATAACGTTATGTTTTTGCAGACCGGCTGACCTAAGTCAGCGATTATTTGTCCTACGAAAAACAATTAGGTATTATTTTACCATCGGTAACCTATTTGCAGCGTATTTTTGATGATTTCGAAAGAAAGTATCTGTCATTAGGACTTTTTATTGGTTTATCCAAAGCATACGATTGCTTACAGCATGGAACACTTTTGGAAAAGTTAAGTCATTTCGGAGTGAGGGGTTGTGCACTGCAGTGGATACAATGAATACTTTACAAATCGTTGCCAAATAGTAAGAATCTCTGAGAATGGTGTAATACATCAGTCATCGCTAAAAACCGTCAGTATTGGAATTCCGCAAGGAAGTACAATAGGACCGTTATTATTTGTGATTTATGTAAATGATTTAGCAAATTCTGTGAAAAGTGTAAAACATGGATTGATAACCTTTGCAGATGATACAAATATATTGATAAGTGGAAAAACATACCCAGATATTGTAACGGAAGTTTGGGGATGTAAAAGATAGGGTAATAGACTGGTTTGAAAGAAATAAGTTAATTGTAAATCAAGAAAAAACCAGCTGTATTTTATTTAAAAAGACTCAAGATCGAATGGAGACACCTCAGTGTGTTAATTTATATGTAATAAAATATTAAATTTTTCACAACAAACGAAGTTTTTGGGATTATACATTGATGAGTTTTTGAATTGGTCCTATAAGATTGAACATCTATGTAAAAAATTAAATCAAGTCTCTTACTTTATCTGTGTATTAAATATATACTTATAACTTATAAGTTATAAGTATACCGCGGAACTTTTCCAGCGATGACGTCAAAACGTTTACAAAAATCAGAGTTAAAAAAGTAAACACATCTTTATACATGTGCAAAAAATAACTATAATATTGCAATATAATTATTTTGATGTAATCGCTGGAAAACTCCCGCGCTATAGCGCGGAAATATATATACTTATAAGTATATCTACATATATGTTAAAAAAATATATTAAAAACAGTGTATTTTGCTTGTTTTCAATCTTTGTTGCGATATGGAATAATATTTTGGGGACGTTGTACGAGAGTTGAAAGAGTTTTTACCATTCAAAAAAAAAAACGGTGCGAGTGTTGTGTAATAAGAAATATAAAGACACATGGAGGAGTTTTCAAATCAAACGAACTAATGACAGTTGCAGGAATTTATATTTATGAATTGGACGGCTTTCTGCAGAATGGGACCAACCCACACCATGATGAAACTGAGAAAAAAGCTATCAAAGATTTAATTAATTTTAAAATTACCTGTTAATTTTATGCCGATTTGGGACTTACGGAGGTTTAAGGGATATAATTTAATAATTTCATCAGGTGGATTTTGTGATGTTATGTGTAAGGGTGACGAAAAAAAATGGGCTTTTGTTGGTTGGTTCTTTTCTGCAATTTATGAAAACTACTATATGATGTATGTATGTATTTAAAGAAAAGCGACAATTATTTATTTCCAAACAAAATACAACTGATATTACTATTATAATGGTAATATGAATTAATTTTGATTCTATTTGAAATTCCTCCACATTATCTTCCAACCTCACCTCATCTTGTAAGCTAGCAAAAAAATGCATCAAGACTTTATATTTTGCAGAAGCAGGAAATCTTTAAAGACTTTGGTAGTGGGTCTACCAGCCTGCTTTTTTACAAAGAAGATCCAACCCACTTGCAGATATTCTACAGATTCTAATTCTGGATTAGTAATCCACACTATTATTGAATGTTGGTTGGTTCAATGATTAATAGATTTCACTACACTTGCATTTTGGCTATGACCTATTTTGCAGATAAATTATACATACTTAATTAGTTCATAGGCTAAATATCTCGATTTTTTTTGTTTTGTGGGTTGGTTCCTTTCTGCAGAAAGGCGTCCAATTGCTAATTTTTGTGTTTAAAAATAAGACCAAATTTGAGTAACTGAAATCTAAAAGTAGTAGATCTTTAGATTATATTTATCCTAGACATCGTTTTTAATCGTAAAATGCTTTAACAAATTACATTATAACATTAAGGGTCGTATGCAGAAACGTTGATTTATTTTTATCAACTGATTTACGCATATAAAAATTCTGATCCTGATGATGGTGCCCTGAATCTCTCAGTGGTGGGGAGTTCACTGAGTGACCACGAGCTACAAATATTAAATATAAACATAAAAATAGCCCAAAAAAAGTAGAAAACTACTACATAAAAAAATTAGTCGATCTTGATATTTTAAAACATAATCTGCAACAGGTAAATCTTAACTATTCAGACACTACTGATCTAAATGAAAATTATAACAAGATGGCTGAATGTTTTACAAAAAACATAAGGTATATTTTGTTGAAAAATAAATTTAGGCCCAACAGTAAAGCTTGGTTTAATAACAAAATATATAATCTTATTCAAAGTCGTGATTATTACTTTAAGAAGTCGGTAAATGACCCAAATAACAACTTTGTTCACAAAAAGTACAAAGAAACTTGTGTTATACTACGCAAAGAAATAAGAACCTCAAAAATCAACTATAATAAAAATAAATTTGAGTCTTTAAACAACAATAAAAAAAAGTGCTGGAAAGCCATAAATACTTTGATTAGGAATAGTGACACTATCAAATCGCAGGAACTTCCTGTACTGTGTGACCAGGGCACCATGGTTATGATTAAGGATCAGAAGGAAGTGGGTGATGTAATGAATATTTTTTTTTCAACAATAGGCAAACATCTTGCAGAAAGTATACCTGATACAACACTGGATGAGACTAATAAAAAAATCAATCAGAAGAACCTTTGAGTTCACTCCAGTAACAATAGACGAGGTGAACACTTTAGTATCCGGGTTGGATTCTTCCAAGACATCTGGCATTGATAACGTAGATGTAAAAATAGTAAAAAAATGTAAAGAAGACTTGGCACCAGTGTTATGTAAAATTATAAACCAATCTCTTAAGTATGGGCAAGTTCCGGATGGTATGAAAATAGCACTTATTCCACTATTCAAAGGTGGAGATAAATTTTGTGTAAATAACTACAGACCTATATCTGTTTTACCTGTATTCTCAAAAATCATGGAGCGAATTGTAAAGTGTCAAATTATAGCGTATCTGAATAATGTGGGATTCTTTCAGACTTTCAATATGGCTTCCGCAGGTTTAGCGACACTAGCTCGGCAGCAATTGACTTAATTACTGAGATACAGCTAAACCTTGATAAAAACTTAAAATGCGCGTTGGTGTCGCTGGATCTGTGCAAGGCATTTGATACAGTACGGCACGATGTGCTATTAAAAAAGTTGCGATTGCTCGGAGTGGGAAATGTGTGGTTCGAGAATTATTTAAGGGATAGAAGACAATCTGTTCAGATAGGTAACATAAAAAGTGATGAGAAAAACATAGACTATGGGGTTCCACAGGGCTCAATTTTGGGCCCAACCCTATTCCTCATTTATATAAATTCATTAACTAATTTATCACTTAAAGGAAAAATACATTTGTTTGCGGATGATTCTACCCTTGTATACTTCTCGAATTCAGTGGACATTTTAGAGCGTTATATTGCTCAGGATATGAGCTTGATTTCTAGATGGCTAAAATCACATAAACTCACTTTAAATGTGGAAAAGTCCAAGTATATGTTTATATACAAGCATAAAATACCAAGTAGTCGACCGTTGAATATTGAAGGTGGTGTTTTAAAGTATAGCTCAAATATAAAGTTTTTAGGTCTTATAATTGATGAAACATTAACATTCTCTGATCACGTTAAAAAAATAAGACAAAAAATATCTGGCCCAATAGGTATTTTACACAGATTAAATGGTTCACTCCCTAAAAAGTATTTAAGATCAGTCTACTATGCACTTATTCACTCCCACCTTCAACACATGAAAAAGTACTAAAACCAATCAAGACACTCCAAAAGTAATCAATTAAAAATCTTTATTGCTTACCCGTTAGATATAATACAGAGGATTTGTATAGAAACTTTAACATTATGCCTTTGGACAATATCTATAAATATCAAGTTTGTTCCTTTATACAGAATGTTGTAAATAATAAAAAACATTATAATCTAAAAGTAATGTTTAGAAATCAAATACTTAGCCACAATACCAGAAACGTTAATAGTTTAGACTTGATACAAATTGGCTCCAGATATGGACAAAACTCTATTTTGTATAGAGGCTTAATTACATATAACACCTTACCTGACGATGTCAAATCCTTAAATAATGTTAAGGCTTTAAAAAATTTATTTTATCCAAGATAAATATAAATGTTTGTGGAGTATGTTGGATGCATGTATCCAACATGTACATATATTGTAATAAACATAAGTATAAGTGTGTTTGTATAATAAGTTTATTTATTTTGTTGGTATATCTGTACAGATTGTGACTGAAATGTGATATTTATAAATGTGATAATGATAATATGTAGTCAGTTAAGTTCAAATTTGAAATTGTATTTAACCCTTAGCCACCGTAGTGCAAATACAGTAACGTCTTCACCGTGGTGCGGTCTTGGTGACCGCATAATTAACAACCTTTAATTAATAAAGATAATTTTTTTTCCCATTAAAAACCTTTTTATTAGATTAAGTATACCTTAAAATAAAACTCAAGATGCTTTTTAACATAGTTTATAGGTTAATTAACATACACATAACAAAATAACCGTTAATGGTACATTTTGCTTCCTTTTTGACAAAATTGCCATATATTTTTTTAAACCATATTCTATTAAAAAATAATAATAAATTCTTGAAAATGAATCAATATGCAATAAAAAAAATCAATAATAAAAGAAATTACTTGAAAAAAATGTAAAAATTGCAAAGGGTAAAATACTCAAAGATTGTGTTTACAATTTTTACAAATTTTTGATACACATTCTAAACAGGTAGGCTTATAACAAATTTTAACAAAATAAAACGTTTTTCTTGATGGACAGGTGCAACAAGTTTTTCGTTTTTTCGTTTTTCTTCTAAAACTTCTGCCTCCTCAGGGTCAGGAAGAGATACCTACCTATAGGTATATCTATAGGGTTCTACAAATTATAGCTCGGACGTCACGTATTAACTTTTTATTTTCTACATGTCTATAAAGATGTGGTCTTACTAATTCATTCGCAAGTATTTTCAGAAAATCGGCTTTTTTGCATTATTATGTAAAAAAAGCGCAACTCAAATACTAGCGTAAACACCGTAGACCGGTCACTGTGACCGCTCCCTAAATTTAGCCCTGTTTTTATTGCACACCGGGTCAAGTAGCCACTTCAAATTTTCGCAGCTTACTGATAATGCACCCACTTGAAGGTAACAAGAATACGGTTCTATGATTTTGAAGGGAGGATAAGATAAACAAAAACGAAAAATCGCTGCGGTCGCAAAGACCGCACTACGGTGGCTAAGGGTTAATACTAAATATGTATCGTGTATATAGAGATGTCCCTCTATAAACAAGTTCTCATTGTTTCTTGGGATGAATAAAGTATTTTATTATTATTATTATACACTGATTTTAGTTTGAACCAATTTGGCAACATAGCAAATTTTAAATGACAGTAAAAAATCTTTTCTGTCATTTAAAATTTGTAGGTTATCTTACATATACTTAAATATCGCTCATGTTCTGTGTTCGAAATAACAATGACACAACTCAAAAATCACAGTTTTTAAGAAAACGCATTTTAAATTTCTTATTACTGTTTTTTAGAGAGTATGCCTAAACAATAAAATATTTGAGCCCAGATTTTATTTTTCGCTGTGTCTAGTCTCACGCTAGCGTGAACGCAATTTTATTCTTATTCTCACGCTAAAGTCAAAATAATTTTAATTTTATTCTCACGCATTATTTTATTTAATTTTACTTTTTAGGTGTCGTGTCATTTGATTTGATTATTATTTGATTATGTCATTTGATTTGATTATGCAAATGTAATAAAATTTACTACCTATTAATAAAATCGAGACTCTTTTACTGCAGCCAAACCAACCCAAACTCAACAACACAACCCAACCGACCCCGCCCCATTGGCCCCCCCGCCCCATTGAGCAAAAAACCCAACTAAAATGGGCAAATTTATGTTACGATAAAAATAAAACACTTTAACAAAGGAACAACAAATTTATGAAATAAAAAAAGTTCGACAACTTCTGGTAGATTTTATGTTACGATAAAACTAAAACAAATTAACCAACCCAACCCAACCGAACACTGTTTAACAAAGAAACAACAAATTTATGAAATAAAAAAATAAAAAAAGTTCGTGGAATCGGACCTCTCGCATGCCAAGCGCCCGCCCCACCATCGGAGCCATCTAGCTTGTTGTCAAATATTAAATGCTCTGAGAACAAAAACGGATTATAATTAGTGACGTCACCGCGTGAGAATAAGAATAAAATTGCGTTCACGCTAGCGTGAGACTAGACACAGGGTTTATTTTTTGAGCACGGCTTGGTTAATGGAAAACAGTAATAACAAATTTAAAATGCGTTTTCTCAAAAACTGTGATTTTTGAGTTGTGTCATTGTTGTTTTGAATGAGCGATATGTGTTTATTACATTATAAGAGTAAAACATTTTTAAATACATTTATAACTGACTAAACCTTATTATTGATAAAATATTGGTTTGCAATGTGTTTTGTTACAAGTACCTATCTAAATTTGCATTAGAAGGTATGAAAAACGAAAATTTCGGCTTAAAGCCTCTGAAAAGAACAAAGAAATTTTGTTGAAGTTGGTGGAAATTTTATTCAGGTGTTTATTCTTGTAAAAGATTAATTAATTATATTATAATTATAATATCCCAAACAACCAGTTTACATTTTATGTACGTACATAGTACGTCGACCTTCGACGTACCTTACATTTTACGTACGTACTGCGATATCTTATGTACATCCTAAGTACGTCCAAATTCCACTCGATAATACGTTTTATGTATGTACATTTACCAAGTATTAAGAACGTAGTTTGTACATAAATAAAACGTACTTTTATACCGTACACAGAAAAAAGCTTTAGTTAGCCCAACTATTATTTGTTTGATTTAACATTTGGCTGATTTGACTAAAAAAAAAACATTTTTTTAAACCATTTTTTGTATTTTTCAAGAAACACGAAATTCCTTGACGCATTACTAGTACACTACCAGTGGTATTATTCCAGAATATTGAACCTTCAGCTCTCTAGAGGAAATGTTTTTAGTGCGTTCACCTACTTGAAATTCTTCAAGAATTGACAGCTGTTTCCACCTATTTAAGGTCTCTTTAATATCAAACAACTTGTATTGTCACACCAAAGTAAAGGATTATCTGAGCCTATATACTCTTCATGTAAGTCAACAGAGGCGAGATTTAAGAACATCACATGATCCACACCGCCTTTGCCGCGATCGGTACACACTATGCAACCAGGAATACTTTAGAAGTATTTTGTACAAACCTTCTTTGTACATACTATGTACGTACTGAGGACGACTGAACCTTACATTTTATGTACATAATATATAGTACGTACTTAATACATATTTTTTTGGTCTTAAGACGTAAATATAACCAAAAATGTACATTTTTAAAACGTACTGTGTTGTTTGGGATTTATATATATATATTATAGTTATAGGAATACTAGACCTGTTTCTAAAAGGCAATGTTTTTTACCTTTTTAGGCATTTAGGCAAATGTTTAGGAAAATAAATGCAATGATGCCGAAGACATCGGGAGGGAAAAAAGACATTTAAAATTTGTGACAAAAATATAAAAAAAATTAAGAAACAAACTCTGGAGGATAACATATGCTTGATATACATAAATTATAACTTTAGAATAAACTTTTTTAATCAAAAGGAGGGAGCTATATGGGTATATTTTTTTTATTGGGCCAAAAAGGAAAAAATAAACGAAAAAAGATAAGTTTTTAAAACCTTAAGGCAAACTAAATTTTATGATTTCTTGAATAGTCCAGTACATTGTTTTCATATGGGATTCTAAAAATTTGGTCAAATTTTTTGATAGTGAATAATATTTAATGATAATAATTTATTTCTGTCCTCTCTGCAACACATTCTTTCAATTGAACAAACATACTTATATTTACATTAGAAGCGTTATTTTATATATAATTAGTTAGATATACGCATCTAAAAAAAAACAAAAATATAAGGTGTTAAAAATATTTAAATAGATTATTTTATAACATGGTTGTAGGTTGTTTAAAAGCGCCGAATCTCTAATATTACAGGTGAACTTATCTATTTGTATAGAATTATTTGTGAAACGGCCGTAAGATATGATAATTTTATAACTATAGCGCCTGTTGAGTAATGAATTAGCAATTTAAAGTAGCTATAGCATTTTATTTTTCTTTAAGGTTCACAAATTTACAAGTTGCAAACGGGGACAATTTGTTGCAGATTGGAATTTTTGAAAATAATAAACAGCTTATTAAAATATATTTATAATTACGTTTAGAAAAGAAACATGTAACTACAAAAATATAATCAATAATCAATACTGATTTGACAGTTTAAACTTGAGTCTCAAAAAGCACATTTATTTCTTCTTCATCAGGAATGAAAAACAAGTCTGGCCTAGATTTTGATACGCTTTTAGGAGGAATTTTAAGGACGCATAAAATATCTTTGCAAGGAAGACTTTGTATATCATGTTTCGTAGGCCAGATGAAGTTTTTGCCTTTTTTAGCCAAGAACTTTACAGTGATCAAATCCTTAACTTTCTCGTGGACAATACCTAAAAAATAAGAGAACCTAGGAAATGTACTATTATTTTGTATACAAAAAAATACCAGGATACCACTGATTTCCATATGTAATCGCCACCCATGTACCAATTGTAACCGTGCTATTAGGGTCGTAAGTGTTAATATAACTAGGTAAGTCTAATTCTACAGTTTCCACCAAGTTATCTACTAAATTTATGTTAAGGACATAATAGTCTAAACATAAGAAAAGAGTTATCTACCTCTACGTGCATTAATGCAACAATTGTTAAAAAGGATACTATTACCATTGTGATATAGCTTCATGCAACTTGTACCAACAGAAAAATGGGTGCACACGCTTCCAGGTGTACAGAACTTGCAACTTATAGACCTCGTGTCGTACTTAGCATAGGCTCCATCGACATTCCAGGCAATTTGGTATGCTTGTCCAATCTTGTTAAATTTGCAAAGTAGTTTTGGTATTTCCTCTTTGGCAGCTTGAATTACATCCTTGTCAATAACAAATATACCAATTTTCGTACTCCTCTTTACTATGTCAGCAAACTCTTGGGCAGAAGAAATATCTGAACCATGCAGGATTTTTCTATCTGCGAGTCTCTTGATAGTTCCACCTATACCGTCCATCGGACCTTTTCCATGTCCTGGGGCACTAAGATTCCATTCAATCTTTGCATCGAGGAAAAACGTGTTTAAATTTTTTGCTGCCAGATACATATTAAATCGATTTCTGTACTGCGATGTCGGTCCGTCAGAGAATATTTTTACGTGCATAATATTTTTAGATAGTTTTGTTTTTAGATGTCTTAGTACTGGTGTCATGTGACGCCAAATGGCGTGGGCCTGGTGATCAAGGTTGTCAGATAGAGTAGCAAATGAAAAAGTTTCAGTATTTCCGTTATTGATTATATAGGCTACTCCAGTGTGGATGGATATTTGTTTTTTGTTCGCACCAAAGTGCATGGACTGTATTTCGCTGCTTAATTTCGAGACGTAATTTTCTGAAAAGTCTATTTGCATGACAACTTCATTTTCTTGAAGGTTCTCAATGCAATTGCGCAAATAATTTAGTTGGTGCATCATTAAATCTAAGTGAATTTTAAACAAGGGTATTGCGTTTGTTAACTGGTGGGCTATATCTTGTTTAGTTGTGTCTGTTACGACTTTAGATGTTATTCTAATCTTTTTGGTTTCATTTTTTATGATTCTCGTCTCAACACATGTTTTCCACTGCTGTAGCTTAACAATATCATTTTTGTTAGTTGCATTTAATGTAATTTCGAACTCATTGTTTACTAATTTCTGAAAGTCTCTGGTATCAACAATTTTTTCATAAAAACATTTATTTGAAAGAAAAGTAAAGTTGTCATGTTTAATACAGGCACATGTTTCTCTGTCCTTTAACTTTGGGTGGACCACCCAAAAGGGTTTAAGCTTATAGAAGGTTGCAAAAGACATACCAGTTTCAGGAAATTTGTTTTTGAAAGACTTATAACAAGATCTTAGATCATGCAGTAACAATTTCTTTTGTTTCTTTATCTTTTTTTTTTTGTTATGAACTGTTTTTTTTCCCGGGCACTGTCTTGAAATATAATCGCATTCAAAGAAACATCTAACTCTCGCAATGTCCTTTTTATCATACTTGCATTTTCTATTTCTCTGAAAACGTGTGCTAAGATTTTCGTTAAATTTAGAATTTAACTTATAAGATAGCATATCTTTGATTCTCCCCTGGAGCCGATTTTTTTAAGTACCTTTCCAGAGAGCATTTTTTTAAAACTGTATTTATTTTCCTCACTATTAGATTAGATTGAAAATTGATTTGGATTTGCTTTCTAAATGCTTCACCGAATACCAACTCTCTTTTAACATCTTTTGGTACGTGTCTACCTTTTAAAATACGTTCGACTTTTGTGTTTGGGGATAAATCTGAGTTCAATATTGTACTATTGTCTAAACTATCTGAACGATTTGGCATTTCCTTGGGTTTTACTTTCTCCTTTTCTCGTAGCCAACGTTTTTTATACTTCTCTTTCTCCTTTTGTATATGTTTAATTTCTTTTTTTTGGCAATGTACGCGTGTCTTCAGTGTCTGTATTTCTCGGTACAATTTTTTAAGATTTCGGTTTGAGCGTTTCTTTGCAGATGAACTTTTTCTTAATATGTTTTTTGATGGTATTTCGCGATCATCGATAATATTTGGATTTTCTCTGTTATCTGTTTTTACAATTTCCTCGACGTCTGCTCGGTCGTTGGGTAAGTTATGTTCGATATTTACCAGACCTAATACATCTTCACTTTCTGATTCAGGAGGAGTTTCTGATACAATTGCCTTCAGAGTTTTTATCCTTGCTCGATAATTTCTTTTAGTTTTTTTCCAGAAATCTCTTTGTGCAACTTGTTTCTTTTTTGGTAGATCTTTAATTTTTAAAATTTTTCCTTCTGCAAGTCACTTTCGTTTTTTTTCTTTATCTCTTTCTCTTAGCAGGGATTTTTTTTCCTCAGACATATTCTGTCTACATTTTCTAGATCTTTCGCTAGATGTTAAACCACTTGATTTTTTGCACTTCTTTTTGGTTTCGTTTACTTTAGATGTTTGGTTGAGGTTTGACCTAGAGGTAGACGCAACTGGGTTTTTTGTTGTCACGCCGTCAATTTGAGGTTTACAGATAGTTTCACTTTGTGTTTTATAATTATTTGAATCAGATGGTACTTGATTCATGAGAGAAATAATTTTTAGCCCACTCGTATTGACCGATGAGTCATGTCTACGTCCTTGTTTTGTTAAATCCTTGAACGATATAAGTACGTCTTCTTTGGGAGAATTATTTTCACATTGTCTTTTTTTTCTTTGTTTAGCTTGGTTATGCTTTTTTCAATCTTCTCAGCCTGATTTTTTTCAAATGCTGCTTCTTTTTCTCTTTTTAATTTATCAATCAAGATTTTCTTATTTTCTGGATTTATGATAACCCTAAATATCAAAACGTTTCTTTACATACGGTACAAATGGTAAATTAAATAAAAATAAAAAAAGATACAATCGTTTTGATTAGGTAAACATTTTTGGTAAAGTACCCACAAACATTAGTTAATAAAACTAATTAAACAGGTACCTAGTCAAACCAACGAGAATTTTGCAGCGATCAAACATAACAAGCCAAATTAAATCAACCAACAAGAATGCATATCAAAAATAATATAGGTACTGTATTAGTTCATAGATATCTACTTAGGTTTAAGTCATCTTTTTTATTTGCCAATAAAATAGTATCTACTGTTTGATTAACTTTAAATACTAATTTTGGCATTTCAAATTAACGATTTAATAATTGTGTCCGTTCTGCAACAACGATGTCCATTCTGCAGCAGGCATATATTGTTACAGAATGGACGTTGCAGACCGGACAACCTCTGTAATTTCCAATGTTTTGAAAAACCTATTAATGGAATATGGCTAATTTTAAGGTTATGTGTGTTCGGAATCTAGATAAAATAAAAATTCCTAGTTAGAGTTTCATGCCATGCGTAACTATAACAGGCGTTGCAGACAAGACCACTAGCTTATTGACATATACTTACTATGACTTTTATTTCAAGTATAACTTTAAATCATAAAATAATTTGACTTACCACTAATAACACTTCCTTGCACTAACAGTTGAAATAACTAAAATGAAATGGCGTGCAACGTTGTCACATGTATCTAATATTAGACGGCGTAAAATATGTCGTTGCAGACTGGACCGTCAAGTAAGGCACAATCCACACAACAAGGTCTGTTCTTCCTCGTTTCGCGCATACTAAAAATCACGGAGGTAGGCAACCCACTGCAAAAAGTTTAAAGGCGGCCATTTTTGTTGTTTACAATCTTTATGCTTTGGATTTGTGCTCTATTTATACAGATTAATAATCGTTTTAAACGTTGTTAGTTTATTGGATTTTATTGACATAAGTTGAGTTTGCTCCTGTGTGTTCCTGTTTGGTTTTATTGACGTTACCAGTGTGAAATTCACACTGTGAATCAGTTGAGTGCGCTCCTGTTTGTGTTGATTTTGTCATTGGCAATTACTATACTCTATGTTGGCCAAAGATGATGTTGGCAGTTGACTGTACTAGTGTACTTGTTTATAAACACTACTTAGTGCCTATTTTGAAATAAACTCTATAAAAGCCAAAGAATGGATTGAGGCTGCTGATAATTCAATGGTTAATATGGAAAAACCAAAGTCTCGTAAGTTCCACTACAATGTGTGCAAAACATAATTATTAATGTATATTATTTACTTAGATCGAATTTGTGCTATACATTTTGAGCCAAAATATTTGGTAAGGCATCCACACAAAGTTTTATATGGTTTGTCACCACCTAAAGCTTACCGAGGCCTTACTGAGAAAGAAAAGCCAAAGAATGGATTGAGGCTGCTGATAATTCAATGGTTATAATGGAAAAACCAAAGTCTTGTAAGTTCCACTACAATGTGTGCAAAACATAATTATTAATGTATATTATTTATTTAGATCGAATTTGTGCTATACATTTTGAGCCAAAATATTTGGTAAGACATCCACACAAAGTTTTATATGGTTTATCACCACCTAAAGCCTACCGAGGCCTTACTGAGAATGCTGTTCAAACTTTGCATTTGCCTGAAAGGTAATATTATATTATTGTTAAGTGAAGAGTCTTCAATTAACAATATTATACCATTTATTTTTTATATCTGTTAACTAATTTTCCAACTATGAAATTTACAGATCCGAAACATTACAAATGGTTGTAGATCTACCAAATGAAGCAACTTGTGCCAAAAAGGTAATATAAATTATTTGGAATAAAAAACATAATAATATGAATGTTATTTTTAAATTAGCAGTTCTGAACAATGGTTCAGAACTGCTAATTTAAAAATATCCAATGGGATGACCTGCCTAATAATGCCAAATGTTACAGGAAGAGGATAAAACAAAAAATTAAAATATGTCTGCCCTTTACATATTTTTTTTATTTATTTGGACATTGGACCTTTTTCCAAAGGTACCTAATTTTTAAAATAAAATAAAAAAACAAAAATGTACTAATAAATAATTAATCAATTTTACCAAAACTGTGATATACCTATATACAATTCAATACCTTTTAACCAGTGGAAACCAAAGAAAAAGGTGGAAACTATTATAGTGTAGTAAAAATTAAGTTTTAAATATTCGATTTTATATGAAATTGTTATTAGAAAGTATTGTTATTAAAACGTATTTTATTAAATTTTGTCTTAGTAGTTGACTAGTTAACCCTAATTAGGGATTAAATATGTTACCTAGGTTTTTATTATTATTTTTTTAAATATGCTAAATTGTATTATTTTATAAGCATGAAGAAATATATTTATTTTGTTAAATTATATGTAAAAATTTAAGTGTATTTAAAAAATACTATTTATGTTTAAGTTTATTCATATTTATTTTGATTATTTTTTATTAAAAATATATATTATATTTTTTTGTTTTATTTATATATCTACTTACTAGAAATCCTACGGTCACCATTAATAATTTCTGTACTTTCAAAAATTAATTTACTAAAAAATTATCAATTTGCAATTAAATTATTTTGATTTATATTACTTTATCTTAACTTTTAATTTCTAAAAAAATCATCGACTATGGTCATGTACATCTATTTTTACTTGCTAAAATACTTTCATCATTGATAATTTTATTTAAAGATTTTAATATTGCCAATAATCAATTTTTAAGAAAATGTATTAAAAGTTATAATAATTATTATTAATTATTAAAATAATTATTGATTACCATATTGTAAAATAATGTTTAATTTACACAAGTAATAGTGTACTTGTGTTTATTTTAATTATCACATTTCTGTTTATAAACGTATACGTTAAAACTTGAAACAACTATATATATTTACTTGCTCAAAATACCTTTTTATAAAGATATCTTTAATAATTTATTAATTAAATCCCCCAATTTACATATTTTTGTCAAAGCTTTTGTTTAAAACAAACATTTGCGTTTACATTAAAACTTTAAACAACTTTTTATTTTTAAATTAACAGCGGCAAATAAATCAAAGATGGTGGCCATTAAACTGTTCACGTGGTGCGCATAACAGTCCTGATTTTCGTTCGCATTTTATCGAGGAAGAACAGACCTTGTTGTGTGGATTGTGAAGTAAGGGACATTTTATTTATATACAGGGTGTCCGTAAAAAGGAGGTCAATCCGTTAACCATGTATTCCTTGAGTTAAAACAATAAGACTTTTATAATACCATTTTTCAATTTAGAGCTTCATGTTCGATATACAGGGCGACAATGTTTAAAATTTAAAACTAATTTTTTTTAATAATTCGAGTAATTGATAAGATATTAAGTTCAAATTCGGTACACTTCTTTAACATAAATAGTTACATCTTTTGAGATTAACAAAACAAAAAACAATTGTCAAATAATCAAAATAGGGGGGGTCCAGTACTCACTGACTCCCCCTATTTTTTAGTACGTGCGCCAATGACTTCCAAACTTTATTTTTTCTAGTAATCATTTATTGGTGATTATTTTTTGTCTCTTATAAAATTTTGATAAAATGATTTGTTTTAGAGATAATTTGTAAAGTATTGGTCCTTGATTGAGGCCTACGCGGCATAAGGCAATGTCATAATTTTCAAATACTCTAAATCAAGTAAGCCGCTGTGGCATTACCATTGATACAATTAAGTAAAATTTTGCAATAGGTAATAATACCAAAAACTAGCCAAAAATAACCCAATCTCAGTGACGCACAGATAAAATTAATACTAAACCAGAAAAATGAAATTAATTTTATTGCCCTAGGAAGAACTTACAATAATTACTAATTTTCTTTACATAACAGTAAAACGCCACTATTATCGCTAGTTTAAGTCAATAATTTACTATCACTTTTTAAATAAATTTGAAGCATTATAACAAGCGCGCGTCCGAACGTGCTTGTCCAGCGCTAGAGGTCGGAGCGCGGTCACAAAAACATTTATAACTTTTGACCTATTACAAAAAAATAACTTTTTTTACCAACATTTTTGTAAAATAAGATAAAATGTGAAAAAATTAAAATCCTAGCAGGCCGAGAAGTTTTATTAATTTTCAATTGTTTAATAAAAATAGCTTCATTTTTTTAAAAGGTTTGCCCCTAACAACAAATTTTGTATCGTAAAGTATATTTTTCAACAAAAATTTTGATACAAAAAATGTTAAGTTTTGATGAACCGTTCAGCATCCACAAAAAGTATTGTAAAAATCGATTTTTTGCAAAACTATTTTGGGATAGTTGTTTTTACCTCTAAACCGATTGAGACGATCAATTTTTAAGTGGCACACAATTTTGAGCCAGTAGAGACGCATCATCAATTAAATTTTAAAGTCAATGTGTGGGCAGGTGTCGTTCTTTTACGTCCTGTAATTTTACCAGGAAATTTGACTGGTCATTCATTTTTGATATTTATTCAAAATACACAGCCCGATTTACTTGATGATTTGCCTCTACTGGTAAGACAAAATATTTGGTTTCAACTAGACGGTGCTCCTCCGCATTTTGCTAGAAATGTTAGAAACTATTTACATCAAATCTTTCCTAATCAATGGATTGGTCGGGGTAAATATGCTCCTGTTAAATTTCCACCCTGTTCCCCAGACCTTACCCCCTTGGACTATTCGGTATGGAGATGTATGATTGATTTTGTTTATATGGTTCCGATTTTAAGCAAAAATCATTTAAGAGAAAGAATTCTTCAAGTAGGAGAGGAGTTCAGGTTGAAGCCAAATATTTTATTATTATAATATTAAAAAAAATATATTATGTTTTGGTTACTATAGTTACCAAAGTTATAACTTGTTACATATTTTAAGGAAATAATATGTTTTAAATAATTGTTATCTTGTTATAATGCTTCAAAAGTGATAGTAAATTATTGACTTATGAACTAGCGATATTAGTGGCATTTTACTGTTATGTAAAGAAAACTAGTAATTATTGTAAGTTCTTCCTAGGGCAATAAAATTAATTTCATTTTTCTTGTTTAGTATTATTTTTATCTGTGCGTCACTAAAATTGGGTTATTTTTGGTTAGTTTTTGGTATTGTTACTTATTGCAAAATTTTACTTAATTGTATCAATGATAATGCCACAGCGGCTCACTTGATTTAGAGTATTTAAAAATTATGAGATTGCCTTAAGCCGCGTAGGCATCAATCAAGGACCAATACTTTACAAATTATCTCCAAATCGAATCATTTTATCAAAATTTTATAAGAGACAAAAAATAATCACCAATAAATGATTACTTATAAAAATAAAGTTTGGAAGTCATTGGCGCACGTACTAAAAAATAGGGGAAGTCAGTGAGTACTGGACCCCCCTATTTTGTTTATTTGACAATTGTTTTTTGCTTTGTTGTTCTCAAAAGATGTAACTATTTATGTTTAAGAAGTGTACCGAATTTGAACTTAATATCTAATCAATTACACGAATTATTAAAAAAAATCAGTTTTAAATTTCAAACTTTGTCGCCCTGTATATCGAACATGAAGCTCTAAATTGAAAAATGGTATTATAAAAGTCTTATTGTTTTAACTCAAGGAATATATGGTTAACGGATTGACCTCCTTTTTGCGGACACCCTGTATAATATAATAATATATTAATAGGAAATATACAACCGAGTAAAATATTGAAATTTTATGATATTTGCATTAAAAAAACATAGCTAAGAGTTTGTATAAGTTTTGGCTGCACAACCTTCAAGGAATATAAAATTATGCCACTTTAAATACAGAAAATTGCGCTAGGGACAGTTGCAGATGAGGACAATTTGTCACTCTTAGCCACTGTGACAGGCACTGGAAGTATTTTATAACAACATTTTAAGTTAATTTTAATAAAACAATTCATTATTTAAACATTTAACAGACAAAACCGATATATTTATCTCTTAACGCAATTTTTATGCTCTGAGGACAGCAATATTGTTGATTTCGCCCGTTATAAAAAATATACCCCTATACTCAAAAATTGCATGTCCAGAAAAATCGTGCTAGAAAATTAGTGGGAGGTGGTGTCTCGAAACTGTTTGTAGCATGCCTGCCCCCCTGAACAAAATCCTGGCTACACCCTAGCTGGAAATGGGGCAAGAACCCTTGCTTTTCTAACCCAATGAAAAAAATTATGCATGCCTTATACACTTAATGGCGGGTTTACGAGTCACTCGCGTGCGTTTGAAGTTTGCGTGCGTTTCCTGGGCCTTCGCGTCAACGCGTTCTTCCTGACGCGACCCCATTTACGAGTTTCAAAGGCGCGTGTTTGCTCACCTTCAAACGTCAGCTGGTTCCTCAGTGCGTGTTTTTTGATTTCGTCTGACGTCTCATACTTTGGGAAAATGGACCCATTTTTAATTCGCCGAACTGCAATATTAATGAATTTAGCTCGTCTGCTAATTTACGGCTGATGCCATTGGCTGGCCATGTCACGTGATATCGGCTTCAACGCGCGCGATCTTTTTACGGCGTAAAGTTTTTTCCCCGGATAAAAACCAAGACGCGTCAAACTGGCTGCTCTCTAAAAATGAAATAGTCAAAATTCTACTATTTGAATTAGTAAAAGCATTTTTTACTAATAAAATAGTCGTTTTCACTTTTAAATAGTTATTTTTTACTATGTAAATAGTTAAAGTTTGACTAATTTAAGATTAGTCACCATATTTGACTATTTCTGACAGTTAAAAGTAACTAATTTCTTTAGTCGTTTACGGCCAACAACAAAGTATTATTTGAATTAAATGCATATACCTCTCCATGGTTAAATGACCCATAAAACAAATAAAGATGCAAAAAGTTTAGCTCAAAATAGCAAGACAAATAATATATTAAACTTTAAAATATTATGAACCATATTTATTGACAAATAAAATTAATTTTTATAAGAGCGGCTGACAGCCGAATGTGTTAAGACGTTAGCTTGACAAACTTGTCAAGTGACAGACCTGAGTTCAATCCCAGGCTGGGTCAAAACTTTTTTTAAATTTAAATTTACTAATTTGACTATTTCATTCAGTGGAATTTTACTAATTATTAGTGACTGCTTTTTCACTATGACAATTAGTCAAATATGACTTATAATTAGTTATTTTTGACTAATTCATTTTAAGAGAGTGAGATTTGGCGCACGCGTCCTTTTAACGCACGCGAGGTCACCTATAAACGATCCCATTGCCCACCATGAGTTAAAACCGTCGCGCGCGTTGGCTAGCTCGCGTAAACGCGACCTCCAAACGCACGCGAGTGACTCGTAAACCCGCCATAAGTGTTTGTATTTGTTTTATAAATAATTTATATTGAAAAATATAGGTAGGTACACAAATTATAAAAACTGTTATTTTAATAAATCAAATTTTAAAACTTAACTGTTGCAGTTCCAGTCCAGATTTTTTTACCCTCTGTATTTTATTTTGAAAATAAAAATATTGTTTTAGAGCATAATTTTTAATTATTTGTCAAATAAATATTACCAATAATAAAAACAATTTGAACCAAAAATATAAAATAATAGTTTCATACACTGTGCCTGTTTTTGCTTTCGAGTAATTGTTTTTACCTACAGGGTGTATTTTTTATTTTCTTATAAAATGCCTTTTAAACTTGTTTTACTGGCAAAAGCTGTTAATTAATAATATTATAATACTTATGTATATTCAATTTGAAATACCTGTCCCTCAATTTTATTTTAATTTATGTTTAATAGTACCTATATATAAATATATATTTTTGATTAACGTGCATTTAGCAAAATTTTAACTAAAAAAATTAATACCTTGAAAACTATTGACTTTAGGTATAAGTAGTCTAAATCAAATTGTATATGCTATTAAAATTTCAAATACATATAGTTTGCATTTATAGAAACACCCTGTATAGCATTATATTAAATATAAAAAAATGCAAAATAACTAATTATAAAAAATCGAAAAACAACTAAATAAAAAATATAGATATATCTAAATAGCCGATTGAAACATAAAAAAGTCTTTATTCTAATTTATTTATTGGGTAAATATTACTTTCCTCAGTTTGGAATTAAAATTGAAGCTTGCTCTCTAGTTAAAAATAAATTGAAGCTTGGTTGTGGAGCAAAAAATAAAATTAAAGTAGGTTATAATTTCTAACTTGCTGATACTGTCTATAATTATTATTTAGTTTATTGATTTTAATAAATTAATGTTTTGAGTACACTTATAAATTGAAACGCAATTAATCATTTGCAACTTATAAACTGAACTGTCAAATTTTCTTTTATGCTTCCAATGATGCCTATTATGATCAAAATTAGTAAACTTGAAAAAATTTAAAATTTATAAATAAAACTAATTTTAGCTCCATCTATGGCGATTTTTTTAAATAAATATGTACGAATTGTATGTTATAAATAATATATTATATGTAAGATATAATACATTAATGAGCCCTAACTTAAAAATGGTGTCTCTCTTAGAAACATAATTTGCATGTAGAAGTTTATATATCAAATAATAGTTAATTATCACTACTTTAAAGTGATATACTCAAAATTATAAAACAACGTTGCTTCTTCGACTTTTAAACCTTAAAAAATGGTAAAGCTTTAAATTAAATTGTCACCAGCGCCCCCTGCATGTTAAAAAAAATACGTTGATTTATTGCCACTAATAAGGTCTACATTTTATCTTAATTTCAAATCGATACGTTTTTAAATAAAAATGTCATTACATAATATCGAAATTTATCTATTTTTAATACAGTAGAGTGACTTAAGGCCTGAAAACCACAGCGGTCAATGGATGAAATTTTTTTTTTGAAAAAAATGTACCATTTTGATATAGAAACAAGGTTAAAAAATAATATATTAAATTCTGTCATCACTTGCAAACAAATGTCAAATTTGTTTGATTTTTACGCGAAACCATAGTTAAATCATTTAACTTAAATGTATAACATTACTTTAAAATAAATATTATTAATATTATTATTATTATACAGGGTGAGTCATTTAACTTGAAACTTTGAAATATCTCAGTTAAGTAGTATGCATTTTACGAAAAAATGTTTAAAATTAAATGATTGGAGGGGGGAAATCAATCAGTACTAAAATAAATCCTCCTTATAGGGGGAACAGGGGGCAACTTTAAAATTTCCAATGGAAAACCCTATTTTTTATCATTTATCATTCGACTATAGGTAGATATTGTCAAAAACAATTTTTCATATTTGTAATAGATGGCGCTGTAATGAAAAAAATGTTTAAAATAAAAATTAAATGATTTTAGGGGGGAAATCAATCAGTAATAAAATTGGTCCCCATACCCTCCTCCTTATAGGGGGAACAGGGGGTAACTTTAAAATTGCCAATGGAACACCATATTTTTTTTTATTGCAGATTCGTATCATTCGACTAAAAATGGTTTGTCTAAAGCATTCTTTCAAATTTGTAATAGAAAATGAAAAAAAATCAATTTTGTTCGATTTTTATTCCCTGCAGGGAACATGTTCCCCCTATAAGGAGGAGAGTATGGGGACCAATTTTAGTACTGATTGATTTCCCCCCTAAAAACATTTAATTTTTATTTTAAACATTTTTCCGTAAAATGCATACTAACTGAGATATTTCAAAGTTTCAAGTTAAATGACTCACCCAGTATATTTTATTATATGGGGCAAAACACCTCAAGTGTTCCCACCTAAAAATGATGTTGGTCTCCAAATTTAAAAAAACTTTGCCAAATAATTGTCCTTTTGGACTACCTTAATTTTTCAAATGGGGGGCAAAAAGGATTAGCGGGTTGCAGATATACAGGGGCCTGAAAATTTATTTTTTTCTCGTGCGCTTAAAAGACGTCGAAATATTCATGTATATAATAATTTTTTTTTAAATTGATAATCAACATATCGTATAGCATTTTTTCCACGCTTTACGATAAAAATGGTCTCGAAAGCGAGAAAAATTTTTTTGGTTATAAAAAAACGATTTTAAAAATATATTTGTTTTTTTCTCGAAATGCGACACATTGGATTTTTTAAAAATTAATATCAAAAGAAAACTTTTTCAATTTCCTAAATTTTGATGGATCCCAAGAATAAGTCGAAAAAAATAAGGGTTGAAGCGCGTAGGGATCGTGCGGCGAGCAGCTACTATAGTATACCTATTGCAGCCAGGGCCGGGCCTAAGGGGGTGTAGGGGGGGGAGTCACCCCCCCAAAGTCTTGGCAGTTGGTTCCAAATCCAAACACGGTTGGCAAAATCTATAGTATTTGGGTCGGTTGCAACCATGGTTGGGTAAAATGTGGGTTATTTGTTGCCTGCATTTTGTACATTAAAATTACAGTAGCTTTGTAAGGATTACATATGTTAAGTAAAATCACAGAATTTCTGTAATAGGTGCATAACGTAAAACTACTGATGTTCTGTAATTTACAGGTCTTATGTAAAATAGTTACGTAAACATTACTGTAATATTTCAACATACTTACTGTGATTTTACTTTAGGTCTGTCTACAAATTTTATGTAAAATTACGATACTAAATTAGTAAATTTAAAATTTTATTTAGAACATCAAAACTGGACGTAGCAATTAACGTCAAAGTTTGTTTATTTTTGTTTGTTTATTTTATTTTTATATGTGAAGCAGCTTACAACCTTAAAATTACTGCTAGTACCTTTTCAGAGTACAACTGATTAAATCAGTATAGTTTTTTATTATATACTTTTCAAGAGTTCAAACTCTTAAAAAGTAGGTACTACCAGTAATTTTAAGGTTGTAAACTGCTTTACCTAAATAAAAATAAACAAACTTTGGCGTTAACTGCAACGTCCAGTTCTGAGGTTCTAAATACAACTTTATATTTAGTAATATTATTATTAACAAAATAAATAAAAAAGGTTGGCAGGTAAGTAAAACTTAAAAAGAAAACTTTTACATTTTTTATTTAGAAAATGTAACAAGTAACAAGGTATATTATTTATATCATCATATCATATTATTATCATTATTTTAATAATAATTACCCTAAAAAGTCCCTATAGGTAAACATATGTATTGTGGGTCGACGGAAACGTAAACGATGCACCTCCTAACAGAGTAAAAAACGGCTTGACGGTGAAATCGTTAGAAAATTAGCTAAAACACAACAAAAAATGCTAGGCTTAGAAGCAATATTTACTTGGTAATTGTTCGTGTGCTTTGCTGTCAATCAGTTTTGAGATTGTAAGCACTAATCAACGATTTACCAAATTTATATGGTTAGTTAAAAAAACGGGTATCTGCAATTGTACCTACTATAAAAGCTTGTACTATTTTTTAATAAAAATATTAAGTACATATATGTAGGTGCATAATTTAAGGTATTGACTTACCTATACTTTTCACAGAAACACAGATAAACGATAACAAGACACTGAATACTGGATAAAGCGACGCCATTTACATCGCGTGACCACGCGTGACCACATCAGTTCTCTGATTAGTCAGTTTATTACGTGGATTCTGTAAAGTTACAGAGCAAGCGCTAAAATCACAGAATGCTTGTGTTGTCACAAATTACTTTGTAAAATTTTACTACTCATAAAAATTATTGTAATTAATTACAATAATTTTTATGAGTAGTTAAACTGCACTCTGTAAATATAAAGGATATATTGTACAAATACATAGAACTCTGTATATTTCCGAAATATTGTGTAAATGCACATTGTATTTAACGTAAATATTAATTTACAGAAACAGTTCTGTAATAAATACAGAAGAAGTTGTGTAATAACACATAGACTTTTTTCAGTATACGCACCGCAATTTTCGGCGTCTTATTTTTCTAGATTATTAATTAGTTGAAGCTTATCTAAGCTAAGTAAAACTAGTGTCAATAAATCGGAATTATTTTTTTTAATATGGAAAAGAAAGCTAGACCGGGCCGAGTTCTAGTAAAATGCTCATTATGTGGATAATCCACTTACATTGGCAGCAAATCAAAAAAATAGAGAATGAGAATCAATCCCATCGACTTCGAAAGAGCATGCTAATGGTAGGTAAATACATTCTTTATCTACACTTTACATTCATGATAAAACTACTGAAATTTTTTACTATTACTACTAAAGTATCGATAAAAAAATAAGTTGGTTTTTTTATCGTCTCCACCCCCCCAAATAAGTGTGCCTCGGTACGGCCCTGATTGCAGCGGTGCTCGGGTCTACTACTTAGTGGATTAATTGGAGAGGGTCAATACAACTTTTAAAATTATTTTTATATAGAAATAAATGTATTTTTCGATGATTTTAAGTCAAAACAGCACAAGCGCCAAATTTCGATAGAGAATTTAATTCTCTATCGACCTGCAGCCTGCAGGTACATGTACTTCTGCAGGTACATGTACTTCTAACAAATTTAAAATTTTTGGCGCATGTGTCGTTTTGCCTTAAACTCATCGATTTTATTGCAATAGTTCAAATTAATAGCAATTAAAACCCATGTTTTGGTTTTTATAGTCGAAAAAGAAAAATGTAGAAAGTAATAAGTTGCTCTTACTCTGAATAAATTATACGTGCACGTAAATGTAAATAAGTTCTACTATTTAATGCAATTGCAAGTGTCTCACAATAATAATAAACATTTTTCATGTAAACTTTTTATTGAACATTTTACCTATTTTTTATTTTTGGGAAAAATATCATATTCGTTAGCAAACGATATTTTTTTAAGTACAAAATTCCTTTTCCGTTAGGAGCAAATGAGTGATATTTCTGTGTCCCAGGAATTGATTTTGCAGAATCAAATCGCTTTTTAAGAATTTTTGCTGTTTTCATTTATACAAATCTTTGGCATCTAGAATTCGATTTTTTGATTTTGCCTGCAAACTTGCGCGAAGTCGTACTTGTTTTTGCAATGTTGGGGTTTTGGTAAGCTAACAAAAATAGTTTTTCTACTCCTATTACGGAATTTGACCGTTCTATTATCACTTTTATCTATGGAATGACATATATTCCGTAAAGTGTTACAGAATGAAATATTCTATCATCCTATGACAGAATAAACACTCGTGGCGACATCTCTGTTTTTAATATCTAACAAATTTAAGACCGATCCAACCTCACTTTCTTCCAATCAAATGACTTTTCTATGGTATTTGGAAACGTAGAAAAAGTATAGTCTGAAACACGTTTGGAATTGCATATTCCGCTCTCGTGAAACCGTCAAACTCGCCTTCGGCTCGTGTGACAAACTCTTCACTCGAGCGGAATATGCTTTATTCCAAACTTGTTACAGAATATACTATTCATTGGTTGCTTGTAAATTAGGTATGCAATGACTTTTTTATTTATGCTGGACAGAGAAATATTTCTTGACATAATATATAATAATAATAATAATAATAATAATAATATATAATAATATTATTCAGTTTTGACATATTATGTCAAAACTGAATAATATTCGGCGGTTTTAGTGCATCGTTTTTTGCTGTTTTTTCTTAATTCGAGGGATGTTTTTGTGTAAAAACGACCTTTTAAAGAGTTTTTTGTTGAGTTTAAAATAATATTTACTTAATAACAACTTATTTATTAGTCCAAAATATGGACTGATTTGGTGGGTCAATTGAAAGTTTAATTAAGTAGTCTTTTTTATATTTTCTTTAATTAAAAAATCAATCTTTTCTAATATACGATGGATAGAAGATGTTTAGGAGATCGCTGCTTTAATCCATTAAAAAAAACACAATATAAAACACGATCTAAGAAATATTTCATCGGCTTAACAGAAATCTCTTTTTGAAGACAATTTTATTGAAAAAATTGAGTTTCAATCATGGCAACAAAAGAAGTACTCTACGTACTGAAATATCAGATTCGGATGATTTTGTGGATGATTTATGTGAACGTTTATTGAAATTAAAACCTCACTCTTACGTAGCTAGACAACAGTCTTCTTTCTTGGAACACTTGAAAAATAATTTACAACCTGGAGAATTTCTTGTTTTGTGCGACTTCGCTGAAAATTACGCATTTGTAGTACAAAATGCGGCTCACTCATTTCATTGGAATAATGACCAAGTTACTATTTTCACAACCGTCATTTATTACAAGGAAAATGAAAAACTTCATAATTTTAGTGCAGCAATTTTATCGGATTGCCTAAAGCATGACACTGTCGCAGTTTATGAATTCCAGAAAATTTTGATGAATTATTTAAAACAAAATTTTATACCTAAGAAGTGTTTTTATTTTACTGATGCGGCCGCACAACATTTCAAAAACAAGTACAACTTTAAAAACCTTATGCAACATAAAACTGATTTTGGTATTTCAGCCGAGTGGCACTTTCATGCAACAGCACACGGTAAAGGCCCCTGTGATGGCATTGGTGGGAATTTAAAAAGACTCGCTGCCCGCGCAAGTTTGCAGGCAAATTCTAAGTGCCAATGATTTGTATGAATGGTCTAAAGAAAGTTTGCCAGAAACAAAAGTATTTTTCAGTCCTGAAAAAAATCATGAAAACAGCAGAAATTCTTAAAAAGCGATTTGATTCTGCAAAATCAATTCCTGGGACACAGAAATATCACTCATTTGTTCCTAACGGAAAAGGAATTTTGTACTTAAAAAAAATATCGTTTGCTAACGAATATGATATTTTTCCCAAAAATAAAAAATAGGTAAAATGTTCAATAAAAAGTTTATATGAAAAATGTTTATTATTATTGTGAGATACTTGCAATTGCATTAAATAGGAGAACTTATTTACATTTACGTGTACGTGTACGTGTAATTTATTCAGTAAGAGCAAATTATTGCTTTCTACATTTTTCTTTTTCGACTACAAAAACCAAAACATGGGTTTTAATTGCTATTAATTTGAACTATTGCAATAAAATCGATGAGTTTAAGGCAAAACGACACAAGCGCCAAAAATTTTAAATTTGTTAGAAGTACATGTATACAGGTATACCTGCAGGTCGATAGAAAATTAAATTCTCTATCGACCTTCTAAAAAACAAAAAAAAAATTGGCGCTTGTGCTGTTTTGACTTAAACCCATCGAAAAATACTTTTATTTCTATATAAAAATAATTTTAAAAGTTGTATTGACTCTCTCCACTAAGTAGTAGACCGAGCACCGCTGCAATAGGTATACTATAATAGTAGCTGCTCGCCGCACGTTCCCTACGCGCTTCAACCCTTATTTATTATTATTATTATTATTATTATTATTTTCGACTTGCTCTTGGGATCCCATCTTCATATTACATCAAAATTTAGGGAATTGAAAAAGCTTTCTTTTGATATTAAAAAATCCAATATGTCGCATTTCGAGCAAAAAACAAATAAATTTTTAAAATCGTTTTTTATAACCAAAAAATGTTTTCTCGCTTTCGAGACCATTTTTATCGTAAAGCGTAGAAAAAAGGCTATACGATGTGTTGATTATCAATTTAAAAAAAATATATTATATACATGAATATTTCGACGTCTTTTAAGCGCACGAGAAAAAAAATAAATTTTCAGGCCCCTGTATCTCTGCAACCCGCTAATCCTTTTTGCACCCCATTTGGAAAATTAAGGTAGTCCAATAGGACAATGATTTGGCAAAGTTTTGTTAAAATCGGAGAAAACATCATTTTTAGGTGGGAACACTTGAGGTGTTTGCCCCATATATATTATATTTTGCAGACCGGCGATTATTTGTCCTACGACAAACAATTAGGTATTATTTTACCATCGGTAACCTATCATATATTTTATTTCCACTTTGTAAATGACATTTTATAGGTTAATTTTGTTGTTTTTGTATCCAACTAAACGATACATTATGGGAATAGACCTGTAATATTTTACGGGCTTTTATAAAAGACCTGTAAAGTTTTACAGGCTTGTAAAAAAGCAATTTATGAAAGGAAATGTCACATTTGATAAATTAATTAAAATTCTAAATTTGAAAATCGTTATCCAAAGGTGAAAATAAAAGTTTGTACATGTCACTCTTTTTTTTAATTCCTTCCACCGCCCGAAGGCCATCTTAAATATAAAAATTATAATATTCAGACGGAGGTGGAAAACAGTTAACATTTTTTTTTTTCGAGCCAAGATGTAATTAGCATGATTAACTTTTACAAAATAAAGTAATTTGATTTAAAAAAAAACAAGCTAAATGGAGGCCCCCGGTCAGTTTTAAAAATATAAATATTTTCATTTCAGATTAAGCGGGGATCCGCCGATTTGTTTTTATTTTGAAAATCAGTGTCCAACTTTGGAAAAGTTACTAATGTTCAAAATAAACATTTTGTTGACACAATATATATTTTTTTACATAAAAATTATAATGTTTGAGCTGGAGCAAAACAAGGTAGTAATATAAATATAATTTGTTTACCCAATTTGGTTATTTTGAGCATAAGCAACTTTTACAAAGTCACTTTAATTTAAAAAAAAACAAGCGAAATGGGCGGGACCCCAGTCAATGTCAAATATGTAAATATTTGTATTTTTAAAATTGACCGTGGCCCCCATTTAGCTTGTTTTTTTATTGAAAATAAATTTGCCCAATTCTGGAAAAGTAAGTTATGCTCTTGTCTAAAAAAACGTTTTTACCCTCGTCTGAATTTTATAATTTTTATACTCTGAGGCGGTGAAAGGAATTAAAAATATTTTTTTTCACCAAAATATCATACACAAGTTTTTAAAAATATTCAAATTTCGCACCACCCTATTACACAGAGAAAAAAGATGTTTTAATTCAAACAAGAATGTTTGTTTAATTTTATTTATTACATTTAAAAAAATATAAATTTAATTCAAAAATATTTCTTTAAAAAAAATAATTGTCTTTATTTAAAAGGAAAAAGCAAATTTATTAAAATATATATTTAAAACAAAGTACCTGACTTTTATTTCAAAATTGCACTTATTCTGTTTAAATAAAAGTTGACTTTCTTAAATTATAAAAACAATTTACTTGTTTTAAAAAATTAAAAAGTTTAAATTAAACAACAAATATTATTTTTTTTTAAACATGGTTTAATTTTAAAATATAATTTTGATTTAATTCAAAAAAATTAATTATTTAAAATAAACAAATTATTATTTAATTTAAACAAATTATTATTTAAATACAAAAAAATTGTAAGTTGATTTAAAGCAGAGGTTTATTTAAACTTTTTTGCTCACGTCGAAGTAGCATGACTTGCATCCTATTGGTTGCTGTAAATCAGGCGACTGCAGGCACCCAATGGGCTTTTCATTTTGTATGTACGTGATTTTAGAGACTCCAATTTAGAGCAGGGTGTTGATGAGAAGTGTTGTGTGGCATTATAATAAAATAATAAATAATTTTATATTATTTTATACTATGGAGGACCTTTTAAAGGAATGGGGTCTTGAGAAATTTATTCCTGTTTTTGAAGGTAAGTAATTTAAATAATTACTTATCATTATTATTTGCAGACCCTGGTGGATTTATGCAGCACACATTAACATTAAGTTAAAATTAACATAAGTATTTTTTAAGTTAGTGAAGTATTTGTATATTTTAGGGTTTCCTATATGTATTTATAAGACTTTTATGCAATAAAGATTAGAGTTTATTCATAAAAAAATAATTTATTTTTACTCCCCAATATACCAATATATATTAATTACTAGATTAGATGAAAAAAAACATTATTAATTAAAAAAATATATCTTTTAATCTGAATAAATAATTTTTATTAATTCAAATATAATAATTATTTAATTTAAATAAATAAATCTAAATTAAATTAATTAATTCTTCTTAAATTTAAATTAAAATTTATTAATTTAAAAAAAAATATCTCTTAATCCAAATAAATTGTTTTTAACACAAATATTATAGGTATTTAAGTTAAATAAATTAATTTTAAATGAAATAAATTATCTGTTTTACGTAAATAAAAACATTTTTTTAATTTAAAAAAATACATGTTTTTTACTTGGTTTTATTTCATACAAACTAATAATATTTGTTTGCGTTGAATAAATTAATTTTAAATTAAATAAATTAAAACAAATAAATATTTTTTTACATTCAAAAGAACATTTATTTGGGTATATCGAAATAAATAATTTATTTGATATAAATAAAATTTATTTAATTCAAATAATCTTTTTTCTCTGTGTATAAATATCCATTTTACAACAAAAGGAGTAAAAGTGAATGAAACTTTTAACTCCCTGTTAAATAATAGTAAGAATTGCTTAAAAATTCTTTAATGTGACTTAAAAAATATAATTAAAAAAAATAAGCAGTATAAGGATTTAAATGATTCAAAATTTGTTAAACTAAGTTAAAGATTATTATTATTTTTAATACAATTAAAAATATATTCGTGATATTTTAACACAAGTTTAATATATATATATATATATATATATATATATATATATATATATATATATATATCCTTTATTCTTTCCAAATTTGAATTTAATTAGATCAGTGGCGGCGATTCTATAAGGGTTTAAATATCAAAATTTTGTAAAAGATAAGATTTAATAACTTGAAATCTTATTTATTTGTAATCAAAAATATTTAACTTGTTTATTGTTAACAATAAAGGGGGTAGCGGGTTAAGGGGGGGTCTGGCGGCCCCCACCGAATCTGGTAAAATCGTTCCAAAAATCTTGAAGAGGGTCGAAAAACAAGCAGTATAAGCTTTTTACCGACATTACAACCCCAAACGAAAACACAGTAATGGCGAAAAATATGATTTTTTGTGATTTTTATTTTTTTCAACCAGTTTAATTTATTTTTAAATGGTTTAAACGCAATTAAAAATTTGTTTTGGATGTATGGTAGTCCCCTGAATTTTTTCAGATTTTTTGGTCAAATAAAAACATGTGAATTTTAGGCTTAAATGCGAAAAAATCGTGAAAAACGCGTCATTTTCAAGATTCAACCCTCTAATTCTTAGGGTTGTTTTCATTTTCCCGAGGGGTGCTGTATAGTATAGATAGCGGCAATCGTCCTCTTTTGAATGCAGGCAACTGGACTCAATTTGGTCAATTCTGGTGAGCGGGGCGATTTTTTGAAAAAAACTCGAATTTTCAACTTTCGGTAATTTACGGCGCGTACTTGGTATAATGCGTCTTTGCTATAAAAAATACATCTCCATAGAGGTTTTTGAGGTCGCTGATCACGAATTTGATGTCAAAAAAAATTTTTGACAACAAAGATATTTGTCGCGAATTATTCGTCCAGCACAGATTCTCACAAATCTTTTCTCTGTTCAAAGCGTTGAACATGTTATTGAAGAAGATAGTGACGAGGATTAAAACTGTAAAATTGTTAACTTAGCTCTGTAAAAAAGTATTATGCTATTTTATATTACTGTGTGACTATTACGTAAGCTTGAATAAAATGATTTATACCAGAAAATTTAATTTCATTGATTATATTAGTTGAACACGATATTAAAATTGTTTAAATGCTGTGATTCAATGATATTTTTGACATTATCAAACCTGTGTAAATATTTATGGGTGAATTTGTTGTCAAAAAATTTTTTTGACATCAACTTCGTGATCAGCGACCTCAAAAACCCCTATAGAGATGTATTTTTTATAGCAAAGACGCATTATACCAAGTACGCGCCGTAATTTACTGAAAGTTGAAAATTCGAGTTTTTTTCAAGATTCGCCCCGCTCACCAGAATTGACCAAATTGAGTTCAGTTGCCTGCATTCAAAAGAGGACGATTGCCGCTATCTATACTATACAGCACCCCTCGGGAAAATGAAAACAACCCTAAAAATTAGAGGGTTGAATCTTGAAAATGACGCGTTTTTCACGATTTTTTCGCATTTAAACCTAAAATTCACATGTTTTTACTTGACCTAAAAATCTGAAAAAATTCAGGGGACTACCATACATCCAAAACAGTTTTTTAATTGCGTTTAAACCATTAAAAAATAAATTAAACTGGTTGAAAAAAATAAAAATCACAAAAAATCATATTTTTCGCCATTACTGTGTTTTCGTTTGGGGTTGTAATGTCGGTAAAAAGCTTATACTGCTTGTTTTTCGACCCTCTTCAAGATTTTTAGAACGATTTTACCAGATTCGGTGGGGGCCGCCAGACCCCCCTTAACCCGCTACCCCCTTTATTTTTAAATTATTTAATAAGATAATTGGATAGCGTTTATCGAAAAGGAACCAAGCGCCAAAAACTTTTTCTGGGGTAAATAAAATTATTTGCAAAATAACTCATGATGATGATGATTAACCTTTTGAGCATCAATAAATATGAGTTATTTTACAAATAATTTTACTAAGCCCAGAAAAAGTTTTTGGCGCTTGGTTCATTTTCGATAAGCGTTATCCAATTATAATACATAAAATTGCATTATTCCTTTGACAATACAATTCATTATAATTAGAACCAATAAAATGCCATTATAATAATGGCATTATTCCATAGTTACGCATTTTATCACAGCGACAATATTTTTTATCACCTTGTTTACACTGTGCTAAGGATTTTGACACTTCTCTTGATTTGACATGTGTTGACATTAAAATATTGTGTTTGTTAAATGATTAAAATAATGAATTATAAACTCTAAAATATCGATGGGTTGGTAAAAACGATTATAAAATTAAGGTAAGTTTGAATAAATAAGGTTTATTAAAGTCTTTTTATATTTCAAAGCACATTTTAATTTCAAATGTCAAACTGACAATTCGTTAAATCCTAAAATTCATTATATTTTCTCACTAAATATAACTCGTGGTATGATTAATTATCGATGATATTTACTCATTGAAACCGAAGCAGCACATTTCACTCGTCCTGCGGACTCTGAAATCTGCATCTCGGTTTCAATTCGAAAATATCATCGATGATAATCATCCCACTTGTTATATTATGAGAGACCATAAATCTGTAACTTGAAACAGAAATAATACACATTTATTATTCATAAAAAGAATATTTTGTCTGCAGTAAATAAACGTATGATAACAGTTCTGTATATTGTAGCGAGTACGGCTCTGGATCTCGGAATGATGACTCATTCGGCGATGAGTCATCGCCGGTGAGTCAGCGCTCAAGCGATCGAGAGCTGTGTGGAGCTCGCTGGAATATTCTGGAACGTAGGCACTGACTATATAAGGAACGGCGCAGCATGGAGCAGTCAGTCAAGTTTTGGTACTCGCGACGAAATAAATAAATATACGTGCAAATAAAGTCAGTTAAGTGTTTAGTTAGTTTTTAATTCACACTACGAACAGTAAAAACACGACAATATGTTGAGTGTAAATCCGTTTAAAAATTTTTTTTTTATATATAAATGGATCGGAGGTTGTCAGAAGTCTATGAAGCACGTCTTCATTTGATGTAGTTCTTGATATTTTTGGAGTATGATGTTCTCTAAAATATTTAAAGTCCTTGTTCCTAGCCTCCTGAGCGTCCTCCGATAATTGGCCGATTGGCAAATAAAAATGGCCTATTATATAATTTTTTTCATGAGTTGCGCATTATATACGAGGTGTGTTAAGAAAATATCGGGAATTTTCGTTTTTTGAAACAAATACTTATTTATTCGTCTAAATTAATGTTGTCGCCTTCAAAATAGTCCCCATTGGATATTATGCACATGTGCCAGCTCTTCTTCCAATACTCGAAACACTTCTAAAACTCGATCTTTTGGATAGCCTTTAGTTCTTTCAGCGATGCGCTTTTAATATCATCTATGCTTGCAAAACGACGGCCCTTTAAGGTTCTCTTTATTTTTGGGAATAGGAAAAAGTCAGACAGAGGCATGTCTGGCGAATAAGGAGGCTGGGGCATCATTACAGTGTTGTTTTTGGCCAAAAATTTTGTTCAAAATTTAACAATTTTAGAACAAATTTTGCTGCCACGCGTTTCATACCCAAAACATTCGAAAAAATTTCATGGGATGAGCCAATCGATATACCAACATCATCAGCGACTTCTCTGATGGTTTATAACCATTTTTTCCACTTTTTTCATGTTTTTGTATGTTGTTAATGTGCTTGTGCGTTCGGGGCGTTCGTCATCTTCAACGTCTTCACGGCCATCTTGGAAACTCTTATACCACTTGTAAACTCTTGTTTTACTTATAGCAGACTCACTATTGGCCTTTGTTAACATTTCAAAGAATTTATTTCATTTTTTAAGCAAAATTGGATACAAATTCTTTGATCCATTTATTTTAACGAACGAAAAATCGCCGAGCTCATAAAACACGACTAACCTTAGCGGCTGCCACAGACAAAGTAAACAATGAAAACAGCTAAAGTTTTTATTATACTTCGGGGGCATGTATACCAACATAATAAAGAAAATTTTATAACAACCGGACCCTCCGAACCCGCGAAATTTAACTATTCCCGTTATTTTCTGAACACACCTCGTAAACACATAGTAAACATAGTAGACTATCGCTGGTATTAATTGCAAAATTACACATTTAATTTTAACAAAGATACTAGACATTTTGCTTGGGTTCGCAGAATTTCCCCATCTTCCCCTACAGATGTAGATATGGGTATATTTAATCTAAAACTTTAAAGTTTGATATATCTCGAAATATTAAAGACTCAAAAAACTCAACCGTTAATAAATTCACAGGAATTTAACAGAAATTAAATTTTCAAGGCTCACATACCGCTAAGCAAAGCTTTTTCAAAGGGCAACCAGTTTATTTTGAATCCAACTTTGAACCAAGACGAATTAATGTGCTCTCTTAAAATGAAATAGTCAGAATTCTACTATTAGAATTAGTACCAGAATTGTTTCCTAATAAAATAGTCGTTTTTACTTTCAAATAGTTATTTTTTACTAATTAAAATTTGACTAATTTAAGATAAGTCACTATCTTTGACTGTTTCTTGCGGACAACAATAAATAATTGATAACCTTAAATGCATGTAGGCTCCATGGTTAAATGGTCCATAAAACAAAGAATCAAAAAATTTTGACAAAACAACAACGCGAAAAAGATGTTCAACTGTAAAATATTATTAACAATATATATAGACAATTTTTTATATAAGTAGCAGTGGCCCAGCGATTAGACATCTGCTTGACAACCAAGGGATTCGAGTTCAAACCCCGGCTGTGTCAAAAACTTTTTTAAATTTAAATTTACTAATATAACTATTTCATTCGGTAGAATTTGACTAATTAGTATCTGCTTTTTTGCTATTACAATTATTCGAGTATGACTTATAATTATAATTATTCATTTTTGACTAATTCATTTTAAGAGAGCGGGGCTTAGTTTTATTTAATCAAAAGAAAAACAATTTTAATAACTTGGCTTTAATTTTTATGAAACAAAAATACTTCAAACATATTCCTATTATTTTCAGCTATTCAAATTTTCTTTATGTGCACGAAATATCAAAATACCTAAAAAGGGTAAACGCGCTGAAGTTGCGTTATAAACACATTTCCACAAAATTTCATGGGGATAATTGCAAAGATAACGAATAGATACGAGCCGAGCCGATTAAAAGTGTAGCTGTGGAAATAGCGGAAAGTTGCAACTTTCATTCAAGTGAACGGTGCTTTCGCGGAAAACAACGTAAACAACGAAGCTTTGGCCGCTGCGACAGCTGTTAATTTTTTTTCAAAAAATACCATTGAATTTCCATGTGAAAGTCGACTTTCTAAACTATTTGTAAGTGCTTGTTGAACTAACTTAATAATAGGATTATTTGCGCCTTTTATTTGAATGTTTATTAGATAACATATGCCTGCTTTTATACCCCATATAAAATTATTGTTAAACATAAAAATAATATAATTAATTTTAGTTATTATAATCGTTTTATCTTGCCTTATCTGAGCTTTACGCACATAACATATGTATGGATATAAGCAATCGTGTTTTATCACAATTATTATCACCAGTTATTTTAGAAAACATCTTACAATATTGATTTAATACTTTTTGTGTAAAAGAAAATTAAGTTATTAATCCTACTTGGATATAAATTTAAATTTTATTTAAAGGCGTCGAATAACAAACTTTCCTAATAGAAACACAAAAAAGCTTCATTATCCAATCAAATAATACGCAAGAAACCTTTAAAAAACATCGAAGGCCGTAAAAATTACATTATTTAAGTTGTAAATACATCTTTTCTTCTGATTCAATTTTGATTTATTTAAAACAAATTTGTCTTACTTTAAACAAATCAGTTATTTTTCAAGCTTCAAGGCTTAAAATTTGTTTCAGTCAGTTATGTAGTATTATAATATTATTAATTTATACTGGGTGTTTCATAATTGCGTGCTAATGCTTGGATGATTTTAAGGAAAAAAGTTATTATTAACGGAGGTCTTCAATCGCTTTATTTTATATAGGGTGTCCGAAGGTGTTTTCTTTCTTCTATGCTCATTTAACACATATTTTCGTTCATAGCAAAAGTCCACGTCTATTTGTGACTGTTTGTGGTATTTTTTGGAATGTTTTCTTTAATTAGCGCGTTAATAAATACATACAAAATCGCATTGCAAAAACGTGACATTTTAATTTTTTTTTAAATATAAAGTTGACAGTCTTGGTGTCATAGTGACTGAAAACATTCCTGAATGTTGTTATCAGTTAAATGTCAAAATGATTGGGTGATTTGAATGCTTGTTAGAACTGTCAAAAAATTTTCAACACAATTTTGTCGATTTTATAAGTTTCAAAGATTTTTTTATTTTTATTTCAAACGACTTTTGTAAATAATTTTTTGACGTATCTGTTACCAAAAAGCTACTATCTTGACAAAATAAATCAAAATTAAAGTTGGCAGATGATTTTATAATTTGGTTATATCGGCAACATAAAAGGCACTTAACTCTATTTTTTTTAGATTTCCAAGACATCCTTGACTTCAAACAAGCAGGGCTGAACCCCAAAAAATTTAAATGTAGAATTTTTTACCTTTTCCATTCCTTTTACCTATCTGGGGACACACTGTATAAATATTATTTCTTAATTAATGATTAATATTTATATGTGAACTTGGATATGTCATGTAAATTTCGACAATAAAAATAGTATATTGTGCAACTAGTGGGAGAAAGAGGTAACACGCGAGTGGAAACACTTACCAATAGTCGCACACAATATTTTATTAAACTACCACGAGGAATTTAAAGCCAATTTTATTTTATATTTGGTCTGATATAAGCAGTTTTAACATATATTCTTACAATTTTAACTTAAAGCTAACTTCAGCCAGTGGCCGAGATCCTATTTCGCCACCGCGGGGCACCGGGTACACAGTAAAAAATTTCTGGTAAAAAACAACACCAAAAGTGGTCTATATAGGCCCACACTAGAAATGGTATATCTAACCACATACAATTTGGTAAATTTTACCCTTTTTAATTGGTTAAAAATCTACACGTACTATTCGTACAAAAAACTCGTAACAGTGTAAAAATCATCAAATATAATACACTCTTAGGGGTAAAAGCAACACGCAATATTGTTAAAAGAACTCCATTCAAGAGTAGAAAATGCTCAATTTGGTGTAATTTACTACACATTTTGGTGTTACTTGTAGGTGTTAAAAATGGGGGGTGTTTTAATATTAAACACAGCATGTAATGTAAAATAAAGCATATTTTATATTACTAACAAACTATTAGATATGAATACAAATAGGCCATGGCATAAAATTTAAAAAAATGATTAACACTACTTAGGTGTATTCTTATACCCAAGAAGTGTTAATAATTTTTTTATTTGAATGAAAAGTAGTACTTAATATTTTAAGTTTTTTCCAGTTTGTGCAAAACCATATTTAGCTTATATAGGTATATAAGTTAAATATGATTTTTCACTAGCTCAAAAAACTTAAAATTTTACTAAATTTCATATTTCACAGATAAAAAAACATGTTATATCACAAATATAAGTTGCATCCACTGTCACATTGCACCACTGTCACATTGCACCACTTTACTTTACCCGACCACTGAATTTTAATTTAAAAACCATGCATGGTCTTAAAATAGCATGCATAGGTACACTACCATCAACTGCACTCGGAATACTGATCGTCGTTAGCGAATGGTGATGACTACGTGACTTTTTTTTACCACAATGTGTGTAGCTGTCAACAAATAATAGTGTCAAATGTACACTGCGTCGAGTTTATCTTTAAATTAACACTAGATTGACACGGTGTTGTGTAAAATAAATTTAAATTAACTCGAATGAATTTTACCACAATTTAAAATAAACACTTAATATTTTTGACCAATTTTAGTGTATAAATTAACACCAAATGGTTTTACCACTCCATTTGGTAACTTTACACCGAAATATTTTTTACTGTGTAAAGTCTTAATTCTCATATTTTTGAAGATACATATTGCAAAAGTAACTGGATTCATCGAAAAAGTACAAACTTAAAAAGTACTAAATTATTTTTTTTTAAAGATTCATATTTGTTAAGATATAAAGAGTTTACATTGACATTCTATGAAATTTTTCAGGATTTTCGTACCAAACTTTTTATAAATGATGATTTTCAATTGTTTATCTGTACAATTTCATGTACCTAATTACGTTTTTTTTACAGTCGGGTGATTAGAGAAAAATAAATAACTAAAATGTCACATGGAGACCCTGTTCAAACCGATAGATTTTTGTATAGGATTGTATGGTGTTTATATAGGGTGTATCGGTATGAATAGGACCCATGCATAGATCGGATTTATGGTTGTTCTATAGGGATATCCTTACTTGATTTATTTGTTATCGGTCTCAATAGGGAAAATACACTTAAATGTAGAAATTAGTTTTTCTCACATACCCCATAGGTTTTAACAAAATTTAGTCAAAATTTGACTAAACATTTAATGTTTTATGGTTGCTCTATAGGGATATCCCTATATATCCGTCCTTGAGTTATTTGCTATCGGTCTCAATAGGGGAAATTTAGAAGTTATGGTGTACATATATGTAGGTAATTTCCTATAAATTTTCTATCGGGTGGTATCCGGAAAAAAACATGGACAAATGCACATTGAATCCGTTAGCGCCCGATAGATTATTTTTATGGGTCTCTATGGGGTATATATATATATATATATATATGCTATAGCATAAAATGCGGCTGAGATATTTAAAAAAAAAACAAAGTTTCCACGTATTTTAAATGGGAAATCTGTATACGCTTTGGGAGAGTACATAGAGTTAATAGCTCAAATTTTCAGGGAATTTTTTTTTGAACATTTTTAACAAGATTTTGAGTGGAAAAAAAAAATAAAAATAGTCCTAAAAAAAGCACCCTAATAAGTAGGTTATTTCAATTTTCTTAGTACTTTTGGATTAAACACACTAAGTAATGTAAAGATTTTTCCTTACACCAGGTTCGTTTAAAACAAGTTTTATGAAAAATTAATAAATAAACTATTTTGTGACTTTAGCTCGTGATCTTCTTACCCAAATTTTGACCTCTAAGTTGTGTTTACTTACTCGTTTTATTAAATACATTGTTTTAGGAATCATACTTGGGAGAATTAGGTTTACAAAAAATAAAATACAGTGTTTAGTTTACCCCAATTTAATTTACTTTACAAACGTTTTACAACAAGCAAGGGGTGACTCTTAGGGAGATACGACGAGGGAAAAAGAGCTTGAGAAAAAAATCCTGGTCGGCTATAAAGTAGCAAATAAAATAAAAGGATTACACACACGATTAGGCATTGTTTCTTTTAAAAGTTTATAAAAAGTAATGACGCGACGCTCGTTACTTTATCCATTAAAAATATAAAAAAATTTGTTACTTAACAGCGCAGTTAACCGTTAGTATGTCAACGTCAATGTTGCCCTGTGTGGAACAAGGTCCGCACTGAAAATATCTCGGCTAAAGATGAAAGGTCGGGATAAAAGTTATCATTTACAGTGGAGCATTTTAATATCTACTGCATGGCACGTGCACCAAATAAAAAAAAGCATTCAAAGTTCAAAATTAACGGTAAATACTCCCTTTTAAGCAACCCGTATCACAGCGATAAATGTTTTAAAATGACCACAAAAAATGCATGATCGTGTTAAGGAAGGTCTAAACATTTAAGTTAAAGGGACATTGTACCTACAACTTAATTAAGTTTTAAACAATAAAATAATGGAATCAAAAATTTTACATTAAACAGTTAACTTAAAAGCCAAGAACATTTTGTGAAATTAGCCAAAAAAATGTGTTAATATCGTGTAAATTTCTATAAACGTAGTAGTACAACATAACTAATAATTATTTAACTTAAATTTGAAGCGTTTTACGTTTAGTGAACTACATAATTTGGGTCACTACTATAGTGACTCACTTGAATTAAGAAATATCCTTGTAGAATACACAATTGTAACAATTATTTAAACAGAACTTTACAATACATTTCGTTTTAGCAAAAATTTACAAAAAGCGATGCGATAGCTAACACTTTCAAAAACTTTCTGCCTGATTTCTTGCTTCCCTTTACTCGTTTCGAGTATCTGAACCATAGTTTCTTGTATCATCTGGAAACCAGATTTTTAGGCAAAGTTCGAAAAATTTAATTTATTTACCTAAGTGTCCCTTTAACTTTGGTTTGCTAAGCCTTTTGCCTTTAACACCACAATTTAGAAAATACAAATTTTTCCTTAAAATAAATTTGTAAAACGTATTAAAGTACTAAACCATTACAGTAAGAAGGGGACAACATTTTAAAAACTAATTTGTAAAGATAAATTTAACTAAAATATGTAAAAAACGATTTACAAGAGTTACAATGTTTATTGTTTTAAATTTTAGAGTAATGATGAGTAGCACCGTAATAGCAGTTGCCCTGTTTATGGGGGTCGCGTTGGCCGTGGCAGTGACAATTGTTTTTTGGAAATATTTAAACCAAAGAAAAATTAGCGCGGACTACCATGATTTGGACCAGAAACCATTTGCATTGCCTCCAAATCAAGAAAGTAAGAAAAAACCATCTCTGTACATAATGTCAAAAGAGGTAAGACAAAATGTTATTTTAATTTAAAATATTAATTTATTATTGAAGTTTTCTGTTTTGCTTTGTGCCCTTATGGGTTTTAATTTGTCTGCCGCGTATAGATGTCGTTTGATATGCCGCTAGGTAAATTTTGTCTATTGATTTTGGATAGAAATTATTAAAAACTGACTTGATTTAATTTGAACCGCAATAACCACTCTACCACAAATACTTATTATTAGAGCTTATTACTTATTATTAGAAATAACAATTTCCCGGTGAATCCACCATTTTTAACAATTTTTATTTTTTGGTGTTAAACTTTTACAATTTAAGTAGGTAACAAATTGTTTTAATTTATTTTTTTCACTCCCATACTTTAATTTTTTATTAGACATTTCCTATAGGGGCATTCCACGTTACTCGGTAATTTTTGTCCCGCCCGTCACAATTAAAAATTGTGAGTAAAAACCACAAGTTAATAAATTAATATTTTATAATATTATTTTTATTGTGCTTATTACTTATTAAAAGCATAATAAACATTATTTTAAAATAAATTTTATAACGTGTAGTTTTTACTCACAATTTTTAATTGTGACGGGCGGGACAAAAATCCAAGAGTAACGTGGAATGACCCTATATGTACTATTATGAAATTCATTATGCATAATAATATATCCATAATTTTTAATTACGATAAAGATTTTTAACCAATAGAAATGCAATACACGGCAATATTAACCAATAGAAATGTGATACACAGCAATATTCTGTCAATATCAACTATTGCCTTGGACACCTGGCGGTTCTAATATTTATTAATTTTAACAAGTTACTGTTTACATAGAAATTTTTAAAACTTTGAATTTTTTTTAAGTTAAAATTAGTGAACACTCTCTATAATGAATATAATGTAAAATAAAAAATGTAACCCTGCCATAAATTGCAAAAGCCGCAAACAACTTATTTCCTGAAAAATCATCAGAAAAAAGGTAGGTACAAAATATTTCAGAACTACAGTGTAAATTGTTTACTTTGATAGTGATGTAATAATAATGTATGCAACTTCCATTTAATGGACTATTAAGACACTCGCACTCATTATTATTATGATTATGTCTTAATAGCCATCGTTGCATAATAAACTTACTATAAAATGTACAATTTCTTAAAAATATCCATAAATAATATCGAGGGCCTATCTAAGTAATGTGTGTCTGAAAATACTACTAAATATTTACAAAAATGAAACTTTACAAAGTTTTTATCTTTTATTGGGCTCATACTTTCTGATTTGTTGCCCTCGGTATATTTCTATGCTTAAATAGTGCTGTATGTGAAATCTGACATATGCGTCTTGAGTTTGAAATTGTATAGCATAAAGATATCAAGTACGTTTTGATGTACAAGCATTATTTGTATATGTTAGTGACTTAAAAAATCTTTTCGACTAAAAATGAAAATAACTCATAATTTTTCACAAAGTTCTACTCAGGCCAGTAAAAGCGTATGTTGACCCAATACTTTTATATCGGTTAAAATTTTATTTTTTTTTAACCAAAAGAGCGCAAATTGAATAGAATATATTCTAGTTTTTGGATCGATCCGAACTACCCCTACTCCGCCATGGCCCAACTTTTTGTTTTAAATACTTAAGAACCGTTTATTTTGGGAGCTACATTTTTTATTTAACTTGTTTTGCTCTTCGCAACAATAACTTTTTTGGAAAAAAATTGACTTTTTACCCTATTGCGCTGTTTTTTTTAATTCTTTCATTAAATTTGGTAGGTCTAAAAATTTCCTATAAAATAACTATTTAACATAATTAAATTGGTCCAGTGTGACACTGGATAATCTACGCTCAAAGTTGCGAGCTTTGTTTCGAAGGACCAATATCAAGTAGCTTACTCTATAAAAATAAATTAGTTAAAAATGAGTAACTGTCATAGCGAAAACGCAGCCACTAATAATTTTCGTCAACAGCAATTTGTATCCCTGACAACGAGCCACCAATTGTTATGTAATAATTATCCGCTAAATCCGAAAATGTCGTCAAAAGTTTTAAAATTAGAACTGTTTTTAAGATATAGTCAATTTTCCATATAATATGGAATGGACTATATCTCAAAAATTGCTCTACTTTTAACGGTATTTTTGGATTCAGGGGATAATTTTACATATGAATTGGCTATTAAATGTCCAGGATACAAATTGCTGTGGACTACACTTTTAAGTTACTGATTTTTCACTTTGAAAACTAGTCATTTTTGACTAATTCATTTTTAGAGAATAAACTCGCGCAGGGGCGTGCTGGGCCGCCGGGACACCGGGCGAACGCCCGGTGGCCTGCGCTACCATGGTGGTCTGCTGGACTTGTTATGGTATGCATAGACAAAAGATTTTTATACCAAACAAACAAGTTATATCACTAAACACTAAAAATAAATTAAAAAAAAAGAAAGTTTTAATTGACTCCCGTAAAAAAATCTAAAACACGTATTTTTTATGCTAACCCTTAAACCATGAAGTCGCAGGTGGAAACCCTAGAGCGTGGAAATATTTTGGATGCTTTCGTAATTATTTTTCCGTTTCTTTGGAAATACAAACTTATCCGGGGCCACTTAGATAAAATGCAATTTTAGTAAATTTATAAATTATCGGAAGGGGGGATTAGCTCGGATTTATAGAGAAACAGAAACATAATTACAAAAGCATCCAAAAAAGCCCCCTCTCGAGTTTTTGTCTTGATTTATTTGTGATAATACCATAATATTTTCCGTTAATATCAGTGCACAGTCACATGTGAAGTGAAGTAAATTTGGAAGCTTTTATGCTGATTGCTGTGGAGAGAAAGGTGCAAAATGGTTTAGATTGTGACTTAATAATTTAACTAGCTGAAAACAGTTCTTTGTTGCGAAGAGAGTTATCACGTGACGTTTTATCAGTCGAAGTATTTAATTGTGATGTATTTTTACAATTTATATGAAATTGGCTTGGGCCTGGACTGCTCTACCATCTAGTCCAGCCTGGACTGTCCAGGCCTGCATTGATTCTGCCAGCACGCCCCTACAATCAAAACGCGGTTCTCGTCCTCCTCCATAAGGAACTAATGGGTACCTACGACTACCACAGAGCACCCCCAATTTCTCAAAAAATTTTAAAACTGCTCTATATCACTCGTTGAAAATGCAGGCAGATGTGTACGCTGAAATTTTTACTGGCCCTACTCCTCCAGGAAAATTTTTAGGGCTGATTTTCCGGATAAGTTAATATATCTCATAGATATAGTTAAGATGGCGGCGACTAAAAATATAGCACAAATAGGACTAAAGTGTGTTAATTGTGGTGTGGTGAGTCACAACAGTTGTGTAAAACTATTGAAAAATATTCAGATTATTGACAACAACACTATGATCTGCTGTGATGATACCAAAAATGACGACTACGATTGTTCGTTCGAAAGTGCATCCAATGAAGATGTGGTTGAGGCTGCATTAAGCACCGATGTTAAGTATCTAAAAATACTGCTTAGACAAAAGATGAAGACAAAATTTTAATATTAAAGAATCAAGTAAGTCTTGGAAAAAATGTCCATCATTAATAATATGCCGACACCTACAAGTTCTAATGAAAACTTAATATTAAATAAAAGTGAAACCTGTAGCAAGCAAAATTTGCCCGATGCCTGAAAAACTAAACCAAATATAATAAAATCACCTGTTAAGCAAAACAATACACAAGACAAAAAACAACCGCAACAAAAAATAATATTAAACAAACCTGAAATAACAACACAAACAAAAACAAAAAGTGATGTAATTAAAACAACAAAAAAAAACAAAAACTAGAAAATATGGTACAGGAACATCATGCCCTTCTCTCGGAGCCTTTATGTCGTTATCACATATTCATGTGTCTAAGATACGATTGGAGTTTTCTGACGAGGATGTTAATATTAATTATATTAAATCCAAAATAAACATTGAAGTTAAATGCGAAGAGTTGCAAGTTAAATTAAAAACATACAAAAGCTCAAAACTTCCACAGAACATTGCTATTCAAAAATTTAAAAATTACACAAAACGAAATTTTTAACCAAACCTGGATGTAGAAAATCAAAAGTAAAAGTTAAAAACCTTGACGTCTGTAATATCTACACAAAACTTCTACATATGAACACACGTTAAATCAGAAACAAAATAAACGAATCTGAGGATTTTCTCTGTGATTTAAATGTAAGCATAGTTTGTTTGATTCACTGGCTCAACTCTTGCGAGGTGGAACTGCTAAAAATATGTGAATATCTGGTTGCTTCATCCTTTTCAAGAAAAACTTTTAAAGGTGGAGGGTCTGTGATACTAATACGAAAAACCAAACTTAAATTTTACCCGTTTAGAAAGTATTGAATCCCTGATAGCACAGTTTATTCTAAGAATGTTTTTTAAACCTTCCAGTGGGAATATTCTCAGGATCATGCTATATTTCTTCTAGTCATGTTCTAAGAATGTTTTTTACACCTTCCAGTGAGAATATTCTTAGGATCATGCTATATTTCTTCTAAGGGGCCGTTCATTAATTACGTGAGGTGTTTAGGGGGGGAAGGGGGTCGAGCCAAACCTCACCAAATCTCACGTGGGGGGAGGGGGGGTCTCGGCAAATATCACGTAATTTTTTTTTCCGAAAGAAAGAGTGTAAAATTGCGAGAAAACTGGGTTAAATTAAGTAAACAATTATAAGCAAATTGCTTTTTTAATAAATCTAATGAAATCAAGCACAGATTAACTTATTTACATTAAAACCATGCATTTAAAAAAATCTCACGTGAGATTAAGGGGCGGAGAGGGGGTCGAGCAAAATCTCACGACATCTCACCAAGGGGAGGGGGGGGTCGAAAAATCGCCAAAATTGTCTCACGTAATTAATGAACGGCCCCTAAAGAACATGCTTAAAAGAAATATAGCATAATCCTAAGAATATTCTCACTGGCCTATAGGCAGGTTCTTAGAAGGTGCAAAGTTTAATGGTAAAAATTAATCCACTCTAAACATATGCTCAGAATGTTGAGAAAGTAATTGCTATAGAAAGTTCATTTAGGAATATTCCTGGAACATTCTGTTAAGCATATTCAGTTCAGTTAGGTACCTATATAATAGTAAAATATACCATAATCTACGTATAAAGGTACCTATACTTAGTATTAAATACTAAGTAAAAAACACAACCCAAAATATTTTTTTATAGTTATTTGTCAAATTAAAACAATATTCGATAACAAAAATACTTTTACTATAGGTATCTAAATTATCCGGCTTTTATATAAAATCTTCTATCCAACTTAAATACAATGAAAAATGTTTTTTTTATGAAGAACTATTTGGTTTTTTCTTTTATGAAGAATTATTTTATAAGGAAATATTTTGTTTTTTTTATATTTAATTTTTTCTTAAAAATAAATATTTATTAATTTGTATACCGTTTTTTTATATCTGAATTAACATTTTTATGTATAATAATCCTAACTATCTTCAACTTCAATCTAATCCGACTTATCCCACAACATTTTCCAGTTTTACTTTTTATGAAATAATGTCAAACAACTTATGGTTTACAGGTCAAATTGTTTATTTAATATTTTTAAATAAATATATATTAATATGTCGCAACATTTTTTAAGGGGACGACAAATACATTTCACTGTCATATTATGACAGTGAGGCCTATTTGTCGCCTCCTGAAAAATTTTACGAATGTAGAATCCAACATATTAGAACGTGGGTATCTGACATATTTGGAAATATTCTCAAAAGCTTCCTAGAAGCTCCATAAGAAACCTTCTAAAAACATTCCAAAAACGTATTCTTAAAATGTTCTTAGAATGCTTTTTAGGAAGGTTTTAAGAAGCTTCTAAGAATATAATTGCATCATTAAAAGGGTATCTATTGAATGTTTTGAAAGTCCCTAAGAACATTCTTAGCAATAAGGGAAGGTTCTAAGAATATTCCATTATTCCGGGTCATATCTTCTTAGAAGATTCTTAGAATCAAATTTTGCTATCAGGGATGTTTGTCAGCTGAAAAAATCTGTGAATTATCTTGCATTTTTGTTCATTTTTTAAATACTGCTGTCTTATCTGTATATAGATCACCATCCTCAAGTTTTTTTATGTTTCCTTGGTATAATTAAAAAAGCTTTAAGCATGGAAGCTGGAATTCAAGAATATTATTGTGGCTGGTGATTTTAATTTGCGTTTCGATAATGAAAATGGAGAATGTGCGCGATTATTATTGTATTGACAATATTTTCCTTAATTTTAATATTAAGGTAAGCTTTGCATCTACTATATAAACTAACCTAGCTGACCACTTAGAAAAAATTTTAAACTTTAAACCAGCAGTTCTAAATAATCGTGAAATTGCTTAGGTGCAAAAATAATGTAGACTCATAACTCAAATGAGTAAATATTTTTTTTTCAATGAAATCCCAAGTATTTCTTTGGACTTTATAAAACTTATCTGTAAATGAAAAATTTGATAGATTTATTGAACATCTTTTAAACTCTTATCTTCACTCTTTTACTGTTAGCTTAACTTAATTATAACCAGAACTGGTTCAATGATAACTTGAAGCTTATGAGAAATCAGTTGTTTTTCATCTATATAAGAAAAACCCTCGGATTATTTATTTAAAACAACAAAAGTAAATTACCAGAAAAAAATATAAAACCGCTATTCAAACTGCAAAAATAAGAGCAAATGACTATTTAATAAAAAACTCAAATTCTGCTATAAAAACCATGTGGGAAATTATTAGTGATAAACGAAATAACAAAACTGAACCTAAAAACATAACATTTCCCCAAATAGGTTTAATAACTATTTTAATAATATAGCAAAGAACTTGGTAAACAAAATAAAACCAAACGAAGAGGTTCTCAATGTTGTCATTGACCCAGTTCTCAAATTTGAATTCTTTTCAACCACCTTTAATACTATAAGAGATATCATAAAATCCTTAAAAAACTCTAACACCAAAGATTATATGGTTTAAGTACCAATGTTCTCAAGGGTTTAAGTAATATTATAATTGAACCAATAACCAAATTATGTATTGAAAACAAAATATTTTCGAACAAACTAAAGAAAGCTTTGGTTATTTCTATTTTCAAAAATGGAAATCCTGAAGACCTTAATAATTATAGACCAATATCTCTTGCCAATAATTTCCAAAACCTTTGAAAAAGTGCTAGCAACACAGATTATTACTTACTTTGAACAAAATAATCTTTTTTATAAAAATCAGTTTGGTTTTAGAAAGAATAAAAATACTACACTGGCTGTGTTGAAATTGGTCGAAAACATATTATACTCTTTGTTGCTGTTTTTTGTGATTTGTCCAAAGCGTTCGACTGTGTAACTCACGTATTGCTTGGAAAACTGAAAAGCTATAATTTCACAACTAATGCTATTATTATAATTAGGTAATACTTAACAGATCGTGTGCAAATGGGTTAATGTCTGATATCCCTATGTGATTGGCTATGGGGTTCCCCAGGGTTCTGTCCTTGGACCATTGCTTTTCTTAATCTACGTCAATGATTTACCCAATTTTAACCACACAGCAAATCACTTTCTGTTTGCTGATGATACCACCATTATTGTAAATGGAAAAGACGCAGAACATTTAGTTAATGCGCCGTCGAGTGCACAGTCGAGAGATACTACCTGGTTTCAAAATAATTATTTGACATTAAATAAAACAAAAACAGTAAATATGTTCATTACGCTAGGTAAACATACAAATAATCACGTTGCCTTTAGGGAGCATGCAAGATTCTTGGGGGTTATTTTTGACTATTTCCCTCGTCTTAATTCCCACCAATCACAAACGCGCAATTTTGAATTACAAATGGTTTCTAGGTGAAAAAACTGTGTGACAGCACCTGTCAGCAGTTTTTTCGAGTTTACCCGCGGCAAAACTTGACAGCTGTTGTCACCAAAAATTGCAATTTATATTTTAATTGTTAACTGTTACTCATGAAATAGTCTTGTCAAATACCATTCGGGCATCTAATTTTTCCTGTGAAAAAAATCGAAAAAACACAATGCTAAGTAATATTTTTTAACAAAATGCATTCGTGCAGGTGCAAAAATCCTCCTCTTCGACTCGGATTTTTGTTGCCACCAGCACTCATGCTTTTTGTTAAATATTACTTAGCAACGTGTTTTTTCGATTCTTTTCGGAAAAATTAAATGCCCTTATGATATTACTTACGATAAAACACTTCAGTGGAACTATCATATACAGGGTGTTTCAATAAAAACTCCCAGGCCAATTATTTCGAAAACTAAAAGTGACATTTAAATTCTGTAAACGTCAGTTTTTAGCCTCTATGATTGGCTTCACAACTGCGTTAAAAATGTTTTTGAATAATACAAGATGTAGGTGGCGCCACAATGCAAAGAATTTTTTCGATGGCAGCTACTTTTAAATTAATTTTTGATCAAATTATGTCCCATACCAATTTTTGATAAATTCTACATGAACTGAGATATTTGGGGTTAAGTTTTTTTTTTAATAATTTTAACGAGTATTTTAATTATAAATATTTTTAAGCAGATGTTCATTTAATTCTGGTAATGATAATTTTAGTGATAAAACGCTCGTGTAGCGCTAACTAGATTAAAATTATTACGTCCAGTGACGCCTCAGGGGGCCCCTTAACAAATAATATTGGCAAAAAATAATATGCCACTGAGTGTCTGGTAATTTCTATATATTTTTCAGATTATTCAACTAAAAATATCCTTTTTTGTCTGTTGAATTGTTTTCATATCTTGCTTCGTTTTCGAGAAATAAAAATAAAACCATTTCACTGCATATCTCTGGAAAACAATAATCATTAAATAAAAACAAATGAATTTTAGAAACATCAAGTAAATTTTTCTTTACTTAGTGTCAGTGTAAGAATTTGCAATTTCTACATTTCTAAAATAAAAATGGTTCACCATACAAATCAAGACAAATTGAACATACCTACATGGTTTTAGTTTATGGAGAATGACATCAAAATGCTTCAGAAGCTGTGCGCTGCTATCGAGACCAACGCCAGATCGCAAATCTTTTGTAGCTTTGTGTACCAACTTAGCTTCATATGGTAGCTTTAAAAAGGAAACGGTTCCAAGAAGGAAGAGGGATACGACTGACGAAAATGTAGGTTTAGTCCTCCAATCAGTAAAAAATAACCCACAATCGTCATTACGAAAATTAAAAGATGAAACTAATATTCTAATATTAAAAGATGAAACCAATATTTCAGTAAGTTTCTAAAAGGAAATGTGTTTTTTCCATACAAAGTTCATCTAGAGCATCATCTACAATAAGGAGATAACCAGCGCAGATTAAACTTTTTGACACATTTTCATATTCTTTTGGAAGAAAATCCAAATTTATTAAACCAAATTATGTGGAGTGACGAATCCCGGTTTTACAATAATGGAGTAATTAATAATCATAATTGTCGCTATTGGTCCCAGGAAAATCCTAACTGCATACGACAGACTAAATTTTAAACACGATTTGGGGTAAATGTTTCGTGCGGTATTGTAAATGGTTACATATTCGGGCCCTATTTGTACCATAAACATTTAACTTCAGTTCGTTATTTACAATTTCTGCAAAACGATCTAACTTTGCTGTTACAAAATTTGGAAATTGACGTTAATACTATGTGGTTTCATCAAGACGGTGCCCCAGCACACAATAGCAATATCGTTATGAATCATCTAAATGACAAGAAAAGTGATCAGCACAAATGAGGATCTTAGATAGCCAGCAAGGTCCCCTGACTTTTATTTATGGGGCGGCTTACAAAATGAAGTCTACAAGGAACCAATAGAAGACATGGCTGACCTTATTAGTTAGTTACACCTCATTCGACCTTATTAGTTAGTTTTTGGTATTGTTCTAATTTTCTTTAATAATTTTTTATAATTTCTTACCACTTTTTCATAAAATTTAAAACATCCTTTACTATAGCCGCTATTAATCAAAATACACTATTGAAAGTTTGCAGAACAGAATTATTATATCGATTTGATATGTGTGTATAAAAACGGCAATAATTTTGAACACCTCATTCGACCTTATTAGTTAGTTTTTGGTATTGTTCTAATTTTCTTTAATAATCTTTTATAATTTCTTACCACTTTTTCATAAAATTTAAAACATCCTTTAATTTTATTTTATTATGTTTTAATGTTTCACCTTTGTTTTTAAACAGCAAAAAATATAGCGTATTAATAATTTATGGTTTTGTTTCTTAATGATTTTTGTTTTTCAAATGGTTTTATTTGTATTTCTTCGAAAACGAAGCAAGATATGAAAACAATTTAACAGACAAAAAAAGAATATTTTTAGTTGGTTAATCCGAAAAAAATATAAAAATTACCAAAAACTCAGTGGCGTATTATTTTTTGCCAATATTATTTGTTAAGGGGCCCCCTGAGGCGTCACTGGACGTTATAATTTTAATCTAGTTAACGCTACACGAGCGTTTTATCACTATAATTATGATTACCAGAATGAAATGATCATCTGCTAAAGCATATTAAAAATATTTATAATTAAAATACTCGTTAAAATTATTTAAAAAAAAAACGTAACCCCAAATATCTCCTTTCATGTTGGATTTATCAAAAATTTGTATGGGACATAATTTGATCAAAAATTAATTTAAAAGTTCCTGCCATCGAAAAAATTCTTTGCACAGTGGCGCCACCTACATCTTGTATTATTCAAACAATTTTTTTACACAGTTGTGAAGCCAATCATAGAGACTAAAAACTGGCGTTTACAGAATTTAAATGTCACTTTTAGTTTTCGAAATAATTGGCCTGGGAGTTTTTATTGAAACACCCTGTAGATGAGGTTGCCAAGAAATTTGGCAAGCACATCTATATTTTAAGGAATCTTGCGAACTCAGTCTCAAGCAATGTTCTTAAGACAGACTATTTTTCATTGGGCCACTGTCTTTTGTCCTATGACATATCGGTGTAGGGACAAGCGGCTGGCTGAAAAAGATTGTTTTCCCTACAACGTAAGACTGTGAGAATAGTTAGCAAACTAAAATATTCTGAAAACTGTAGATCCAAGTTATCAGAACTAGGTATCCTTACACTGTCCTGTATTTATATACTTAAAATACTAGTGTATACTAAAATAAAAATGGATAAATTTATTGTATACAAAACCAACTAAACTCACACCACGCGGAATAGCGAAATGTTCAGGTTAGCACTCTGCAGACTAACAAAAAGTCAGAAGCATATAAATTTTTTAGCTAATAAATATTTTAATAAATTGTCAGAAAATATAAAAACCAAAGATCCACGGAGAGAAAAATTTTGCCAAAATAACTATCCAAAGTATTGTTAAATGACGTATCGTGAATTTAGTCAACTGTTTTATTAAACTGAGGATCTGTATAGCTAATTCAGTTTAATAAAACAGTTGACTAAATTCACGATAAGTCATTTAACAATACTTTGGATAGTTATTTTAGCAAAATTTTTCTCTCCGTGTCTTAAGTCGTTTAAGTCAGCGGTTAAATGTTTACTAGAGTGCTATTAATATCTCATGGCGGATGAACTTGGGTGCGCAATAGTCTCAAATCCGTCAAATCGCGCTATTACCACATACTTCCACACATATACCGCTTATTGCCTATATTTTGTATAGATGACCTTGTTCCCGTTTCTGAGGGGAAATTTGTTCTCGTAGTGTGCCATTTTCCTTTATGCGCATAGTCAGTTCATAAGTGGGGGATTTAAAATATATAATACCATAGACATCACATAACATTAGATAGAGAAATTAATACGTCCACTTATGATACGAATTGTCAACTAAATAAGGTTATATAAAATTTTTCTAAATTATTTGGTTACATAGCCTGGGTTAAGCTTACAAACATTTTTGTGATTTGGCTTAATAAAAAGCAAAAAGTGGCATAATATGCATATTATGTAAAATCCACTAAAATCTCGTAAAAACAATGAAAAAAAACAATGCCAAAACAATTGGTATACAACAGAAAACAAACAAAATTGATAATTAAAATAACCATCTACATATTTATATGTCTATCATAAAAATCTTTTGGCTATGATACGATAATCGTGATCAAAATACAATGTTGCCAAATTCTTGCTTTTATAAAAATGTCATTATAAAATGTAAAATATCATCATTTTGTGAGTTTATTATTGTTAAATGCTTTTTTTATACAATTTATATCCAATTTATTAAAAAGTATTTATTATACTTAAATAGAGACAAAAATATGTTATTTTTTTTTTGAACTGGCAATGCAGCTGACGCATGCGCCTCAATGCCCGCTACCCTGTGAGAACATTTCCCCTACTTTACCCCCACGAAATGGAAACAGTCTCAGTTAGAAATGATTTGTATAGGTATGTGTGGAAGTATGTTGCTATTACTCGCTGACCTAAAAACATACTACATAGGGTAAATAATGCTGATATTTATTGACATAATTAGAAGAATTTCTGGGCTAGAAATTCTATTATATTTATACCGCCATGAGATATTAATATCACTCTACCTATTAAAAAATGCATTTTATTCATGCATATGATAAGTTTTTAGATTTCAACTTTTGTTAAATATTTATATATATATACAGTTGTTTGTTGGTTTTTATTATTCTAAAGTAATATACGCTTTTTCTGTAAAGTAATGTAACATATGTAATATATGTGATATGTAATATACCTGTGATATACCTTTTTATGTATAACTATTAATTAAATATTTATGCTATTATTTTTAATTTTGACAAATATAAATACTTTTGTATAGTAACATAAATAAAATTATTATTATTATTATTATCTCTCGTTGTTATCCTCGAAGATCCTACGCATTTTTCAAACAATTCCTTAAATCTTTATAGATCGGCTTAATTGCTCTCAAAACACCTTCGGACAGAGGCTGGTAAGAGTGGACGAAACCAGGGACCTTGTTTTTGTTTCTTATTATAATAATTATCGCGTCGGGTGCCTTTCTGCCACTCACACTGTGAGTTGTCTAAGTTTTTTTTGCAACAACTCGTCAAGGTTTTGGTTGGCGGCTTCAATGTGTTCCTGAATCTCAGGATTGGGTTGGGCTTTATGACTAGCGTACGCAAAAGTTACCGTCCTGGACGGCACCCTTGCTTGTTTATCCCTTAACCTGTCCCCAGGACGTTTTTTTTCAGAGGACATCCGGAAATAATTTTGTTCGAAAAAAACAGCCTTTAAACTTGCAATAATGTTAATGGTGATATTTGCATTATAAACGAAAAATAAATAAAATAATCAAAGAAATAGGAGTCTTTTTAATATTAAATTTGTTCAATTTTTTTTTTAGGATAGTAACAAACGATATCCAAATGACATTTTGCATAAAATAAAAAATTGATTTATTGTAAGAAAAATACATTGCTATGAATTTAAAAATATATGTTAATTTTTTTATTTGTATAACCTAATAAGCACAGTACGAGACGCATTTGCGTTTCGTACTGTCTCCATGGCGACAGTACGATACATGGCAACAAAACGATACGCAAATATAATTTATAATTCGATATTTTCTTTAAATTTTGACAAATAGAAAAAATAGGAAATTTTTTTGCACGAGGTCAATTTTCATTTTCTAATGGACAAAAAAAATGTCTTATGACTTTAGTTCTTTAATATACTATTTTAACCTCATAGAGTAATATTGCTTATTATTTTCATTTTTAAAAGTGATATTAAATATAGTATGTAAAAGCTCCGACATAAAATTATACTATAATAGTTATTATCAACTTTAAAATCTTAGAGACCAACGTTCAACGTTATGTGGACGTTGTGTTGTGATTTTTTCATATTAGTCGTTATTAATAAGGAAAACTGCTTATCAATAAGAAAGTTCTCTTGGCGATGCGTTGCGCATGAGTACCCTTGTTATTGTTATCCTTAGCCGTTAATTCGTAAGCGATTTTTAATTTTAAAAAATCAGTGGTTTACCCCTCGGTCCTAACAAATACTTATAGGGTTTTCTTTGCCTTATTTTATTTTATTATTTATTTTATTTCGTTTCATAAGCCTTATAAAGTTACATTATAAGGTTTGACTTTCCTAGGGAACTGGCATTTCAAGATAATCATCGCGAGATTGAGTCATCTTTGAGCATTAGTATAATGAGCGTTAATAAGACATTGCACGGACATGCTTAAAAATTATTTCGCGGTGTACCAAAAGCTATGTATTTAATCTACACAAGTAACGTTTAGATCTATGAATATGAGCCCAAATAGCAGTCGACGGTAGGTATGCATACCGTCTTGAAAGACCCATTGAGTGGAAAAATTGATTCGAAAATTGATTTAAATGTATCTTCATAAATAATACGTTTATAAAAATAAAACAATTTTTGCAAATAATATTTGCGTTCTTTTTAATAAGAAATAAATAGCAACCCTCGAATAGGTATTAATCCCGGCGCATTCGCCATTTTTAATCATACCTACGTTAAATCAATTAATTAATGCACAGACTTATTGTAAAGTAACCCAGCCCGTGGTTCTTGTGCAGTAGATGTGACAAAAATCTAATGGTAAAGAATTTTTAAAATTCCCTTTCTTTTTCTTTGTTGTTTTAAGTTTCAGTTGCGTTTTTTATTTGTTAAAACTATGCATAATAGTATATTATCTACGCCAGTGAGATAATAACTTCTTATCCCACTCATTTTGAGTGAGATAAGAAGTTCATTAACGCACGCGTTTTTCTCTGCTTTTAACCAATCAAATAAAAAAGTCAAAATGTCAAAATAACCCTAAATTAAGTCTTGGACAAAAATAATTACCGTTTATTTTTTGATTTAGAGGCGTAGATAAAAATTTGTACAATATACATGTGATAACGCTTTATTAACGTACTTTTGCGATTGTCCAACTCGTGCTACGCACTCGTTGGGCAAATTTCGCATGCGTACGTTAATAAAGCTCTTATCCCACTTATATCGTACATAACTATTATCTACGCCAGTGAGATAAGAACTTCTTATCCCACTCATGTTAAGTGAGATAAGAAGTTCAAACGCAAGCGTTTTTCTTATCTCACTACTTTTCAACCAATCAAATAAACAGTCAAAATGTCAAATGTGTGTGTTTACTTATAGCACTGCAGCATTATGTTTTATGGAAATCATTGTAGGGATCATAGAATAATACGCCCATAAAGATGAAGTCTTACAAACCTTGGATAAATATGGCAAGCCGTTTTAGTTTTTATTACACATGGCTATCAAGTCCCATTTTAATTCGACTTGATTTCCATGAGACATTAGATAATTGAAATTATATGTATTTTCCTTAAGAGAAATTACATTTTAATTACAAATTATAAATAAAATTCCTTTTTTAAGAAGCATTGAAATTTTGGGTACATTAAATTGAAAAGATTAGATGTAGAGGATGACTTACATTCAAAATTGTAATAAAAATACTAAAACATTTCATTTTTATTTGAAATAATAATAAAAATTATTTTTATGACAAATAGTAATTTTAATGCAAATTTCGTTAAGGAAAGTAGTTTTTATTATAATTAAGAATTTAAATGCATTTCCCTTAACGGAAATGCAATTTCCCTTAAGGGGAATATCATTTCTGTTAAGAGAAATTGTATTTCCTTTAAGGGAAATAGCATTTCCGTTAAGGGAAATTGGCGCCATCTATGAGAGGACGGCTGAAGTTCAAATAGTTAATTTTATCAAAATTCTATAAAATGAAATTATTGCACTGTGATTTTACAAAAGATTTATTAGTAAAAAAAATTTTTTTCATTGTTACCTTTTTAATTTAAAAACCAACCGTTACACCTGTTCACATCCACCCACAAAATATCAGCCACCAGTGTTGCCAGATGTAAAAAGTGAAATTATCGAATTTTCAGAAAATTGTCACAAAATTTGTATTGATAATGCTATAATAATAGTAATATTAATAATTATGGGTACTACTCGAGAAAACCAAACTCTCCGAATCGAATCGCGATGACACCGATCGACTTTGGAATCGCATCATTCGAATCGAATGTTGTGTGGCAACACCGCATGTGTAAGGTGTGTTTTAACGTTTCTAATAAAGGATATTAAAACGAAAAGAAGTAGTAAATAGCAAACTGTAGTAGTAATATTATTCATTATTGTTAATTGTGTCATATTTGTTGCATTCAAACAAAATGAAAGATTCTGGCATCCCAACCAAAGTTGGCAGAACTCTGTAAGCGGTGGAACCTTCGGCATCTTCACCACAGATAGCGCCACTAATTTCTCTTAAGGGAAATGTAATTTCTGTTAAGGGAAATAGCATTTCCGTTAAGGGAAATAACATTTTCGTTAAGGGAATTGTAATTTCCCTTAACGGAAATAGAAGTTTATTTTTGTTTAGTTAAAAATAAAAGTAATTCGAGCTATTTTTTGTACACATGATCATTAAGTCTCATTTTAATTCGATGTTATTTTCTGATTCTCTAAATATTGTTAGACTCTATGTATTGCGGTTCTAAATTTTATTCGGGAACAACATTTCAATGAGTATTTCAAATTAAAATGTTTTTAATTTTTATGTCATTTAGGAAAGTATAAAACTATATCTTTAAGGACAAATGCATTTATATTCGTAATAGTAATTTTAATACGTTTTATTTTAATACTTTTAAAATTATAATAAAAATGTAATTTCCCTTAAGGAAATACATATAATTTCAATTATCTAATGTCTCATAGAAATCAAGTCGAATTAAAATGAGACTTGATAGCCATGTGTAATAAAAACTAAAACGGCTTGCCATAGATAAACTGCTAAAGTATGACAATAATACCTTTTCATTTGCCAAACTGCGAATCTCTATTTCTGTACCCAAATTTCGCATGCGTACGTTAATATAAACGCCATTTTAGACACGAATTTAATTTAGGCAGTTCTTAAATTAATAAGTGTCTAGAAAAGTTTATAAACGAGTTGCATACTATACTTTTTCTAAGACAAATACTTATTATTATATATTATCTTAAAATGATTTAAATCCAATATTTGTATAGAGCACCATCTAAAAAACAATAGGGGAATCTGTGTTACCATCAAATGTCAAATTTTAATTTTTATTTAGGTTATAAATCGAAATGTATTCCTTGAAAATGGATTATCCACAGCTTTTCACAGTGAAAGTAAAGAAAATGTTATATGAGCACTTTACAGTGGAGTCCGTGCCCGAATTTAAGTTTTAGTTTACTGCCGGCGAAATTAAAAGGTCAGTACAATGTTCATATAAACTTTTCAAATATTGGCGTTGAGAAACTATTTAATGCTGTTGTATTTTTGTATTGCGATAATAAAATAATTTTCACATTTAGTATTATTTTACAAGAAGGGAACTTTATTTTAACGATTGTATGACATTTGACAACTGTCAGCTAACTTAAAGCTAACTTCAGCCCGTGACTAAAAACCTGTTGCTAACTTCAGCCCGTGAAGCCGTAAAGCCACAACTTGTAAATGTGTATTTAAATGGTCACTTAGTGTCATGGAAACATGTACCATAATGGGCGTTTTAAAGGTGGGAGTAGAAAAAAACATTTATACCAAGTTACTATTAGTTTAATTTTATTTCATTGTTTTTTCATGGATAACTTGACAAAAAAAATTTTTGTAAATATTTATTATTGTGCATTTTTTATTTAGCTACAAAATCGTTCCTATTTAAAAATTTTGAATAAAATTTGTATCAAATTGGAGTCATATATTAAGGGGGGTGATTCCAGTGCCGTGTTACTATTAGTTTAATTTTATTTCAATGTTTTTTTCATGGATAACTTGACAGAATAAATTTTTGTAGTTATATTTGTGCATTTTTAAAATTTTTCAATAAAATGTATACATACTATAGTATAGGGTCGTTTTGAGGGGTGGTGAATCCAGTGCCCTGCTTAGATTTTGTTTAAAAAAATCGCTAATATGAATTCTTAAAAATTTACTCTTTCTACAGTTTATCAAGAACTACACTTTAAAACAAATCCGGTTAAAATCGCACAATAAATAAAGTTTATCAAGGGTGAGTCGAAAACAAATGGGTCACACTGTATATACATAAAAATAAAAAAGTGGAGTTTAGACTCAATTATATCACAATTCAATTTTTTTAGTTATGCAAGTAAACGTAAAGGTTTTTTTTATTGGGGCAAATATATTTTATTGACAACCTACAATTTGTCTTTGAAATGTTTACGTCAACAGTTCAGGAAAAACAAAACTTATTTATTTCAGGTATTTTTACAATCAGTCGTATTTTATATTTTATTTGATTTGGACGCAATTGCTTTTTTTTAGTTTTTTTTTAAATTAAAATAATGGCATTTACATATATCTTGGTAATATTTTTAAAATCATTAAAGTTTTAGAAGTTACATCCCTTAAAAACGATTTTAACTTTGGCAGCGATTTTTTTAGAATTTTCGGGTTAACAATAAATTTCAATAATAACTCTTTTGATATAAAGTTAAAAAATAATGTTTCAATAAATTCAGTTTCTATATTAGAAGTCAACTCAGTAGACCTTTTTAACACCTTCGGAAGAAGTTATCATTCAGAAAGTCGTAATTTCGTTTAATGAAATCGGTTTAGAAAAGGGTCTTGGTCGTACAAAGAAGTTAATACATCACATAGATACAGGTAGAGATGTAAAAACTGTTTTTTTTCAGATGTGAAAAAACATGAAAAAAAACCTAGAAAAAATACGGTTTTTTTTGTTTTTTTTTCAAAATGAAATTTTGAGTAAAATTTATATTAATAATAAAGTAAAATGTAGAATATATTACATTTTTCATTATTGAAAATTTTGACCGAGACTAAAAAATCTGTTTTCTTATTATTTAGTAGTTTCCACATTAGAAACCAATAGAATATAAAAAAACTTCTACACTAATACAAAAAATTAAAGAATAAATGCGATTCTTCGGATAGCTGTATCTTTGTTAAAAATGGTCGTATTGGAGCCGTAAAAAAGCAATTTGAAGCTTGAAGTTTCTAGTTTTGAGATTTTTAGATGAAAAACGTGCAACGCTCAGTCCTAACGAACACCGTAATAAAAAAAATGTTGGCTTTCTGGTCCACAGAATGTTCTGACTTAACCACCAATGAATAAATTTTCTACAAGAATTTGCTATTGTTTAAAAAAAAATTTGAAAAATCATGAAAAAAAGTGCTTTTGGTAGCTTTTTGAAAAATCAAGCGTTGAATCAAAAATATTACATGTAGTTACTTTTTTTAGGACCAAATTAAAAGAAGCGCGGCCCTTATTGGTCAATTTTGTGGTGGTGGCGCGTGCATAGCGCGAGACTGTATTTACATTTACTAATTGTCATTTAGTGACTAATTTTAGTCCATGAACTCGACTGGAAACATAAAAAATTAGGCAAATGGGACTAATCTTGAAAAAAACCTAAAATGTGAAAAAAAACCATTTGAAAAAAAAAACAATGTAAAAAAACCTGAAAAAAATTCAAGTCGCATCTCTAGATACAGGTGATCATAAGCCTTTTAAAAAACGTCAGAAATAAATTTTTATTTAAGAACCCACTTAATTTTTAACCCAGTTCTCCACTGCCCTAACAAAAAGCTGCCGTACGCAATATGTGGAATAACATATCACGTCATAAATGTTATAGTTTTATCTGCACTTTTTTCAAAATCTGGGGTTTTAGCTTGGTTAAAATATTTTAATGAATATGGTTGTATCTACACTGATTTAAAACAATTTTTATTACTCTTTAAGCTACAAAATGCATTTGAAAATTGATCTATACTTTATTTCCAGCAATACAAAATTATTATAATGTTCTATCTGCTCCGCCAATGGGATTGCCGGAATATTGCAAATAAAACATTATAATTCTGTAAATTTCAGTTTAAGACTGTGATTTCTGCGATATATGAAAGCTCTTTTGTGTCCTAATTTCGTGCTAAAAGCAAAAAAAAAACAAGAAAATATGGTAAAAATTTACTAAAGAAGTAAGAAATTCTTACTAAGAATTATTCTGTTATCTAATTATTGTATTTGAATTGCTTTTTTTAAATTCTAACAATAAAATTGTGTAATAAGAAAAATATTACACCAGTTAAGTTAGTTATCGAAGCATCTTCAATTACGAATTTAACATTGAATTTCTTAAACCAATATCTGACATAGTACCTATATAAATTTAAAAAAACACTGTAAATCAAAAAAATAAAAAATGTGTTTTGATATGGAGAATGTATTTGTTCTTCCACGATCTAATATTTCCTGTTTATTTTATTAAAAAAAAATTGAATACCTTCAATTCAGTTGCCGTTTGCCTTAAAGAAGTTTATGGAAGAATTCCCGCAGATTAAGAAAATAACACAAAAATTTTCAGAGCCAGGGCACAGTCAAATACAGGAAAATATTAATTTTAAATTACCTTATGCATCGTGAAGGTTCTTAAATATTAACCAGAATTTCCTACGAAAATATTTTACAAAAAGGTACAAGATGACAAAGATTTTGTACAGGCAAATCTAATTTATCGTATTAATTTATCGTATTAAAGCCACAAAGGATTTTGTGAGACTCGCCGAAGAAACGGTTTAAATTATTTAAATTAATTCCAGACGCTGATAAGCAGTTTATCAAAAGAAGCATGTTTTATGAATTTAAAGATAAGATGCATGAGAAAAAAAATGAAGCTGGAGTAAAGCTGCATGAGAAAAAAAATTGAAGCTGGAGTAAAGAAAAAAACGTTTTTCATTTGGTTTTTCGTTTTATATTGTTTACTATATTGTTTAAGAATAAAGTTGTAAAAGACATGCTTTTTTATTTAAAATTCATTTAGATAAAACAAAATTTAAAATCAAATTCAAATCAAATCAGGTCAATTTTTTAAACGCTTTTCCTGACAATTTATTGTTTATGTAGATAGAATATTATAATTTATAATATAACATATTATGTTATATACAAAATTGAGTATGTCTCAAAAACTTTACATGAAAATTGACTGATAAATGTTTGGGATGCAAATTGCTATTGACGAGAATTATTAGTGGCTGCTTTTTCGCTATATATGAAAATGAGTCATTTTTGACTAATTCATTTTTAGAGAACTTCGAAAGCTGTGAAGTATCTTATTCCTTTCCCTGTATATATTTTCATTCCCTCCCGCTAATTAGGTAAAAAGTTTAGTGTTTGCCTCGCGAGGAATCGCAATTACTCCTTTAATGAATTCCTTACTCGCCTGTCGGCTCGCTCGGAAACTTTCATTATCGGGAGTAATTGCTGTTTACAATTGCAATTGCAATAGGAGTAGATAAAAGTAATTTATATTGTATGAACACTGAACTGAACAATGAGTAATTGCTGTTTACAATTGCAATAGGAGTAGATAAAAGTAATTTATATTGTGTTACATGTGTTCATACAATATAATTTACTTTTATATACTCCTATTTCATAATTTTGGTGATTTTCCGTGAATATTGTTGAGCATTATAAATAATAACGTAAATAATAAACTCAGTATTCACGTTGTTAGGCATCAGTTATTGGCCGATTTCAGTATTCACTGTGATTTGAACCAATCGGGTTTTAAATTGGAAGAAGGCGACTATAATAACATTTAAAATTGGTAAAAAGTAAGGTTAACCATTTGACAGATGTCAGATTTTATTTATTTAATTTTGAAAATCATTTAATTATCTACTTATTGGAGTAGATAAAGTATAGTATTACACTCGAGATTATGCGCATCATTTACTCGGATGATTTAAGTCTCTCGTCTGGTGACTCGAGACGCAAACATACTATTCTTATTTTAGTGAAACCTTACCTAAAATAGTTTTAGAAGGCTAGTTAGGCTAAATTAATCTTAAATTTAGAGCCCCTTCTCTAACTTCTGCTTGGGGCCCCTAAAAATGAAAATCCGGCCCAACCTGTAAAATCTTCTCATAAAGCAAACTGAACTTAAATTGTGTCTCTCGCATTTACTCTATGTCACAGATCACAAAGCTCTATGCTAGCTACTAACAAATACGTGCATTCCACACTGTGGAAGTTGTATTGTCCCAACTAAGTTTAAATGTGCGGTGATGGACTTTGGCAGAAAGTTTCTGCCAGAAACATTGCCTACCTATATGTGCGAGTATGTTCCAGTTCACTATAATCGATAAATTGGCGGCGAAATTTAAACTTTGACATTATTAATGTTAAGAGCATTTTTCGTGTGTTTTATGTTCCTCTCATCGCATTATTATGTTGGATGGTTATAATTTAGATTGACTTTTTAAAAACCAACCCAATTTTCCTGATTAATACACTTTAAACTATTTAACTTCAACTTTTATTTTAATTATATTATATAATATTGTAAAGGTTTCTCTTTACCCCCAGGTTTGTTTAAAACAAGTTTTATGAAAAATTGATAAATTAAATATTTTGTGGCTTTGGCTCGTGATCGTCTTACCCAAATTTGGACCTCTACGCTGTGTTTACTTACTTGTTTTATTAAATGCATTGCTTTAAGAATGATACGTGGGAGAAATAGGTTTATAAGAAATAAAATACAGTGGCTTAATTTACCCCAATTTAATTTACGTTAACTTTTTACAAACAAGCAAGGGGTGGCTCTTAGGAGGGTTCGGCCAGGGAAAAAGAGCCTGAGAAAAACCCTGGTCGGCTATGAAGTAGCAAAGGAATACGCGGTCAGGCATTGTACTTTAAAAATTACGCAAATTAATGTATTGGCGATATGGCTCGATACTGCATTTAAACAAAGATTTAAAACTGAAGAATATTGGGGTTAGTTAGCCGGGCTAGGCCCAGAATGTAACGAGGTCCCAATATGGGAGGCAACCCGCCTAGTTTAGTTGAAGGGTCGGGGAAAAGCGATGCAACCCTAGAGAACCTAGGGCAACCTTTTCCCCTCACGGGAGAAAAATATTAGTTCATACAACAAAGGCCCACGCACACAAACAAAGAGTACTCAAAGTTGGAACAATAACGGTCAGCACTCCTGGTTAAGTACCGAGTAATTTCGCCATACATCAATAACTTTGGACTGATCATAAAACAATGCTTAACCACGTTATAGAAAAGGGTACAAAATGTTGGGTTAAGCACAAAACAAAATACAAGGTTACATTTGAGCGGTACAAGCATTGAGCATAGCAAATTATTAAAATTATAGTAATAATAATAAAAGCGAAAATAGGGGTGGTAATAGCTAAAATAAAAGGGTTAAAAATAACGTAAAATACAGCTAAACGTAATAGTAAAGGATAAATATACTCATAATAGCAATAATTATATAATAATAATATTAACAATTTTAAAAATGCACAATATTACGTTTAGTTAATTTTACTACACATTTAAATAGATTAACTATTTAGAACTAACCTTGTAGAATACACTAACAACACTTTTAACAATGATTTTCGAACAATAATTTACTTTTACAATTTTACCAAAGAAAACGAACTGTACTGCACAAAATTCAAAACGCTTCTGCCTTTCTTCTTTTCAAAAACCTTCTTCGTTTACCTCTGGTGGAAATCCCTCAGTGTGTACGCCACATGTTTTTCAAGCTCCAAGCATACCTCTCTTGTTTGCTTGCAAATTTTCTACCTAAATTTGAAATTTTACTTGCCTTAAACATAAAGTTTTATTACTTAATCCTATTTTAAAAGTACAACAATAAAATATATAATAACACGTATTTTAATAAATTTATACAGGGTGTTTCTTTTTCGGAACCATTACAATATAAATAAACTTGATGAGCTTAACATATACAAAAAAAGTACTAAACCAAATATACCTGACAATTTAAATAAACCAAATCATATAAATAGTCACTTTTTACAATTCTCTGCTCATTTAAAAAATGATGATCAAGATCTTATTCAATTTTATAAAACCAATTACAAATGTAACTTTATTACTACTTTAAAATTTTCTTCAGTTACCGAAAATATTGTTTATAAACACTTATTGAATATTAAGTCAAAATCTTCAGGCATCGATAATATTAATATAACTATGTTACTATTATGTTGTCCATATATTCTGCAGTATATAACACATATAATAAACTGTTGTATTATAAACAATCAATTCCCAGAGCTATGGAAAATTGCAAAAGTTGTTCCTTTACCTAAGAAGGGTAAACCAGAAACTTTTAGTGACCTGAGACCTATTAGTATTTTGCCAGTCCTATCTAAGGTGTTTGAGAAAATTTTGTACTCCCAGATAATAGCTCATGTCAATACTTATAATATTTTACCTTCGTATCAATCAGGATTTCGTACAGGACATAGCTGTAATACGGCATTAATGCATATTGTTGATGATATTCTTGAAGCTACCGACAACGACAAAACCACCATCCTAATTTTATTAGATTACTCTAAAGCGTTTGACACTATAAGTCATAATTTATTGTTTTCAATTTTAAATTTCTGTGGCTTCGCTAAAGATTCAATTACACTTATAACAAATTACTTATCTAATAGAAGGCAATATGTCGAAACCTCTGAGGGAAAGTCATATTATGGCAACATATTATGCGGTGTACCCCAAGGTTCCATTTTGGGACCATTATTATTTTCTTTATATACCAATAACATCACAATTTGTCTAAAATTTTGTACTCCACATTTGTATGCTGATGATACACAAGTATACTTTTCATTTTTCCCTTCCAAATTACAAACTGCCCAAGTTAATATAAACGATGACTTATCCAGACTGTTTATTGAGTCAACAAAACACAATCTAAATATAAACCATACAAAAACAGCTATGATAATCTTTGGAAAATCAAAACTTACTGTCAAAGCTAATATTAAGATTACTTTGAACAATACAAAGTTAGAATTTTTAGATGAAGTCAGAAACCTAGGGGTAATCATTGACACTGACCTACGATTTAAGACTCACGTAAACAAATGCTTGCAAAAGTCTTACCTGGGTCTTAGGACAATATACCCTCATAGACAACTTTTATCTAAAAAGAATAAAATCATACTTACAGAATCGATAGTATTGTCACACTTTAATTTCTGTGACAGTGTGTACGGTTTTTGTTTGGACAAGGTATACGAGGACAAAATACAAAGGGTTCAAAAATCTTGCCTCAGGCTTATCTATAGCATTAAGCATAGGTGTCCTGTATCTTATAAACTTAAAGAAACCATGTGGCTAAACATGGCGGATAGAAGAAAATTTCACAGCCTATGCTTGTTCCATAAGATTTTAATTAGCAACTTTCCATAGTACCTAAGGAAAAAAATTAGATTTAGATCAGATGTACATAACTTAGGCCTTAGATTTAAGGGTCTTATATCTCCTCCTCCACATAAAACCGCGATTTATCGAAGATCCTTTTCGTATAACATTTACCTTTTATATAGGGTAATTCCATTTATTAGCCACCAATGAGTGCACCTCATATACTCTAATTTTATTTCTTTTTTAACTGTAAATAGACATGAACCCAAGAAGTGAAAAAAACTCCCCTTTTCTTTTCTCCCCCTATCACCTATTTATACAGGGCTACGCAAAAGTTACTATGCAGACCTAACTTAAAAAAATTGTACTTTTTTTGCTAATAAAGCTATCGACATTAAACAAACTGTTAATTGTTAAGAAAATATTTCTCTTTTAAACCATATAGGACACATTTAGTTATTGATGCCCTAAATGGTCTTTGGGAATTTTTTTAAAAATGCAATTTTTTGGCAAAATTGTCTAATTTTATAAATTCATATATTCTTAGAACAACTTGCCAGCAAAATTTTTTTAATGTAGTTTGTTACCATAGATCTTACTCTATATAAAAGCAATGAAAACATTTTCAAATAATATTGGCTAAGAGTTCAAAAAAATATAATAAAAATCCATGTTTTCGAAAAATCACTATTTTCAGCCATTTCATGGTTTAAAAAGGCTATGTTTGAGTGAGTCGATTTAAACCAATTTATGCTTATCATCACATGCACTTATTAGCCTCCAATAACCATTAATAAAATTATTGTGTATTTTGCTTTTAACTAGGCTGGGGGTGTATGTACAGCCCAGCTATAAGCAAAATACACAATATGCCCACCTGACTTTAAGCCATTTCATGGTTTAAAAGGCTATGTTTGAGTGAGTCGATTTAAACCAATTTATGCTTATCATCACATGCATTTATTAGCCTCCAATAACCATTAATAAAATTATTGTGTATTTTGCTTTTAACTGGGCTGTGGCTATATGTACAGCACAGCTATAAGCAAAATACACAATATGCTCACCTGACTTTAAGCCATTTCATAGTTTAAAAAGGCTATGTTTGAGTGAGTCGATTTAAACCAATTTATTCTTATCATCACAGGCACTTATTGGTCTCCAATAATCATGAATAAAATTATTATGTATTTTTCTTTTAGCTGGGCTGTGGATGTATATGTCCACCTGTGACTATATCCATATTATTAACCATATATTTCGAAAAAGCGTATAAGTGCCTGTGATGATAAGCATAAATTGGTTTAAATCGACTCACTCAAACATATCCTTTTTAAACCATGAAATGGCTGAAAGTCAGGTGAGCATATTGTGTATTTTGCTTATAGCTGGGCTGTACATATAGCCACAGCCCAGTTAAAAGCAAAATACACAATAATTTTATTAATGGTTATTGGAGGCTAATAAATGCATGTGATGATAAGCATAAATTGGTTTAAATCGACTCACTCAAACATAGCCTTTTTAAACCATGAAATGGCTGAAAATAGTGATTTTTCGAAAACATAGATTTTTATTATATTTTTTTGAACTCTTAGCCAATATTATTTGAAAATGTTTTCATTGCTTTTATATAGAGTAAGATCTATGGTAACAAACTACATTAAAAAAATTTTGCTGGCAAGTTGTTCTAAGAATGTATGAATTTATAAAATTAGACAATTTTGCCAAAAAATTGCATTTTTAAAAAAATTCCCAAAGACCATTTAGGGCATCAATAACTAAATGTGTCCTATATGGTTTAAAAGAGAAATATTTTCTTAACAATTAACAGTTTGTTTAATGTCGATAGCTTTGTTAGCAAAAAAAGTAAAAAATTTTTAAGTTAGGTCTGCATAGTAACTTTTGCGTAGCCCTGTATAAATAGGTGATAGGGGGAGAAAAGAAAAGGGGAGTTTTTTTCACTTCTTGGGTCCATGTCTATTTACAGTTAAAAAAGAAATAAAATTAGAGTATATGAGGTGCACTCATTGGTGGCTAATAAATGGAATTACCCTATAATCAATTGCCAAATGAATTAAAATTGCTTAAGCCTGCTAATTTTAACATTAAGTGTAAGGACTTTCTGCTTAAATAGTTTAAATAGTTTTCTTGAATGCTTTACTTAGGTAGTTTTCTTGTATGCCTTACTCTTTACTCTTTCTCTATTACTTTTATTTTGATATGTTTTTATTTTGTTTTTGTTTTACTGTTTTGCTGTTTTCAATGGGATACTTATTAAAAAGTAATTATAACTGACAGATTTAGTTTTTCTTTTTTTTTTCTTTCTTCTTGTTAACTTAGTTAATTTTAGATTTAGGTTTAATTTTAGGTTTAGATTTAATTTTAGGTTTAGATTTTAGGTTTAGGTCTAGGAATGGCTAAAACTAGATCAACAGTCTCAACGTGAGTCATGTTGTTTTTTAGCCTTTTTCATTTATGGAAATGTAATCTTTACAAACATGTATTCATTTTATATATATATATTTTTTTATTTTTGAAATGTTTTAATTTGGCCATATACATAATTGTAATTTATTCTGTAATTTCTATGAATGAATAAATATTATTATTATTATTATTATATATTATATATTATATTATGAGTATGAGTATGAGTATGGGAACGTATGGCAAGCCCCAGATATATTATCATCCACTGATCTCCCGGGGTTATATTACCCCCTTTCCGTTCTCCCGCGTATCCCGCCAAATCACAGCATTACCTGTGTTTGTTGGATCCGAAGTTTTTTCGCCGGCTGGTAGATCCACCCTAGGAGTTCGGGGATGACAGTGTCAAAGGTTAAGGCAGCTCCCGGGATTTTTGTCAGCCGGGTCGGGCCATACGTCCAGTTTAGGAAGGGTTTTTGGAGGACATTGAACTGACCCAAAACTAAGTACAATCCGGAATCCTCCTCAACCTAGGCCTTAGTAGTATCCCCATTCAATTGGTATTCGTGAATGGGGGTGGGTATGTTAGTTATTTGCTTACTCCGGCTACCAACCTTGTATATTCTTTATTTATTTTATTGCTATATTAGTGTTCATACCGTTTTCATTTATTTATATCTTTGCCTTCTTACTTATTTTTTTTTTCAAATTAATTAAAAAAAAAATATTAATATACAAAATAGATAAAGCCGGCCCTGTGGTGTATCGCATCAATATTTGAAACCCGGCCCCTATGTCAGGCGTGCAACGCATGCCTCAATAGATAATAATAATAATAATAATAATAGTTTATTTACCAAAAATTACAATAATGAAATACACAAAAGAATATAATAATATTATGTAAATAAACGATACCTCCTTAAGCATAGCTTGTCTGGAGTCAAAAAAATATTTAAAACTTATTGATACAATAAAGATTATAATAAAATACTAATAAAATATAAATATTTACAAGTAATAAAATAAAATGCAACGACATAATAAAACAGTAAAATGTACACACATGGCAAAATACAAACTTAAGAACTAACAAGAGTCAAAAAAATATTTAAAACTTATTGATAATAAAGATTATAATAAAATACTAATAAAAATATAAATATTTACAAGTAATAAAATAAAATGCAACGACATAATAAAACAGTAAAATGTACACACATGGTAAAATACAAACTTAAGAACTAACAAAAAGTATAACGCTTAATTTTTTCCAATTATACTATGTATTTCTTGTCTTGGTATACTAAATATATATTCCTTAATATATTTTTTAAAAGTATATTTTGAAGGTCTATTTAGTATATCCCTTGGAATGTTGTTGGCAATTTTTACTGATAGAAATGAGTATGAACGTTGTCCAGTTATTTTGTTCATTTTGGGTGTCAAATAATTACAGCTTCTTGTTTGGTACTCATGATTTGGGGTTGTTAAAGAGTTTTTATTTTCGAAGAGACGAATACTAACATTTAAAAAATATAATTGTCTAATATCCAATAATTTGGATTCTATATATGCCAAGTTTGAGGGGTATAAGATGTTGTGGCCCAGTATAATCTTTATTATTCTTTTCTGTAGAACTTCCAAATTAACTAAATGTGTATTTAAGATCCCTCCCCAGCCTGTTATACCATATATTATGTGGCTTTCTATAAGTGCATGGTATACAACTTTTAAATCTTTTATTGTTAGAATTTCTTTTAAAAATTTTACTTTAGGCAATATACAGCGGAGTTTTTTAGTAATATGATTAACATGTTTATCCCATTTTAAAAAATTGTCAAATATTATGCCTAGATATTTAATTTCACTTGCAGATTTTATATTATAGTTTTGATTATTTGTTGTTTTAACAGTTATTTCTTTAAAATTGGGCAGGGATCTATTTTGACAGGCAAATGGAAGATAGCAAGTTTTTTCAAAATTTATTGTGAGTAGCATGTGATCAAACCAGTCTTTTATTATTTTAAGGTCACTTTTTACAGATTGCCTAATGTTTTCCCATGAGACATCTCTATAATATAATACTGTGTCATCTGCAAAACTGATTATTTCTGCTTTACATGGCAGGCTAAATATATTATCCATGTAAATAATAAATAATAGTGGCCCCAAGACAGTACCTTGAGGAACACCACATTTAATGTTAAGAAAATCGCTAATAGTGCCGTTTATTCTGACAGCTTGCTTTCGACCAGTTAAATAATTTTTAAATAATTCTAAAACTTTGCCCCTAATACCAATATTACTTAATATTTCCAAAATACGTGAGTGGCTTATAGTGTCGAAAGCTTTCGCTAGGTCCATAAAGATAGCTAGAGAAGCTTCACTTTTGTCCAAAGAATCATATATTTTTGTGTTCAGTGATAAAATGGCATCTTGAGTTGATTTTTTTATTTGAAATCCAAATTGTGAGTCTGAAATTAATTTATGTTTTAAGATATATTTATCCAACCTCTTTTTTATAATTTTTTCAAATACCTTTGCAAAACATGTTATTAAGGATATTGGGCGATAATTCTCAGCATTTAGTTCATCTCCTTTTTTAAAGATAGGAATTACTAAAGATGTTTTAAAAAGTAAAGGTACATAACTAGTGTCAATTATTTTATTTATAATATTTGTTAACGGTTCTACAATTTCATTCTTTATTTCTAAAATTACTTCACTTTTTAATTCATCTATCCCTGGAGATTTTTTTGTTTTGAGTTCTTCCAGCGTTTTTAGGATCTCTAGTTGGTTTGTGTTATGCAAATAAAAGGAATTTAGTTGATTTTTATTAATTGGTTTGTAATTTAATGGTTGATTAATTTTTGATGCTAAGTTCTCTCCCATATTAACAAATGTTTTATTAAAAACATTAGTAATCTCCTTAGCATCAAAAGTAATTAAATCTTTTTCATTTTTAATATTTTTTATTATTTTATGAGTAGGTGCTGATGTTATGTCATTAATTGTTTTCCATAATTTATTTGAGCATGCTTTATTATTATATATTTTGTTTTTATAATAATTAACTTTGGTTTCTTTTATTATAGTATTTAGCCGGTTTTTGTAGTTAAGATAATTGTATTTCAATTGGTTATTATTTGGATCACTTTTAAGTATATTATATAATCGGTGTTTTTCATTTATAGATCTTAGTAAACCTCTAGTTACCCATTTGTTTCGGATCCGGTTTTTATGATTTAATTTTTTTGTTTCAGTGCATGTTTCAAGGGTGTTTTTTATTGTTAGGATAAGTTCATTTAAAGCTTGGTCTACATTATTGGAATTGTAGATATCGTTCCAAGTTTGCTGCCTTAATATTGTTTTAGCTTTATTGTAGTTTACATATTTAATAACAAAATTATTATTTTTATTTAAATCACTATTTTCTTCAGCATTTATTATTTGTAGGATGGTCGCAAAATGATCGGTAACTTGTGTTTCTAGTACTAAGGGAATGATTTGTTCATCTATCTGTTGTTTACTTTTAACAAATATGTGGTCTAGGCATGCTGCATTTCTTGTTGCTATATTTATTGTAGAGGTAAAGTTATATTCGCTTAAAATATCTTGGTATTCGGAGGAAAGCTGGCTGTCCTTTAAGATATCTATGTTCATATCACCTATTATTATATGATAATCGTCATTTTTACCAACGTTGTTTTCTAAATAAATTTGTAGTTCTTTATTAAAATTTAGACAATCAGTTGCAGGGGACCTATAAAAAGCTGAAATTTTAATATTTTTATTACCAAATTGAATTTTTATTTCAATTATACTTGAATGGTTAAAACTTATAATATTTGAATTAATTTGTAAGTCGCTTTTTGTGAATGTTACAACGCCATCATTTTGATTAAGTTTTCCGTTATTATAAACTGTTATATAGCCAGGTATATGAAATAGATTAATGTTATCAACATTCCAAGTTTCTGTAAGTACTAGACAGTCAAAATCAACATTTATTTTTTCTAATAGTAAAATAAATTCATCAAAGTTCTTTGTTAAACTTCTAATATTCATTTGTAGTATTTTAAAATTTTTTACTTTATTGTTTACCTTTAATACTTGGTAACATTCTTCAGTCTTGTTAAGAAAATAGGTTTGAGGTTTTGTGTAAGAGAAATCCCTAATAAATTGATTCATGTTATATATATATTTTTTTTATAAAAAAGTGTAACTAACTAAAAAAAGAAAAATCAGAATTTGCATGAAATTAAAACATATATATGTAGATAAAAGCACAAATACCGACAAGATCACACAATTTAAAATTAATCATAAAATTATAAATTCAAGGTTGAGGATAAGAGGACATATAAATAAAGCGTTAAAAAAAATTAAATAATAAAATAGGTTAAAATTAAGTGTCAACAACAACAACAACAAGTTGGATAAAAGCTGATAGGAAATTAAAAAACTATTTTTTTGAGGATGAGGGAGAAGAAGTTGACCTTAAGTTTCGCGATACAGTTTTTTGCGTTTTAGATTCAATTTTATTTTTTTTATTAAGTTCTTGCTCCGGTTCTTCCAGAGGCCTCTTTTTTGTTTTGTTTTCAGTTTTATTTTCTTCGTTTTCCTTTTTTCCTTCCTCAGTTATATTAATATTGTCCCTGGTATGTTCTGTATCGATGTCTTCTTGAAGTTGACTGGAAGTGTATTTCTCTCCGTTTATTATAATGAAAGTATCTCTTAATATGCAGTTTAGTTTTTTTTCCTTGGCTTGCTTATAGTGTTCCCAAAGAACTTTCTTGTCTTCTCTCTCTTCTTTGGTAAGGTCGTTGGAGATGGAAATATTTGTACCCTTGAGCTTTGTAATATTTTTGAAGATCTCTTGTTTTTTTAAGTTAGAAACAAATTGTATCAATATAGGCTTATTTTTTTGTTCCTTTTTTCCCAATCTATAAAGGTTATTTATGTCTTGTTTTAAGATTGAAATGTTTAGTTTACTTCCTAGGATATTTTTAATTAGTTCGTAATCCGATTCAGATTCAGGTTCTGTCAGTCCGTGAATGACTATGTTATTATTTTTTTGTGTAGAAGTCAGTTGTTTAATTTTTTCTTTTAATTGCTTATTTTCGGTTTCTAGTTTTTGTATTTTTGCTGTATTTCGTTGAAGACTTTGTGTATTTTCTTGAATTGTTGTGTGTAGATTTGCTAATTGATCTTTTATAGCTGTGAATTGTTTGTTGTTTGAATCATTAGATGCTTGGATTGCAGCCAGTAGAGTTTCGTTTGTAACATTCATTATGTTAATTTAATAAATTTATACTTAATAAATATACTATTCTTCAAGATCTGGATTGGCGCAGCGGCAACGCACCCGAGCCCGACACGGCAGTCCACGGTTCGCCTCCCGGCAGCCGCAAACTCGCACAAACTTTTATAAGTTCAGCCTTTACACTTTTTTTATTTATTTTTTATTTATTGTTTTTGTACCGATCTTTTTGCACGACAATAACCTTGTTCAATATCAATAAATATACGCAAAAGTTTTAATTATGGCACTTACTGGTAATATAAGTAGTTATTTTTAGTGTTACACTAGTCTTCACGAACTGATAATTTGCCTCACGACAAAATTTCTTAATTATTCAGCACAGTTTCACTATAAACAAGTCGTTTTTCAAGAGCTCTCAACTCCGGCTTCTATAAAAACTTACTTACTAAATTTCCACCACTTCATTTTCACGTGGGGGCTTTGCCCATTTACTTTCTCCATCCTCCAAGCTTTGCTTGCGTGAGCTTATGTGTATATTATATAATATATATAATACAATAATATAATATTGCGACGCACCCACTTGATTTCCCTTCTCACACGCACGCTGCCCTCTGCAATGGTCAATTGTTGCCTGGTTTCCTGTTAAATTAGTATCTATATAAATTCAATATAAATATCAATTAGTCAATACCAATACTAATACCAAATAATACAAATAATCAATACCAATATCAACCAATCAATCAATTAATCAATATTAACGTTAATATCAGTATCAACCAACTAATCAATCAATATTAATACTAATATCAATATCTATAATGCCAATATCAACATCAACACCAATACCAACAATACACCATCAATACCAATACCAATACGATTATATCCATATCAATCAATCAATTAATTTATTAATTAATTAATTAATCACTTTATGTAAATATCGATCTTCAAAATAGAGCCGGCCCTGTAGTGCATATAGTGGAATGCGGCCTTATGGCCTGCTTGGCTCTTGAGTTCTGTGTATTAGTTTGGCTTGATTTATGAGTGTGACCCTAAATTTATTTATGATAAATTTTTGTCTTCTTGCTTGAATTGGTTTATTTGCTTACGCCTTTTACGCTGGTTGTTTACGTTTGTCTACTATGAGAAAATTAGGTTGTTTATTTAACAGTTACGGAAATGTTCTTATTATTTTTTAAATTTAATTTTTAAGACGAATAGATTTCTTAGATTTTTTTGCAACATTGTGAAATGCTTATATAAACATTTAATGATTATACGGTAAGACATGCAATTAGAAGAATTACTTAGCTTGATTATTAGGCTATAAACCTGATGCTTTGTCTTTCGCGGGGTGGCCTTCTCCTGTAGGTTTTTGCATAGAAAAAGGATATTTTTGGAACGCTCCGATCCAGGTGCGCCGGTTGACTTATCGTTGCTGCCTAGCCTCAATTAGGTACTTATTCACTTGCACACTTTTACGGCGTTATCTCACAATTTTCGCACTTCTTGCACTTGTTTGTTTATTTATGTATTTATTTATTATTTATTAACGATTACCGATATTTCCGGATACTTTGTTTCGTTTTTGATACTTTACGTTTGTATCGTATACGCCACTTAGGAGGGATCTTGACGCATCCGACCTCTTCGAGCATCAAGACGGTACTGGTATATTATATATTATATTATACAATATAAATTATTAAAATAACACCTTAATCAATGGTAGAAGTAAGAATTAAGAAATGCTTTAATAAAATTGTTAATTAAAATATTAAATTATACAGTAACGCATTCTTTTTGTTATTAAAATATTTCATAAAATATATTTTAAATTTTATTGTCCAATGAGCTAGTGCTTTATCTATATATAGTTTACAAAATACGGAAAATGATACATTACATCACTAGGCCGGTAAAGTAACTTTACCGGACTGGTATATTTTAACTAACACATTATAAGTTTTGCGCCATTCACAGAATATCTCGTATTCCTTTTGATATCGTCCGGAAGACTTGACCGGGATAAGTTTCGCCGTCGCTTCAGAACTTTTTTTCAAAATCTCTGCATCCATTTTATTCGAAATTATTCAAAACGATGCTGAATTGACAAACAAGACAATCAATAAAAAAACCTCTTTGTTACTGTTAGCAACCGATTCAAAGCATACTACATTATCACCCTATGTTACTGGTGCTACATTTTATAGTTTGTTTAGACAATACTGATACCATCATGTACTGACACATTACTGACACCTTCACCTGAATATACAGTTCAATTACCAAAAATTTGATAAAAATATTGAACAGTATGAAATAAAACATTGTACGATACACGGCCGTGAAATGTCATTAAAGTACTTGTCTAGAAATTCCAGACTCGGCTCCTTCGTCGCCTCGTCCGAAAACATCTAGACTCGTACTTTAATAAGCCATTTCCCGGCCTTGTAACGTAAATTACTATTACAAAACAGTTAATTACTCAACAAATTGTTTATAAAATTTTCCCTATCCCTAAATATCTCTAAAATTATTAACTTTAGGTAGGTATAGGGAATAGTAACATTAATCGAAAGGTTTTTTAATACTACTAATATTACTATATGATTATGTAAAAACATACCGGGTATTACATTTAAAATAATACAGTTTTTAATTTTTCAAGTTAGCCTAATTTGCCCTGGGTTTTCTTAGGTAATTTGTCGAAAAATGTTAAAGAATTTACATGAAATCTTTTAAGCAATCTTTTAAGATTCCAAAAATTTCACCGCCATATCCGCAACAAAAAAGTTATAGGCTATTTATGATTGACGCGCATTTGTCAAGTTAACAAAAAAAATAATAACTCGAAAACTATTTACTTTAAAGTAAATACCTAATAATACCTAATTAGGTATAGGTCATGGTATAGTAATTTTACTTTTACGGGTCCAATGATTTTGTTTTATTTTCACGTACAAAGCCGTAATTCTTTCTGGACTGTGTTTGTCCTATTGTATATTAGTCCTTCAGAGGAGACTTTAAGCCCGCGGTCCATTACTACCTCTAATCCCCACACGCCATTCAGTTGGCTTCTGGGACCTCTTAGGAAGTAAGGGTGGAACTTAAAGAGCACTTTTGTATATACTTTTGTATATATACACGACTATCAAGATATATACTTATATATATATATATATATATATATATATATATATATATATATATATATATATATATATATATATATATATATTAGGGTGGAGCGAAAAAAAGAAAAAAACATTTTTTCCTTAGCCTGGGGGTGGAATTTGTAGCCTATAAAAAAAGAAAATTTTTGAAATAAAAAATAAATTTCTTACTCAACGTCTTGAGGTGGCCCACTGATTTTTTAAATTAAATTTAAGTTAAAATTCTTTTGAATAGAAAAAAAATTTCAAAAGTGTTCCGGAAACTGCGGAGTGTCCTTTTTCTTGCTAATTAAAAGTTATAAACTTAAAAAAAAATTTGTGGTCATTATTGTTGTTTTTAAAAAAATTCCAAAATAATAACATGCTTTTCTGAGGCAATAGAGCGAATTTCGAGTTGAACACGATCAAATTTGTTTATTTTTAGATAAATTTGAAGATTACAAGCCAAAAAAAATTTTTCTTTTATTCAAAAGAATTTTAATTTAAATTTAATTTAAAAACTCAGTGGGCCACCTCAAGACGTTGAGTAAAAAAATTTTTTTTTATTTCAAAAATTTTCTTTTTTAATAGACTACAAATTCCACCCCCAGGCTAAGGAAAAAAAAAATTTCGCTCCACCCTAATATATATATATATATATATATATATATATATGAGGCATTCCATGTCAACTCGGCCACCCCTCCTGTGCAAAATTGACTAAAGTTTTTCGAAACAAGCAACTGATGATTTTTTAGCTCATCGTCTTAACTTTCAAATGCCGAGTGGTATTTTGAAATATTTCAAAATGGCGGTGTCATTATAGCTAACAGCGTAAAAAAGAGGGTGTAATTCGATATTGCAAGAAGTTTTGATCTTTTGATGGATACAAGTAGTTTGAATATTCTCATTTCTGCATATGATTTTGTTGAAAATAGTTCCTTTCTTTGATTCTTTTGTCTGATTTTTATTTACCGTAACAAATCAGATAATATCATATTATGTAAAGCACAGAGGATATGATGTAAAGTATTGTAAGGTACACTATGTATTTTCATGTATCATGTATTTTCATGTATCATGTATTTTCATGTATCAGATAATATCATATTATGTAAAGCACAGAGGATATGATGTAAAGTATTGTAAGGTACACTATGTATTTTCGTAACCCGATTCTTACTGAAATACTTATTTTGGCATATTCGTGATCGTCTAGATAATTTACTTACTTACAAAAATTAGGACTCTACGTTGTGTATTTACTTACATTGATAATAATGATATTTTGAAATTGGTCAAGTTTAATGAAACACAAGTATTTAATTTTGGAACCCCTGATTTAATTTAAGCAAAGACAAAGGGGTGGCCCGTTGAGTCAAAGCACAGGGAAAAGGTACCATAAAAACCCTGGCGAATTACACAGTTCAAATAAAAATAAAATACAAAACAAAACATAGTTATATGGATCATAATCACAAGAATACAGTATAAATAATAAGTGAATAAAATAACATAAAAAGCAGATAAACATATTTCATATAATTTGTTTGTTTTTATCAATATTCAAAACATTTTGTACTTAGGTAAAATAGTTATAATAGAGATGAGAAGTGTTGTAATATTTGTTTACCTTACCACGCATCTTCGAACTATTGAACGAGGATACGATTTTATAAAAATAAACTACAGCAACGACATATTTCTGATAGAGAGAATTTATATTCTTTTAAAAGGGGGGGAACATGGAAAAATCTAGTGCAGATATTTAACCGTAGCCAATAACCACACTATGGAACAATTGCATACTCTGCGAAGTGATATAACGACAGCTATGGTGGTCCTATCTCACTAAAGTGTAGCTATATAACAATATTTTCAAATATTTTTACAAAATCAATGTCCAGAACAAGACAAAAGTATTGCGAAAATATACAAACAATTCTGCACGCAGAGTTTATATAGGTAATAACATAAAAACACTATTTTTCTTCTAAGGATAAATCCTTTTGAAATAATGCTAATATATTACCCATGTTCAAATATTCATGTATGAGCACTCTCCAAGTACAAATACAGACACAAATAAAATAAACAATATGCAATAAAATAAAATGGTATAAAATATAAATAAAATACAATAAAATAATAAATAGGAGAGAGTCATAACAAGAAACACCTAAACATGGCCAAAACTCTAACCACCAGAAAGTGTCGCGCTGGATGATAACATAAAAAGATTTTTATCATATATAGTAAGTCATTATCAAATATTCCAAATAAAGCGCTAAGATAAGCAGTTTAAATCAAAGTCTCTATCCAAAATTTATCAAAAGGCTCAACGATACTATTACCTTACCATGATATGACCTAATGGTAATATCAAATTTAATAATAATAAAAATAAACCTTGCCCAAATAATACCAATATTATAATAGTAATATAATTGTTAAAAGCTTTAGCCTGAGTACAAATGCAAAGAGTTAAAATAAATAAATACCTTAATACCGAGATGATACACTGAGTTTCACAAACAATATAATACATTTCAGTTAAATAGAAAGTTATACAAAAGGAAACAACGAAACAACGTTATTTATACAAAGGTCAGTGTAACTCAAAATAAAGAAAAAACAAAATGTTAAAATTTAAGATAAATGTAATTCAGTTTATATGATGAACGCGACAACATAAAGATTGGAACTCAGTGTATGCGCGATCCCAAGATATTAAACCAAAATAATGAAATAGTGGTACAATAAAAATTATTACCAAAAATCACTCGTCATTTACACATATTAAAATGATGACCCAATAAACTAGCAATGATAAACGTCAAAGACCAAAATGCGAATTAAATAATATTGTTCAAAATTATAAGCAAAAATGTATTAAGAAAACCCAAAACGAGGAGTCGTTTATCATTACTAGCAAATATTACAATTCATAAAAGTGTACATACCTAATTATAGCAGAAAATCGGTAACAATCACAAAAACTATAGCTATATTATAATATATTTCACAAACATGTGTAAACATAAACAAAATCCCCCTAATATTTCGACGTTCAGATACAAAGAAGTGAAATTTTTAAAACGCAATAGGATTTTAAACATAAAATAACTTAAAACTATAATATTATTTCTAGTGTATTATTTAAATTTTCCTTTGTTAAAATAGCGCCAAATTTGAATTTAAAAGTTTATATACTACAGGACCCTTACAGTATATTTATGTATTATATATTGTACCTATAATTGTATTAAAAATTTCAGAGGTTATGTTGAAAAAATGACTGCCCCATTCGACAGGGTCAAGTTTCTACCTCTCTATTAAATATAGAAAATCAAAATAATGTATCCTGTAAGACACCATTGAGTTTGACTTTAAATATAGTCGTGCATAGGTATAGAGCTGAAAAATATAAAAACAAAGCACGATTTAATACAGTTCTGATAAAACTTTAAGATTTAGTATTCAAACGGGGAGTCATCCTATACAGTTCTATATTTTTCCGTTTGCTGTGTACGAACAAATGAATTAATTGCCCATTGGCAATTATTCCTTTAGGAAAAATATTCAACACAGCTTAATTAATTAATAAAATGAAAAAATCGCAATCCAGTCGTATGAAGTTTTTTGGTTCAAGCATAAAATAATTTTCATATTAATAGTTCAAAAGTCAAATTACGACCTCTATACTGTGGAAAGTATTGAAACGCTCGACTGACGAATGTAGTTTTACCTTCTTTACAGCTGATTCTTTTTTAAAGATTGACTTTAAGGTTAGATTTTTGTAGTTTTTATCGCCAAGTACGTAAATAAATAATCCAACTATAAAATGCAAACAAAGCAGCTTACCCCTAACCTTAAAAAATTTTCTAAGAGTCTGCAGTATATAGACGCTGAAGAAAATTAAAATATGGGATGTATAGATTCATTCCCACACTTTTTATCGCTAAATGCGATTATGATCTTTCTTTGACGGCAGTTCTTCGTTAACCGAAAAAACTTTTATATGCATTTTGAATTTTTACAAAATACCACTCGGCATTTAAAACTTAAAACAATAAGCTAAAAATTCATCAGTTGCACGTTTCGAAAAACTAAATTTTGCACAGGGGGGTGGCCGAGTTGACATGGAATGCCTCATATATGTAACAAAAGGTGGAAAAATGTTCACTGAAATTTTCTGTAATTTGGAAATTTCTTATTATATACAGTGTGTAACATAAATAATGACTTTAATTTCAGCTGGTAATTTCTTGTCGTATTTTATAGAAACTGTTAACAGTTAATTAATTTAACTTAATTTGGTTTTTTGTTTATTAAGTTATAATTAGTTTTTCTTTGTTTCTGAACCTTAAACGTATACTCCATTGAAGAAAGAATGGAAATAATTGCAACCTATTATCGAAATATTGATTGTGCAAACCCCACGGCATGAATTTTCAATATTAATCATCCCGAAAAAAAACATAAGTTACCAAGTTTCAAACTACGTGTTCCAATAATAACAAAAAACGAGAGGCAAACCGTCCAGTTAGAAATTAAGCTGTAGAAGTTGCTGTGTTGGTTTATGTGCAAATGGATAATACACTTAAAAATAATTTCGGACAAATGTCCTCCGCGGCTACTTGTAACAAAGCGAATTCTATTAATCCAATTTCCGACCATTTTATCAAGCAATTTAGGTCTTATTTACGCAATTGTCCGAGTTATGTTAGCTTCCAAGTCTTGAATAGTTGCTGGTTTATTTACATTTACCAAAGATTTAACATTACCACAAAGAAAATAAAGATATTTCCTCAAAATTTCCCACGTAGTCCAATAACAAAGCCCAACTTTCTGCGAACGTCGACGAATTCACAAATTTGGGTCTTTCTCATCACTGTCGGCAACAGCGATGATATTTTCTTGGAAACGCACTGTTTTTGTTCTTGTCTTTATTTTAATATCTAACAGCGTGAAATTCTTTCGAAATTTCTTGATGATTCGGCGAATACATCGCTCGATTGGGCGTATGTATACCATAAAATTCACGAAGAGCACGATAAGTTTGGCGCACAAAACAATGGTTTTGATGGTAAATTTCGACAATTTGCAAGCGTTAAACGTTCCATGATGATTTGTCAGACTATACTGAGTAACTTAGTTTCTAGATGCATGAAAATTGACAGTTTGTTTGACAGCGACACTTGTCAGAAGTTCGGACACGCTTAAAAAATCACCCTTTACAAGTTTTCGTTGGAACACCCTGTATTTCACACAAAATCAAGGAAAAGGTCAGAGGGATATTTTTTTAAACGCAAACTATATAGTTTATTTTAAAAATCCCCGTGACAAAGGCATATAGAGACCCTACTACCCCAGGTATTGAGTTGATTAAAGTAATTGATTGAAGAATCAGGACAAATATATTACCCAACGAATTTTCCTCTATAGTTTATGTTCTTAAGAATGGAATAATAACGAATATAGAAATATTCTAAAAATATTCTAAATATTTTATAAATCCGGTTTACAGTTTTTTTGACATTACTACCAGACCCCACGGATATTTAGTAAGTGATTGAAGAATCAGGAAAAATATATTACTCCACGAATTTCCCTCTATAGTTTATGGTTTTAAGAAGGGCAATAAAAACGAATCCGTAGGAACAATAAAAATACATAATAAACCAACCATAAACCAACATCTTAATAGACCAAAGAATACCTTATGCCCATTCAGCAAAGCAAGTTAGACTTAAAGTTATAAACAAGCATCCGACCAAATGACTTGACTTAAAAAGTACTAATAAACCCATAAATCTTAAGTAAGTAATACTCTAAACCAATTTCTGATCTTTAGCTAACGTAAACATAATAAACCACTCGACACCTCAAAATATCGAACGAAAGTTCGTTAACATAAGTCATTTAATTAATTTAATAAAATAAATGCAACATCCTAATTGATAGAAAAGAATGAGTGAAAACGTAAATACAATTATCCATAGTAGTTTTGTCAAATTTTTGAGGTTATGTTTGTGGGTATTCGGACAGAAACCTAACCTCAAAAAAAAGTAAAACAATTCTACCACAAAAGGTAGACAACGAAACGCTCAGGCAACATAGTAACTAGAATTATACTAATTTAATTATTAGACAATTTTCGTATTACTTCTGTAATAAACTTTAAAAAAATCTATTAAAAACTAGGTACTATCAAGTTACATTGCCGACTTTCGAAAACTATCTTTCTATACTTCTCGAACTCTAGACTGAAGAAATGGTTTCGCACAGTGGGGCAAACAATTTGCCCAAACTATAGTTATAGTTATAGTTATAGTTATAGTTATAGTTATAGCTATTAGACAACTTTGCATTACTTTAGTAATAAAAATTAAAACTATTACAAGCTATCGATAACTATCGGTAATTACATTGCCCATCGAAAACTATCTATAGATAGTTCTTGACCTCTAGACCGAAGAAACTGATAGCACAGTAGGGCAAACAATGCGTTCAGCATTTTCCGATTTCAGCATACACGGACGCAGAAGAACAGGTGGTATTACAATATCAGCATGAATCGGTCCTAGCAGCGTACTAACCAACCAACCCCATTCATGAATCCCAATTAAATGGAGATTACTAAATCCCTGGTTAAGAGGGATTCCTGATTGTACTTAGTTTTGGGTAAGTCTAATGTACCCCAAAAACCCTCCTTGTCCCGCACTCCACTAACCTAAATCGGGCGTATGGCCCGGCCAGGCGACAAAATTCCGGGAAGGGCTTTTGCCATCAAAACTGCCATCCACGACCTCCTACAAGAGATTTACCAGCCAGGGTGAAAATTCGGGCAAAACCGAGTTGATCAACTTCAAATTTACGAACAACAAAATCTTCTCATCACATTCTTTAGAGAACCATACTGCAGTATCTAGGCGCTCTTTAAAATACCTTGGTATCATCTAGGACAGAAGACTGAGGTTTGTCCCCCATATTACTTTCAACAAGTCCAGTCTTTCCCAAGCTCTTAAGGCAATATACCCCCTTATCATTAAAAACCCTCCACTGTCAATCGAAAACAAAATTACACTATACAAATCCTGCATCAGACCGGTAATCACCTATGGTTGCCCGGTATGGTGCGGTCCATCTAACACCCAATACATAGCTTTGCAGCGACTGAAAAATAAAGCGCTTCGGCACATCACCAACCCTAACGACGACATGCACGAAGCAGCAAGCCTGCCTTATCTAAAAGAGTATGTTATGGATCAGGCAAACAAATTTTACACCAAGAAACTACACCCGTTAACACGCCATATAACCACGATTAGACAACAGTACAGTGCATCACTGACACCGCGGTGGCTTAACCTTCAGAACAATACGCGACGTGGGAGATATCCGCTGATTGAGGGCTTTAGGGTTCTCGACCTCCAGGATTATCTCCAACCAAACTTTCAATATCCCCTTCAAATCCATCCGTAGTACTAAACCCATGGTGCTGTTACTATTTTTTAAGGGGTTTTTTTGAATTTACTATTACTATGTTTTAAATTTACTATTACTATGTTACTATTTTTTAAGGGGTTTTTTTGAATTTATTTTTCCCCCGGAACATTCATCTAAACTTCTCACTCTTTGAATATTCCTCTTCCTTCCATTTTTCAAGACTTCTTTCTCTCTAGCCGGATTAAGCTGGCCTCACATTTGCTTTGCGAGAAAAGGCCGGAACTGCTCCATGGTTATTAAAAGGAGCCCTGTACAAGGGACTAAGACCGTCGGGAGACTGCGCTGCTCCACCCGTACCACGCACCTCCACCGCAGGGAGGCTTAAGATTTGAACCTATATCGCTTTAGTATTATCACATACCTGGGTTTTTAATTTATTAAAATATACAGACTGAGTATTTTTTTGATTAAGTGTTATAACTTTTACTTTATAGATATTCTTATATTAATTTTTATCCGGAAAATATACTTTGTATGCATAATTTTTGTGGCCACCACTAACAAATTGGATAATTTTACTACCCTATTCAGATCAGTTAGCATGCTAAAGTAATCACCAACCTATGGTAGCCATTCACCTGATTTACAAGTGAATTTAACACTATCTGTGTCAAAGTAAAGGACCCTCCTACCGAGTTTTTCTAAATAAGAATACATTTCTGACCGCGCCATTGCCGTGGTATATGCTGCTATAGCGACATTAACAGTTTTTAATAGCGTTACTGCTTCTTCATGTTTACTCTAGCATGCAAGAAGAACATCGTCACTAATAATCACCAAATTTTTAACAATGATAGAGGGCTCCGTAAGCATGTTAAATAGTTTAAAGGGTTCTTTAATAATGCTGGTATCCATTAAGTTTTCTATCTGACCAAATTTTCCCCTAAAACTATTTAACATGAGTTTTGACATGCACATACCTGGGTTAAATATTCTTGAATATATGCTTTTTTGTTTCCTGTGTAGTACACCAGTTGGACCAGCCTCTACACTCTTGCCGACGGTGGACTAGTGGTCAGTGCTGCTGATTACCAACAAAGAGGTCGTGGGTTCGAGTCCCACATTGGTATGAATGTATATTTGTGATTGTCCTATTGTGTATTAGTCCTTTGGAGGCCGCGGTCCGTTCCTACCCTTAACCTGCTCAAGCCATTCAGTTCGCTTCTGGGACTTCTTAGGAAGTAAGGGTGGCGTTAAGAGAGCACTTTTGTATATATTTTTTGTATTGACATATTTAGAGAATAAACCTCAAGACTCGCGATCAAATTGTGCTACTTTCATAAATTTCCAAGAATTTAAATTTATAATTTAAAGAAATAGCTTTCCGCAATTTATTAGTAAAAAAGGTGCCGGTAAACTTACGTTTTTAATCTGTATTAACACATTGCTCTTGGTTCATTGTATCAACACAGGTTTTATATTATGGAAACGTAATCTTTAGACCATTAACTGGAATAATGCCAATTGATTTAAGTTGCGTGGGCATGGGTCCGAGCATGGGTCCTTTATAATTTATATTTTCAGTTGTATTAAATAAGGGTGGAAAATATCTCTTAACTTCTTAAAATTTAAAAGCGATTGGAAGTTTACAATGCTAAAGGTTTACAATTTAAGCTATAAATAATTTTAATATTATTACACGTTATCGCGACAAGTTTACACCCATTCCTAATTATATGTGGATCCAGGTGCGTGCTGGGATGAATTTAGGGGCCGGGAAATAATTACCTTACAGGACCCCCCCATACCTTAAATTATATGTTATTTAGAGAAAGGGTTGGGGAACTGGTGGAGGTGTTGTGTTTGTGATTCAAATGTTACGTCGCGTGCTGGGGCCGTCACTACTCACTAATAATCAGGGACTTGTAACGCATTTCTGTTACGGTATCCGATACCGGGTATCATTCTTCATGTAAAGATCTAAATTAAATTGAATCGAAACATGCGCCCCTGAAAATGATTAATAAACTTTAAGAAATAATACTTAATAGTACCAATACCAGTAACTAAATCTTGATAACAGTTAACAAAATTGTTATTGAAACTGTTTATAACGAAAATTGCAGGTGCGCAACAACTACCGAAATACGATATATAGAAACAAAACTGGTAAGACTAACTGAGTAACGAAACTGTAACCAAACGCTGAATTTTAAAAACTTTTACAAAACGCAATATAACACAAAGTCTTGGTAAAAATATTCGTGATGTCTACACGCTGTCAAGTTGTCATGCTGTCAAGTATTGACATTGTCAAGAAAATTCATATTGGGTAAAAATTTGAATAAACAATATTGTACGACTTATCGGAGAAAAAGGAGATTCCTCCTGACATATAAAACTCATTTTTAACCTCACTATTTTCCAATTTTAACCTAAAGCTAACTTTATGCTATTCCGCCCACTAGTGGCGCGAGTGCAGGGCTCCCAGCAGTCCATGTTGCGATAAATAGTGACTTAATAGACTAATAATAAAAAATAAACGACCAAATATAGACCAAATTAATTACCGAAATAACTATAAAATGGAGGTATACAATTTTTTGGGATAAAAGATCTAAATTTGAATTTAAAATACATAGAGATAACTTGAAATTATAAATTTTTATTGAATTAAATTTAACAAGTAACCATAACTGTTATAAAATATATAAATAACAAAAAAAATATTAAATTCTGTAATAAATTATAACTTATAATAAATAGAATCACATTTATATAATAATATTATATAATTTTCGCCTTTCGTTTTTCTAAATCTTGGGCAAGACGACTAATCTTGTAAGTTACCTTCCCCGCTTCTTTTTTGGGATGGTTCACTCCTTCAAACATTAGTTGAGTCATTTTTTTTTTATTTTCTGCACCCTTCCTTAATCGTTCAATTTAATTTTTTTTATGTCAGTACAAGTACATTTATTGTTTTTATTAAATAATATAAATGTATAATGTTTAATAATCAAAACTATAGTTATACACCTACCTTTGCTATCGTCTGAACATATTTTTTTAGGGTTATGGAATGGATGATAAAACATAGAATAGGAACACATTCTTTGTCACATGTTCTTTGATAGATACTAGGTACTTACTAATTTTATGAAAAATGCATATACATGTACACTGTATAGATAGTGTTAACCTAGCGAACCGAAACTATAAACGTAAACGAAACCCTAGACCAAACCAGAAACAATTCAGCAATAATTTTGGCGGGTGGTCGGGTCTGGACGGCGGGAACTTTAAATGTAAACTGCGAAGTTTTCGAATGTTTCACTTGGTTTACTATGGTTTCGATATTTATAAAACTGTGAATATTTATATTTAAAAAAATATTTTTTAATAGTTGATTTTAACAGAAAATATAGACTTTATAGACTTTAGGTTAAAAAATAGAGTTTTATAGACTTAAGACAAAAATATAGACAAGTCTTTAAAAAAACTACCTGCTGGGAGCCCTGCGCGAGTGAGTCACGCGGGTAAAACTCTCGAGTAAAACGTGCAGGTAGGTAACGCGGGTAAGTCGCGCGAGTAAGGCGCGCAGGTAAATCAGGTTAGAAAGCCACAGGTGTGTCGCGCGGATAAAACTCGCAAGTAAGTCGCACAGGAAAATCAAGTAACGCGGGTATACCTGATGACCATGTGGCGCAGGAACGAATATAAATTTCTTGCGGTAACTGAATAAAACATTGTTTGCGATTTTTGGCGTGTTACTAACTTAACGTTCGAGGAATCACCTCTTTCTCCTACGAGTCGCACAATACTCGCACAATATTTACAAAATTATAAAGGTATTTTAGTACGCTGCTTTATTTATTCATTAACAGAAAACATTACTATTTACTTAATAGTTTTCTTCGATACACGAGAAACGTTACTAGTTTAGTTTCTGTACCAAGGGGCTTTGTTACTATTTCGTTACTCAGGTGGCGTTGCTGGTTTCGTTTCCATACCCGGTGTTTCGGTTCTGCTGATATCAATCAGAGGAACGAAGGGGCAAAAAAACAACAAAAACTATCGATGACTATCGGTGGTTACATGGCCGACCTCAAGACTGAAAAAAGGGTTTCGCACAGTGGGGCAGACATTCGACGAACAGCTGTTCTCGAATTTTCAGCATGGTATTTTCAGCAAACACGGCCCGATCCGGCGACACAGTAATCCCAAATGTTTGGAGTAATACTAACTGCCTGGTCTAGGGGGATGCCGCATCGTACTTAGATTTGAGTCCCCCAAACACCAAAATGTCAATCCCTCCCGTCCTACCTCCTTCATGACCCTACTGAGCGTATAGCAACGGTCCGGTGAATTAAAAGTATTAAAACTATTGGCATTTTGATCTAGAGCCCTAAATAGGGGAGCGATGAGGCAATGGGGCCGGCCTTACTTCTCTTATACTCACACCCATACTCACTCATAATAAAAATATAATTAAAAAAACTAATCAGAAAAGATTGCAAATTTTTTACGTAAAATAATGTCTCCTATATACAATGAAAATTATTAATAAATAATTAGTAGTAATATTAAGAACATTTTAAAAAATTGTTAAACATTATTGTTAAATTGACAATTATTACATCATATTAAATATAATTGTAATAATTGTTCATTTAAGAATGATTTTTTAAATAATAAGATAAGGTTTTATAATAAATTTTATTAGGCAATTTTATATTACCTAATTTTATATAAACACTTAAATTGATCCCGGCGCATTCGCCATTATCTGCAGTTCATTAACATTTTTTTAGGAAGGACGAGTGAAATGGGCTGCTTCGGTTTCAATGAGTAAATATCATCGATAAATAATCATACCACGAGTTATATTTAGTGAGAAAATATAATGAATTTTAAGATTTAACGAATTGTCAGTTTGACATTTGAAATTAAAATGTGCTTTAAAATATAAAAAGACTTTAATAAACCTTATTTATTCAAACTTGCCTTAATTTCATTATCGTTTACCCCAACCCATCGATCTCTTAGAGTTTATAATTCAATATTTTAATCATATAACAAACACAGGAATGTCAACAATGTGATAAAAAATATTGTCGCTGTGATAAAATGCGTAACTATGGAATACTGGCATTTTATTGGTTCTAATATTAATGAATTGTATTTTCAGTGGGATATTAACTTTTGAACTAACAAGCCAGAACCGATGTATTGCGAAATGAATTAGTGCTTAAACAGGAGTAAACTTTGAGTACTCTTTGTTTGTGTGCGTGGGCCTTTGTTGTATGAAATAATATTATCTCCCGTGAGGGGAATAGGTTGCCCTAGGTTCTCTAGGGCTGCATAGCTTTTCCCCGACCCTACAACTAAAATAGACGAGTTGCCTCCAGTGCGGACCTCGTTTCCTACTGGGCCTAGCCCGGTTAACTAAAACCAATATTCTTCAGTATTAAATCTTTGTTACTTTATAGCCGACCAGGTTTTTTTCACAGTAATGTATTTAATAAAACAAGTAAGTAAACACAACTTAGAGGTCCAAATTTGGGTAGAACGATCACGAGCCAAAGTTAAAAAATAGTTCATTTATCAATTTTTTATAAAACTTGTTTTAAACGAACCTGGTGTAAGGAGAAATCTTTGCAGTACCTTTACAAAAATTGGTATGTACGGTAAGAAAGCCTTAAGTCGGTTTTATATAGATGCTAAATACGAATATTCGCATTTCGCAACTCTTATTTCATATAGATGCGAACTATTTTTGGGCGATAAAAAACTATTTGTCAAAAACTTTAAACACTTATTTGAACAGTTCGAATAAAACTCAACAAAACAAACACTACGATACAAACGAAATAAACATAAATGGCGTAGGTATGATAAGTAATTGCATTGATGTGAATGCGAAACGCATGCGCATCACGCCAAATTAGTGCAATTTTCGCAAAATATTGGATCAATCTCAAGATTCCCGCACCCTAGATTCAAATCTTGCAAATTCTGTCGAAAAGTCGAAACGGTTTTCCCGCCAAATCAAATTGACCAATTTTCGAATTAACATCTATACGAAACGGGCTTTTCTAACCTCAACTAAAAATGTTGACAGAAATATTAACCTCTTAACAAAAAAGTAATAAATTATAGAACTTTATTAAATACAATAATTGGTAGTGTTTTTTTTGCTTAGTATTTTTTTTAATCAGATATAACTTTTTGCAATGTTTAAAAAATTATAAAAAACGTTACTTAAAACCATAGAAAAAAAATATTCCCAAAAAAATGTTAATGAACTGCAGATAATGGCGAATGCGCCGGGATCAATTTAAGTGTTTATAAAAAAAAATAGGTAATATAAAATTGCCTAATAATATTTATTATAAAACCTTATTATCCTTATCTTATTATTTAAAAAATTCATTCTTAAATGAACAATTATTATATTTAATATGATGTAATAATTGTTAATTTAACAATAATTTTTTAAAATGTTCTTACTACTAATTATTTATTAATAATTTTCATAGTATATAGGAGAAATTATTTTACGTAAAAAATTTGCAATCTTTTCTGATTAGTTTTTTTAATTATATTTTTATTATGAGTGAGTATGAGTATGAGTATAAGAGTCGTATAGCGGGCCCCATTGCCTCATCGCTCCCCTATTTAGGGCTCTAGATCAAAATGCCAATAGTTTTAATTCACCGGGCCGTTGCTATACGCCCAGTAGGGTCATGAAGGAGGTAGGACGGGAGGGATTGACATTTTGGTATTTGGAGGACTCAAATCTAAGTACGATGCGGCATCCCCCTAGACCAGGCAGTTAATATTACTCCAAACATTTGGGATTACTGTTTGGAGTTGGGGAGTCGCATTGTTCCTGCACAAATGTCGCCGGATCGGGCCGTGTCTGCTGAAAATTACCATGCTGAAAATTCGAGAACGGCTGTTTGTCGAATGTCTGCCCCACTGTACGAAACCCTTTTTTCAGTCTTGAGGTCGGCCATGTAACCACCGATAGTCATCGATAGTTTTTGTTGTTTTTTTTTAATGTTTATTACCGCACTAGTGCGAAATTTTCTAATAATTTTTAGTTATTGTGTTGCCCAAGCACGTTTTGTAATTTTTTTTATTATTTTCTAACACTAAGGTATTGCATTTAATTATTAAGTTAAACAAATGATAAGCGCAATTTTCTGTTATACTAGTTTAGGCTCGCAGAAGACTATTACTTTTTTTCGTTAGATTAGGGTGTTAAGTTTATTTGTTTATGATTATGTTAGACGATCAGTAATTGGTTTTGTGTATTACCTACTTAAGATTTATGGGTTTATTGACTTTCAAGTCACGTCATATAGTAGGGTATGCTTGTTTTTTAAATTTTAATAAATGTTTAGTATTGTGGAATTTCATAAAAGACAAACAGAATTTTCTCTAATGATGAATGTTGGCAATGAAAAAGCAGGAAATATTTAATGCAAGTGTATGCGTTAATATTGCAAATAGCGACGTTCAAATATTAATACAATACTTATCCGATTTCTGCGGATGCCCCTTGATTCCTCTGATTGATATCAAATTCCCGCCACAATGAACATGAGGATGACAGGGGTGACACTATACACTATACACTTTGCACTTTAGTGCTCGTCGGTGGGGGTGATTATGCACCTTGGGATTCGCGGAACTATACACTGTTGAACGAAACCTTTAGGTATTCTGGATTTAAAATGCACTGGTTGTTTTTGTATCGTTTGTGGAGCGATAGAAATACGTCTGACTGGTACGAGCGGTACTGTCGTACTTTTTTAATATTATATATATTTCAAAAAAAAAAATTAAAATTTATAAATGTAATTCAATTAAAGTTAAACTGCCGTATAATATATTATATGGCAGTAGTGCACATATAGATTTCAAGCTTATTTGCCTTTGTAAATAATCGACAATAATTGTTAATTATTGTTAATTGTTAATTTTTTAATAATATTTTAGAATAATTAAGCTAATTTTCAGGTTTAATTTAATTCCTTAAAATAATGTTTAACAATACTTCCCTGCGATGTTTTAGTACATTATAAAGAGTAAATTATAAACTTATTACAATATACAACCGTATTTTATATTTTTTTCCCAAAAATAAATTGAAATTCACAACACTAGCTTAATAGTATAGTAGTATATTAACAGCTTAAGTATAGTAGCCCCCAAATTAAAACTGTATTATTTTATTTTGGTTGAATTTTAGCTGATATTTTCATACTTCATAAAATGAAAAAACACAAACATTTTTAATAAAAGAACTTAAAAAGTGAAAAATCTTCAGCAAACCATCAATCATTCCCTTCCGTATACGTCACAAAATTAATACAGACCTCACTTGAAGTTGTGTTTGATTTAGAAGTGGTCCCCCCTAAAGCGACAGACCGAGTCGAAGCGCGCGCGGGACAAGTGGGGGGATAACCGTGCCCCCCTGAGCTGGATGGGGGGACTGCGACGCGCGAGCGGAGAGCCAGGGGGACGACCGTGAAGGCCTTGACGCCGCGGAATACTCCCCTATAACCTGTTGAGCCCTGGCGCCGCTTTGGCTGCGAGCCTCAGTTTACTAAGAGCGACGAGACAAACATGACACAAAAAATACTACTACCAGCAAATACATAAACAACGAACATTTTTACTTTGTCTGAGGAAGTGTTTAATAAATGTATGTGATGCTTTAGTGGTAAAAATGTCGGGAATATCGCCTGCGAGTTGTTGGGTTGCCCATAAAAGATTAGAGTCGTGGGCTAGAGCAGCGAAAGAACGTGCTCTAGGTGGATCTTTAATCAAATCAAATGAGAACAGTACAAACAGCCAAAACAGCAGTTTGGAGGTATACTATATGTAGTTAAAAAATAATTCACGTGTAAATATATTTATATTTTGGTTGTGACGTCGATTTGGAGTGCCACGGGTCGATACGGCGGCGGTGGCAGCAGCAGCAGTAGTCCACCTCTCGCGTGTCCTTGTCCTTATTTTCCGGCCCGCCCCTCTCGCGCCGCTTCCTCCCCCACCTCCTTCTCGTGATTTATCGGCCACTTGTGGACCGCCACCATCGACGCATACTCTCGCATTAAATATTTCCTGCTTTTTCATTGCCAACATTCATCATTAGAAGAGAAAATTCTGTTTGTCTTTTATGAAATTCCACAATACTAAACATTTATTATTAGGTACCTACTGCTTTATTAAAACATTCCTAATACGTCACATTTTTCTATACCTATACTGCTTTATGAAAACATTCCTATATAATATACAGATTGCCTGTTTTAACATGAACTTTTAAATATTTCGCGTAGTGTACATTATTAAAATTTAATCATTCCAGCAGAAAAACACAGTGCTAATTAGTCAACCTTCCCCCTTCTTGAAATCTTAAATTGGAACCTTTATTTTTTCTGTCAGATTCTGATTTAACTGCTAAAAATCCGTATGATTTGTTTGAATTTTTTTTGATTCATGATTATGGAGCAGTAATCGACGAAATTCAATTTTTTTACATGTATCCTACTAAGAACTTATGTATACGATTCTGCAATACGCTTGCAAGGAAATAATTGTAAATAATTTAGTCGTATAATAAATTTTATTACCCAAATTTTCATTACTAAAAAATTACTTTCCAAGAAACTATAGTTTCTTGGAAAGTAATTTTTGAACTGAGTAACATTTGTTATTTCTCAACCCGTAACTACTAAAAAACATAAACAAAGATTAACATGAACAAAACAAAAACTTTTTTGTTTTGTTCATGTTAATCTTTGTTTATGTTTTTTAGTAGTTACGGGTTGAGAAATAACAAATTTTACTCAGTTCAAATATTATTTCGCAAATAAAAATACCTGTTTCCATTGGGCTGTTAATAATCTAATAAAACGGTAATATTTATCTGATTTGAAACAGTTTAGTATAAGAAATCAAGTACTCTAAAACATTTTTTAAATTTCAATGTGGTTAAAAGAAACTTCCTTATTGTACTTATAAATTATTTTTTTTATAAAGCCTACGCTCGTGGATTATAAAATACTTCATTTAAAACCATAGTTTATACAGGGTATACTATAAAGGTTGGGAAAAAATTAAATAATGTTTGTTTTACTATAGTAATAATAATATATATAATAGGGTGGTCGTTAAAAATTAAATTTTTTGCGACGCCCCCTAAAAACTTCGGATTGATAAAAAAACACTGGGAATTTTTTTTTATTAAAAACAACACGTGCCTCAAGACGATCTAAGTTAATTTTTTAAGATATTCAAATTGATATTTATATTTTAAAACTAAATTAGTACAAACGTAATTTTAATATCTAGATTTCTTTACTCCAAGGTGAAGTTATTTCATTGTTAATAATTTTTAAATTTCAAAAAAATTATTATTCCATATTTTCAGAATAGACATGATTATACTTATAATTAACTTAGATCGTCTTGAGGCACGTGTTGTTTTTAATTAAAAAAAATTCCTAGTGTTTTTTCATCAAAACGAAGCATTTTAGGGGGCGTCGCAAAAAATTTAATTTTTAACGACCACCCCAATATACAGGGTGTCCGGGAAAAGGAGGTCAATCCGTTAACCATATATTCCTTGAGTTAAAACAATAAGACTTTCATAATACAATTTTTCAATTTAGAGCTTCATGTTTGATATACAGGGCGACAAAGTTTGAAATTTAAAACTGATTTTTTTTAATAATTCGAGTAATTGATAAGATATTAAGTTAAAATTCGGTACACTACTTCAACATAAATAGTTACATTTTTGGAGACCAACAAAACAAAAAACAATTGTCAAATAAACAAAATAGGGGGGTCCAGTACTCACCGATTCCCCCTATTTTTTAGTACGAGCGCCAATGACTTCCAAACGGTATTTTTTCAGTTAATCATTTATTGTTAAAAAAAATGTGTCTCTTATAAAATTTTGATAAAATGATTTGTTTTAGAGATAATTTGTAAAGTATGGGTCAGTCCATATCAAATCAACCAAAGGTTCTTCCCCCACCATCTCCGATTTTGATAATTTTTGGTAAATTTATTTACCTCACTAAAAAACTCAAAAATCCCATATATGAATTTTTTTCGATAGGTGGCTTTTTGAAAATCAAAAAATTCCGATAAATTTGGGTCTTGCAAGTACTTACTAAAATAGCGATATCTCGTAAACTATTAAAAGTAAAAAGGTGAGTGGTGGCTTATTTTAAAGGCCTATTAGAGACCTTTTTTATGATATATCACATGACCTAAATTTTTTCAAAAAAAAAAATTAATTTTGAAAATTTGATATGGACTGATCCATACTTTACAAATTATCTCTAAAACAAATCATTTTATCAAAATTTTATAAGATACAAAAAATGTTCAACAATAAATGATTACCTGAAAAAATACCGTTAGGAAGTCATTGGCGCACGTAATAAAAAATATGGGGAGTCAGTGAGTACTGGACCCCCCTATTTTGTTTATTTGACAATTGTTTTTTGTTTTGTTGGTCTCCAAAAATGTAACTATTTATGTTGAAGTAGTGTACCGAATTTAAACTTAATATCTTATCAATTACTCGAATTATTAAAAAAAATCAGTTTTAAATTTCAAACTTTGTCGCCCTGTATATCGAACATGAAGCTCTAAATTGAAAAATTGTATTATGAAAGTCTTATTGTTTTAACTCAAGGAATATATGGTTAACGGATTGACCTCCTTTTCCCGGACACCCTGTATATATTAGGGTGGGTCAAAAAAATCGACTATTTTTATTTTGACTTCTGCCACTGAAAAATCGGTTTCTGGGCACCTTCAAAACATGCTTAGCAACGATGAGCTCTTAACTTTGATGGGAAGATCCGCCTCATTACAGTTTTGCATATTTTTCTTAGTCCCCTACAAAAAAATTCATATCTCATCATTCATTAATCATACAGCAAAACTGTAAAGGAGTTATTTGTAGAAAATTACATGTTCTACAAAAAAGATCTCTTATACTTTTTCGATCAATCTAACTATTAAAGAGATATTCAAGGTCAAAGATTGAAAATTGAATGAATGAAAAAAAATTTAAATTTCAAACTTTGTCGCCCTGTATATCGAACATGAAGCTCTAAATTGAAAAATTGTATTATGAAAGTCTTATTGTTTTAACTCAAGGAATATATGGTTAACGAATTGACCTCCTTTTCCCGGACACCCTGTATATATATATATATATATATATATATATATGTTGCAAAGACTGAAATGCCTTCCATCTCGCCACCAGTTGGTGACGGGAGACACGCATTAAGCTTGGCACTAGTGATAGTACCATGTTTGATAAAACCTACCACTGTGTGTGTGTGCATTGTGATTGCACGCCGCACAGCGAGGCCACGTCTTTAGACGGTAGGTGTCTCCAGATTGACTTGCCGATACATCTCGCCGCTGTCCTGGTCACTTATTTCCTTATAAGTGAACAGCTGTTCACTTATAAGGAAATAAGTGACCAGGACAGCGGCGAGATGTATCGGCAAGTCAATCTGGAGACACCTACCGTCTAAAGACGTGGCCTCGCTGTGCGGCGTGCAATCACAATGCACACACACACAGTGGTAGGTTTTATCAAACATGGTACTATTACTATAATTAATAATAAAATAAATAAAGTTTTTATTGCATATTCAGTACAATACAGAACATATAATACAAAATATACAAAAGGCCATCGACCGAGGTCCTTCAGCCTGTACTATAAGTTTAATTTTATTTCAATGTTTTTTTCATGGATAACTTGACGGAATAAATTGTTGAGGTTATTATTGTACATTTTTTTACTTAAACTTTTTCAATAAAATTTAGTAAAGGGTCGTTTTGAGGGATGGTGAATCCAGTGCCGTGCAAAGATTTTATTTAAACAAATCCGGTTAAAATCGCACAATAAATAAAGATTTTACAGGGGTGAGTCGCAAACAAATGGGTCACACTGTATATATATATATAATATATTATATATATATATATATATATATTCCCGCACAAAAAAAAATATCCCTAATATTTTATAAAACAGCAACAAAATTGGAAATTCACGTCAAATCGACAACTATTGAACTTGACCCCAGTCAAGGATATGACAATTAATAATTTTTTAAACTGATACCTATATTAAAATAGTTTATTTTGTAACAAGTTTGGAATACAGCATATTCCGCTCGAGTGAAGAGTTTGTCACACGAGCCGAAGGCGAGTTTGACGGTTTCATGAGAGCATTCCAAACGTGTTTCAGACTATACTTTTTCTACGTTTCCAAAAAATACCATAGAAAAATAATTTTATTGGAAGAAAGTGAGGTTGGATCGGTCTAAAATTTGTTAGATATTAAAAACAGAGATGTCGCCACGAGTGTTTATTCTGTCATCCGATGATAGAATATTTTATTCTGTAACACTTTACGGAATATATGTCATTCCATAGATAAAAGTGATATTAGAACAGTGAAATTCCGTAATAGGAGTAGAAAAAATGTTTGCCTGGTTCCCCCTGGCTACGGCCCTGTGAATTAAATTCTTGCATAAAAATAAGGAAACAATTTTCTAGTTTGTTTTCCGAGATAGTGTTGCAAAAAAATATTTAAATTTTTATATCTGAAAAACCCTAAAAAAATTTAATAACAATTAAATTGATTTCATGACAAACATGTTTTTTTACAATTTTTATTAACATTTTTAAAAACCTAAATTTTGAGCATTTGTGTATTTTTTATTACTTTAGAAATGTGAAATTTGATTTTTTCATAAACGAAGTGAAATCCGAAAAACAGTAATGTGCTGGTAATGCTATGGTAGAAAATATAATCAGGAAGGATGCAAAGAACAAAGTATTTATTGAAAACGTTCGTACTATATAATTAACAGCTAACTGATTTTTATTTAAAGAAAATTGCAATTACATAATCTATCACGTAATCGTCTAATAACATCTTTTTTTTTCGAACTTGGGAAATTTTTGTTCTACCAAAAACAATGCTCAAAATAACAAAAATCTGCACATCAAATGTGAAGAGCAAAAGCAAGTAATGTTTTAAAAGATCTACATTAACATCAGAAAATCTCCCACCAGCAAAAAAAATCAGACGATTGCGTAGTAGATAATGGTAATTGTGATTTTCTTTCATTAAATATTGTACTCTTTTGCATCCCTCCTGATTATATTTTTGACAAAGGATCACCAGCGCACTCTTCATCTAATTTAAATATTTTTGTATTTCGTAGAATTGCGAACAAAACTAAACAAATACAGAAATAGAAGAAATTCTTCCAATAACGGGAGTCTTACTCCAAAATGTATAATTTTAAAGGCTAGACATATTTGATTCCAGGAGTATTGTTCTGCATATTCCGATAATAATTTAATTATAACAGAGGTTCATTACGTCTATTACGTTTTTTATTATATTAGCATGTACCTAGGTTCTGGCCATAATTTGTGAATTATGAGCTATATTTTTATAATTTTCATATTCCCGCACAATAAAAAATATCCCTAATATTTTATAAAACAGCAACATAATATATTATATGTGGAAGTTCACGTCAAATCAACAACTTTTGAACTTGACTGGGGTGAACTTCAAAAGCTGTAAAAAGGTTTTAATTTTTTTACACACTTATTTAAAAACTCACTAATTGAGACGTTCTTTTTTTTTCCTCAATATTATTTCAAAAAAATAACACATTATTTTAACAATTAATGACATTTGACAACTGTCAACTAACTTAAAACTAACTTCAGCCCTTGACTAAAAACCTGTTGCTAACTTGTCAATGTGAATTTAAAAGATTACTTAGGCCCGGTTTTATCATCACTAGTTAAAATTAAATTACTACTTAGTTAGTAGTTAATTTGTTTTTGTGTTTTACAATTGGTAGTTATTTATCCAAGTACAGATTATGTTTGAGTTTCCGTAACTACCACTTCTTGTATTAGTAAAGTGGTGGTTAACCTAAAAATACAGTTAATATTGTGCTTATTTTAAATATGGATTTATTGAATTGGGATTTTAATATTTATGACGATGATGACGAAGTTTTATTGAGATGTCCAAAAATTGTTAGACCTCGGACATAATGTGTATAATGAATGCTAACTTAAAATATACTATATATTTAACCAAGGTGTCCAGTATTCTGTAGAAAAAAATGTCCAGACCCTTTTAGGTTTTCCAGAAAGTACACTCAGAGAAATCCTTCCCTAGATTTTTTTAAGATTACATGCATGCATTAAATGGAGCATAGAGCAAAATCTCAATTTAAGCTATAATATTTTCGTTTTTAGTTTTTAGGTCTTAATTTGACTATATATTATTCTTAGTTTAAGAATAAATAGATTAAAACATGCTATTAAAAAAATAAGAATAAGTTTAACCTGAGGTCTTACATTAAAAACATCTTATTCTGAAATTAATAAACAGCGTTTTTGAATTAAGAAAGCAGTTTTTAATTAAGAACTTTAAGAATTGTGAGAATTATTGTTCTTACTTTTAAGAACGTCCTATTTTAAAACTATCATTCAAGAAGTTTTAAATTAAAAATGCATTCTTTATTAAAGAACTTAAGAATTGTGAGAATGCTTGTTCTCAGTATTAAGAACGCTTAGTTTTAAAACTATTTCACAACAACTTTGAAATTAAGAATGCATTCTTCAATGAAAAACTTCAAGAATTGCGAGAATGTTTATTCTTATTTTAAAAAGGTATCATTTTAAAACTATCATACAACAAGTTTTGAATTAAGAATGCATTCTTCAATAGAGAACTTCAATTGTTCAAGAATGTTCATTCTTAATTTGTGTATGGACAGTTTTAAAACAAGTATGGCATTCTTTATTTAAAAATAGATTTTCTAGTTTTTAAGAAATTTATTTTCAAATAAAGAGTAAAAATCTTTTTAATGAAACAGCCGGTAATAACTCACTAAAGCTTTTAGTGTTTATTGAGCGCATTTTCAGTTGTGATGTATTGGTCAGTGTTAAAACCATAGAGAAACACACAAGCCTCTGCGATTGCCTACTAGAAATCATTATAGATATTTAAATTGGAATGTACCGCGCTTCGGGCTAGTTTTTCCCGAAAATACTAGAGTCGAGACCCTAATTATGTTCACTTCTAATAGGGAATTCTTAACACGTGAAGTGATAACTTAGTGAATAGTGAAATACCTACTGCCAATATGAAAAATTTAACAAACTCCACTTTGATAGTTAAAGAACTGTTATTTTTTGATAATCAAGCTTTTGCAGTGTTATGGACCTATAAAGTAGAGAAGTACGACCAAAACAGGTGTCATGTAGGTGTGAAAGAAGAGCTTCGTTATAAAATCTCTAAGGTATTTTAAGTGTAATCCGTTTTATTTACATTTGTTACCAAATAATTGTATAGTGTTTAAATGTAGAAAACTTAGCTAAGTTTTTATAACAAATGTGAACCATTTTTTATTTGTTGTTTTATGTCTAACGGACATATATCAAATTTTTGTTTAATACATATACATATACTATACCCATGGGTATGGAAAATTTACGAAATTCTGTATATAGTCATATATTACTACTTTAAATAGGATTGTTAGGATGCTCATTCCCAGATAGCACAAGATAACCCACAGACGTCCTATTTAGGTAATTCTCGGCTTAGCCAGACCGAACGGGTCTGGGACATCCATAGAACGTCAAGTCTAGACCCTGTCCGGCTTAGCCTGATTAGGCGTATTTTGGACGTCCAAAGTAAGCCAAATAAGGCTTAGCCGGACCAGGTCTATAATTGACGTTCTATGGATGTCCCAGACCCGTTCGGCCTGGCTAAGTCGAGAATTACCTAGATTGGACGTTCCTGCTCACACAGCACAGGATGTCCAAATGACGTCCATTGGACATCCTTTGGACATCTTGTACTATGTGGGTGCACCCATGGGCTATCATGCCTAAACTTTTCGTTCAAGAAATTTCGGATATGTAATAAATTGTGGGTAATATTAAATATCATGTACAAATTATATAAACCACCTATTTTTATGAGGTTTCTCTTTTGCCTTCTTTGGAGGTTCGTGGGACAGCCTGAGGGTGTCACAGAGAGTCAATCAAATCGATTAGCCTTATTATAAGAAAGATTAATTTACAAAAAAATTAAGTTTATTATTGAATATAGGTAGTTTATAATACATATTCGTACTATTCGTCGGGATTTATACATTTATATTTAATTTAAAATTTCTTGTTATCACGTAAAGGTAGTAAAATCCATTATTGCATCATTTTTAAATTCAATTAAATTCTATTACCATTGATTAATAAGTTCACTACTTCTTTACTCAACGCTATTACGTTTAAATGTATAAAAACACCGTTATTATAACGTATAGTTTTAAATTTTAAACATCGGTCTTCTTCGGGTAGAACCGAACGGGTTCGTGAAGACGCTTCCCATAATCCGTTGCAATGGCGTTCTTTTGCTGTGTGATGGCGTTTATGGCGGTGTTTCTACATTGTGTGTTATGATTTCTACTAGGTATTGGCTGTTTATAGACTTGTAATAGAATAAATTCAAGTAAGTAATTAGATTAGGTTTGTTTTGACTAATAGACTGTACCACACAAACAAAATTTACGGTTGCACTGATAATTGGGCGTAAACAAATCGTGAAAACAAGGATTTAAAAAAAATATTTTATAAAAACACATTTTTATTGTTTTTACTTTCCAAGTGATTTCTTTCTATACTTTCTAAATTTTATTTTATCCTCCCAAAGCCCTACATCAAAATTTTACAACAACCAAACTACAAAGTGAGGTTATCATTTTTATTGTTATCTAGAAAAGCTTTTATTTTTTTAATATCTAAAAAAGCTTTTATTCCTATTTAACCGTGAATTTTTTTTATGTGGTGCTCATGAGCTCATATACCGTTCCTTCATTTGCAAGCTATACATAGCCTATGTCATAGGGAAAATACATTGTAGGTGGACCAGACAAGTTGAAGTCAGCGCAAAGCAAGGAATGTCTGAATTTCGAATTTACCGGCAGTGGACGTCCAATGGATGTCATTTGGACACTGAGATGTCCAGGGGATATCCTTTGGACGTCCTCTGGACATTTGTGCTGTAATTATAATATAGGTGAATAAAAATGTTTGGTTAAAAATTTTAGGTGTTTTAGTTTTTATTCCTGTCAGCCAAATTATGGCCAAATTTGGTCCTAGGACAGTCTTTAATAGACCATTATAGGACGGCCAAAGGACAACCAAAAGTGTCTACTTTGGAAGTCCTACGGACGTCCATTCGTGGTCTTCGGATATCCGTAGGACGTCCACTATGTCCTGGGTTGACGTCCTAAGGATATCCAGTGGACGTATGTGTGCTATCTGGGTTAGTTATTAAGTTTTTACGTAAGTGCACAGTAAAAACTAATATTCTTAATTTAAGAAAATTGCTATAATTGGAAATATATTTTTGAGTGAAATAATCAATTATTTAGTTTAAAAATATATCTTTCAATTAAGCTTTGCAATTTTCTTTTTCCAAGAAATAAAAAATCTTCGTTATCAAATAAAAGCTTCTTTAGCTAAATATTGAAATATTTGATTTAAGTAATATTTTTCTTCGATTTTAAGAATATAAAGGTATTTAATCTAATACAATTTTATTTTTGATTTAAGTATATGATTTATTTCATACTAAAATACCAAGAGTTTTAAGTCAAAGTAATATTTTTGTTTTGAACTAAAATTATAATTCTTTAAACAAATAATATGTATAATTGATTTAAAAATATAATTTTATTTTAAATATATGGTATGTTTAAAATATTTTATCGCGAGATTTTAGTAGCACGTGACTTATGGAACCAATGGGTTTACCAGAAACTGTTTCGCTTCGGTATCGGTGCCGGTGCCGGTATTCTTTTTAGCCGCCATTTCGTTTATGTGTTTCCTCTGGTGTAGTTTATAAAAGTTTGTGCAAAAATATGGAAGAACTATTAGAACAATGTAATTTGGAAGATCTAATCCCCGTTTTTAAAGGTAGGTAATATGTTATTAATAATAATAGTAGTATGTGTATTGTTATTGTTTTGCTTTTAAAATTATTATTATTAATATCGTAATATGTTATATTTAAAATACGGTATCTTATATTTTATAAGATACCGTATTGTTTATTTTTGTTTAATTTTAAATACGAAGGTTTATCTTTTGTTTCATTTTATATGCGAATGTTTATTTTTTGTTATTTTAGGATTAGTTTCATGATGCTCTTGTAAATTTATATTATTTGTACCAAAATAATTATAATTAAATAAATATGGATTTTTAATTATTTAATGTATTATTTCTTTATTTTAAAAAATAAAACATACCTACATAGTGGAGTTCTTGAACAATTTAAATCATGGTAATATATTCAAGCTAAAGGAATTTAAAGCTATCTACTGTAGACTTAATCTACTAGACTGTAGGCAAAAATGTAATGTTTTTAAAATAATTCTGCAAAGAAGGATTAACTTATTAAAATGCTTATTTTAACTAATATAATATTACTATAAATATATATGTAAGTGTATAAGGTACATTCTTACTTAAATTAACTTGTTACATTATTTTAAACTACATTATGTATGTACATTTTGTGTGTAAATAAACATTTTAATTTAAATAAAGCCTATATAAAAGGATTTATTAAAAAATATTACATTTTTGCTTTAAATCTAAATTTGACCTTAAAGTAAGTATAAAAATTATTTAAATTAAACACATCGTTGCCTTAATATGAAAGCATGCATTTCTTCCAACAAAAATATTATACATTTAAATCAACCATATGTTAAATTTTAACCAAAAAACATTATTTTTGCGTCAAATTTAATTTATTTTTAAATTAAATATATCGTAGTTTTCTATAAAAAATATCCAATACTTACGACAAAGGCATTATATATTTACATAAAGAAGCCCAACTTTTCCATTTAAGAATATATTAGTTTTAAACTAAGTCATAACATGCATTTAATTTAAAGCGCGCATTTACTTTTTCTAAGATCATGATATATTTAAATTACAAATATAAACTTATCTTGAGTCTAATAGATGATTTATTTGTGGCTATTTAAAACAATGAATGCTTTGGTTTAAACCTACAGTATTTGACTGAAAGCATCTTTTTTTACTGTGTGTATGTACGTTTATTTTAAAGTTGATTTGTTTTATTGTGAATATGTATAAAGCATTAAATAAACTTACTTTTAAATGAAAGCATAGTTTTAAGCATTGTTACCAACCTTTATATACACCTTCAATAAAAAATGTAAGAAATACAAAATTTAGGAAGATTAGGTCCAGGATTATGCAGAAGTTAATTTAGTTTAGTTAAATTTTTAGAAATATGAAGTTCTTTTTCAAATGGGTTTATGCATGTTAATACAAAATACATAACCGCAATCACCAAAGATCTTATTATCAACTTGTATAAATGAGATCTTAAAAATGTTCCTTTTAAAATTAGGAAATCAAAAGCTTAAAATAAAGAAGGTTTTATTTTTAAATTAAGAAGTAAGTATGCTTACATAAAAAATCTTCATTCTTAACCCCTTCAGACCTGGCGTACATACACATGTACATTAGCTTTTTAGTAATTTATTTACTATCAATAGGCATTAAATTTCATTTAGAGCCTAGTTTTCACCCCCAAGTACATTTGTTTTGGTAAACTAAGGTACATTTTGCGACTTCTCTTACTTAAACTGCCCCTTTTGATTGAAAATTCTCTCATATAATGGAGATGCGCATAATGACAGCAACAACTCGTTGACGACAGTTTGTCTTAGCGGGTCTTTAGATGATTTGTAAAGATATTTTTTAAGTATAAACTGGTGTAGTTTGTTCCTAAAGGTATGTACTAAGACATGTAAAAACTATTTTGGTATTATCCACACCTAAACCGTATAAAACATTCGATGTACATGCATGTGAACATCCTGAAATTATCCTGAAATTTCAGAATTAAGATTTTTTAACATCAAATATGTGTTATTTAGGTCCTAATTCGATAGATTTAAGAGCCATTTATTTTTTTTTATCGTCGTAAAATAATTCAGGTCTGAAGGGGTTAATTTGAAAATTTTAAAATGTAAAATTAAGAACGATTTTTTCTAATTTAAGCAGTATTAAATCTTGAAATATAAGACTGTTCTTAAATCAAGTAGATCTCCATTCTTAAATTAAAATCTTTAAAGTCTAAAATTAAGAACCTTTTATTTTCAAATTAAATATTTATTCTCAAAATTTAAGAATGTGTTTATTAAATGAAGAAAATCCCCATTCTTAAAATAAACATTTTCATTCTAAAGTTAATAATTACTTAGTCTAAAATTAAGAACGCTATTCTTTAAATTTAAGATTGTGTTCAGTAAATGAAGAATGTATGAAATGTTAACCTTTAAGCAGTTAATTCTAAAAGCTAGCATTTATAATTCGTCTTTTAAGAATGATGTGTTAATTTAAACTTTTCATTCTTTACTTCAAAATAAGAAAAAACATTCTTCAATTATTCTCAAAATAAGAATAATTTGTGCTTGGGCCATTTTGAAGAACGACTTGTTTTAATTTAAATGTCATTTTTCTTGTTTTTAAGCATTTATTTTTTTGAGTGTTTAAAACACATTTTTTTTTTTAAGAAAAAACGCACATTGATTTTTTTTAAATATTTTTTTTGTCCTTAAAACCCCTGAATACTAAATTTTGTTAAACAAAAAAGTTAATTTTTTGAACTAGTTTTAATAACCCAAACTTAACAGGATTAGCATAAACTGTATTTGGTATCAATCCACATTGCAAATTGTACTAGACAAAACGGCATTTAGTATACTTATTACAAATGTACAGTACCGTAAAACGGGATAAATAGAAACTTGAGGGAAAATAGAATCAAATTTATACGATTTGTTTAAAAATCATATTTTGTTTAAATTACATTTGGGATGTTTCGGTTTAAGTATATAAATTTTATAAACTTAAACCAAAGCTTCCCAAATTTAATTTAAACAATTTATGATTTTTTAAAGAAATCCTGTAAATTTGAGTATATTCCCGACGCCAGTAATAACAAAACAAAGCAGTCTACTTTTCTCAATTCACTTTTACAGCGCAAAATAAGGTTATATTTGGCGATTTCCGGTAATATTTAATACCAACATGACAAAAATATGTCAAAAGTTGTGATTCTGTAATTAATACTTCAAAATGCATGAAAAAACAGATTACAATTTTACTAACAATTTATCTCTAGTTAAATATAACTGTAACTTACGAAAGTACTATTTAAATGCAATATTGAAAAACCGGGTCTTAGTGTCATGGAAACAAGGGGCGTTTTAAAGGTTGGAGTAGGAAAATAAATATACAGGGTGGTCCAGTTTAAAAAGTTTCTATTAAAAACATTTCTTAAAAATGTTTCTTAACAGAAGTACAGGCCGTCAAAGTTTTGAAAAAAACTAGAATTAATACTGAATAATTTAAAAAAACATCGGTGGCGCAGTTAATGGGGGGCTTGTTTCCCTTTTAACCTCAGTATTTGACGCCACTAAAAATTTTAAAATCATAAATATTATCTGTTCAATTTATAGAAAAAAACTTTTCAAGTAAAATTTTGATTTAGGGCTTCGATTCTAAAGTAATGAATTTAAAGGTTTAGGAACAAAAAAGGGAATTTTTAAAAATCTAAGTTAACGTAAAATAGCTTCTAGAAGCCTTGTTTATTTTGTTTCCATAACAACCCTTCACGGTCTGTATCATTTTCGAGCAAAGTTTTTAAATAAAATCCCACCCTATTTTTGATTCAAATATTAAAATCAATGACGTTTAAACTGGACCACCCTTTATAGTTCTTTTTAATTTATTTAATAAATATCATAAGGCTGTTTCGCATTCAAATTTTAAAGTGGAGCAACTAAACTTTTTTAGATATATTATATAAATCAGTTTCCTAATTGTTTTAAAAAGCCGATATATATATATATAATATATAAGATATCGGCTTTTTAAAACAATTAGGAAACTGATTTATATAATATTATATAAATTAGTTTCCTAATTGTTTTAAAAAGCCGATATATTATATATAATATATCGGCTTTTTAAAACAATTAGGAAACTGTAATTTTTACTGCTTTTACTACTTAACTATAGTTAGTATACACCATGTTTGTACCTACTCGTTTTACAAAATAAAATTTGGAATAAATTAAAATAAAAGTTTTTTGTATAACCAAATCTAACGAAAATTACATTTCCGCCACCTCTATTTTTGAAAATTTAATAATTCTTTAATAGTCTTTAATACACCTTTTAATTCAATTTACTTTTTGTTTTATTTATTAATTCGGAACTCCAATAAAACAAATTGGTTATCCTGGTCTATAATTTTTGATAAAAAGCGTCCCATTTAAAAATTGTGGTCTGCAAAATTTGGCTCATTTAAGTATAATTATTATTTATAGCTTTATGTTAAAATTACTTTAAACAAACTTATTTCAAAAAATTTAACAAACTATATTATAACAGGGTTTAAAATTCCAAAGATATATGTTTTACAACTTATAGTTAAAGTCATTGTTTATATTAATTTTGCATTAAACATTTTTTAAAAATTGATCAATATTTTATTAGGACGTTACTCTACACAATACATTTTTCTACATATGATTTTTGACGACAAATTAATGATTTGGGTAGATATTTTCGCTATATGTGTCCAATAATTCTTTAAATTTTTCAATGGATTTTGGGGGTAAAACGTGTTGATAATATTGATAATTTTGCACGATCGTGCTTCTTTTAGGCAAAGCCAAGGCAAACAGTCGATCTGAACAACTTTTTGATTTCTTTTTCTTAGGGACATTCTGTACTTTTGATTGGGTGATGACTTGTTTCTCTTTTGTCATTTTTTGGGTAATTTTTAGGTCATTTTGTTGAGCATTTTTACCTAAAATTTGCAAAATATTATATTAAAAATTGGACAAAAAATAAAAATTTATAAAGTTTGAGTTAATCAAATGTGATATATAATGTCCAAATAAAGTAAGACTTTTCCTCGAGTTTTCCTGTGTAATTTAAAAAGGTTTTACCTTGAGTCTTATCGATGTTTTTCTTATTTTTCTTTACTTTATCGCCGCCCAGTTCCTTGTCCATCTGACTGTAAAATTCCTCTTTGATTTTCTTAATGTTTTGATTTCGTTTTTGCGTCTTTGGACTTCTATCTTTGTCGTACCCATAGTCGACATCATACATCGGGGAATAATTCGTGAATTTTGATATTAAAGGCATTTTTAACGCGTATCCAAAATTTAACAAAATAATTTACACAAATGTCTCAACGACATAATACAGCTTTGTTGTCAATTTTTTCATTGTTGTGATTTTTTGCAGATACATAAGAAAAAGAATAAAATCCTTCAATGTGGATTTTTCTGGTTTTAAAACATATCGTCTTTAAATTTAAAATTTCTTTGTAATAATTATAACTTGATTATAATATATGGATTAAAAATTTAAATTTCATATTTAAACAGGAATTTAAATAAGATTCTTAACAAGACGTTAGATTAATTTTATGCTGTTATTAAAAAAATCTCACTCCAAATCAAAATTAATTATAAAAACAATCGCTTAAACAATATCTTACTTCTTAATTAACGAGAGCTTGATGCTTTGACAAAAAAATTATTTTCGTATTTCGTTTTGGGTTAATTAATTTACCTTGTATTATAAGTAAATCAATACGACTCTGTCCTTGGTAATTTTATTTGTTATGTTAAAGAAAACATTATTAAGAGAGTTTTAAAAAAAATATTCTATAGACCTAATACCTAAATCTTACCTTACCTAAAATTTTGTAGCGCCAATGAAAACGAAACAAAGGAGTTTTCGGGTAGTAATTTTTTTAAAAACGCAAAGGTACGTCAACTTTAGTTTCGAAGGAAACATCTTTTGCAATATATTTCACTTGCAAATCGCTTCACCCCTTCGCGCAGTGATCACAACCCCTAGAATTTTAATTGGCATGATAGGGCATTCAGTGGCGTATTTAGGAATTTTCTTTGGGGAAGAGGCAATGGCGCAATTAAAAAATAGGTTTTTTTTATTCAAAGGAAAATGTACAGGGTGATCCTCTATAATGTCGCCCCCCTTTAACTTTTTTATTTTAAGTGTCCCAAAAAAATTAAAAGTGTGGTTATGTAGGAACTAAAAAATACTTTTTTTCTACGTATAAAGAAAATGGGAAAATTGATCAGTATACAGGGGAAAACAAAAAGTTTATTTTTTTTCAATGGATCACCCTATATTTGAATTTATTTTTCGATTCCTTGTAAAATTCTGAGCATTGTTTTTCCCTGTATACTGATCAAATTTCCAATTTTCTTTATAAGTAGAAAGAAAATATTTTTTAGTTCCTACATAACCACACATTTTTTTGGGACACTTAAAATAAAAAAGTTAAAGGGGGGCGACATTATAGGGGATCACCCTGTACATATAAGAAATTAAAAAAAAAATCGTGTAAAAGAACTGTGGAAGCATCAGAAAAGCATTTATCAGTTTTTTATATACAAATAATTAGTTCAGTTTTATTTAACAATGGTTTACAGTATTGCGGAGAGTTGAAGATCACCTTTTTTTATGCATGAGTGCGAAAATTGTGCACCAGATTTATTCAATAAACACCATCCTGGTATGCATGTCAATAAAAAATTCGATTTGGAGTTGTTGGTAAAGTTACGTACGCAGCGTCAGTAGCGAACAAAAACGGATTTTTGGACCAGAACGTGATCGTCCGGTTAGGATTGAAGCTGCTAGGATAGGAATTTTAGGATATGTTGTTGCTGACCCAATTGAGCACGAGGGAATTAGCGGTTACTAACATTTCTGGAAGGATCATCAAACGGACCCTTGGATTACATAAATTTCGTACTTACAAGATTCATTTGGTTTATGAATTAAAATACACTGTTATAAAAATCAGATTTGTTAAGATGAGTTGGTAGTTTGTTAATTTTATTTTGTAAACTTAATTTTTTTTATAAAACCAGGGTTTGCAATTATTTTAACAAAGAAAAATATTTAACCGAAAGTTTTGTAGAAGTAAAATGCAATTTTACAGATTATTTTTTAATGTCTAACAATTAGTTAAAACTACACGTGATTTCAAGCAGACAATAAAAACAATTCTTACTGACTTTTTTATCATCATACATCCAGCTTCAGCACAACAATATGCATCAACAAGTTCAACTGAATTCGGCATCTGCAACACATTGTTCTGCCTATTCTATTTTGATTCGTAACGTGTTCGTAACAACTGGATTGTTTATAATATATTACTAGAAATCTGTTATAATTGTTTTTCGGATTCCTTATATATATATATATATATATATATATATATATATATATATATGTATTTAACGAGTGTGCGAAGTACGAAGTATCCGAAAAAAATGTCATGACTGGTTTTCAAACTAAAATTAGGGGATACAGTGAAGTGGGTTGGGTTGGGTTGGGCAAAATGCATCAGTAAGTGTCGTACTCTCTTAAAATAAAATAGTCAAAAACTACTTACTTTCATAGCAGCCACTAATAATTCTAGTCGACAGCAATTTGTGTTGTCAAAAGTTATAAAAGTAGAACAATTTTTGAGATAAACTCAAAATTCCATATATGGGTGATTCTACAAAAGTTGGACAACTTGATGTCATCAGTCAATATATAGAGTAGGTATTTTAATACTTTTTGTAAATATTTTAGTATATTACAAAAGATCCAGGTTTTTTTAACTTTTCCACCCAATTTTAATGTATTTTTTCAAAAGCACGTTTGTAGAAAAACATAATAAATATTCAAAACATCAGTACCTTGGCGTGTCACAACTCCTGAATGAAATGAAATGAAAGTGGTTTTATTTTAAAATTCAAAAAAAAAACAATAAAACATTAATTAATGTATTTTTCATCATAGATTCGAATAATAGCAATTTAAAAAAAAAATTATAATCTTTGTACTCACTTTTACCCGTCAGTTCTGTGTCCAATGTTAAAATTTAAAATTCCTGCGAAATATTGAAGTTTAAACGTCCTCGTTTTAACCCAAGTGTTGGTAAAAAATTACCTACAGAGCCCGCCCTTTGCACGACAGTCATTTTGAAAACAATGCAAGCGGCGAAGTTGTGGTGAATGCACGTATAGTTCCAGTCAAAATTTCAGTACTGTGGTGAGTAGTTATTTTCTTACGTATATATATTTCATTGTAATTTATATAAGCCTATATGTGATTTGTTGATAAGTAGCATCCACTAATAAAAAATATCAGTAAAATACTTAATTCCGAATTATAATCTCAAATTTGTATCCCATTCATCAGTACCGTCTCGTCAGTTATCTTTTTTTCGCAAACTTCAATTTAAATTCTGCTTGCACAAAACTTGTTTATTTTATGTCATTATAAACACATATAAATTTGATGTGGGTTCCATATCTAATAATTGAGATATCGGTATACCTAAAATCCACCAGCCGCCACTGATGTGTGGTATTATTTGATTTTAAGATATTTAATATATAATATGCTCAAAGTTGCAATAAATCTTATTTTTTCCAATAAATTATGTATTTAATTAGTACCCTGGTATACTCGTCACTTCCCTTGCATTTAAATTTAGAAACACACAGAAATTTCAGAAACTGTTTGAAAAAGTGACTGACCCGGTCTGGAGCAGTATATCTATTTATTATATTATCTATGTTCTCATAACAAAATTCTGTTTAATTTTCTCCGAAAACTATATAAACAAAATGAGGACAAAAGTTGCCCAACGTTTGTAGGATCACCCATATGGAATTTTGACTTCGATGACCTTACGATATTATAAAATGGAAATTGGAATTGCGAATGAATTTAATATATGTTTCTAGCATGGACCATGCTCTAGGTTTGCTTAATATTCTTAAAAGTATTTAAATCGTTTGAAAATCGAGAAAGAATAAAAATTAAGGGGGCAAATTTAATATTTTAAAAATGTTTGGAATTTTTATTTTTGCATATACCTACTTCATTAGTAAAACTTGAAACCCCTATTATACTTAACAATATCCCATATTAACAAACATCTTTTTTTCTCAACAGTATGGTTGTTTTAAGTGACTTATATCTACAATAAAAGTAATTTCACACTGATTTTCGACATCATGTCCTAAGCCCATTTCTTAACAAACATCTGCATGCTGCGGCGCTAGCATTCAGCGATTCTATTCTATAGACTATATTTTAGATTATTGACGCAATGTTAAACATTATTGACGCAATGTTAAATATTCGCCGGACAAACTCTATAGTCATGTTTTTTGCTTTATTTTAGGTACCTTTATAATATTCGGAGGAGGTCTTTTTGTACTTCGCTCAGCACAAAAAGACTCACTTTTCTTCACAATGACATACACTGAAAAAAATAAGCTGTTGAAACAACAAAAAAAATATTAATTCAACTCTTTATGCACTTTAAATACAAGCAATGGTTTTTGCACGTTTACTTAACCATCTAAAAATGTCAAATTGTATTGTTTAATTGAACAACAAATAACAGTCAAATGAACAAAATAAGAATATTTGTTCTAATCTGCTAATTTGGTTAATTTAACATTCTTAGGGTGTTAAGGTAAATTTCTTGAAATGTCCAGGTAACCTTTTTAGCATATTCACTTAACACCAATAAAATGTTAAATTAACATTCTGAAAATGTTAAATTCTTTAAAGGTTGGTATCCAAAACAAAATTATGGAAATAATATATTATTATATATAAATAGAAAGAATTGAACCTTCACCTCGCCCAAAGTTTTTGTTTTGAGCGTGTTCCACCCATGATACATCTTTGTATCATGTGTTCCACCTACTTCAAATACCGACAGACTGTTTCGCCCTGTATTGAGGGTCTTAACAGTGTCGGGCAATATGGTGTAGTGAAAGTTCTACTGTGGAACACACCTTAAACAAACAGATATCTCATCTTATATACACCTAATCGTAAGCTAACTAAGGCGAGATGTAAGAAAACGTCATTGTCTAATGACGTGGCGTGAGTGTTCGAAGCGCCATTCTCTTGTCAATTTTATGAATGCAAATTTTACATTTTAAATTTTAAAGTAACATTTTAAATTTGTTAAATGAACAAATTTAAAGTTTTGGATTAAAGAGCAACTAAACGTTAATTTAATAGTTTTTTTAGGTAATCCTAAAAATTTCAGTAGTTGATTCAACAAATTCCAGCTATTAAATCAAAGTACGATAAACATTTTAATTCAAAATATTAGTTTATGTTAAATTAATATTTAAACTGTCAAATGAACAAATAAACTTTGACAAACTCTGACTTTTGCTTTAACACCAAAATATAGATTAATATGTAGGTCTGTGGATTAATCCAATAGGTTTTTTGTTGAAACAACATTTTTAAAAATGACATTTAGGCAAATGTTAACTCAACTACATTATTTTTTTCGGTGTAGTCTACTATTATTTTAATTTAAAAATATTATTTAATCCAATACGGGCGCCAGTTTCTATAGAATCTATAGAGACAAGTATACCCAACAATCTGTTTTCTAAGAAATAATTACTTAATTCCAGCGTCAAATAAAATAAAAAATTAAAATAATATCTAATATAATAAAAAAATTGTTTTAAATTTTAACAATAAAATAAGATCAGCGATTTTTTTTAAAAGTTATGCTGAAACGTGTTGACCGATTTGATATTTTTTTGGGCCATAATACTTGATAAGCTCTATTTGACCATGTTTTTCAAGGCTTAAATGGGTCAAAATTTAGAGATCGCAAGCGCGATCATTCGAATTTTTTTTTAATGGATAGCGCATTTAATTCGGACGTGCCTAAAATACCGTTATACGAAGTTTGAGCACAATACATTTGAGTCTAATTTTAGAGTATAAAAGTTGTTTAGGATATACCTTTTTTTAATTTCGGAGGTGTTTCGTCTCCAACGTTAGATATCTGATAGGGCTATAAGTCAAATAAATATATAATAGACAGAAATACAGGGTCATTCGAAAAGTAAAAAATTTTAAAATTCGCTATGCTGTGACAAACACCCTATATTAGGTATTGAGCTTAAACTTTATAAAAAGCTATTGAAGGCACGTCTGAATCCCATTATTGAAATAACTTAATTTTTTGTAGGTGTCCGAGACACGATTTTTTGAAAAAAATGTCCTTCTGAAAAACTTATTAACACCATTAAAAAAAAATATCGGGGCAAAATAATATATATGTTTATAAATGTCCTGATAGTCCAGTCAACAAAAGGTTGTAGAGGAAGAATCAGCATTTTGACGTTGTGACTTTGTTTGGACTAGTTAGGAGGTATACATACTAAAATTCCCCACTCCTAGGAGGTGAGCGGGCTCCATTAAAGCTGACAAAATTTGCTACAAGATTAATTTCCTTTATTTTTTTCGCTATCTCGAATAGTTTCCGAGATATAATCGTGGATATTATCTCGATATTAAGGATGCCCTAGCTGCCCTAGATATTGTCTATTTAAAAAAAATTGCCCAACGTTTTTTGCCCTACACGCTAACTAAAGAATCCCAATATATAAAGAATTAATCTACAACAGTGGAAATTATTTGGGCAGTGAACAGTTTTCTTAATATTGCCAGTATGCCATGCCATGAAACTGTTTTTAGGTTAAATCTTTAGGATCCTTGTGGGTTAGCGTTTAAGGCAAATTTTTAGAAAATATTATATCTCGAAAACTATACGAGAAAGCAAATCAAATTAAGGGAATTCTTGTAGCATTTTTTTTTACCGTTCATTTAGGAGGCAAAAAAAACCGAAACCTCAAGTATGCGGCACTACTTAGTTAATAGTGATTAAAATATTAACATTTCACTGTTGAAAATACGTATCTCGTTTTGGTTGCTAAGCAAAAATGTGTTAACTAGAATCAAGTAATAAAGGTTAATATATTTTTGCTTATAACAAAAAACGAGATACGTATTTTCACAGTTGACGATTGTCACATTAAAAAAATTTGGTTTTCCAAATTTTGCCGCCCACAAAATTGTGCCGCCCCTAAAATTGTGCCACCCTAGGCTCGGGCCTTACGGACCTAGACCTCAATCCATCACTGGTCTGAATCGAATGCGCTATCCATTTTTTCGTAAAAATGGTCGATTTCTAAATTTCGACCCATTTAGCAGATCTTAAAAAAAACAAAATTTAAAATTTTCCCACATGGTAAAATAGAGGTCTTGAGTACCAAAAAAATATATATTAAAATCGTTCAACGCGTTCCAAATTAATGGGGTGTTGCGTTATTAAATCGCACACACTGTGAGGAGCGTCCGGTCAAAACCAAATATGTCCATCTGATCAGATTTTTCAGAAGAGCGAAACTGTTTGAACTTAAAAGTTCATTAAATTCTTGCAATATAAAGCTTGTTTCTATATCCTCTTAGGCTCCCTTGGAGGAGATCGTGATCAAAATACTTTCAGAATTTAAAGAATCAACTTTGAAGAATGGGAATGTTTGTTTATGACGAGAGTAAATGTGACTTATTTGTTTTTTATATATTTTTTTATATTATTATATTATGCGAAACAATCATTCCTCATAAAAATAGTGGACATATTTGGTTTTGACCGGATACTCCTCATATAGATGTTTTGTTCCATAAAACAGGCACAAAAGATCCTTAGACAAAGACAATACTTTGACTAAAAAATCCCTATATATGGAATAAAGCTTTTTTAGAGTGAAAGTTCCTTAGCTCAAATACCTCTGGAGCGAAAAATATCTTGAAATAAAAGTCTCTATACCCTATAGAAGCAATGGCGGACAGGGAATTTTGGACGACTATCAGCCCGTTGACATCAAAATTTAAACATCCTTTATGGACAACTAACCTTACTTCTGGTTAGGTAATCAAGTAAAAATGCTCAATATTGTATCTTTGATATTTACAGACATGGACAGCCAAATTATGACGTTCAAAATTCTGTGTCCGCCACTAGTTAATTTTGTGAAAATGGCGAATGCGCTTGGTATTAATCATTTATTTAGATATAATATAATCATTATAAATATAACATCTTTGCAGGAATTTAACGTTGTTAAAGAAACAAATACCATTCAACCTCCACAAAATACTGCAGTCCACGCCTTGACCGCCGAGCTCCTGAAAAGCACGCAACTGGAGCTGGTTTCAGTTCCTGCTGCAGCAGGACACGCTTTGCAGCACCAGTCAAAATCTTACCCCACCGGAGGAGGCCAGCAGGCACTTTGCAGAACTCCCAGCGTGTCCAGTCAAAGTAGTTTGGAGAGCAGCAACTCCAGACAAGTAAGTGTAACCAACCGTCCTGGTTTACTCAGGACAGGTTGAGGTTTTTGCTAATGTGTCCTGGTTTCAATTGTGTACTGGTTTTGTCCTGGTTTTACAGATTTGGTCCTGGTTTATACTAATTTTTTTATTATTGACGTTATTAGCACATCTTTTTTTCAAATAATAAACATTTTTTGGAAGGGTGAGGAGGGGCAGATTGTGTCCTGGTTTCTCATTTTAGAAAATTGGTCACCTTAAGTAAGTGATATTTATCAAAGTTTTTAAAATAATATTCAGTAAGAAAAATATTGACAAATTTATGGCCTGAATGAAAATAATCCAGATAGCCAAAGTATCTGGGAAACTTAAAGGAAAGGCGTTGCCGTCAAAAGGATATTTCTTGCAACAGTAGGCTAATTAGTCCAAAACCTTGCCCTTTAGTTTCATGCTATCTGCAGGAAAAATGTTTCCGCCCAAGTTGGACGCGCATTTCCAATAGTTTCTGATCAACAGTTGTATGCAACCGGGGTGCAACCTACGGGCAAAATATTTTCTACAATACGGTGGAGCCCGTTGTCTGCAATGTTAAATGTTAAATGCAAAAGGGAACTAGGCTTACGCGAGAGAGTGCACCTGTGCAGAATAAATGCATATCTGTTATATTGTTTATACAGGGCGTCCGTTTCTTATTAATCTATGGTCCGTTTTTCGAGGCTAAGCATGGGTATCTAGCTTGTCTTTAAAGATACATAATTGGTTAATAGGGTGGTCCCTAATTAGGATTGTTTTTGTACTGTTTTGCCCCAGGGGCCTATATGCTTTTAAACAGATATCACAAATTTCCTGAAAATTTGAGCTCTCTATATCAATTCTAAAATAGTGTGCTTTGTGATCGAAATTTTTTATGTAAATAACATAACAAATATACCGACAATAATGGAAAAAATATGATATTTTAGAGAATTGAACAACAAAATATTCGTAAATAAAAGCGTTCATATGTAAATTAACGTTCAAAGTTTAATTTATATAAAATTATTATTCTATGAGCAATAATGTGTTTAAGCCCCTGGCACTATATATGGTCTAGATAGCGATTTTAGCGCGAATTAATTCAAAAAGTCGGTTACTTTCAATACTGATTAGTGTCATTTAACAGTTCAAGATATGTATTAAAACTTTAAAAATTTAAGCTTAAAAAATTTAAGTTACAAATAAAATATTCACTTATAATACCACAAGAGCTTCAAAATTATCGGGTATTTTTCCCGATAGGTTCGTTGCAAACAAATGAAGGAGTCAAGTTTTTCAGGTTAAAAAATCACGAGCGCGAAGCGCGAGTGATTTTTCCTGAAAAACTTGACGACTTTATTTGTTTGCAGGGAACCTTGAGGGAAATGCCAGATAATTTTGAAGCTCGTGTGGTATTCGGGGGATTATTTTTCCGTCCCAAATGTCGGCCAATAGAATTGCACCATGTACAGTTAACAAATAAGAATTTCATAATGAATAAAACAACATTTAATTAAGATTTAATTTGTTTTTTATATATAGCAACTACCAGAGAAAATTTTCAAAAAATTATCGCTGTAATTCGCTGTAGGTTCCCTCAACAACAATGCCTCAACAATGTCCCAACAATACAGAGAACTGTCAAAAAAAATAATCACTTATAATACCACAAGAGCTTCAAAATTATCGGGTATTTTTCCCGATAGGTTCGTTGCAAACAAATGAAGGAGTCAAGTTTTTCAGGTTAAAAAATCACGAGCGCGAAGCGCGAGTGATTTTTCCTGAAAAACTTGACGACTTTATTTGTTTGCAGGGAACCTTGAGGGAAATGCCAGATAATTTTGAAGCTCGTGTGGTATTCGGGGGATTATTTTTCCGTCCCAAATGTCGGCCAATAGAATTGCACCATGTACAGTTAACAAATAAGAATTTCATAATGAATAAAAAAACAACATTTAATTAAGATTTAATTTGTTTTTTATATATAGCAACTACCAGAGAAAATTTTCAAAAAATTATCGCTGTAATTCGCTGTAGGTTCCCTCAACAACAATGCCTCAACAATGTCCCAACAATACAGAGAACTGTCAAAAAAAATAATCCATTAAAATCACAATTGAACCTTATCTAACCGCATAACTACAAATTATGTCTTTTTATCTCCGCGCTATTTTTTGTTAACAGCGAGTGGGTTTACGAATTGATTGGGATAATTTTATATTTCTACAATGACTGAACTTCAGTCACTAAAGTATCCCAATGTAGGTTTTAAAATTATTTCTTGATTACATGGACTATAAACGTTCCTAAGGTTTTAAAAAATTTCAAAAGTTTGCAATGCTTTTAAAAATTAACTTAACTGTACGACTACATAGGTCCTCCAACAGTTTAAAACCAGTTATAGGACAAATATACTAGTATAGGAATAAAAAACAATTGTATAAATTATTTTAAAGCACAATTTAGAAGTATCATAACAACTAAACAATTAATAATATATAAATACAATACTTAAAAAACAGTTATATATAATATTTAACAACAATAAACAAGGTATTACCAAAGAACCCCAATATACATAAAACAAACAATCATTGTAACACATTTGAATTAAATAAGATATAGTTAAGTGAAGAGTGATGTATATCGATGATAGGGTTTAAATGGTTAAAGTTTTTACACATAACATTTACTGGAGCTTTAGGTAGTACGTTGGTTCTGCAGATTTGACATTTAAAAGTGCGCATTGAGCGCGATTCAATTCTGGGTACGTTAAAATTGATTTTATTTAAGATTATATCACAGTCAATTTTATTATTTAATAACTTAAATAGAAATGTCAATGACGTATTTATTCTTCTTGTTTCCAGGGATGTAAAACCAAAACGATCAAGTAAAGAAGAATGATTAAATCCTTGAGGAGGGTAAAAACCATTAACTTTTGAATTCAAATATTTCAAAAATTTACGATTGATCGATTCGACCCGCCTAATATAAACATTGTAAACTGGTGACCATATTAATGAACAATACTCCAGTTTTGTTCGAACTAAAGAATAATATAAAGTCTTAAGACATTTTTCACTTTTAATACCTAATTTCTAATTACAAACCCTAACATGCGTAAAGATTCATTACAAATATTTTTAATATGGATAGAAAATGACAAATTTTTATCAAACGTAACTCCCAAATCCCTCATGCTAAAAACTCGATCCATTGTAATATGGTTAATCTTATATTCAAACAAAACTGGAGTTTCTTTGTTTGTATAGCTCATTACTTTGCATTTATTAATATTTAAATTTAAACGATTTAACTCACACCACCTTTCTATGTTTTTAATATCTTTTTGCAGGCAGAGACAACTTTCAATATCCTTAATAATTTTAAATATTTTCAGATCATCGGCGAATAGTAATTTTTCACAACCAATGTTATCTGGTAGATCATTAATAAAAATTAAAAATAGAAGGGGCCCCAGATTGGAACCCTGAGGAACTCCTGAGGTAGGATTGATACAATTGGAATAAAAGCCATTATAAAAAACCATTTGTTTCCTATTTATAAGATATGATTCAAATAGTTTAATTAAATTATTGCTAAAGCCAATTTGTTCAAGTTTGCTTATTAAAACAAAATGATCGATTTGATCGAAAGCTTTTTTGAAGTCGGTGTAAATAACATCAATTTCGTTTCCGCAAAACCGTCTTCAATTACGCGAAAGTATACTAAGCTATAGCTGTTTAAAGAATGCATTGGAAGACTTTTTTGATGTTAAGTGGTGTAAAAGGGCATGTTATTCAAAATATATATGTATACATTTTTTTTAATATTGAATTAAGATCGAAAAAAAAAACATTAAATTTAGGTTTTTTAAATTAAATGAGTGTAACACTTAAAAAACAGCTTATTATATAATAAAATTTAAAGAACTACAGGTAGGGCCTTCAAAAGTTAATGGACTTTTGAAAAGCTTTAGCAAATGTGGTACCAGGGCTAAGCAAAATTGGACAAGTTTTAGCACAGATTAACTGTTTTTTTGCTGTTCGAGTCTAAGTGAATCTGCAGTTATTGTCAGTGGCGGTTTGTGGATTTTGGGTATACCGATATCTCAATTATTAGATATGGGACCCAGACCAAATTTATATGAATTTACAATGACATTAAATAGACAAGTTCTGCGAAAGCAGAATTTAAATTGAAGTTTGCGAAAAAAAGTTTACTTATTGCTCGGCCGTACCGGCCCCATGGCGCCCCCAATAAATTTAATTGGTGCAATTTATTATTTAAATTCAAATTTTATTTAAAAAATCCAAATTATACAGATTTTATACCATTTTAAATTTTTAATATTTCTTTTTAAAGAAATAATAAAAATTAAAAAGTATATAAAATCTGGATGATTTGAATTTTTTAAATAAAATTTGAAATTTGTCGATAAACTATAGTAAATAATAAATTGCACCAATTAAATTTATATTATATTTATTGGTGGCGACATGGGGCCGGTACGGCCGAGCAAACTTCAATTTAAATTCTGCTTGCGCAGAACTTGTTTATTTAATGTCATTATAAACTCATATAAATTTGGTGTGGGTCCCATATCTAATAATTGAGATATCGGTATACCCAAAATCCACCAGCCGCCACTGGTTATTGTAGGAAAAATAACTAAAGAAAGTTCCCCAAAACGTGTGACAAATACAATAGAACCCAATGTCTTACACGAGATGAAGCACTGTCCTTAATAATCAACGCAAAATCTAGTAATGCCTACATAACGGCAGCCAAAAGCTGTAACAGCAACTTGGAAAAGTCTAAAATGGTTAGAATGGCGAATGCGCTGTTGTAAAATTATTAAAAATACGACAATCAGGGTTGAAAGCAGTAAAAAGACACGAATGTTGACGTACCGGTAACGGGGGACATGTAACATATAATTTACCTAAGGCCTTAATAAAAAGTAAATATTACCCATAACAGTTTTTTATTATTTATACAATTACCAAAACATACATGGAAGATTTATTAATTACTTTTTATTATCCACAGATTCTGTCTTATTACTAGAATCCTCTAGTGTAGACGCGTCTGATTCTGATACTAATTAGTTATATTTATTTTTTTAAGTTTTGAAGTTTTGTTGTGCTTGTTTGTTTAATATGTGCTTATATTTTCATTTATAATAAATACTTTCAAAGATAATACTTTATCGTTTTTATATTGTCCTACAACAATTACAGGTCACTTCAACGGCGCTTATAATTAATTCGCGCTAAAATTAAGTTCTAGACCACAGTGCCCTGGGAGCATAACAATTCAAAAACAAACCAATTATAATTATAAATAGTCCTTATAAGGACTACCCTGTAGCTATTGGTTTAATTAGAAAAAAGTTGCACATTTTCATGCCTATCAATGATCTAAAAAAATTGACTTACTTATAATGTTTAGTTTTAGAGATAGGTATTGTAAAAAACGAGAATTTTTATTTTATTTTTTTATTTAACAAACTGTCGCAGGTAGCCTTTTCTAACATTGTTTAAAACTGCCGAGATAAGATAAGCGAGATACCCATGCTTAGCCTCGAAAAACGGATTTATAAATAAATATCTGTATTTTATATTTTTTGCAATAAAATGACGTTTGCACAAATTTGAGTATGAAAATTTACACCTGCTAACCCTCTTGCAAAAATAACAATAGCAATAAATGAGACGTTATTAAATTTGGTGGCAATTTACCGACCATGTAGGGGAGCGCCGGGAGGGTTTGGACAATATTTAAATAAATAATTATGGTGTGGACATGTATAAAAAATAACTAAAATTTTGTAGTCAGACTGGTTGATACATGTCTCTTACATACAGTTTTCTTTTGTTTTTTGAAAAAACATGACATAGGCATGAAATAAATACTTACTAATGTATTATGTCCAAACCCTCCCCAACGATAGGGAGGGTTTGGACAATGCAAAACATTTGTTTGACTAAAAACACTTTAAAAACAAATAAAAAATTTAGTAAAAAATTGTTTATTAATCAATAACTTTAGCATTAACGTAAGCCGTACTCGGTAACATCAAAATTAAAATATATCATGTCCATATCTGACACTTCGGTCTGTTAAAGGATTTGATAGTTTCAAAATTACTTCCTCATATGACACAATTGCTGTGGTTGGAAGCCACTTGTTTTTTTTTTTAAATTTCACGTTATAGCTATCTACAACGACTTCTTTGGACGATCGTCCATACCCTCCCGCAACGTAGTTCGATTAATAAAACCCAAAATATTATAAATTATGTATATACATTTTCAAAGTAACAATACCCTATAATTTTTAAAGTTTTCCTTATACTGGTAATCAATCAAGCAACCAAAAAATCTCAGAATTAGTTTGTTAAAAGCAGAGTTTACAACTGGTAATATTGGAATGAACACGTGGATAAATAGGAAAATGGCAGTGCCGCGAAATGAAAAGACGTGATTGCTTCGCTTCTAGACAGATATCAGGGACGTTCAAATGCGCTTTTAGTTACGTTTCTGTTTCCACCCTTTCTTTAATTAGGCGGTAATTATGAATGTGTCCAATGCCTCCCAGTGTCCAAACCCTCCCGGCGCTCCCCTAACGGAAACGAAAATGAATAAATAAATGAGGCGTTAAGGTCCAAAGTGTCTCGTGGGCAGTGTTACCAGATTCTGTCAAAAAAGGACCGTACGTTTCGTTCGAATTTACCTTAATTACAAAATGACACAATGAAACAATGCAAATAAATGCAATTATGTCAAGGGTTTCCGCCAATAGACCCGTGCGTTGTACACAACACGTTTATTATTTATATAAGTTTAATGAAATTAAATAAATAAGTTCTGCGCAAGCAGAATTTAAATTAAAGTTTGCGAAAAAAGATAACTTTTTGCTCGGCCGTACCGGCCCCATGGCGCACCCAATAAATATAATATAAATTTAATTGGTGCAATTTATTATTTACCATAGTTTATCAAAAAATTCGAGGAGTAAACCACTTTAAAATCTTAGAGACCAACGTTCAATGTTAGTGGACGTTGTGTTGTGATTTTTTTCCTTATCAGTCGTTATAAATAAGGAAAACTTGCTTAATCAGTGCTTAGCGACGCGTTGCGCATGAACACCCTTGTTATTAGAATAGAATAGAATAGAATAGAATAGTTTATTGTTATCAAAAAAATGTTACATGACTAGTCAAAAATTTCAAGTTACAATAAAATAAAACATAATAGGTACAATAAATAATTAATAAGTAAACACAGTGTATATCCAAATTAAAATCAATGAATACAATTGAGTATGAGTATGAGTATGGGAACGTATGGCAAGCCCCAGATATATTATCATCCACTGATCTCCCGGGGTTATATTACCCCCTTTCCGTTCTCCTGCGTATCCCGCCAAATCACAGCATTACCTGTGTTTGTTGGATCCGAAGTTTTTACGCCGGCTGGTAGATCCACCCTAGGAGTTCGTGGATGACAGTGTCAAAGGTTAAGGCAGCTCCCGGGATTTTTGTCAGCCGGGTCGGGCCATACGTCCAGTTTAGGAAGGGTTTTTGGAGGACATTGAACTGACCCAAAACTAAGTACAATCCGGAATCCTCCTCAACCTAGGCCTTAGTAGTATCCCCATTCAATTGGTATTCTTGAATGGGGGTGGGTATGTTAGTTTTTTGCTTACTCCGGCTACCAACCTTGTATATTCTTTATTTATTTTATTGCTATATTAGTGTTCATACCGTTTTCATTTATTTATATCTTTGCCTTCTTACTTATTTTTTTTCCAAATTAATTTAAAAATAAAAATATTAATATACAAAATAGATAAAGCCGGCCCTGTGGTGTAACGCATCAATATTTGAAACCCGGCCCCTATGTCAGGCGTGCAACGCATGCCTCAATAGATGGCCTACCACTTCATTTTCACGTGGGGGCTTTGCCCATTTACTTTCTCCATCCTCCAAGCTTTGCTTGCGTGAGCTTATGTGTATATTATATAATATATATAATACAATAATATAATATTGCGACGCACCCACTTGATTTCTCACACGCACGCTGCCCTCTGCAATGGTCAATTGTTGCCTGGTTTCCTGTTAAATTAGTATCTATATAAATTCAATTAGTCAATTAGTCAATACCAATACTAATACCAAATAATACAAATAATCAATACCAATATCAATCAATCAATTAATCAATATTAACGTTAATATCAGTATCAACCAACTAATCAATCAATATTAATACTAATATCAATATCTATAATGCCAATATCAACATCAACACCAATACCAACAATACACCATCAATACCAATACCAATACGATTATATCCATATCAATCAATTAATTAATTTATTAATTAATTAATTAATCACTTTATGTAAATATCGATCTTCAAAATAGAGCCGGCCCTGTAGTGCATATAGTGGAATGCGGCCTTATGGCCTGCTTGGCTCTTGAGTTCTGTGCATTAGTTTGGCTTGATTTATGAGTGTGACCCTAAATTTATTTATGATAAATTTTTGTCTTCTTGCTTGAATTGGTTTATTTGCTTACGCCTTTTACGCTGGTTGTTTACGTTTGTCTACTATGAGAAAATTAGGTTGTTTATTTAACAGTTACGGAAATGTTCTTATTATTTTTTAAATTTAATTTTTAAGACGAATAGATTTCTTAGATTTTTTTGCAACATTGTGAAATGCTTATATAAACATTTAACGATTATACGGTAAGGTAAGACATGCAATTAGAAGAATTACTTAGCTTGATTATTAGGCTATAAACCTGATGCTTTGTCTTTCGCGGGGTGGCCTTCTCCTGTAGGTTTTTGCATAGAAAAAGGATATTTTTGGAACGCTCCGATCCAGGTGCGCCGGTTGACTTATCGTTGCTGCCTAGCCTCAGTTAGGTACTTATTCACTTGCACACTTTTACGGCGTTATCTCACAATTTTCGCACTTCTTGCACTTGTTTGTTTATTTATGTATTTATTTATTATGTATTAATGATTACCGATATTTCCGGATACTTTGTTTCGTTTTTGGTACTTTACGTTTGTATCGTATACGCCACAGGAGGGATCTTGACGCATCCGACCTCTTCGAGCATCAAGACGGTGAAAATCAATGAATACAATTAATACAAAAAACATTATAAACATTAAAATAGCTGGAAGTAGTATATTGTTATATATATATATAACATAGTATATTGTTATATATTGTTATCCTTAGCCGTTAATTCGTAAGCAATTTTTAATTTTAAAAAATCAGTGGTTTGCCCCTCGGAAAAATTTCAAATTTAAAAAATTCAAATTACACAGATTTTATACCATTTTTAAATTATATTATTTCTTTGAAAAGTATACCTTGATTAAAAAGGTATAGCTCCAATTTGAAATAATTTAAAATTACATACGTTACGTATGATACGTATAAGCCGAGTTCTGCATAATATAACCAATATATAAGGCAAGTTTTGGAACGACAGTCAATTTGTAAATTAATAAAATAATAATAATTTATTTATAATAATAATTAATAATTTAAAATTATTTTAAATGGAATAAGGTGAGTTTTAGAATATTACGACCTTTTCAGGCTATAGCGGGCTACATGTTAAATGTACAGACACCACTAACTCATTTTTATTAAAAAGTGGATAAGCCGAGTTTTGGAATGGACCTCCTCATAATATATAATATTATATTATGGAACATTATTTTTTTATTATGGCATGTATAATATACATGCCATAATACATTGTATATGATTAAATAGTGAATTCAATTTTAAAATTTACCAGTTCAGGACATTTATGGGGATTTAACTCTGTGCTATATGTCTTTCCGGATAGGTTTCCTTATATGGGTAAATATGGAATTCTATATGAAAATATACCACTTAAAGATATTTATAAAATTTTCTGTTTTTTTTGCTTTATGTCTTTCCTGATAGGTTTCCTTACATGTCCAAAAATCATTTAAGTGTTATCCCTGTTTGAAATACATATATTGAACCAGATAGGAACCAGATAAAATCCAGATATTTTTTTTATATGTTTCTATATAGCATTTTTAATAGGGCTCGGTGGTGTACATGGGTATGGATGTTTATTTGTGTTTGTCCAGGGTTACAAAAGGTTTATCGTAAGTAATATCATAAGGGCATCTAATATTTCCGAAAAAAATCGATAAAACACGTTGCTGGCATGAGTGCTGGTGGCAACAAAAATCCGAGGATTTTTGCACCTGCACGAATGCATTTTGTTAAAAAATATTACTTAGCATTGTGTTTTTTCGATTTTTTTCACAGGAAAAATTAGATGCCCGAATGGTATTTGACAAGACTATTTCATGAGTAACAGTTAACAATTAAAATATAAATTGCAATTTTTGGTGACAACAGCTGTTAAGTTTTGCCGCAGGTAAACTGTGTGCTGTCATACATTTTTTTCACCTAGAAACCATTTGTAATTCAAATTGCGCGTTTGTGATTGGTGGAAATTGAGACGAGGGAAATAGTCGTAATAACTTACCATACTCGTATAATGCACTGTTTGCGAATTAGTAGCAGAAAAGTGAAAAAAAAACGTTCTTATTAGTTTAAACTAAATAATTTACATTTTTACTTTTTATTGCGCAATATACGGGGGCCGAGATATTCACTAAAAACTGAAATAGTATATTACACTACAAGGGCAGAAAGTGTGAGATTCCTGCACTGCGCGCCATGATGATATTTTTCTTACTACCTCGGCCGAAAATACGGGAAAAAATTAAATGTGTATATCGAAACATATTGATGCCTGCCCAAATTTTGAGGTTATATTAGTGTCGTAATCAGAGTTGCATATGTTGAGCACACGACTAAAAAATTTTTACTCCCGCTCAGAGCTGGGCAGTAATTGACTTGAAAGTGCTTGAAAAAGTGCTTCAAGCACAATAGTGCTTCGAGCACAGTGCTTGCAAGCACTTTTAAAATACAGTGCTTGGTAATTGGTAATTGAAGCCCTTTATAAAAAGTGCTTGGTAATTGGTAATTGAATTTCGCATTTCAAGCCATTTGAGTGCTTGCAAGCACTTAAAAGGCTTGCAAGCACTTTAAAGGGCTTGCAAGCACTAAAGGGCTTCAGATTTGAGGGCTTGCAAGCATTTAAAGTGTTCCCGAGCACTTTAGACTCTAGAGGGAAATGCCCTTAGTAACAACCCTGTGGTTTCATCATCATCTAATGCGGTGTGCGGTGCAGCATAAGCTTTAATGTGATTGGTTGGTTGAAGGCCGACTTGGCCAGTACCTTTCTCCTTCTTGCAGATAATTTGTACTTATTTTTTGATTATTTCTTCACTTTAATTGTTTTGCGTCATGTTGTGTGGACTAATAAATTAAAAACAAAAAACTTGGTTTGGTTATTTTAATATAACGATCATCCAAAAATGTTTCTTATTTTTAAAATAAAGATGTTAATTAATTGGGTAGGAAGCAATTGGAAAACTAAAAAGTACTTGGTAATTGGTAATTTATTTAAGAAAAAAGTGCTTGCAAGCACTTTTTGAGTAATTGGTGCTTGGTAATTGAATTTTTCAATTACTTTTCTCGGTAATTGGTAATTGCAAGCACTTAAAGTTTTCAAAGTGCTTGATGCTTGGTGCTGGCAATTACTTTTCCAAAGGGCTTGGTGCTTGGTGCTCGAAGCACTTTTTTTGAGTGCTTTGCCCAGCTCTGCTCCCGCTATTATAGAGTGTGCGCGTATAGCTTGACCAATGCAAGAAACGTAAACTTTCTGCCGTGGAATCGGGGACGAAACAACGTATTTTCAGTCGAGGTAGTAAAAAAAAATGTATTTTTGCGTATGTCTTGTAAAAAAAAATGTCCGGTGGTGCAAGTTTGAATAAGAGCTTTTAAATTCATTTACGACGCGACCATCGTTTCGGTCTGACTGGACTAGAAGAGAAAAAAACTATACAGACAATATTGCACAGAAAAGCCTTGGGTTTAGAAAAATATTTTAATTTTTGCTGTACATAATGTTTTTAAGATATTTCAAGATACATTTTGTGTTTAGGGACATCGAGGGTCCTCACCACAAATAAGAACTTTTGCTCCTGATGGCAAGGTACACCAAGAAGCCCAACATACTGTAAGCTACCCCTTGAGAACCACGAGCAGATCTCCATCACCTTTAAGAGCGGCTTCATTGGATATAAGATGCTCTTCACCTGGTGAGTGTTCTTACCAAAATTTATTAAACTAAAAAAACGCTTAAAATTTTTAATTCCTTTTAGGTGCCATAATGTGTCCGACAGAAGCTCGAACACCTTCCCCCTCTCAATCTTCATTGGCATCACTTACGGGGGGGTCAGCTAGTTCTTGTAATTCGCCAGTCCCGGCTTCGCCGCGTACTGTCTCAATGGGCAGGTTAGTATTAGAATTATTATAATAATTATAATTATGGATGACAACATATGTTATTGTTGAATATCTTAAAATGAATCACCATGTATAAAATATAATTAGGTGGGTCCGAACAAACTGATAGGTATTTTAATACATTTTTGCACACACTCAGAGAAATATCATGTCATAAAAAGCATAGGAAATTATATCAATTTAAATAATCGGGTATATTTGATTCAAATGGAAAATTTTATAGTTTTATATACATTTACCCACAGTTTTACAATTATCCAATAAAAGAAACTTGACTATATATAAATTGTGTTTATTTATAAGCGAGTTATTATTTATAATTGTTTTTGTGTTATGTTTAAGAAATTTATTCAATCAAAATAAATTAAATAAAAATTTAGTAACAATTAACAAACTTTTTTAGATGTCTCTCCCCTTTGCACATACCTAACCACCATAGGCAGTCAATGGAAAACTTGCCAGTGGCCCCCCCAGCGAGTCCTTTAGGAGCCATTCAACCCGATTTGTACCTTAGAAAAGACGGGCCTTTATTTATTAACGCTAACCCCAAAAACGGTCCTAGTTTGGGAAGATTGCATTTTAGGTTGACATACGATTTTAACCGAAGCGATCTAATCATACATTTAATTGAAGGTAAGTTATCACTAAATTGCTAAAAATATTTATTATAATATAATAATAAATTTAATATAATTAATCAACAATTGATGAGCATCCGTGCAAAACCGGCTAAATCTATTTTATTCAGATTTGTTTTTTTTTTATTTCGCATCTTTGGGTTCATTTCTATCGACAACCAAGATAATTCTGTTTAAATCTGACTATATCCATGTTAAAATCCCAATTAAAAGGTAGCTTTAGGAGCAAAACCGGCCAAATCTACGTTTTTATAGCAAACCCGGCTATATCCAACAAATAATAATGATGATGAGCATGTGGCTTGGATATGTCAATACTACTACTAAAATTTGTTCTGTTTTTTTCGTGTTTGCACTAAATTTATTTTGTTAATATTTTTGAATAATAAAGGTTTTTTTTCACATTTTATTCGGTTTTTGAGCAAAACCGGCTACAAACAAAACATTTTTTGAAATTTTGGCCTTAATATAAAGTTTTTGAAAACGAAAGTATGTCTTATAAATCAAGTACCACAAAGCCCACAAAACTCAAGTTTGCTTTTTCTTTTATCTGTAAAGGCCAGGAAACCGAGAGTTTTTGCCATTTTCCCAACATTTTATTAAAGTGAATATAGCCGGTTTTGCACGGATGCTCCTCAATTATAGTGACCAAAAAGTTATTGGCAAGAACACTATAAAGAGTTCTTGATTGTAGCATTAACACCAGAAATTATAAGACAAGAGGATTTATAAATAAAAAAGTAGCCACATTACATTAAATAAAACAAAAAGATCCTTAGACCAAGTTTTTCATAATTCTTAAACTTCCTTAGTCAGAAAGACACTGAAACATTTTCTAATACACTTTGGACCCAAAAATCCTTGAACTAAAAGATCCTTAGACCGACTACACTCGAAACTTATCAAGGAACCTTATAAAAAACTAAAAATAAGGATTATTAGGCTAAGAAAACCTTATGCAAAACTACAGAAAATGTTTTTATTCCTTATTCCTATAAGGATTTTGCGGATTCTTATAAAATTCAACTTTACTAGGGTTGTAATTGAAAAAAATCCATGGCATAAAAATTACTTTTACCGAAAAATCCTTAAACTAAAAAATGAAAGGTCCTTTGACCAAAAGATCCTTAGAGCAATCGTTGCACTGAAACATTCGAAAATTCTTTGGACTGAATAATTCTTATACTGAAAGGTATAAAAAAATAAATAAAAATAAAATGCTTAAACTAAGAGATCCTTAAACTGAACAGATTTTTAAAGTAACTAAAATGCCTTTATAATGAAACAACCATTAGTTAAAAATTCTTAAAATTAAGAAAACTTTTTTAAGAGCTTTTTATAATTTCTGTTAGTTTCTTAGGTTGCAAGACACTTTCATATTTAAAGATTACATAACTTTTTAGCTTTGGACTTAACTAGCAGCGAGCAAGGCGGTTTTAACGACCCTTACGTAAGAGTAGAACTTTTGCCAAAAATTGACGATCGTAAAAGACAAACAACTGTATTCAGAAACAACCCCAACCCTTATTTCGACCATCACTTTAAATTCCCCATATCGAACGACGAACTAAAAACGAAAACCCTGCAAATGCAAATCTTCGATTACGATAGATTCTCCAGAAACGATGTTATTGGAGAGGTTTTGATGGCAATGGAGGAGTACGATATATCTGGGGGCACATTTGAGGTGTTTGGAGATATTACTAAAAACAAAAAACCAGCGGAGGATTTGCAGGAAATTTTGGTGTCTTTAAGCTTTTTGCCTTCGGCAGAACGACTCACAGTTGTTCTGCTGAAGGCCAGAAACCTAATACAGCCAAGCGATAGGGAAAATATGGGTATTTTATTTGAAGAATTTATGTTGTTTTGTGTTTTTGATTTCATGTTTTTAGATCCGTTCGTGAAAGTTTATTTGTTGGTTAATGGTAAAAGGATAAAGAAAAAGAAAACCGCAGCTATGAAAAGCAGTTGTAATCCTGTTTGGAATGAAGCTCTTACTTTTAGCTTGTCACATACAAATTTACAAAATGCTTCGGTTGAAGTAAGTTTGTATTTTAAATTTTATATATTTTTAATACACTACTATAGGGATGTTAGTTTAAGTGCAAAAAATACAACAAATATTTCCGACAAGTAGTTCTTGTGGATTTTTTTTCTGAAAAAATTTTAATAAGTAAAAATAAGTTTTGAAAGTCCTAGGGTCATTCCATCGTTTCGGGTGTTACATTTGTTCAACCAAAGTCTAAATTTGTATGCATTTTGAAATAACATTTTAACATTAAAGTGCCTTATTCTCTACTTTTTTAGTTGTTTTATCTAAATTGTAAAATTAATAGAGTTTAGCATATAGGATAACGATTTTATAAGTGAAAAGTGTGGGTTTCGGGTGTTTCACGATTCTGCCTCTATGTCCTGAATATTGTTATATTATTTGAAATTCAGCGAATTCCCTAAAAATTACAGGCCTAAAAAAGTATAATAATTACTGACCATCTACCACATAATCACTGTCACAAATAACTTTTTACTATTTTGTTATAAAATTTTACTTTAATTTGGGTGTTACCATGGTTCTGTTTAGGGTGTTACAAGTAAAAATATTAAACACTTTATATCGACACAATCGGTGTTTTATTAGTCTTTGGTAGTTAGTAACAAATAAACATAAATATAATGAATTCTCCTTAAACATAACATAAGCAGCTTTAGGTGCGATTGATAAATCGGCAAAAAGTGTAAAATCGTTTTTATTGCCAAAAATCAGTAAAAAATCGGTAGAAACATAATTATTGACGAAAATCTAAGTATTCGGTATTTTGGTAGGTCCGTTGCCATTTAGGTAGGAATAACGAAATTTCGGTAGGTTCGACAACACCATCGGAAAAGCATTCACACCTCTTTTAAAGAGGTGAGACAGCTTTTCCGATGGCGGCGCTAGTGGGCCTTTGAAAGAGCCTTAAAAATAATACTTATTGCATTATTTAAGCAATAGAGCCTTAAAAATAATACTTATTGCATTCTTTAAGCAATACCTACACATAAATAAATCGACATATGAAAAAAGTTGTAACACCCGAAACGTTTCGGCTGTTTTTAATCAAGAAAAACACATATCAAATTAGTCTCATACTCAGATATTAGTTAGTATTTTAATTGTTGTAGCATGCACTTTTTCTGCTACGCCTTATGGCCCAGAACATTCTTTAAATTTCACCTTTCATAACGTTCATAAATTGGTTTAATTGACTTTGTGAACTGGGAAAAACCCTTGATTATTTTGACCTTAGAAGAACACTGCTTTTGTGTAGCTTTTATCTACAATAAAGATTAATGAGGAAGAATCGCGCAACCCTGGCGAAAATGAAATGTGCAAAAAGTGTGCAAAATTATCTTTTAAAAACATGATGTGCGGAGGGTGGAAAATGGAACATGAAACAATGTGCAAAACCAAAAATTTAAAAGTGTGAATAATCACTGGACCATGTTCTAAAGGGAACTCCTTTTGATTTTTCACATTGTTTGCATACTGTTTCTTGCCACCTGTGTGCCTATTACAAAAACAGTTTCTTTTTGGTGACCTATAAGTCTTAAATTTACACATAATTGAAATATAAATATCCTTATAATAATATTAATCAATAATTTTTTTTTCAAAAGAAATTTTAAAAAAATACCTGCACTGTCAACTCCACGACGGGGATTGCTTTGATCTTAGCAATAGGCCGAGAAGCGATACATAAGATGAAATCTACCTCACCTTTTAAATAAATGTTGTACCCCAACACAAGCGAGATATATCTAAAATGTGCTTAAACTGCCTATGCCGCGCGCACTTTAATCGTCACTCCGATTTTTGGATCCTAGGTCCCTTTTCTCGGATCGCGTCACATATACTGCCCTGCTAAGCCAATATTAAGTAACAAATTTTATTTTTGATTTTAGATACAGGTACTTAACCAAGGAAGCGAAATAATGAGTTCAAGCCCCATACTGGGCACGTGCTCCATAGGGCCTAAACAAACCGGCCCTGAACGAGACCATTGGTTAGATATGTCGCACAGCCTAAGGAAAGCCATAGCATGTTGGCACACCATAAGGTACTAATTTATGAAATCAGCTCAAATGAAAATATTAAACAGGGTGGTATTTTTAAATCTTTAAATTGCATTGTACTGGGTGCCTCCAAAATAAAGGTCTAAAACTATCGATAGCCCTATCGTTAACTATTGATAATTCTGACGAATAATATTGATATTTTTTATAACTATTGCGATATTTTTAGATAGCTTTATAACCGTTATATTTTTCGCCTACGATTGAAGCTTTCACAAAAAATAACTTATCATAAAGTCTTATAAGACTTACGTTGTTTATAAGAGACACTCACATTCTGTCAATTTACTTTTATATATTATTTATGACCTGTGGGTATTCTATGCGCTACCTTTCAAATTTAAATGTCTTGTTTAAAAATTTGGCGCCAAAAGTAAGAATTGTTAATTTATTTGTTGTTATAGATAGGGAATAAGTTCTAGGTATACATTGAATTTATTAGCGATAAAATATTTTTGTGCCCCCGCTACCTTGGCGAACAGTGAAATAATCCTTAGTTGTACGGGCAGTAGCGTAGCCATAAAATGAATAAATATCGTAAGTTATTGATAGAAAAGTGACCATTGTTCTAATTTTTCTAGACTATCGAAAACTATCGAAGTGACCATTTATCGAATAATATCGATAGTGCCAACTATCGATAGTTTTAGACCTCTACCTCTGCTTTACAAAAACCTACCACATATTATTAAACCATATTAAGTTGATTTAAATGAACCTTTTTACAAAGTACAAATTTTAAAACGGATTGTGTTTTTTGCCAAAATTTTGTACGTTGGTCATAGTTTTTTTATAAAACTTTTATGGGACACAATTATGATTTGATGTATTCAATTTTTAGTCGTAGAATTTCTATTTTTTTTAAATTTCCTCATTTTAATTTCTACGCCAATAGAGAAAATATAATATAAACGTAGGTTAACCAATTGCCCAACTCATTTAGTGCAATAAAATTCAATTGCTTTAATTAATGGTTTTTGAGAAATTTTTATTTCATTAATTCACAGTTAATCATAATTTAAAATTGGACCACCTACAACAAAACGAAAAATGTTTTGTCAGTAACTTATTTTTTTTTGTAAAACTAGTTGAATAATTATTTTTAAAATTAATATTTCACTCATGCATTGTAACAATGCATGTAAGATGTAATGCATTTTTAAGTGGAAATTCAAAAACTTTATAGGTAATTTACGTAAAATACTTTAGGTTTATTAAACTATTGAAATACCTATTTTGGTCTAAGGAATTTGTGGCAGGTTTTTGTAAAGACCTTTTACCAACACACTGTATATATGTATATATACTCGATATATCGAAAATTCATTAACCAGTAATCCGTAACCGAAAAAGTAGCTTCTGAAATTATGCCTTTAAAGGTTTTAAAAACTTCACCATGTAAAAAACCCTGGTCTCAAGTTGAGACTCTCAACACAAAATGATTTTTATTCAAGTCTTATGATTACCTATTTATACAATGTCCACGGAGAGGGGTACAAAAAGAAAAAAAACGTATTTTATATTTCTCAAAAAATTATATTGTTAATTTGCTTGATTTTAAAACCCTAGAATATGCGACACATCATTTTTATTGTCTATTGTTAATTTGTAATTTTAATTTTTCTGAAAATTTTTGACTAAAACATGTTTGATGAAAATCATTTTTCGGTTCGATATTTTTGTCATTTTTTTACCAACAATTTATTATCACGGTAGGTAAAAATATCTCGAGAATTCTTCACGGATGTCATTTTTACTTATAATAAAAGGATGAAAATGCAAAAAAACGGCGATAAAAATTGTATTTTTGTAAAAGCTTTAAATATGTCAATAGAAATAATTACTTTTGAGAAATGACAAATAACGACCAAAAATGAATTTTATTAAACATTTTTTAGTCCAAAATCAAGCAAAAGTTTCTGAGAAATGTAAAATATTTTTTTTTTACGATGTGGACATAATATTTACTATATATAAATTTATTGTAAATGTAAGCGTAAGTTTTTTAATAGTATGGTTGTGAATACTAAGGGGTTAATACTCAACAATTTTTAGAGCTTAGTATTCGCAATCGTATTTTTTATAAAAAAAATTCTTCCAAGATTTAAATATTTTTGTAAAGCAAACTTTTTACTTTATAATCTTAAATTATAAAACGGGCATGAACCTCATTAAAACCGTATGCTCACTAAAAAAAGTATTCCATATTTATACAGGGTGATCCATAAGTCAAGTTAAAGCATGTTCCATGAGTTTTATGACACCCTGTATTTTCCAAAATCCAAAAAAAATTACGAGGAAACGACTCAACATGACAAATAATGAATTTAAATGTTTTTGTTTTAAATCTGAACCTACTTATGATGAGCATGTGACTTGAAAATTTTAGAGAAAAAACTGAAAAACTTATAAAAAAAGTGACAATCATTTTTTAATTTGAATCAACAATAAAATATCCATATTTTTTGCGTAAAGAGGTCCGCGAAATTTAGGTAAACCTCTTAAATTGGAAAGCTGTAATGAATTAAAAAAAATCTAAAACATATCTTCAAATTTTTTTGTTTGTAATTCTAAAAAAATCAATGTTTTAAAACTAATAAGTATTTGTAATATTATATGAGACGCTTATTAAATATTAGGATATATTATTGATATGCAAGATTAAATGTTTAAAAGAGGCAATTGTGCGCACATTTATTTTACAATAAAATATTTACTTCCATTTGTTTGAAACTTACGAAAAACTGTCTTATACGTCCTTATGAAAACTTTCTTAAAATACCTATTAAACAATATACAGGGTGTTACAGGATAAACTTAACTATTTTAATTAAAAAAGAGGCTTAAAATCAAAAAAGTTATTCTTGTAAGTGCTAAATAGCGTAACACCCTGTAGTTAATAACACATTAAGGCTGGGAATTTTGTTATTTTTTTAAATTCGAATACTTTAAAATTTTAATTGGAATAGTCGAATTATTCGCATGCTCGGATATTCGAATTTTCAAATATTCAAATATTTGGAAATTTGAACATTAAAATACTTTAAATTGTCAAATTTAAAACTAAATATTATTAGAATAATACGTTTCTTATAATTAAGTTTTGCTCTTAAATATTTAAGAAATAAATAAATTTCTCCCTTTTTTCATTGGCGCTGACGAGTAAGGTAATTGCCAATAGCAAATACAGGATATCCGTTTTTATGGCTAAGCATGAGTTAGTTGACTATCTTATCTCGCTAGTTTTTAAAGCTAGAGAAAAGATTTTTCCCCTTGAAAAATTGTCTGAATTGGAATTGAAAATCACAAATTCTTGTCATTTACGATATCTCGAAAACTAAAAATGTTAAGTAAAATTTTTTTTGGATCATTGATCGGAGTCAAATTGCGCATCTTTTTCCTAATTTAACCAACTATGTATTTTTAAACATAAGCGAATTACCTACCTATGCTTAGACTTGAAAAACAAACACCCAAATATTTTAATTTTCGAACACTCGAATTTTGAATATTTAAATATTCGAATGTTCGATTACTCGAATAATCGAGTATTCGAATAATTTTTAAACGATTTCCACCTCTATTCGAATACTCGAATTATTCGTAATCGATTCCTAGCCTTAACAAAAATATTCCTTATTTTTAGTATACACACTGTATTTCATAGTTATTAAATGGTGTTTTGATATATTTATTAATTTGTATTAATGAAAACTGTATGTATTAATGTTATTTACATAATCTATTGGAACTCTGTGGTGAATTAAAATTATTTTTCGTCGACAATGTCCTAACTTTTAAATTTCAAGTAAATATAGTTAAATATAGATATTATGAATATGCTGGGCTAGGGACCATAAGCTAGAAAAAAACAGTAGAATATAAAACGATAAAAAATGGTCCAAGTTTAATTTTAAAACAGTAAAAATAGAGCCTAATGTAAATAAACCGTTTAATTTTTAACGCCTAAAAATGTAAATATTTTTTTTATAATAACAAATGTGATACCTACTAATAAAAATAAATTCAAAATAAACAAACGAAATCGACGCAAAATAATTTTAATTCGTCAAAATATATAGGCTAGCATACAAGACTTTGTTAGGTTTTAAAATATGACAAAAATATATCAGCATTCAGAACAAAGGGAAAACTGAAAATTTAAAAATAAATGTAAAGATGTTTAACCGTTTTTCGGAAATTTATGAAACCGAAAAAGTTTTTTAAATGTATCTCTCTGAATTTTCCTCGGTAAATGTACTCGTTTTATCATTGATTGATTTACTCAACGGTTTTATTAAATTATTGAAGATTATTCTCAGATATTTTTTGTGTTCAAAATATAGGCCCTATAGTAAAAAAATGCATTTATATAAATATTTGTAAGTTTTACAAACATGGTTGGAAAAAGACTTTTTGAATTAATTCACTTTTTCATTATGGGCCATTCCACGCGTAACGGATAGGACAGTTGCCGTGTTTTTATTTACAAAATAATATTGTTCTATTATATTACCAATGTCAAATTTTTATAAATAGTTCTAAATTAAAACTGTTTAACAAGGTTTTTATTTGGCAAAATTAGGTATCGTGGACTTTTAATTCCTTAAAAACTAATAATTTAAAGCGTAACGGACGGGACTTTGTAATTTTGCCAAATAAAAACCTTGTTAAACAGTTTTAATTTAGAACTATTTATAAAAATTTGACATTGGTAATATAATAGAACAATATTATTTTGAAAATAAAAACACGGCAACTGTCCTATCCGTTAAGCGTGGAATGGCCCTTATACAATTTATAAAATACAAACTCAAAAATATTTTTATATTTGATTAAAAATATGAAAGTCAAATAAAAAATCTATTTCAATAATTGTGTCATAATTATTTTACTTTTTAAATACAAAATTGAAATTTTATTAACACCCCCACCGGAATATATTTTACCTAAAAAGACATTCTAAGAAGATTTAGTCTTGCACTTTTTGATAAGCCAACCAGATCGCGCTATTTTTATTTACCCAAATAGTCCGACAATATAATCAAAAAAATTATATTGATTAAAGGGGAGAAGCATTATTTTCTACCTGTTTGCTGATGCAATTAAATTAATTGGAATTATATAACACTGTAGGTAAATTTTCAAATCTTGAAATATCACAGCTAAACGCTTGAACAAGTTTAGCTGTATCAGGTTTATAAAAGTGTTTTCTATTGGCAATTCGACACGCTACCCAAGCAGCATTTTAAGTTTAAATAACTACAAATTTACTACTAAGTCAACTTTAAATTATTTTTTATGGTTAACCAAAACGGTTTTATAACGGTATAGATACGAAAAATTACCAAATTTGTGGAATGGTTTATTTCGTTATTTTCCCTACATAATAACCTTTTAGATCTACTAAAAAATAACGTAATAAAAACAATATAAATACCACAAATTTACGTAAAAATAACGCTATATTCGTAATTTCTTTGTTCTTTTAATTTATATTTTACAAAATGGTACTTACAAAGTAATAAAGGCCACCCTAGAGTAAAATTAAATAATATAACTTAAAAATGATATGCCCTCTAAAAATTTTACTATTTTAAGAAAAAATATTGCTTGGGTAAAAATTCAACAAAACTTAAAACCTACAAAATTTTATAAAACCTTCTAAACATCATTTAGTTTTCATCATTTTTTAATAACTAAAACTTTCCATATTATATTTTAGAAAAATAATTATGAAAAAATGTTATATAAATGTTTAGATAAGTAATGGATGCCATCTTAAAAAAATCATTATGGCGACCGGAAAAAAAAATTTCCTTATTTTTCACTTTAAGCTTATTTTTCCTTGTTTAGTCAATATTACCACTAATAGCCCTAAAAAATACCAGGCGAATAGGAATTATTTACGGTTATAAAGTGGTCTTAATATCGTAAAATTATGACTTATGAGTAACATTTACCATTAAGTAAAAATTCTGACGTTAAAATTACCGTTAAATTTTCCTTTAGGTGAAATACACTTATAAGTAATTTTAATTCGTAAAAAATTTATACTAAAAATTACGTCCCTCATAATACTTTAAAGTGTTGAAACTTAAGGGTTATTAAAATAGGTAAAAATAACATAAATAAAACTTATTAAATAACTTTAAAAAAAGTTTTACTTGAAAGTAAATTTTTAAGGTTAATTTAACAAAATATTTCACAGTGACTAGAGGCACGCTAACGTACCGCGATTGAAAATATTAAAGGCACGTTAGTTACGTCATAATTATAATCCATTTTTGTTCCCCGAGCATTTAATATTTGACATCAAGCTAGATAGCTTATATGGTAGGGCGTTCGCTTGGCATGCATAAATTATAAAAAAGCATAAACTGACAGTCTCCAATTTTTACACTCAAAACATCTAAACAATATTGCCCCTGTATCGGATGAGCGAAGGGAATGGCGAGCTGCGAGGCAATTTCAAATTGTATCATGGTTTCGGGTAGGCCAAAACATCGGCCAGGGGGGTTGCTATATTGCGCTACAGCGTACATATAGTGGCCTCCTTTATGATGAACATTACGTGCCAGGCACATTTGTTTTGTTCATTTTATTTATACACCTTTATATACCTGAAATTATTTTTACAATTTATATTTTATACAATAATATGAATAAATATTTTTGATTTGATTTGATTTGCTTGGCATGCGAGAGGTCCCGGGTTCGATACCAAGAAGCTGTCGAACTTTTTTTATTTTTTTATTTCATAAATTTGTTGTTTCTTTGTTAAACAGTGTTCGGTTGGGTTGGGTTGGTTGGTTTGTTTTAGTTTTATCGTAACATAAAATCTACTAGAAGTTGTCGAACTTTTTTTATTTCATAAATTTGTTGTTCCTTTGTTAAAAAGTGTTTTATTTTTATCGTAACATAAATTTGCCCATTTTAGTTGGGTTTTTTGTTCAATGGGGCGGGGGGCCAATGGGGCGGGGTCGGTTGGGTTGTGTTGTTGAGTTTGGGATTGTTTGAGTTTATGACGTAACTAACGTGCCTTTAACATTTCAAATCGCGGCACGTTAACGTGCCTCTAGTCACAGCGAAAATATTTACTTAAATTAAGTAATATTGCCTCAAAGCTCTACGCTTTTACTTAAAATGCTGCTTATATTATAAATTGTAAAATATTATATTTTACCTCTTTAAAAAAAACAGCAAAAAACATTTTGCATTTACTATCTAAAAAAACCTTAGACGTGCTCCTTTTGATTAATTAACCTCAAATTTTGCAAGAATTTGTTTTATTTTATTTGGAACAAACAAGGGGGTCCAGCCCAATTGATTTTTTTTAAATTCATACATGGTGTTTTCTAATGGGATGCTCCAAAACTTGAAAATTAAATATCTTTGAATTTTGTCCTGATATATATATCTATAGATAAACCAAGCACAGATTTGTAATCCAAAAATTAAGTTCACATGTCTGAAAGTTTAGCTGTGATATTTTCACCTCCCTACAGTGTAATTAATTCATGGCCTAAAAAAAGTCATTTCATTTAATTCACTGAATTAATTCACATGAATGCCAACCCTGGTTGCAAGCAAGGTAATTTAACTAAACACTATTAAAAAATATTAGCTTTACAGAATTCAAAAGGACCAAAATGAAAATATTTTAAATAAAGACTGAAACTGAAACTACTAAAACGATTATATTTACCTGTAAAAACAATGTTTAAACTATGAATATACATTTTATTTGCTTTAAGGTATAAATATTACTATATTGAATTAAATTAAATAGTATTCTTACAGGGTGTTCAACATAAAAAACACCAATTAAAAACAACATGAATTTTTGAAATTGGTGTTTTTATGGGATTTTTTATTTATTCAATTAATAATATAATTGTTGAATTAATAAAAAATCAGGATGATAGAATGTGTTACACTCATGAATCATATATAGTTTATTATATGAATTTAGTTTAAAATATAAAATTATATGAATATAAAATGTGTTTAAAATTGAAAAAGAAGGTATTTGTTGTGTTTGTGACTTTATGTAATGAGATAAATGTTTGAAATTTTAAAAAATCAGGCATATTTTAAAATAGATGATGAATTGATAGTTGACTTTGTATATCCTAAGGATAAAAATGTATTTAATAAATGAGAAACACAGCAATTTGTAGTTTTTATATTAGGTATATATTTATAATTTATTATCACAAAAAAATCTAAAACACTTTTATAAGATTAACCTGTAGTATTATTACTAGGTACTACAATACTTTTTATAGTTGTATGTATAACATTTTCAATTGGAACATGTACTTTAATATTTGGGGGCGAATGGAAAAAATACATTTTAAAACCTGCAGCAAGAATCAAATGGCATAAAATTATACCAGCAATCAAGAATAGCTTATGTCTTGATAATCGTAAAGCTGGAAGTAGTGTAAATAGCAAAACTGAGCCTGATATAAAAGTAGCAACTAACACTAACCCCCACTGTAACATACTTATCTGAATTGACCATAATATTGATACTGGTATGTAAATAAACAATGAATAACCATAAATACATATTAATTCCAGAGCACCAGGTGTTACATTTGACTCCAAACCTTCCAAATCATTAACATCAGAGCTCCACTTTAATAACCCCCATAGAGTAAAAGGAATAAGTGTTACATACATAAAAATAGCAGTTGCTGCATATGAGACTAAATGAAAATCATATTTCCAGTGAATATTGGTATTAGCATTCTGTAAGTAGTTGGCTACATTACCACTTATAGCAATGGTAAAAATTAAGGTTATAGATATCCATATGGGTCCATATAAGTCCGGTTTGTGTCTCAGATGGTGTTTTAAAGAATTATCGCGTTTTGGTGTTACTGAAGCTATTATTCTATCAATAACATCCTGTGTATCTATATCAAAGAATTGCTGATAATATTCCACAGTCCAAAATGATTTCATGGCACTTTCTAAAATAAATAGTGTTAAAATTATATAAATACCGATTAAATGGTGTATTTACCTGCCGTATTAGCCCCCATATCGCCTCCACCCCCATTGTCACTCTGCCTATTTGCATTATTAACGTTTACATTAATCTGAGCACTTTTTTGCGGAGATTCACTATTATGTACAGATGGATAATCGTGAAAAGAAAGTAATTCATCGGTAGGAACTTCTTGTAAATTAGTCATTTTGGTAAATTCGCAGAAATGTGGATAAACTACATCAAAATTACACGTCTGCCAAATATTTACAATTTATCCAGGGTGGAAGAACCCTGAATTTATCTTTGACAGATTAACTGTCAAACTTATAGTGACATCTATAAGGGAATGAAATAAGTTTGATTTTAACTAGAGCAGTCTTTAAACTTGATAAATATAAACGAGATAGGCAACTACCATAATAAGAATCGGTACCACGCCCTCTCGATCTAAATGAATAAAACGCGCCTAGTTTGAATTTTATTTATTTATTTTAGTTTTAGGCTATTTAATTAACTTGAATTTATGGCGGTTTAGTCAGTCCTTTTATCACTAAAAAAAATGCGCATCTTTTATAGATGCGACGTTTATTTTAATTGAAAAGGTAGAATGTTATTTATTTCTGTTCAAAGAAATAATAAAAAGTTAAAATGATATAAAATCTGTATGATTTGGATTCCCAGTAAGCACCAAACACTCGGCTTTCCCTAGCCAGCCCGCTTACGGCCAGAATACGGCCTGCCGTGGCATAAGCAATACATCTCACGGCTGCTTACGCAAGCGAGCTAACTATAAATAGCGATGGGTTGCAATATCTAGTTGGAAGTGTGCGTCTGTAATCGCATAGCTGAACATTAGTTGTTTGAAGTCCCCATCTCCATCCTCATCTGCTCAGTACCTAACGAATAATGGCTAGCTAGGACGTCTGAAGGCCTTTTTTGAATTGTCAGGCTGTTGTGGCCGGCACTCGGGCAACTATACCCAGCACTGGGCCAGCAGACACTCGGCCGAGTAAACATAGCCGACATTCGTCCAGGCGGACATGCCCGGTCTACACGCCGGAACAAATACATACATGTGTCGGGCCGATTCGGCAAAACGTATTCGGGCCGGCTAGCTTGTAGACCAGTGCAGAAGCCTTTAAAAATGGTAAAAAGAGAGAAAAATAACAGTAGGATGAAACCCATTGGAAAAGGAGGGGAATGTAATAAAAATTAAAGGAAAAATAAATTACGGGCGATCTGAGTTCGGGAAGTGGGAGGGGGGGGTTTAAGGGTAAAAAATGGTTTATCTCGATTTCCGGCAAAACTACAAGTCCTATGGAAAAAAGTTAAATGTCAAAGTTGTAGGTAATAAAAAGATCTACAACTTTTGTATTTACAATTTTTTCACATAACCTCAAAATTTATGTGAAAAATTCAAAAAACCAAGTTTTTGGTTTTTTATTTTTCTTTTTCAAAAAAAAAAATTTTTCCACGAAATTTGGTGAAAACTTACCTTTTTATGTCCCAAATACACTGTAATTTATTTGATTTGAAATATTTATTATTTCGCCTTATATTGACTTAATATCAAAAAAGCACCCTAATTTTCAATCGAAAATTCTCGGGTCAAAATATCAGCTTTTTTCAAAAAGTCGGTGTGCTTTTTGTTCGATGAACTCTCTACTTTCTGATGGTGTAAAAAAAATATACATTACTATGGTAAATGTTCTCAGAAAATACAAAAAATATTATAATGAATAACGTAATCAGAATGAAGTATCTAAATTCAATAGTATGATTTACATGTATTTTTATATTTTATGAGATTTTCTGACATAAATGTTATTAGAATTTAATAAATAAACTTTTTAACTAAAAAAAATTGCAACAATCACATTTTTTTGATGAAATTGTACATAATGATTAAAATAAATTTTCGAATTCGGGTTTTTTCGTTGTTCATTATAATATTTTTTGCATTTTCTGAGAACATACCATAGTAATGTATATATTTTTTACACCATCAGAAAGTAGAGATTTCAACGAACAAAAAGCACACCGACTTTTTGAAAAAAGCTGATATTTTGACGCGAGAATTTTCGATTGAAAATTAGGGTGCTTTTTTGATATTAAGTCAAAATAAGGCGAAATAATAAATATTTCAAATCAAATAAATTACAGTGTATTTGGGACATAAAAAGGTAAGTTTTCACCAAATTTCGTGGAAAAATTTTTTTTTTTAAAAGATAAAAATAAAAAACCAAAAACTTGGTTTTTTGAATTTTTCACATAAATTTTAAGGTTATGTAAAAAAATTGTAATTACAAAAGTTGTAGATCCTTTTATTACCTACAACTTTGCCATTTAACTTTTTTCCATAGGACTTGTAGTTTTGCCGGAAATCGAGATAAACCATTTTTTACCCTTAAACCCCCCCCCCCTCCCACTTCCCGAAGTCAGATCGCCCGTAATTTATTTTTCCTTTCATTTTTATTATATTCTTCTCCTTTTCCAATGGGTTTCATCCTACTGTTATTTTTTGTTGGTTTCAAAAATTATCGACCCTGGTCTATTGTGCTTAGTGGGTTTTTTAAATAAAATTTGAAATTTGTCGATAAACTACATACCATAGGTAAATAATAAATTGCACCAATTAAATTTATATTATATTTATTGGGGGCCCCATGTGCCATGGGGCCGGTACGGCCGAGCAAAAAATATTTTTTTTTCGCAAACTTCAATTGAAATTCTGCTTGCGCAGAACTTGTTTATTTTGTAAAAGGGTTTTATTTCCCGGGGGAAAAATTTCCTTTTGAAGCTTGGCGTCACTTACCTTGCGGACTTTCTAATAAAATCTCGGGCGCCACTATATGCGAGGGTAGCTTTTAGGGTTAACAGTGGAGATAATTCAGGGTTTAGGGGAATTTATGAATAAATGGTGTGGTTCGGTTACACAGCAAACGGAAAATTATAGAGGTGTATAGGATGACGCCACGTTTGAATATGGTTTTCTAATTCTCCCTACGGTATAGAGTTGTATTCGTCAGTCGAGCGTTTCAATACTCTCCAAAGTATAGAGGTCGTAATTTCACTTTTGAACTAGTATTAATATAAAAATTATTTTATGCTTAAAAAAAACTATATACGACATGATTGGGATTTTTTTCATTTTATTAATTAATTAAGCTGTGTTGAATATTTTTCCTAAAGGAACAATTGCCAATGGGCCATTAATTCATTTGTTTGTAGATGCTACAATAACCTGCACTGGTGTGTACTTTTTCATCAACCAGATTTAAATATTACAAAACTAACATATAGGTACCAGTGGAGATAGTGCAGGGTCTACCAACAGACCTAATTACTAAATTATTAAAGTTTAATAGCATATCGATCATTTTTTCAACATAACCTCTGAAATTTTTAATACAAATATAGGTACTTTATATAATACATAAATATACTTAACATCATATCATCTGTGCTTTACATACCTGAGTTGTTACGGTAAATAAAAATCAGACAAAGGAACCAAAGAAAGGAACTATTTTCAACAAAATCATATGCAGAAAGGAGAAAATTCAAACTACTTGCATCCATCAGAAGATCAAAACTTCTTGCAATATTACACCCTCTTTTTATACTCTCAGAAATATTGACTAGAACAGTATTAGAGAGACTCCAGTTTCTATAACTTGGTAGAGTAAAGAGAAGTCGAAACCGTTGCGATATTGCATTGCGCTGTTTTTGTATAATTCTCGGGGACATTAACGAAAATCATTGCCAGTAAAATTCGAAAAGCTTGAGTTTCTATGTCTCTGAGGAGAATAGGAATCCGAAGTTGCTGCACCATTGGACTGAACCCTTTTTTAATAATTTCTAGAGACATAAATGACTGCATCATTCGACAGGGTCGAGTTTCTACCTCTCTGTTGAATATAGAAAATCAAAATAATGTATCTTGTAAGACACCATTCAGTTTGACTTTAAATATAGTCGTGCATAGGTATAGAGCCGAAAAATATAAAAACAAAGCACGATTCAATACAGTTATGATAAAACTTTAAGATTTGATATTCAAACGCGGAGTCATCCTATACACTTCTATAATTTTCCGTTTGCTGTGTAATACATATATTGAAATAAGCCCTCGTATGTACAAAACAATAAAATTATAAATAAAATGGAATCTGCAGAAGTAATCCCCGCTCGGAAGCGCTGTTCCCGCTTATATGCCTCTGGTCTCCCTCCTATGGCGGGATGCGTGCTTCTCAATCGTGACATAAGGATTGGCCAATCATGTTAAAGGTTAGCCTTGTTGCAGATTTAATGATTCGGCTGTATCTCTCGTTGTCGAGTTTCGTAAAAAAACGCTGCAATAGGATTTCGGGGAATGGCTCCAGTAAACAATCGGGCTACTTTTTGCTGTGCTCGTAGACTACCATACGGGCCATTCCGGTGGTAGTGCTACATATGGGATATTCCGGGGTCGTTTGACTTACGTGAGTTAAATCATTTGGATCGGGATTCTATGACACAGGGTAGGAATAGGGAAAAAGTAACTTCGTTACATCCCCCCCTTACTTCGGAAAAAAAGAAATTTCATTGCTTTTTCTCTTGCCCTGAGGTAACGGCGATATCCTGTCGGATATAAATCAAACGGGGTGTTCTGGGCATTTCACACGTTATTGCTGGGTTTGTTTCGGGGCGTGTGTTCTGGTACTATTTCAAATTGAAACAGGGTTAATTTCTGGGCACGGGTTTCAGGTCTTTAATATGTATTCGGTTTAACTTTCGTTTTGTCTCTCCTTTGAGCTCATACACGACGGTCGAAATGACTTTATTTACCGTGCAGGGGCGGGGTATTTAAATGCTCAGGCTAGATTTACTCGCACAAGTTCAAAGATTTCTTGCATGCGAGCCAGGTAGTCGGCATCTAACTTTAATTCGGCGTTGGTGTCTGCGCTTTCGGGCTAGAGTTCGTCTGTGTCTCCAATATCGGGTTTTCGGTACGTAGCTTTGGGGACTTCAAGTTCTCTGCCAAAGTTTAGAAACGACGGAGAAAACCCGGTGGATTCTTGTCGGGAGGAGTTCAGGGCAAACACTAAGTCAGACAGGTTATGGTCCCACTTTTTCTGGCCGGATTCGCAGAACTGGGCCATCATGGTTTTGATCGTTTTGTTCGCTCTTTCTACTGGGTTTGCTTGCGGGGTATACCCGGTACGTAGCTTTGGGGACTTCAAGTTCTCTGCCAAAGTTTAGAAACGACGGAGAAAACCCGGTGGATTCTTGTCGGGAGGAGTTCAGGGCAAACACTAAGTCAGACAGGTTATGGTCCCACTTTTTCTGGCCGGATTCGCAGAACTGGGCCATCATGGTTTTGATCGTTTTGTTCGCTCTTTCTACTGGGTTTGCTTGCGGGGTATACGGTGGAGTGAACCGATGACGGACGCCTAGTCCGGTCAAGATTCCTCAAATACTTTACCGGAGAACTGCGTTCCATTATCGAATATTATGGTTCGGGGGCACCCAAACCTTGTTATTACTTTCTCGTATAAGGCATGGGTTACGGCACGTGCTGTGGCATTTCGGAGTGGCTGGCATTCCACCCACTTAGTAAATCTATCCTGCATTACTAAGAGGTACGAACGTCCCTTGGAAGATTTCGGGAGTGGGCCTACCAAGTCGATACAGACGGTGTCCCACGTATTCCAATTTACGGACGGTTGCATTTTGCCGGGTGCTTGCTGCTGGGAAATTTTGTATCTCTGGCACGACGAACATCTTCGGACATAGGCGGCGATATCGCGAAACATACCCGGCCAGTAATATCGGTTGCCAATTCGGGTGATCGTTTTCGCGATTCCCATATGTCCGGCGGTTGCGGCGTCGTGATTCTCCTGGAGAACGCTGACACGCGTTTCTTTTGGAACACATAGTTTCCACGGGTCGGCCATCTCGGGTTCAGTCAAATCTCCTGAGACCCAGAAATGGCGGTATAATCGGTTCTCACGGACACAGTAATCGGGGAATGCATTAGGGTTTTGTTGTACCTACAATGGTTTTCGGGTATACCACGAACAGGTTTCGTTATCCGGCACGGTCACAACGGCCACGGTCGGGATTTCGTTCGGCAGCGGGTCTCTAGACAGAGCATGGGCGATTCTGTTAAGTATGCCTTTACGGTATTTTATGTGGAAGTCGTATTGCTGGAGAAACAAGCACCATCGGGCTAGACGTCCAGTAGGACTCTTTCTGGAGTGCAACCACTGAAGACTTTGATGGTCGGTAATCACGGTAAAATGATAGCCTACCAAATAAGGGCGCATTTTTTCGATGCCCCAAACAATGGCAAGACATTCTTTCTCGGTCACGGAATACGCTTTTTCAGCCGGAGCTAAAGTGCGACTAGCATAACATCATCTACAGGATCAGAAAACAACCAAGAGGAAAGCCGAAAGTGATCCATTTTAACCGATTGGCTCCTTACGCTGGAAACAATGATGACCAAATAAACGATGCTAGAGTAAGACGAGTTAATCCGCCGGAAGACGAGTTGCCTTTTGAAGACTTCATGATTTATAATCGAGCGGTAAAAAAGCTCGGTATGGTGTTACTCAAGAAGAACGTTCACGGTTTCGGCCGATTACTCCTTGGCTCACTGTGTTGCAGAAGACCTTAGGATGTCCAGGGGAATAGCGGTTGTCTTTAAAAACAAGTTTGGACGGGTCGACGATCTACGAAAGCAGAATCCCAAAGTTGGAGAGGTGCTTGAAATTGTGGATAATGAGCAGATAGGCTATCTGGTAACAAAGCAGCTCTCCCATCAGAAGACAAACTACCGTGACGTATGGAATGCTTAAATAAATTGATACCGAAGATTGCTTGTGGACTTGACGGTTTAGACTGGAGAATAATTAGAAGTATGGTGGAAGTTATCTTCAGATTTAGTGGCATACACATTCTTGTCTGTTGCCACAACCCTAAAAGAATAACCGGAAGGAAGACCGTAGACTGCTACTTCTATAGGACGTCACAACGCAAGCTTGGATCTCTATGCAAATATCGCCATGGAGCTGAGGACCATTTTCGGGACGAAAATGTTTTAAGACGGGGGCATTGTAGCAAGTACTGCTCTGGATCTCGGAATGATAACTCATCGCCGATGAGTCATCGCCGGTGAGTCAGCGATGAGTCATCGCCGGTGAGTCATCGCCGTTGAGTCAGCGGTCGAGTGATCGAGTGGTCCGGAGCTCGCTGGAATATTCGCGAATGCACGTAGGCACTGAATATATAAGAAACAGCGCAGCATGGACCAGTCAGTCAAGTTTGGTACTCGCGACGAAATAAATAAATATACGTGCAAATAAATAGACTCTAGTACAGTAGTGTAGTAGTAGTTAAGTGTTTAGTTGGTTTTATAGTTTCTTAGTGTTTTAAGTGTAATTAAGTTATAAAATAAATCGTTTAGTAAACCATTGCGTGTTTTAATTCACACTACGAACAGTAAAAACGTTACATTATTATCAACGGCAACCGATTTGACGCTGAAAGGAAAATTAAAAATAATTATTTTAAAATAATATACTCATTAACATCATCATGCACAGTACACATTTAAGCTCTATAATTGCAAACAGCCTTTAAACACATCACATATACAGTTTTGTATCTTGTATCCATATACAGCATATTTTGTGTTTGAGGTATTTGAACTTGGACTACAACTTTTAAGGCCACACATGGAAAGACCTTTAAACAAAACCATTAACTCAAACTTTAAAAGCATTAAGAAAGAATATGCTGGATATGGATCCAAGAAACAAAATTGCACACATTAAAAATGTATCACCAACTCTACCCTCAAATTACGACTTACTTACTAGAAAAAAACCTACACTTCTGGCAGATATAGTTTTCCAAATCGAGGCCAATAATAATACAAAGGATCATGTAAAAATAAAATAATAAAAATATGCTTTTAAACATTTTTAATTACATAACAGATCTTTATATTCTATGACATGTTTGTATAAATAAAAAAATAACAGTCAAACTATTACACTAAAAACCTTAAAATACCAAAGTATAAAGTTTTAACTCATTGATAATAAGTCAACATAATGTAAATTGTTACTTTGAATACTCAAAATTGTACATTGGCTATACCTGTATAATACACAGCAAAATTGTAACAATATATAATAAAAAAATGTATTGAAATTTTGGTACACCCTGTACAACCAGTAATATACAATACAGTTAGTTTACATGTGAGTTATCACAACATTTAAAAAAACATAAATTAACAACTGTTTCTTTCATAATAATAACCATTTATTTATTTATTTTAATTTAAACATTAGATGAAGATATGGTAAACTTGTCTGTCATCCAGCTTTTATAAGTAAAACCCCTTTAAGATTTTTTTTAATAGACTTGACATAATACATAATAAAAGAAAATTGGTCAAGGAAACCCAAGCACGGTTTATGTCAATAAAAAGGTAAGCAATTATGGCTTCCATTGACTCATATTCAAATAAGTCATTTTATGACTTAAAAACTCTGCTATATTTATTAAATAAAGATAAACAACTTTTATCTCAATGATTATTATTATGTCATTTAAAATAATACTGATCCCTGTTTTATACCTTATAAAGGAGTTACGTAGTTAATAAAACTGTTTAAAAACAATAAAAATAATCATACAAACTGGTTTGAGATGGATACTATTTGATGAATGATAGTTAGAACATAATATGATGATTACATATGTAATGAAATAATGGTTTAATAATTTAGAAGCTTTGTGGCCTGACAAATTATAAATACCTATGTACTTTGTTAAATAAGCAAATAACAATAAACTGAAAATTTTAAATTAAAATCTAAATTTACTTATTGCGAAAATATTATTAAAATAATATTATATTTTCCAGATTTTTGTATTAACTTTAACTTAAAAACGTTTAAATTTAACATAAAAAGAATTTCCAAGAAATTTTTGACCCAAAAAAATAAATACCTTTTCTCCATATTGTTGACTAATTCAAGCTTCACATATTGTAAAAGTACCAGAGGACAGAGAAAATTGAGTCAATAATAATAATTATCATTAAGTTGTAGAAACATAACATTTAAAAAAAAGTTCAAACATGCAATTTCTCATAAATATATGATGTATTATGTTACTGTCCTGGCGCATTTTTTTATAAAAGAGTTAAAAGTAATCAAAGGTGATTTACCTGGAGATGCCACAATTTCTTTATAATCTGTGCACAATTTGGACGTTGAGTAAAACACATTAAACATCACTGTGAGTAGGCTAAAAAACAAAAAAGGTTTGTAAATGATATAAATGAATTAAAATTGGGGGTGTGCTTTACTATATACTTTTGTATATAACACTGGACACGATTTGCGGCTTTAAGATGTGTTTTGACAGTTCGGTGTTTTGTATTGTTATGATTAGTTTTTTACGAAAACAACTTAAAATGTTAACAAGGTGTATAAGTCCTTTTAGTCATGGGCGTCCCTTGCAATTTCGCCGACATGTATTTTATTTTACTATTAATTAAATATTGGATTGATCAAAATACAATTTGAGTATTCGGTTAACATATTTTCTTAAATTTTCCTTGAAACTGCTACGCCACTGTACAATACATATTGCAGCCAAATGGTAATTTTGACGCACATAACGCGTCTGGTGTTATAAGATCTAAAGGCCCACCAGACTTTTTTTCATCCTATTGTATCGCCGCATATGCCCACATATTACGGGAAATTCTGGAAGTTAATTTTTGTTTTTGCTGCCACGGACAGAAAGCATTTGTTAGCCGCGGCGCCGCTCTACGGTTGTTAAAAACGAACATAAAAACACGATGATCAATTTTTATTTATATTTTCATACAGGTTTCTGTATTTTATCGATATAACACGCTACAGGCAAGGAAATTGTATATAGGTTTTAATAAAATCTATTAAAAATTGCTTACACAATGACTTTTGTTCAATTTTGAATCTACGCTACTGTTTACAAACCACACATAGACTGTCAAATTGATAAGAAAATTGACGGACCATCGTTCCATAAAAATCGACGACGACGACACCAACCATCAGTTTTTGGCGTTTTTTACACGACCTTCCGAATCGTGGAGATACAAACGGATGAAAAAAAAAACGAAGTCTGTGAGGGCCTTAAGCTTAATTTTCATGTATCCGTCAGTCCGTTCATCCGGGAGCGCTCTTATTGGTCCAATTATAATTCAAAAATTATGACATTTTTTCCGTCCGTCAAGTTTTAACTTCGTACGTCTGACGGAGAAATTTAATAGTATATTAAAGAACTAATGTCATAAGACGTCATTTTGTCGCACGCGGACAATTTATTTATAATGGACAAGTGCGACAAAAGGTCTTATGACATGAGTTCTTTATGCTATTTTATCTATTTTGCAAACATTTCATAAAACAAATTAATTTTATACCTTATATTTAATTTGGACGAATTTTACTTTACATAGTACCTTTCAAACATTATCACATTCTTTCGCTATGGCGTCGTTAATTTACAATAAGTATTTACAATAAGCGGCTGTTAAAGAAGAAAAAAGAATTTTCTTTGGTGTTAAACAAAATTTATTGCACGAAAAGTCTCGTAAGTACTATAAAACAAATCATAAAAATATTATAACCTATAGGTATTCAATATTTTATTTTAAACCTATAAAATCAAAATTTTGGGTGGAATAAAGTACCTCATTAAAGAACCAAAAGCGGTGTTATAATGAAGTCATTATGAACGCGAAATAGATAAAATAATTTTAACTAATCTGTCACTACACATCTGTTTTTGACGCCTAAAGTTATTTTAAGATACTTTCAAATCTTTTAATATTCTTTTAATAAGATTGTAAAACGGAAATATAACGTTCTTTATGTGAATAATGTTCTACTTTTATGTTTTTATTTAATAAGAATAACGGAAAAAGGGAAAGGACAAACAAAAAAAAATTAAAACTAGAACTAAAAGGACCTGCTTTTTTAAAACTACATTTTAATGTACATTAAGGCTAGTATATTCGTTTTATAAGGTATATTTACCTACCTTTAAATTTATTAGACAGCTAACTGTTAAAGTTGCAATTGTTGACATAATTGTAACTATGACAATTAAGCATTAGGTAAATTTAGTAAAGTGAATATACTGACACTTAATTTCTATTTGTCGCCAAATCAATCCGTTAAGCTTAATTTTCATGTATCCGTTTGTCCGTCATCCGTATGTCAGTTTTTCAATAAAATCGTCCGATAAGAAATGTTCTAATTTTCATGCATACGTTTTTTAATGACGTTTAACGGATTGATTTTGCGACAAATAGAAATTAAGTGTCAGTATATTCACTTACTAAATTTACCTAATGCTTAATTGTCATAGTTACAATTATGTCAACAATTGTAACTTTAACAGTTAGCTGTCTAATAAATTTAAAGGTAGGTAAATATACCTTATAAAAAGAATATACTAGCCCTAATATACATTAAAATGAATAGTTTTAAAAAAGCAGGTCCTTTTAGTTCTAGTTTTTGTTTGTCCTTTCTTTTTTTTTCGTTATTCTTATTAAATAAAAACTTAACAGTAAAACATTATTCACATAACGAACGTAATATTTTCGTTTTACAATCTTATTGAAAAAATATAAAAATATTTGAAAATAAATTATCTTAAAACAACGTTAGGCGTCAAAAACAGATGTTTAGTGACGGATGAGTTAAAATTATTTAACCTTTTTCTGTCAGACGTACGAAGTTGAAACTTGACGGACCGATAAAATGTCATAATTTTCGAATTATAATTGGACCAATAAGAGCGCTTCCGGATGAACGGACTGACGGACAAACGGATACATGAAAATTAAGCTTTAAGCTTTAAGCTTAATTTTCATGTATCCGTTTGTCCGTCAGTCCGTTCATCCGGGAGCGCTCTTATTGGTCCAATTATAATTCGAAAATTATGACATTTTATCGGTCCGTCAAGTTTCAACTTCGTACGTCTGACAGAGAAAGGTTAAATAATTTTAACTAATCCGTCACTAAACATCTGTTTTTGACGCCTAACGTTATTTTAAGATAATTTATTATCAAATATTTTTATATTTTTTCAATAAGATTGTAAAACGAAAATATTACGTTCGTTATGTGAATAATTTTTATTTAATAAGAATAACGGAAAAAAAGAAAGGACAAACAAAAAAAATTAAAACTAGAACTAAAAGGACCTGCTTTTTTAAAACTATACATTTTAATGTATATTAGGGCTAGTATATTCTTTTTATAAGGTATATTTACCTACCTTTAAATTTATTAGACAGCTAACTGTTAAAGTTACAATTGTTGAAATAATTGTAACTATGACAATTAAGCATTAGGTAAATTTAGTAAGTGAATATACCTACTGACACTTAATTTCTATTTGTCGCAAAATCAGTCCGTTAAACGTCATTAAAAAACGTATGCATGAAAATTAGAACATTCAGGGTTCCCAGCATTGTTTTGTACTTTTTTTTTATGATTTTATGACAAATTTTTCAAATTTTATGACATTTTTTATGACAAGAATTTATTATTTCTAAAGTTATTTAATAAAATAAATGTAATTTTTTAACGGTTTATTATATAAAAATAGATATTTTTTCTCGCATCAAAATAAATATTTCTGCTATAATATTTTTAATATATGTTACTTTAGTATTTTATTATAATAGGTATTATAATCTCAAAATAAATAAAACCACAAAGGTATACAAATCTGAAATATTGGAGGCTCAAACAATGATAAACATGGGTCTCAAAAAAGCAAAAAAAAATAGTATATATACCTATAGGTACTATTTTTTTTGCTTTTTTAGACCCATGTTAATCATTGTTTGAGCCTCCAATATTACAGATTTTTTAAGAGTAGTTATGTAGTTATTGTTAAGGTACTTCGATAATTTCTTATTTCCTTCAGAAATAATATTTCTTGTTATTTTTAACTCTGCTTCCTTACTTGCCAAAATAGTATCAATTTCTTCAAGTCCTTCTTTGTGCCTTCCTTAGTAAAGTAATATAGTATAAAAATAAATTTACCTTTCTCATTATTTATTTCAAATTTAAAATTCATTTCCTAACCTAACTTCTTTTTCCTTCATAGTATGAAGTTCATACGTCAACAACCAAGGCCATATTTAAAACATTTTATTGCGTTTTATTCTACAGGACCGGCTTTAAATTTTATTTAACAAAATTTCCATTTTATAAAAAAGATCAAAGGTGAGAAAATTGTTAAAAAATAATGAAATTTTATGATTTCTATGACAAAATGTGAATTTTATGACATTTTAGGACAATTTAACCAATTTTATGATATTTAAAAATTTTATGACAAACGGGAACCCTGAACATTTCTTATCGGACGATTTTATTGAAAAACTGACATACGGATGACGGACAAACGGATACATGAAAATTAAGCTTTAAACGTCATTAAAAAACGTATGCATGAAAATTGGAACATTTCTTATCGGACGATTTTATTGAAAAACGTACAAACGGATGACGGACAAACGGATACATGAAAATTAAGCTTTAAGGAGTGTGCGATTATTCGAATTTACAAATTACTTGGGACGAATCCAATAATTCGATCCAAAATTACAGTTGAAAAATTTAAACTATTCAGTTTTAATTATTTAAATATTTAAATGGTTCAATTAAAAAAAATTATAATAATAATTATTGAAAAATTTAAATTTTATTTTATGTGAACCATTCGAAATATTTTTAACCATTTTAATATTTCATGTTTAAACAGTAAAAATGTTCTATTTAAAAGTTTAATCAATTCGAACATTATTAAAATACAATATTACTCAATTATTGTTTTCATTTAATTTTAAACACATAAACCTATTTTTAAAAATCTTAATTTTGATAGATTTTTGAAGTAGAACCATGGACGAAAAACCGAAGTGATTTTTATAGGCTGCTTTTAAACTATACAGGTGCCAGGTTCGGGCTATACAGTAGGTAAATTGCGTTTAAAAACTGTCTATTTTTAAGAACATATTACAATTCTGTTTACAAAAAGTTTCACTTTTAAATAATTTGGCACCCAAAAATCTAGATTCTTCTTGTATACCGGCAATACCCGAATTCCGCCATTGCCCGAAAAAATGCCCAATTCCAAATGCACAATTCCGCGCGCAAAAACAGCGAGAAATTTTAGTACACAAAAAGTGTCATATTTAGTAATAAAACTGGTTTGATCAATATTTTTGTTTGCAGATGCAATTCCAAACCAGGTTGAAACTATAGCATTCGTTTAATAGCAACTGCACAGGTAAAAAGTTCGAACTACAAACAAATCTACATAAATTAAAATCATCCTTTCTTACCGTTGTGGCCAAGCATACTTTCAAGTACTCCTCCTCTCGTCGCACCTTTACCTCCACGCTATCGCCCTTCTTGTGTATGTGTTGGTGATCGAGGATGGCGCACGATTTTTGGTAACGGATGCTACGTATCGTTTCAAACGATACGTCCCGCGTGTAGCATATCTCGTACCAGTAGTAGATGCCGTTTAGGAGGCCGTCGGCCGTCACCGGCACCGACAGGATTTCCTCGAATTGGCCTTCGATTTTTACCGTGACGACGTTCGACATCGGCTTGTTGTTGGAGCGGTTGATGTCCGGGTGCTCGGTCCCCTAGTAAACTTAATTCGATAAAAAAAACGCAATCGAAACATTCTTTTTAAGAAACTATATAAATAAACACAATTTATTCAAATTGCTTTAAAAATATTGTGCTGTATTTACAAGAGTTAATATATTCTAATTTTTTTAAAAGTACTTTTATCAGAGGCAAATTTGGTCGGCCGCTCCATTCGGTCGAGCGAGTGTCTCATTATGGGCACAAAATTAACAAAAAAAATCGGCCACTAGAAATTGTCAACAATATTAATGTTTATTTCCTTGCTCATCTTGTATCAAAACAAGAGCGAGGAAATCAACATTTTGTGAAACCATGTGGGGTGCATCAGAAATTACAGCGGATGCTAATTAAAATCATACTGCAGTCCTATCTTTTCCAACCTTTTTAATTTTTTATTCACGTTATTATCTCCGTTATAAACGAAGATATATTGTTTTAAAGCCAACTCCTCGGATAAAGTTTTCGTATGATATCCTCCCGAACCGATAATCTTATTTTAGAGATGTTATCATAAATTTTTATTCAGATTTTAATTTTAGCATATGGGTCAGAATTTCTCAAACGGGCCACCTGAATTAGGTCAAAATTAGTTTTTGATTGTAGATACATTTTTTCGATAGTATTTTACATCACTAACACAAATCCTAAAGGATTTTGTAAAAAAAAAATTTTCAATTGACATATTCATGATATTAAAAGTAAAAGTTTTTAATAATTAAAAAATAAAAAAAAATCATTATGGCTAAACTAATTATCCGATTCCAACGATTTAACTAGCGTTGGAATCTTGTTTTGACATAGATTCTTTGTTATTTTTTTCAATTGTACAATTTTCATTTAGGTCGATTTTTTTTTGTTTTTTTTATAACAAATTCGGAAATAATTGGCTTCTGCGCCAGCTATCGACTCGAAAAAAAAAAACACATATACTCCAATCATTTTTCGAAATTATGCTGCTGAGAAAAAAAAATGGCCCGCAGGTTCCAGACCACCGTAAGACGTCGCGTCACAAGCGCGTACAGCGTACACGGTTCGGAGCGTGAGCTGACACCGCGCGCGGCCACAAAAGGACGAATAACTTTTTGTCAACCTGCGGGCCATTTTTTTTCTCAGCAGCATAATTTCGAGAAATGATTGGAGTATATGTGTTTTTTTTCTCGAGTCGATAGCTGGCGCAGAAGGCAATTATTTCCGAATTTGGTATAAAAAAAACAAAAAAAAATCGACCTAAATGAAAATATTACAATTGAAAAAAATAACAAAGAATCTATGTCAAAACAAGATTCCAACGCTAGTTATATCGTTGGAATCGGATAATTAGTTCAGCCATAATGAATTTTTTTATTTTTTAATTATTAAAAACTTTGACTTTTATATATGTCAATTGAAAATTTTTTTTTTACAAAATCCTTTAGGATTTGTGTTAGTGATGTAAAATACTATCAAAAAAATGTATCTACAAACAAAAACTAATTTTGACCTAATTCAGGTGGCCCGTTTGAGAAATTCTGACCCATATACAAATGGGCAAAAGTAAAAAGAATTTTTTTCTCTAAATTTGTGACATTTTGGAGTTTTACTATAGCCCTATCTTTTTTTTGCATTTTTTTTTGGCATTATTGTCTGTTATTAATAAAGAAACACTGTTTTAAAGCAAACGCACCGGATAAAGTAGGAATTTCATGTGTCCCTCGTTTCTAGCGAAAAATCAGGTCACGTGGCATAATAAAATTGCCACTTCAAAAATCGCTCGTCGCTGTACCAAATCGCGATCAACTATTTAAAGCGGCGACGAACGTCAAAAAAAATATTGACATTCAATGTTCACTGTTTGAGTTTTTTGCATGGCATATGGCACGCCGTTTTAGCATTTATTAGATAAAAGTTTAAAGATGAAAGTTTAGCACTTAAATTATGTTTTAACAGAAATTTATGAAGTTACTTTTTTTTAAATTCAAAACAATTGATAGTCAAAAAATATTTTAAATATAAAATGCAGGTGTTAAACTTGATAAAATATTGATTTTTAAAAGTTTTAGTTACAATATTTTATTCTACAAAATTATTGGTTTAAATTTTTAAATAGTCATTTAAATGAAAGATGATACATTTTTGATACAAAATTCTCACATTACATTTTAATGTAAGTTTTAAATTTTAAAGTAGTAATTTTTGGATTAAAAATTTATTGGCCATGATTTAACAATTTTAAAGTAATACATTTTTAAGACAAAATTTATAACTTTACATTTAAATGTGTCGATAATTTTTAATTACAAAGTGTAAACGTAGCTTTAGTATACGCACAACCCATACGTTTGGATGTACAATGGCCGTCCAATGGACGTCCAATGGATATATGTGCTGTGTGGGAAGTGTCTGGGATTGGAGCCAATTTTTTTCTAATTTTTAAGAGATTTTTTTTTAAATATAGTGTTGGCTTTTTTGGTAAGGTTAAAGCTGGATTTAGCCAGCATTTAACATAATTTAATGTATAAATAGGTTAAAAATAACGCAAACAATTTTTTATGTTTTTAGTATACATTTTAGGATAAAATGTCTACTAAAAACATAGAAACATAAAAAAATTACCGTATATTCGTTGATGTAATCGGAAATCCCAAAATTCAAGGCATTTCCATCGTACACCCGGTTGCAGAACTGTAAATAATAGGAGTTGGCGAGCTGAAACTTGAGGTTGACGGCCAGCGGCAAAATCTGCAACTGGCTACCGTTATTCGCTTCGGTAGGTATGGCCGTCTTGCACAGCGTGCCGTCCGAATTGATCGGATCAATGAACAAGATGTTGATGGCCTCCAGCTCAAGCAGACATTCCAGCGAGTCTTTTTCCACAAAAATCATTTTTTTGGGGGTCGATGTGGTTCCGCTTTATTATTAACTCGTAGAGGTCCAACTCGTGCGCTTCCTTGCATATGTGGTATACTTGGCAACCTGTCCACAAGAAGATGATGATTAAAGTTTGTGTCTAACGGTTCTGTTTTTAGAACAATGGTTTTGTTTAATCAGGTTTAGTGTTGATTACAGAGGGCCCACAAAATAAAAAAAAGTTGTGTGTGCTAAGAAACAAACCATCCTTGTTTATTGTATTTTTTCCGATGAACAGGAATCCAAAGTCATAATTGAAGGTTACTGGTCACTTAGGGATGGAAGTTCAAAAGTTCTTCCTTACCAGTTATCCATGTCATTATAGAAATGCACTGTCGAAATTCCAGCCCTTTAAACCCAGCGGTTTGGTATGTGCTTTGTCAGTCTCACGGAACAGTTTTAACTATATGTATATCGTCGGGTTACTCCCAAAACACTGTTTTGAGTTATTTTCATTGGGTCTATTTAATAAAAATGAAGTTATACCATTTTTGTTGCGCTCGACATTGATCGGTTAAAAAGATTCGGTTATGCTCGTAACTACCCGGACAACAATCGGGATTTCCTGGTGAAGTCATGATGATATCACAACGTGATTTTTTTATCAGGCTGTGATATCCTGAGTGCATACACATGCTTCATCGCAGTGATATCATGTAGAACTCACGGTGTGATATTTGCAAAATTTGCGCGTGCGTATGAGCCCTGCGAACTACAAATTTAAAACCTAGTTTGTTATTCACATTACACCGTTATAATTTATAAAACGTTGTTTGAATATCACGAATGTTGTCCGGGTTCAATTAAAAAAGATATTTCAATGTTTAACAAAACGTGAACGTTTTGTTAAACATTGGAATATCTTTTTTAATTGAATGACAACATTCGTGATATTCATACAAACATCATGTCGTGATTTTCACAAATTTTATTCATACTGATATCATACGGAAGTAACCGCGTGATAAATGAAAATCATGTCGTGATTTTTATGCCACCGCTGTTTGCGATTGACCGATGACCTAAAAAATCATGTCGTGATTTTTTATTCCAACGGTGTTTGGATAATCATTTTTGCGCCACGTTCGTAGACTTTGAGAAAATGTATGTTAATCCCTAATTAATTTCTTCTAAGGTTAATTTACATTTAATATTTTCTTGGATTTAAATTAACCATGTATAGTTTAATTTAAATCCAGAGAAAATATTGAATGTTAAACTGTTGATTCAATTGTTAACATACTTTGACCAAACACCAATGGCATAAAAAATCATGTCGTGATTTTTTATGCCATCGGTGTTTAGATATTTATTTTTGCGCCACATTCGTACATTAAGAGAAAAAGTTTACCTACATATATATTGAAAACAGTTTTTATAGTTAAATATAGAATTTATAAAAACTGTTTTCAATATATATGTAGGTAAACTTTTTCTCTTAATGTACGAATGTGGCGCAAAAATAAATATCTAAACACCGATGGCATAAAAAATCACGACATGATTTTTTATGCCATTGGTGTTTGGTCAAAGTATGTTAACAATTGAATCAACAGTTTAACATTCAATATTTTCTTGGATTTAAATTAACTATACATGGTTAATTTAAATCCAAGAAAATATTAAATGTATTTAACCGCAAAAACTGTTGATTCAACATAATTTTTCTCTTAGTGTACGAACGTGGCGCAAAAATGATTATCCAAACACCTTGGCATAAAAAATCACGACATGCTTTTTTAGGCCATCGGTCAATCGCAAACAGCGATGGCATAAAAAATCACGACATGATTTTCATTTCTCACGCAGTGACATCCGGATGATGTCCGTATGAATAAAATTTGTGAAAATCACGACGTTACGTTCTTATGATTTTCATTTATCACGCGGTGACTTCCGTATGATATCAGTATGAATAAAATTTGTGAAAATCACGACATGATGTTCGTATGAATAACACGAATGTTGTCCGGGTAAGTTGTCCTTGCAGAAACAATTTTAAGTTAAAAAAAGTACTTATCTCAAAAAATTAAAAAATGGAGTTATCTTATTCTTGCAGTAACTCGACGATATAGATAATAACAGTTAACGGTTTTTCTTAGAAGTTTGATCAGTTACCCCTTATTTTAACTTTTGATTCGGGTTAGCGCGAAAAATACAATAAATAAGTATGGTTTGTTCCGTAGTACAAACATTTATTTTTATTTTGGAGCCTGTGTTATTAAATATCCTTAAAAATCACAGGGTTTAAGTGTAATTATTGAAAGTTTATAGGGCATAAAATAAAAACTTTTTTTATTAAAAATTAAAAAATGTTTTTCTACGACCACTATGTAAAAGTCACATTTCGTATTGGCACCATTGCTTAGAAAATGAATCTTTTCATTGGCAAGGCAAAACTCGAATGTAAAGTGACATTTCTGTGTGAAAAGTGACAGGTCTGTTTGAAAAGAAATTGACAGCATAGTTTGACATTCGTTTCAAAATTTGTATATGCATATATGCATGTATGTCTAAATATCATTTAGAACACAATTAATTGTGTTTGTATAATAAATTCTAATTTATAGTGCCTTTATTTAAATTGATAAGGTGAGTTTATTGATTTTAACTAACTTATACCTTAAAAATTAAAAGAATAAGATGAAAGTAATTTTAACAGCTGTCAAACACGTTTTTAGGTTATTTTGTTTTGTATTTGAAAATAATATAAAATAAAATGGTCGTAGAAAAAACATTGTGTTTCACTCGTGAGAAAAGCTCGTGTTAATGCACTTAAACACTCGCATGAAAAAGTCGCTTTTCAACACTTGTAAAACAAATTATTATAATATCTACTCAATTTAAAAAAAATATAAAAAATTAAACAAAATCTTGTCACCTAGATAAAAATAAAGAAATTGTATTTATAAAAATTCAAAATTTATAAGTTAAAAACTTAGCAAAGTTTTGTGCGTGATAATTTACTACAAAAAAAATACTTTTTTTATTTTTAAAACGTCCTTAAAAAATAATACCGACCGGTCACCACACCTTTATACCATCGGACAGCACACCTTTATACCATCGGACAGCCTTTATTTACATAAAGATGTGGAGACCAATAGCAAACGCAACCAATTTTCTAAAACGGGTTTTTTAATCACTTTTGCCGTATAAATCTTGTAAACTAATAACACCAAAAACAACAAATATTCCAAGTATTGACCCAAGTCTTGAAAAACCAATATATGCCACAGAATCGCTAAGCAAAGAGACGGCCAAACCCAAGAAATGATGAACGGTAACAACGAGCAGGGGTGACTGTCAACGTCAGTAATCCGGGACGTCGTGACGCCAGGACGCAGCATCCAACATCTTGTATATTGTATATATTACTTAAATGCAAATAATGTTGTAAAACCAATATGCTACCTTGTGAAATTGTTACTGTAAATGCTGTGATATTAATTGTAAAATAAACTGATTTGATTTGATTTGACTGCGGACTACAAGCCGAGAGGTCGTGGGTTCGATTCCCATGTAAAAAATTCAAAGAAAACTGTAACTTAAAAACTAATGTTTAATAAATTCCAATTTCGTATGTAAAAAGTGTTATGATTATCCATCTCCCTTTAACCCCTCTTCTCTTTACCCCCCACCTTTACTCCACACACGGGTCAACCTCTTCCGCCGGCCCTGCTTTTCTATGTAACTTTTCAGAAGGTCAAAAAATCGTTACTGTGTACTTTTATAAAAACTTATAGGCAAAAAGAACGAAACAGAAGTTTTCGGGTAGTCGAATAGTCAAATTCTATTTATTCTTTTATAAGATATATAAAATTGAAGATGCAACAGCGCACTCCTCTGTTTCGTTTTAGTTGGGCAAGTATGCAAAAAACCTACCCAACCTTTCCCTTGTCCAGGGCAGTAACGTTTTTTGTTCTCCTGAAAAGTGACATAACACATATTGCAGAATCAAAGACAATATATTTTTTTAAACCAAGTTTTGTAAATATATTACTTTATTTTAGCGTTTTCTTAAAAAAACAATATTTTTAAATTGAAAATTTATGATATAAATAAAAAAAAAATAATTTAGAAAAATCTCAAGTAGATCTAAAGAAAATACAACTTACTGTAGATTAATCAATAAATTGTTTAAATAATTGATATTTTTGATAAAATGTAACTAAAACTACAGTTTTTACTATAAATACAACTATTACCTTTTTTGGCCATCAAAAACCCAAATAAAGGAAAAACGTTCATGTCCACAATTCTTAAGTTCGGATCCGTGTAACTGTTGGCAAGCCTGGTAATGGCGTCGATCAAATACTTGTCATTTAAATATCGCAGCACTTCGTTCGAGACGTGTATGCAGTCGCATTTTTTGTCTCTGTCGACCACCTTGAACTTTAGCTCGCTGTCGACCACCGTCGCTTTAAGACGCATCGTCTCCCCGCACTGCATGTAGATGGGGTGGTCCAGTTGGAAGACCGCTTGTTCCCATGCTGATAGACAGTTGGGGTCATGGGGATTGGTGGTGATTTTAATGTCTTCGGTTAGGTTCAAGTCGAACCATACTACCAGCGAGTTGATCCAGTCTGATTTAAGAACTCTGATAAAACAATTTTATATTATTCAAGATATCCATTACATGTAAAAAATAACTAGGAAAGTGATGATACGAGCTCCGAATATCTTTAATGTGAGAAATTTAGAACAAGTAGGTGTTTAATATATGTCATGGTTGCGTCCACTTATACAAAGCATCACCAAATATCCTACTTATGTTTTTGCTTTATGCAAATTAAAAAAAATATATTTTGTCACATTGAAGGTTTACACCTCGACGATGATATATTACTTAATGCTTTTGATGCGAATGATCTTAGACACAAAATGCGTTTTTTAATAGATTTGGTAGATTTTAATTAGCCAAAAGGTATTTTATTTATTTTGAACTAGAACGCGATTGTTCTTTTAAATTAAATTTTGAGATTAAAATAAAAATATTGATCTTTTTAAAAAGCCAAATAGTTGTAAAATTTACAATATATTAAACAATTTAGCGAAAAATTTATTTGGAATAATTAACCCGGCAACCGGGTGGAGTCGTCTTGCACGCGCTGCACCTGCGTGTCTGCGCAGCGTTGACACAGGTGCCTCTTTCGAACTCTTTTAATTAAAAATTACTTGGTGGCTCCTCTTTATTTAATGCGACTTTTGCAGTATAGTATATTACACTACAAATTAAGAGAGACTCTATGGATTGGCTGATGATTTTTTAGGGGGAAAGATTCAAGACAAAGTTAACAAGACGAAACCGGCAATAGTCGACGAATTATGAAGAGCTATCGAAAAAGAATACGGACAGATACCACATGACAATGTCATAATGACATCTTCGGACGTTTGCGATTCCATTGCTTCTAATTGTCAGGAATGCCTGGAGCACGACGATCACGACTGAAAATTGGCGTTAAAAGTAAAAAAAACTGTTCTTTCCGCTTTCTTGTGACACCCTAAGTTGGACTAAAATAAATTATGCTGCACTAAAATAAATATTGATTTTACCAACAGTAAACCAGTGTGTATACATTTTTTTGGGATACCCTGTAGTTTGATTTAGTGCAGAGGGTTTAAAACTGCTTCTTGCCGGGTTAAAAATTGATTTACATTTTACGTCAAAAATTTGCCTAAAAATTTGTAAATTTGAAAAATTTATAAAAAATTAAGAAATTAGCTAATTTGGTTAATTTTGTACAATAGGAACAAACATTTTTACATTGACACAAGTTTTTTAAATTTAAAAATTTAGCTTTTAATGTTATATTGAAATAATCAATAAATGAAATTAAATATTGAAATTGTTTATTCTTTTTTCAATTAAATATTAATTTAAATTAAAATGAAATAAAGATATTATTTAACGCTGTGGCTCCCGTCCCGAGGCGGGACTTAAGTTCAGTCCCGATTGACGTCATAATTTTAAGATTTGTTATGTTATAATAAAATAATAATAATAAATTGTACCTGTATACATGTTAAGGGCACTTTAGTTACGTCATAAAACCAAACCAACCCAAACTCAACAACACAACCCAACCGACCCCGCCCCATTGGACCCCCCCCCCGCCCCATTGAGCAAAAAACCCAACTAAAATGGGCAAATTTATGTTACGATAAAAATAAAACACTTTTTAACAAAGAAACAACAAATTTATAAAATAAAAAAAATAAAAAAAGTTTGACAACTTCTAGTGGGATCGAACCCGGTACCTCTCGCATGCCAAGCGACCGCCCTACCATCTAAGCCATCGAGCTTGACACAAATTATAAAATCTCGGGGAATAAAAACCGATTTACAGTGTGTGACGTCAATCGGGACTGAACTTAAGTCCCGCCTCGGGACGGGAGCCACATCGATTATTTAAAGGTGCTATCTAAATTAATAAATATTAAACATAAACTTTTTTAACAAAATTATCTGTGGTTTAAAAGTTCTATTCATTCACTTTTGTTCTTTCATATGACGTTTTCATTATATCATTATAATTATAAAAAAATAAATAAATTACTTATTTGAATATACAAATTTAAAGTAAAACTTATTTATCTTTTTAATTATCATAGATTAACTTATTACCAAAGTAAAATTGTACTCAAATAAAATAGTGAAAATAACTAAAACTTATAACTTCAAAATTAGCATGCCAAGTTTTAACACATAGGACTAAAACCTACTTAAGCTCGATGTTGTAGCAAAAATCGTCGTCGTTGATGATCTGGTCGAGCTGTTCCCAGTTGGTAAAGTCAATGTGGCATATCTTGACGGTGTCCGTGCGGCATGTCTTGTCCAGCACTTTCTTGGTGATGTACTCGCCCTCGTAAGGTTCGGGGTCGGCGCGCCGTATACAAACGTTGCGTAAATTCAGCGCAGCAATGTCCGTGATGAAGCGGTTGTAGCAAGTAAGTTTGCTGAAAAAGGCGGAGCTAGGAAACGAGACTCAGAATTTTAAAAAAAATATAAGTATGTATAAAATTATATAAAAAAACACAATTGAATCGCGTGATCTACGCGTAGCAAAGTTCTTATTAGTAAATTTGAAGGTTGTGGGTCGTGCTCCTACCGATAAAGGGACAATCACGTGCATAGAACGAGGTTTTATTAAGTTTAGTCCGTCTACTACGTGAAAAGTTTGTGGCCTTAAAATGTAATAATTTAGTGGAAAAATAAAATTTTAATTTTAATAATAATTTGACATACAATTGCGCAATTTTTTAAATATTATTAATGACAGAAATTGAGTTTGAATAAAAAAATCTATATTTATTATAAATAATGGTCCATGACATTATGTTTTGAAGACGATTTCAGGCATATAGCCTCTCAGGCTATTTTGAACAGAGCACATTCTAAATGGTTAATTTTGGACCTTTTTTTAAAGATTTAGGTCCCTTTCTCAGCAATAATGCTCTAAATATTTACTTTTAATATGGAATATCTAATAAATCAGCATACACCAAAAACTTGTGTTCAAAGTCAATGGTTTCTCACTGATCCATTGCCTGGTAACGTTGGCAATTAACTGTAATGCCACATTTAATTTTTTTTAGCGATAATGCCATCAGCGAGAGGATCACACTATGCAGTCCATTATCGTAAAAAAATAGGGTAGTGATAAGTGACAGCATGCCTGGCGGATGAATCGCCTGGCAATAGGAAGCATTTTACTTAAAGAACAAACGAGGCTAACCAAGAGTGGAAAGGGTTATCATCTGCAAAAACCAATCAGTACTCTTAACTAACCTATTACGTAAATTAGCAACATTAAACACGTTCAGGTACCTACACAACCCTAAGAGCGGTTCTTTCTCGTAAAAAAAACTATACAAAACAAGGAGGAACAGTAACATTAATGCTACTAATTAGTAGCAAGACAATAGTAAAAAATAATACAAAACACAAACAAACTAAGCCGTCCCAATTCTTCTCGCTGTTATTCACGGGATTATAGCAGAGCAGGACAAATACATCAATCACCAATAAACAAAAGTGTGTAAACTTATCCAGACAAAAATAAACATCTGGAACCTAGGAACTTATATACCCTACGTCGAAGACCACGGCAAAAAGGGCTTTTGGGTAGGACTGAAAACAATACTAGCCGCCTCAGGCGTCTTCAACGCCGCAATTAAAATACCACGAACAGGCTGGGAAAGACAAGATCTCCGCCAGACATATCAATTTCCCTACAATAGCAGTACGCTACAGACTTGGTAGGTTCCATAACCATTACGACAGGAAAGGTATTACCAAAACAGCGACCGGCACCCGAAAACAGTCCTACCACGATCTGCACAAACGTAAACATTAGAGCAGTGGGTAATAGTAAACACACTATAGCAACAAACAATTACAGAGCAGAATCAGAGGTAAACACACAACTCGGCATTTACTTAATAGGCACACTAAACGTACGCGGGTGCAGAAGGGTGAAAAAAGGGGCCTTATAGACAATATACTAGACCATTACAACATGGACATTAGGGTGGAGTGTAAAGGTCGAAAAAAATTTTTTTTTCGTATTTCTTTTTTCCTGTATTATTTATTGTTGACCACATATGAGTACATTAACTATGCATAAAATTTTGACTCTAGGACTTTATGAATATACTGATAATTATTATGTCAATAGATTAAAACCAATATTAATCTTTTTGTCATGTCCATGGTTTAGTATTAGTTATAGTCCCATCCGATAGAGGCGCTCACCGCGTCGTTATCAATCAATAAATAATTTTTGTAAAGCGACTTAATAATCGAGCGGTTGCAAAATGCCTAAAACTCGTAAAGATTGGCGATCTCGTGTATTGGGTGAACCACAAAAAATGTCTGAAAACATGTTGCCGACATACCGTACCTTCACTTGCAAGTTATACATAGGGAAAATACATTGTAGGTGGAACAGAAAGTGGAAGTCGGCGCGGTCAGCGCGAAACGAAAATGTTCCCAGAAATTATTTTGACGAGTGGATGAGTAGACTAACATGCGGCGTAACAGGTGACCTTGTTTACTGGTGATTAAAATTTTATTACGTCCAAATAATTTCTGAGAACTTTTTCGCTTTGCGCTGACTTCAACTTGTCTGGTCCACCTACAATGTATTTTCCCTATGTATAGCTTGCAAATGAAGGTACGGTATAATGATATTATTTGTTGGTCAGAAATAATTTGCTTGAATTAAATGGTGGGAAAGACGATGCTATCAAAGATGTGTGTGAAATTATTTCCTGTGTCATCGAGAAAATATGGAATAAATTAAACTTTGATTCATATTGTTAGCCATCAACAGGTTGTGGAGAAGTTGATTTCATATTACAACAAGTACAAGGGCGTGAAAAAACTTCGCAATGATGTAAAAAATAAGTTATTCCTGGACGAGTCCCAAAAACTATTTGATATTGCTACTTGTAAATGCGATTCAAAGAATTCGGGCAAATGTGCTTTTAAAATTTGGTTGCAATAGGATGTGATGGTATCGCGGTAAATAGAGGACATCGTTTGTCATCGTTTTACTGAAAAAATAACTTAGTCGCCGTCTACAGTGGTTTGTGTGTTTACCTCGATGGTACAATAACAGGGCCGAAAAGTTTTTCAGGTGTTATTGGTAAAGAACTGGAGAAGTGCCTGAACTATAAAGTAGTGGATTTTGAAGTAATCGACGTAAAATTGCCCGAAATTGATGCTAGTTTGTTGAACATGTTTAACACGGATCAAAAAAACTTGTACCAAATTTTCTCAGCGATATCTTAAGGTACAATTCCCACTTCCTTACAAGGATCTTTGTTAGCTATTCGTCACCCTAATATAACAAGGTTGTATGTTAAAAAACCGAAAAATTTCAGTGTATGCTTCTACAAGGTTTTATGTAATCCACCCTTGACATACAACTTGAAAATAACTCTATATATATATATGTATACATAGAATATACATTCTATAGAATTATTTTTAAGCGGTATGTGAAGCGTAGGCCACGTATAATCCTGTAGAAACATAATGTTTAGTTTTTTTTAACATACAACCTTGTTATATTAGGGTGACGTATTGCTAACAAAGATTCAGGAAAGCTAGCACATTCCCTATGGCTGACGTGTGCTAATAGGATTATTCGTTTATATGTGGGGACTGCAAATACATCGGCAAACCTAAAAGTGGTTTTACATCAAAACCAAGCCTACGTGCAAACATGGTCCTATTCACATATTTGATATTACTAAAAGAGCATTACACCTCCAGAAAAACTTGAAGGCCTTAAAACTATAGTTATAAAGAATATTCAGCGAAATATACATCCCGAAAACCTATTACTTGCTATGTTACCTATAAGATATCTATCGAACTAGCTTTGCGGAAAATATTAAAGGCGAGAAAAGAATCAAAATGTTCGAGATTACGGGAATTAAAGCTTCCACAACTAAACACTGAAGCATTACGTTATTACGAGTTAATTCACTGGGCGACAGAAAAGGTAACTGAACCACCTATGACTATGAAATACGATGACAGAAATTACCGATATGATTTCTTCGGGCGACCATTTCCTATTCTTCCAAAAATTTCCGTGTCACACCCAAGCATGGAAGGCTGTGTAAAACTGGTTATAACCAGTATACTGAATCTTCAGTATCGGTTTGTGGATCGGAAGCAAGAGATGGTTTCATCAGAACAAGAATTAAAGCCAGAAAATAATTACCAAATTTTGATACCAAAAATTCGCGAAAAAGAAGATCTCATTTCTACCAATTAACACTCCTGAAGTTACTTAAAGCTTATGATTTACTATTAAATATGTTTACGTTTCACGTTAATTTTACTAAAATAAACTTTTTATTTATTAATAATGCTATTTTTATTACTTTGATTGAAGTCATATTTTTTTAGAATTTTCAAAAGTTCGAGTTTGATGCGCCACCTCAAGATATTAAAAAATTGGAATATTTTTTTGATATTTATTTATTTTACGCCTTTAGTCAAAAATTAATAATACAGGAAAAATCAATTAATAAATAAAAAAAATTCACTCCACCCTAATGGACATCATAGCGCTACAAGAAATGCGCGCTAACACTAAAAGGTACAAACAACAAAATGACTAGAAGGGGGTCGCGATCCTCGCAAGAAGGAATAGGTCATAAAAATGACAACTTTTGGACACTGATTCAGTCAATGATGGTCAAGCCGTAGCCTACGACTAGGAATAGAGGTCTTTACAGCAAACTAACAACTCCCCAACTTCAAACAGTAATCCCAAATGTTTGAAGTAATACTAAGTTCCCGGTCTAGGGGGATCCCGCGTCGTAAACAAATTTAAGTGAGCGTAATTGTCCCCTAAACACCAAAAGGTCTATCCCCCCCGTCCCTTACTCCAGCGAAACCGGGAGAGGCTATTAAAACTATCCGCATGTCGACACCAAATAGGGCACAGTACCGGACGCGGTGGACATTCGCACTCAGCAAACACGGGTAAAGCCGTGCAGTTGCTGGTGGCGGAAAAAAATCGCCGTAAGGTAACGGAGGCTTGTGCGGGGCTCGGGAGAGATGAGGCAATTGGGCCATACGACTCTTATACTTATTCTAATTTCTTTTTAAATTTTGTTTTTTCCCTAAAAACCCAGTGGTTCAGGTTTTATATATAAAAAATGCTCTTTTTCCAACCCTGATTTATATTTACTGTAACAGCGTTATAAATAGGAAACCATCTAACTGTAACTATTTAAATTAAGAAGATTCTATAATGGTTTCAATGCGTTCCAGCACTCGTTTCCAAGAGAAATTAAAAAACCATTTGAAAGGGCTAATAATTAATTGCGAATACTGTCTCTTTGCATTTATGATGAATTTCGGATTCTCAGATAACTAGTCACGGTAATTTTAATTTGAAGGTTTTTATTTTTAAGTTAAAACAATTTAAAAATTTACGAATACTCATTTACAGTACTCTAAATTTAGAGTCTAAAAAGTGAAGAACCGTTTTAAGAGGTGCAGATTTTATTTTAAATGGCTAATATGAATTCTTAAAAATTTACTCCCAAAAAGACAGATCAACATCTACACTCAAAAAATCGGTTAAAATGGCACAATAAATAAAGATTTTATAGGGTGACTCGCAAACAATGTAGATTGTTTGCGAGTCACCCTATAAAGAGTTATTTTCTAAATATTTATAATACAGATAAACTGCAATTAAAATTTTTTGCCAAACTAAAAAAAGATAAATTTTAACAATTTTGGTAATTTTTAAACAAATTTATAGGGTATACAAAAATAGGGTGGCTGTAGAAGAACTACAGGCTAGGGTAATACAAACCTACGCAGCCATTACCCAAAAACAAATAAAAAAGGTAACTATAAACGTACGTAAACGAATTCAGAAGTGTATTGAAATAAATGGTGGAGTAGTAGAGAGTTTTCAGACTTTTCAATTTGTTGTGTTTTATTGATGTTTTAAGTTCAAGCGATCTATAAACTGTATTGTCGTCAACACTCGACACTGACCGGGGCTGGGACTTTTGTGCGCGAACGCTCAAAGACGCAACTTCATACCTAGATATTGCATACTTGTTTAAACATTTGTACAATCATCATTATTTATGGTGATTTTACAAATTTTAAAACAAGTAGTAGATATAATAACTATGTTTAGAGGTTCGTCGGTAAGCGTTTGCGCAGGAAAGTCCCGGTCTTGCTCATTTAATATGATATACTATATCAGATATAGACACATAATAAATCATTATGGCATCAGTAATAGTCCGATTTCATTATTCAATGTGATTTAAACCAATCATAAAAGTTGGCTTTTGTCAGACAGTTGTAACCTAACTTTATACTTTTAATAATTGTGGTTTTAATTGTTAAAATAAATTCATACAGCCATGTTGCGCATGGTTAAAATGGAACTATAACATGGATAACTAGAAATTTCGGCTAAATAAATTAATAGTGTCAAGAAGAACAAATTAGAAAATGATCTTAGAAGATGCAAATGGAAAGATAATGGTATATGAATGGACAAAGCAAAGAAAATTGTAAAATATTGGAAAAATTCAACGAATAATAATGAAATTAACAGTGATTTTTTAATAACTATTAATGATGTTTTTTAAATGTATGTGATGATTAAAAGGTTATAAACTATTGGAAGACAATATTAAATAGGAATGAATAAATTAAGAAAAAACAAGTGTGGAAAAAAAGTGAGAAAATAGACATAAATTAATATAAAAATAAAGTAAAAAAGTACATACGAGGAAGGATTCAAGAGATGCAGTGAACTAAGATTCTCTTAATTGAGACCCTTTATCATATTATTCTTCTTCCTAATGGACTCTTACTGACACAGATACAAGTTTTAATGTCTCACGGATTGAGCCATTTGACAAAGTGAATATTTAAATCTTGAAACATCCACTCAATCACTAAATCACTAAAAGGTCAAAGCTTCTTGATCATATTGAACATTTTTAAACATAATGAGTTGGCCAAATAGTTTCTAAAGTAAGCTAAAAGCCTTTACCCCTGAACTCAGACACTGCTCTGTGTTCAGATTGATGAAGAAAAAGAAGGTTTCATGTATCGTTTAACAAAGATATAATGTTGTATGCCATTATGTAGGCCTTAGACCTCAGCACAAAAAGACTCGTTTCTTGGCTCAATAAGAATAAAATGAATGAATGCATGCATTTCCTATGTTGTTTTTATATTTTCCCAGCTTTATAAAAACTAAAACGTCAAAAATATACCTGTAAGTGACTCCGGTGACGTAAAGATCGGCGCTGGCCGGTATCACCTTGAACTTGGGGTAGTTGACCAGAGTCTTGAGCCCGTGCACCAGGCTTTCGAGCGCGCGTTCGCCGAACAATGCGATATCGAAGATCTCGGTAACTATAAGGTTGCAGGGTGCGGGCGCGCTACTCAGCTCGCACGAGTTGCAGTTTAGTAACCGGACGTTGCCGATTTGGAGGTCGCGCAATATGTCATGGAATATCTTATACAATGTTTTGTTTTCTTCTATGGCGGTGACATTCGTATTTCCCTTTTCCGATGCTATTAGGCTCAAAAGACCGCAACCAGCTCCTAAAATGACAGTTTAAAATGATATTGTGTCCCCGGAAAGACTTCAGAATTGTAAAAAATCGGGGAAAGAATTGTTTACTTGGATGTTTGGAAGACAAAGAAAATTTTATAAAAACATCTGCTTTATGAAATTTATGAAAGATAATATATTAAAAAATGTTTACCAGATACCAATTATAATTGTGTAAAAATTGTCATAATTCTTATACAAATATTATACAGCTTAATAATAATTTACAATTGTTGCTATATATTATAGATATAATGAACTAATAACTAGTAATCGATGCTCCAAAACACACACGCAAAAAATATCGACGGTATCTCGTATCTCAATTAGTGTGTTAAAGTGGCATGGATGAAGGGGTTGAGTAACATTTTTAGGGGTGGTCCATAAAGTAAGTAACACCTTTTTAGGAGATTTTTGAAACCCCCTTCCCCCTGTCGGCCATAAAAGCATTACTAGTGCAAGATGTCACAAAGTCTTGACCCCACCTAAACGTCTGACCTACTTTATGGATGATATAGGACAACAAATATTGTAATGGAATACCAAATTAATTTTTGTATTATAATTACAATATTATTTGTACATAATTATTAAAAATGTTACTTAGCTCCTTTTATACTTATCCCCTTAATTTTCAGAAAACGTTTAAAATTTCCTTGTGACCATGGTCAATATATTGAATATATTAGAAATTTGATAGTTTTTTTAAAATATTTTTGAACAATATGATTATCAAATGCTAGATAAAATTAAGGATCTGAACATTGTGCACAGTTAAATATTAGCAGCCTACTAGTTCTTATTTTTGCACAGTATAAATATGCAATGCTAGGTAATACATCAAATTTGGTTGGTTAGTTTTATTTATGTCATAAATAAAACTAAAATTAACCAACCACCCAACCAACCAACCAAGTTAGCGCTCCTTATTTCTACCTAGCATTTATTTAATCTACTGTGCGCGTCTTATTTATTTATTGACTTGTCTCATATCATTGTATGATCTTTAGACCAATAAATATTATTATTAATTAATAATTTATTAAATACAAAAAAGTTTACTAAAGTGCTCTTGTAGTTCCACCCTTACTTCCTAAGAAGTCCCAGAATCCAACTGAATGGCTTGAGCGGGTTAGGGGTAGGAACGGACCGCGGGCTTAAAGTCCCCTCCGAAGGAGTATTACACAATAGGACAAACACAAATACTTAGCACATACATTTTGTACTGAGCTTTGATGGTTTCTACTAGGCCTTGTAATTCTTTACTTAGTAGGTATGACTATATTTTACTTAACAATGTAATAAATATTTAGCAAATAAATAAATTAGGTTTGTTCCAACCAAACATTTTGACATGTGCATTTCCAAATCTGACGTCTATCTGACAGTCTAAATGCTTGGTAGCAAGATACATACACATCCACAGTTGGTTTTAAACAAAAAAAGTTTTTGAAATAATCCATTTCGACCGTTTGCATTTTTGAATTACTCATATCAAAGACTAAAAACATACAAATTTTTAAAATATTCTAACGACTAGTTTTTTTTTATTTGATAGTTTGTAAAATTTTTAATGATTTATATTTTATGGTTTATTTTATTTTTTAACAGAAACAAAGTAAACAATTTATTTATGAAAAATTTAAAAATTAAACTTTTAGAATAGGTTTTTCTGTTTAAAATGCATATTTAATTTTTTTCATAAGTTGTACAGTAGAGTAGATATAAATATATTTTTTAGTACAAAAACACAACTTTGTTTTAAAATCGCACACCTTCTTTAAAAGTGATATTAAAAGTTTAATCATCTTGATATATTTAAAACCAATATAAGTTTTTATCTCCACGCGGTCTATAATTTAAACTTTATTGTTGTCAACATTCGATAAAGAAATACCGTACTGAGAATTTTATTTAAGAGATAGTTTTACAGCAATAAAATCAAACTGGTATGTTTCGTTTTAGTACCTACACGTAAAACTATTAAGAGCATCATATCCCTATTAAAAATGCCCTATAGAACCCATATTGCTCCAGATAAGGAAACTAATATGGATTTATATGGTTCTATATGTCCTATATGGAACGACCTGGTTTACACTTTGGAATCTATATGGTTTAATATGGAATTTCATTTTAAAATGTACAACTTAGGGATTTTTATATGGATTTATCTGGTTTCTGTTTTATGTGTCTTTCCATATAGGTTTCCCTTTATGGTTGAATATGGAATTCCATTTTAAAATGTATATATATTTAAACAAAAATTGCATATTAAACCATATAGATTCCCCTATATGGTTAAATATGGATCTATATGGTAATAGATTTTTCACGGCCAAACCATATTGGGCCAGATAGAGCAATATGAACCTATATGGCAATCCATATAGAAATCACTTTTCTATATGGTTTTCCAGGTATGGAATTCTATCTGGTTCAATAGTGCAATGCCTGTTTCAAATTCCTATATTGAACCAGATAGATTTTTATTTTGTGTTTCTATATGGCATTTTTAATAGGGATCTCTATTAAAAATGCCCTATAGAACCCATATTGATCCAGATAAGGAAACTAATATGGATTTATATGGTTCTATATGTCGTATATGGAACGACCTGGTTTACACTTTGGAATCTATATGGTTTAATATGGAATTTCATTTTAAAATGTACAACTTAGGGATTTTTATATGGATTTATCTGGTTTCTGTTTTATGTGTTTTTCCATATAGGTTTCCCTATATGGTTGAATATGGAATTCCATTTTAAAATGTTTATATATTTAAACGAAAATTGCATATTAAACCATATAGATTCCCCTATATGGTTAAATATGGATCTATATGGTAATAATTTTTTCACACCCAAACCATATTGGGCCAGATAGACCAATATGAACCTATATGGCAATCCATATAGAAATCACTTTTCTATATGGTTTTCCAGGTATGGAATTCTATCTGGTTCTATGGAATTCTATCTGGTTCAATAGTGCAATGCCTGTTTCAAATTCCTATATTGAACCAGATAGATTTTTATTTTGTGTTTCTATATGGCATTTTTAATAGGGATGGCTTGTTTTAAAAAAAATCTTTTAAAAAAATATAGTTTTTGCAAAAACCAATTTCTTGATTGAATTAAATATAATATTAAAAAAACAAAAGGAGTACCTACAAAATATTTTAATTTAAACACGTGTACAATAAATTAATAACAGTATTATATAATACATTTAATTTTATTTTAAATGTAAGATATTATAAAAGCAAACACTTTTTAACAGGGAATTTTGAAACAATGGGTTAGTATCCGCAACTTTGTATCTTTCCCAAATTTGTCCAAAATCGGAATGAACAGCTTCAGATGCCTGTTCATTAAAGTAACCTAATCCGACTTTCTTTAAATTACAGAAATGTTCTATATATAAATACGCAATGAATTTTCGGGGTAACATTTTTATTTAAAAGTAAGTATTTTTCTTTAAAATCTTTCAATAAATCTTTATAATTGGGGTTTAAATCATATCATCATCAAATCATTTCTGTTTTTATATTTTTGAATTTTAAATGATCTGTGTGATAGTAAATGTCTATTGTTCTCGATTTTACAAATTGTACATAAACACTTTTTATTGTTTTTATGATCATACTCGTATTCAAATAAAGAATAATCATAGAGCTTTATTTGTTTATTAAAATTACTTTTTCATATTCACTTAAAGTTATTCTGCACGACGTACATAATGAACACGGAAGTCTCACGTCATTAAAATCAAAGTCTTTAAGCAGGGTACAGACCAAAAAAAAGAGTTCGCGGGCTGCTCGTGAACAGCTTCCAAATTGAACCCGAGCAGCTCGCGAACGTGTCGTCCACACTAGAAAAGTTTGCATGTGAAGTTTTCTAGTGTGGACGACACGTTCGCGAGCTGCTCGGGTTCAATTTGGAAGCTGTTCACGAGCAGCTCGCGAACTCTTTTTTTTGGTCTGTACCCTGCTTAAAGACTTTGATTTTAATGACGTGAGACTTCCGTGTTCATTATGTACGTCGTGCAGAATAACTTTAAGTGAATATGAAAAAGTAATTTTAATAAACAAATAAAGCTCTATGATTATTCTTTATTTGAATACGAGTATGATCATAAAAACAATTGTGAACAGTTTCGGTGAGCAAATTCGTCCGAGTTCGTCGAGGGTTCCATATTATATAATTCCGTAATTCAAATTTAAACATTCAAATAAAAATAATGTCATCGCTGAAAAGCGATGAAGAAAGCGATCTAATAAAAGCTCTTGCGGCCTATTTTTTAATAAAACAAAATTCTTCGATTAACCAAACAATATCGTCCTCTGACCAGTTTATGTTTAAAACAGCTTTTTATTAAGGTTAATTATAATATTTACGGTGTTAAATAATAAAATCCCATACTGTCCAGCATAAACTAAATAAATAAATGCCAAACCACAGAGGTTCTACTCTGTGTGCAAAACAGTCAACGTCCACATGATACAAGGAACGTCCACACATAAACTACGCTCGCCACGTGTTTGCGAACAAACTCTTTGAAGTTACCGACTCGACCCGGAACTTGAACGAACAGCCGAGCTGTTCTAGAACTGTTCGCGAACTCGCGTACACACTAAGCTCGGAAAAGTGTTCGCAAACTATTCGCGAACAGCTCGCGAACTTGGTCTGTACCCTGCTTAAAAGATACTTTTTAATACAGTTTTTTTGGGCTAAATTAACCATTCGATGACATTTACTTTTAGAAAGACAAAGTAAACAAACTAATTTTCTCAACTTAGCTCAAACACCATTTTTAACAGTTTAATAACTTTAAAAAATTTTTGGATGTAAGGCAAAACAATATTTGACAGTTCTGTTAGCTTGTTTCAAACCATGGCACATAAATTAAAATCCTTATTAAGGGATTTCAGAATTTTTACACAACTACAAATACCTACAAATATTTCTTAAAATTAAGAATATTAAAAAACCTGAGTACGGGCCTGTTAAATGTGTAAAAATTAAATAAAGTATTTATAAAAAATCCAAAAAATTTAAATTTAAAATGTTAAATTTGACTTTATAAAAAAGGCCTTAATTTAAAAAAAATTATTACGTCAAAAATATCAGTTCATATTTAACAATAAAAAAATATATTAGTTTTAAATATATCAAGATGATTAAACTTTTTAAATCAGTTTTAAAGAAGGTGTGTGATTTCAGTTTTAAAGAAGGTGTGTGATTTTAAAAAAGTTTAGTTTTTGTACTAAAAAAATTATATACATATCTCCGCTACTTAAAAATTAAATATGCATTTTAAACAGAAAAACCAATTCTAAGAGTTGGTTAATTTTCAAAATTTTCATAAAAAATTTGTTTCCTTGGTTTCTGTTAAAAAATAAAATAAACCAAAAAATATAAATCATTAAAAACTTTACAAATTATCAATTATAAAATAAACTGGTCGTTGGAATATTTTAAACATTTGTCTGTTTTTCATCTTTGATATGAATAATTCAAAAATGCTAAAAGTAGAAATGGCTTATTTCAAAAACTTTTTTTTGTTTAAAACCAACCGTGCATCGGTATGAACAAGCCCATTTTTAGCTATAAAAATAAGTTTTCTGATAATTGAGATACGAGTATTAATTTGGCACCGTCGATATGCTAATTGTAAGTATTTTACTGTTGAGGTTAGCCCAAAAAAAAATCACTTTTATAATAAGTATTAAAAGTAGTAGATTGCCGATATTGAAGCAAATATCGCTGCCTTATCACTTATCTACAATCTAACTATCTAGGTATCCATGATAAAAATTAAATATGCAATATTAGTACATATTAGTACATATACATACATATGTATGTACAAATATATTTTGCAATATATATAAATTAGCTTATCACACCATTATTTTATTATTTTCTAATAATTGAGATACGAGAATTAATTTGGCACCGTCGATATGCTATTTGTAAGTATTTTACTGTTGAGGTTAGCCCAAAAAATTGACAGTGATTAAAGCGCTACCTGCTCAATGGGGGAAAAAATCACTATTATAATAAGTATTTCAAGTAGTAGATTGCCGATATTGAAGCAAAATATAGCTGCTTTCCTTATCACTTATCTACAATCTAACTATCTAGGTATCTTTGATAAAAATTAAATATGAAGTATTAGTACATATTCTCCAATTTATATAAATTGGCGTATCACATTATACTAAATATTATAAAATTGACTCATAATAGCAAAATCCAACACCAACTTGATGAATAATCAAATATTATCAAATTACCAATTGCACTAATAGCACTATTTTGTCAGCAATATAAAGGGTGTCCAGTAAATGGCGCACTAACGATATGATATGCAACGCAGTAAGTATAAAAGAAATTGAGTTATAAAAATAAAAATTGAATTTTATTTTTGTAAATTTAATGTTTTGAGACTTTGTTTACATAAAAGTATAGAAAACAATTTTCTAAAGACGTTAAAATCTGTTAATAATATCAAAGTTGTGATGATTTATAAGGTTTAATTTTTTTACACAAACTCTCAGATTTCCGATCGTAGCAGATGCCTTTTTAATTTTGTTTTCATAACAACCTTTTTAGATGCCGTCATCTTAGTAAAAAAACGCGTAACTACATTTTAGTAAAATTTGCAGTGAATGAGAAAAAGTGTTTTTTACAATTTCAGCAGTGAAATATTGTAATTTGTATAAATGAATGAAAAACAATTTATCGGATTAAATATTTTGGGTAAAAATGAGTTGAATTGAATTCTTGTAATTTAAAATGAATTAGGCGTTAATTTGAGTCAATATTGGAGTTACGCGGTTTTCTTTAAATGCTTAAAAACTCAAAAAATACATGTAGGAAAAATTTTTGTAATTTGTTTTTATACTTGTCCTCTACAGCGTTAAATATCGTTATAAGGCACCATTTTAGGGACACCCTGAACAAAAACCTAGTAGCTTTTTTATCCTCTTTCACGCGTTGATGTGATCAAGGACCTAGGAGTATTTTTTGATTGTAAATTCTCTTTTAACGAGCATATTAAACATATTTCTCAGTCTTGCATTAAACTTTTGGGCTTTATTAACAGAAACACCACATCTTTTACAAATATGACAGCTCTAAATGCGTTATATTATCAATTGATAAGGTCTAGGCTTGAATACTGCTCGATTATTTGGTTCCCATACTATCAGATTCAAATCAAAACCCTTGAAGACATTCAGAGGCGTTATTTAAAGCTTCTTGCATATCGTACTGATAGAGTCTACCCGCCTCGTGGTATTGATAAAAAATTATTACTGGCACGTTTCCACTTTAATTCGCTACATGTTAGACGGATCATTTTTAGCATTAAGCTTTTGTACAAGTTGTTACATGGCAAAATTGACTCTCCCAATATCCTGGCTCTATTAAACTTTTTAGTACCCAGACTAGAATCTCGATCTAACAACGTGTTTTATTGTCATAATGCTAGAACCAACGTACTAATTAAGTCTCCCATTTATATAATGTGTAACAACTTTAATTTAATTTGCAATAATTGTGATTTATTTTGTGATAGCATTAGCAAGATTATCGCCATAGCTTCTTTATTTTTTTGTTAGTAGTTATTAAGTAGTTTTTTGTTTTTATTTTTTTTTTGTTCTCTCATATTTTATTATATTTTTTTTTATAATGTATTTAATTTGTCCTGTAATTGGAATTTTCTGTATTCTGTTGGGCAATAAATTATTATTATTATTATTTATAAATGGAACAGCTTCATATTGCGCCAGATAATAATACATTATAGAGCAGGCGGAGAAAGCTCATATCATAACCGGTACTACATTTCACAATTTTTTTGTCAAGCATTTAATTTTAATATTTCTTTAAAATTCTGTCACATTATTTTTGGGATGTTTAATTGACATGATGACATTTTAGCTTCAGGCGAAAAAATCTCATTTTATAGCCAAGCATACATTTCATTCAAGCAGTAGAATGTGTGGGAGGAAATTAATTAATTAAGTTCTCGCCGCCGGAATTTATACACTTTTTTTTCAAGCATTTAATTTTACTATTTCTTTAAGATTCTGTAACATAACTTTAAGGCTAGATTCAACTGGCATGATAACATTTTAGCTTTATATAGATTTATATTATAGGCAAAGTCTACTGCGCCGCCGGCGTGGTTTTAAAAATTGTATGGCTAGGTACCACGGTCGTATATAAGACCGTGCTAGGTACGCAAATTTTTTTACAGCACCGTACTTGCCGTCGGTGTTGTTTGTAAGTGTACAGAGGTTAGGTATGTTATGTATTTTATATGGTTCTTTTCATGATACAAGAAAACTTGTACCATGGTTATGTTGTCCTTTAGCTTTACTAATTACGTTGCCAAGATGAAGCGTTTCCTTCTGGGCTACTTTAGGAGCTACTAAGTAGAAATCAGATAATAAATAAGCAATTATGATAGCAATACTATTAAGTCAAAATGTCAAAAACTTGACTTAGTTCCTGCATGACAATTCAATTAGAATATTTATTGTAGTGCTCTATAATGTTAAGGATTTTTTCAGATTTGTTTTTTTAATAAAATATACCTAACCAATAAAATATAAAAGTATATTGTAGTTTTTTTAAACACATCAAAACATACTTACATTTTTTAAATAAATATCAACATACTGGGGTTTTCATACTCAAAATTGAGTTTAATTTATAATAGTGTGCCAAGAGAGATATTTAAAAAACTACAATTGAAAATTGGGTTTCAAAATTTGTATTGATTAAAGTTTTTTTGGATTATTAACCACTGTGTTCACGTAAACTTTTTTTTTGGGTAGTGGAGTAATAGCTTCAATTTCTTTAGGATGACTGCTTAATATGCCTTTTAAAAACATATTAAAATATTTCACATAAGCAATTCCACACCATAGGCGGCGGCGGTGCAGAAATAAAATATAAAAAACCACACTGGTGGCGCAGTAGACACTTTGTAGATTATATTTAAGATTATGTCACATCATTTTTTGGTTAGGTTCAACTGACATAATGACATTTTAGCTTCAATTTTGTATTTTTGTAAAATTTGATTTTTTAACTAGTATTAAAATAAAGTCTTTTTACATAAGACTTTTAAGTGTTATTATATGAAAATTATTATCCGCTTAAAAAAAGCAATGTTAGCGAAATTTTGTTGTCGGTTTTTTAATCCCTGGGTAAGTTTCAGATATTTTATCTGACAAATAATCTCTATAGAAATTATTTGTCAGATAAACTAACTAAAAACTTATATAATTATATTCATAAAAATGATTTGCCAAATAAACTAAATGAAACTTAACTGGACTGATCGCTTAATCTCTGGTTAAGTTTCAGTTAGTTCATCTTAATAATAATTTTTTAAAATTATTTAAAAAAATAATTATATCCATGAAATTTAAGACATTTAGGGCCGTATGCAGAAAAGTTGATTTATTTATATCAACTGATTTACGCAGATCCACTTATTTAAGTTTGAACCAATTTGGCAACATAGCAAATTTTAAATGACAGTAGGTTATCTTACATATACTTAAGCCAGATTCTAACAGAAAAGTAATTTAATACAAGATGTAATTTAATTTAACTTAAAAGTTAAAAACCCAAGAATCCTTTGTAATGTTCATACAGTAATGTAATTTAAGACTTACCTACTTTAATATATAGTTGGTCAACTTTTATCTTTTAAATTAAATTACGTTATTTCAAGGTTATTTCGTACTAATATAACCTAGGTATTTTTGGAGAATCTCACCTATTTTGTGTAAATGGTTTTAATAATAAGAAACATATTTCAATTGTAATTACCAAAGTAAGCCATATATCTAATACTTTAAGTTTTAGATACATGAATTAAGCACTCTCTTTAAAATGTTGTTTTTAATTTAACACTATTAAATTAAATTACTTTTAAAGTTAAATTAAATTATATTAAGTTATTTCTTTGTTAGAACCCAGCTTTAAATATGTGTTTGTAATGTATTATTAAATATACACATAAATACATTTTTAACTGACTAAACCTTATTATTGACAAAAACTTGTCTTGAAGAGGATTTCGGCAATATAAAACATACACAATTGGGTTATAACATATATGTGTATAAGTAAATTTGCATTAGAAGGTATGAAAAACGAAAATTACGACTTAAAGCCTCTGAAACAAAGAAATTTTGTTGAATTTGGTGGAAATTTTATTTAAGTGTTTGCAAAAGATTAATTAATTATATTATGAGTATAATAATTATATTATAGTTATAGGAATACTAGACCTGTTTCTAAAAGACAATGCTCTTTTACCTATTCTTTTAGAGGTACCAATAACACCTTTTTAGGCATTTAGGCAAATGTTTTGAAAAATAAATGCAATGATGCCAAAGACATCAAGAGGGAAAAAAGACATTTAAAATTTGTGACAAGAACATAAAAACATTAAGAAACAAGCTCTAGAAGATAACATATGTTAGTTAATGCTTGATATACATAAATTATGGCTTCAGCATAAACTTTTTAATCAAAAAGAGGAGGCTATACTCAAAAATTGCATGTCCAGAAAAATTGTGCTAAAATATGGGTGGGAGGTGGAGTTTCGAAACTTTTTGTAGCATGTATATAGTTTACCCCCCTGAAGAAAATCCTATGCTGGAAATGGGACAATAATCCCTGCTTTTCTAAAAGGTAAAACCCAATGAAAAAAATTATGCATGCCTTATAAACTTTATTTTTAAAATAATTTATATTGAAAAATATAGGTACCCAAATTTTAAAAACTGTTACTTTAATAAAGAAATTTTTTTAAATTTAACTGTTGCAGTTCTAGTCCAGATTTTTTTACCCTGTGTATTTTGTTTTAAAAATAAAAATTTTGTTTCAGGGCATATTTTTAATTATTTGTCAAATAAATATTACAAATGATAAAAACAATTTGAACCAAAAATATAAAAAAAAGTTTTATACACTGCGCCTGTTTTTGCTTTCGAGCAAAAAACAATTGTTTTTACCTACAAGGTGCATTTATTTATTTTCTTATAAAATGCCTTTTAAACTGGCAAAAGCTGCTAATAATATTATAATATGTATATTCAATTTGAAATGTTGTTGCCCCTTTATTTCATTTTCTTTTACGTGGGCCCAAAAATAAATAGAGTGTAAATTTCCTCAGAAAAAAAGTCCCCTTTACCTTGTTAAGCCCTTTACCCAAAACCTACTGTTTCTATTTGAAGAGCAAGCACATAATTGAAAAATTTAAAAGTAGTAAATAAGTTGAACATGGTCTAAAATTTAAAATTCTTCAAAAGTATTTAAAAAATAAGACACATATTTTTTAAACACAATTTTGGTTTTATTTTATAATCCTTATTATTTATTAAATAGTATTTTTTTTAATTATCTAGGTATTATTTTAAAATTTAAACATTTATGGAAGGTAAGTATGTTTTTAAAATAATCAATAAATATTTTCAACCAAGTTTAATGTTAGGGGTAATTATTTTACAATGAAACCAGAGAAAGTTATAAATCAATTAATTTTATATTAGGGATAGAACGATATCACTTTTTTTGCCGATACGATATATCGGCCGATACCGATATTTACGTGCCGATATACCGATATACCGATATATCGTATCGGCAAACATAATGCCATCTATTTATACACGACCGAAGCAAAAATCGGGGAAGTCCCGTTTTAATTCCGTTGCGAGGAAACGTTTGTGATTGGTAGTGAGTGACATTTCGGATTTCTGGGAAGCCCCTTATACAGTGTTATTAAAACGAATAGATACACTTAAATAAAACAAGTGCCAAACCCCGCCCACTGTGGTAGGGATTGAGAATTTATAGTTTTTATTTTTATCGAATTCGTTTGTTTTGTTTTAATGCATTTCTGCAAATAAAACCTAAGTATTGATTAAAATCCATTAAGTATTAAGTATATACTGTATTTAGTACCTGCTAAATTAGGTATATTTGTTGTAAGTGGTGTTAGGATTTGTTTTACTTTTTTAGTAAAAATGTTACCTTTAGAATAAAATTTTTTATTTTGTTTAATAAAGTATTTCATTTATGCACTGAAGAGTGAAAATCGCAATTTTTTTGCCGATATATCGGCAATTATCTTGCCGATACGATACGATACCGATAATCGGAAACAATTGCCGATATGCCGATATACCGATATCAATATCGGTATCGTTCTATCCCTATTTTATATGTTAATTGTTATGTTTAATTATATGTTTGTTATAAGTATGTTTACCTTCAGAATTAATTTTTTTATATATACAAACAATTTACATATTTACAAACAAAAATACTGTATATTTTTATCCATTTTTTAAATCAGTCGTGAATTATATCAACCGATTTACATTTTAGATGATTTTATTGGCCAAAAAACAAATCTAGTAAACCATGACTTATATTAGCGAAATTATTTTCTATGGTTAAAAGCAAATGTCACAAATGTCAAATAAATCTTGATGAAATTTTAATTGTTTTATGTCTAATTTACAGTGTCATTGTATAGAAATCGACTTTTTTAGGGAAAATATAAACGTTCCTAGACATCAGCAAGGCATTTGATAGCGTCTGGCATAAAGGGTTATTATACAAACTGCACCAGCTAAATTGCCCAAACAACATCCTAAAAATACTTATGAAATTTTTAGATAACCGGAGTCTGCAGGTATCAATAAACAATAAAACCTCAAGAAACTTCATAGCCAAACAAGGACTGCCCCAGGGTTCCCCTCTCTCCCCTCTGCTCTATAACCTTTATTGTGCCGACATCTAACGTAAACGTCCCAATTATCGACACCTTAAGAGATTTTTCTAAATCATATCGTTATAAAAATTTGCATATTAAAGTTACACGTTTAACAATTTTACTGTGGATTGTTATAATATTGATTATTGCTTTGCAATGTTTATTTTTTAAATAGCAATGCGTAATTTATATGCAAAAAATAAATTTGTTGAAAAGTACCATTTGACCCAGTTATCGACATGGGAAAATTTGTCTTGAACCAAATATCGACACCCTTGCGTACGTAATATCGACACTCGGAAAAGTCGATTTAAATGGTTATAATAAGTAACAAAGAGTTTATCATAAAAGTTTATTTATTATAAAATATAAGCAGTATTTATTGCAAACAAAAATGTTTGACGATATATTTTAATCACAAATCTCCAGTACGCAGTAAAGTCCGCGTTTTTTTTTGTTCCTTAATTTTTTAAGGACCTCTTCTCTATCATACCAAAGAATATTATCCCTTTGTCCCATATGTCCCATATGGGCCATATCCCATATCCAATTGAGCCCATTTTTCTCCATATGTAAGACTTGGTAATCAAACTCATAATTTTCTTTACAATGATATGTCAATAATTTTACCTGGTATATAGTGATTGATCGTTATAATTCACTATAACATAATCGTTTACAAATAACTTTTCTTAAGTCATGTTTGTAAATGTTTTTTTCCCATTTTTCACTATTTTCAATAATGTTCATTTTAAAACATTCTTTCTGAAAAAAAATAGGTTGAACCAGTTATCGACATTTTTGGTACCAAATATCGACATATAAATTACATCCACTCCACAGACTTTGATCCACTCTAACGATGTTACCAATGGAAAAAATGGGTGTCGATAATTGGTACAGCGGTAGTTTAATATAATTTCCTTTAAACTCTTCAGACAGAGTAAGAATAAGTTTGATAGACATTTAAATATTCATAAGAAAAGAGAAAGCTACATAGTACCATTTATCGACACCTATGTCGATAAATCGTACAAAGCCTAAAAATGGATGTACCTTTTATCGACACCACATAAATTTACGTTTATACTGATTCTATGCCAAATTATTGGCAAAAACCATACATTATAGATTCTGTATATAAATATACAACTATCTACATAAAGAAACTTAAATATTTTAAACTAAAATTGCCATAATTAACTTACCTGTTTCTTAACACTTTTCTTAAGGATTTGCACAATTTCACAGATGACTGCGGAATGGCGGGATTAAAATATTTTTTCAATTAATATTTTCTGCATAACCGACCGAAACTTTTTAGGAAAGGTAGGGAAAACCTACTTGTTTCTTATTTTAATATGATAATAGATGTCCAAAGCATCAAATTCTTATTTTTGAATGTTTAGTGCATAAATGTCGATGATTGGGACAGTGTCGATAATTGGGACGTTTACCTTACAATGAAGATCCCATGCTCTTTGACCAAGATAAATATGTACTTCAATACGCAGATGACACCGCTATAATTTGCCATAGTAAAAATCAAAAAACTGCCTCTGACCAACTCCAAGTTCTGTCAAATCAAATCTTGGCATGGTTTAACAAATGGAGACTAAAACCAAATCCACTAAAGTCTCAACTAATACACTTCCACCAAAACAAGATTAACCCTAATATAACAATTAAGATGTACAATGACATAATAGAGCCAAAATCTAACGTAAAATACTTGGGAATCACACTGGATAATAAAGTAAACTTTAATCTTCACTCTTCCCTGTCAAAGAAGAAAACACTAACAAGGGCCAGCCACTTTAGAGGACTTACATACAACAAAAAAGGCATCAATGATGAAACAAAAAAAAGAATATACACCTTAATATGCAGACCAATCCTGGAATATGGATGCATCTTACTTAATAATGCCCGGAAACCAGCCTTAAGCAAAATTAAAACCGGGGAAACCTCATCACTCCGAAAAATCTCCAAAATGAGACATCCAACCAATTCTCTACACAACCCTCCCAACGACCTTTTGTATGCTACCTACAATATCTTACCAATTATGGAAAGATTTAGCAAATTATCTACAAACTTTATTAGCAAGGACGCTAACTACAACATTCTGAGCGAGTTGTGTTTGGAGGTACAGGGCAACAGGAAGTTCAAGCACCCAGAGAAGACCATATGGGAACATCTTAAACAAACACGAGATAACACTAATTAATTAATTTCAATTTCACGATTATATACTGTTTTTTTTTTTTTTTTTTTTGTTACATATATTCAGGATATGTTCACCGGCTGAAGGACCTCGGTCAATGGCCATTTGTAAGAAATTGTATTTACTTTTTTTTGCAATAAAGTTCATTTATTATTATTATTATTATAAACGTTGAAATATAACTAACCAATTTATTTTATAAAACAGTTTTTAAAGAAAAATACTGCGTTGTCATGTCGTGCAAAAACCTATATCCACTGACATGCTAAATCAGTTGATATAAATAAATCAACGTTTTTGCATATGGCCCTTAATGTCTTACAGAAGCAAAAAAAACATATGCCTTTATAGAAGCAAAAGTTTAGTTCACTAAATATAGAACCCAGTTTAACGGTATCTTGACAGAAAACAAATAGTGTTTTGGCTAAGCAATAAAAATATAGGCTTATCTTACCTATGTCAACTACATTGGTGTACCCCTCATCAATAACCTTGGTGATGGCTTTGGCATAGGCCTCATTGCGACTTCTATCGTTTAACATACGAAAATGCCAACGAGGCATCTGATGCCACTTTACATGCAAAAGATTCCGTTCGGCTGGCAAATAGTCAGGCTTGCATTTTACTGCCGATTCTAAGTATCTACGGGCTATGTCAAGCTCTCCAACCCTTAAATAAAATAAGTCGTTAGTGGTTTCTTTCTGAGTAGCATGAGCTGAATGTTTTTCAAAAATATATGCAAACAAAAATTTAATCATGATCCATTTACTTCAGATATTTAAATAATATAAACATACAATTCAATAATAATAATAATTTTATGTTCATTATTTTAATGTCTTAAAACAAACGGTATGCCACGCTATTTTGAAGATAAAAAATAATAAAAAAAAACTTTCCGATGAGAAGTTTTTAGTTTATAAATTCTATTATTATTTTTTTACCAATTAATTAGTATAATTTTTTTAGAACGTTAATAATATGTTAAATTTGTTAAATAACAACAGTTATAATAATTCAAAGTAAGAAGATTATATTATACAGGGTGAGTCGGTATAAAATACTCTAATTATTGTCTTCCAAAAATATTATTTATTATTTAATACATTTATATAATAATATTTTCAAAAAACTCCTTTAATTTGCTAAATTTTATATTTTAATACAACCAACTTTGAAAATTTTTTTGACATATATTTATTAAACAAATATTATAAATATTTCCCAACATATTTTGTTTTGATGTTGGGAAATATTTATAATACCTATCGCTGTTTTGGTGCAAGACTATCCTAAGTCCATTTTTTTAGAATTGGAGAAAAATACTATAAAACATTTCTATTTATTGTAACTAATTGTTTTTTGCATAATATGTATTTATTTATTAATCTTTGGATGTAAAACCTTCCAATTAGCCAAATTTGGCTCATAAATACTCGTAGAAAAAATAAGTAAACTTAAGGAAGTAACAAGAATATATTTAGACATGTTTCTGATGTGTCCTGTCCATGGGCTTGGAATGGCCGAGTTCTAATATGTAGCTCTTTGAATTAAAAAAATAATAACCAGCTTACACTGAGAAAATCTCTTTATGTTCCTTGCTAAAATTTCAGCAACCATAGCTAAATCATTTGCTTAAATAGGGGACAGCCAAACACTTTACTATATCAGGATAACGCACTTTGCTGAACAGACTTTCCTGTGGCAATCAAACTACTTTGCAAAGAATAATTCTGTTGTGCTACAAAGTAATTTTTCTATGCCTAAAAAGTAACTTTGTGTGGTTATAAAGTAACCAATAAATAACTATAAAATCTTTTACTAAGGCAACAACAAATTTCTGCTATGCCAGAAATGTTTTTTAATGACAACAAAAATACCTAGCTGTCTCTGTAGAGACATGTGCTGCTAAAAACATTATTTCTACCATGGATAAAATATTTTTTTTTATAGTGAGAAGCTTCTTTTTTGCAGCAATAAACAAAATTTTAGGGGCAGAAAGGATCTTTCTTGTACCTTAACATTTATTTACTGCAGAAAACAATCTTTTATAATAACAAAAAAAGTATCTCCTTCCGCAATAAAACAAATTATATAGCACAAGAAGGTTATTTCTTGTCCCTAAGTGTTTTTTTGTAATGGTAGCAAATTTTATTTTGTTTATTTTGTACGTTGGTATACAAGGTGTCACCAAATAAGATGTCATTCCTTGAGGGGATAATAGTTCACGCCAAAGTAGTTTTTCCTCATTTTTGAATTAATGCTACTACTGTTTGGCATTCAAGAATATTATGATTTTTTTTGTTCAAAAATAGTACCACTAATGCAAAAGTGATAGAGGAAAAACTTGGCGTGAACATCATCCCCCAGATGATGATATCTTATTTGGTGACACCCTATAGATTTCAAGTGCAGCTATAGCTACAGGGTACCAGAAATTTACTGTGCTAAGATAAAACGTGTGAAAAAGTTATATTTAAGCTGGCGTTTTAAAATAAAAAAAATTGCGGATTGATTTTAAAAAATAAAAATGTATGTCTACGACCTAATGGTATATACCACAGACCTAGGTCTGTGGTATATACCTTCCAGTCATTTTCTTCTTCATGTAATAGTGATATCGTACTTAAGATTAAAATGTTGAATGGCATAACTGCATTTTATTTATCATCAAAAAGCCTAACTTTGTCTTAAATTAACCCAACATTGTAGGTATTTCCAGTACAGTACATTGAATTTGTGGTAACCTGTATAGACGCTTTATATCAACACCACGGTTTAAAATAAAAAAATAACATTTGCACCAATAAAAAAAGAAAAAAGCCTAAAGTGTAGGGTAATAATTATTAATTATTAATAAATACCTATCAAAGAAATAAACAAAGTTATTAAACAAACATTTTTTTATTTATATGTATAATACATAATGTATTAACTCTTATTACTACTTCTACTAAAAAGATACCTAACATACAAAATTAAAAAAGTAGTCCTATGAAAATAATTATTTATTAATCATTTAAATGGCACTCCAGATGCGAGTAGACATGGTCACCTGTTACGGCGCATGTCAGCCAGCTCGTCGACGCGTCAAAATAATTTTTGGGAACGTTTTCGCTTCGTGCTGACTTCGACTTGTTTGGTCTACCTACAATGTATTTTCCTTATGTATATCTTGCAAATGAAGGTATACCGAATACGGTCACCGTATTACGGTGTATAAATAGGTATATATAAAAATATTTAAATTCATGTATTTATCTTCCCATAATACACTCGAAGTAAATTTTTAACCTAATAATTTTTTTTTAATTATCTTAAACCTTTTTTTCATTAAAATCTCGAATTAAGGGACATTGGAAAAATGACCTTAATTCTCGACTAATTTTTATGGCAAAAAGATTTTCGTAAAAAAAAATTATACGGTAAAAAATTGACCTCTTGCATTAACCCCCGATAAATTATCACTATACAAGTTGTTCTTCCAGAAATGCCTTTGATCAGTAAAAATAAATTAAAATAAATTTGAAAACAATAACTTTTATCTCAGAAATTTGCAGACATTCAGTTCTGAGATAAAACAAAGTTATCGTTTTCAAGTCCATTAATTGCAATTAACGACCACCCCTTAATTACAATTAATGAACTAGCCCGCCTTTGCCTTTTACGTGTCTGTCGCCCGCCTTTGCCTTTTACCTGTCTATCGCCCGCCTTTGCGTATCTATCACTTTCCTTTACGTATCTATAACTTACCTTACCTTCTCCAATTTAAATTGGAGAAATACAGGTATAAGTGATGGATACGTAAAGGCAAAGGCGGGCGATAGATACTTAAAAGAGAAAGGCGGGCGAGTTCATTAATTGGAATTTAGGGGTGGTAGGAATTCCTTTACTCTAATAATAATAAATCCTTTACTTACTCTAATAATAAGTACTTCAAAAATTACACTAATATTGTCAATTCTATTTAAAACAAAATAATTTTCATAAAAAATAAGTTAGTCAACTTACTTTCAAAATTTTCCATAAAATGAAGAAGCCCCACTCTTCTAGAATTTTCTTGTACTCCATTATAGTCCAGAGAAAAAAGCCAGTCACAGGACGGATCACCCACAACACACGGTAAACAAAATATTTTCTTGGCCACTTTTTTAATTTGAATAATAATAATTAAATTATTATTCATTTAAAATTGCAAGCTCAACGTACCGTCCACAAACAATCAGCAAGTGAACGTGCCGGCAGGCTCGGACAACGCGTTTGAACGCCGAAGCGTGCGATAATACCCGAATAGGGCGGAAACACCCGAAATACGGATTTTAAGAAATTGTATTTATTGGGGCAGCAAAGTTTTTATTAAAAACAAATAAAAATTCTTTTGAAAAACGTTTTTCCTGTTACTAATATGTATTTTGTTATTGTGAAATATTAAATGAAATATTTATTATCGACGGCAAAGAGCTTTTTAAGATCAATAAAGAGACACCAGTAAACTCTATTTTACTGCTACAAGAAATTCAATTTTTAACTTTGGGAAATATTTTAGTAGTGATAGCTAAAAATACATCAGTAAAGAGGTTTTTGCTGCAGATTTTCTCAGTGTAAAATTAAAATATATGAATATTTTTTTTTATGTTTTAATATGCCAAATCCAAAATGTAACTTTAAAAACATTTATTTATTGAATTTTAAGAGCGGCTAAAACTGTTTTTAAAAATTTGAAAAAAAAAACAGCTTATTTGTGTACCCTTCTCACAACTTTTTTTTAACTATACCAAGTTAGATTCCCAAAAAAAAAAAAAAATGTATCCTTTTCGGCCCAGCCTACTAGGCAAGCTATTAGATGAGCTTATTGGAATGTATACAGGGTGTCCCAAAAGTCAACGATATCCTTTGGAGGACTAATAGACCAACTCATGACTAAGCAGAAAATCAAAATATGACCTTAGTAAAAAATCGTTTTTGAGATATAGTCATTTTTATGAATTTAGAAAACTTGACACCTTAGATCAGTTTTTCGAGTGCCACAGCTACAAAATCTACTATTATATATCGTGATATTTTTTCTTTTTTCTGTGATATTATATTTAAATGATATGTTCCTATTTAGAATTAAAATGTATTAATAAAGTAAAATTAATTTAGATTTAAGAAATGTATTAAGAATTAAAAAATATTTATTAAATTGTATGATTAGAGGTGTCCCTCTATAAACAGTATGTTTCTTGGGATGAAAATAAAGTATTTTATTTATTTATTTATTTATTAATTTAATTTTGAATTGTAATTAATACTGCTCAGTCTTATTCAGGCTTATGCAAAAAAATATATAATCTAAGAATATAGAATGTTCTAGTTGTGGCACTCAAAAAACTGATTTTATGTGTCAAGTTTCACAAAATTCATAAAAATGCTAATATCTTAAAAACTTATGATTTTTTACTATTAGGTCATGTTTTGATATTCTGATTAGTCATGCGCTGACCTATTAGTCCTTCATAGGATATCATTTTAAATAATTATCTGGTAATGTTTTTTTTCTTTGTACTTACTTGAACATATATCCTCCAAGATTGTTTAAAATAACATGGTTTTTTGGAAACAAATTAATGGCCTGTAAATAGCACTTTAAAAGCTCCTCTATATTATCAGTCTCTTCTAACACAGCCCCCATTTCACATATGGTTCTTGTAAACGTATTTTGAGCATAGTTTGGAGACTTTGCTGGATCATCAAGGTCTTCAAAATAATTTACAAAACTCTCAAACGCCTTTGTTAACTCCTCCTGTTTGTAAAATTTGATAGCATTTCTTAGGAAATTTATAGTTGTTGAAGTAGGTTTTTTGGTTTTCATCAGTTTTGGATTTGGTACTCTTCCTTCCATCTTTAACATTATTAAACATTTAGTTTCAATCATATAGGCACCAATTTTCTATTTTTTTTTACCTTAATTTTATTGTCTTTTTTTCTTCTGAATTTAATAATATAGAATTTGTTGATATAAGGGTCAAAAGGGGTGTATGTAAAAGTTGATAAAATTGTTTTGATAAAAAATAATTGTACAACCCTGAATTTAAGAACAATAATTTGTTGACCATTCTTTGTTTAACAAAACATGATTTTTTATTTTAGTATAGGGACAGGCACAGGATTTTCTTTTTTCTGTCCCTGCAATCTCTGCTAGGGACCAAATTTACTTTTCCATGTCCCTGAAGGGATAGGGCAAATAAAACTCCATCTAAGCCAGGGATTGCAGGGACAGGGAAAAGATAATACTGTCCATGTTCCTGCTCCTATCTGTCTGAATATATGGTGAAATTATGCAGCTCAAATTAACATTAAGTTAACATTAAGATTAAGATGAGTGTAATACAATGGAAGCATTTATGTTAAATTAATGTTAATGTTAATTTGTGCTGCATAATTCCACCATTACATACCCTTAATATTATTGTATTTATATCAACCAGTTGAATTTAAAAAAACATCAAAGATTAACTTTTTTTGATGAAAAACAAAAATGTCAGTGTACATTTTATTTAAATCTTAGAAGGGGGCAAAATTGTAAAAAAAATTGAGCTTCTCTCATGACACATAACTGGCTTTAGCTGGACATGTTTCGCCTTTAACAATCGTATCCAGACAAAAATGTACATGTAATGCAACCAATTGGTTAAGTTATTTTATTATAATAATTATAAAAACTTTAAAAACGTATGTCCGGATTTAAAAATGGTACCTAGGCTATTAAAAAAGATATGCCCGGCCTAATATAGAGTCCGGCTTTTGTATTTTAGGGCCTGGCAATCCTACATATAACCACCTATATAGTAAGTAACAGTTCTTATATACCTTATACACTGTAATACAGTGACTGTATATTAAAATTATTAGCTTACCTGTGTTTTTTGCGGCAAATAAGGGCAATTTATATACAACCTGTTTACATTACTGAAATAAACAACCTTTATAATCTGTGTAAACAACAGAGATTCTTTCCAGAACCTAATAAAAAGCAACACTGCTCGGAAACAATACATACAGGGTTGCCAATCCACTTGACATCTTAACAAAGAAATTTGCTTTTTATCACGTTATTTCCCCGCAAATAATTCAAACTTAATTAAAAAATCTAATATATAAATAAAGCGACTGGGCTGCACAAAATAAACATGGCAATTATATAATTATATAAGATTTACAAACTCAAAGGTTATTTAAAAAAATTACGAGCTTTGGCAACGTGTTTCACGAACAAATGATTTTGACGTTTATCAGTGACAGCACAGAACATAAGAGTGACAGTTTCAAATAATGGCGGCAGATGTTGATACAAGAATAAATACCAATACGTGGACAATGTTGTTTCCAATAGTAATAAACTTAATAATGTCAATTATTTGTTACATGGTAACTGTACGGTTAATTCCCAAAGTTAAAGACATGTTTATAAAGGCGAATTTGTTTGGAATTGATATGAGCAAAACCACTAGTGAAAAAGTGTAGGTTATGCAATTTGCATTTTATTAATATTTATTTATTAAAATGTTTTTTACAGGCCAGAATCCTTGGGGGTTGTTACAGGATGCACTTTTTTGATAACCATGTTCTTGTTTATACCGATTCCTTTTGGAAATAGCCTTTTTAATGGGGATTTTCCTCACGATGAGGTATTTTAGATTTGTGAAATCCATATTTATCATCTGGACTTTGTTAGTTATTTTTTGCCACCAAGATTAAATTGTGTTTTAACCATAGACATGTTTATGTTGATATTCTATTAAATTTTAAGTATAAGGAGCCTTCACAATAATATAGTCAATATTTTGCCTCAAATGATCAATATTATTGACAATTTATTCTCAATATCATCAAATATTATCAATATTATTAAACGGGTTAGGGCCCCTTTAAGATTATCTTGACACAAGGCTAAATAATTTAGCTCAACTTGAAATTTTAAGACAGTTAAGAGTTTTTGATTGTTTAGAGTAGTGCCTAGATAAAAGAGTAGTTTGATACACAATCTTTCAAAAACACCAATAATGATTTGTTTATTTACTTTACAAACGCCTATGCTTCATTTTTTGAGCACATCAAAAATGATGCATATTTAACTTGTTGACATTAGAAGAAAAATATCTATTATAGTAGTATATATCATTTTAAGATTGTTATATCTGGTTTAAGTCTTCTATCTACCTTTGTTAATTTAAGAAAATAAACTGTCTTAAGGTGTAATTAATTTCATGCTGACAATGTGTATAGCATAGATTAGATAAAGTGTATGTGTATAAAGTGTTCTTGGTCAAAAGTAAAGTAAAGTAAAGTAAAAGTAAAAAGCTAAAACGAGTTTAGCCTTTTTGCATTAATTAAAACTGATAAATTTTATATTTACTTATATTATAATTATTAATATAATTAATGAATACAATATTAAAACTTTATTGTAATTTAAATAAATGGTAATAAACAATGTAAGTACATAGTAAATTCGGGTCTAGGAAAATTTATCGTCAACAATTTACCGACAGCAATTTACCGCCAGCAATTTACCGCCAGCAACTTATAGCCGCACCAATTTATCGCCGCAACAGTTTGCCGCCAGCTATTTATCGTAGAAACAATTTATTGACAGAAATTCACCGTTAGCAATTTGCCGCCAGGTATTTACCGCCTCAACAGTTTAACGAAGCAACAGTTTACCGCCAGCTAACCGGATTTGTTTTGTGCATTTTAACGTTTTTAAAATGAATCATAGGCAAAACTTAACAACACAACTCTACCGACCCCGCCCCATTGGCCCCCCCGCCACATTGGTCAAATGGTCAAAAATGAGAGAAAAAACCCAAACCAACCCAAACTCAACAACACAACCCAACCGACCCCGCCCCATCGGGCCCCCCCCGCTCCATAAATAGCTGGCGGTAAACTGTTGCTGCGTTAAACTGTTGAGGCGGTAAATACCTGGCTTCAAATTGCTAACGGTGAATTTCTGTCGATAAATTGTTTCTACGTTAAATAGCTGGCGGTAAATTGTTGCGGCGATAAACAGTTGAGGCGGTAAACTGTTGGCGGTAAATACCTGGCGGTAAATTGCTAACGGTAATTTGCTGGCGATACGAGTAAATTCATAGGGTATAATTATTTTTAAAGAGCCTTATGTAAGTTATTTTGATACTAATTTAAATAGTTTCAGGAGCTTACAGTATTGTCCAAACTATAGTCGCCCCTGGCAGTTTACCATGCATGTACTTAATTTTATATGTAAAAACTATTTGGTCCTTTGTGGCGTTGTGTATTCAATTTATAACCATCGGACCTAAAATCAAAATTAATAAAAAATTATTTGCCTGTGAGCACAATCCTCAAAACAAGGTATGTTCTATCTCATACTAAAAATCACTGCAACACTGCACAGAGTTTAACAGCAGCCATTTTTGTTGTTTACAATTCTTGTGCTTTGGGTTTGTGCTCATGAGCTGCAGTTTATACAGATTAATAATCTTTTTATACAGATTAATAATCTTTTTAAACATTGTTTCTCACAGAGGCACTTGTAAGCCTGAAATGAGGCCTTAAATTGCTAAGAACAACCATTTAATTCCTTTTTTGTAAAAAAATAAACCTTATTCTATCAGGGCTGTCATTAAACTGTCAAATTTCAATTTTAAGGAGAATTTACCATAACACAATAGGAGTAAAATGGTTGTTCTTAGCACTTTAAGGCCTCTTTTAAGGCTTACAAATGCCTCTGTAAGAAACACAACGTTTAAAACGATTATTAATCTGTTGAAAGTTTAAACAGAGCACAAACCCAAAGCACAAGAATTGTAAACAACAAAAATGGCCGCCTTGATTTTTAATACAAGATGTTCTATGATAGAACAGACCTTATTGTGTGAATTGTGACTAGCGTCTAGAGGCACCGAATTATCTTGGCTCCCTGGCTCCTAGACATGCGCGTTTTATAGAAATGTACTCAAACTCAACAACACAACCCAACCGACGCCGCCCCATTGGCCCCCCCCCCCGCCCCATTGAGCAAAAAACCCAACTAAAATGGGCAAATTTATGTTACGATAAAAATAAAACACTTTTTAATTACATAAATTTGGCCATTTTAGTTGGGTTTTTTGCTCAATGGGGCGGGGGGAGCCCAATGGGGCGGGGTCGGTTGGGTTGTGTTGTTGAGTTTGAGTACATTTCTATAAAACGCGCATGTCTAGGAGCCAGGGAGCCAAGATAATTCGGTGCCTCTAGACGCTAGTTGAATTGTGCCTGTGAGCACATATTCTACGCAGGCGCAATTAAGCTTTTACTTTTCGATATCACACTCTGCGCCATCTTTTATCATCTGAATGCGTTAAGAGCTTAGAAAAATAACATATGTCTCAGGATTGTTGTGCGGGTGTATTGCCAAAATTGTTGGTAATTACCACAACAAAAAATTTAGTTCCGACGATAAATTTTATCAGGACCATAATAATTATTATATTAAATACAATTATAAACTTTCATATTTTAGTTTGTGGAGTTAATGGCAGCCCTCCTCTCAATATGCTGTATGCTTCTACTAGGCTTCGCGGATGATGTCTTGGACTTAAGATGGCGCCACAAGCTATTGCTCCCAACTATAGCCTCTTTACCATTGCTTATGGTATACTATGTAAACTTCAACTCCACAACAATTATAGTTCCCAAGCCGTTTAGAGAAACTTTAGGATTTTCTGTGGATATAGGAATTATCTACTACATTTACATGGGTATGCTGGCTGTTTTTTGCACGAATGCAATTAATATTTTGGCTGGCGTGAATGGATTGGAAGTGGGACAAAGTGTAGTTATTGCTGTGTCAATTATGATTTTTAATGTGATTGAGTTATCTGGTTCCTTGTGGAAAGCTCATCAGTTTAGCTTATATTTTATGCTGCCATACATTGGAACTACAGTGGCTCTTCTCAAACATAATTGGTAAGTTTTTTTTATGTTTATATAAAAAACCTTCATTATTCTGAAAATTGGTTATAACAAGAAGTTTTAACCTTAGAGTTAAAAGACTAAATAAAGGAGTAGTAACTCCCACCTGCAAGGCATAATATGTTATGTCAAATATCGTGTCATCCAATGCTGCTGGTTGGGTAATTTACAATGCATACCTACTCTTAAAAAAGTTTTCAAAAAGGCCCCTGTGGGACAGTACGATTTTTTAGTAGGATTTGAAATAGTTTGCATTAGAGTTAAAATTTTCCAAATGAGACTATGATTTTTGACATTTAAAAAAATTAAAAATTAATTATAAAAATTACCAGTAAGTAGGCCAGAAAAATGGTAAGATTTTATGGAACCCAATACTTTTATACCGGTTGAAATTTAATTTTTTTGATCAAAAAAGCAAAAATTGAATAATACGTATTCTGGTTTTCGGATTGATCCCAACAACCCCCGCGACGCTACGTCCCGCCAACAACTAACGTTTTTCTTTAATAACTTATTAACCGTTTGTCCCAAAGAGGCCAACAGACTCTTAATATACTCGTGATTTAGAGCTACATTTTTTATAAAACCTATATATATAATATATTAGTCTCCCATGCGCTGTTGCTTAAATATATTTAAAAAACGATTTTTTTTTAATTAAAAGTAGGTACCTGACAACTAATAGTTATTTATGTCATTAGGCTAAAAAGTAAGTATTTTTGTGCCGAGCTCAAAGATTGAGGCATACAACATTTTATCTTCAAGGCACTGTTTTATTGGTTTAAAGATACATTAAACCATTATTTGTTTAAAGATACATTAAGGTGTATGTATCTTGCATTAAACTTACAATTGAGGGGCTCGGTGCAAGAACCGGATATCTCCATATTTTCTGCTAAATTGAGTAAGGTATATGAAGATACACCCTTCAGTATTCCGCATCGTTCGGTCCACAAACCGTGTAGATCCACGTTAGCTATAACTAAATATATCAATAATTTTTAACGGTTTTTCTTGTCTCCTGAACATTTTCCGAATATGGAGATTCCCAATAGATAACAATTATTAAAAGTAAGGTTAGATTGCTTAGAGCTGTCATCAGTTATCGATTATTTTTACAGCCAAGAGATAATCCATGAAAAAGTCTAAAAATAGTTGAATTTTACCCAGTAGGGATAAAATGGGTTTCCCGGTATAGAAATATTATATTTCTATACCGGGAACCCCATTTTATCCATTTATATTTCAAATATACCCGTATTTCTCGACAATATCCCAAGCTTTGACCTTTCAGCGAGGTATTTTGTGATTTGTGCAATCGATTCAGTGGATGTTTCAAGATTTGAAATTCCACAACGGCTCAGACCACATCCATTACTGAGGGAGAGGCTTATGATACTCCGGACGTAGTGGATAAAAAAAATACATATATAGAGAGAGAAGCGATAATCCATTACTTTGGCAGTGAGCGTTGACAATAATAACGCTTAAAGATAAAAGCTATTTTTATGTCCAAATTTAGCTCATAATTCAAAGATTTTAAAAATTATTTTTCTTCTAGGACATGTCCTACATAAATAAAAATCTGCTCATAATTCAAAGATTTTGAAAATATATTTACTTTTAATAAAGTATACTTTGTATTAATACATAATTATTTTAACTGAAGCCAGCATAACACCTCATATTAAAAAAAAAAGAAAATTCAAATAATTCTTAATTCATAGTTTTAAGATTTTGAAAATATATTTACGATATATTCGTATATTTACTTTTAATAAAGGACCTTGCTTATTTATAAAAGTAGTATTCTAAATTTTATTTATAAAAGTAGTATTCTAAATTTTATCTTAAGCCAGCATAACCCTGCAAATTAAAAAAAGCCTCGAAAAAAGCACAAAATTGGTTTTTATCGTTCATAATTAGCTCATATTTATTGCATGGGTACAAAAAAATTATGCCCAAAAGGGAGTTCCAGCTTTATAGAGGTTTTTTTAATTGCGTAATTTTTTTACTTACATAAAATAATTTTCCTATCGCGTGGTAGAATGCAAGTAATTTTATACCTTTATACCGGATTAAAAAAAGTTAGAATTTGTTAAAAATAAAAAGTTATGATGATTTAAAGTTCGTCAAAAAATACCTCTTAACCTTAAATTTGGATTGTTTCCTTATCTATTTTTGTATGTTTTTTTTAAATTTGTATGTAGTTAATAACTTAAAAACTACTCATTTTTTAATACATAAATCGCCTTGTAACACTGTAACCTAGCATAGAAAAAACACAATTTTAATGGCAACAATTGTTATAACTCAAAAAATAATTGAGGCCCCATGGAAGCCAACAGGTAGAAGTAGGAACATTTTGTTTAAAAAAAATATAATAAAATTTTTTTGTTTATCGTTTAGTTTGTTTTAATGTAGCTAAATATAAGGTACTTATTTTAGTGGAACACGCCTAAAATAATTGACTAAACAATAAAAAAAAGTTACCAATTTAAATTATTTTAATAAAGCAAATATTTAAAATAATAGGCATTAAAATTAAAAATACCATGTTATTGCATTAATAATTTTATTTGTTTAAATTGCTAAAATTAATTGATAACAAAACTTGTAAACTCTAATTATCACAGACATTTTTAGGACCTTGTGCTGATTTACAAATATACAAAAAGTGCAAGGGAAAGAGTTCAATTATTAAAAATACATCAGATTAAATGTTGCGAAAGTAAATTTCAGCACGAATTTTTCAGTATACATTTTTAACCCTCATAATAGTCAAGTTTTGAATAAAAGTTTATTACTAAATAATCGTACTTCCAGCCGTAGTCGGTCACGAATTTTGGGGCGAAATAATTGTCGGAATATCGGTGACCCCTTATTAATTCGGTTTTGCTGTCTACGTAAATTCCATTTTCTATTAGGTCTTCTACGAAATTGTTGTCAATATTTTTTACCTTGTTCCAGTCTATTAGTTCATTGTTTTTCTTAATGTTTTCAACTATTTTTGTGGCTTCAGTACAGAACTCACAGTACCATCCCCCAAAATGATTCAAATCCCCTAATATGATTCCCTTATAAACACTGTTGGATAAAGTTCTATTGTCAATTAAAAAATCAAGTCTGTCTTGCAGATTTTGTTTCAAGTATGAAACAGTGCAGGCGCCTGCAGTGATTATTGTTTTACCAGGGTGAATCCAAAAAAATCCAAAAACGGACCACCGCAATCGAAATCGAAGGGGTTGAGGCCAATTGTCATAGAATTTAGCAAAGCTTAATGCATTTTTATTGATTATCTCACTATTATTGCTTGTTACTAATAAATCTTCTGATCTAAGATTTTTCAGTATTGATTTTACCTTTTTCCATACTTTGGAAAGATTACTGTTTACATAAAGTATTTTACTATGGAATTCTTTCAGAAAGTTATTGTTTAACTTATTCATCAAAAAATTATCCCCCTCATTTTCGTAAAGTATAAATAAATCTACTATATCACTTAGCTCATTGACTCTTATATCAGCTACACTTTCCGAAAATGTATCGACTTTAAAAACATAAATAATTCTTCTTTCAAAAACCCTTGGTCCTTTTATTTGAACAGGCTTTCTGTTTGCAAGCATGGCCCTCCAAAAGACTTCTGGTTGACCACAGTCAATTCCATGCCAACCAGGTAGACAGTTACATTGCCACTGTAAATTTTTAGTTCTGTTCATCGACAAAAGGTCAGTGCCATTTTTAAAGCAAACGCTAGAATTAAAATCTATAAAACTATATCTACCTCCTATGCTTCTTAGGTTTATTTTGCTGTTAACTGTATGATATGTTACTGAATGTTGTTCTACGATATCAACATTTTTTAAGAATGTTACACTTTCACTTCTCTCTTCCGCCTCTTTGATTTGGATATAGAGAAACGTTCCTACTAGTATTATCTGGGCTACGATGAGTAAACCCAGGAATAATTTCCTGCAGTTGGGTCGTGGATACATTTAATTTTTCTTAATACCACATAACCTCAATTAAGGCAGTGCACCGCCCTTGCGTTGAATCTGGGCACATCTAGAGGCATTATCGTCATTTTTGGAACTTGTTAATATTTTAGATTTAGATCGGCGCTCGGTCTATTTTTGTTTCCATTTTTTTGTTTTACCGCTACTGCACGCTCAGCTGGTGGTATGACTAATGGAAGGGTCGTTCCTGGGTTGTGGGGCGCGGAAAACAGGGTCGTGCCGAGGTGGTTCAATCAATAATTCTCGGCACTTAACTTTTAAATAAAAACAAAATTAATATTGTAATTACCTATATTAAATTAAATTAAATATGCATTTATCATAAACATCTAATTTCGAATTGAATATTCAGGTAGGTATATACCTAATTTAACTTAATATATTTAATTCAAAATTATATTTAGTTAAACTATTTTAAATTATATGTCCATGATAATTTATCATTGATAAATGCATATTTTCTTAACGCCTTACAGTGGTTCCAAGTGCCCGAAAAGCTGGCCTAAAACTCTATAATAGATTTTTAATGTCAAAGTTTATCTTAATCAAGTTTTATACAAAATGCCATGACCTACTTTGCTGCCAAAGTGGCAGCAACAATATTTATTCCCTACTTTATTACCCTAGACCCAGGTTACTACATCATTACAAAGTTGCAAAGTTGTGAACTTCACAGTGTGAAGTAGCTGCATTTTCATTATTTTATCTACTCCTACATTGACGAGCTGTGACTTTATGGCGTTTTAGTCACGGTCTGAAGTTAGCAATAGTGGCTTTTGGGCATTTTAGTCACGGGCTGAAGTTAGCTTTATTATAAATTAGAGAAAAATGAGGTTAATTCCGTTGACATTTGACAAATGTCACATGTTTAACAAATAAAATTGGATTTAAATTCTTCTTTGTGGTCGTCGTAGATAAAGTATAGTATGCAACTCTTTTTATAAACTTATCTAGACACTCATTTTTATTAAACACTCGCTTGCAAGCTTCGCTCGTGCTTAATAAAACTCGTAACTAAAATGGCGTTTATAAAACTTGATACATAATATACTATACCCGCTACCCACTTAAATGTTGCGTAAACGTAAATTTACGTACTATTTTTATATATATATATATATATATATATATATAACTATAGTTGCAAACTTGTATTAAATATTGTGGAGGGTAACTCCCTATTGATTCATAAAAAAAAGTTTTTATACGCATGATATTATATTACATATGTAATGTTATTTTCGAGGGGTATAAATTTGTTAAGGTTATTAATCTATGGTCGTGGAACTACAAAAAAATGATCGCCTATTACCATTTTCTAAAACATTTGAAATAGTGTTTGGTTGTGTATTATGCGTGTAAAAAATTGGCTGCATAAATCTGCATGTTTGCTTTTTTAATGACTGCGCTGCAGTGTCAGCAAGGTTCGAAAAAATCATGATAAAAAATCGATTTTTTTTTTTGATTTTTTGATTTTTATTACGAAATTGAAAATTATAAGCTTTTTTTTAATAAAAATAATAAAGGTAACTTGACTATTATACATAAATATGTAGGTAGGGATGATCCAAGATTTGAAAAATCCACGTGTCTGGGTGGATGGCTTCGTGAAGCGCATGGACAATAAAACTTGTTGCTGGTCAAAGTGGTTCATTGAAACCGAGACCATTAAGGCCTTTGGCCACCAAGGAAGAAGAAGAAATGATTACTTTCTCAACAAATAAACCACCGCACACTGTGCGGCGCACAGTGTTTCAATTCTCGAAATTTTCGGCAAAATATCAAGGAGTAGTCGGATTCCCCTAAAAATACGTATATAGAGGTGTTTGGGGTCGTTGATAACGAATCTGGTATCAGAATTCCAGAATTCAAAATGGTAGATTCAAAATGGCGGACATATTTGTCAAAAAATTGACGGAATAAATTGAAAATCACCATACAGGGGTTTTGGGGTCGCTGTTAACGAATCTGAAATCAGAATTCCAAAATTCAAAATGGAAGATCCAAAATGGCGGACATAAATAAATAAATTGAAAATCACCACACTGAAAGAAATATATACTAAAGTTAAATAAAAAAATAATTAGGGCAAATATATTTTATGTTTCATATATAGACTACCACATACATTGCTAAAACAAATATATTCGTTTGGTTAGCAGCCTATTGCTGCCCTAGCAATATAAATGGTGTTTCTAGCAATATTTTTTTGCTGTAATTCACTTATAGTTTACATTTTATAGTAAGGGTAAGTTTATTTTTATTTAGATCTAACATATCTTCTTTACAATAAATGTATTACAAAATTTAACATACATTCATAATAAACAGTAGTATAAATGTGTAAAGCACTAGTATAAAATTTTTAGTATAAATTTGTATTTACTTTTAGCAACAAATTTCTTTCAGTGCATACAGGGGTTTTTGGTTTTTGATAACGAGCTGGAATCAGAATTCCAAAATTCAAAATGGTAGTTTTATGCGAACTTATACATATATTTTGTGTTATTGGAATTTATGTCAGTTTTTTATTTATTACCCTTTCATAGAATAGTAATATATTTTAAGAGTATATTTTATATAACTAAACAATATCTTAACGTCCAGCAGAAATATAATCTTAAAATAATATATTTACATGTTCTAACCACCAGTGGCCGCTGGTGAATTTTTGTACACCGCGATATATCAGTTATTAGACATGGGACCCAAACCAAATTTATATGAGTTCATAATGACAAGTTCTGCGCAAGCAGAATTTGAATTAAAGTTTGCAAAAAAGTTAGTTTTTTAGCCTCTAGTCCCCCAAATTAAGATAAATAAAATTAAAGTGGTGCAATATTTAATTCACTGCAGTTTATCGACAAATTTCAAAATTTTATTTATAAAATTTAAATATAACAGATTTTATACTAAGTATTTTAAATTTTTATTATTTCTTTTACTTAATATTTTAGCAACAATTTCTAAATTGTCAACACAAATCACCACAATTCAAATTTGACATTAACACACTACAATGCGCATGCGGAGTGGTTTTAACGCACCTACAAGAGGTGGGTTAAATATGTAAAATCGGTGTTGAATATATTATATAGTCTATAGTCACGAACGATTTACGTAAGTAAAAGTCTAGACACCGCTGTTGTAATAAACGTTTTGAGTTAAATCCGAGTGAATCGAGTAAACGTCATGAACGCAACCCATAAATAAAAAAAATCTTATATTTTGTAAAGCAAAAACACAGATACGCGCGCGACAAAGGCTTAAAATCGCGAGGTTTTTTACCACGACCGTGCCTGAGCGCCCAAGAACATGTAGTTTTAAAGAGCCGGGGGCGAGTTGGGGCAGATAATTTATTGATGGCTTGATAGACAAAACTCTAAGCTATTTAACGGATCTTGAACTGATGCCTAACAATTCATTACAATTTTTGTAGCTCCTTTGTTCTAAAAGCTCAATTCAAAGTTTGCGATTTTAACAGACCGATCTTGTCCGTTACAATACCCCGTTGTACAAGCAAAATCTACGAAAAACAAATACATATATGAATTTTACATACCTTGAAGATCACCCTTCATCAAACCGCATAACAATCGGACACACTAAACACAAGTTATTCAATTTTAAACAATAAACAATTTTCCGCAGCGATTGCGTGTAAAGTACCTTTAACTGAAAGCGTCAAGTTTAAACTGATGTACAAGACAAAATGTACGTATTTTATTTATATTTTTTTCAATACAGGATGGAGACAGGTATTAACTACCCATCTAACTCAAAATTTACCTGAAAAAAATGTCAATTTTTGAGGTCTTGCCGATATTTTCGAGAATTGAAACACTGTGCACCGTCCGCAACCGTCATATATTTTTTGTTTATTCCACAGACCTATAGGTCTGTGGTTTATTCCTTTATTATTTTATTTAACGAAATAAGCAGTTTTTCTATGCATATGAATTTATTTAAAAAGTGTCAAGATATTATTGTGCTTTAGTTTTAGATCGTAAGTGTTTTTTTAGATTTTAAAAACTTTTTTAAAACTGTTTTAAATCATTGATTAAAATAAAAAAATCAGTTGATTTAAATCGTTGATGGGTTAAATCGTGATTTAAATCAAGCGAATCCTGAGTGCCAGTAACCGATTTTGGGTCCTCGCAAGGTACATTTATATAACTTCTTTTAACTTATAAGTTGAGTCAAACCACGTCAAGTGGGACCAGAAAATTTCACGAAATCACCGATTTTGAAAATAATTACATTATTGTGTAGTACACTGAAAAAAAAAATCATGTAAATTTCCGGTAATGGAGATTGGTTATTTTGATGCCTTGTTGATAACTGAAATATTCCATTTCATTATTATTTTACATGCAAAATGTAATAGCATAATTGAATACGTCAATGCAGAAACTGAATATGTCCTACCTATCTAGTTTTGAGATAAATAAGAAAAACTGAACAGAAAGTGGACATGTTTTGGACATATTCAGTTTCTCTACTATATTAACGCCTTTGTATAATCTATAGATTACCGTGACATGTGAAATTTCTACGCCATTCGATCGGGCACCCTTTACTTATAGTAAATCCATGTTTAACTCAATATCCCTAAAAAGTGGACATATTCAGTTTCTGCATTGACCTATTCAATTGACGTGTAACTCATTTATATTTTTTATGTAAAATAACATTTTTAATGTAATATGTTTTTTATATGAAATGTATTTTTACATGATAACATTAACATGCCGATTCCCAGCCAATAGGCTTCTTCTCCGGTTACATATGAAATGTAATTTTGCGATTTTTACTACACTCCGAATGTAAAAAAACATTTAAACCTGTAATATTAAGACTAATAAAGTATATTTACATTTGAAATAATGCAGTAAGAAGTTATAATTGTATTTTTTACATTTAGTTCGTTAAATTTACTTGTTGTATCAATAATTAATACATAACATTAGTAATTTTACAAACAAAAATGTTTATTTACTTGAAATATATAAAAATTAGACGAAAATAAAGGTAATTTTACAATTTGTCGTAAAAATAAGGAATTTATGTGGTAATAATCCTGTAACTTTACATTTAAATGTAATAATTTTTTTCAGTGTAGGCATGACTCATATGTCACAGTAAAAAAATTGTTTTAAAATTCGTTTTTTTGGTAATGTTATTAAGGTTGAAAATTTTGTCAAACTTTAGAGCACGGTAAAATTGAAAAAATAGAATCTCTGGAACCACTATGTATAATTGAATTAAATTTTACACACTATTGTAGAAATGTTTAGACTATATAATGATCATTTAATTAAGGTTAATTTGTTAAAATAAAATAATTTTGCATACATTTATTTTAAACAATTGAAATTTTGTATGTGTCCTTCACGCTGAAAAAAAATTAATCTTGTGTCATAATATGCGGCAAACGTTCCCGTTTAATAAAATGTACTCAAAAATTTGTCCTTCATATGTCATTCCGGAGATATTACATTTTTTGTCCCGCTGTGCGCTTGATCAGTACGCGGCGCGCTTCGCTGCTAGCTCGTCAGGACACGGTGTGCCTGAACGAAGTTTAAGTCGCATAAAAATTCCGCAGTTTCTTGTTCGGGACTCTTTGGTGACTTAAAAATAATATTTACCAAAATCCTAGCTGCTCCCCTTTTCGAAACATTTTGAAAAATCTTTTTTATGCATTATGCGTTTTACTCACAGACCTACAAACAAAATGGACTGGCCTTTCCCATTCAAAATACACAATGTTTTGTTGCCAAGAACGATTTAGATTAGGGGTAAAGGAGTTAGGGGAGGGGTGTTTATAAACAAGTTCCCACACCAGTGGCGTTCTGTTTTTGGGATCATAATTTAAATAAAAATATTAAAAATAAATAAAAACATTAAATTGTACATTTTTTTTTGTGTTTTTCAATCCTATGTAAAAATTATATTAATTATATATAAATATATAGGTATAACAAAATACTAACCTTGTCCAGATGATGGAATCTGGCTCTTTAAATCTAAAATTGAAGTGAATTCATTTATTTATTTATTCAGTTTCTACGCCCCTGGCAGGGTTTGTTTTGTAAATAAACTAACCTATGAAAAGAAAGCTTTAAATTCTTGGATCCAAGTCTTTTACAAACGTAGCACTGCTTCACCATTTTTATATCACTCACTATTGGTATTTTTCACTATAAAATCAAATAAAAAATATTAAATAAGTTGTGGATTCCAAGTATCTTTTACGTAAAATATAGATACTTCAAAGCAAATAAAGTCAGATGTGACAACTAAGGGAAAATATTTATTTTTGTTCCTTTCCACTCTTTTCAATGTAAATAAACGGGTCCATTTGTGTGTTGGTCTGTGGTTTTACTATATAAAAAAGTGATTTTTGTCTAACCCTGTATAAATCTAATGATATAAGTAGTATAAAAACAGTTTCTCTCGTTTACAATATCGGTGTACAAATGTGTACTCTGGCAAAGGTAGACTTTGCGATAAACAAATAATTTTAAAAAAATGAATTTTTTACAAATTTAAACAAAAAACAGTTAGAATTTTGGTAAATATCTTTTTTAAATCACCAAAGAGTGCCGATCAAAAAATTTCAACCAATTTTTCGTTCAAAATTGAAAACTACTAAAAAGCCTAAATTAAACAACATTTTAAATACTCTCTAAGCGTTATTTTATTAAATTTTATTACAAATCTATTTTTCTTGTAAAATGTTAATAAAAATGCAATTTCGTAACCTGATAGACGTGGAAATATCTAAAAAAAAATTGGGGATAAATATTTTTCGCGTGTTATGCTATAATTAATCATGAATTTACGCTTTTGCATTATTAAAAATAAGTGATTTTTGGCTAACCCTGTATATATCAAATGATGTGAACAATATTAAAAAGTATTCTCCTGAATAATTTACTCTAATTTTATAAAAATCGGTGTGCAACTGTGTACTCTGTCAAAGAGATAAACAAAAATTTAAAAAAAAATCATGAATTTTCGAACAATTTTGAAAAGAGTAGCAGATAGAACTTTGGTAAATATCATTTTTAAGTCACCAAAGGGTCCCGAACAAGAAACTACAATCAGTTTTTGGCGGCATTTTTATATGACTTAAACTTCGTTCAGGCACACCGTTAAAACGTTAGAACGGACGAGCTAGAAACGAAGCGCGCCGCGTACTGATCAAGCGCACAGCGGGACAAACAAATTAATATCTCCGGAATGACATAGGAAAGACAAATTTTTGAGTACATCTTATTAAACGGAAACGTTTGCTGCATATTATGACACAAGATTAATTTTTTTTCAGCGTGAAGAACACATACAAAATTTCAATTGTTTATAATAAATGTTTGCAAAATTATTTTATTTAAACAAATTAACCTTAATTAAATGATCATTATATAGTCTAAACATTTCTACAATAGTGTGTAAAATTTAATTCAATTATACATAGTGGTTCCAGAGATTCTATTTTTTCAATTTTACCGTGCTCTTAAGTTTGACAAAATTGTCAACCTTAATAACATTACCAAAAAAACGAATTTTAAAACAATTTTTTTACTGTGATATTTGAGTCATGCCTACTACACAATATTGTGATTATTTTCAAAATCGGTGATTTCGTGAAATTTTCTGGCCCCACTTGACGTGGTTTGACTCAGTTATAAGTAATAAATTACTGTCGCTAGTAGGCGCACAACACATTTAAAAACGTTTTAAACCTTAATGTTATATTTTTTCATGGTGATGCTGTTGTAATCGAACTGATTATTTTTGCGTAAAGAATTTCTTTATTCGTATATATACGATCCTATTTCTTTATTCGTATATATACGATCCTATCCGATCTTTATTTTTGAATTGCTATACATATATATATGTATAGCAATTCAAAAATAAAGATCGGATAGGATCGTATGAGGGATCGTTGCATTGGTGGATAAGATTTATGGAGTGGTTTTAGCATCTCAAAAAATTCTAGAAAATCTGCAGACATGAAATGATGAGTTTCGGAAAGATCTAGGTATACGTTCCCACCATTTATCATTCCAGCTCCTGCTTTTAAAAGCAAGAGCTGGAATGACAAATATTGGGAACATGGTTCGACGTTTTTTGAAAATGGTTCTGTGATGGCGAAAATTTTAAATCTGGACCAAAATCGGATTTTCAGCATTGTGTTTTACTAAAGAAAGGAAGACAAATTTGGTTTGGAAAGTTTCAATTGCACAGCTAAATCGCGCACGTTATTTGTGTTTCCCGTTGCAAGTAAAAACTAAAAAAAAGTTTGATTTAGTACTCGATTTCCATTTATTATTTCTTATATCATTGATTAGGAAACTCAACGCTTATATAGTTACGTTAGTATGTGTTTGTGATTGTATCCATAGAGAAACTGTATGATTGTAAATGTAATTCAAGAACTAAATCGTTGCATTTTCATGTTTTATCAAAGGATCCAATTCGGTTCATATATTTTTGGTGCAGAATTAACTAATGATAACTTAATCTAATATAATTTATATTTAAGTTTGGACATTTTAAAAGGGTCAGGCAGGCAAGTTGGCACACCCAATCGTGCAGACCCCCTCTATTATACATCATAATTTTTCACACCCCTTCAGCAATTCATATCAAAGTCAGCAATCTCCAATTTATATTTATATTGTTGATTGTTTCGACCTTTACTTGATGAAACTCCATATTATTATTATATGAATAAAAACAACACTGTTTTAAAGTTTTACTATTTTATTTATGTTTTTAAGGATTAACAATTGTTTCGCTACACAGTAGCTTTTTCAGAATTCTGAAGAAGCTTCTGTGTAGCGAAACAATTGTTAATCCTTAAAATAGTGAAACTTTAAAACAGTGTTGTTTTTATTCATATATTAATTATAATTATATATTTTACTTATACTATGCATTGGCTACTTGACTAACAACAACAATATTTCAATATAATATATAAAAAAATTACAAATCTAGAATTTAAAATACCAAAATCAATTATCTCAATTTACTCAGTTTTAGTCTGACGGGAGATTGTTGACTTTGCTTTGACAGGCCTGTAATTGGAATATTGTATTATGTTGGGCAATAAATCATTATTATTATTAAGAAGCAGTTATTGTGCCTTTATCGTTTATATACTTTTAATATGTTATCGATAAAGGCACAATAACTCAAGAACGGCAATGGTATTAAAAATTGACAAGAAATAAAAAAGTTTCAAATATAAATGAGCATTTACGAAAACAATACTTAAAACTCGTTAGCGTAACAGAAGTTTTAATTGGGGGGTTTAGCGCTAAAATAAAAACTATTTGTAAAAAACTATATAAATAATTTAATTTAATATCTTCCAGGTATCCTTCAAAGGTGTTTGTTGGCGACACATTCTGCTACTTTTCTGGAATGACTTTTGCAGTGGTCGGCATTTTGGGACACTTCAGCAAAACGACGCTCCTTTTCTTCATACCTCAGGTATTCAATTTCCTGTACTCGTCACCGCAACTCTTCAAATTGATACCTTGTCCGCGACACCGCTTGCCCAAGTTCAACTCGAAGACTGATAGATTAGAAATAAGCACCACCCTGTTTAAGTACAGCGAACTGAACATCCTCGGTAAGTTTGTCGTCCGATTTTTCAGGATGTTCAGGTTGATTCAGTGGAAAGAGACCGACGGCCTCATCATCACCAACAATTTCACCCTGATCAACCTGGTTTTATTCTATTTGGGGCCTCTGCACGAGGCCAAGCTCACGACAATCCTGATCACCATACAGGTGGTTTGTTCGGTAATAGCGTTTACTATTAGGTACCCTCTAGCCTCGTACTTTTACGATGTTTAGATCGACAATTTTTTTTTAATTACCAAAGTACAAAGTGGTGCAAATAGCGATAACACAAAAAATATTTTAATTTTTTCCCCGAATGCATTTAATTATCTATGTAAGGTACTAAAGACTTTATTTTTAATTGTATTTTGTAAATATATTTTAATGGTTTAAACTGTGTTTAGTAAACCTATGGACCGGATTTTATGCACGGCGTAGATAGTGATTTTTTTTTAGTAAGTGGTTAATTAGGTTAATATGTCACCTCAAATACATTACTTAATAAATATTTCGCAATTAATCTAAATTATAGAAAAAATCACTATGCATAGATAAAAATAAAAACCAATTTTAATAATTACTAACTTTGTTAAGGCTGTGCTTATATTATATAAATACTTTTCCATACTAACGAATTTATAGGTTTAATGGTTTATTTTTAAACTTGAATTTTCTATTAAATTTAAAATATTTTGAGGCCAATCATCACTCTAGAGATAATTGACAAAGCACGTTATTTTTATTAAGTACTAGTACTATATTATAATGTGTATGTAAATATAAAATAATCTATATTTAAAAACGATCAGTTATGTAATAATATATTTATATATACATTGTTAAAATAAAATGTTATAAAAAAAATTATTTTCATTACAATCAAACCCCCCAAGAACTTATCTAAGACAAGTGCGGCTTATTGCTTATAACTCCAAAATATGTCCCTCCCTGGCGTAAAAAGTTATCAAGATAAATAAATAAAAAAAGTTTTTAAAAGGTCTTCAAATTTCAAAATGGAAATAAATGTATTTTTAGATTCTTTATTAAATCATAATAATGAATAAAAAATGATCAAACTTCTCATATATTATTTTTATAATATTTTTAAAAATATCTTTTATTTAATAATTCAGAAAAAATGGTTTTCAATGATTCTTATTGTACTTATAAACACGGTTTATTAAACAGCGCGAATTGGATAACTTTTTATTGATAATTTTGCTTTAAAGAAAAGTGTGAATGGAGGGCTGTAAAAAATTCTATTATTCTATTCTATATATTTTCCACTTAAAATGCCAAGTGCTCTGCGGCACGTGTTAATGTTAATCGATTTTGATGAAATTTTACACAACAATTTTTGTAAATATCTTGATTACAGTTTAGGCCGGGGAGGGACATAATTCGAATAGAATATAATGAATAAAATTGTAATCCCAAATAAAAAACCTGTTGGTAAAAAAATATAATTTATTGAAGACATTAACTATAAACATTATGTTATAGTTATTAACATAGATACACTAGGGACTATAGTCTAACTTATTAATTTAATTTTATATAAAATTTATCACAAGGTCATTTTCCTATTAAATTTAAACAAAATATAAAAAATAACACAGTATGCATAAAATGACCACTATAGATAACAAGTCTATACCTAAAACTAAAGTGTTAGAGGACGAAAATATGTATAGACTGCATTATTGCAGACTATTCCCAATCGGCGTTATAAAGAGAGTGCGGTGTTAATTTTTAAAAAGGGCGTATTGAAATTCTTTTTTTAATAGAAGTATCCTAATAATATTCTTATTACATCATAGTTTAATATCACAATAGAGAAATCAATATTAACCTGCAATGCAATTGGTTCTCAAATTGTATTCATATGACAGGTTTTATTTTTTACCTTTTATAGCTTGCGATACTTTGCTTCTTTCTATACATCTGTAACCAGGTAGAAAATCAATCCAACCACATTTATCATCATTTTATGTATGATTTATTTATTTAATCAAAATTGAAAAAATAAACAAATAAAGTTGTAATTTTCTATATAAAATTTAATATTCTTGGATTTTTGATAAATTATCATAAGGAAATAAGCAAGTTATAATAATACAAGTTAGTTTTATTTATACTTTAAAATGTAAATGTTCACACAACAAAGGAAATTGGCAAATTTTATTTTAATTTTTATATTTAAATAATCAATATAAAAAACAGGAATATTTATAATTGAATCGGTGAAATTAGGAACAGTACATGTCCAAAATTTTTATTTTGACAAATCATTTTATAAAATCAATTTAAAAGTTTAAAATGCATTTTTGTGAGAAGATATAAAATATAAAAAAAATTGAATTATTATGTTTTATAAAATAGTTGAAATATTCTCAAAAAAGTGGAATTATAAAACTGATTTTATGAAATAAAATAAATGCTATATTGAAGCAACGTTGTAAATACCATGGAAAGATAATATCTATATTATGTCAAAAGGCAAACAAGAGGTAAAGCATTTTTGCGCTTTTGTTTCATGCCACTTTTATTTAAAATAACACAAGACTAAAGCCCGCTGCACAACAGCCCGGTAACGGGAACGGGAAAATAAACGGTAAAGGTGGGAGAGACTCAGCGAACCCTATCCATCAACAGTGGTTTTTTCCCGTTCCCGTTACCGGGCTATTGTGCAGCGGGCTTAACAGTTTTTGATTTTCCACAAAACTTATTTTTGGCCCTTACAGCATAGCATTCAATTGTTTATATATATATATATATATATATATATATATATATATATTAGACTGGTTCAAAAAAATCGAATATTTTTTTTTCTTCAAAGCCCGCATTCAAATATCTTCCTAGTAGTGAAAAAAGAAGCCTGTGAAAATTGTAGCTCTTAATATAAATATTTAGAGGTCGCTCATCGTGAATTTCTATTTTACGTTTAAATAACACAGGAATTCTTTTTTCTTAACTTTGAAATTTTATAACTCGTTTTTGAGTGAACATATTGGAATGAACTCTATATATTTTTGAATAAAATTGAACGTTCTACAAAAAATGTCTCCTATAATTTTTTCGTAAATTCCTTCCTTTAATAGTTATTCAAGGTTGAAATTAGACATATAATAAATGTAACGTTTAAATAACACAGGAATTTTTTTTAACTTTTAATTTTATAACTTTTTTTGAGTGGACATATTGGAATGAGCGATAATTTTTTTTTAAGAAACAATTTATATAAAATTTTTAAAAAAGATTATACAGGGCGGTCCAGTTTGTGATACATTAATTTGAAGGTAGACTTTCATTAATTAACATTTCTCAAAAATGTTTCCTAAGAAAAATACAGGCCGTCAAAGATTACAAAAAAACTAGTTTTCTCTTTATAACTTTTAAACCACAACATTAATTTTCATCAGATTTGGCACAAAATGTAATATAGTCAGTGCCTTAATAATAATGTGGGGGTACTTCTCCCCTTTTCACCTCAGTCTTTGACGCCACTAAAAATTTAAATCAATTTGTAGGTCAAGTTTTTAATTTAGAGAAAAAATTTACTCTTGTAAAATTTTGATTTGGGTCTTCGTTTCTGAAATATTTGCTTAAAAATGTTTCCTCGCAGAGACGCTTTCCGTCAAAGTTTACAAAAAAAACTCGTTTCCCCATCATAACTTCCAAACCACTTAATCAATTTTTATCAAATTTTGTACACAATATAGTCAATGTCTTAGTAATGATGTGGATAATTATTTAAAGAAACCATCAGTGGCGCAGTTACTTGGGGGGCTGCTCCTCTTTTCACCTTAGGCGCCACTGGAATTTTTTAAATAATAAACACATTTTTAGATTATCTGTTTAATTTGGAGAAAAAAACTACTCATGTAAAATTTTGATTTAGGGCTTCATTTTTTAAATAATTTATTTATTTATCCAAGAATACTTGCCGCAGTTTTTTTGAAGAATATTTAAAAAACGAAGCCCTAAATTAAAATTTTAGCACAGTAGTTTTTTTATCTCTAAATTGAACAGACAATCTAAAAATGTAATTTTGCGAGGAAACATTTTTGAGCAAATATTTTAGAAGAGCAAATTTTTTCCCTTAATTAAAAACTTGACCTAAACATTTATTTATTATTTTAAAATTTCCAGTGGACTGAGGTGAAAAGGGGAGCAGTCCCCCAAGTAACTGCGGCACTGATGTTTTTTATAATAATTATCTACATCATTATTAAGGCACTGACTATATTACATTGTGTGCCAAATTAATTTTGTGGTTTAAAAGTTATGAGGAGAAAACTATTTTTTTTTGGAAACTTTGACGGCCTGTATTTCTCTTAGGAAACATTTTTAAGAAATGTTTTTAATGAAAGTCTACCTTATTTTTGATGCTTTATCACCTATTAAAATTAATGTATTACAAACTGGACCATCCTGTACAATAATGAGTGATAAGGTTTATTATTATGCCACCAATTGAAAAAAAACGTTAAATTTATTATATGTCTAATTTCAACCTTGAATAACTATAAAAGAAGTGAATTTATAAAAAAAATATAAGAGACATTTTTTGTAGAGCGTTCAATTTTCTTTAAAAATATGTGTCGCTTATTCCAATATGTTCACTCAAAAACGAGTTATAAAATTTCAAAGTTAAGAAAAAAGAATTCCTGTGTTATTTAAACGTAAAATAGAAATTCACGGTGAGCGACCTCTAAATATTAATATTAAGAGCTACAATTTTCACAGGCTTCTTTTTTTACTACTAGGAATATATTTCAATGCGGGCTTTGAAGAAAAAAAAATATTCGATTTTTTTGAACCAGTCTAATATATATATATATATATACAGTGTCGTTAATCTCAACAAGAATTTAGTTTTAAAATTTACTTTGTATGTACATTTTTGTTTACGTGATACTTGCATTAGTTGGTGCCATCTGCTACAAAAAAGATTAAATTCAAAATAAATAAAATATTTTATTGTAATATTTAGTGAGGCTTATCGGTGGAAACGGCTCTTGCCGCTTTGATATCAATTTAAAAAAATCTTTTGGATATTTTAAATTTTAATTAAAACTAAACAAATTACTTATCGCTAAGTATCACTTAACTTAACTAAATACTTAGTTTACACGGACAAATATTATAAAAAAAACTTTCGCGGTGCTAATCCTAGTTCGGACATCTTAGGCATGCGGATTTTAATATTTGTCATGCGCACTTTACATTTTTAACCCCAAAATTTAAAAAGCGCATGCCTAGGATGTCCGTAATTAGTGTTAGGTACTCCATCGTTGTGTAAGATTTTTTTTTAATAAATACAATTTATTTGGGGGCCCCTCTCTTGTGGAGGCCCTGGGCAGTTGCCCTGATTGCCCCTTAAATCCGGCCCTGTGTCAAATAATTAACTTTTTTGTAGGTATCATTATACTGAGAAAATAAACATTACACAAAATATTAACACAGTTAAACTTATTATGTTTACGTTTTACTTAAATTAAATTTAATTTTGTACAAAATAGTAATAGTTTCGTTTGATCATGCCAAAATTGAACGGTTCTAGAACTAAAGATCAGTTCTGATTTTTTTAATACGCATGCGTTTATTTTGGACTGCTATTACTACCAGTTCGAAAGGAAGTCTAATCAAACAATTTACGTACTCATTTTTTCGAATTATTCGAAGTAGGTAGTTTAATTTCATTTTCATCGGAACTTAACCTTATGTTTTGAAAATTATGTCATTTTTTAGTTCTCGGTGATCTGTTTAAATTTAAAATGAAAAATTGAGATTTTAATGACTTTAATAAAGATATAGATAATGATAATGAGTTATTTATAAAAAACTAACATCTTTATTATCGAGCATAATACGTGTTGTGTTAATGTTTTTGTATAATTATGCAAATACTTCTCCACCCAATAACTGATGTAAACGGTTCCGAGCCGTTCTAGAATTGTTTAAAAATCTACTCAAATAGAGGACCGAGAGTTCTTAGGACTATTTGTTCCTTTTGTGAGGCTTGATCACAGATTTTTTTTTACTGCTCATGCGAATAGTCTTAAACTAACAAGAACTGCTTGATCAAACGAACCTAATATAATCTCATAATTCAAAATAATTTAAAAAAATACAAAATAATGTGATACTTTTGGTGCAAATGGTCTAACGGATAAATAGTTAGGTAAGTTACAACATAGTTTTATTATATATCTTTTGAATAACAATTATTTTACATTATTGTTACATTGTACATTTAGTTGCAAAAGTGATACTTAAACTTAAGTTAAGTGGACGAGTTCTGCAGCAGAAATCGACTACTTAACTTAAAGCATCACTTAAACTGAATAAGTACCTATATGAGCTGTATCCATTAAACAATACTTATATTAAAAACATTGTGTTAAACTCTGTCAATCTTTGTTTAAGTAATACTTAGAGTAAAGAGGTGGTCATTTTGCTGCTTAAAGTGATATTAAATTTAAAAAAGGGATTACTTAAATATTTTTATTTCAAAATTTAAATACTTTTTTTAGTTTAAGTGAAATATATTAAGTGTTTAATGGTCCAAAGGGCCCTGCTATTCATTAATTAATTATTATTTTTATTAATTATAAGAATTTTATTTTTCTCTTACGATGTTTTATTAAAAATCCTCTTGTATATTGTTTATCTAGTCATATAATCTTTTTTGTAAAATCTGCAGTTAAAACCTTTAGCTAATAATTTAGCTAATAAAAATAAAATGGACACTGCCCTGCGTTAAATTAAAATAAAATTGACAACAGGGAAGTGTCTATTTTATTTTTATTTGCAAAATTGTCCCACTCAACGAGCCAACCACCCAAAGGAAAAACGTCCAGGGATGCCCATGTACTTCTATGTAAATTTCCATGTATTCCCATTGTATTCCTATGCTATTCTCCCTCTAAAATATCTAGGGATTCCCAGATGTGGTTGACCCTTTGGTCTCACTGCTAAAATGGATTATACAATAAAACTTATAATTTAGACCCACAAAATATAAAAATATAACTACTTGTTTTGTTTTAATTTAAAATATATTAAAATCTATATATATTTGTTTATTTTTCGGATGGGTTAAGCAAAATATTTGTTCAACACCTTTAATTTGTTTTGGATTTGTATTGGAAAAAATCCAATTCCATTTTAATTTTCTGTTAAAGTTTAATAAAACATTTATTTTTATATCAATCAATAAATAAAATGGTAAATTATGCTATTTGAGTAAAATTACCTAGACATATCACAAAATTTGCTAGACGAATCAAACATTTCTTGCCAATTCTTGCATAGAAATAAGTTAAATTAATATAAAAAACAATTAAAAATGTCCTAGAGAGATCAAGCAGAGTGCCGTACGCTTCCGACCAAAACCCATAGGGTTTATAAAACATAACATCATCATATCATCATCATCATCATATATCACATGTTTTTTATTCGTATTATAATTCAGCCATTCCACGCTACTCGGGAATTTTTGAAGCGTCCGTTACAATAAAAAATTGTGAGTAAAACTACCTTAATTATTATGCTTATAAGTTTAAGCCCAATTATTACAAGCATAATAAACATGTGTGCAATATTAACTATTATAACAGTATTTAATTTAATTACGGTAGCTTTTACTCACAATTTTTGATTGTAACGGACGCTACAAAAATTCCCGAGTAGCGTGGAATGGCTGAATTATTATTAAATACTATGCAACGAATTTAAATTATGCTTAGAATTTTTACAATTGTCTATATAATATTAGTTAAAATATGCATTCTATTTAAATTAAAGAAAAAATGTTCGATCAATAAAGAAATATTTTAAGGTTTTTACTAATTCTTATAAAAGAAGATATTTCTTCAAGTTCTGTATTCATGTCATCGGGATCCAATATAACTCGCTTTTCCCTAATCAGACAGATTTTTTTTTACAACCTTTTACATAATGTTTTTTATAGATTACAATTTTTGACCATTGATCAAACATTGCCTTAATTGAAATGAAATGCATTAAGTGAAATTCGGCTCAAATTATTTAATTTTAAATGCGATCCTTTTTTCATTTCTTTTTAAACCAAATGTCGCACAGTGTTATCAGAGTAATTTATCGGTTTTTCTTAAGTTCCTTTAATCGTTTCGATGACACTTCCCTATCGCCTGACGAAACTCGATCTGGTGTAGCGCACCGACGGGTCGCAGTAGCTGGTGAGCTCGTCCCTCGAACACGATTTCTCGCAGCACTCGTTGTAGACGCCGCGCTTCCTGCGCGTACCTGCGCGCGACAGCATCGAGTTGGCCGATTCGCGCGTCAGCGCGTACGACGGTCGGTAAGGTTGCGTGGCTGGAGCTGGGCCCGGGTCGTCCGACTGGTAGTCTGCGTCGAAGGTCTTTTTGTAATCTAAAATAAAGTAAAAAGGGTTTTAGCTACACATATTTTTAGAAAAATAAACAATAAAGCACAGAACAAATAGGTTTGGACAATAATTTTGGCTTGAACATGTTACGAGATTTACAAGTTCGTATTGTTTTTTTTTAACAATAAATCGTAAACAAATAACAAAAAGCAACCCTATGGGTATTGGGAAACAAATAAATTAATAACGATATCATTCCCAGTAAGCACCAAACACTCGGCAAACAGTCGGCCGTCGTTCGGCATAGGCGGTTGACAGGGGGTTTGGCTTGCTTAAATGGATACCGTAAACACGGGTGACTTTGCACCCCGCGGGTGCGATTCTATTGAGTTTATATTACAGGAAAATCAGTGTTTTAAAAAAATAAATGGGATTTATTTCACTTTAAAGTTGTATATATTGCATTAGTGCAAAACTCTTAAAAATACACGCGTTTCAATTTCTATATTATGCGCAATTCTTTGGAATGATGATCCTTGGTTAACTACAGGTCGATCTTTTATTGTTTTTATCGTTAATCCCTTGCAATTGCTATATCGCTGCTAACATATGTCTAATAAAAATAAAATAAAATATTGAGTTAATTTTATACGGAAAATACACTGTGAGACAAAGTAACCCGCAACCAGGGGGTAACTTTGCACACCCAGTTTTTAATTTTTATTTTTGAAACTCAGCCCTATGTAAGATTATAACATAGTTATTATGAAAGAGCAACTCAAGACTTACATTTTGGTATACAATATTTAATGTTTATGATTGTTAAAACTACAAAAATGTTAAGATTAAGTTTGAAAGTAAGCTAAAGCCACCCGTGTTTACGGTATACTATAGTTATTATGTTTCTATACCAAACGTTTCCGTGTCATTCTTTTTCTGATATTTTCAATACAAGCAGTTTCGTAAATAGTTATATTTCAATGACAAACATTACCTACGTTTTCTTAGTAATTTCGGTATGGTTGAATTTAGTTATTTGGCATATTTTTCAATACCATTTCGTTTTTGTTCCGATAGGAGCAACAAAACCGTAATAGAAACGCGTTATCATTGCTTATTAATTCGAAAACGACTTGTCGAAAAAAAATGTTACAAAGAGCGTTAAGGTATGTTTTCGCTGCGACTGCTAGATATGCGACTTCCATCAGTTCTTAATGTTGAATAAGCTGATATAAACATATATTAGTTAAACCAAATATTATTAAATAAAACTTCTTTATCTTTACCTCGTAGATTTACTGTTTATAATATCAGCACAGTTAATGTTACGTGCTTGCATATGTTTATGTAAGAATGAAATAGGGCGTGTGTGCTCTAATAATATTTTTGTATCACTTTTAGTTTTAGTCTCCTCTACGCTTGCTTTCCGAGTTGTCTTAGACTGAAGACAATTAAATATTTAAAAGTTAAATTATAATATCTTTTATTTCACTGTCCATATACCTAAAAGGTTATGGGCCCAGGATACGTGTAATTTTAAATTATCGCGAAAAGGAATTTTTGAGTTAATAAACTATTGTTATTTGTGAAGTTTGTGAAGTGATAGACAAAAGTGAGAGCTTTGATAGTGACAATGGAAAATTTTAAACTAAAAAGAAACATTAAGCCTTTTAATGGGGAAAAATATAGTATATGGAAGTTTAGATTACATGGTTTGTTAACAGAACTGTCATAAAGGTGATTGATGAAGATATCCCAGAGGAAGTGACTGACGAATGGATAACAGCAGAGCGTACCGCCAAAAATATTATCGTGGAGTATTTGACAGATTCTTTTCTTAGTTTTGCAAAAAGTGACAATACTGCAAAAGACATTTTCTGTAGTTTAGACCGTATCTATGAACGTAAAAGTCTGGCTACGCAGTTGGCATTGCGAAAGAAATTATTGGGATTGAAATTACAAGCAGATACACTATTACTAAATCATTTTACTATTTTTGATGAACTAATTACCGACTTATTGGCCGCAGGTGCCAAATTAGATGAGACTGACAAGATATCTCATTTATTGCTGACCCTTCCTAAAACTTACGATGGAGTGATTACAGCTATCGAAACATTAACTGAGGATAATTTGACACTAACTTTTGTTAAAACAAGACTTTTAGATCACGAGGTAAAACTCACCAGTGAAAATCGTGATACAAGTGCAAAAATACTTCAGGTCGATACTGCTTCTACAAGTGCATCATTCTCCAGGAAACGAAACTTTCAAGCCCCTCGTAGATTCAAAAATAATTACCAGCAACGACATTTAAAAGGGCGACACTTTAAACCCGACACCACAAATCATTTATCCTCGGCTATAAAGTGTCATCATTGTGGTAGAAATGGGCACATAAAAAAACAATGTTTTTATTATAAAAAGAGTCTATCTAAAAATAATGAAAGAAATAGAACCATTCAAACAATTCAATTAGAAAAGCCGTCAACATCGAAGGATAATACATCTGGTTTTGCTTTTATGACTGGAGATTTTCAAAATATGGAGGAAGAAAATAATATTACTTTTATCCTAGACTCGGGAGCGTCCGATCATATTGTCAACCGAGATGATATATTCAACAGTTTTGTCGAGCTCAAAACACCAATGAAAATTTCAGTGGCAAAAAGTGGGACTTTTATATCAGCAACCAAAAAGGGCACCATCAAGGTTACAAGTAATATGGGTATCCAGGGAATTCTTGAGGATGTGTTATATTGTCCAGAGGTCCCTTACAATTTGTTGTCCGTAAGAAAAATGCAGCAGGCTGGTATGACTATTATTTTTAATGAAAAAGGTGCTACTATTTACCAAAACAGTAAGCCTGTTATTAAGGGTAAGTTTTTAACCACTTTAATTGCTGCTGAATTTATTGTTAATAGGGATGTAATTAATAGTATTGTGCAAGCACATAGTAGTACAAATATAACTAAAGATTATAAATTGTGGCATGAACGTTTGGGGCATATAAGCAAATTTAAATTTTTAGAATTAAGAAATAAACTTATGGTAAAAGATTTAGGAGAAATCGATAAGGTTACACCTAATGACTATTTATGTGAAGCTTGCATAAGTGGTAAACAAGCACGACTGCCATTCCAAAAACATAAAGATAAAAGGGATATTAAACGACCCTTGTATAGAGTTCATTCTGACGTATGTGGTCCTATCACTCCTTCAACAGTTAATAATAAAAATTATTTTGTTCTTTTTGTTGATGAATATACTCACTATTGTGTTACATATTTAATAACACACAAGTCAGATGTATTTTCTGTATTTAAAGATTTTGTTGCTAAAAGTGAGGCACATTTTAACTTAAAAAAAAATTGTTAATTTATATTGTGACAATGGAGGGGAATATTTGGCTACTGAAATGAAAGATTTTTGTGTGCAAAAAGGTATAAGTTATCATTTGACAGTTCCACGAACCCCACAATTAAATGGTGTATCAGAACGAATGGTTAGGACAATTACTGAAAAAGCTCGTTCAATGATTTTTGGTGCCAAGTTAGAAAAATGTTTTTGGGGTGAGGCAGTTTTAACTGCAACATTTTTAATTAATTTAACCCCTACCAAAGCATTAAATGAATTAAAAACACCATATGAAATGTGGCATAATAAAAAGCCGCAAGTAAAATATTTAAAAGTTTTTGGTTCTACTGTTTATGTACATAATAAAACTAGAAAAACAAAATTTGACAATAAATCCTGGAAAGCTATACTAGTTGGTTTTGAACCAAATGGGTATAAAGTGTGGGATGTGAATAACAATAAGTTTGTTATAGTAAGGGATGTTATTGTAGATGAGACAAATTTTTTATCGTCCAGGCCAGAAACTGACTCCTCTGACTGTTTGTCAAGATCAGTAGGTAATGAAACTGACTCCTCTGACTGTTTGTCAAGATCAGTAGGTAATAAAACTGACTCCTCTGACTGTTTGTCAAGATCAGTAGGTAATGAAACTGACTCCTCTGACTGTTTGTCAAGATCAGTAGGTAATGAAACTGACTCCTCTGACTGTTTGTCAAGATCAGTAGGTAAAGAAACTGACTCCTCTGACAGTTTGTCAAGATCAGTGGTTAATAATAATGAGTGTAATAAATCTGTAATTAAAACAGATAGGCCAAATAATAATATTCAGTGTGAACCCCAACTAAGACGAAGTGGTAGAATCAAGAATCTTTTGCCTATTTCTTATAAAGAAACTGATTCGACAAATGATCATTTTATATGTGCTCAATCAGTTGTTTGTCAAATTCCTTTATCATATAAGGAAAAAAAATAGAGAAGATACATTTCAGTGGGAACAAGCTGTACAAGACGAAATAAATTCCCTCTTGTTAAACAAAACGTGGTTATTGGTATCAAGACCAGAAAATAAAAATATAGTGGACTGCAAATGGGTGTTTTCGATTAAAAATGATGAATTTGGAAAACCGTTAAGATATAAAGCTCGCTTAGTAGCGCGTGGTTTTAGTCAAGAATACTTGGTAGATTATGATGAAACATTTGCCCCAGTAGCAAGAATTACATCTTTTAGGTTTATAATTGCCTTTTCAAATCAATTTAATCTTTTAGTACATCATATGGATGTTAAAACAGCCTTTCTAAATGGGACATTAAAGGAGGAAATTTATATGAAGGTCCCTGAAGGGGTCACAAGTAAACCAAACCAAGTTTGTAAATTGCATAAAGCTTTGTATGGGCTAAAACAAGCTGCCAGATGCTGGTTTGAAATATTTGAAAAAGTTCTTATAGACAAAGGTTTTCAGAATTCATCAGTTGACCGCTGTATTTATATTTTAGACAGAGTTGCCATATGTAAAAATATTTATGTTGTTCTTTATGTAGACGATCTTGTGATTGCCACTGCAAATAGTGATACAATGAGTAGTTTTAAAAGTTATTTGGCAAATAAATTTTGTATGGTTGATTTAAAAGATATTAAACTGTTTTTAGGTATTAAAATTACAAGAATAAATGATAAAATTTCTTTAGATCAATCGTCATACATAAATACTGTTATAAATAAATTTAATATGTTTGACTGTAATGCTGTCAGCACTCCCCTTCCCAGTAAACTAAATTTTAATGAGTTAAATTCTGAAGTAAAATATGATTGCCCTTGCCGAAATCTTATCGGCTGTTTGATGTATATTATGTTGTGTACCAGGCCAGATTTAAGTGCTGCTGTTAATATTTTAAGCAGGTACCAAAACAATAATAATAAAGAGCTTTGGCAATGCTTAAAAAGGGTCCTTAGATATCTTAAGGGTACAATTAATTTAAGGTTAACATATGTTAAATGTGATTATAGCAATGTCTTAAGTGGTTATGTAGATTCTGACTGGGGAGGTGATGATGTAAAAAATAGGAAAAGCACAACTGGTTACCTATTTAAATTATTTGAAAAATGTGTAATATGTTGGAATACAAAAAGACAGTTATCAGTAGCGGCATCATCTACTGAAGCCGAATATATGGCTCTATTTGAAGCTGTCAGGGAGGCTCTTTGGTTAAAGTCATTAGCAATAAGTATAAATTTAAATGTATCTAAGCCAATCATTATATATGAAGACAATAATGGTTGCATAAGTATTGCTAATAATCCAACAAATCATAAAAGATCAAAACATATTGATATAAAGTATCATTTTTCTAGGGAACAAGTAGAGAAAGGTGTAATTAAATTAAAACATTTGTCCACAGATAAGCAAGTAGCTGACATGTTTACAAAATCATTACCGGCACTGAGATTTGAAGAATTAAAAAAGGAATTAGGGTTAGAAAGTATTGAATAAGTTAAATGGTTTGATTAGGTTTTTCTGGGTTTTCCCTAATCTTAAACAGCAAATGCTGGACCATCATTGTAATTTTCCCAGAAAAGACAAACATAAGGAAAGCAGGTCTAGATACTTATATTCTTAAGTTATAACTTACGTATGTTATTTAGTTACATGGTATTGTAGTTTTATGTTAACATAATTTTAGTTTTATGTTATTTTAATTTTACTTATTTGAATAATATTTGAGGTGGCGTGTGAGCTGATATAAACATATATTAGTTAAACCAAATATTATTAAATAAAACTTCTTTATCTTTACCTCGTAGATTTACTGTTTATAATATCAGCACAGTTAATGTTACGTGCTTGCATATGTTTATGTAAGAATGAAATAGGGCGTGTGTGCTCTAATAATATTTTTGTATCACTTTTAGTTTTAGTCTCCTCTACGCTTGCTTTCCGAGTTGTCTTAGACTGAAGACAATTAAATATTTAAAAGTTAAATTATAATATCTTTTATTTCACTGTCCATATACCTAAAACTTAATACTTATTTCATTGCAAGCAGTGATAGGCAAATTCCTGGTATATTGAAATTTGGGTAAATACCCAAGGTATGCATTAGCGTAACCAGAAAATTCATAAGGAGGGATAGGTTTTGAAATTAGGTGACAATATATGTTTAAATAAATAAAAGTCAAAATCGATCAACTAGGGGGGTGACCTCCAAACCCTCTCTCCCCGAGGCTTATTGAAAAGGTTTGGTTAATTGTTGTTAAAAACCAAGTTTTTTGGAAATATTATTTTTTCTACAAGCGTGCGGAAAGTTGCACTTTTTAGCGGAGTCCGGTCAGCATTCGAGTTAGGTATATAACTATTTTCTACAATGGAAACTTTCGAGATTTTCTTGTTGTAGAAAAAATAGTTTACCTAACATGCGCGGAAAGTGTCTTTTCCGCACTCGACTGATGACCACACTCCGCTACGCGTCGTTCCTTCGACTGAAGTCGAAGTGTCTGCACTTTCCGCACTAGTAACTTAATATTTTATTAATTGAAAAAATATAAATAAACGTTAATTGAGTATAAAAAATTCAAAAGGATCTAAATCAAACTTTTAATTAATAAGATAGGTACATACATGTGGTGATGAGTTTTATTAAATCAAATAAAAGCAATATTTAGGTATCTACATGCTTTTTTTAATGGATAAACGACGTTGTTCTCGTTCTAAAAATTATTATAACAGGATTTTTAATAGGGAATTAAAAAAATAAAATGTTCGTTGCAAAGAACCACTCAATATATTTAGGTAAATGCTTTTTTAATGGAAAAACTTTAACGACGTTGTTCCAGATCTTAAAATTATTATTAGAGCTCAAAATAAAACTGAATTAATATTTTTACATGAAGAACAGGATTTTTAATGGGGAATGAAAAAAATAAAATGTTCATTCCAAATGAACTGGCCTAATGTACATGTATATTGTATAGTTTCAGTCTGAATATTGTTTTTGTATATACTTGCCAGTAATATACCTACATGTTAGCGCGCTTCAACGTTCAAATTTACAAAACACGTGCATTAGCTAGAGGATGCGTTATCGTTTTCATGGACAAAAAATTAATTGCAACTGAACCGCTAAATTTCAAATGTGGCATAATATAACTTTTAGTTAATTTTTTTTTAATAAATTGACACAAATATGAATTAGGTACATAATATGTACGTAGGTACATAATTTATAGATTAAGTTAATGTGAATGAAAATGTAAAAAATGCCCTAATAAATTATTAGTAATAATTATAACAATTACTTACAATCCTTTTTAATAAGTGTGTTGTATTTGCCTTGGCATATTGTGGATAATATTCTGGATAAATTTTCGCCGCAATATTTTCTTCGGCTAAACATTTCTTCGATGTCGTCAAGTTGACAATTCGTGATACCAAATATGAATACTGTTAGAAGAAGACCATACCGAAATTCCATCTGAAATCCAAAAACAATAATTGTATATCCAGTGTGTTAAAATGTCTACATATGGGAAACTTTTTTTATTGTTAATTTTACAAAAAAAGTTACTCTTTGTCTGCTTCCTAAAAAAATAATATTAGACTATTAAAACTGGAAATAGCAGAGTGGTCACAAAGTTTGAAAATGTATATTTGTCCCAAGAGACAACTACACGGAGAAAATAAAACAGTAACCATTGATGCGCAAAACCGAGCGCAGAACAGCTATCCACTTATTTTATTCAAAATAATAATTAATGTGCAGAATATTGATCCCCACAGTTTCTGACATTAAGTACTCATTGTTGTCACAAAACTAACTATTGCTGATGTATTGCTGATGTTTTATTAGAAATTGTATGTTGAATGGTACATTGACACTGACATTGTATATTAAGTTGATTAATGTTTCTTTTTTCCGTGTGCAAATTACCGCTGATGTCCAAACACTCATTTATTTACACTGCTGCAGAGTCGCGAGTGCTGCCGTTCTAGTACATTTGTACTATTTACAGTACATTTTTGCTTGAATTTTCATGAAAAGTACGAAAGTACATTTATCTAAAAATAACATGATTTACAGTACATTTTATAAAATTTTACTAAAATGGTACAGAACTCTCAAAATGAGGGTTTTCGAAAATGTTTAAAGTTATTTATTTTATGTTTTATATTTATAATATAGTTTAATACATACTTTGTTGATTTTTTTAATTTATATTTTATTATTTATTAATTTATAAAGAGTTAAGTAAAATAATTGTATTTATCAACCCCCCCCCATATTAATTACAATAATAATAATATGTTTGGTGCCAATGACCTCAGCAGTCAAAGCACCTTAATTATTAATTTAATATACAAAAATATATTAAAAATCAATTAATGGTAATAGCACAGCATTTTAGGATAAATTTGGTTATAGTACATTACAGTACATTTTCACTGACAAAAATAGTACATTCGATTAAAAGCTCGCGGCAGCACTGGCGAGTAGTGCGTACTTCTTCGCTGTGAGTGCTGTTCCGTGTCACAAAATACACTTACAAATCCACCGCGCATGTATTGCTAAAAAATTATAAATTAAATATTCACTAACATCTCATATTATGTATTCATAAAATTTGCGATCCAAAATAATCAAAACGCTATTAGGAATATAATGTGTAGCTATATACCTACATATTATATAAACAATGTATATTATATGTAATATACATTGTTTAACCTAAAAACAAAGCGGAGTGGAAGTTTTCAAAATGTAAAGGTTTAAAAATTTTGAAAATTATAAATATTTTGTAAAATTCTAACCAAAATTATTACTTTATTTTAAAAACAATCAAAAAGTTCAAGAGCTAATTAATTGGTTTTTGTCAAGTTTAGGGTACTTATGCAATAATATTGTTTTGTTTCAAATTACATTGTTTTTTAAAATATCTTAAAATATGCAGGTTGTCCCATTTAAAAAAAAATCCGACGTTTAATTGTTTTTCTGTTTTCAGCATTTTAAAAATTCATTTTAAAAATGCTACCGATTGCTAATTTAACCGACTTTGTATATAGCTCCAATAATAACAGAGTTAGCAATGGCAAGCAGATAACTTTGGACACGGTGTATACCTAATGACATTAATTTTGGATCACAAATTCTATACATTTATAATATAATTTAACCTTACAATGTGAGATATGAGAGTGACAAAATTTTAATGTATTTTAACTTAAAATACAATAAAATGTGTAGTTTTTGACACGACTGGTTACTGCGCGAAACAGCAATCACAGCGGAGAAATAGAAACTACTCGTGACTCTGGCAGAGTCTCTGCAGCAGTATAAAGAAACGAATGTTTAGATTAATGGTTAGTTTTAAGACATTAGCGATTAATGTTTATAAAGAATAACTATTGGTGTTTTTTAGGTAGTGCACATGTGCAAATTATTGCTCACTTTATATAGTTCCAGGCAATACTCATTGATGTGACAAAAATAACTATTGCTGTTGTTAAAGTAATCCCTAAAGTTTTATTAGAAATTGTATATTGACGGCATTACTGTTCTGCGCATCAATGGTTTTATTATAATGGTTTTATTTTCTCCATGTAGGTAGGTCTTTATTTTTGTAACTGATTTGGGCGTTTTGTTTGATCAAACACTTTCTTTTTTACCACATATAAACAATGTTCAGCAGCTGGCAGGTCATTGGGATTTGTTATTTGAGCTACAAGAGAATTTGTAAATGTGTCCTTAATAAGGTCCTTATATGTCATTTATAGCAAGCAAGCTGGAGTATGCAAGTTTGATCTGGTAGTACACATGCCATCGTATACAATGTATGGAGTTCAAAAAAGACTTTTAAAATACATTTATCTCTTAATTCATGGAATCTACCCAGAACAAAATGCTAACCTGGACAGTATTATGCACCGAGAGAAATGTATAGTAAATTTTAGATAGTAAAAAAATATAGTAAAATTTACTTTAACAAATTTTTAGGGTAACAATATTATATATTCGTCAATACAATATTAAGATTGTAATACAAAATACTATTATTTATTATACAATTTTAGTAAAGATTACAACACCAATATTACCAAATCATAAATATATAATATATATTTTAATTTTTAATATGTTCGTATAGTAAATTGATTTTACTATCTACAAATAGTTATATTTACTATATGATTTAATCAAATGTAAGGTGTACATCTAATATTATAATATATTACACATTAATAAAAAATATAGTAAAAATAAAGATACTTTTATGTTTAAGGTAAATAAACAATATATTTAAATATAATATACAATATAGTAACTCATGACATTTTAAACATTCAATTTTCTTAGTTTCTTCAATGAACTTTCTTGACCCATTACTGGTAATACTTGAACCTACTTGGTTGCATAGTATGTACCGATTGCGGCGAAGGCCACGTCGCGACGCGTCGTTAAACGGTGTTGATCACGTGATGTTCTTACATCTCGCCTCTGTTGCCTTACCAACCATGTTATATAAGCTCACGTATTTCTTTGTTTTGGGTGTGTTCCACTCCTACAAGTTGGTCGACAGTGTCGTGTCCACACTGCCCTGCTGAAAATGACGGATGATTGCGGATATAAATTCTTCGTCAAAACCGGATAAAAGCAGATGATTGCGGGTATAAATTCTTCGTCGAAGCCGGATAAAAGCAGATAAAAGCGGGTAAAAATATCATCTGATAACATCTGCTTTTGTCCGCATCGCTATATCCGCGAACAACCCGGTTAGTTGTGTTTTATGTCCGGTTAGTGCACCCCCGCAATCATCTGTTTTTAACCGTCTTCACTGTTTTTCGTTTATATCTAAATTTGTCCGGAATCATCTGCAAACGTCTGCTGACGTCTGGTTTTATCCGCGATTACCTGCATTTTTTTTTTCTATTTTTGTCCGGTTTTATCTGCAAACGTCTGGTTTTATCCGCAAACGTCTGCCTAGTCCAATTTCACCCGCCAACATATGCTTTTATCCACCAACATCTGCTTTTATCCGCGACCATCTGCTTTCATCCGCGAACATCTGCAATCACCCGCGAACAACTGCTTTTATCCGCGAACATCTGCTTTTACCCGTGAACGTCTGCTTTCATACGGTTTCACCCGCAAACATGCTGTTATCTGCGAACGCCTGATATCATCCGGTTAGTGCACCCCCGGTTTCACCCGCAAACATGCTTTTATCTGCGAACGCTTGATTTCATCCGGTTAGTGCACCCCCACAAACATCTGCTTTTATCCGCAAACATCTCATTTTATCCGCGAACATCTGCTTTTATCCGCGAACATCTGCAATCACCCGCGAACATCTGCTTTCATCCGCGAACATCTCATTTTATCCGCGAACATCTGCAATCATCCGCGAACATCTGCTTTTATCCGCAAACATCTGCTTTCATCCGCAAACATTTGCTTTTATCCGCAAATATCTCATTTTATCCGCGAACATCTGCTTTCATACGGTTTCACCCGCAAACATGCTTTTATCTGCAAACATCTGATTTTATCCGCAAACATCTGCTTTTATCAGCAAACATCTGATTTTATACGAAAACATCTGCTTTTATCCGCAAACATCTGCTTTTATCCACAAACATCTGCTTTTATCCGCAAACATCTGCTTTTATCCGCAAACATCTGCATTTATCCGCGAACATCTGCAAACATCTGCTTTTAATTGCAAACCTCTGCTTTAATCCGCGTTCGGTTTGCCTGCATTTCCTTTGTCCATTTCGGTCCTGTTTCGTACGCAAACGTCTGGTTTCATTCGCGCTTTTTGTTTTCCTTTTTCTCGTGTATACTTTAGTTTAGTTTACCTGCTATGTCAAATTTTACTGAGCTTTAACTAACTGGTTCTTAGCCGTTCACGGCACACAACTTTATAACTCTAAAAGGAATTATTTGAATAAAAACAACCTGTAAAGGAAATAAGTTTATTGAACTTCAATATTATTTGGTAAAATACAAATAAGGTCTTTGTTAAAAGACATAAATAGACATTTTTTATCATAAAGCTTACATTTAAATTAATTGTTAGAAAACATATATGTTTAATTTCAAATACATTTGGAATTATAACATCTTCAATTTGTATGGAATTTGTTTAAAAACACTTATTTCGGCGTAGAATTTTTCATCTTACTTTATAAACTTTTTAATTTTGGCATAACCAATATTTTTAATATATATGTAAGAATTAGTAGACTTATTTCTGTGCACATGTGGTAATCTTCACTATAGTATACCTGATTTTTAAATTTAAATCTGGTGAATATAATTAAATTATTTTCCCATTGGGAAAATGTCGTGGTAAATAAACTTATTTCCTTTACGGGTTGTTTTTATTGAAATAATTCCTTTTAGAGTTATAAAGTTGTGTGCCGTGAACGGCTAACAACCAGTTAGTTAAAGCTCAGTAAAATTTGACAAAGCAGGTAAACTAAACTTAAGTATACACGAGAAAAAGGAAAACAAAAAGCGCGAATGAAACCAGACGTTTGCGTACGACACAGGACCGAAATGGACAAAGAAATGCAGGCAAACCGAACGCGGATGAAAGCAGAGGTTAGCAATTAAAGCAGATGTTTTCAGATGTTCGCGGATAAAAGCAGATATTTGTGGATATATCCATGCATTTATAAATGCAGATGTTTGCGGATAAAATCAGATGTTTGCGGATAAAAGCAGATGTTTGCGGATAAAATCAGATGTTTGTTTATAAAATCAGATGTTTGCGGATAAAAGCAGATGTTTGCAGATTAAAATAGATGTTTGCGGATATAAGCAGATGTTTGGTGATTAAAACAGATGTTTGCGGATTAAAACAGATGTTTGCGGATTAAAGCAGACGTTCACAGATAAAAGCAGATCTTTGCGGATATAAGCAGATGTTTGCAGGTGAAATCGGATGAAGCCGACTTTTGCGGACTAAAGTAGATGTTTGCGGATGAAATCAGATGTTTATGGATTAAAATAGATGTTCGCGGATGAAAGTAGATCTTCACGTATAAAAGCAGATGTTTGCAGGTAAATCGGATAAAGCAGACGTTTGCGGATTAAAAAAGATGTTTGCGGATAAAATCAGATAAAACCGAGTGAATGCAGATATAAACCCATATACAGGTATTTGCGGATGAAACCAGATGAAAGCAGACATAGAACTAAAAAGATAAAACCCGACGTTCGCGATTGCAGATAAAAACCGACATGCCGGGTAAAATCAGATATGTCGGATGAAAACAGATATAAATGGACATAAAACCAGCTTGGTTTTTTATTCGCAATCATCCGATATTACCCGTCTTTTTCAGCAGGGTGATGATACCCAATATAGGTCAAAACACCTGTCTGTCGGTATTTGAAGTTGATGGAACGCACTCAAACCAAAAAAAAACTTTGGCGAGGTGTAGGTTCAATTCTTTCTCATAACATTTTTGTATATTAAAAAGTACAATAAATATATTACAATTTTTAATTTTTAACATATAAAAATATTCGATTTTTAAATATTTTATATTTAAAATGGTAGTAAAGGGTATTATAATTATGGTAATCAGCATTATACTTTTCTCTCCGTGTGAGTGAATACATGGACACAAGGCGAGATTTGCAAAATGTTAACGAGATCAATGGATCCGAACATTACATAGGTTCAATCGCAATCACGGTTAATGATACGGAAAGCTAAGCGGGTATATAAAGCTTACTCCACGTCTAACTCGCAGCAGAGCAGCAACCAGGGTTGTTCCAAGCTACACAATTGTGCAAAATGCTACACTTTTTAACAAGTAGCTACACCGGGGCACCCCAATGGCAAATTTTATTGTTTTGCTACACTTTTTTGATAAAGTAAACAAAAAACTACACTATTATAAGCAATCAATAAAAAAACTTTTCTTTCTACAAGAAACCATCTTGAGTAGAGTCCTTATAGGGACTCTTATTTTAATAATTTTATATTTTTTCTGTAGGTTTATTTTTTATTAAAAATTGAAAATTTTGAAAATTTTCTTTTATTTTAACGTGCATATCTTAGATCATCCCTTGTATGATCTAAGGTGCATATCCATTCTTTTTTTATTGCAACATAATGGTAAAAAATATAAAACGCACGGTAATATAATAATATAAGGCCTTGCTGAAGCGTGTGTAAAATAGAGTCCCTATCAGTCTTCCATCTATGGTCCCTATAGTGTAAAATTACTGTAGAACTATGGTAAAACCATATACCTATAACTTATAACTAGTTATAGGTATATGGGTAAAACTGCACGAGTCGCATCTATATTCTAATAACCACCAAAACGAATTGAATTTTTCGAATTCGCCAATCTGACGCCCCATTTTAAAACTGCACAATGCTACACAATTTCATTATCGAGTTCTACACTTTAAAAAATCAGCCAGGAACAACCCTGGCAGCAACAGCAGCCCAGCAGAAACGACCTGAAGATGGTACATGATATTGTACCGAAACGTCGTCAGACATACGGTTCTTTTAAGAACCAAAAACCGACAACACGAAGCAGATCCCGGAAACCCATTAATACATATAACGCCCGTGGAAACCTAAAGCACAACATATATATAGGTATATACAAAAGTTTATATATATGTATATATATATATGTTGTGCTTTAGGTTTTTACGGGCGTTATATATACATATACATAAATATAGCACACAATACAGCAGCCCAGCAGAAACGACCTGAAGATGGTACATGAGATTGTACCAAAATGTCGTCAGACATACGGTTCTTTTAAGAACCAAAAACCGACAACACGAAGCAGATCCCGGAAAACCATTAATACATATAACGCCCGTGGAAACCTAAAGCACAACATATATATAGGTATATACCAAAGTTTATATACAAAAGTGCTCTTTTAGTTCCACCCTTACTTCTTAAGAAGTTCCATAAGCCAACTGAATGGCTTGAGCGGGTTAGGGGTAGGAACGGACCGCGGGCTTAAAGTCCCCTCCGAAGGACTATTACACAATAGGACAACACAAATAAACAGCCATACCCCTGGTGGGATTCGAACCCACGACCTCCGGCTTGTAGTCAGCAGCACTAACCACTAGACCACCGTCGGTGTGTATATATATATATTTATGTATATATATATATACAGGGTGTCCTGAAATTAATGCACCATACTTTAACAGCAGATTGTACGTGCAAAAATAAGAAAAAAAGTCCCTATAAACATAGGTCAAGAAATGCCTCTTAAGGGAGCTACAGCCCCCAAAAGGAAAGCCCCTGAAGATGGTTTTTATTTAATATCTCCAAAACCGTTAAAAATATAAGAATGAAATTTGGGGAATTAATTAAACTTTTTATGACCAATAAGACGTAACAATAACAATTTAAAATTTTTTATGTGGTTTGGGTCAGATTGATAGGAAGTAGGGTTAAAACCACCTTAACTTTTTTGTACGTATCTTGTACCAGAATTTGGTGTCAGATTATAAAATTTTAGAGTTTTGCACATAAAAAAGGTCATCTTGTTGAACTTCGATAACATACACCGTTTTCGCATAAAATCGATTTGAAAATTATTTTACATGGCATAAAAATTCATAATTAAATCACAACCATAGAAATTGACTCGCGTGGTCCTTGGAATACGGCTGCCATGTTTAGGAAAAAATAGAATAATTTAAGACAGGTGACAGTTTCATGTAGTAAGTGACAGGGTGTTTTTACTTTTTTATTTATATTAGATAAAAACCATCTTCAGGGGCTCCCTTTTCGGGGGCTGTAGCTCCCTTAGGAGGCATTTCTCGACCTATATTTATAGGGACTTTTTTCTTATTTTTGCACGTAGAATCTGCTGTTAAAGTATGGTGCACTAATTTCAGGACACCCTGTATATTAATATATATATTTATGTTTATACAGGGTGAATCGGAAGGATCGCACCCAACTCTAGGACTGCATTCTACACATTGAAATAATTTAAAAAAAACCCCAATGTTCTTATTCGATTCTCATTTGTTTTGAAGTTATAGCGTAAAAAATAAATAAAATGAAACGGTAACATTTGTTTAATAGATCTGTCTGCAAGAGCGCCTGTTGCTTGTCCTATTAACTCTTGTTTTTCTTTAAGAACTGCGCCAGTATTAATTATTCGTTGAATTAGTGCCTCTCGATTATTCACTTTAACTTTGTAAACTTCTGTTTTAAACCAACCCCATAAACAAAAATCTAGTGGTGTTAGATCTGGACTTCTTGGAGGCCAACTAATTGGACCTCCGCTACCAATCCAATGCTCTGGAAACATTTCATCCAAGTGTTGCTTGACCTCACGAGCGAAATGTGCAGGGGCTCCATCATGCTGATAGTACATTCGCCTTCTTACGTTTAAAGGGACATTCTCTAGTAATCCTGGCAACTCATTTATTAAAAAATTAAGGTAGTGTTCCCCTGTGAGGCGATACTTCATGATAAAAGGGCCAATTAAATACCCAGAAATCACACCACACTTACTGAAAACCTGTGCTGAAAATTGGTTTCGACTATAGCATGGGGATTTTCGTCAGACCATACGTGAGAGTTGTGCGTATTATTAATGCCGTCACGGGTAAATGTTGCTTCAACAACAACACGATTGTTAGTTACCCACCGACAAAATTCCACACGTTTAGCATAATCTTTCGGGTGTAGAAACTGTACTCTTTGTAAATGGTATGGGTATAAGCCTTGCTCGTGAAGTGTGTGTATTACCCGTTTTTGTGAAATGTCCAATTGAGTAGCGATTCTTCTGGTGCTGGTCGTTGCATCTTCTTCCACTAGATCCAAAATATTTCCACTTCTAAAGTTTGTCGATCAGCTTTTTCAGATGTTATTTTAGCACTTGGAAGAGTTCCAGTCTCGCAAAGTTTGTTAAAAACTCGAACACGTTTTTGTCAGTAGCCCTTTCAAGTGGAAAACGTCGCCAATATTCTTCTACAGCAGCTGTGGCATTGCCATTACAAAAGCCATAAACAAAAACCATATTAGCATACTCTAAATTTGAATAAACTTTTGGCATTTAAAAAAAATTTAAACTAGAAAATTACAAAAATACCACTGATGCTGACAGTTAGGCCTTTTAAATGTAAACAATTTGTATAACTATGGAAACAAAAACTTTGTTTCCATAGTTTTTCAAAGAACATTAAATGATAATTTATTTTGTAAAATTTCATTTTTTTTTTAAATTTTGTCATAACTTGAAAACAAATAAGAATCGGATGAGAATAGTTGAGTTTTTTTTATTATTTTGATGTGTAGAATGCAGTCCTAGAGTTTAGTGCGATCCTTCCGATTCACCCTGTATATTTATGTATATATATACACTCACAGGCAAAATAATCGATCTACACAAATTTTCGATGAACTTCAATCGCAAATTACTTTTTATATGATTTTGGATTTAAACAAATATTAAAGAATATTGTAGATAAATTAATGGAGAATCGCTAACATTTTAAAAATTACTAAAAAATAGACGTACGTTTATAATCAGGGGCGTAGCTACCGCGGTATCAGTCGTATCAATGATACGGGGCCCCCGGCTAGGGTGGGCCCCCGATTGGCTTCGACATGCGTAAGCAAAAAACATATTACCAACATGTTACAAAAATTTGAGGAATGAAATTAAATAAATAAATAAATAATATTATTATTATTTAATTCTTTATACTTCGATTTATTAAATTAAAATTTTCCTGAATACCCTAGGGAGCTCCTGTTCCAACGAGGCCGTGAACTCATACGAATTGTTTCTGCCCGCACCTTTCCGCTATGCGTTGTCTGCGGAGCAGTCTGCCCATATTGTTTTGTGCTCTGCGCCGCATAATGAGTCTGCTTTGCGTTTTATTATTATAGGTTATATTAATAGCAAATTAGAAATAATTATTTGAGTTTTAATTATTTCAAATGACTTGCCTTTATTTTAAAATAGAAACCTTTTAAAAGATGTTGAAGAACGTTAACTTTCTAAAACCAGACCAAATTTTAAAATTTGCCTGTAGATAAAAAGCTATGCATACATATATTATTTATTTAATTATAAAAAATTGGTAAATGCAAAAAAATTATACCCTAAAAAATTTATTTTGTTTGCCCAAAATAGACTTTGACCCAGACATTTTTTTGCCAGCAGCTTTTCCCGTATAAGGGCCCCTACCAGATTTGTGATACGGGGCCCCCTCGAGGCTAGCTACGCCACTGTTTATAATATACAGGTTTAAACAAAAATATGTTTTTTACCATAAGTTTAAGACACTCTGTAGAGTGAGAAAACCGTATATTGTTCTAAATAACGTTTTAATTATCAAGTCACATCTATTTTTAACAGTTTTGTTTTTGGTTCACATTGATATATTTATTTTTGTGGAAAATATGGATTTAAAAAAAAAACATGCAATTTCCAATATTTTTTCTGTACGAAAAACTAAGGTTTCTATGGAGGATGACAGTGACAGTTTTGTTGAATCATCCCATACTTGGCCATGTCATATACGGCTTTCAAAAGCTATCAAATTGTTTTTTGTAAATTAATGTGGTTATTTTGAGGTGTCTTCTTACTTTTAAAAATGGATATGTCTCCGACTGATGTTGCCCTTTGTACTTTACTTCTTGTGACGTTTAAAACACTTTCCACGTAATACTGTGACCGTCCATCCTGAATTAAATCAATGGCTCTGGCAACATAGTCGGAGACATATCCATTTTTAAAAGTAAGAAGACACCTTTTAAACATTAATTTGCTAAAAACAATTTGATAGCTTTTGAAAGCCGTATATGACATGTCTAAGTATGGGATGATTCAACAAAACTGTCACTGTCATCCTCCATAGCCTATGGATGGACCATAGTTAGTTCTGGAAAGTTTGAAAAATATTGGAAATTGCAATGTTTTTTAAAAAAATCCATATTTTTCACAAAAATAAAAATATTGAGGTGAACCAAAAACAAAACTGTTAAGAATAGATGTGACTTGATAATTAAAACTTAATTTAGACCAATATACAGTTTAGCCACTCTACAGAGTGTCTTAAACTTATGATAAAAAACTTCTTTTTGTTTAAACATGTATATTATAAACGTAGTACGTTTAACGTACGTACATCTATTTATTAGCAATTTTTAATATTCATTTAAATCCGACATCAAATAAAAAAGTTATTTGCGATTGAAATTTATCGAAAAATTGTGTGGATCGAATATTTTGCCTGTAAGTGTATTTATATATATTCATATATTATATCACGAGAACTATGAATTTAATCGGTTAAACTAGGCTCAGTAATTTTTTGTTTGGTTTTTCTTGGAAAATGTTGAATGCAAAATAATTTAATAAAATCACGAGACCGCGTAGCGGTCGAGAGGTTTTATTTTTAATTATTTTGCATGAAACTATTTTCCAAAAAGAAAAATCAAATAAAAAACTTACTGAGCATAGTTTGACAGATTAAATTTATAGGTTGAGTGATATACGTCTAGATTATTTCTCGAATTAAAGGAAACTATTTGACAATTCATAAAATCTGACGTATGTGTCAAAATTTATAAATATATTTTTAAAGAAAATTCCATTAATTTAAGGTATGTAATAAGTAATAATTGATATTTCGTAAACTAGATAACTTATTTTTTATTGTTTTTTTAAAAATGTTTGTTAAAACTTGTAAATAACACCATAAAATCGTAAACAAAAATCCAATATGGAGGCTAAAATTTAATCGCTGTTAAGTAGTTCTAGTGATTTAATCGCTTATTTAAACGAAATTTATTCGAAAATTCAAGGCTTTTGATTGGTTCATATTATAATGAGGGAAATAATCATGTATATAAACTCCTGGACAAAATTAACGCAACATCATAAATTTACCACATTTTTTATGCTATTTTTTTGTTGAATTTATGATCCAAATTGAATGATTTTTTTTGCATTGTAGGTTTGTTCCTTGACAATGTCATAATTTTCGCTGTTTATGATAAAAAGTTCATTTTCGATTTATACCGGGTGTAATAAAAATGTAATGTTTTTTTCCGAAAATTCGTATCACACTATAGCAGTTAACATTAGACGGTAGGTCCATATTTCGCCAACATTTTCTTTTTCAGTTTACTTCATTATCTCTGTTATTAAAGGAGATACGCTCTTTTATAGCGTAACATGTTTTTATAGACTTTATTATTCAAAACATTAATTGTTAAATGTTTTCAAGTAGGCTATGGAAAATTCGCCATACTTATAACAACTGTTCGAAAACTGCTTATTAAACGTTCGTTTCGTATTTTAATCTTGAAAAATAAATCGTCCAAAAAATTTATCGACAGAAGAAGCAGTAATTACTTAAGAGACTTAACTTTGGTGGATGAGGGCTATTCGATGTCATGTTGCTAATGTGATAGGAAGACATCGTTCGACTATAAGTCGTATGGTTGAACGATTTAACGAGACAGGATCTTACTTTTCAAAGTTAGGACAAGGGCGAAAACGATGTACCGATCCAAGGGATGTGCGTTTTATTAGGCAAACTTTTCTAGAAACAGGAAGATTACTAGTACTAAGCTAAAAAGTGAGCTTAGAACTGCTCGCCATAATACAATATCCTCTCGACGTTTAAATGAGGCAGGTTTAGGCAAGAGAAAACCGGCAAAAAAACAATTACTTACCAGAGAGCACAGAGTTTCAAGATTGCGTTTTGCCAGAAATTATCACCATTGGACTGTTAATGATTGGAAGAAGGTTTTATTTTCTGATGAAACGAGAGTTACTCTCAATTCTCCTGATGGTGTGAACGTGTTTGGCGAAGGTCAGGAGAGAGATTTGCAAGTGGCAATATCTCTCCTAAAATCCCGTTTGGTGAAGGCTCTGTAATGTTTTGTAGAGGAATATGCTTCAACGGACGAACAGAGTTAGTATACGTGTAAGATCAATGAACGCCGATTATTATCTAGAAAACATTGTAATTGAACATGTAATGCCATTTGTTCCTTTTTTGGGACCGAATAGTTTATTTATGCAGGATTATGCATTTATCAAAGCGAGCAGAAATTATACAATTATACAAATAACAAATAAACTAAACATCTCTTGAAATGTCAGAAAAGGTCCATAGCCTACTTGAAAACATTTAACAATGATTGTTTTGAATAATTAAGTCTATAAAAACATGTTATGGTATAAAACGGCGTATCTCCTTTAATAACAGAGATAATGAAGTAGACTGAAAAAGAAAATGTTGGAAAGATGGACCTACCGTCTAATGTCAACTGCTATATGTTTCGGTTGATAGGATACTCCACAGGGTGATACGAATTTTCGGAAAAAAACATTACCGTAAAACGGGGTTACTTTGCACTTTGATGGGTAACTTTGCACCAGTTTTATTAAATTAAAACCAATATTAAAAGGGGTTTATTTTAAAAAAAGATTCCAAAAACAAAACCTTAAAATGAATAAAATTTACAAATTATTATTATATATATTATTATATTTATATATACTTTTACAGCAGTGGTGCAAAGTTACCCATCAAAGTGCAAAGTAACCCCGTTTTACGGTACATTTTTATTACACCCGGTATACATCGAAAATGAACTTTTTATCATAAACAGCGAAAATTATGACATTGTCAAGGAACCAACCTACAATGCAAATCATTCAAATCGGATCATAAATTCAACAAAAAAATAGCATACGAAATGTGGCAAATTTATGATGTTGCGTTAATTTTGTCCAGGAGTTTATATACAGTGTGTCCGTAAAGTCCCGGAACATGAGATTATTTTAAAAACAGTAAATTTTTTTTAAAAACGCTGAAACACGTCAACTTTGTTATTTTTCTAGCAATATTTTGGCATATGTAGTTGTTCCAAATTCTGCCGCGTGGCGGCGCCACAATCAAAGTCAGTTTTTTTTAAATTGCAACCCTTTATTTTTGTTGCATTTTTGGATAGCTACCATTGTCCTGATTACATTGATGTGCCACATCTGGAGGGTTACATAAGAAAATTTTTGAGAAAAGCAGGTTTTTGCCGCCGAATGAGATTTTGGTATTTTGTCAAACTTAAACACAATCTATGCGTTGCTTAATGTTTTTTGGAAAGCCAATCAGAGCAGTTTCTCAAAGTGTCCACCGTAAACTATTTAGCAGTGGGTCAGCTTGTCTACAAACGAGGGTTGTACGTTTGCCAGTACCGCTGGAGTGATCATCTGGATCTCGGCTTGAATGCGGTGTCTTAGGTCGTCCAAATTTTAAGGCCTGTTTACATAGACGCGGTTTTTAAGATGTTTCCATAAAAAAGTCTAAAGGGTTCAAATCGGGCGATCGCGCTGGCCACTCAATTTGACCACTTCGACCTATCCAGCCATTGGTAAAGACCTGATTTAAATAATCCCTTACTAGCAATGCATAGTGTGGTGGTGCCCCGTAACAGCGAATAAGTTCGTCAAAACCAAAATCTCAATCAGCGGCAAAAACCCTCATTTTCTCAAAAATTTTCTTATGTAACCCTTCACATGTAGCATATCAATGTACTCAGGACAACGGTAGCTATCCAAAAATGCAACAAAAATAAAGGGTTGTAATTTAAAAAAACCTTACTTCGATTGGGGCGCAGCCACGCGGCAGATTTTGGAACAACTACATAGGCTAAAATATTGCTAGAAAAATAACAAAGTTGACGTGTTTCAGCAATTTTTTAAAAAAAATACCGTTTTCAAAATAATCACATGTTCCGGGACTTTACGGACACACTGTATATATATATATATATATATATGTTCACACATGAACAATAATATCTGCCCTTTATACATTTATTTTATAATTCATTTAGATTTATAATTATTTATTTTATATTTTTAAACAAAATTTACCAATTACATGTCATCGCACCTAATTGTCCTAGATATTTCGACAAATTCAACACCAATTATGCTGAATAACAAATTCCAACACTCACATGATGGGCTGACCAAAGTCAATCGGTTTATTCAGCATAATAAAATAGTATAAATAGAAAATCATGTAACATAATTTTATCATTTCAATAAACTTCAACGTTATTGTTAAATGGTCATTTACTCCTTCGTACTATATCCAAGCCTATCTGCCACCGAGACGTGAGGCTGCGTCTCGATAGTACTGAAGAAACCTACCCCTTACAAATCTTGTTGGGCAATGCCAAACAGTTGGTCCTTCGAGCCGTAAACGGATGTCAAGTGAACAGTGCCCTTCAACCCAGGCCCCAAGAACGGAAAAAGCAATCTTCGAGTACAAGGTCCATCGTATACGAATTGACAAAACCAGGAAGCCCTATCGACTCCCACCAACTATACGAGTCAGAGGAGATCCCCGGGTTCAACGGTGCGACGAAAACTGCGACAAGAAGATACGTCTGAAGCAGAAGCTTATCCAACTATTTGGGCCTGACTAAGAAGAAATCCGTTAGCTAGAATCCATACCTGGTCGCCACCATAATGAACATCGAAAAGGCAACTAGGAAACAATACGAGCTAGCAGAAGCAGTTCAAAAGTTATTAGTCAACACAAAAAAGGACTCCTTATCCAGGAAGAAGCCAGCCTACGTTGAACAGAAGCGGGAGGTATTGACAAAGTACTGGGAGGAATTTGAAACACGTCACAAGGACATATTGCCCGTCATAACAAAGGAGCATGCCTACGTGTCAAACAACTTTTATGAACAAGTCCACACGCTATTCAGGGACTTTGAAGATCACTTAGCCAACGCTGAAGTACGCCATGCAGAAGCAATGGCAGCCCAGCCCCCATCAGAGTCCGAAGGAGGAGGACCGTCCCATCCAGTGGCGGACGCTCCAGTACAGCCACAAACGTTGCCACCTACACAGTTGGATTCGGTTACAATACCGGCTCCACAGACAGCTCCGGTCACAGCACCAGACGCTCCAACCCAAACACAGACTGCTCCACGGTTTACACTAAACCGAAACTATTTGGACACTGTACCAGGAGGTCAAACGTTACAGTTTGCCCCAACTAATACGGCCACAGCGCCTACAAGTATACTACGAAAGCAAAGCATAAAAATCAAAATGATGCAAAATTTGCTAGACAACACTGCAGCACAAATGCAGACAACACAGCCATCAACGTTTTGGGAGTTTAAGCGAGGCACCTTAAATACCCAGTGGTTAGCTATACAAGAAAACCACGAGAACATTCTAATGGGCGACACGCCAGATGTTGAAGACTACGTCAATAGTGGCGACTTCGAATACATCCAACTACAAGTAGAGGGTTTAATGGTTCAGCTACATACACTCCTGGATGCTGCAACAAATAAATCAGACAAGCTCCGTCTGAAACCCATCGACATTCCACATTTCAGTGGTGACTACCATCACTGGACAGCATTCCACGACTTATTTGCACAACTTGTCCACGAAAACAAGAAAATAAGCAATGTGGAGAAGATGCAATACCTCAAGACAACTCTACGGGGAGATGCTAGTAAATTACTACATCATTTACCCATTACCGACAGCAATTACCAGACAGCATGGGAGCTGTTAACCAACCGATACAACAACAAGCGTGTATTGGTAGCCACACACATCAAAAACATATTCCAACTGCCCACGATGTCATACGCTACAGCTCAGGAGATTAAGCAGATCCACGATACTACGCTGGAGTCTCTACGGGCCATTAGCAACTTAGGAGTACCCACCGGCTCGTGGGGTCCTTTAGTGTCCCACATTTTATACGAAAAATTGGATAGGGACACAATTAAATTATACGAACAGTCCCTAAAAGCTCCAAAAGAAGTCCCACGTCTAGAAGAGCTATTGGGTTTCTTAGAAACACGGTTCCAATCCATAGAACTTACCAAGGGGCCCAACCGAACAAAACCAGAGCAGCAACCGAAGCCTAAGGAGCAAGGGAAGAAAGATGCATGGACGGCAAAGTTGTACCATACCACGTCCATCAATTGTATCTACTGCAAGGAGCCACACTCCATCTACCAGTGCAACAAATTCACTGGACTAACGACACATGAGCGATTCAATTTCATTAACAAAAATAAGTTCTGTGTAAATTGTCTCGTTCATCCAAGAGACTCTGCATGCAAGAGCTTCAAGACTTGCCTAAAATGCAACAAACAACACCATACCTTACTTCACCATGAAACAAAAGACGATAAGAGGTCAGGAGTAGGAAAAACAGCAATAGCCAACTTAACCACTACTCAAGATGGGGACTCTACATCCACGACCACGACATTAACTACCAAAGTTAGCACTCTACAAAATCCGGAAGATGTGCTATTAGCTACCGCATTAGTGAAGGCACAGACATACGAAGGAGCGTGGGAATACGTTCGAGTACTGGTAGACCCTGGCTCTCAGACATCCTTCATTACCACAACGGCAGCAGAATCACTAGGACTCCCACAAATCAAGGCATCAGTCACGGTCTCTACAATAGGCCGTACTAGTGCCGGGACGTCCAAAACGAAGACCACAATCACGTTAAAACCAAGACTTCCAAGTGACTTCAAGCTACAATGTGAACTAGTCACATTCCGTAAGTTGATGGATTCACTCCCGACGGAACCTACATCCGCCTTGCCTGAGCTAGATAATTGCCTTCTAGCAGATCCAACTTACAACGTACCGGGACCAATTGACATATTGATTGGCGCCGACCTCTACCCAATGATAATTAAAGAAGGGCTGAAAAGACCGAAAGAAGGGTACATCGCCCAAAACACCGAGTTTGGATGGATCGTGTCTGGTCAAGTAAACCAAAAGCAAACAGCGAAATCTCATGCATACAGCCTGGTGTCAATAATAGAGGATCAAGAAGATTTAGCCAGGTTTTGGGAAATGGAGGAAGTCCATCCTCCCCGAAAACTTACAACAGATGAACTAAAATGCGAACAAATATACGAAGATTCAGTAACTAAGAAGAACTCAAAGTATGTTGTCAAACTGCCCATGAAGCAAGACGCCACCGTGTTAGGAGAATCAAGAAAGAAAGCAGTAGCACGGTTACTTCAGATGGAAAAGAAATTAAAGTGCAACCCCCGCTTGGAGGAACAATACCGACAATTTATGAGGGAGTATGAAGATCTTGGGCACATGACCCCTGCCAACAAGTCGTCCAGTAAACCAAGATACTATATTCCGCACCATGCTGTAACTCGAGAGGATAGTACTACGACGAAGCTACGTGTCGTCTTCGATGCGTCATCTAAAACATCGTCTGGGAAATGCCTGAATGAATTAATGTATACTGGTCCACGACTCCAAGAAAATCTCTCACAAAAACTGTTAAGATGGCGAAAACACAAATTCGTCATGTCGGCAGACATTGAGAAAATGTATCGGCAAATCGAGGTCGACAAATCCGACCAACACCTGCAAACAATCCTGTGGCGACACTCTCCAGATGCACCACTCCAAGAATACCATTTGACTACCGTAACATACGGAACATCGTCCGCTCCATATTTGGCTGTCCGTACGCTGCAGCAGTTGGCCAGAGATGAACAAGCTCGGTTTCCAACAGCGGCAAAAATTGCCCTCAACGACTTCTACGTTGACGATCTGATCACCGGGTGTAACTCCATAGAAGAGGCCAGAACACTTCAGAAGGAAATAATTGAACTTCTGCAGCTTGGAAATTTCAATCTTCGCAAATGGAAAAGCAACTCCATGGATTTGATAACAGTACTCCCAAAAGAACTACAAGAAAAGGAGTTCCTTGAGATTAAAACAGATGAGACAAAAAAGACGCTGGGGGTACACTGGGCACCAATCAAGGACGAATTCACCTTTAAGGTGAACTTAACAATGGACAAAACTCCCACCAAAAGGAAAATCCTGTCAGTAATAGCCCGAATATATGACCCATTGGGTTGGTTATCTCCGATTATAGTAACATCGAAATTAATCATACAACATCTGTGGGTCAACGAGAACAAATGGGATGATCCAGTACCAGAATTAGTTAAATCCAAATGGGTAGAAATTCAAGAAGAGCTACCCGAAGTAAAATCCATTAAAATTCCAAGGTGGATCAAATATGACGACGCCCACACCAAGACAGTTGAACTTCACGGTTTTTGCGATGCTTCAGAAGTAGCTTACGGAGCTGTAGTATATGCAAAGATTACCAGCAAGGAAAATGATGTACGCATCACACTGCTTCAAGCAAAATCCAAGGTAGCACCTCTAAAAACGAAAAAGTCTCTGGCCAAATTAGAATTATGTGCCGCTGTTTTACTGGCACGCCTAATTAGACAAGTCAAGGAGGCCCTGCAAATCCAAGATGTCCACGAATACTGCTGGTCAGACTCAATGATAACATTAGCTTGGATATGTGGAAACCCTGACAAATGGAATACGTTCGTTGCCAACAGAGTAGTGGAAATAACTGACCACACATCTGTGAAGCAATGGTTTCATGTCAAATCGGAAGACAATCCAGCTGATCTCATTTCACGAGGAACAATGCCCAGCCGACTGATAGAAAATACACTGTGGTGGTATGGACCACCATGGCTACAACAGGCCAGTTTACCAGAACCCAAACAGAAGCCTTGGACCACAGCCGAAGAAAAGAAAAGGAACGTTGTCAGTTTCTTGGTTCAAAAGGAGGAAGAAATCTCGATAACAAGCCGATACTCATCACTACAAAAATTAGTAAGAGTAACTGCCTTTTGTCTCCGATTCATACAAAACCTAAAGAACAAAAAGGCAAACAAACCAAGATCTACTGAGATACTCTCCACTAAGGAATTACGAAAAGCACACAATGCCATGATACGCTTAGTTCAACTTAAATACTTTATGGATGAGTTAAACGAATTAAGAAAGAATTCATCCATGGAAAAGAAGAGCCCATTAAAAACTCTATCACCATTCCTTGATGAGGATGGTTTAATTAGAGTTGGGGGAAGGCTACAAAACTCTTCGTTAACCTATAATGAGAAGCATCCCATAATTATTCCACATGGAGACCCCCTAGCCACTCTCATCATTCAAGATGCCCACCACAGAACGTTACATGGAGGAAACCAGCTCACCTTAGCTCTTGTCCGACAGAAATATTGGATCATAAGGGCTAAACCACTTATACGATACAGTATAAACAAATGCATGAAATGTTTCCGAGCGAGAGCCAAGGTCTCACAACAATTGATGGGCAATCTACCAGAACAAAGGGTCAATATTTCCCCTCCATTTTCTCACACGGGCATTGACTACGCCGGGCCCATTCAAATTAGAATGTCAAAAGGACGAGGCAACAAATCATATAAAGGGTATGTAGCCATTTTTGTATGCATGGCAACAAAGGCTGTGCACCTAGAAGCAGTAAGCGACATGACAACAGAAGCGTTTCTTGCCGCTCTACGAAGGTTCCAAGCAAGACGAGGTCACTGTGCACACATTTATAGCGATAATGGCACTAATTTTGTTGGTGCTAAGAGCGTTCTAGATAAAGAACTTCGGCTGGCAATGAAGCAGTCTCCATTTCACCAAGCACTTTCAGTAGAGGGCACCACCTGGCATTTCTCGCCCCCGGCAGCACCTCATTTCGGAGGATTATGGGAAGCCGGTGTCAAATCTACCAAGCACCACCTTAAAAGAGTTGTGGGAGAAAACACTCTAACATTTGAAGAATTGATAACTGTCTTGAACCAAATCGAAGCATGCCTCAATTCCCGACCATTATGCATAATCAACAACAACCCAGATGACAATACAATCGTAACTCCAGGTCACCTACTCATTGGACGCTCACTTGTTACTCAACCAGACCAGGTGGATCCAGATGAAAACGCTTCCATTTCGACAAGATGGAGATTACTTCAAAGAATGAAACGTGACTTCTGGAAGATATGGTCATCGGAATACTTACACCGTCTTCAACAAAGATACAAATGGTATACAACAGAACCAAATCTAAAAATAGGAGACATCGTCCTAGTAAAACATGAACATCTTACTCCAACAAAATGGCCACTGGCTAGAGTTACAGAGGTTCATCCAGGGACTGACAACAAAACTAGAGTTGTAACCATTTCAACTCCAGATGGATCTAAGTTTAAGAGACCAATCGTCAAGATATGTCCCTTACCAATCAACGAACCAATCGAACCTGAATCACCTAGACGAAATCCAACAAGCAAAACTAGTAATACCACTGCCTTCCTGCTGCTATGCTTAATGACCATGATTCTCCCAGCGAACTGTGCATACTACACCATAAAGAACCCAACACCTGGTCGCTATGTTGAACACTTGGGGGAAGCTGTCTTAAACCGAGGGGCCCTCCGGATCGACATCCCTATCAACATGACCTTGTTAGCACAACACGACAAGCTTGTCCGTGACACGATAAACCAGTACCAGACAATCTGTCGGCTAAGCTCCAGCCTAGGAACTGAGTCACATTGTCATAACCACATTTCTGAACTACAGCATCGATATGAAGATATTCAGCGACAAATGCACGTAATCAAACATGGCTATGGATTCAGAAGAAAACGAGGACTTCTCGGTCAAGTACTAACTTCAATGTTTGGAGTGAACGATGAAGCGTACGCAGACATTGCTCAATTAGACAAGAATCAAAAACAACTTATCCAAGATTCAAAACACCAAACCAACATCATGCTAAAAACACTAGCTTCTTTAAACTACACCGAACAACGAATAACGAAGAAACTACAACACTTCACGACACGACTGAATTATGGACTAGAAAAAATTGCATCGTACGACCATTGGTTCACAACAGTTGATCACAATGCAGTGTTCATTCAACTTTTATCAATATATCAACTGGCACAAGATGTGATGAGGGACTTAGAAGAGGTTTATACCAAATTGTTAAGAGTAGTCCATCAACAGGGACATGCAGTCGACTTCCTAACCGTTGGAGAGTTTCATCGCATCATATCCAATGCCACAGCACAGCTACCACACCAGTTTCAAATCATCACCAAACCAATAGGAAAAATGAACATCATTTCAAAGGAAGATAACATTACCATATTTGTGTATCTCTATATCGCTGAACGTCCGAGATATACCATAATAAACGTTACTCCCATCCCTCAAAGAATAAAATCCTTTTCCTTCTCAGCACTCCAAATCGATAAATCTCTTCTCGCCGTGGACTACAACAACCAGCACTACTTTGATATGACGATCAACGAATTGAACTCAGCAATAATACTTAACGACCACGAATATCTCTGTTCACCACACGTGCTTCACAACTTAAACTCAGCTCCAAACTGTATTATCGACACCATATACTCCCGTTCACAAAATACTACTTGTGGACATTATACATTCAGTGTAAAGGATTTACTCTGGAAATAACTTTACATGCCCAACACGTGGCTATTTATAGCTGCAAATCCCACGCGAATCAACCTACGATGCAATGGACAACTCGAAGATGTATGGGTGAACAATACCGGGATCATTCAGATAAATCAAACATGCACCCTGGACTCCGGACGAAACCTGTTGAAAACTAAGATGTTTTCCACTATAAGGGGTCTAGCAGCCTTCCACAAACCGCTGACCTTAAACTTCACCATCAACCCACCAGTTAGTAACAAGCATGCATCTGCCCAATCAGAACCTACGTATGCAGCCCATGAAGAATTCGCCAGCATCATGCACGACGAAAACCTCCTCAAGCAGAGCTTGGACACTACAACTTGGGAAACTGTAAAACCGCATGTGACCAACTCCTCAATCACCATTCTGACTGTACTGACCATAACAATGATGATCGCTCTCATATGGGGGCTCCAAAGAAGAAGGAAGCAACCACAACCAACTTTCGTCCTGCCCCGCCATGATGTTCACACATGAACAATAATATCTGCCCTTTATACATTTATTTTATAATTCATTTAGATTTATAATTATTTATTTTATATTTTTAAACAAAATTTACCAATTACATGTCATCGCACCTAATTGTCCTAGATATTTCGACAAATTCAACACCAATTATGCTGAATAACAAATTCCAACACTCACATGATGGGCTGACCAAAGTCAATCGGTTTATTCAGCATAATAAAATAGTATAAATAGAAAATCATGTAACATAATTTTATCATTTCAATAAACTTCAACGTTATTGTTAAATGGTCATTTACTCCTTCGTACTATATCCAAGCCTATCTGCCACCGAGACGTGAGGCTGCGTCTCGATAGTACTGAAGAAACCTACCCCTTACAAATCTTGTTGGGCAATGCCAAACATATATATATATATATATATATATATACAGTGTGTCGCACTTAAGATGAAGACACCTCCATATTTTCGCTATTTGAAGGAATAAAGGTTTGAATTTTTTCACATTCATACATGTTGATGGGTCACATTTTTTAAGCTACTCAACTGAAATCTGAACTTTAAACTTGGCCTACTACAAATTCACAAACAGGGCCAGTTCTCGATATTTTGCTTCGCGTTAGAGATATCGATAAAAGTTATTGGAAAAAGTTGTTCAGAATATTATTCTAACCCCATATACCAATTTTTATAACAAAATTCGCATTTTTAATTTTTTTTTATTTTGGTCCACACAAAATTATTACAAGTTCATTTTTTAGTTTGATAATAAGGGAGCCATGGAAAGTAAAAATTTGATACTAACTAGTGTTTATGACTGTTAAATAAATAATTAAAACAATTTTTGGAAATTACAAATCAATTATAATTTATTAAATTAAGGAAATGGTATAAAACAATAATAAAAGTAATAAAAATAAATAAATTAGAAATGCGAATTTTGCTATGAAAATCGGTTTACGGGGTTAAAATAATATTCTGAACAACTTTTTCTAATAATTTTTTTCGATATTTCTAACGCGAAGCAAAATATCGACAACTGGCCCCGTTTGTGAATTCGTAGTAGGCCAAGTTTAAAGTTCAGATTTCAGTTGAGTATCTTAAAAAATGTGACCCACCAACATGTATGAATGTGAAAAAATTCAAATCTCTATTCCTTGAAATAGCGAAAATATGGGGGTGTCTTCATCTTAAATGCGACACACTGTATATAAATATATAAATATTATATAAATATATAAATATAAAAATTCTTAAATGTTAATATTTCAGAAATTTCAAATAAATTACTTATATTACTTTTCAAAAAGTTTTTCATTCCAAGTTAATCAAGTGCTCACCGATCGTTGATTAAAGTTTGTATTTAATTTTATGACATTTCATTGGTTTAACGAAAATGAACTAAAAATTACAAAATGTTACAAACCTTAAAATTATACTATATTCGGTAACTAGAGGACAAAAATGAAATGTCATATGTAAAATCGTATTCTAACTAATAAATAACTTTCTCCCAGATCGGGCTTCATTAGCGAGATATATAAATAAAAAAACTTGGGAACCCGTCAAAAAGTATTAACATAGGTATGTAATTTGACAGGCATAAATCAGCTTGACTAATTAAAACAATTAGTTTATGCCGAAAAAATTAATATCATTAAACAATTAGAAGAAAAAATATTAAGCTCTGTACAACAAATTAATTTAATTTTGCACAAGTTTACAGTTTACTTGTTTCGCTTTTCCAGGAGTGCATAAACGTTGTACATGCATGTGGTGGGCTTTTTAAACATTTGTTGTAATTTATTTTACAATATACTTTATTTATTTATATTTGAAAATCATTTAATTATCTACTTATAGGAGTAGATAAAGTATAGTATTACACTCGAGGATATGCGCATTATCTCTCGTATATAATATACTATACAAATTATTTCCTTATAAAATATGTATTTTATGTTATGATTATAAAAAGTAATATTTTAAAATATATTTTTCTTTAAAATTGAACTGTTAAATTACGGTTTTAGATCGATGAATCCTACATTGAAATTAATTCAATTCTAAATTATATAATTTTTAATATACAGGGTGAGTTTTAAGTTGACGCGTTCCTTTTAACAGCGTGTAGAAATTAGATAGACAAATAAATATTTTAAGTAACTTTTTTATTAAAACTCAAAAATAAGACCCAGTAAGCACCAAACAGTCGGCCTTCGCTCGGCATAGGCGGTTCACCGGCGGTTCGGCTTGCCCCCAGTCGTCCCGCTTATGGCTTGCGTTATGTTAGCCCGGTACCGTTTGGCCATGTTCTAACTGAAGTCGGCCAGAATACGGCATGCCGCTGCAAAATCGTTCAGCTTGCCCTAGCCGGCCCGCTTACGGCCGGAATACGGCCTGCCGCTGCATAAGCAATACATCTCACGGCTGCTTACGCAAGCAAGCTAACTATAAATAGCGATGGCTTGCAATACTTAGTTGGAAGTGTGCGTCTGTAATGGCATAGCTGAACATTAATTGTTTGAAGTCCCCATATCCATCCTCATCTGCTCAGTAACGAATAATGGCTAGCTATAGTCGATCCAGGACGTCTGAAGGCTTTTTTTGAATTGCCAGGCTGTTGTGGCCGGCACTCGGCCAACTATACACAGCCGACACTCGGCCGAGTAAACATAGCCGACATTCGGCCAGGCGGACATGCCCGGTCTACACGCCGGAACAAATACATGTGTCGGGCCGCACGCGGCCGATTCGGCAAAACGTATTCGGGCCGTCTAGCTTGTGCTTACTGGGCCCAGTAAGCACAAGGTACAGATGTCCTGAAGAAGGTATATCCTAAGTTCAGTCCTGAAATTATCTGAATGGTAAGATACTTCTTTAACACACTCGACTAGCTAGACATTATTCGTTACTGAGCAGATGAGGATGGGCGGGCCGGCTGGGGCAAGCCGAACCGCCGGTCAACCGCCTATGCCGAGCGAAGGCCGACTGTTTGCCGTTTGGTGCTTACTGGGAAGGATTTTAAAGAATTTCGATATATGTTTTCGAGAAAAACAAATCGAAAATCAACAAACGAGGATATATTTCATCGTCTTTTAATTAATATCATCTGAACACCTAATAACGTTACTTAGGAGAAATGTAAAAATTTGTAAAATATCAGCTTGATGAAGAAGTTAAGGAATTATTAATGGAATAAATTATGTTTATCTCCACGCGGTCTATAATTTAAACTTTATTGTTGTCAACATTCGATAAAGAAATAACTTGTTATGGCCTAGGCCGATAAAAAATTTTATGAGGCAAGTAATTAGTTTGATTTTTTCTCGCTAGGGGTATTGTTTTGACAAATTAATCCTTTTCTAAGAAATTAACGTACTAAACTGGTTTAATTTATTTATAATAAGCACTAATTTGTTTGTTTTACTGTTAATGTTTATTATTTTTCATTAAATTATTGTAAAATTAAATATGAATAATAGAACAAACAGTGAGGTTAGGACATTGCAATTTGACGTTTCTGTGGATTTCACAGTTGTGTTTTCTTTTTCTACGATTTAAATTATCTTTAAGTTTTAATTTGCTTTAAGTTTTCAGTGAAATTAAATGTTAAACACAGCGTAAAAATTCCAAACTACCTATTTTTTTAATAAAAATGCAAACAAATTGAAATTAGATACCTATTTATTAAACAATTAATTGAATTCAATGTAATAGCAAGAGGGTAAGTAAACCATTTTCTTACAAAAATCCATTTCTACTTAAATCATGTAGCTAGGTATTGTCAAACTATTACTGCTTCTGAAAGGAATAATAATTATTGTACATAATGTAATCTTTAGCTAATAAATAAATGAGATTCTAAAAAGTGAGGTTAGGCCGCTTTCATGTTGAATTAAATTGATCTATATAAAGTGCTTTGAAGATAAAATGTTGTATGCCATTCGGCCAAGAAGTGTCTTTTTGTGCTTCGCTCAATTGTAGGCCTCCGCTACGCGTCGGCCTTCAAACTTTGAGCTTAGCACAAAAAGCCTAATGACATAAATAACTATTATTTATTTCTTAAAGTGTGCTTAGTTAACGAAATGAAAAAAAATTTCGTAAACTTATAACACCCTACAAAAATTGCGTTATTTTACAATATCACAGTATTTTATCTAGGACGAACTCAAAGAAGAATTTAAAGCCAATTTAATTTGTTAAACATTTATTATATCAACTATCAACGGATTTAACCTCACTTTTCCCCAATTTAAAATAAAGCCCGTGACTAAAATACCCAAAAGCCACTATTGCTTACTTCAGCCCGTGACTAAAACGCCATAAAGTCACAGCTCGTCAATGTAGGAGTAGATAGTTATATATAATATGTAAGTCAAATCACACCTTCAATGCTGTGTGTATTATTTTTTTCCATTTTGTGGTGTATTTTTGTTTATTGTTAAGTCTTAATATTAATATCTAAAGGTCGATGGAAAACATTAAAATCTACACAATAAAAATCTACATAATAAAGAATATTATATTAGGTGCGTTTGAATTGTTTAATGTACTTACTCCTTTTATTAGGTTTTAAAAAAATATTTAAAAACATTCAATTTAAAAAAAAAATAATTTAAAAAAAAATATTACATTTTTAAATCACAATTAAATGGGTGCTCTGAACAATTTAAATGCAAATATCTTGAAAACGGTTACTCGCAGCGACATTTAGGATTTCATGTAATAAAGATAAAAAAGTAATATTTTTATTAAAAAACGGGAATACAAATTAAGGCGTAAAAATGATGTGACCATTTAAATACATGTAAAGTGTCGCAAACAGCGCCCTATACAACCCACATTATTTTTTTAAAGAAATGTAATTTTCCCGGCCCGAAAAAAACCTAAATATCAAATGTTGTGAAGACGTTTGGTGTTTTTTAATAATATTGAAAACGAACTTTCAACTTTAAACTTGGTTATTATCAACTTTTGTATTAAATTAAATTTAGTTATATTGCATTATTTTGGTTTTAGGAACATGTACAGGCATTTTAGGGACACCTTGAATATATTCGAGTTATAAAAAATGGCGAATGCGCCGGGATACGTTTTTTTTTAAATCACTATTACAAGGATCCGAGTGGTGTTTTGCTCAGCTTTATCTTTACTGAAATTCCAAAGTATTTTTATGCACTTATTATAAAAATAGCCAAAACAACCTTTTAATCATTAGAAAAGCGCTAACTTGGCAACACAACTCAATCTCATATTATTTCTGTTCGAAATTAGATAAGAAAAATTGAATATCCGTATGAATGTAAACAAAACGTATTTGCTATTGTTTTGTTTTTAAACATCTTGTAATTCTCTCTTTTTCATTTTGACCTCGGCTGTCGATTGAGACAGTCAAGTAAATGGTTATTTTAGAAACCTACATTAATTTTATCTGAAAAATAATAAAGAGACTTCTTAAAATAAACAGGCCTTAATAAATTGTTTGCCTATAACAATTTTAATATTTTGGTTAAAGCTAAAAACATTAATATTTATATTTATAATAAATAATTATTTTTGCCGTCCAAATAAAAATAATAATAATTAATTTTGGATGCTAGTGCTCATTCAAAATTATGGACAATTAAAGATTGTAATGGTTTGATTTTCAAATTTTTAGTGCATTTGTCAATGAATTGTCAAAGTTTTTATACCAGAAATAACAGTATCTGATTATTTTGTTTAGTTATAACTATGTATATAATTATAGTTATAAATATGAAAATATTAATTGTTTCAATTAAAAATATTAGTATAAAACAACTTAAAATACATTAATGGTATATTGGCAAATAAATTTATAAATAAAGGCAAAGTATTGTTTGTTAAACGATTATTAAAAGTAAAAAGTGGGGTTATATAGACCTGAAAAAGTCGATTTTTTAATTATCCATAATGAATTTTAGGCCAATCGGGTTAGGTTATTTACCTCTAGTCTTTAAAAAACCCGTTTTGACCAATTTATAATAAGAATAATCATAATTATTATAATTGTACGTTTAACAAAATATTATACCTTGAAGATAAAGTGTTGTATGTCATGCGGCTGAGAAGTGTCTTTTTGGGCTTCGCTCAATTGTAGGCATTTACTACACGTCGGCATTCAAACTTTTAGCTCAGCCTTATAATCTGAGTAACTATTCTAAAAATATTATTACAAATTGCCTTGTATTGGTTATTATTATAATAAATGCTTATAAGCATTTAGACCTTTAAAAATTTGGAAAGAAGTACTGTATTAAAGTTAAAATCTCAAATATATTAGGAGTAATATTACTAGGGTTTTTTATCTGTAATAACCCAAATAAAATATATGTTTTGACAGAGTTTCAAAAGTTAATGTTATTTTCTTGTCAAACTAAAACATTGTTTCCATGGTGTATTTATGGCAGTTTATTAACAAATACAAAATTTAAATCATAATAAGTTTATGGTAATAAACAAAAGTTAACTTTATATTTTTTATACATTGCAGCATTATAAAAACTAGAGAATCAAAATTGTTCATATATCATTATTAATGCTTATCATATTAATGTTTGCATTTTTATTTTAGACATTTAATGGTATGATTCTACAAGTTCTACCTTAAAATTAAATATTTGATTGGATCCTTAATCACCATGCTTCGTACTAGACACATTCGAAATATAAGCACTGGTACACAATGTGACATCACCAAACGCACGAGACGTGTCGAGAGAATACACAGCCTAAAAGGTTACGAAATACCCGCAAAAACTAACACACACTCAAAAATTCTGCAATCGGAACATCACCGTGCGACGACGTGGACTCGCGCTTGACATGTGGGCCGATATCCCGGCCGCCTATGTGTTTTATAGTTAGCGGGACCCAAAGGCCAGCTGATATAAGAAAAGAAATGGCAGAGGTCGGGATTCCAGAGATCCTCAAACCTAAGAGTTGATGAGATAAGGCTTTTTGGGTTATTTACTCAAATATATGGGACTACTTCGTATCGTTTTTGTTTGGGACCAAAAGAAAATGAATATGATAAGACTTATCAAGATAAGTGGATGTGTCGGAGGAATGCTAGCCGATAACACCTTTTCTAAAATATTAATTATTTTATACCTTATAGGTACTATATTTGATAATAATTAACAAATTATTACAAAATGCAGTGGGTTTATGTGCAAAATTATGTTTTTAAAGCTAATTGTTTATAAAAAAAATACTACCTACCTACCTATAGTTTTAATGGTTCCTTACAGTTAGTAAAAACGTTATATTGTATAAATAATTTTAATAAATTTTCAAATTTTTACCTAACTTATAAGTTATATATAAAGTCCTAATAATGTCCTAATGCAGTGGTTTCTTATGCTTTTTAATCTAATTTGATTTTTTTAACTAAACTCTTCTATTCATTTCTGAGCCTGATAAGCCTATAGTACAAACATTGCACTGCCATGAAGAAGAATCAAACATGTAAGTGCGCCGCAAACTAAAAAAGTTTACGAATGTAATTCTTAAAATTGTCTGGACCGTCTTAAAACTTATTAAAATTGCTAAAACTGTTATTAAACTACCTTTTTAATTAATACTTTTTAATAACTCGATTTCTTGAGAGTTTGCACTAATTTTGTAATCGATTTAAGTTACCGATGATCTAGAGACTTGAAACTTTAAAGTATAGTACCTATATATAGGGACTTGTAACAAAACCTCGTATAGAAACGAAACTCCATTTCAGCCGTTATCGTTCCGAGTAATATAAAAACATAATTAGAAACGAAATATTGGAAACCGTTCCCAAAAAGTAACAGAAGAGTAACGAAACTTTATTTGACAAAACAGCCGGGACTCTGAGCAGAACCAAAACACCGGGTATGGAAACGAAACCAGCAACGCCACTTAAGTAATAAAACGAAATTGTAATGAATTCTATGGAAACAATACTTTAGTATATATATATATTTGTGTTAAACATTCCTCCTAGTGTAACCATTCATGAATTTGAATTATTTTTTGAGCTTTTAGAACAAGTTATTCTTCACAAAGAAAATGTTATTATTCTTGGTGCACCAGTCATGACTTCAACTGTCCAAATAAAATCAATGATTGTACTAAATCCATATTGCTTAATAATTTTATAGACTTTCATAGTTTTAGTCAAGTAAATCAAGTTCATAATATGTATAGCAATAAATTAGACTTAATTTTAACGATTTTTTTTAATACGAGTATAAATGTTATTGAATCTGATCCTTTAGTAAAAATCCTTCCTTCACAGAGAAAAGTAATCTCTTGATTTAAAAAAATGCATTTATTTAAAACAGTTTTTCTTGTATGAAGTAAAATTGTCTTATTCGTAGTAACTTCTTGTTTACAATACTTAAGAAAATACTATTATTTGGTTGTAAATCATCAGTTTCTTGAAAACAACTTATTGTTGTGATTAATTGTAAAGAAATATTTATTTAGAGCAATTAATTAAATTGTTTGGATATAGGTTGTATGAATTTAGTTTTATCAAATGTTAATACAAGCATATAATATCTTATTTTAACAAAATAATAGAATTGATACAATTTATGTCATATAATTAACGTAAACACGTGATTTGTTTGTTTCAAAAATACATTTACTTGAAGCAAATACATATTTATTTGCTTTTATGTCCACGTGACTCACGGAGCCAATTAGAGCATTTGCCTCCAAAGACAAAGACGCTTGCCCGGCAGCATTTGCAAACAAACTCGAAGAGCGTCCTTGGCAGAGCGCTAAGAGAATAAGGTGTTTAATCAAAGGTTATAGTTTTGTGTTTAAGTGCTTATGTTTAATAGTATGGAAGAATTCTTCAAGGAAAATAATTTAACCCATTTGCTTCCCAGTTTTGTTGGTAAGTAAAAGTGTTTTAGTTAGGTAATTACCTAGGTAGTTTGCAAACTACAAAGTTATATGATAATATGGGTACCTATTTTATTTTGGATCATGCATGTCTCAGACTTGACTTGTTACTTTTAAATATAATTGCACATTTTACTTACAGGCCATAAACTAAAAATAAACCGTTTCTTTTTGTTTTTGACAAGTGCAAGTAATTTTGGTTAGCAAACTATATGTATTTGTTTTTAAACTATAGGTACCTAGGTAGGTGTTTTCAACAAAGATACCTATCTGATAATAATAAATTAAGTTTTTGAAAATGTGCAAATGTTTTTGTATATTTTGTGTAGGTTTTTATTCAAGATTACTTCCATTTGCGGCTACGAGTAAGGGAGTGATTTATTTTAAAATAAAAATGCCATCATCCTTTTCTGTTTTCTAAATTTATAATCACTACCTATTTCTATTTATAAGTTTTGAATCACTATTTCAGATGAGCATGTCGATATGGATGTATTGACAGGCCATTACACCGAAGAACTACTCGATAATATCAGTGGATTGGCGATTGGGGACAAACTAAGGCTAAAAATGGCCATAAATAAGTATAAAATGAGTGTAAGTCTACAGTGTGTTTCACTTTTTTATTTAATAGAGATGAAAGGAGTTAAACAAATTTTCAAGATTTCGATAATTTTCAAAATTTGCACCTGATCAAAATTAATTTTTTTTTAAATTTGGAAACGTTCTGCGGTGCACAACCATTTTTTTCTTACCCAAATTAGGGGATTTTTAAGATAAAAAGCCGCTTTTTTTCAACAATATTTTTGGTAATTTTTTTCACCTATTAGAACAGTTCCGAGGGGCGGCAAAAGCAATTTTTTTGAACGCCATTAAAGTCCATCCTAATAAATAATATAATGATATATTATTACCTTTATATATATTAGCTTACCAAGTATTGGATGCTAAATATTCTTATGAGTGCCAGCACTTGTGGCTATTAATTTAATGGCATATTTATAATTTAAAATGTAAATTTGATCCTAAGGTTCCCTTTATCGAAGACATAAGATTCTAAAAAAATAAAAAAGTGTGCACCATTGGCCAACCCAGCATTATATTTTTATTTAGTTGCTCATATAGCTGATTTTTTGTTTCTATTTTTGTTTTATAAAACATATTTATATGTTTTTTTAATGTTAATTTTATATTGTGTTTTTATAATGTTTTATAATGTTTATGTATACACAGTGTGTATCAGTGGCGGCTGGTGGATTTTGGGTATACCAATATCTCAGTTATCAGACATGGGACCCACACAAAATTTATAATAGTTTATAAAGACATTAAATAGACAAGTTAGGCGCAAACAGAATTTAAATTTAAGTTTGCGAAAAAAAGTTAGTTTTTCGTGTCGCCTCACCCGCCTTCTCGCATTTAAAATCGTATAAAATCTGTAATATTTAGATTTTTTAAATATAATTTTAAATTTGTCGATAAATTATAATAGAATATAAATTGCACCACTTTAATTTAAATTATCACAAATAGGAGGGCCAGAAAGCGGGTGAGGCGACACGAAAAACTAACTTTTTTTCGCAAACTTAAATTTTAATTCTGTTTGCGCCTAACTTGTCTATTTAATGTCTTTATAAACTATTATAAATTTGGTGTGGGTCCCATCATGGGACTCCCATGTCTGATAACTGAGATATTGGTATACCCAAAATCCACCAGCCGCCACTGGTGTGTATACACACATTGTATACACTTAGTGTACTACACTAAGTCTTAGTGTATTTTATTAATGCCGTGCATTAATATTTACACTGAACTTCAGTGACTGTTCCTATTTTTGTCCGCTCATATATTATATGTTTTGTTTATTGTTAATTTTATATTGTGTGTTTTTAATGTTTATTGTAAATACGTATTTACAACAAAACAAGTGTACACTTGTTTTGTTCAAATAAAAAATATTGGAATAAACGTTTTTTAATTTAATTTTCCCGCCCAAATATCAAGTAATTAACAACATTAAAATAAATAAATCGTAGTATTAAAACAAGCAAACATTTGTTTGGTTCATTTACTATATATTTCGTGAAATTATAATATTAAAAGGTACTAATTATTTGTCTGAAATAATTTTTTTTCTTCATAAGTAAATATTTTGTTTCTTTAAGAGAGCTTCACATTTAATTTAAAAAAATGAATTACTTACTTCAAGTGAATGTTTTGTTTCTTTAAGTAAGATTCTACTAAACCTGAGATAAAAAGTCAACTAAATATTTACTTTTATTAACCAAACCATCAGTTTAAAAAGTCAAATAAACTCAAGTTTTCCACTAAATAAATATCTTCTTGTATCATATCGAAATAAATAATTTATTTGAGTCAAGACAGATATAGTAAAATCAAGAGATTACTTTTCTCTGTGTTGCTGGCTACTTTTTAATTAAAAACCTTACAATCTGAAATTTTGCATTTAAATGTTGTAAAAAGTACAATTTTAGAAAGGCTGAGTTTATTGGTTTATATAATGCTTTTTTAAACACAAATTGGGATTTTATAGATGATTGTTGTGACAGCGACTCAGTTTTAGATTTGTTTTATGGTAAGTTGTATGAAATTTTAAATGCTTTTGTTCTTAAGACACCTGTTGGTAAATCTAAATATCCATTTTGGTATTCAAATATCCTAATTGTTAACTGTTTTAGAGACTACTTCGGTAGTGTATATGAAAATCCCAATCCCAATATAAATTTTAATATTACCAATAATAACTTGTTTAATATCCAGGTCTCAATATTGTCTGAATTAGAGGTTTGTCAAGCCATTAAGAAAATAAAAAGCATTTTTACGACGGGTGATGATCTGGTTCCTGCATTTTTACATAAGGATTGTACTCAAGTATTTGTTACGCCATTAACTAAGATTTTTAATATAATTATTAAATCCAGTAGTTTTCCCATCTAGATGGAAAATTACAATAACTATCGTCCAATAGCTATCTTGCCCAATTTTGCGAAGGTGTATTTACAACAGTATCTATCCATTGGTAAAATCATCGAAATCCTCAAGACAACATGGTTTCATGGCCAATAGGTCGACACTTACAAACTTGTCATTATTTACCCAATATGTTGTCAATGCTTTTGATAAAAAAAAGTCAGGTAGATACTACGAGCCCTAACCACAAAATGTTCGGACACTTTATAATTTTATACAGAAATATTTTTCGTGAATACTATCTCAAAATTATTAGAGGTTATGAAAAATTCAGCTCATTTTAGCATATACTCCTCGAAGCGATTTTTATTTTTTAAAAGTTTGCCTTTTATTTTTAGCTTTTAAAAAAAGGCTAACTTTTAAACTTTTTTTTGTATGAGTTAAAAAAGTTATAAATGGGCCTATTAAAAAGAGCATAAAATATTATACAAACCCTGAAAATTTGGTAAAAAATAAATAAGTTATAAAAAAGTATAAGTAATTTAAAAATGCTATTTTTAAAGAATTTTTGCAATTTTCTTAGGAAACGGGAGATTTTGCAGATATATATATATATATATATATCGTTATAACTTTCTTAATATTTATACAATTTTTACCAAATTTTTAGGGTTTGTATAATATTTTATGTTCTTTTTAATGGACCCATTTATAAAAAGTTAGCCTTTTTTTAAAAGCTAAAAATAAAAGGTAAACTTTTTAAAAATAAAAATCGCTTCGAGGGGTATATGCCAAAATAAGCTGAATTTTTCATAACTTCTAATAATTTTGAGATAGTATTCACGAAAAATATTTCTGTATAAATTATGAAGTGTCCGAACATTTTGTGGTTAGGGCTCGTATATACACAGATTTCTCGAAGGCCTTTGACCAGATTGACCACAGCATTTTAATACTCAAACTAAAAAACTTTAAATTTAGTGAACCCTTAGTATCTTTTTTTGATTCTTACTTATACCATCGTCAACTTTATGTTTCTTATAATGACTTTGTATCTAACTTCTTTTCAGCAATTTCAGGTGTGCCTCAAGGCTCTAATCTGGGTCCACTTATGTTTTTGATATTTATTAACGACCTACCGTCTAATTTAAATGTCCCTTCTTTACTGTTTGCGGATGATCTAAAAGAGTTTTTGCAAATTAACTCAATTCAGGATTGTGTACGTTTGCAGGAAACTTTAAATCATACACATTGGTGCAATTTAAATAAACTTTATCCTCGACTTTATCTTAACATCGCAAAATGTAAAATTTTTACATACAATCTAAAATTTAGTCCCATTGATTTCAATTATTCCCTAAACAACAATAATCTATCGAGTTGTAACAATGTAAAAGATTTGGGCATCACATTTCATAATAAATTTACATTTTCTGACCATATTTTAAACATAAATAATTCGTCTTTAAAAATGTTGGGTTTTTTTAATCAGAAATTGTAAATCATTTAAAAATATGGATTGTCTTAAAACATTATATTTTACTTTGGTTTGATCCAAACTGGAATATGGAGCACTTATATGGAATCCAAACTACCAATGGTAGTCTACCATACATATAAATCTGATTGAAAGTACCCAACGAAGATTTTTAAAGTTTTTATGTCATAATGTAAATGTAGTTTATCCAGAAAGGGGTTTTGACAATAGAACGTTGTTGCTAATGTTTAATGTACCTTCGTTAAAGCAACCCCGAAATATTTTATCCCTTAAATTTTTGTTCAACTTATTTCACAATAAGATTGATTGCCCAGACTTGCTGTCACAATTTAATCTTTAGTTCCAAGAGCTACTGCTAGAAGTAGTTTGTATTTTTATTCATTTGCAAGAACTAATATTGGTGTATCATCGCCTGTTTCAGCTATTTGTTATATTTTTTAAAAAATCTCAAAATATTGTGATATAAATAATGATTCTTTAAATTTATAACTAATGTTTATGTTGAGCATAGTATTGAGTGAAGCTGTAATTTTTCATCTAACGGTCATACTTGAGAAGTTTTGTATATGTAACATATAATATGTTAGGTTTTCATGACTGTTTTTATTATTATTTTTAGTTTATGTATAATTTGGTAATTATGTATTTGATGTTTGTCCTGTAATTGAAGTTTTTCTGTTGGGCAATAAACATTATTATTATTACCGTAAACACGGGTGACTTTGCACCCCGCGGGTGACTTTAGCCCTTTTATGAAAAAATTTTTCGCGCCCGATAAAATAAACATTTATAATTTGTTTGTCTAAACCTGTCAATTGAGCAATTCTATTGAGTTTATATTACAGGAAAATAAGTGTTTTAAAAAAATAAATGGGATTTATTACACTTTAAAGTTGTATATATTGCATTAATGCAAAACTCTTAAAAATACATGCGTTTCAATTTCTATATTATGCGCAATTCTTTGGAATGATGATCCTTGGTTAACTACAGTCGATTTTTTATTGTTTTTATCGGTAATCCCTTGCAATTGCTATATGTCTCTGCTAACATATGTCTAATAAAAATAAAATAAAATAAAATATTGAGTTAATTTTATACGGAAAATACACTGTGAGACAAAGTAACCCGCAACCAGGGGGTAACTTTGCACACCCAGTTTTTAATTTTTATTTTTGAAACTCAGCCCTTTGTAAGATTATAACATAGTTATTATGAAAGAGCAACTCAAGACTCAAAGTTTGGTATACAATATTTAATGTTTATGATTGGTAAAACTACAAAAATGTTAAGATTAAGTTTGAAAGTGAGCTAAAGACACCCGTGTTTACGGTATATAAAAAATAAAACTTCATAAAATGTCAGAAACATCAATCAAAATTGTCTGTACAAAAATATAAATTTAAGTTATTTTATAGCAAAGTTTTTAAAATGGATATGTGAAAATGATTATTGAAAATAATAAGAATTATATAATGGAATGGACGATTACGAAGAACTACTTATAAAATTAATATGGTTTTGACGGTACCAGTTATAAAACTGTTTTGTTAAACTATGATAAAGTGTTATATTTAATAAATAAATAAATAAATAAATAACATAAAACAAATTATTTTTGTTTCTTCTGATTTTTGTAACTAACGAACGATAGGTCGTAGTGTAAAGTTCTTGACATATTTTTGTAGACAATTAAACGCTCTACAAAAAAGGTTAGAATTTCCAGAGCTCAAAAATAATATTTAGATTCGTTTTTAGCCCTTTGAACTCAAAAACTCCTAGTTTTTTCGAGAAAACGGCTAAATTGATTAATTTAATTTTAATCTTGAATAACTTTTAACCAAGTTAACTTACCGAAAAATGACTCCAAACCTTTTTTTAAAGGGGTTAAATTCTTTATAAAAATATTCCAAATTTTAAATGAGTCGGGTAGACTCGTCAAAAAGTTAAAAAACAAAAAAAAGGTCGTATAATTTTAACTTTGACCTTAAATTACTTTAGAAGGATCAAATTTATCAAAAAATCATAAGAAACCTTTTTTGGTGAGCGTTCAATTCTCTACAAAAATATGTCAAGAACTTTACAAAAATCAGAAGAAACAAAATCAATTTTTCCCATGTTATTCTTATGGAAAATCGAAAAGTGCTATGCGGAGCATCATAATTTTGAAATTAAGAGCACATCTCTTAACAGGCTCATTTTTATATCCATACTACACTTTTAAGCGTGGTTCCGAGAAAAAAACATTTTTTTTTTGGAATCACCCTAATATATACAGTGTGGCCCATTTAAGATGGAATACCCCCGTAACTTTTTTATTTGTTACTCGATTTTAATGAACAAAGGCTCAAAAGATAGAAAATAAAAAACTATATCTAAGATATAAAATATATGTTTAATGTCACTTGACAGATGCCTACTATAACATTTTTCTATGGTAAAATTATTAGGGTCGTTTTTTTCGAAAAAAATAAGTAAGCCACTGAATGCGGCATGCTTCGAAATGGGTACAAACTAAATTTCATTAAAAACGTACAATTAATAACTACTTTAGACAAGTTTTTTTAATATTTATATACAGTGTGTCCCGCTTAAGCCCTTACCACCCTCGTAAAATTTGCATTTTTCAACCGATCTTCGTAAACTTTTTTTTGATGGATAGATCTCTGAAAAAGGCTTTAATCACATATGTTACTTGTTTTGACGACTAAACTCATGGCCAACTGTGATTTCTTGTTGGGGTCGAAATTTCGAAAAGTACTATTAGGGATTTTTTCAGAGAAAAAGTGACTACGTTTTATTGTTCGGGACCACTTATAACCACACTATACGAATTTTTATCGTTCTTAAATATAGGGTGTTCCAGATGGATGTTTTTTAATTTTTTGATAAAAACCTCGTAAAATTTGCATTTTTTAACCGATTTTCTTAAATTTTTTTGTTGAAAAAGGATTATTCGGGACCACTTAAAACCCCACTACACCAATTTTTATCGCTTTTAGATACAGGGTGTTCCAGCTGGACATGTTTTAATTTTTTGATAAAACCCTCGTAAAATTTTCATTTTTCAACGGATTTTCTTTAACTTTTTTTGTTGAAAAAGGATTATTCGGGACCACTTAAAACCCCACTATACAAATTTTTATCGCTATTAGATACAGGGTGTTTTTTTTTATAACAAAAACAATGACGCGAATTAAACACATTTAGTGGATATTTTAGTAATTCCGAATGCTCCCTAAGCAACAACTAAATTTACTATAGAGTAGTACAAAGAAACGTACACCAAAATTAATAAAAAAATTAATTTTAAATGGAAAATTAGCTGTAGGTATACGAATTAAACACGTTTTTATTGTATTAGAGCAACTCAAAAACAAACAATTAAAAAATAAAACAACTAACGATAATTAAATAGTAGTCATTTCAATTAGTCCACCATTTTGCATTATGCATTTGTCTATGCGTCGTCTACAGTTGTTTACCACGCTTCTTAGCTGTTGCCTGGTTATACTGTGGCAAGCCCACCGAATGCGATCGCAAAGTTCTTCTCGTGTTTGGAGTCTTGATTTATAAACCTTATTTTTTAAAGTCCCCCATAAGAAGAAGTCAAGTGGGGTGAGGTCTGGAGACCTAGGCGGCCAATTAATTACAGGGCTATCCTTATTTCAACATAGTTATGGATGTGTGCCCCGTCCAGCTGCAGATGTAAATTGAGGCAAACATTAAGGGGCAGTTCATCGATTTCATTATTTATTTCATTCTGCAGAAATCTAAGAAAATTAGCTCTGTTCAAATTTCCATCAAAAAAGAAAGGTCCAATTAATCTTTCGTTCAATATTCCACACCAAGAGGAGTATTGCCTTCTATCACCCAGTTTGGATTTTCCTCACTCCACATTCTGGTATTTTGTGACGATACAATACCGTTTGTTGTAAATGTAGCTTCATCGGTGTATAAAATATTTTTGAGGAATGTAGTATTTTCTAAATACATACCTTGCAACCATAAACAGAATTCCATTCTTCTTTCAGGGTCGCCAGCTTCGAGTGTATGGAGAAATTTTGGCTTAAAGGGTTTCTTACCATTTTTTTTTCAAGCATTTCCAGATAGTGTTTTTTCCTATATTTAAAACTCTACTTGCCCCTCTAATGCTTGAGCGAGGATTCTCATTAAAATAATCAAGAATTATTTGATTTGCTGGAACCTTACGGTTACGATGCTGATTGGAGAGTTTGTTTACATTTCCGTGTTCGTTAAAAAATAAATTAATTCTCCTAAAACTACGCATTCGGTCGCCTATAGGCCTACTAATCGTACAATTTCCACTTTTTCTTGTAAAGAATAAGCCATATTACTTATGTTAAGCACTGCAATGCAAGTAAATCAGACAGTGACAGTAGTTGTTGATTACTTGTCAATTTTTTGTTTCCATAGTATACTTTGCTTAATTAATAGAATTTATTGTGCATAAGTAGATGGTTAAATGATAATTTTGCCATTCGGATTTTAATTAATAGTACATTACAATACGAGACGGAAAGTGTTTCATTACGTATCTCTACGTCGCCAAAACATATGCATTTAAAGCCTTTTTCAGGGAACTATCCAATAAAAAAAGTTAAAGAAAATCGGTTGAAAAATGCAAATTTTACGAGGGTTTTATCAAAAAATTAAAACATGTCCAGCTGGAACACCCTGTATATAATAGCGATAAAAATTGGTTTAGTGGGATTTTAAGTGGTCCCAAATAATCCTTTTTCAACAAAAAAAAGTTAAAGAAAATCCGTTGAAAAATGCAAATTTTAGGAGGGTTTTATCAAAAAATTAAAACATGTCCAGCTGGATCACCCTGTATCTAAAAGCGATAAAAATTGGTGTAGTGGGGTTTTAAGTGGTCCCGAATAGGCCTTTTTCAACAAAAAAAGTTTAAGAAAATCAGTTGAAAAATTCAAATTTTACGAGAAATTAAAAAACGTCCATCTGGAACACCCTGTATTTAAGAACGGTAAAAATTGATATAGTGGGGTTATAAGTGGCCCCGAACAATAATCCGTGGTCACTTTTTCTCTGAAAAAATCCCTAATAGTACTTTTCGAAATTTCGACCCCAAAAAGAGATCATAGTTGGCCATGAGTTTAGTCGTCAAAACAAGTGACATATGTGATTAAAGCCTTTTTCAGAGATCTATCCAACAAAAAAAAGTTTACGAAAATCGGTTGAAAAATGCAAATTTTACGAGGGTGGTAAGGTCTTAAGCGGGACACACTGTATATTTATTATATTTATAAAAAATGGGTACAAACTTAATATCATCCAAAATAAACTATTAATAAGTATTTCAGCCAAGTTTATTTTACCACGTTACAAACATAAATTGATTCAAAACAAAAACTAAGATAGCCATGCTGAAAATTTATGTTTATAACGTGGTAAAATAAACTTGTCTGAAATAGTTATTAATAGTTATTTTTTGATGAAATTAAGTTTTTACCCATTCTGAAGTATGCCGCGTTTAGTGGGGTAGGAAAAAATTGAACAGAGGCGCCCCCCAAATCGGTTCCAAATCATAAAAAAATCCTGCAAAAATTTAGATCAATCGGTCAAAGGAAACACCCACAGGGGTTTTTTGAGAAATAATTGATAAAATTCGAAAGTCTGATATAACTTCGAAATAAATATATAATAATATAAATTTTGTGGATTTATTTATGATAAACAACTTTCTTAATTACAGTTCTGCGTTAAAAAAAATTGTTGGGCTCAAAAAGCGATAAAATGCTTTTTTGGGCACTTTAGCGCCACCTACTTTTTGAATTTTCTATCCAAGAGCATACCCTATACCTGGGAAACTAAAATAAAAACAGCGACCTCTTAGAGTTGAGCTGGAACGCCCATATTTGGTGAGGATTTTTTTATATTAAATAGAAACATTTGAGAGGGTAAGAGCGAAAAAAAAATTAAATTTTATTTTTTGAAGCACCCTAATATACATACAGTGTGACCCATTTAAGATGGAAACACCCCCGTAACTTTTTTCTTTGTTACTCGATTTTAATGAACAAAAGCTCAAAAGATAGAGAATAAAAAACTCTATATAAGCTTTAAAAAATATTTTCAATGTCACTTGACAGATGCCTACTATACAAAATTCGGAAAAAATTATTAGGGTGTTTAGAAAAAAATAAGTACACCACTGAACGCGGCATGCTTCAAAATAAGTAGAAACCAAATTTCATTAAAATTTGGAGGCCCTGGGGCCGAATTTGGTGGGGGCCCTCAATATTTCTAAAATTTTTGACACTTGGGAAATTAAAACTCATGGTAAATTTTAAGAGATAGAGAAACTTGATTTTTTATTATCCTTGAATCATTTATTATTTAATAAACCATATAAATTTTAATAAAATCGGCCAAAAACTTAAGCTATAAATAAAAAACTCATTTTTTTTAAACGAAACACCCTGTATCTCGATAATGAAGCATTTTCGGACACGTGTTTATAGGAACTTTTTTTCATATTTTGATGAGAGAAATTTTCCCTGAGCTTTTGTCACCACAAGTCTGAATCACATGTATATTTTGAATACTACGAATATAACCTTATATACATTTTACCCAAGTCTGAGAAATTATAAATTCGTATGCAAAACTATAAAAACGTAGAAAGTAAAATAGAATTGTGAATGAAAGTGTTTTTATATACTTTATATTTTATATATTTTGAATAATACGAACATAACCTTATATAATATATATATATTATATTTTACTCAAGTAGAATATTAATTGATCTATGTTTTGTCTGTTTTTCATATAAAATCAAACAATCTTTTGTCCAAAGAAAAGCAAGAAACAGTATTTCGGAAACACCGGAAAATATTCCACAACACTCCAATGTACCAATAAAAATCTGGGACAAAATCTAACTTTAATATTAGATTATAAGTAATTGACTGTTTGCCTGTATTTACAAAAACGTTACGACAAGCACTAAAGGAGCAACTGCTTAAAATTGTTTTGAGTCATAACTTATGACTATAGACTATATAAAAACGTCTTCGCGCGCCAAAACTTTGAGTGTGATAATTTACATTCTGATTTGCAAGTGGATAAGCGATAAAAAATCCGCGAAAAATTAGAATTACCTAGATCTAGAAAAATTAATTGAAAATTACAGGATTCGCGCGGTATAACCGACCCAATTTTTTGTTTTTTCGACAATTTTTTTCATTTTCGTTTCATTAAAAAGCTTCATATTGCATTGGTGGGGGCCCCTAAATGGTAGGGGCCCTAGGGCCGTGGCCCCGCTGGCCCCATGCTAAATCCGGCCCTGATTAAAAACGAACAATTAATAACAATTTTAGACAAGTTGTTTTGTTTAATATTTATAACGAACATTTAGGAGGTTTAGGGAAAAAATAAGTACGCCACTGAACGCGGCATACTTGAGAATGGGTACAAACTTAATTTCATCAAAAATTTACCATTAAAAACTATTTCAGACAAGTTTATTTTAAAACGTATAAACATAATTTTTCAGTATGGCTATCTTGGTTTTTTGTTTTGTATCAATTTTTGTTTATAACGTGGTAAAATAAACTTGTCTGAAATAGATTTTAATAGTTAATTTTTGATGAAATTAACTTTGTACTCATTCTGAAGTATGCCGCGTTCAGTGGCGTACTTATTTTTTCTCCTAAACCTCCTAAATGTGATTTATTTTTGGTTATGAATATTTAAAAAAAAAAACTTTTCTAAAATAGTTATTCGGGCCAATTCACTAACATGAGTGACAATGTTTTTTCTACCACCCTTTTATTTTTTATTATTTTCAAAACAAAACAAAATAACCTAAAAACGTGTTTGACAGGTCTTAAAATTACTTTCATCTCATTCTTTTAATTTTTAAGGTATAAGTTAAATAAAATCAATAAACTTACCTTCTTAATTTAAATAATTATTTAAAGGCACCAAAAATTAGAATTTATTATACAAACACAACAATTAATTGTGTTATAATGATATTTAGACATACATATACAAATACAATACAAATGTCAAACGATGCTGTCAATTTCTTTTCACACAGACCTGTCACTTTTCATACAGAAATGTCACTTTACATTCGAGTTTTGCCTTGCCAATGAAAAGATTCATTTTCTAAGCAACGATGCCATTACGAAATGTGACTTTTACATAGTGGTCGTAGAAAAAAACTTTTTCAACTTTCAGTCGCAGATCGCAAGTCGCAGATACACTATAGACGTTTCTTTATTATGGTTTCCATGGTAACTAAGCAAGCGTTTTGGTTACTTTGTTGCTCGGCGAGCGACAAAGTAAAAAAGTAAAAAATAGTGCAACTTGTACATTGTACTTTTACCTCGGTTGTACAAAATAGTTTTACTACTCGCGTGCGCAAAGTTGTACTTTTCTGCACACTTACTTTGTGCACTCAAATGCGTTAATACAGGAATAAGATTATAAAATCATAAAGCTTTTAATAGTTTGTTTTATTAAAAACAAAAAATATTGACAAAATAATTGGATATAAAAATATAAGTAGCAACTTTCCGCACGCTTGTAAAAAAAATGTTAAGTTAAAAATGGAAAATGGTAAGAAAATTGCGAGATTCACTTGCTTGTAAAAAAAAATATTGTTTCTAACACACGCACAAGGTTATTTTTTACACTTACTTCTTGCCCATATCCGCTAAGGTTCGTTCGTGCAATTGCAGTTCGGAAAAATATGCGCACTTGTTAGGAAAATAACAATTTTAGGATTATTTTAAAACCAGTCGGTTCCTGTTCCCCACAATGTATATGGGGTATATTTAAAAAAATTAACCTGCTCTCTAAAAATTAATTAGTCAAAAATTACTAATTTAATATTTATTTTTCACTTGTACCATGATTAACCATGGAATACCAAGGTATCCCAAAATTTAACAACCAATTCTTATGTAAAATTATTCCCTGAATGCGAAAATACCGTCAAAAATTATGAAAGTGGAGCAGTTTTTGAGATATAGTTAATTCCATATTAAATGGAAAATTGACTATATCTCCAAAACTGTCTTTTTTAACTTTTGACGGTATTTTCGGATTCAGGGTACAATTTTACATAAGAATTGGCTGTTAAATTTTGGGATGTTCCATGGTTAACCAATGTACAAGTGAAAAAGCAGCCACTAATAACTATTAAATTAGTCATTTTTGACTAATTCATTTTTAGAGAGTGGCTTTATTTTAAAGTATTATTTATTTTTAAAATAGTTATTGTAATATCATTAAAAAAAAAACTGGTCAAAAGAAAGTTGAACATAATTTTTCATTATCCACGATAGGCCTTAAGTTTTTTTTCTGCCAAGAATAAAAAATACTCTTGCGATACCATTTATTCCAAAATCTTTCTCAAACTTCCTTAATTTAATTTTAGCATAATTAAATTTGTTTTCAATTAGATTTTTTATCACCAACACTGCAGCATGTGCATGATTAATCTTATCTTTGCAAATATATTTACAGTAATTAAACAAAATTAAACAATTAATATTAATATAAATTTCTTTGGAAAAGTTTCCATAAAAATATTTAACCCTCTCTTCAATTTGAATTAGGAATATGCGATAAAACAGTAAATTAGAATAAACATACGTTTTTTTCTAAAAATATTTCCTAATCTTGTAAAGATAAGAGGTCGACCAATTCAATGTCATTAGGTCCCAAATTTGTAAATTATGTAAACTGTAAGTCCTTGAATCAACATTTTTGCCAAAAGTTGAAACGTTTTAAGAGATTGGTTTGTTTGTTTTATACGGTCATATACCTTACCAACTAATTTATTGGTCATATGTATACATAATATTTATGGACTAGACTTATGAACTGGTACAAAGTTAGGTAGTGGTAAGATATTTTTTCATAGATAGCGCAAATGCTTTTAAAATAGGTATACCTAAAAGATAAGAGCCGGGATGATGTAATATTTCTAAAATCTTTTAATCATAAACAAATTACTAAATATTTTAAAATTTGTTAATTTTAATTCAGTGGGGGATATTTTAAGTAAACATTAAGAAAAATTACACTTTTAAAAACGTTATCGAAAAATAATAATGGAAAAAATAAACAAGGTTTCTGCAGCGAGATAAATTGCCTTAACTTTATAATTTTAAAATTGTTATTAATACCAAATGTACTTTTTATTTTTTAAACTTCTTAAAATAAACGTAAAAAACAAAACAATAAAAAACTTAGTTTTAAAATCTAGAAAAAACTTTTTTTTTTATATTTTTGTTTTATATTTTATTACACTCAAAATAACCTTCCCACATCGCGTGGTATACTGCCTTATTTGGGACACCCTAATAGTGGTGTAATAGTAATATTGTCAATAGGTTAACCCATAAAATAAGGTCAAATAATTACAGGGTATGGTCTTAGATTTAAAAAAATAATTATTTTTAGACTACACCTAAATCAGCACAACACATTACTATTTTTTGTAGACTGTAATTTTTATTAATTAGGTAATTGTTTAATTAATTAATTTTATATTAACGGGTTATAATTTATCAGTAAGGTTCGTTTAATGATGTAAGTAAATCGTAAACAAAACTTGAAAGAAGTTAACAAATAAAGAAAAACCTGCAGAACGTTGAAAAAGGTTAAAGTTAAAAGTCCCACAAATAAATAAAATTTTAAAATGAAGCCAGTTTAAATTGCAAAAAAAACTCAAAAAAAAGTTAGAGAGACAAAATTAATATTAATCCCGGCGCATTCGCCATTTTTTATTAAACAACATTTAGATTTTGGCTAAACGATAGGTGTTGATTTTAACGGATTAGTATGTGAAGACAAGTTGGTAGGTGTTGATTTTATTTATTACATACATACGTACTTCATAAAGTACGTATACATTTAATAATTGAGTATTTTTATTTTATTTAAACTCCATAAATAATAACAATAAAAAATATATATTTCGAGGCCGTCATGCCGAGTACAGCACGAGCTTGAAAAATGCTCTTCTCACAAGTAAAACACAATGCTTTTTCTAAAACAATAATTCACTGCCGAGGCAAGGCAGTAGATTTTGTGCGAGGCAATTAATAAGCTTTATGTGCTATTTTTTTGGCATTTAATAATTAAATGGATAAAAAACTATAAAACTATAATTTTTTATAGATATATATAAGGCTGAGAAGTGAATTTTTGAGCTGAGCTCAAGGTTTGAAAGCCGACGCGTTAGAATTAAGAGGCCTACAATTGAGCGAAGCACAAAAAGACACGTTTAAGCTAGTTTTGGGATACAACATTTTATCTTCAGGAACAGTTTTATTTGTTAAACGATACATAAAACGTAGAATTATAATAAAAATTATTAGAAGTATAAAGTGAGGTTGGTCTAGTAGGTTAGTGCATGCTGACTACAAGCCGGAGGTCGTGGGTTCGAATCCCACCAGGGGTATGGCTGTTTATTTGTGTTTGTCCTATTGTGTATTAGTCCTTCGGAGGGGACTTTAAGCCCGCGGTCCGTTCCTACCCCTAACCCGCACAAGCCATTCAGTTGGCTTATGGGACTTCTTAAGAAGTAAGGGTGGAACTAAAAGAGCACTTTTGTATATAAACTTTTTGTATATATCTTTAGAGATGTCAGCAGTTATCCAATTTTTTGGTTGGTCCTAACTGATTAGAGATTAAACACTATAATTATTGAATTACTTTTGAGTCGATCTCAATAGCAGTTAAAAGATAATAATCTGTATATTTAAGATGATTAACATTATTCATTAAGATGTGCTTAACACATTGCCATAGCTGCCAAGCCTTTATCGAGAAAGTTTTCTGGGGACCAAATATTATTTTCCCATTTTTCAACATCATAAAAAAATTATTAATAGAAATTTGCTAAAACCAAAAGTAACGGTAAAGTTTCCTAGGGGGCCATGCACTCAGTGGGCCATTCAAAAATGACTGTCATACCAGCCTTCTGAAAAACAGGACTGTCAACCATATAATATATGGTTGACACATATTATGTGCGACGTGGTAGCCAATTAATTCATATTTAAATGTTTGTTTTAAAAATTTGATTGTTTTTCAAATTTTTTAAGGTTTTTAAAACTAGGTATTTAACAAACATTTATTTTAGATTATTATAAATACCAAAAAGGATCCTTTTTAATATTTACACTGCGCGTCAAAATTAACGCATAATAAGTAAAAAAATCCAACTCTAAAACCCCTTTACCAATCTTTATTAGAATATATTAGAATTTTTTTACTTATTATGCGTTAATTTTGACGGGCAGTGTATAATAATCTAAAATTAATGTTTGTTAAATAGTCTTTTAATCCGTAAATAATTTTAAAAACAAACAAAGTTTTAAAACAAACAATTAAAGATTAATTAAGCAAATCTGAATTGATAGTCAATAATCATTTTAAATATACAGATTATGTTTTAACAGCCATTAAGATCTTGTTTTATTAAACATAAATTGATATTGTACCTATTCTTTAAATTGTTTTGACTATGCAATGCACGTGCACGACATGTGAATGCACGAATTATTATTATTTTACAAGGTGCTTTATTTTTTAGATATTAAAAAATATACAATAGTTATTTATGTCATAAGGCTAAGAAGTGAGTCTTTTTGTACTGAGCTCAAAGTTTAAGGCAAGCATAAAAAGACACTTCTTAGTTGCATGGCATACAACATTTCATCTTCTAGGCATATATTTTTTTAAACAACACCATAGAGAAAGAAACTTTCTTTCTCTATGACAACACATAAAACTGACAATTTTAATAATTAATAAAAATAGAAAGTGAGGTTAGATTAGATCTGACAGTAGTCGAATTTTGTTATTGGTTTAAACCGGTTTTTTTACAGATTAGGATGTATAAAACTCAGTGGCGGCTGGTGGATTTTAAGTATACCAATATCTCAGTTATTAGACATGGGACCCACATCAAATTTATATGAGTTTATATTGACATTAAATAAACAAGTTCGGCGCAAACAGAATTTAAATTGAAGTTTGCGAAAAAAAGTTAGTTTTTCCTGTCGCCTACCCTGCCTCCAGGCCCCCCTATTTGAGATAATTCAAATTAAAGTGGTGCAATTTATTATCTATTATAATTTATCGACAAATTTAAAATTTTATTCAACAAATCCAAATATTACAGATTTTATTCGATTTTAAATTTTTATTATTTATTTTATTAAAATTTAAATTCTGTTTGTTTATTTAATGTCAATATAAACTATTATAAATTTGGTGTGGGTCCCATGTCTAATAACTGAGATATTGGTATACTTAAAATCCACCAGCCGCCACTGATAAAACTTTTTGTGCTGAGATTGCAGGCAAAGCAATTAAAGGAAGCACAAAAAGACTTTCTCCGAATAACATACATATATATTTTTTAAAGCGTACAATAATTTTTAAATTATAACACTTATAAGTCTATATAGAAATACTTCATATTAATACTTGTTTAAAATGTCAAATTATTATCAAACTCCATACAGAAATAAAGCTAAAATGTCATCATATCAGTTAAACTAACCTAAAAATTATGTGGCAGAATCATAAGAAGTTATTTAATTAAATGCTTGAAAAAATAGAACCCTGCTGAACGGATGATTGCGGATATTAATTCTTCGTCGGAAACGGATAAAAGCAGATAATTGCGGATATAAATTCTTCGTCGATAAAAGCAGATAAAAGCGGGTTAAAATATCATCTGATAACATCTGCTCGGTTGGTTGTGTTTTATGTCCGGTTAGCACGTGCGCCCCCGCAATCATCTGTAATCATCTGTTTTTAACCGTCTCCACTGCTTTTTTGTTTATATATGCATTTGCCGGGATCATCTGCAAACGTCTGCTTACGTCTGGTTTTTTCCGCGATTACCTGCATTTTTTTCGTCTATTTTTGACGGGTTTCATCTGCAAACGGCTGGTTTTATCCGCGAACATCTGCTTTTATCTGCAAACATCTGCTTTTATCCGCGAACATCTGCAATCACCCTGGAATATTTGCTTTTATCCGCGAACATCTGCTTTCATCCACGAACATCTGCTTTTATCCACGAACATCCGCAATCACCCTCGAACATCTGCTTTCATACGCGAACATCTGCTTTCATCCGCAAACGTCTGATTTTATCCGGTTTTACCCGCAAATATCTGCATTTATCCGCGAACATATGCTTTTACCCTCGAACGTCTGCTTTCATACGGTTTTACCCGCAAAAATATGGTTTTATCTGCAAACGCCTGATTTCAACCGGGTAGTGCACCCCCGCAATCATCTGCTTTTGACCATTCAAAAATGACTGTCATACCAGCCTTCTGGAAAACAGGACTGTCAACCATATAAGTGCGACGTGGTAGCCAATGGGTTAATTCATATTTAAATGTTTTAAAAATTTGATTGTTTTTCAAATTTTTTAAGGTTTTTAAGACTAGGTTTTACCCGCAAACATATGGTTTTATCTGCAAACGCCTGATTTCAACCGGGTAGTGCACCCCCGCAATCATCTGCTTTTGACCGGCTCTACTGCGTTTCGTTTATATCTGCATTTGTCCGGGGTCATCTGCAAACGTCTGCTTACGTCTGGTTTTATCCGCGAGCATCTGCTTTTACTTTAGTCCAATTTTACCCGCAAACATCTGCTTATATCTGCGAACATCTGCTTTTATCCGCAAACATTTGCTTTTATCCGCGAACATCTGCTTTTATCCGCGAACATCTGCCATCACACGCAAACATCTGCTTTCATCCGCAAACGTCTGATTTTGTGCGGTTTTACCCGCAAACATCTGCTTTTATCCGCAAACGTCTGATTTTGTCCGGTTTTACCCGAAAACATCTGCTTTTATCCGCAAACATATACTTTTTTATCCGGTTAGTGCACCCCTGCCATCAACCGTAATTATTTACTTTTGACCGGCTCTAATACGTTTCGATTATATCTGCGTTTGTCCGGGTTCATCTGCAAACGCCTGATTACGTCTGGTTCTATCCGCGATCACCTGCATTTTTTTTTATGGGTTTTAACCGCAAGCATCTGCTTTTACACGGAAACGTCTGCCTTGTCCAATTTCACCCGCAAACATCTGCTTTTATCCGCAAACATCAGCTTTTATCCGCAAACATCTGCTTTTATCCACGAACATATGCTTAAGCATATGTTCGTGGATAAAAGCAGCAAACGTCTGGTTTATACGGTTTCACCCGCAAAAATATGCTTTTATCCGCAAGCGCCTGGTTCATCTTCAAACGCCTGGTTTTATCCGCGATTACCTGCATTTTTTTGTCTGGTTTCATCCGCAAACGTCTACATACGTCCGCGAACGTCCTCTTTCATCCGGTTTCACCTTTAAACATCTGCTTTTATCCGCGAACGTCGGCCTTTATCAATGAACGCTGTTCTATGTCACCCGTAAACATCTTGTCAGATCTGTGCGGATTTAAGTAGATGTATGCGTTAGCAGGTGAAACTGAACAAAAGCAGATGTTTGCGGATAAAAGCATATTTTTGCGGATTAAAGCAGATATTTGCGGATTAAAGCAGACGTTCGCCGATAAATGCAGATGTTTGCGGGTAAAACCAGATGTTTGCGGATTAAAACAGATGTTCGCGGATAAAAGCAGACCTTAACAGTTAAAAGCAGATCTTCGCGGATAAAAGCAGATGTTTGCAGGTGAAATCAGATGTTTGCGGATTAAAACAGATTATTCCGAATTAAAGAAGTGCACTGATAAAAGCAGATCTTCGCGGGTAAAAGCAGATGTTTGCGGATAAAAGCAGACGTTCGCAGATAAATGCAGATGTTAGCGGATAAAAGTATATGTTTGCGAATTAAAACAGATGTTTGCGAATTAAAGAAGACGTTCACAGATAAAATCAGATATTCGCGGATAAAATCAGATGTTTGCAGGTGAAATCGGATAGACCAGACTTTTGCGGACTAAAGTAGATGTTTGCGGATTAAAGTAGACTTTCGCGGATGAAAGTAGATCTTCGCGTAAAAAAAGCAGATATTTGTAGGTAAAATCGGATTAGCAGACGTTTGCGGATTAAAATAGATTTTGCGGATGAAATCAGACGTTCCAGGATGAAAGCAGATGTTTGCAAGTGAAACGGGATAAAATTAGACCGGACGTAAGCATGCAAAGAAGTAAATGAATGCAAACGCAGATAAAACCGGATGAAACCAGACGAAAGCAGACATAGATAAAATCCGACGTTCGCTGATAATATTTATACCCGCAATTGCAGATGAAAACCGACATGCCGGGTAAAAACAGATATAAATGGACGGACTAGCTTGGTTTTTTATCAGCAATCATCCAATATTACCTGTCTTTTTCAGCAGGAAAAGCCTATTTTATTGCACACACTCTACTGCCTCGGTATTCGCCTCGGCAGTGAAATGTATGCCCAGCGATAATATGTGGTGCACCTGGTCTATAATGTACTATTATCTTCTAACAAAAACTAAAAAATATTAACTTAATATGAAGAACAGTATGTCAATGACAGATGCTTTCTTCGAAGGCATAATCGGAGATAATATGAATGAATTAGGGTAAAAAAATTATTTTTCACGATTAATTGTCTACGCTCATGTATCTCAATATTGTACTAGGAAAATAAAGTTTCTATTGTACTAATACTTCTCAGGGCTGCGTTTAGGCTAATAATATTGGTATTATACTCGTATTATGTAATATTAAATAATTTTTGCAATCTAGGAGGTTTTTTGATTGAAGATAAATGCATAACTTTAGTGTCATGTAACTGTTACCCTTACCATTACACTAATAAGTGATAGCCAACGAGAAATGTTACATGCGAAAAATTTAGTTCAGCTGCAATAGTAGGATCTACGCGTAGGATCTTCTAAAAGTTCCAAAACTTGATTTTCCATTTGGTGTGACCTGCAGCTGACACAAGATGTCCAACATTCGGTCCTCTAGTCTTTTAAATGCATTTACACTCGGATGCCTTTCATTTGGAAATCTTTAGACACACATGTTTGCAGCTTGTAACTCGTTTTGGCAGCATTCGCCCAAAATAAAAGCTATATCAGCATATTTACGATTTGAACATTCTTGTATTTATATAATGTTTTTAAGAAATTCCAAAACCAGGTTTTGATTTAATTATAAAATTTTCTTGCATGGTAACTTCTAGGTAAGAATATAGGTAATTCAGGTACCAAAACCGTTGTTGCCAAATGATTTTTACAGGAGTAATACATTTTGAGCAATTTTTTAACGATTAAAATACTCTTTTTATACCTATAAAATCATTTAGTTTTGCAAAAGTAAAAAAAAAGATGTTGAAATCTCAACTTTGACATTTTTTATCTCACCAAATTGAAGAACGGATTTTTTTAAATTATTTTTGCCCTACTCTACTTAGTGTCCTCTTCAACGTATTGTATACAATTCGTATACAATATACAGGGTGTTTAATTGGGAAACTGACATATTTTAAGTGCAGGTAGGGACCACCGAGAGGTTTCTAAAAACCCAACATTTGATGGGTCTATCGCCCTTTATTTCAGAAATACAGGGTGATTCATCAATTTTGCTCATTTCTTTAATTTCTTAAAATTGATATACGGATTAAGGGTCTCCTACCTAATAAGTCGGTATACCAAGTTGCAAAAAATTTTCCAAATTCTGAGTACCCTCAAAAACCACCCTGTACATTAGAATTTTGAATTTTTTTTTCTTCCTCATAAATAAATATTAAATTAGCTAAAAAAAATGTACCACTCATCTTTCGACAGAAAAGTTTATCAACAAAATTTTACGTGTGAAAGAACAAGTTTGAACAAAAAAAGAGTGTGAGGTGTAGAGATGATTTGTTTTTGTAACTTTACCTACTGCAGAATGAAAATTTCTTACTTTTAATTTATATAGGATCATATCTAATTAAATTCTTACTTTTCTATTTTACAAAAAAAACGAATCCAAAAAGTACAGGGCCGTACTTTTCAAGTAAGAAATAAATAAATTTTCAAACATAGTTTAATAGGAACTTCAATATTTATTAATTTTTTAAATAACAGCTAACAAAAAATAACAACACAAAACAACAACTTTAAAAAAATGGGCATTTTTCATTTAATCAAAACCAAAAAACTTATAACAATTGCTCAAAATGACCGCCATTTTGTTCGATACATTTTCTTGCTCTTGAAGCAATTTGATTCACCGATTTTCGAAGAAACTCTGGATTATTTTTTAGATTTTCGAAAGCATTTTCTATTCTGTTAATAAGTTGTTCTCTATCCATGATATCTACGCAATACACATGTGATTTTAAATATCCCCAAACCTGGTAATCCACAGGGTTGAAATCAGGCGATCGTGGAGGCCAGTTATTAGGACCATCCCTGCCTATCCACCTATTTGGAAAATTGTCATTTAAGAAATCAGTGACAGTTCGCCTGAAATGGGGAGGTGCCCCATCATGCTGGAAGTACATTCCAGCAATATCTACACCCGCATCAAACAGTAGTATTGGCAAAATGTTCTGAACAAAGTCTAAATAAATATCTCCAGTTAAACGATTTGGGAAGATATGGGGCCCAATTAGTTTATTGTCAATAATTCCGGACCATACATTTACCGAAAATTTGCGCTGGGAGTGAGCTTCTCGTGTAGCCCTTGCTTCCCCTGCCCAGACATGCATGTTCCTTAAATTGTACACTCCGTCCCTCGTAAATTGCGCCTCATCCGTAAATAAACAATTTCATAATATTCCTTGATTTCGAATTACCCATCTGCTAAAAGTCATTCTTCTCTTTCCCTCACCAGCCTCTAGCCTTTGAACCTGCTGTATATGGTACGGATGAAGTCTATGTTTTTTAGACGTCGCCAAACTGTAGCGTGGGGTACATTTAGCGCATTTCTTACTCGTCTGGTACTAATTTGCGGATTGTTGGTAACCATGTTCAGAATATTATTTTCCTGAATTAGGTGGCGCCTTTCGTTGTGCTCATTTAATTTTACAGTGGGAAATGTCCCATGTTCTTTAAGATATCTCGAAATCTCCTTCCATATTCTTCTTTCGCCGCCCGTGCACTACCATTACAAAACCCGTATACAAAAATAATATCAGCATATTCTCGATGAGAGTATTGGATCGGCATTTCTTAATACTTTTTAATTTTATTTCCAACCCAACCCGGTGGTTCCTACCTGCACTTAAAATATTAGTTTCCCAATGAAACACCCTGTATTGAAGTGCGTTGCAATGTACTGAAGAGTTTATCATTTTCTTTACATCCTGTATCATTATATTTAAAACTAATATACTATAGTACTAAGCCCATAGGCGTGCAATACACCATTAATAATTATATTATATTATGCAGGTTTTTTTGGTGTAAGAAAACTTACTATTAACAGAGTTTTAGTGTAGCCACTAGGGGGCGCTTTTTATGGATTAAAATGACCTATTTTTTGTCTTTTTTAGTAAAAAACTGTTTTTTTGTAAAAAAGTACTTTTATTAAAGTTAAGTTGAACATAATATTTTAGTTTTAGCTTTTGCTAAATTAATGTAGCGTATGTTATCTATAGTATAGTCATATGCATGTCTCATATTTTAAAAATTTAATTTTCGAGATACAGGTGTTTAAATTATTTAATTTGTTTTTGCATGAGGTGTTAAAGTTATGGGACAAAAATCACCCTGTATATTTATAGATATATGCTTTATTTTTGGTAGCTATAGGTGTTTTACAGTGCGGGGCCCCGCATAATATGAACCAATCAAAAGACTTGAATTTTCGAATAAATTTCGTTTAAATAAGCGATTAAATCACTAGAACTATTTAACAGCGATTAAATTTTAGCCTCCATTTTGTATTTTTGTTTACGATTTTATGGTGTTATTTACAAGTTTTAACAAACATTTTTTAAAAAACAATAAAAAATAAGTTATCTAGTTTACGAAATATCAATTATTACTTATTACATACCTTAAATTAATGGAATTTTTTTAACACGTATATTTATAAAATTTGACACATACGTCAGATTTTATAAATTGTCAAATAGTTTCCTTTAATTCGAGAAATAATCTAGATGTATATCACTCAACCTATAAATTTAATCTGTCAAACTATGCTCAGTAAGTTTTTTATTTGATTTTTCTTTTTGGAAAATAGTTTCATGCAAAATAATTAAAAATAAAACCCGTCGACCGCTACGCGGTCTCGTGATTTTATTAAATTATTTTGCATTCAACATTTTCCAACAAAAACCAAACAAAAAACTACTGAGCCTAGTTTAACCGATTAAATTCATAGTTCTCGTGATATAATATATGAATATTTCTCTGGAAAAAATACCTTCTAATTTTTTTTTTTTTAAATGAACAAAAATATAACTACATAAATTGCAATATTATTTATTTTAACTTTTCATCGTGTTTTTCACCTTGAATATCACCAAAACGATTCATTTTAACGAGTTTTGTGCAAAAAATTGGTTTTGATGTTTTCGGTTGGGTCCACTTATTAATGTTTGAATTCCACTTATTATTTTATTATCTGTTAAATTATTACAACAATTAACCAATTCTTTAAATATTGTATTTCATGCCATAAGCCATATATATCACATTAAGATAAACATACATATATAACTTGGTGTATTTTTGAGCTGAAATTTTGAACACAATTTTGGTTCTGTTGTTCTGCATTATACAAATTGTATACTCAATATTGCAATTTGTTTAGCAAAAGTATACTCATTATTGTAATTTGTTTAAAATAGCCGCCGCTCCAAGATGGCGAATTATCTGCTTCTTCGCAACCTCCTGTATTAAATCAAAGGGTTTCTCAAGAAGAATACGTGACGTCATTCTAATTTCAATATGCGGATGTAACTAAGAAAGCAAATAAATTTTTTAAAATTTAGTTACTTTCTTAAGACTAAAAATAAAAAATAAATTATACTTAGTTTAAAAAACTTAATTAATGTAATTTTGACAAAGCTTTATGGCTTAGTCATTGAACACAACGAAGACACAAGTTTATATATATGGGTCATTCCACCAAATAAATTTTTCTTGGGATGTGACGCCCGATTTTTTTTTAATTTTTGAAGTTATACTCTTTATCAAAAAATAACGCGAAAGATTTGATTTGAATAATAATACCAACTTTCGTAGTAATGATTTAAGAATTTAGACGATATTTTACTTTTACGTTAATTTTGTTATGTAAATAATGTTTTATAAAAATAAAAACAGTACTGCTTTTTTGTACAAAATTCTTAGCTTTTCAATGAAAACATGCATTTCTGAAAGCTAAGAATTTTTTACACAAAATATCATTTTCACCTTAGTGTTATTTTTTGTATAGATACAATTAAATAATAAATCAATTCTCAAGTTTTTTTTAAATAATTAAGGTTATACATCTGTTAAATTAACGCCAATTTTGTCTTATTTTCTTAAAATAAAAATACGTAAAATTTTTTCTCAAAAAAAAAAATTCTAAAAAATTTAAAATAAAGTTATTTCTTGTTTTCCTCATTTTTCAGTAGATAAAATTTTCAATTTTTTTTATATCATTGTTTTTTTTTTGATAATCAAAACTTTTTTGTTAATGTTATCAAACTTAAAATTATTTTAAGGTATACCTTATAATATTATTAGAACTGCATTTTGTATAATCTTTGATATTTGGGAATCTCTCATAGACTCGAATAAAATGTTTTGTTATTCCAAATAAATCAAATTTTAGATAAGAAACAATTAATAAAATTAATAGTGATTAATTTGCTTTAGGCCTGGCTGGCGCTGTCATTTTTGTATTTCTAAAAATAAATGCGATAGTGTGAAAACAACGACCCTATGCACTCATTATTACTGTTTATACTTAATAAGTATACTGAATAAAAACATTTTATCTACGTAGAAATCTATTCTTGTGACCATGCACCAACATTGTTCTCCGATAAACTGACTATTTATAGTGTTAAAACTATGGGAATATTTTTTTATTGAAATTAATTAAAAATGCATTAAATATCCCAATAATTAATAACATGATACTAAATTAAAACAATGTTAAAGATTTATAATTATATTTAAAAGATTTACCTGCGCAATCAGTTAATTTTTAACAAATATTTTATATTTCTCTGCTTTAGAACCAGCTACTAGCTTTATACATTGCATGGATTAATTCAGTTTTAATAAAATTGGACATAGGTTTAAAATTATTAAAACTAAATCTTTAAAATTAATTTTCGCAATGTATGAAGCTTCAAAGTACCGTGGTGACAACGATGAAGGAGGGTTTAAAAATATAACAATAATTTTTTTCGACAAGTAGTTTTTTGGGTTAAGGGGGATTAAAAATTAAATTTTATTATATTTAGATGTTTCAAAAATAAAAAAGGAAAAATATAATAAAAAGTATGATGTTTTAAACAATTTGAAATTACCCATGTTAATTTCAGCTCGTTTTTTAATGTGTTATCAAGAACACTATACGCTAAAGAAGTATTGCACTACGTGTGTGTCATTAACGTACCAAAACTACATCTTTTAATAAGCTGTCAAACGCGTATGTTACAAACGATTGTTTTTGAGAATAAGGCCGGAAAATGTTAAAAATATCGAGAGAAAAAAAGGGGGAACGTGTATTTAGAGAGGAAAACGTGTATTTAGAGAGGAAATCCGGGGTTGAGTTTTTACAGGTTTTCCAACATTGGGAATTCGAATGAAGAAATAAATTGCATACACTGCCTGTAAAAATCAATTGTAATTGTAATCAATACAATAAATACACATTTTAGTAATGATTTACATGAAAATTTTAAACATTTAAATTTAGTAAAAATCATAAAACAAATAAGTTGTCTAAATGCAAACATCATTATGAATTATTAAAAGCGTTGAATGGGAAAGTCTCCACCCAACGGTAAAAGACCAAAAAAGTATTATATTACGTATTATATACAATATTATGTTGCCATTAATTCGTAGATATATTTTGTCTTTTACTATTTCAAAATGCAGTTGTCGGCGTTTTTTTAAAGGACCCAAATAAAAAAATGTTTGATTTTAAAGTTGTGTTTGTATAATTATTATTTTGTGTTATATTTCTTAAAAATATCCAGACTAAATAAATAAATTATAATGGGTAAAGTTATCATTAGTTAATTCTGCACCAGCAAATATACGTTTCAAATTGGATCCTTTGGCAAAACATGAAAATGTAACTTCAAATTAGTTTTTGAATTATATTTACAATTAAACACACAATAATTCACTATGATCACCTAGATAAAATACACACACCAAAAGCTTATAAAGAATAATAAATCAAAATCGAGTACTTAAACCAAGCAAAGTTTTTCAGTTTTTACTTGTAACGCGAAACACAAATAACGTGCGCGGTAAAGCCGTACAATTGCAACTTTGCGAATAAATTTTATCGAGTAAGACTTTCTGCCTTCTTCTCTTTTGTGAAAAAACTACTTTATTTATAAATAATATGCAGTTCGTAGGATTTAAATGTAGGTATTGTTGACAAACCTTGTATTTCAATAATGCTATCGAGCGCAGGGGCGGACCGTTGACTTTGGGGGCCATGGGCTAGAGCTCTTTGGGGGCCTATCAATAATAATTATTATAAATTAGTCCAGGAAACAAAGGTTGTAGAAGGAAAACTTGATGATGGTACCAGTTTTATTTTTTTTTATTTCCCAAACGGCTTTAATGAGCCAATTCGTTCTACCCTTGATTTTTAGGTACACTTATCGGGGATAATTACACAGGTGCTTAAAAATTATCGATAATTTTGCTTGAAAGCATATTGCCTAAAAAATGCATGAGTTCATTTTCATATTTTGGAAAGAGCCCGACACCGAAGGTGGAGGGCTCTTTCCTCAAATTATGAAAATGACCGAATGCATTTTTTAAAAGGCAATATGCTTGAATGCAAAATTATCTGATAATTTTTATGCACGAGTGTAATTTGTTTAGATAATTACACGAATAAACTATAGTTTATTATTATTATTTAATTATAATTAAATCAAAGAATTTTCAAATATTTTAACACTATTTTTCACATTTTCAAATGATTCTTTACCAAAACGTGACATTTTAAATAACTGTAACATTAAAATAAAAACTGACGTTATTTTTATTAATTGCCATGGATACGTAGATACAATGGAATTATCGATTCCTAGTAGACAATTATCGCGATAATTGTCTTGTAGGCATATATAAGAGGGTAATTACCCTCGTAACGAATCCGTAGTATTTTTTTAATTATTTTCATTGCAAGTGCCCCACAAAAATTAAATTTTTAAAAAATAACCCCCTGTACATTGAAAAGCAGTAACTTTTGAGAAAGTCTAGTACCTCAAAAAATCGTCCATTCGGTTATGTTTGATTGCCGTAAGGTTTGGGATCGATTACTTTTAAAATTAGGCTATAATAAAAAAACAAAAAAGTGATTTTGAAAGCAACGCTCAACTTTGCATACTGCGCATAGCAAAAGGGCACATCATATACATAGGTGCGTAATAAGGTTTAACGTGTGCCTTATTTAGTACATAATCAAAAGTATTAGGTCAAATTCTGAAAAAATGAACGGTTAGCGGGTTATGAGCCAAAAAGCAAAAAAAAACTCCCCTTTCGGGGGATGAAATTAGGGGACGCGGAAAGACATTTTTGGGGAATATTCTTGATTCATTATCAGCATCCCTGACTCTACATAAAAAAATAAAACCCGACTACCATCGATTTTCCTTCTACAATCTTTGTTTCCTGGACTAAATGTATACAAAACAACAAATTCTTACGTCAAAAATAAAAAAAACAAGAAAAAAACTCTTATTCGTAATAATATTAATGTATGACATAAATAATATAAATAAAACATTCTAGCATTTATACAAGGTGTCCCGATAAGGCAGGCCACATATTTCTTGGTTTAAAATAATTCGACTTAACCCAACTTACCTAAATACAAATTTCTTTGTTTAGCTGCTAGCGGCCTTTAAATTATGTAAAAAAGATTATTTAATACTGCGGTTCATTACACTGATTAACAAAAATCGACAATTTTTTTAATAAAATGTAATAGCCTCATGATCCTGTTAAGATATCGCCCATTAATATTATTGGTTGCTAATCTCGACTTTACATTTAAATTAAGTGGGTACATGAGATTTTTTTATTTTTGGAATTATATAACTTGTTAACGGGTTAATGGACTAAAATAATTAGAAGTTTTATTTTAGAAAATTAGAAGGTCCACAGTAATGTTTACTTATTATTTTATGATAAACTCGTTAAAAAGATATAGGACCTAATACAAATGCATGGCAAATTTTAAGTTTTTACTTTTCCAGTAAAACCATCAGACTTACAATTTGTTGACAATGATCATACATTTTTTGTAGATCATTTTATTTTCTTCGAAAATATGTCATTATTTTTTATATTTTATTTATGAATTACTTGTTTGAAATTAAATTAACATTATTTTAAAATTAATTAGTATTTTAATCATAAATATTAATTTGTAAAATCAGTAACTGTGGAACTATAAGTTTTAAAAATTATAAAGTTACACAATTTAAAAAAAAATTATCTACCAAAGTCCCTTACGTTTTCTTACAAGTCTGATAGTTTTAGCGGAAAAATAAAAAAAACTTGAAAATTACTATAAATGTAGTTTTAAGCTTGAATAACTTTTGAACAAGTAGATTAACTATAAAATAATAAGGGACCTATTTGTAAAGAGTTTACTTTAAATACTCTTAAAAAATAATATTTTTATAATATGTTGTTTTCATTTAAGGGCATTAATAAGTTAATAGTAGATTATGTTATAAGGAGTAGAAGTGACTCTTTTTGTGGTGAGTACATAGATTGACGGCCGAAGCGTAGCTGAGGCAGGCAACTGTACGAAGCACAAAAAGAGCTTCTACTCCAAATAACATATACAATTTTTTTTTCAAGGGCATAATATAAATAGGATAAGCAATAGAATTATTTTATTTACTCATAACTCGTGTGGGATAAAATTTTGGCTAAAAGCATTAGAAATTATTGATAAAAACTAAAAAAACTAATAAACCTTACTTACAATGCCGATAAATATCCGAAACTAAAACTAAACACTGCTCTGTCAAAATGCTGCGCTTGAATTAATTTTGACGTACTGACATTTGTTTGAAGTTTCGACATTGGCGACTCGTCTATCATCATAATATTATACTAATAAACTAGTTTTTCTTTATTTCGTTCAATTAAAATTTAATAAATAATCACTAAATATTCCGTGCGATTATAATTAATATAATTAATAAATCGTGATTGCTTTGTATGAAATGCTAAATTAATTTTATTATTTGACGTTTATTGAGTCACCTATGGATTTACTTCTATCCCTAGGCTTTTTTGAGTTTTTTGTCTGCCGCTAATGAAAAAGACACACTTCAACTATCTCTATACATGCATATAAGGTTGTATATCATGGCCGCTTGAAAAAAATAGTAGATTATGTTATAAGGAGTAGAAGTGACTCTTTTTGTGGTGAGTACATAGATTGACGGCCGAAGCGTAGCTGAGGCAGGCAACTGTACGAAGCACAAAAAGAGCTTCTACTCCAAATAACATATACAATTTTTTTTTTCAAGGGCATAATATAAATAGGATAAGCAATAGAATTATTTTTTTACTCATAACTCGTGTGGGATAAAATTTTGGCTAAAAGCATTAGAAATTATTGATAAAAACTAAAAAAACTAATAAACCTTACTTACAATGCCGATAAATATCCGAAATTAAAACTAAACACTGCTCTGTCAAAATGCTGCGCTTGAATTAATTTTGACGTACTGACATTTGTTTGAAGTTTCGACATTGGCGACTCGTCTATCATCATAATATTATACTAATAAACTAGTTTTTCTTTATTTCGTTCAATTAAAATTTAATAAATAATCACTAAATATTCCGTGCGATTATAATTAATACATCGTGATTGCTTTGTATGAAATGCTAAATTAATTTTATTATTTGACGTTTATTGAGTCACTTATGGATTTACTTCTATCCCTAGGCTTTTTTGAGTTTTTTGTCTGCCGCTAATGAAAAAGACGCACTTCAACTATCTCTATACATGCATATAAGGTTGTATATCATGGCCGCTTGAAAAAAAAAATATATATAATTCCAAAGTCTTTTTTGTAAATGAAGAATAGAAAATCGCGATGAGGGGCCTCACAATAAAAATATTAAGAGCTGAAATTGTAACAGGTTCAATATTTAAAATTTATTTAACTATTATATAGTCTATTTTTTAATCGTTCTAATTTATATATTTTTTAATTAATCGCGTAGGGGGACCTCGATCGGACGGGGCCCTGGGGTGCAGCCCAAACCAAAACCAAACGGGTTTTTTTACAGACAAGGAGTTAAAAAAACTTTCTAAATTATTTTTACAATAATCAATTACTTTAGAAGTGAGTGTTGACAATAATAAAGTTTAAATTATAGAGAATGGTTCAAGAAAAATAATATTGACGTTCTTGGTCCCAAAAATGGCATAAATGGCGAATGCGCCGGGTTTAATAAATGGCTTAATTTTATTTTTGCTGTAATAAAATAAAATATAGAATTAATATTTATGGCGGTTTTTTTCAAATATACAGGATATTATATTATTATAATATTCAATATAAAATTAAGGGTTTTGCCAATTTATTATATAGTAAAGATAAACGACAATTTATTTTAATTTTTATACAAATATATTGTGTAAATATTATTTATATTTTAATTATTTGGTCAAGTTTTATAGTTCTATCTTTACTAAAAAAAATCTGAAAATAAATGCAGCACTAAACCTATCCAAACATAAAAGTTACAAAGCAAGTCAGAAAACAAAAAAAAACGTACCTTATTGAAATCCTAATCATACGTTTCTAAAAATAAATTCTCTTGATGTAGCTGAGGTCAGTGCATAATTCAAAAAAATGGCCCGTACAGTTAAGTGGATAAGTATTGTTCTGGCCTAAAACAGGAACGTGAACGCATTAGTCTCGTACATATGTGATTTATTAATATTAATATAATATTATTATTTTGCACCGAGATCTAAGCTTGGTACATTTATGCTAATATCTATCGTTAACAATTGCCTAGACGCCACTATTTGATAGGCCCTTAATTGAACGAACAGTTCCCAGCTGCAACTTTAAATAGATTCTATAAAATTGTATTGTTATCATAGGCCATTATTTTATTTATTGATGAGTTATATCTTGTCTAGTCATTAATAGATAGAGGAACTGCTTTCGTCAATTTAGCTTAAAATAAATGCATGCACATAACCTATAGGTAATTAAGGTGGCCAACCGTCCTGGTTTACCCAGGACAGGTTCTGGTTTTTGCTAATGTGTCTTGGTTTTAATTGTGTACTGGTTTTGTCCTGGTTTTGCAGATTTGGTCCTGGTTCATACTAGGTAATTTTTTTATTATTGAAGTTATTTGCATTTTTGGTGGTCGGGACTTAGGATATAAATTAGTTTAAAAATCTAAAACTTTGGAAGTACATTTAGAAGAGTAAAAAAAGTAAGAAAAAACCTCGTTTGAAAAAAAATATAAAAAATTATGACTTTTTCTCACTTTTTGTTCTATTATTTTTTTTTTTAAGTGGTCGAGGCTCAAGTTAAAAATTAATTTACAAATCTGAATTTTTGAGAGTACCTCCAGGAGAGTAAAAAAGTAAGAAAAAACCTCATTTGAAATTTTTTTTAGTTCTTCCCACTTTTAGAATTTGTTCCATTTTTTATTAAAAGTGGTCAGAGGTCAGGTTAAAAATTAATATAAAATCTGAATTTTTGGGAGTACCTTCAGGATAATTTTTTTATTATTGACGCTAATAGTACGTCTTTTTTTCAAATAATAAACATTACATAAAAAAAATTGTGTCCTGTTTTTTATTTTAGAAAGTTGGTCACCTTACGTATTATGTCAAGCATCAACGTTACCTACATACCTTTGACAAAATGTCAGAATTATTAAATGCTTGAGAAAAAAATAGTAGGTATACGCAACTGGGCGGAAAAAGCATATATAAAGGGTGATTCATTTAGACCTTTTTTTTTTAATTCTAAATTAAACGCATAAAATGGAATTGGATGGTGAAATCTTTATTATGACCTGAAAGAACAATCTTTGACATTTATTTTTTGAAAATAATTTTATTTAAATGCTGGCCGCGACTACGCCTTACGTGGTCTATTCGGAAGGTCCAACTTTCGATCACTCTTTCTAGCATTGCGACCGGTATCTGCCCAATTACGCGAGTAATGTTGGCTTCTAAGTCCTGAATCGTAGCTTGCTTATCGACGAAGACTTTTGATTTAACATGACCCCAGAAAAAAGTTCAAGGGTGTGATATCACACGATCTAGGCGGCCAATTGACAGGTCCAAAACGCGAAATTATCTGCTCACCAAAATGATTTCTTAATAAAGCTATTGTTTCGCGCGCTGTGTGTGCCATAGTGGCCAGTATTTAAATGAAATTATTGCCAAAAAATAAATGTCAAAGATTGTTCTTTCAGGTCATAATAAAGATTTCACCATCCAATTCCATTTTATGCGTTTTATTTAGAATTAAAAAAAAAAGGTCTAAATGAATCACCCGTTAGTAACTGCCTATAGTCGTCTCATTAGTAGCTCAGGTTTTCTGCCTCGGCTAGCTCCTCGGCAATAAGCAACGCTATAATATGAGCGCTTTTTCCACCTGTTAGATAATGTTTTATTCCCCTAATATTTTTAAATATTGCAATTATAAAATTACAAGTATATGTTTCGTGCAATGTTTTATGTTTTATTTAAGATAATGCTTTGTATAAACAATTTAAACATTTAATTAACATTTTTCAATTTTACATTAATCCTAGGTTTAAATAAAAATAGCTCATGAGCATTAACCAGGTAAAATTCCAATATGGCGGCCATAGGATGAAAATATAGATTAATGTGTATGTTTACATCTTAAACTTGCTTTTCTTTAACATTTCCAGGAATACCTAACGAAATTATAAAGATTTTTAGGTTTACAGTTTTTTTCAAATTGTTGCAGAACCGCAGATTTTTATTCCAATTTTTAAATGACCTTTAGATAGACTTGTAATTATGCAAATTTTCTTAAATTTATGCGATTCTTTATTTTAATTCCAATAATATAAATTATAATTTTATTAAAAAGGATAATGAAAATTTAAAAAGTTTATCTTAACCGACAATTAAAATATTAATTGTATCATAGAAAAACATAACAGTCAAACACTCATTAATAACGCTACGTCCGAACGCAATCTGCTACATTAAAAAGCATCCCATAATAAATTAATCCATGCATTTATACTGTCAATACTGGATTTACTATGCAAGAGAAATGCAGTGCTTCGAAAAAGACGTCCAAATGAAACGATACATAAGAAGAAAAGAGACGAGACTAAGCCACGTGACGCTGACGAGGCGACAAACGATAAGTGAATTCCACTGGATTCACAGTTGCCAAAATGTGCTCTGTTTAATTAATATTCTGATAGCCATTGTTTGTTATGCTTTAGTAATTGGTTAGAAAGCGAGTACAAGCTACATCATTACAGGGTTTGGATGAAAAAGCTTTATTATTTAATAATATTTATATCTTTTAAATGTCATGCATTTTTGTAAGAAACTGAAACCCGACAAGACAACCGTTGGTGTCTAACAAAGCCGGCACCGCCGGCCATTAAATAAGAATAATTTCAGTTTTTCTATGCCCTATTCTTATAAAAAAAATAATACCGGGGTAATATTTTCATAGAAGAAGAATAATATTATTTCTATGCCTATTCTTGTGTGAGATTGGGATTTCACGCGCCTCGCTTTTAATGATTGTTTTGAAAGTTTAGTTTGTTTAGTACCTAGTACAATTGTTGTTTTATTTGTGATTGTGAGTAAGTTTTGTTGGTTACACAAAGATTTTGTGAAAAGTTTTAGTACTTTTTATTATGGAGTGCCAGTGCGATGACAGTGTAAACTGTCTGGGAAAAATTATTAACAGTAAGCCCTTTACTAGTATGACATTTACCGAAAAACAAAATGTTATTACGATTGTTAAATTTACCCCGGACTTAAAAATCGTGCATCAACAATAGAAAACTTCTTATTATTATATATATATATATATATATATATATTTTATTTAAAAAATCTATGACAATTATAAATGGCTCTGCAGGTGTAGTCATAAAAATAAAATGTATTGTACTGCCAATGAATCAAAAACCACGTAGAGTAATTTCTTTTATACTTCATTTATAAAGTATACTTGGTAATTAATAAATGTGTAGTTAATTTTTTCGGTTTCTACAAAAGTAAATAGCAATTGAAACATTTTAGGAACATTTTATTTTATAACATTACTTACTATCTAATTCGGCAAATTTGTGCACGGTGGTCAAAACTAAAGTACAGGACGAACAAAAATGCCAACAAAAAACTTATAGCATAATCTGATTATAGACTCTTTTGGTAACACAAAAATGTATTTATCAAAATCCCAGCTGATCCTTTATTAAAATTTTGCATAAGTATTTCTTTGTATTTTAAAATTGTTTAAACCATTTCGATAAAATACTCTAGTACCATTATTAAATGTTTTTAAAAATTTGATACATACTGAAATATAGATAAATTACATTATAAATACAAAATAATGTAAAATACAGTTTGCAATATCTTATTTATTGTTTTAAGGTACAAAACTAATAAATAACTAAAGGTTCTTTGAAGCAAAATCGATTACTGCTTGCCTTAAATTTTCAGTAAAACTTTTTCTTGGGTTTTACATGGAATTGTTTTTAACATGGAAACAGTATTTTTAAATTCTTCAGTCTCTGTACAAACATGCTTCTTACATCTAGCGATATCCCCTAGAAAGGAAGAGCATATCAAAACTTTAGTTCGGTTGTCCGTCCTCTTTCCTTAATAATTTTGTATGCCCTTTATATCTTGCCATTTTGCAGATAAAGCACATACATTCTTGGCTGCCGCGAAATTCTCTAGCTATTTCTAAATTTTGAAAATTTGTCAATTGTGGCTATGCAAAAATACCGTTTTTACCATATTGAAGTAGGTAATTTTGAATCACTTAAGTTAAAGTGTTCGTTTGAACACTTAGTGTTGTAAAAAAACGTTTTTTTAGTTGAAAAAAAAACACGTGAAAAAAAACATGTTTTTTTTCACTGAAAAAAAAACAAAAGTTGTTTTTTTTCATCTTCACCCATGTATGGTAAAAGGGCGCCTCGCTGTCGGCAATGCTGACTCAGCATGCTGATATGCGTATATATACGGTATTATAATAGAAGAGTTAAGACCTGCGGCTTTATAGGTTTATGCATAGTTGGTAGAAATGCCGAAAAGAAAACGCTGAGGGCGAAAGCCAACAACGTTAAACAATTTGTTTAAGAATGTTACTAATGGTAAGTAAGAAACTATAATTAGTATTTAATAATCTTCTAGTGACAGAATGTGCCAAAAATTCTTTCCTCAGCAGTGACATTGCGAAAATCCTGTCACTTAATATAATTTGAGTATTTTTGACCATTTTTTTGAAAAAAAACATTTTTTAAAAAAAAAAAAACATGGACCTCTGTTTTTTTTTCTAAAAAAACATTTTTTTTTGAAAAAAAACAAGACTGTTTTTTTTCAGTGACAACACTAATTACACTACAAGGGCAGAAAGTGTGAGATTCCTGCACTGCGCGCCATGATGCCCTCGGCTTCGCCTCGGGCATCATGGCGCGCAGTTCAGGGCTCTCACACTTTCTGCCCGTGTAGTGTATACTATTTTTCTTACTATCTCGGCCGAAAATACAACCCGGCCGAAAATACGGGAAAAAATTAAATGTGTATTTATGTACCTATCTCCATTTGAAGAGCTTGATAAATAAATAACAGTAGGCCGTGAATTCAGCGGTGCCAATACAGTAAAAATAAAAGGTTGTATTTTAATTATTAGTATTAGTATTTTGAGTCGAGGTAGTAAGAAAAAGTAATTTTTATATTTTCTCAGAAACCCTAAACTCTGAATTTTTCGATTACCAAAAACAATTTTGTCTCCACAGCCAGCACATACCTTCTTTCGATTTTCTTCATGGCTTAACTTGAATTTCGGTTTAATTTTCATTTTAAAATACTATTTTTAACTTTATAAAGTATACATTAAATAAACAACTAAAGCAAAATGTCACTTGCGTTATAACGTATAGCAATTTTTTTCATAACCACCTTAATTATTGTCTTACAAAATTTGCAAGTTGTAATTATTTCATAGACAATCTTCCAGTATTTTTTGTTATAAAAAATATTTAAGATATAAATCTTCGTTTTTTTTGTTATGTTTTGTTTTGAGTTGTAAAAAATAATAGGTGACTCAATAAATTAATACTGGGGAGTAAAGTAATTTAAATGATACAAATTTTATTATTTTGCTTAATTTTATTAAAATTGTACAGGTAGTTTTAGTACAATTATTGCAAAATAATATATAGAAATAGAAAAACAAAAAAATAAAATAGGATCAGCTGGGATTTTGATAAATACCGTAAATACGGGTGACTTTGCACCCCGCGGGTGACTTTAACCCATTTATGAAAAATCTTTTCGCGCTCGATAAAATTAACATTTATAATTTGTTGGTCTAAACCTGTCAATTGAGCGATTCTATTGAGTTTATATTACAGGAAAATCAGTGTTTTAAAGAAAGAAATGGGATTTATTACACTTTAAAATTGTATATATCGTATCAGTGCAAAACTCTTAGAAATACACGCGTTACAATTTCTATATTATGCGCAATCCATTGGAATGATGATCCTTGGTTAACTACAGGTCGATTTTTTATTTTTTTTATTGGTAATCCCTTGCAATAGATATATGTCGCTGCTAACACGGGTCTAATAAAAATAAAATATAATATTACATTCATTTTATACTGAAAAAACACTGTGAGACAAAGTAACCTGCAACCAGGGGGTAACTTTGCACACCCAGTTTTTAATGTTTATTTTTGAAACTCAGCCCTATGTAATATTATAACATAGTTATTATGAAAGAGCAACTCAAGACTCAAATTTTGGTATACAAAATTTAATGTTTATGATTGTTAAAACCACAAAAATTTTAAGCTGAAGTTTGAAAGTGAGCCAAAGCCACCCGTGTTTACGGTACATGTTAGTGTTACCAAAAGGGTCTATCATCAAAATATGCTATCAGTTTTGGTTGGCATTTTTGTTCGTCCTATACTTAAGTTTTGACCACCATGTGTGGGACGAAAGGGGGAATTGATATCTGTATTCTTGTCTGTCTCAGTAAAGCACAATCATTATGTCTTAGTTATGGGCGTTAATATATGCCTTTTAACCATATCTTTGGGATTTTGTCAAAAAATTATATTATAGTATTCAAGTAAAAATATATAATATTATAGTATTCAAGTAAAAATGGAAATATGGCCTTTTGAAAAATCACTCCTCATTTAATCTTTGTCACACACACTTAAGTGTATGATCGACAAGAGAATTAGGTCCTCTGTAAAAATTAATTAATCAAAAATAACTAGTTTTCAAAGTGAAAAAGCATACACTAATAACTGTAGTCCACAGCAATTTGTATCCCGAATATTTAACAGACAAATGTTAAGTAAAATTGTCCCCCGAATCCGAAAAGACCGTCAAAAATTATAAAAGTAGAGCAGTTTTGAGATATAGTCAATTCCATATTATCTGAAAAATTGCCTACATCTCAAAAACTGTTTCACTTTTAACAACATTTTTTGATTCAGCGGACAATTTTACAAAGGAATTGACTGCTAAATGTCCGGGATACAAATTTCTATTTGCGAGAATTATTAGTGGCTAAGACAATTAGTCATTTTTAACTAATTAATTTTTAGAGAGAATGTTAAAGATTAAAAACATTTTTTAATGTGTTTTCAATAATAGTAATATAATGATCAGCCCATTCTGATTACAAGATTTTTATTTATTTTGAAATATGCAATCTGCATTGTTTAACCAAACTGAATTATTTAAATTTAAAAAGTTTTTAATGCATCATTTAAATTATAAAAAAGCATCAACCTTATTATCATAGTTTAAAGTTGTGGATCCAAAGGTCATTAATTCGTATTAGGTTAAATTTGTAGTAGAGTAGGTTAAACGAAAAAAACAAATTAGTTTAATGGCCCAATCTGAGCCTTAACAATGGTTGCTTCGCATCAAGGATAATTTATATTTGCCAAAACATATGGGAGACAGACCTAAGCACTTGTTTTGATTTTCTGTTACGTCTGTAAAATTAATTACAATTTTATTAATTAATTGAATATGTTGGCAGATGTTATGTAAAGTAAAGCCTAGACGGTCTAGACAATTTTTTTGAAATAAATATTTTGACATATTTCTGTTTATTATTAATCGTAAGTAATATCATAAGGGCATTTAATTTTTCCGAAAAGAATCGAAAAAACACGTTGCTAAGTGATATTTTAACAAAAAGCATGAGTGCTGGTGGCAACAAAAATCCGAGTCGAAGAGGAGGATTTTTGCACCTGCACGAATGCTTTTTGTTAAAAAATATTACTTAGCATTGTGTTTTTTCGATTTTTTTCACAGGAAAAATTAGATGCCCGAATGGTATTTGACAAGACTATTTCATGAGTAATAGTTAACAATTAAAATATAAATTGCAATTTTTGGTGACAACAGCTGTCAAGTTTTGCCGCGGGTAAACTCGAATAAACTGCTGACAGGTGCTGTCACACAGTTTTTTCACCTAGAAACCATTTGTAATTCAAAATTGCGCGTTTGTGATTGGTGAAAATTTAGACGAGGGAAATAGTCGTAAGTAATATCATAAGGGCATTTAATTTTTCCGAAAAGAATCGAAAAAACACGTTGCTAAGTAATATTTTAACAAAAAGCATGAGTGCTGGTGGCAACAAAAATCCGAGTCGAAGAGGAGGATTTTTGCACCTGCACGAATGCATTTTGTTAAAAAATATTACTTAGCATTGTGTTTTTTCGATTTTTTTCACAGGAAAAATTATATGCCCGAATGGTATTTGACAAGACTATTTCATGAGTAACAGTTAACAATTAAAATATAAATTGCAATTTTTGTTGACAACAGCTGTCAAGTTTTGCCGCGGGTAAACTCGAATAAACTGCTGACAGGTGCTGTCACACAGTTTTTTCACCTAGAAACCATTTGTAATTCAAAATTGCGCGTTTGTGATTGGTGGAAATTAAGACGAGGGAAATAGTCGACATAATATACATTTTCGCAGAGTGCGAATTATTGCAGAGTGCGAATTATTGCAAACCAGTGCAATAATTATGCGTTTTTTGCCAACTTTTTTGTTTTAAATACCCATACCAATATCCTGTTTTTAAGAAGATACAAAAATAAAATAATTAATATCTTTAGTATTAAATTGTTAGTTGTTCATGCAATTTAAATTAATATTTGAATGTAAAATGGCTCGACATTTTTATTTATGGTGAAATGGGGCGAAATTTGCACGAAACAGAAAGGGTGTTTTATGAAAGGTACCCGGAAAACCCAATTTGCAGGAAATATCTACGGGATTTGGTGGCAAAATTTCAAACAAGTGGAAGTGTGGGTATACCTATAGGCAGAAAGGATCGGGAAGGAAATCAATTTTCGATCGACGTCCGCAGTTGCAGAGACTTGTATTGTTTCTTAAACAACTGTTAGGAAATATTTAAAGAACAAATTTTATCCCTACAAGCTTCAAATACTCCACCAACTAACTGAAGATGACCCTGATCACCGAACGCAATTTTGTGAACTTATGTGTGAGGGCATAGCATAAAATCCACTCTACATAAGTTCAATTTGCTTTAGTGATGAATCCACTTTTTTTCTAAATGGTACTGTTAATAGACAAAATGTACGCTACTGGTCAGATGTTAATCCACATTTTTTTCGAGAAGGTCATACCCAGTATCCGCAAAAAGTTAATGTATGGGCGGGAATACTGGGAAACCACATCGGAGGACCCATCTTTTTGAAACAAAATTTGACAGGTATTCTGTATCTTAACATGCTTCAAAATTCACAATAAAGTATAGGTATTCTATCAATAATTAACATTGCTGAGTCAATCCATATGAAAACACCGAAACTCGTTGCTCGACCATCTTGGATTTTGATCAAATTTTATAGAAATATTCATTAGGGTCCCAAAGGACAATCTCCACACTTATTTATTTTTTCGCATGTGTCAACTCCGTCCTAATCGAATTAAAACTTTTTAAAAACGTCATTTTTATGCTTTAATAATTTAAGCTGTAATTTTTTTTTCTATTAAAGATATTTTAAATTTTAAGATGTCATTTTAAAGCTAAAAAATAGTGGTTTTTATAAAAAATATATAAATTCACTCAATCAATATTTTTAAATAATTACACTGTGCTGAAAAAACGTGTATTTTACAAATGTTTCGTGTTTTTAAATGCGTCCCATGTCTCGGCTGTTTAATAAACTGCGCACCACTCAATGTGTCGCGACCAAAAAGTTCGTCCTTCTTCAAAACGACATAACTTTTTTGTTTCTTAAACGATTTTATTTTGGTCTAAAATGTCTACTAGCCCCATCCTTTGGCAATTCATGCTATAGATATGACGGTCCTTCAAGTAAATTTTGTACAGAGTGATATGTAAAACTGTGAAAAATTTCAATATCTTCATCCAAGCCCCGTTTGAAAAAAGAAATATTTTTTCTCGTTTTAATGTCTTTTAATGTCTTAATAAAATCCGATTGCTGGCGTGTTCCTTGCATATTTATAATTAAAATGCCATTTGGGGATTCATTTTTTGGGCAAAATTACAGCAATTTGTTTAAGTGGTTAGGATAATGTTACATTGCGCACTAGTTATAACTTATCACCTATCTACCTAATTGGTAATAAAGTTAAATAAAAAAATATTTGTTCATTTTGTAAAATTTTATGCGAAAAAATGTAACAAACAATAACAAAAATAACTTTCAATATTTCGTTGGCGCTCCCCTAACCCATAATAATTCGTTAACCCTCCTGGGCCTCGACCAAGTTCTTTATAAATTCCTGGGGTATCCCATCCTTCCTAAATAGCATTTACCAATTCATCCAAATTTTTCATGCGTCCTTCCCTCTCTTTCATCTTCAGTTTTATCCTGCTCCACACATGCTCAATAGGATTCATATCCGGAGACAAAGGTGGCCAATTTATTCTCTCAATATGGTGGTTCGGACGGGCATTGTCGTCCATAAGGGACCACAAAATCACTAACAACCAAATCTCTATATCTCTCAGCATTTACTCTTTCTATTCATCGCCATTCCACCCTAAACAGTCACTCCTCCACCTCATAATGCGTTTTAAATGTTTTTCAAGAACTAATTTTTTATTTAATCCTCGATTTGATTATTCAGCGACATGATAATATCGTACTAAAGATGCAAAAAACAGTAAAAAAATAGTAAAACCAGCAATCGTATTTCATTGAGACATTTAACAGCCGGGAATTGTTTTCGAATTCTTGGTGATTTTGGTTTTATCTGAAACTTAAATTTAATAACTGAATCACAATCAGGGGGTCAAAATTATGAATAAAACATGTCACAAACGTAAGTATCGGTTTAGGTTTAGTTTTTTCAAATTTTCACCAAAATGTTGTTTTGAAAAAGTGGTCTTTGCTTAGGCCCTCTGAAAATAATGGAAGTTTATTGCTTGTCGCTTATTTAAGGAACATTATTTCACCATCTTATCTTCTTGTTCCTAAAAAGAGAGTGTATTGTCTACAAAAAAGCCTTACTTGTACTCTTTTGAAAAAAAAATCGTATTTTATTTGCTAAAATTCCAATTCGAAAAATTTGAAAAACGCTACTAGGTAAGACATATTTTAAGACATTATTTTAAAGTAAAAACGAGGAAAAAATTATTTTGTTACAAACGGGGCTTGGATGAAGTTATTAAAATTTTTCACCGTTTAACATATCACCCTGTAGGAAATTTACTTCAAGAACCGTGAGCTTCATATCTATAGCATGAATTGCCAAAGGATGAGGCTAGCAGACAACACAGACCAAAATAAAATAGTTCAAGAAACAAAAAACCTATGTCGTTTTGAAAAAGAACGAACTTTTTGTCGCGACACATTGAGTGGTGCGTAGTTTATAAACAGCTAATTTTTTTCATATATAAAGTTAACATACCAAAGACAAAATAAAGCTTACAATTGACCCGTTTGGCATACAGTTTCCAAACAAAAAAATTGCTTGAAATTTTAAAATTCTAGAAAATCTCATTATTTAGGTTATTATTTAAGGATGTTGACTTCCACATAGAATTATGAAATTTACAGCATAATTATCCCCTACCTTAATGTTCAAATATATTTGTTATTTTCATCTTTAAAGGTTATACAATAGCTTTAAATGGAGAAAAATATTGAAATAATAAAAAGTCGCATTATTTCATCCATTATATAAGTATGTTGACTTTAATATAGAAATATGACATTAACAGGATGTTTAGTCCTTACCTTGAAAATGGAATGCCTGTTTGACTTGTTTTGATATTTTCATCCATTTTGCTTATACATAGGCTTTAAAAAACATATGGAAAATTAAAAAACGATTCATTTTATCCTTAAATCATATAAATGTTAACTTCTAAAAAGAAATATAAAACTTACAGGAAATTTAGTCCTTATCACAAAGTTTAAAAGCTTGTATAGCTTTTTTTTATTTTTTTGTGATTATGTATAATCTGTATACAGATGATTTAAAAGCAGCAAAAAAATAATAAAATTTAAAGGTATTAATATTTCAATATTTTTCTTCTTTTAAAGCTACTGTATAAGCTTCAAAGATGAAAATAACAAAACCAAACTACCAGGCATTTGAACATCAAGGTAGGGATTAATTATCCTGTAAATATTCTATTTGGAAGTCAACATCCTCATATAACGGCCTAAATAATGCGAATTTCTAGAATTTCAAGCAATTTTTTTGTTTGGAAACCGTATGCCAAACGGGCCAATTGTAAGTTTTATTTTATCTTTGGTATGTAAACTTTATATATGAAAAAAATTAGCTGTTAATATTAAACAGCCGAGACATGTTTGGACCCATAGGTTAGTTGCAAAATAACGTATCCCTGGCGAAAATGAAATGTGCAAAAAGTGTGCAAAATTATTTGAGAACAATGTGCCAACAATGTGCAATCTTTTAAAAAAATGATGTGCGGCGGGTGGTTGTTGTTTGCACACTGTTTCTTGCCACCTTCTGTGTACCTACTACAGAAAAAGATTCTTCTTGGCGACCTATAGTCTTTTACATTTACACTTAATAAATTAAAAAATAAATATCCTTATAATAATTTTAATTTAAACCTAATAATTTTTTTTTTTCAAAAATTAAAGAAAGAATACCCACAATGTAGGTCCTACATACTGCTTTTTATTAAGAAAATTACCTGCACTGTTCTCAGTATCACTGTTCTTTGTTACAATTAGAATTACAACATAGGACATTAGAGGTGAGTGACACTAACAAGAGTGCAGGTATTTTTGTTAACAATTTGTTATTATCAAAAAGGAAAATGCCAACTCCACGACAGGGATTGCTTTAATCTTAGCCATAGGCCGAGAAGCGATACATAAGTTGTAATCTACCACATCTTTTAAATTAATGTTTTACCCCAACACAAGCGAGATATAGGTACCTAAAATGTGCTAAAACTGTGCAAACAATAATAATAATTGTGCAATGTAAGCGTGATAAATAACAAATAAAAAAGCGTGCTAACAGTGTGTAAAAATAAAATGTGACATACGTAAGATGTGCAAAATTGTCTTTAAACAATGTACTAACACTGTGCCAACAATGTGCTAAAAAAATGTAATATACGCGTGACAAATGACAAATAAAAAGCGTGATGTCAATGTGCATAAAGAGTAAAAAAACTTAATTATTTCAAAAAGTGTGACATTACCACAAAATAACGTGTACCTATTCACATTGTTATAAAGATTTTCACTCCAAATACACACTTATTGCACACTTTTCATGCATGCTTTATTTTTGCCAGGGATTCCAAAATTATTATAGGTCGTTTAAAATCTACCTTTTCTTAAACATTTTTAACCGCACTTTCTAAAAATGGTTTTCTACTTAAGGTATACACTATTATAAGAACTGGCCTTGCGCCGTACTTTTGTTTCTCCCACTTCTTATTTTTGTATTTATTTTAAGTAAGTAATTTTCACAAAATTATAGTCTAAAACACTCTGCAATTGCATAATCCCCTTTCATAAAACCGTCAAACTCGCCTTCGCCTCGTGTGACAAACTTGTCACTGGAGCGGCCCTGGCGAAAATGAAATGTGCAAAATTATTTGAGAACAATGTGCAATCTTTTAAAAAAATGATGTGCAGAGGGTAGGAAATGGAACATAAAACAATGTGCAAAACCAAAAATTTAAAAGTGTGAATAATCACTGGACCATGTTCTAAAGGGAACTCCTTTTGATTTTTTACATTGTTTGCACACTGTTTATTGCCACCTGTGTGCCTATTACAAAAACAGATTCTTTTTGGTGCCCGATAAAGTCTTAAATTTACACATAATTGAAATATAAATATCCTTATAATAATATTAATCAAATAAATATTTATTTTTCAAAAAAATTCAAAAAAAAATACCCACAATGTAGGTCCTACATACTGTATTTTATTAAGAACAATACCTGCACTGTCAACTCCAGGACGGGAATTGCTTTGATCTTAGCAATAGGCCGAGATGGAATCTACCTCACCTTTTAAATAAATGTTGTACCCCAACACAAGCGAGATATATCTAAAATGTGCTTAAACTGTTAAGTGAGCGCTAAAACTGTACAAACAATGTGCTATAAAAAGGTGTAATATAAGCCTCATAAATGAGAAATATTAAAGCGTGCTAACAGTGTGTATAAAATGTGACATGCGTAAGATATACTGAAGCTTTGCAAAATGTCTTTAAACAATGTACTAACACTGTGCAAACAATGTGCTAAAATATAATGTAATATAAGCGTGACATATGACAAATAAAAAGCGTGATGTCAATGTACATAAAGAGTGAAACAAATTAATTATTTCAAAAAGTGTGAAATTACCACAAAGTGTATGCACATTGTTATAAAGACTTGCACTCCAAATACACACTTATTGCACACTTTTCATGCACGCTTTATTTTCGCCAGGGGGATACAGCATTTCAAACTTGTAACTGTTCTTGCTCATTATTTCCGTATTAAAACATTTGTAAATTTAATTAATTTTTATCTTGAAAATCCCAAAAACAAACAAATGGAATGCATAAATTATTAATAATACTAAATAGTACACTAATTTGTATAGCTTAAATAATGATTTAATTGGACATCGGATCTTGGTCCATGCATTAAAATAATAAAAAGAAAACAGAGTATTAAATTAAATTTGTTTAAGTTTAGTCAGCCAGTCAGTTCTGTAAGGACGCACATAGGGGTATTTTGTCAATCTAGCCGGTCAAAAATCAATTTCGAAGAAATTGTCAAATGTAATGAAAACCTGGTTCTTATTGTTGTTAAATAATCAGAAAACATCAAGCAACCCGTCCCGGTCTCTCATTGGCTGCACCCGCGCGCTTGTCAAAGTTGAAACTTTCATTATTTCAACTATACGTTTATTACGCGGTTCCTTAGTGCGATAGTTATTAACAAAAAGTAAATATTTTATTGACAACTGATTTTTTTTTTAAATATTATTGTGGATATGGATCAAAGAGGTAATAACACATATATTAAAATCATTTTGCTGTAGTTTTTTTAATAGGACATTTATTTTTTGACGTTTGAAAAATAGTTTAAAATTTTTAAAATTTCTAACCTAATTTTACGTTTGAAAGGTTTTTTGTTGTATTTCCGGGTTCTTCCCGGTTATTATGTTAATTGATTATAAGAGTTAATAGTTTATACAATATAATTATAATAAAAATACCCGCCCATACCCGCCCGCTTTGTTGCTAGGGGTGACAAACCAAGACAGTGCAAAAAATAGGATTCAAATTTGAATTTTAAATTATAATAGGAGAGCTCGTAGCTACTTTGACTAATCTGAAAGGCTAAAATTTTGTGTATACTTCATTTAATGTTAGTAAAATAAGAAAATTTTAGCCAGGCAGGGTTTGCGCGGTTGCAAAATTTCCTCACAATATTTTTAAAATTCAAAATTGTTATAAAATTAGGAACTGGTTTTTGTGCATGGCACTGCCGTGTCACGTATTTATTAGTGATGCGCCGAATACCGATTTGGCCGAATACCGAACATTCGGCACAATAGATGACCGAATACCGAATATTCGGCAACTATTCAGCAGAGCGTTAGTGGAGTGGGGTCTTGCGCATTACTATAGGAATGTGTCGGTAATATATTACCGCGCATCAGTGGCGGATTTACAGATTTGACGCCTGTAGGCTATTCAACTTTTGCTGCCTCTACTGACCTCTGAAATTCGATACCTTAATTCACAATCATGGATTTTTTCTTAAATGGCAATAATCTACCTACCCCAACCTAATAATAATTATTTATATATAATAAAATTATTTTAAATACGATATTTAAAATCAATAAAAATTATTAAGTTTTTTTTTCAATATATTAATATTAATAATACACAAATTTGTTGTATTTAGGGCCGGTTTTTCAATCGTTGGTTAAGTTTATCTTACGGTTAACTTTCTTAGATACTATTGTGTTGACAATAGTATCTAAGGAAATTAACCGTCAGATAAACTTAACCAACGATTGAATTTATGTAAGTTTATATCGGTGGCATCCTATGACACCTACGATGCACAAAATTCTTGTGCATGGTGCTACTGTCATAGATAAGGCATTGTTGCCAATTGGGTTGCTCTCGGAAGAAGCCGCTGAGGCACGGAATAAGCATTTCCGGCCGTACAGGCAGAATTTCGCTAGAAAATTTTCAAGGGCCAAGTGTAACGCTGATATTATAAATAGATTATTACTCAGTTCTGACCCACTGATTACTGGCATGAGACCAAACGCCCCGAAAAAAACATTGTCATTTACAAGGGAAGCAATTTCTTTGATGATTCCTGCTGTACCTGACATGGAAAATGACTCGGATTCCGATTTAAAGGAGGTTTCTGGAGAAACAGAAATTGATCAGGACGAGGAAGAATCATGGCATTAATTATCATCTTGCGATATAAATTACAGAAATTTTGTTTGAGAAAAAAATAAGTTAATGTTTAATGCAAAATGGTTTTATTTTACAAAGGGTGGCTTTTTTAACTTAAAACAGACATTTCATGTAAAAAGCACTGCAAAAAATACACATAATCAAAATTTAATCATTTCAGAGGTTAATTTATTGCTAAAATTAGTCCCCCTCTCCTTGTGGGCCTGGAGGGGGGTCACTTTTAAATCTTAAATGGAAACCCCTATTTTTTTCAGAGTATTCTGATTTTTTTGCTTACGTACGATTTTCTTATTTTTTTTTCTATCCCCCCACTCCCTGTAGTTGGGGCGGGAAGTAACTTGGTTTAAAAAATAAATTTGACCATTAACAATAAGAACTTAGAATTTTACTAGGAATTAGGCAGATCATACGTATTATTAGCACTAAAATCAGAATCCGTCAAAAAAGTAGGGGTTTCCAGTTAATATTTTAAAGTTACCCCCCACCCCACCTACAAGAAGTGGGGAGGGGGACTGCTTTTAGCACTAATAAATTAACCCTCCGTTATGATCAAATTTTAAATATGTTTATTTTTTTCCAATGCTTTTTACAGGAAATATCTGAAAGCTTTAAGTTAAAAAAGCCAACCTGTATATTTTTTTTCAATATTTTAAGTCATTTTATATTGAAAAACACTTACGATCCCCTAAAGTTAACCAGCGAGTTGTTAAAAATAAAAATAAATTAATAAATAATTTTGACCGGCTAGATCAGCAAAATACCCCTATGTGGGACGTTATTATTACGAAATTAATGTGTGGCACGAGTGGACGCGATTGATGTGGGAGTGCACGGAATGGCATTTTTATATTATTTATTTTTATGATTCTTAAACGAAATGTTAGGAGCCAATTTAGCAGCAGTCTGTTTAGTTAAATTTATTAGGTACTTATTAGGGAATCACATCGACAACCCACACAATTAAATTTGATTAAATAATTCGGGCCTTTAATAATGCATAATTAAAAATAAATTTCGTATAAAAAGTCTGTATGGATTATTTAAAAAAAAAAGTTTTAATAATATACACTGCGCGTCAAAATTAACACATAATAAGTAAAAAAATTCTAAAACGCCTTTACTAATCTTTATGAAATTTTGTATAAAAATACTTTAATTTATATCTCAGTTTATGTGTCCGAGGGTTTTTCGAGAAAATATTTTTAAAGCCCTTTTATTTAATAATAAAAAAACGTTTGAAAAATAACTTTTAGGATTTTTTTTTAAGTGAATAAAAAACATGCTGTTAAAGACCGTATTTTTGTTAGTACACCCTGAAAATTTTGTACAAATCAAACGAACAGTACCTAACGAAGATACAGTGTTTCAAAGTCGGTAAAAATGACCCCTTTTTGATTATTTTGCTGAAAAGTGGTCATTTTTGACGACTGTAAAGCGCTGTATTTTCGTTACTGTTCGTTTGATTTGTACAACATTTTCAGGGTATACTATACAAAAATACGTTATTTCAGAGCATATTTTTTATTTACTTAAAAAAAATTCCCTATAAAAGTTTTTTTTTGAGCGTTTTATTATTATTAAATAAAAGGGCTTTAAGGATATTTTCTCGAAAAACCCTTGAACACGTAAACTAAGATATGAGTTAAAGTATTTTTATCCAAAATTTTATAAAGGTTGGTAAAGGCGTTTTAACGTTAGAATTTTTTTACTTATTATGCGTTAATTTTGAAGGGCAGTGTATGGTCTAAAAATCAAATAATTATAGTATAAAATCGATTTCTGGATTATGATCTTTAAAGATTGATTAAAAACTGATTTTTTATTATATAAAGTCAAAACTAAGTTCTCTTTATTTTTTTGCCAATTTCAAAGTGGGACTTTTTGGTTTGGAGCATGGTACCTATTTGATTTTACATAATTATAATGCATTTCCATTGATAGTAAAGTCGCTAATGTATGTTAGCACAATACATTTCTTGAAAATTGCGAGTTTACCTACTCTATAGAAAATAATTTCTGTAGAAACCAATAAACTAATCAGACTACTGTACTGCAAATAGTCGCTAACTTCAAGACTGACTATGCTTTTCTTAGAAAGCAATAAATCAATCAGAGCTGCTTTTTCTGTTGCAATCTAGTGTGCTGTGGAGAAAGCAGTACCTACTCTTCCCTATTAAAAAAACCATATAGAAAAAAAGTTATCTGACTTTTATCTGGTTCAATATGTATTTGAAACAGGCATAGCACTATTTAACCAGATAGAAGCTTGTACATGTAGACCATATAGAAAACGATTTCTATATGGATTGCTATATATGTAGGTCCAGATAGAGGTTTATACATTTAACCATATAAAAAACGATTTCTATATGGAATGCCATATGGGTCCAGATAAAGGTTTTTGTATCGTTACCGTTATATCGTAATTTTAAATTTATTAAAATTAATACATAATTAATTGTTTATTGTTAGCAATAAATAATTCATAACCAAAGATTTTTCATTTCAAAGGAAGACATTCAACAGACGATTTCGATAGGAAACCTATCTGGAAAGACATATAGCACAGAAACCAGAAAAATCCATATTCAAGGTAAATTAAATTAAAATGTAAATTAGGATGTTTCATGTTGGACGTCCTATATTACGTACGTAATATGTGCTATATTATGAAAGGGTACATATGCAAAAAATGAAGTGGAGTTATTAACTAAAGTTTTAGCTATACAAAAATCTGGATACTTGTTTCAATGTTTGCATTTATCAACATGCAGAACTCGTACAATTTTCACGTTATGAGAAAATTTTATAAAAGTTTGGGTATACCCAATTCTGTACTTAACTTATTTTCATCCTAAAAAATACACTTGTACCCTTCTGCTTCTTACCCCTTCATTTAAAATCATATGGGTTGTATGGACGTTTTTAAATATATTTGTTTAATCAGTTTCGATAAAAACCATTTTATATAGAAAGTAAAGTCGCAAATTAAAAAGATACCATATAAGTAGGGGAGGTTATTTTAATATTAAAATATACATTTTATATTGCAAAAGGTATCATTTTTAAGATTTGATTGCTATAGTCTTTTTATAAAATTCCTCTTTTTGCATGTATACTATCTATAGATTTAAAAGTTTCTATTGCATTATTTTTTTATTGGATTTTAAATTTTCGTTAATGTTTAAAGGTTTTTTAGAATTTTCAAGGGTCCCGCATTATCAGCATTTTAACTTTGTATGGAAATTACGAATTGGTAGAATTTGAACTTTAAGTTAAAACAAAGTGATCAAAAGAAAAATACAAAGTTTACAAAGTCGAAATTACCATTCAGAGTTAAAATTGCAATAATATGAAACCCCTGAAAATTTAACAAAAACCTTTGAACATTTAGAAAAATTTAATAATTCCAATAAAAAGGTAAAGTGAATTTAAATATTAATATAACATTTGAACAATAATTCAAAAATTATGGGGTTTCACCATAAGTTTCACCGTAAGTGGAACTTCCTGGTCCAAGACCCAGCGATACCAGTATACCTTGAATGACAAACTGCAGTCATGATGATGTTTCGCCAGATCTCGGGTTTACCTAGGCGAGACAAATTTGAATTTGACTACCTCGACTTAGCTCGTTTGCGTGTTTAACAAAAATAAAACACGTTTAATTTATTTACAATAAAAATAAAGCAATTTCACATGTTCATAAGAATGGGTAGTAAAAACAAATAATTATAGGGAATTCCAAGTGGCGAAGCGTGCGGGTAGATAAGGTAAACAATGTATACCCAAAACTAAGCAAGGTTAGACTTGGTCTACCTTGTATACCACAAATAAAAAAACGCAAAATATGTACAACTTTTTAAATTTTAGGTCCTATTTTGGTAAAAGAGAAGATATTTATATTATAAATGAATATTTTAATATTATTAATAATAAATGTATATGGGTGGGCAGTAAACATATTATTATTATTATTATTATTTTATTTAATTTTTGTATTGTGGACTCAAATTAAGTAAACAACAAAACATAATGATATTAATTGTTATAATAAATTTGGTAAATATAACTTTAGTGCATAAAAATAAACTACAAACCAAAAAATATTACAAAGGTTCTTACTCTTATTTAAAACTAACACTTAATAAGTTTTCTTACCTATAAATTTTAACTAGAGTTGTTTGTTGGTTCTAAATTTTGTTGCACAGTTTTATTGGTCGATTATTTTTTATTGAAATATTGAAAATTTGTAATACGACCGACCGTTACAGCTGATAACACTGCACTGGCGCGCTAAACATATCGAAAACGAAACACACAAATTGCCAATTTAAGGCAATTTGCCTGCTGACCGCAGGCGGAATATCGGGATTTGGGATTTATTGTTTAGGTGGGCAATGCACTGCGCCAATGAAGAAAGTTTATTCGAAGATTTCATGTAATTTTGACCAACTATACAACTAAGACAAACCAACCCAACCCAGCACTTTTCAATAAAGGAATATTCATTTAATTATATTTTATTTTAATATTACCGTAGCAAAATAATGAAATTAAATATTGGTGCTTTTTAATGCCCTATTGTATTATGTTGATAGGTAAATTCAAAAAATATTTTTTTTATGGAGGTGCTGATCCCAATACCTTCAGCATGCTAAGAAAGTACAAATACGGTATAATTAGTATTTTAGCTCTATTCAGGATTTTTTTTTTAATTTTTGACAGGGTTGTTGTGATTTAAATCGATTGATTTGTTCTATTTAAATCACGATTTAAATAAAAAATTATATAAATTAATTAATTTGGTAGCGAACAAATAAAATATAAAGTATAAATTTAAAATTTATTGTTGATTTTACAATATTGGATTTGTTATTTGATTGTTTTGATAGTTTAATTTTGCTATAAGAGAAGTTCTTCTAGTTTATACTTTTATCGTATATTTATTATTTAAAATAAATATTAAATAATTTATTTCTGTTGAATTATAATTTTAAAAAACAACGATTTAAAAATAGCACACTTATTTAGTGAGAGCTTGAGACTTTTAAGGGATTTCTTGTTTTAACAAAGTAAAAAAATGATTTTTTTAAATAAAAAAAAACTGATTTTTGGTATCATTTGTATAATATACAATTGATGACCAAATATTACTATGAAAAATAATTGTGACAACATACCCAGTATGCTTGCTTTTTTGGGGTTGAACAAGCGTCTCTTCTTTAATGAGTTTACTTGTTTAACTATAAAAGAAAAAAAATAATGGGTATCAACATACAAAATTAATAAAAAATTATATGTATAAATAAATATTTATTTTAATGAACTAAAAAGGTACAACTAAGTAAGAGATTGCATTTTAAATTATATACAACTACCTAATTAATTTGTCATTTTAAATTCGTCCATATAAAAATATTTTAATTTTACAGGCAGGTCAACTATGCCTCCTTTAATTACATAACAAATGCATACACTTAAAAAAGCCCAATTAAAAAATAAAATAATTTTGTAAACTTTTACACACTATAATGCTTTTAAAATGATAAACACCCAAATCCTTAAATTGAGAAAAAAACATTTTAATAAACGATATTTATCTTTATGCAAAATAATAATAAAGTATTGCAATTTAATTTATTATTTACAGCTATTTCAATATACAAACAATCCTACCTATATGCTTGTAAAAGGTACAAATATATCATTTAGTTTTATAACTTTAAGTCCCCTTTAAAAAACCTAATTTTAAGTACTCAATAATTTTGGTAACTAAATATTTATGGATAATTTAGTTTGGATACTGGAAGACAATAGTGTACTTTACTTAAACTATCCAATTTCATAGCAATTACTGAAATAAACCCACCAAAAACTGAGGTAGTCCCTGCAAAGGTACTAAGTACACATCTAACTGCTAACGGGTTAAACATAAATAAAATTATAAATAATATAAATTCAACTAGGATCAATCTTTAGTTTTGCCCTTTTTCGAAAAACTAAATAATTTTCGTTTCTTCTTCTTTAAATCGTCTTCCATCTGGGACGAGTCCGTCGAACAAACGTCTTCTTCAATGGAACTGTACTGAATATCTTTATTGGACTTCGGCAGGCCTCTGCTGGCATTTTCCAAAGCCGGCTCCGATATAGAAACCTTGGGTTTCGAGCCTCCACCGTCCATAGTCATCATGTTCGTGTCGTTCGAATACGACCGAGTCATGTTTGGCTTTAAGGAGGTCAGGTTGATTTCGTTATTGCTTATGCTCCTCGGGTTCGAAAAAAATTTGCTAATTTTTGGTTGACGGACAATAATTGGTTCGTCGGGTGAACTAAAACCAAACGAAATATAGCTTAACCCTAGTCCCTACATTCTTAGGTAAAAACAATGTTTAATTTAAAACTTGTTTTGAATTGTTTAAAGCAATATAAAACAAAACACATGTTGAATAAGACTTGGATCTTTTCAAAACTCAATCGACGTTTAGTATACTCGTACTTACTTTTCTCCTCCTAAAATAAAGCTGACAGTTCCCGTGGTTTGGTGTTTGTTGACATCGGACGCAGAGACGTAGGCCTCGTCCTCCATCTTGCTGTTCTCACTTTCCGACGAGTCGCCCTCTTTCCACTGGTACAGCTGGATCTGATCCGCATACCCTGCATACACAGCGCCATCTGTTACCTTCAGTTAGCAAACGAAATAAACATGCATGGGTAAATGGAGGATGGAGGATGAAGGAATATGGTAGTTTTGGAGAGTTTAAATTTTCATCTGTGAATTTTTAAAAAATATTTCTAATAATAATTATTGTACAATTTTTTCCAAGATTTTATGGATTTACTTACCTTTTTTAATTTTTAAAAGATAAATTAGTATTGATATTACATTATTATTTTACAGAATTTGTTAAAATTTAAATATACAGAATGTTACAAAATACTGCGTTCATTTTTAGGTTAGGTTCAATTGACATAATGACATTTTTATATGAAAATATAAATATATTATAAGTAATTTTTTTACAGAAAAGAGGAAGACAAATTTTGCAATTGCACAGCATAACAAAGCACGTTATTTGTGTTTTGTGTTGAAAGCATTGCTTGGTATAGTACTTGATTTCAAGTAATTATTCTTTATATGCTTATAAACAGGGTGTCCCAGAATATGTTGTCAATCTCCCGGATTTAGATAGAACACATAAAAATAATATGACAAGTTCCTATACATTTTTTTCCTACGGAGATACGGGCCCATAACGGACGCCCCGGAAATCCTTTGTTTTTAAATAACTTTTAAAGTACATGAAATTTAATAATTTTTTAAAATATTGCTAACTAGGAAAGTTTTCTTAAAATGGGCAATTTTAATCACATTCGGCTTATTTAGTTTGTCAGGGACAGACTGGCTCTAACAGGGTAATGTTATTTTTTTAACACCCTGTACAATAAAGGCACAACAATAATATTTTGGTCAGCTTAAACCTAAACGATATCGATAAAATGAACTTTTTACGAAAAAAAAATGTTTTTGTATAATAGGGTTTTTTGCATTTATTTTTATCTTTTTTGAAATGTTTATTTTTGACATTTACCGATTTAAATGATGTCAGTGTAAGTTGAAAATAGAGAATGTTTTGAAATTTTCGATCTTTTTTTATCTTTTCAGGGGCGTCCGTTATGGGGCAGTATCTCTGTATAGGGGGCAGTATGAAAAAAAAATAGGAACTTGTCATATTATTTTTATGTGTTCTATCTGATCCGGGAGATTGCCCACATATTCTGGGACACCCTGCATATGCTTAGTTACGTTCGTTTGTGCATTTTAACTAAGTGATCATTGTGAATAATTGTTTTTAATTGTAAATGTGGGTAGGTATTTTAAGAAATAATCCGAAGTTGAATTAGTAGAAGTTTTGCCAAAGGATCCACACTGCAAATGAAAAAATATTGTCCGTATTTTTAAGTTTTATGCACCTGAATATGGTTCTATTCAAGATTTAACCTTTTATATTCGAGCTCATGTGTCCGAATACTTTGCTGCTCTTACTTAGTGGATACTTTTACCTTCGTAGTCATTGAATATTTTGTGATTTATAGGAATCCGGTATAGGTAATTTAAGGTGCCGAATACTTCTCAACGGATTAAGTTTCTTAATACCTCTCTGAAGTATTCACAGTCAAAGTTTATGTATGTTCTGATTTAGTCAAGCGTTCAAATCTCTTGCTGATGAATATTATTTATTCTATCTTACGTAAACGTTTTAACCTTTATAGTCTTTGAATATTTTGTGATGAATAGGAATTCAATATAGGCAATTCAAGGTGCTGAATACTTTTCAACAGGTCAAGTTTCTTAATACTCCCCTGATGTATTTTCACTCAAAGTTGATGTATGTTCTGATTTCTACACCTGGTCAAGCGTTCAAATCTCGTGCTGATGAATGTTATTCATTTTGTCTTACGTGGAGGTATTTGGGCTATGTTAAAATGATTATTGTATGCTCTATACTTGAGTCGAGGATTCAAATTCGAGGATTAAGTGAAAGAGAACGTTTCAATATGGATAGTAATTAATAAACAGAAAAAACGACATGAAACGGAAGTGACGTCATATAAGGTGTGGGCCCAGTTTTTTTTATAATAATTTTGTTCAAAATAATAGTATATTATTATACGAGATATAATGGAGGATATTATTCACGAGGATGAGGTTTGCGTTAAATTATCCAAGTGAATAATGCGCATAATCTCGAATGTAATACTATACTTTGTCTACTTCAATAATTAAATCATTTTCAAAAACAAATAAATAAAATCAGACATCTGACAAATGTATAACCTCACAACCCAGTGAATATTGAAATCTGATGCCTAGCAATGCATTGCCTTTTACAAAAAATACTAACTTTTGTTCAGATATCTATCACAAAAATATTATATTATTTAAATAACAATTATTTTTTTGAGATATGGGTTTCCAAAAAAAAAATATTTAATTCGTTCGAACTCTTGTAATATATTGCTGCTGAGTTGCCTATAAAATTTAGGCGCAATTACCTTTAATTAATATTTACTGTAATTTTTGTCAATCAATTCTTATATATATATATATATATATATATATATATATATATACGAGGTTTGTTCAGAAAATATCGGAAATTTTCGTTTTTTGAAACAAATATTTATTTATTCGTCTACATTAATGTGGTCGCCTTCAAAATAGTCCCCATTGCATATTATGCATATGTGCCAGCTCTTCTTCCAATACTCGAAACACTTCTAAAACTCGATCTTTGGGTTAGCCTTTAGTTCTTTCAGCATTGCGCTTTTATTGTCATCTAAGCAAAACGACGGCGCTTTAAGGTTCTCTTTATTTTTGGGAATAGGAAAAAGTCAGACAGAGGCATGTCTGGCGAATATGGAGGCTGGGACATCATTAAAGTATTGTTTTTGCCCAAAAATTTTGTTCAAAATTTAACAATTTTGGAACAAATTTTGCTGCCACGCGTTTCATACCCAAAACATTCGAAAAAATTTCATGGGATGAGCCAATCGATATACTAACATTATCAGCGACTTCTCTGATGGTTTATAACCATTTCTTCCACTTTTTCCATGTTTTTATCGGTTGTTAATGTGCTTGTGCGTTCGGAGCGTTCGTCAATTTCAACGTCTTTACGGCCATCTTGGAAACTCTTATACCACTTGTAAACTCTTGTTTTACTTATAGCAGGCCTTTGTTAACATTTCACAGAATTTATTTCATTTTTTAAGCAAAATTGGATACAAATTCTTTGATCCATTTCTTTCGAACGAACGAAAATCGCCGAGCTCATAAAACACGTCCAACCTTAGCGGCTGCCACAGACAAAGTAAACAATGAAAACAGCTAAAGTTTTTATGATACTTCGGGGGCATGTATACCAACATAATAAAGAAAATTTTATGACAACCGGACCCTCCGAACACCCGAAATTTAACAATTCCCGTTATTTTCTGAACACACCTCGTATGAACGAGCTTTCATTTTCATCAGCGACCCTCAGAGCTCAGTTAAAAAGGTACCGGGATCGATACCCAGTGCCTGCATATAACTATTTTGTTTTTTTTTACAAGAATGCTTGCTAGAAGCATTCACGTGGTCAATACCATCAACAAGCATTCATTCATCACAACATTTAATAAAGACTATGCTTCCCACAAGGGTCCAAAATTTGTACTCCAAATACTGAATTCACTGTAAAGTGCTTTAAATACAGTCAATATTTTTTCGTTTGCAGTGTAACGATGCTTTTTTAGCGTATGCGCTTAAAAAAATAATAGTAATAATAGTAAACAAAAGATTTTTATACATTTGCTTTACAAAATGAAGAGCTTCAAAGATGCACAATTAATATAAATTATAAAAACAGCATTTCGTCATAAAACTGAATGCTTTTAATTGTCTCCCGTAAAAAAATCTATAACCCGTATTTTTCACACTGTCACCCATTAAACAAAGAAGTAGAAGGTGGCAACCTTAACCACAACATAAGATAATTCTAAAATATTGCTGACCAAAAATGGTTAAAGAGTTAGTGTCTGGAAAATAAGTTATATCAGATTTGTTTTGAGTCCGGTAACGGTTACGATTACGGTTCGTATAACAATGTAGGATAGTTCAACTTAAATTACATACATAATAAAGAATATTTTACTTTTATAATGGTTTTAACATTATACTTTGTATTGTTTGGCATGATTTAGCTTTGTCGGGTATCCTCTTAACCCATTTGGGATATAATTATATTTTAGGATTCTTTGGAAAATTAAAAAATATCATTTCAGCTTTGACGGCACAGCATGTCGAGCTTTTTGAAGCCGAAAATTTCGTCAACATGAACGTCGACATCTTTAAATGCCTTGTTTGAACCAAGCCTAATCATATTACAAATGTATTCCTACTCTGATATATTTTTTTACCGAAAAACAAACATTTAGCAGCACAGCATGTCGACATCGACATTTTTATCAACATTTGTGACGACATGGTTTGTAGGGAGGCTTCGGATCTTTCAAGAGAGTTGATATCAAGTTACGCAAAATCGCACCAGATGCATAAAATAGCCAATTTTTGTTTGCGTTTGGTGAAAATCATAATTTTTGATTTAACTAGTCTTTTATTGTTCGCATGTTTTTAAAATTCTCCTAGTAGGTTGTGGAAAGTCAAGAAGGCCATGAAAACAAATGATTTTTTTCTGTCAAACTCGAATTCTTATTAATCTATGTTTTGTTCTGATTTTTAACCCGCTTTAACCGAAAAAATTGAAAACTTGCACTAAAATAAGGGGCAGCCATAAAGAAAATAAATTGAGAGAAAAAGTTATGAAAAGACCTTTACCGATCATTCCAAATTTTAAAGTCATTAGAAGCAATGAAGTTAACTAAAGGCCGCGGCCGTGTACTCAAGTAATTTATAAAGAAAATGGACTATACGGCTCAAAATAGTTCCACCAAGACCGAGACCCAAAAATGTACTAAAAAACAGAAATTGGTAAAGGTTAAAGGCAACAAGAGAGGAACAAGTTATCACATCGCCGATAAGCGACAAAATAGTTATTGCAGAAAATATCAGCAATACTAATCAATATATTACAATCAATTTAGTTACAAAAGGCTTAAGGCAACGATTGACTGTCAATCCTAAAGCAAAAGCAGACGTGAAATTTGCATCTGAAGCTCTGTACAATTATGAAGTGGCTTCGGTACTACCGATTCGGTACCTATAGTCGCCGCGGCGAATGATTTATTTTAAAGACCTATAATTTGAGCCCTGGTAGAAGTGCTCCAAGAGCAAAATTCGAGAGGTCATTTTGACTCGATGATAATAATTTTCCTTGAAAGGCAATCTTTCAAACACATTTTTAATAATGTCCAAATGGTTATATCCGTTTTGAAGCGCATCAGGTCTAAATCGTTCAATGTGCGCCGCGGCGACTATACAAAAAAAACAGGTAATTGTAATGTCTGTGTTTGGTTCACAAGTTGATGACGCCACGGAAAACATTCGCCGCGGCGACTATAGGCATAAGTCGGTAGCTGTCCGCAATAAAAATAATTGTTCTACAAGAAATAAGGCTTCCGAGTCTCTCTAGAAAATTAAATTAGGTAAAAACGCGGAGAACACCAAAGCAGGCTGGTTAGATTTTAGATGCGTTTATTGAACATGAAATTAAATCGGAAATGTAATGTAAAAAGTTGCTTAATAATTCTGCCTAAAAATTATAGTCCTGATGACACAATTTGATCCATGAATATGAAGAGCCTGAAGACAAAAAAAATAATAACTATTTACAAGTTGGAAGCGCAAGCGGGAAAAAAATTGACAACTTAATAATGCTGTATATTATGCCGAAGATAAAATAGACCTATGATAACATGGATTTGATTTTAAAATTGACTAAATAATATTCCCTTCAAATTCGTCTCAGATTTTAAAATTATTCAATTATCAGCAAACGGCAACAGCGTCGTATCCCTGTCCTTCTGATTTATCTTCATAACAACAAGACCTATGGAGACTTAAAAAACAGTTACAAGAAATTTTAATCACCTGGAAAAAAATTGCTAAAGATTGTCACAGTACGTGAATCGCCTTTTGTCTCAAGAGAATGATTATGTTATAAGCCATACCTTCACTCTTCACTCAACGGTCATGCGTTAACCACATTTATTTTGGGTCTTGATAATAATGCATATTTAATATTGGTTTTAGTAACCATACTATTAAAATGTTACTGTTAATAATTTTCCATTATTGGTATGAGAATAATAATTGACAATTATTGTCAATTATTGAGATAAAAACAATAAGCATTAATTTTTTAATGAATATTTGAATAATAAAGCAATTATTTATTACATTTTTAATGTAAATTGTTAATTGATCCATTAATTGTTTTAATGCAAATGAAAATGTATTTAATACTTAATGCATAATGGAGTTACATACCATTAAGGGCCAATTTCATAATTAATTTAAAAGTCCACTTTAAAATGACAAACTTGGTTTTCGATTGGTCAATTTTGTTTTTTTGATTGACATTTCCTGTCCCTTTTATGTCATGTTCTTGTCCCAAACCCGTCCTGGTCTTATATTGATACCGTCCCGTTTCAGACACCTTCAATAAAGGTCGTTTAAATATTATCAAAATCCGTTCAGCCGTTAAATCAGGACATGTAATTATACCATGTATAGGTTACTAAATTCTTGAATAAATTTTGAAAAAGTAGTGTTCAACTAGAAATGACCATTTCTATTCGGATGTTGGAATATTTCATTCTCATTAAAATGGTAAAGTTTTTAAATCGTTGAACAAATATATAACGTATTTTTTGGATTGACCCAATAAGCTTAGAGAAAGAGTTTCAAAAATCGTTTTTGTAGGTTATCTATGTAAATATAGGAATGCACTGTCAAAATTTCAGCCCTTTTCGTGGAAATAGCTATTACTATAATGTATCATCATTAATAATATAATTAAAATCAATTCCATTCTTTTAACAATGAATAAAAAAAATCTATTACCAAATATAAGAAAAATGCATTATATAATATATTAGATCTTAGATTTATTCCAAGATTCATTCATTAATATTTCAGTAGTTTTTAATGTAAATAATACACATTAATCATTATTAATTAATTAATTAAAAATTTCGCAACTCTGGTCCCAGTATTAGGCTCATAAGTGGCCAAAGAAAAAAAATTGGTAGAAAAGAACTATCAAAAAGACATTTTTGATGGGATAGCATGTCATAAGCTTTTCAAAGATTAAGAAATTTATGATATACATACGTGTCGGCGTTCAATGCAATGAATAAAGTTGTCGAAAGGGCATTTTTTACCAAAATTGGTAGAAAAGAACTATCAAGAAGACATTTTTATAGGAATGCATGTCAAGCTTCTCAAAGAAGCAGTTAAGCTCTAAGATTAAGAAATTTATGATATACATCGGCGTTCAATGCAATGAATAAAGTTATCGAAAGGGCATTTTTTACCAAAATGGCCTTTCTCGAAATTGGTGAGTGTATTGCGGCTTTTCGGAAGGCGTTTAAAGCTATGGGAGTATCCGAGAGCTTAAAAGTACACGTGTGTCTAGAATAAATGAAGCAATCGCTTCATTTTTTGAAAAATTAAAGGGTATTGCCACTAGGTTTCGGTTTGGGTCTTTGGTCGAAACAGTCAGAAGAATCAGTTCACCGCGAATGTTTAAGTATTGGGAACGATATAAAATAAATTATGAATTATATCCTAGTTATCTGGACCGGCTGGTTTAATTTTTATCTTGACATCCTTAAAATTAATTTATTTCTCTCATTTAGTTAATTACACTCTAAAGTTTTTTTGCAATTATAAATTGCTCAATTTTTTATTTAAAAGTTTTTCTAGGCGCAAGAATATTTTCCATTGAGGATTTGGTGCGATTTGGTTTTTACTCGATCTCATCTCTTTTAATGTGATTCTTAAAATTCGAAGCTTAATTTTGATGTTATTTTCCTGCAATATTTTATCGGTTTCCGTCCACTGTGCATGGTAATAATACTTTTATTTATTTTGAAAAAATGTTTAAACGATGTACAGTTGTGCTTCAACATTACTATGCTTCCGACCGTGCTACCTTAATTACTATACAAAACTTATTAGTATTTACCTAAAATTGCTAACTATTGTATATGGTTTGTTAATTCTTGTATATTTTATTTGTATTGTGTATTTATCCACGGGTTTAATACAAAATAAATAAAACAACATGCAATTATTTTTAGTTCACGGCGGAAAGATTAATCTATTTTAGTAGGGACTGGGAGTTCACCTAATTTTACTCTTTTGTTTAGAGTTATGGGCGAATTTTCGTTAAATGTACATTTTGTATATATATTTTGTCCAGGCAGGTCAATTTGATCGATTTTTTTTTAATGAGTTTTATGACACATTGCTTTTGACTTTTTCAAACGTTATTTTTCAGAAATACTGTTAAATGTAAATATCTTTCGGCATTTGTTTGGAATTTCTACTATGCTATAATACAAAATGAAAATAAAAAAGTTAACTTCTAAAACAAGAGTTTTATGTAGCGTTTTGTAAAAGACACCAAAAGTGTACGCAAAAAAATCTTACCTTTAAAATATTTATAAAAAAATTCACACACTTTACACGTGCTCACTTGTTGTTGCCGAACTATCAAACATGTATGCCCTCTAGAAATAACACGATAGTATCTCTATCTCGTGTCTCTATTTCGAAGCAGTCGGCATAGAAGACGACGTTAGGAAAAAGACAAGATTTTTGAATGTCAACTTTAATATTTTTTTCTGTTTAAACTACTTTGTAGAAAACTATTTTATTTTTATATACGAATAAAAGAACTTTCCATTGTTCAAAAATAATTTATTTTTTCAGAAGAAACCTGCAAAGAAGAAGAATATAATAATTTAAATTAAAAAATCGCCTCTGGGGACAGTTAGGTTACAGGACATTTCACCTAGTTTTTCTGCCATATATAGAAACATAAAGTAATTACAAAAAAAAATACGATGGGTCCTAACAGGAAGGGGGTATTTAAATATAATAAATACAAAACTTATCAACAAAGGTCAAAAATTAAAATAAAATTAGCTGGGGACAGCAAATGTACATTTAACGAAAATTTGCCCTTATATTAACATTTTTAATAATTAAAACTATAATAAATCAAGTTTTACCTAAAATTTTTGATATCTTCATAGGTCAAACTTAATGAGTTTTTCTTATTAAAATTTGACTAAAACTTCCTAAATGTTAAGGTATGTTAGTGATAAAAAGGGAAAAATTTAATGATTTTTAAAAGGGAAAGGGTTCAAAAAAAAAATTCATGAAACATACCTTTATATTTGAAAATATCTACAATTTAATAAAAATACAAGCAGACGCAACTAAAATACTTTTTGAATAAAATTGTCTTAACAAGCAACAAACTACAAAAAATATAAAGTAAAGGAATACAGCTAAATATATTAATTAAGTACTTTAATATAAGTACTTTTATTTATAGTAAAAATAGTATGTCAGACCAGGTTAGTGATAAAAATACTTACTAATTAAATTCAACCCTTTCAAAATTGAGAAATAAAAATAAAATAAAAGTTTTTTGACAGATCTATAGGATGGATAAACATTACTATCAGGTACTAGAAAATGCATGAAATATTTTTGAAAAAATCACAGATCACAGATTGTTTTATTGTCTTTTTGTCATAATTGGCCAATAAATGTTAAGAGATTATGCCAATTTTTTTATTAATATTAAAGCAATGGTGTAAAAGCAAAATATAAACACGCAAAACTGATTAGAAGTGCAAAAAAAATTATGAGAATGATTCATGAAAAATTCGTTGTATTTTGTAAGAATAAAATATTAATGGTTCACAAATGGTATATTAAAATATAATTTATTTATTCTTACATAATAACACTGTTAATGTAAAAATACTAAAAAATAGTTTTATAAAAATAGAGAGACAAAATGTTAGAGAAAGGGTTGATTGCTAACTAACCTAAACTAACATTTCCATAATAAACACATAAGATTAAATTAAAACCACTTAAATTTAAATAAATACATAAATATACTATTTGTACATTTTTTACTCATAAAAATGATAAAAACTGGAAATAGTTGGTAAAGTTAGTAAATTTTGCCATATTTGTGTAACTACAAAATATTATTATGTTTATTTTATTTTGTATGGCACAGAAAGGTAAGTAAGTATTAAAGGTATAGTAAGGGATAATTTAAGTGGTTTTATAACCATGTTAAATAAAAAATAAAAAAACAAATTCAAAATAATGACAGTGCCTAATCTGAGTCATTTTCATCAAAAATAAATGTCTTACCTTGGTAGAGGGAACTAGTTTCGTCATCAAGATCATCAGTACTAGCCATTCTCCCTAAAACAAGAAACATATATTCAATTAAAAATTATCCTTAAGAAATTATAGGAGAAATCTGGAAGATTTGACCGGGTGGGAAACTTTCTTCAAATTGGGTTTGTTTGACTGTGAGAGTATTAAATATTTTACATATTTTAACGAATTTAAAATAATACCTGTTTATATTTTCAAAAACAGGTAGGTGTGTATTAGCAAATATTTACACTAAAATATATCAAAAGTTAAACAATATTTGACAATAAATGTAAAATTGGGCTACAATCGTAGCCCAAGCGACTTTGATTCTAAATTAAAAAAGTTTATCCAATATAGAAAACTAAAGTAAATTCGATGTTTTAAAGTTTTAAATGGGTAGGTTTTTTTATTTGGACTCGGGTTTTTTTATTAGGTTGGTAGCTCCTGCCACTTGGATTTAGTATCTTTAGTATTTAAAAAATGGTACTTCTGCTGAAGACCTTAATAAAATACTTTGACAGCGATAATTGTCTACTAATCGATAATTCCATTGTATCTAAGTATCCATGGCAAATAATAAAAATAACGTCAGTTTTTATTTTAATGTGACAGTTATTTAAAATGTCATGTTTTGGTAAAGAATCATTTGAATCAATTAATGAAAATATGAAAAATAGTGTACCAAAATATACTGCAAACAACAAAAAATATTATTCTTTGATTTAATTAGTTTATTTGTGTAATTATACTCGTGCATAAAAATAATCAGATAATTTTGCATTCAAGCATATTGCCTTTTAAAAAATGCATTTGGTCATTTTCATATTTTGAGGAAAGAGGCCGACACTGAAGGTGTCCAAAATATGAAAATGAACGCATTTTTTAAGCAATATGCTTTCAAGCAAAATTATCGACAATTTTTAAGCATTTGTGTAATTATCCCCGATAATTTACTTGTTAATTATTATATAATATCGATATAAAAAGATAACTATGCCAAAAATAATATCAGATTCAAAGGAAAAGAACTTTTAAGGGCAAAACATCATTTCCATGAAGTTTTGCCAAATACCTCAATAGCAGAAAAAGTGCATCGCCTTATGGACATTGGAGTAAAAAAGTAACGTTTTTGGTTTTACAAATCACACATTATTTTCAGCTAAGCAGATCAAAATTTTTTGAAATTTTAAAAAATAGGAAATAAAGGAGGAAATAAAAAAACAAAAAATAGGGAGAAAGAATAAAGGTATTTCGTTCGACAATTTTTTTACGGGAGGAAATTTCGCGGCATATTTTTAAAATGTTTAAGGACGGGAAACATTTTACTTTGGGTGATCTTTTAGTTTATGCGTGTAACGAAATTGAATTTACAGGGTCCAGGTCACTATATAATATTATACAATATTATACAAAATTTTACGGGACGTGGGTTTTAAATATAAAAAAAATTGATGGGAGGAAAATATTATGCGATCGGAGTTATGAGGTGCGGGCAAAAATTACTTTTTTAAGAAAATATTTGGAACTTTCAAATTCAGGAAAGAATGTAAATTTAAGTGCATTATGTTAAATACTCGCTCCAAGAACATAAGCGTCTCAGCGTTAATTTGAGCGGAGAAAGGAAAAAACAGGCAAAGATAAAAAACATGTTTTTATTAATACACAATTGTAGGAGTTAATAAATAAAGGTAACTAACATTTTCGTTTTAAGCAAAAATGTGGTATGCTTAATGCTTAATATTGTGGTTACCATCATTTTGCTTAGCAATGTTAGTTAACACCTTTATCCATCAATTCCTTCAATTATTAGTAGAATAATAACATAAAGGTTGGAAGAAAGTTTAAATTTTTATTATCTACGCCAGTAAGATAAGAACTTCTTATTCCACTCATTTTGAGTGAGATAAGAAGTTCATTAACGCACGCGTTTTTCTCTGCTTTTAACCAATCAAATAAAAAAGTCAAAATGTCAAAATAACCCTAAATTAAGTCTTATACAAAAATAATTACCGTTTATTTTTTCATTTAGAGGCGTAGATAAAAATTTGTACAATATAAGTGTGATAACGCTTTATTAACGTACTTTTGCGATTGCCCAACTCGTGCTACGCACTCGTTGGGCAAATTTCGCATACGTACGTTAATAAAGCTCCTATCCCACTTATATCGTAAATAACTATTAACGCACAGGCAAAATTTTCAATAACAATTATTTCAGATAATAAAGTTCAGATAATTTAAATAATCTATAACAAAATTTTGCATGCTTAGGTACCTTTTTTGGAGTGTTTCACATATAATTTTGTGTATTTTATTATTTTTTAATAAATAAATGTTTTATTTTTGGGCATAAAAATATTTATTTATTTGGTTACGCTATAAATATCAGGTTACAATATACAAAAACCTATTTAAATACATTTATGAAGATAATATGGCTAACTAGTTTTGTTGCTTAATTTATTTCTTACCTTTAAGACCTATTGCTCTTCCGTTGACAGGTCGATTGTAGAGTGCGTTTTCTAAATAGCTGATGCCGTTGTTGTTAATAATGTTAAAGCCGCACAGCATCTCGATCTGTTTCCACCTGTGCACGCGTTCCTGCAGTTCCTGAGTTACTTCGTTAAGTGCCGTACGAGCTTCGACAATCGATCTGTCGACTTCGTCGATCGATTTGCCGTGCGTCGACACGAATGCGCCAACGAGACTCGAACGTTTCTTGCGAAGTTTTTCGCACTGAAAAAAAAATTCAAAATACAAAAATAAATTTGTACACGGTGTCTTAGTTCTTTGGAGGCTAAAAATTTGAGCTAGCTAATTAAAAGGTATAGGCCAGCAACCACTCACTAAATAAAACAGAATGGGCCATATCTAAAATTTTGCAAAAAATCAAGTAACTTTGCGAAGCAAAAATGCCCAACACTTGCAGGACGTAATTTTTACGTTGAAGTCAACAATAATTTCCATTAATATTAGTAATCTACGCATACAATTTTTTTTCTACGTTTCTAAAAGAATTTTTTTAATTACACTGCGGCGTTTTTAAAACTGCAGGATTTAAAATGCTTCGATAACCGTGAAGATGACGTGACGTCACGATGTTATAAAAGATGTATCAGAAATTACGGATGAATCCAACATCTGTTTTATTGAATAAACAATGATATATCGTAGTATTTTTTCTTTTTTCTGTGATATTATATTATAATGATATGTTCCTATTTAGAATTAAAAATGTATTAATAAAATAAAATAAATTTAGATTTAAAAAATGTATTAAGAATTAAAAAATATATATTAAATTGTATGATTAGAGGTGTCCCTCTATAAACTGTATGTTTCTTGGGATGAAAATAAAGTATTTTATTTATTTATTTATTTTATTCTAGATTATGTTCAATATTTTTTAAAGTACAGGCCGCGCGTTATAACTTGGTGAAGCTCGACTCATGCGAGCGTAGCCGTTGGCACTTGTTTTCTAAAATTGAACAAATAGCCTGTATTTAAATCGTTTAAAAATCGAGGAAGAATACATACTAGAGGTGCGAATTTTAATTTTTTTAAATAATTTTATGAACTTCATACCTACTTAAATACGCTGTTAATGGTTTTATAACAAGTAAGATTAAAACAGTCAATAAACTTGGTTATGTTCGGAAGAGGCAATGTATCGATTTTTATGGTATTTTTCAAGAAAAAATTGTAAAGGAAAAATCGTTTTTTTTAACCTAGTTGTTTTTACTAACTAAACTCTATAATATAGGTGGTTTCACACCATATAACCTATAAGTTATAGGTATATGTTTCACACTGATTTTTGACATCATGTCCCAACCCCATTGCTTACTGCTTATTTTAATATTTTTAAACTATAAAACATAAAATTAAACATGTCCTTATAGGTAATATAAAATTATAAAATATTTTTATGTAATATGGCGAATTAAACTAAAATAAGAAATTTGCTTAGATTATGAGCCTAATAGTTGTGGAGAGGGTTAGATGATCGCACTGATCAAGTGCAAAATTTTAAAAACAATGACTAAAAAGGTAAATAAGTAACTAAGTAACATTTTCCTTTTTATAATATAGCATTTAGCATAGCATTTCTTTATATAAATAAATAGTGTTAAAATACAATAAAAGGATCCCGGTCGATGGCTTTTTGTATATTTTGTATTATATGTTCTGTATTGTACTGAATATGCAATAAAAACTCTATTTATTTATTTATTTACAATAAAAATAAAATAAGATTTTAAAAACCTTATAACTTTAAAACTACTCATGGCACCCAAAACCTTTTTTGTAAAGAATAATAAACTACTCAGGGGGGCAAGTAAAAAAAACAAAAAAGTAAATTTCGAATTGTTTCAATTATTTTGTCATTTAAAATTTCAGTTGCTCAGAGGCAAAGCAGGCCAAATAGGTACTTTGGGAAAAAAAGATTCTCTACCAGCTTATTTATGAAAAACACTAGGTTTATTCCTCAAAAATTAAATATAAAAAATAATATTCGGCAAGCTAAACTAAAAGTAAACTTAGCTGAGCAAAATAACTAAAAACGAATAGGGATAAATATAAGTACAACTTACTCCCGATCAATTACCCGTACTGCCGTACTAAGCGCAGAAGCGGTAATTAACATATTGGCTGTCATGAGATATTGGTATTTTTATGTTAATAGCTCTGCCAACTCAGTTCGGTAACAGATACCGCTAAAAATAACTTGATATTTCAATCATTTACTGACAAAATACCGATTTAATACCTTATTAAAGTAGAGATTTTTAAGCCTAGTTTCATATTACGGGAAAATGTCAATTTCCTTTAAATGTGCAGTTACCGCTTCTGCGCTTAGTACGGCAGCGTAGGTAAGATCTGACCGAGATATAGTACTCGACTATTATCGGCTAAGATCTCGTTCTCGGCCATGGCCGAGACTTAGCTGAACTCGAAGCGCGAAGCAAGCGCGTTTAAAACGAGAACTCTGAGTAACCATTACCTTTTTGCTACGAACGATTGGTAAGAAATTTTAAATGTTAATCTCTTCCGAGTTTACAATGTGAACTTGACATGCATTCAATCTATTGAGCAGAGCAATATTTCTGAAAGGGATGGACCTGTCTGACAACTTGTCAATGACAAATTAAAGTTACTTACTATTAAACGATTTTTTAAATAATTGTGCATTTTTGTATATTTTCCCGATTTTCTTTATACTGTCCAAGAATTTATTTTTTTCCAAGTCTCGTCCGCTTCGATTGTAGGTATTTTTGTAAAGACAGGTTTACGATTACGGGTTGTAATCGTGAAAGCACGAGTAAATAATACAAGTACTTTTGCAAAACATTTACTAATATTTAAGTTATAAAAATAGGAAATAGAAGAATTAGGTATAATAATATAAATTAATTATCAGGTAGATATTTTGATTTTTTAAATATTATAATATTTGAAATTATTATATTATATACTTTAACATAGAGTGTTTCTATAAGTTCTGTAGTACAGACTCTGTACAACGTTTGATGACAGATTCCTAACGCCAAAATAGGTCGATTTAAATTAGTTATTGCTTCGTTTAGCCAAAAAAAAATGTTTTTCCCAAATTTATTGAAAACTGGAAATTGATTATAGTGATTTATTTCTAGTAGTATAGTGCTATAAATTAGCAGAAGTCATAAAAATATGGTTCAACCGGAAGTCATTTTCGCAACCTTAAGTTTTTTAAATAGGTATTTAATATTTAATAGTGATTTTTTTCTAGTAGTATAGTGCTATAAATAAGGAAAACTGATATAAATATGACGTCACATGTAAACCTTCTTTCTGATTTTTTCTGTCATCAAAGTTATAACAACCCAGGTATTTTTGTTAGGTAAATAAAAGTATTTAAGAGCTTTTTTTCTTCTAAAAATTTTGGTGAATAACCGGTTTTGCCCGAAAAAACATTTGCAATTTAAAAATTTTTAGTTTGTGCCCTGCTAAGTTAAAGGTTGACACAGTCCGATTTTTATACCTTGGTCGATTTTAAGTTGTTAGCTCAAGCGCTTTTAAAGGCGCTGATAAATGATATAATAAATATTATGTATATACAGAGTGATGCACCTAACCGATTAATTAGAGGTTTATTGATAACTAAAAAAACATTAATCTAACATTTTGGTTGCAGCTATAGCACTTTGTGTTCATTCTTGGTATACCTACACCTCGGTATACACGTTAAAAAATAAGTATTATACTAGGAGCACTAATAGGTATTCGAAAATGTGGTGTTTGGTGTTTAATTTTTTGCCACTTTAAATGCCAATATTCATCTTATTTCAAATCTTAGTAGTTTAAACCATTAAACCAAGGATTTTTAAAAGTGCTAATTCTTCTCTTGGTTAGTTTAATGATTTTTCGAAATTGACTTGATCCCTACCCTAGTAGCTAGTAGCGAAAAAAGTGTTTTACTTACCGCTTCTCTAGCCTGCTGTAGTTGTTTTTCGGCAGAAATCTTCTTTTTAATATAACCTTTGTTTTCCACTTCGTGTGTTAATTGCAACCACTGTTGCAAACCAAGTGGCGGAGCCCAACATTTATCTTTTAGTTCGCCTTCTGCTATTTGCAGCTCGGTTCTCAACATCTAAAAAATGTTTGAATTAAATTCGAACTAAAACTAATAATAAATAGTATTATGGGCACTTTTTCCAAAAGATTTTGTCTGTCAAAAAAAATCAAAGTAGGGTTTTTTGCTACTGTTGCTTGCTCAGGCCCATATGCATTTATTAGTTTCTCAAAGTCAGAGCTCAACACTTTCTTAAAATTATAAAAGGGTGAATATATCTCCCCATGCAACTTAATATATCATAAGCAATTGTTTGGTGAAAAAGAAGCAAAAACAAAAAATAAAAACAGAAAGTCAAAGAATTTGCAGCTAAAAAGTTTGCATAAAACTTTACAACTTTTAATGCATTAATGGGTATAGGTCCTTTTTACTTATTTAAATAAATAAATGTATATAAAAAAGAACAAAAATAAAACGACTTATCGACTTGTAGTTCGAATTACGCCATTTTTTTGTCCTATTGGTAAAAATATCTCAAATATATGTGACCTATTTACGTGGGGCCCGGGCCGCCCATTGCTCAGGTTAAATTTCAAGAAATCGTGCTCACGGCAATGGCACTTTAAAAAAAATACGATTTTAAGATAAACGAGTTTAAACTATTTATATATTAAATATGTATAACCTACATTTACTAAATCGCATTTGACCATTTTTAGAAGAACAAAACCCGCGGCTCGGCACGTTTAAAGGCCCACGTCAAAACTCAATATGTGCAAGACGTGTATATAAGACCGTGCCTGTAACATATAAGGCGTTTTCGGAAACCTACCCGGGTAAGTGAACCTGGTGTTGGTTTACTACCTCTATCGATTGATCGAGATAGCGTTTCTTTACATTTTTCCCGATAGAAATGTTGAAGAATTTGTTGAGCCTATTGTTTTATATACCTGATGTACTTACTTATTATTAAGTAAAGAAATAATTTATTTTTCCACATTAGGTATAACTATAGCAGTGAAAAATCACAGTTTCCTGATTGTTTAAGTTAACTTTTGTAATATTTTTCCGCCGTTCAGCCTTAAATTGAGCTCTGCCTATAACTGTAGTTACAGATAAATGAAGAAAAATAATCTTCCCTGCAACAAATCATGTGCAAGTGTGGAGTTTGTCTTTATTTTAATCAATATTGATTTTAAGGTATTAAAATATTTCCATCTAAATATTTAATCTATGCGATTTTATTTGAAAAAGAACTGTCATATTTTGTAACCTGTGCTTTTCGCTTACTAATGTGATCAAGTTAGTAACCTTTCAGTTCTGGTCACTTGACTTTCGGGTAACCCCAGAGTAAGTTTCCGAAAACGCCTCCTTATACCTATACCTAAACCTAACAGTAAAAATAATTGATTTTGATTTTGACAAAAATAATTTAAGCAACTTTGTATGTTGCGCAGCCAGACATTTTTAGGTTCATATTTGACATATATTATGTGTGTTCACTATTTTTTTATTTATATAGGTACATATATACAATGTATATTATTATATATATACAATGTATATCATTCATATATATATATATATATATATACATTAGGGTGCTTCAAAAAAATTTTTTTTTCGCTCTTACCCTCTCAAATGTTTTTATTTAATATAAAGAAAATCCTCACCAAATATGGGCGTTCCAGCTCAACTCTAAGAGGTCGCTGTTTTTATTTTAGTTTCCGATTGAATTAACATGGGAAAAAATTAATTTATGTTTATATATAGGTACATATATACAATGTATATTATTATATATATACAATGTATATTATTCATATATATATATATATATATATATATATATATATATACATTAGGGTGCTTCAAAAAAAATTTTTTTTCGCTCTTACCCTCTCAAATGTTTTTATTTAATATAAAGAAAATCCTCACCAAATATGGGCGTTCCAGCTCAACTCTAAGAGGTCGCTGTTTTTATTTTAGTTTCCGATTGAATTAACATGGGAAAAAATTAATTTATGTTTGAAATTTTATACCTCTGTATCAAAGTAACTTATAGCAATGATCATTGCAGTTTCTTATATAAAATTTAACGCTCTACAAAAAAGGTCTCTCATTATTTTTCGATAAATTGATTTCTTCTAGAGTTATTCGAGGTCAAAGTTTGATTAACATCAAATTTTCTGTGTTTTTTTTTTTAATTTTATGGTATAATTAGCAGGCGGGAGGTAAAAGGGGGCAAAACAAGGCAGCGGGGGGGGGGGCAAAATGAGGTACCCAAAAAATGAGCATATGAAAAGTTTTCCAAATTTGTACCATCCTTTTTCTCGCTCTACAGGCTCAGAATAATTATTTTTGACTAAAATAAAAGCGTGAACTTGTGAGTCAATTTTTTAGAAACCGAAAAAAACAATCTAAAAAAAAATATTTTTTTACAAAATTTTTTGGGTACCCCATTTTGTCCCCCGTTGCATTGTTTTGCCCCCTTTCACCTCCCGTCTGCTAATTGTACCATAAAATTAAAAAAAACAGTAAATTTGATGTTAATCAAACTTTGACCTCGAATAACTCAAGAAGAAATCAATTTATCGAAAAATAATAAGAGACCTTTTTTGTAGAGCGTTAAATTTTTTGTAAGAAACTGCAATGATCATTGCCATAAGTTACTTTGATACAGAGGTATAAAATTCCAAACATAAATTAATTTTTTCCCATGTTAATTCAATGGGAAACTAAAATAAAAACAGCGACCTCTTAGAGTTGAGCTGGAACGCCCATATTTGGTGAGGATTTTCTTTATATTAAATAAAAACATTTGAGAGGGTAAGAGCGAAAAATTTTTTTTGAAGCACCCTAATATACATATACATATAATATGTCATATATACATAAAAAAAAAGTTTACAGTCTCAGGTTAACAGAATTAAAGTGATTTTACATAAAAAATAATATAAATATGGCATATGATATTTTTTTGTAGTTTATTTGAAAATATTTAAAAAAATTTATTAGTGTTATTTTTGATCGCTGATATCTTTGAAACGGTTGACCTGAAGAACTTTGACCTTCAGATGTTTTTTGTAGAGCGTGAAATTGTCTATAACTCCTCTCGCTTGGGTGTTGCGAAAACAAACCATTCCAAAGTTATAAGAATTCAAAATTTAAAAAATAAAAATTCCCGTGTTATTGAAAAAAAACAAATGAGTTGAGGCAAACCTTAATATTAATATTAAGGTCTCAAATATGCGCCAAAATTTTTGTTTTTTAATGTATTATTAATTTTTCAACACCATTAGAAAAAAAATAATTTAAGTTTTTTTTGAAACACCCTAATATACAGGGTGTCCCACAATTAGTGCGACAAAATGAAGGTTTATTATCTAAAGACCCCCAGGAATTCCAGAAAATTGTTTAAAAAATTCTTTCTTCATTATTTAATAAGATACAGGGAAGTCATATTTTCTTTATAAGGCAACATTGCCTCATAACAATGTAATAGTTTAATTCCTAATCATCATGACAACAAACAACAATGTTAGAAAATGCCAAATTTAAATGTCAAAATTTGCTACTTTAAGTTATAGGTTATTTATTTTACGTCAGACTGGATAGAAAAAAATACAGGGAGTCCCTGTCTGACGTAAAATAAATAACCTATAACTTAAAGTAACAAATTCTTGTAATTGTGGGACACCCTGTATATACATATATACACTATTGGACAAAAGTAAAGCAACAACTGTATAAAAAATCCAACTCCAAAACGCCTTTATTATTCTTTAAGAAATTTTGGATAAAAATACTTGAACTTAAATCTCAGTTTACGTGTTTAAGGGTTTTTTGAGAAAATATTTTTAAAGCCCATTTTTTTAATATTAAAAAAACGTTCGAAAAATAACTTTTACGGAAATTTTTTTTCAAGTAAATAATAGTATATTAAAGTACAAGTTGCAGAAGGCCACATATTCTCGCACGAATTCGAAATTTGGCCTCGAGCGACGAAGGAGCGAGTGGACGAACGAATGAGTGCGAGAATAGCCTTCTGCAACGTGTGATTTATACTATTTTCTCGATTTTAACTTTTATTTAGGTTTTTTTAATTGTTTTGTGGTCGTTGTTAGTTAGGGGATTTTTCTCGCAAAATGTCAGTTGGCAACACAAAATGACAATATTTGTTATCCTGCACAAGTACAACCTGAACTGCACTTTTACACATTAAACTTAAAATTTTGCATTAAAATGCATTGTTGGAGCAAACTTTATATTACAAAACAATAATAAAGGCTTCATTTTCAATAAAAGTAATGAATTTGAGGTTATTAATCAGTTTAACATTTTGGGGGTACCAATACTTAAAAACTAAATGTTACCAAAAATCGTTTAAGAATGAGCTTCATTCTTCAACGATTTTGCGTGCGAGAATATGACATTCTTACATAAAAATCGAGAAAAAATATTCTGTTAATGACCGTATTTTTGTTAGTATACTCTAAAAATTTTGTACAAATCAAATGAACAGTAACGAAGATACAGCGCTTCAAAGTCGGTAAAAATGACCCTTTTTTGATTATTTTGCTGAAAAGTGGTCATTTTTGACGACTTTGAATCGCTGTATCTTCGTTACTGTTCATTTGATTTGTACAAAATTTTCAGGGTATACTAACAAAAATACGGTATTTAACAGTATATTTTTTATTTACTTGAAAAAAAATTCCGTAAAACATATTTTTCGAAGGTTTTTTTAATATTAAAAAAATGGGCTTTAAAAATATTTTTTAAAAAACCCGCAAACACGTAAACTGAGATTTAAGTTCAAGTATTTTTATCCAAAATTTCTTAAAGATTAATAAAGGCGTTTTGGGGTTAGATTTTTTATACAGTTGTTGCTTTACTTTTGTCCAATAGTGTATATATATATATATATATATATATTTAGATAAATACATTGGTTTACCTCGATTTCGGCCCTAAGCTGAGAAACCTCCAAATCGGAACTGGAACTAGGCAAATGGCCGTCCAGCTTCTTCTCCAAATCCTGCTTCTCGCTCCTAACCTCCTCCTGTGCCTGCTTGGCCACTTCGAGCTCCTTCTGCAGGTTCTCCAAGGCACGCTCCGCGTTCTGCAAGCTGTCCATGTCACGGTTCATGCGGTGCAAGTGTATCTTGAACTTTTTGTTTTGCTGGAAAGCGTAGTAGACGCCGAGGCCGCCCACGATGGTGAGGAAGATCAGAGTTAGGTCCTTCCAATGTGGAACTTCTGGGAAAATAAGTGTGTTGGGTTTTGATAAGATTTGTTGTGTATAAGTTGTAACAGTGCAGTGTTATGTTTATTTATAATACATTATTTAACAAAAATAAAATAAAAATCATGTAAAATTATAAAAAAAACTTATTTTAAGTTGGCCCTTAAAAGGTTTATAATCAAATATTTTTTTATGTTCAAGCGTTCAATATGTTAAACTTTATTATTGTCAACAATCTAAAGTGATTATTGCATAGGTAGGCTATAAAAATAAACCAATTGGGTAAAGTTTTTTACCTTTCAGTCTGTAGAAAACCGTTTGGACAAATCAAAAAATGTTACTACTGTCAGATCTCTCTAACCTCACTTTTTACTTTTAGTAATTATTATTATAATTGTACGTTTTTTGTATCCTTTAACAATTTCGGGCCTCCTCTACGCGCCGGCCTTTAAACATTGAGCTCAGCACAAAAAGACTGAAGCCCGCTGCACAATAACCCGGTAACGGGAACGGGAATCTTAACATTTAAGATGGGAACAACTAAAACGACTGTTGATAGATAGGGTTCGCTGAGTCTCTCCCACCTTTACCGTTTAGGTCCCCGTTCCCGGTACCGGGCAGTTGTGGAGCAGGCTTGACTTCTCAGCCTAATGACATAAATAACTATTAAAACAACTGAATTTATAAATTAAAAATAATAGTTATTTATTTCATAAGGCTAAGAAGTGAGTCTTGTGCTCAAAGTTTGAATGCCGACGCGTAGTGGTGGCCTACAATTGAGCGAAGCACAAAAAGACACTTCTCAGTCGCATGGCATACAACATTAAATATATACATATTTTTATAAAACCCAAAAAGCATGTGACATAATCATAACAAATTATTTAATTAAATACTTGAAAAAATTGTATATAAAACCCGGCGGTCAAAGCTAATTAATTGCCTCGCACACAATCTACTGCCTCGGCAGAGAAATGTATGCTCGGCGATAATTGTGCTTTCTCCGCCTGGTCCATAATGTACTACTTTCATTTATGTTCAAATGTTCAAATTATTTCAATTAAAATAAAACGAGATAAATGCCAAAGCTTTAATAAAAATATAACAATTTTACAAATTTAATTTGGAGTTTATAAAAATGTTTCAATAATAAATGTGTAAATAAAGTAGCTATGAGAAAATGTTAAAAAAAATTCTAGGTTAAGAAGTCTGCTTAAAAGACATTTACAAGTTTTAGAAAGATTGACCGTCTGGTTTCCGAGTAAAAAAATATTAAAGCTGCAAGACTACAAGGGATGTTATGTAGTATTGCTAAACTGTGTTGTGATTGTTGACAAAAATTTATATGCCAATTCTACAGGTATAAGTGCATGTATGCAATTTGTATAGTCATTTTAATTCAAAAAAATAACAATACATTCACAAAGGCTTTTGGCACCAATTGGTGCACTGCGCGTGGTATTATGGAAGGAACAAAGCCGCACCTAGTACAATCTATCGTTTTTTTAACAAAAAATTGTTTTAAAATAGCAGTTTTTTGCAAAGATAAACGTTTTAAAGATACACCACAAAAATACCATTGAAATAAAAAAAATAGTTTTTATGTACAATTTTTAAAAAAATCTGATTTTTTTAATACTTTGATGCTCGGTATGGGACAAAAGGTTTATCACCATATAAATAATAAAAAAATAGTTGTAAAGATAGCAGTTTTTTGCAAAGATAAAGGTTTTAAAGATACACTACAAAAATACCATTGAAATTTGTAAAAAAATAGTCTTATGTACAATTTTTTTAAAATCTGATTTTTTTAATACTTTAATGCTCGGTAGGGGGCAGAAGGTTTATCACCATATAAAAATTGCAAATAAAAATTATCTTTGCATTATAAATCTCCTAATATTGGGCGGTAATCCAAATCAAAATTTCAAAATTTTCATTTTTTTTCAAGTTTTTGAGCCCTGGTAGGGGGCAAAAGACGTCACAAAAACAAAAAACTTTTTGGCCCTATTCCAAATCCAATTTCTAGTTTTTTTTGTTTTCAGCCCACCCTTATATATATAAATTATTGTACGTTTGAAAAAAATGGGCGGAAAAGTGACAATTTTTTCAGGCTAAAAGAATAAATGTACAGGCGAGCTTTAGCAAGCGTGAAGTTTGGAGCTCTTTACCGCCGTGGTTTACATGATATTTTTCTTTCTACACAACATGAATGCAAAAAAATACTAAAAATGAGGAGCGTTTATTCAAAAAGGGACATGTCCATTTTAGCGATTTTCAGAAATAAGTCAAAAGCAAAAGAATTCTGTTATTTTTGACTTGTTTCTGCAAATCGCTAAAATGGACATGTCCTTTTTTGAATAAACGCTCCTCAAATGTGAAAAGCAAATTTTGACACTTAAAATGATTTAATATTGACGTGCATGTTATCTACAAAACAGACAGCCCTTAGCGGCACCCACACACAGTTAGATATATATCTGAAGACAAATAGTTTAATTGCGACGTAAGTTGTAATCTTAAAATATTCGTACATTGTAATGATAAAAAGCTAACTTTAAAAATAAACACAGAAGAGTTTCAATACTCGATAAAAAGTTCAAATGTCGCATTTTGAGAATATTTTAGAAAATAAATTTATTAAGTATACAATATTTTTGCAATTAAAATACGGGGTTTTATACAAAAAATTATTACTATATGCTTCTATCCAAAATTTTACAGGATCAACTTTGGAAGCCAACTTGGTCGCATTTGCCGATTTTCTAATGTCGCGCCCGTTACGCGATTCATGACGTTATAAAAGGTTTTCTATAAGTTTTTATTGAAATTTTGTTTGAGTGAAATATCTAATTTTTTATACTGTTTTTGTATATTAGCGTATCTTGATATACAGGGTGTCCCAGAACTCGCGTGCCGATAGCAATGGAGATGCCAAATTTTAAAATAAAAAAATTCTAGGTAATAGAGTTATTGAATGAGAGCAAAAAAGCGGCAGCCAATACCGAGAGCTCTCGCCTAGGTTAAACGTAGGGGTTTTAAAAGTTACTAGGGGACGATAGAACATTGTTGTCTTAAAAACATTTAAAAATCTTTTGGCCAACTGTATTTACTAAGTTGTCAAAGCTTATTAATCTATGACTAATACTTCAGAACGCCAATGTTAGTAACGATTGGGAAAGCGCTGGAGAAAAACTCGCGCTGTCTCCCTGGCGTTGCGCCCACACTCCCCATAAATAATTATCATTTCGGTATAAAATTAATGCATTTTTTTCTCGTATGCACTTATGCCTGTAGAAGTGCCATATAAATTTTAGTTAACTTTCACCGCACAGTTTTGCAATAATAAAAAATAATGTTGACTTTGTCCAACCAAAATTATCAATCTGTCATTCTAGTCTAGAATATCCTGCAACAATGGATTACGAACAAGTGATTATCTAGGGATATTTGGTTTAATATGTTTAGCGACTACCATAGTTTTTAAAGTAAACAATATCAGGGTTGCCACCGATTTGTCTAAACCAAATTCCCTGACTTTTCCAAAAATTCCCTGACCTCTGATTTTTTTCCAGACAAAATGTGTTTTCTTTTTGGATTCCCGACCCTCAATTAATTTTTTAACTGGACTTTGAGTGTTGATTTTTAAAATTTAAAGTATGGGGCCATTCAAGTATTACGTAAGCAGTAATTTTGTAATTTTTAACCCCCCCTTCCCTTTTTTAGCAAAAGTAAGTAAAGCTTATCATTAAAAATATACAAAAAAATCAAAGCAATCAAGCAAAAACCCCCCCTTTGGTGCTTATGTAATACTTGAATTTATTTTTCTCTTGGTGGAGAATTATAACGATAAATTAAAAAACTAAACTTTTATTGAAGTTTATAAAATTCAAAAACATTAACAAAAAATCAATACTTCTTATTAAAAAAAAAATTTCTGTAGCTAATATTTCGGGTTCAGGTTTTTGTTTCTTGGGGTTTTATTGCATTAATTTTCTGTTCAATCTGAAATTTGAGCACTTTAACTGGAACTTATATACAAATACATGTATTTTTTTTCCTTTTTGTAACTTTGACACTGCTAAAACATTTGTTATAAGCAATAAACTAAACTAAACTAAAATAATGAAATTTTTAAAAATGCCTCTGACATTTTGTCTGCGGCAGGTCTTGTTTATAAAGTTGATGAGTTCTTATCAGTAAATATTTGATAGTACAAAAAAAGATTTTATTTCTTTTATCATTTTTTGCAGGAGTTTTTATTGAAGAAATTGATTTATTCTGGTTATTTTCTAAAGCAATATTATTATTAATATTATTATCCTGTAAAACTGTAACTTTTTCAAGCATACTCTCTAAAAAAGAATTAGTCAAAAATGACATATTTCATAAAATATGTCATTTTTGAATTCTTTTTTAGAGAGTGAAAAAGCATGCTTTTTCACTTTGAAATATGTAATTTTTGACTAATTCACTGCAGTCACTAATAAATGTAGTCGACAGCAATTTGTATCCAAGACATTTAACAGCCAATTTTCATGTAAAATTGTCCCCTGAATCCGAAAAGACCGTCATAGCAGTTTTTGAGATATAGTCAATTCCATATTATATGGAAAATTGAATAAATCTTAAAAACTGTCCTACTTTTATAACTTTTGACGACATATTCGGATTCAGCAGACAATTTTACATAGGAATTGACTGCAAAATATCCGGGATACAAATTGCTGTTGAGTAGAATTATTAGTGGCTGCTTTTTCGCTATGACAATTAGTCATTTTTAACTGATTCATTTTTAGAGAGTAGTATTTTTTTATTTATTTTCCATCTGGTTCTTTTTTTTGACAAATTTGTGTTCTTCGTTGCCGAAATCCTTTTTTAATGGCCCGCACTTTTTATGTGGCCTATGACTGCTTGCAAATCAAACATTTGGCTTGAAACGATTTTTTATCAACAGGAACTATGATTTTTCAAAGTCTTTTACTGATTAATTAATTTAATTATTAATTATGCTTTCACTGATTAATTAATTAGTTTATTAATTATGCTTATCATTTATAAAATAAACAAATATTAATCACCCTAAACATAAAAATAGTTAGTTATAGTTTTAGAAGGTTATTGTGATAAGTCGTGATATAGACTTCTAAGGTTATAGTGATAAGTTTGACATATAGCGCTGCCATATTTTGAATAAATTAAATTTAAATTACACTCGTTTCAATGTTTTTACATAACTTAAAATAACACGCTGTCATCATACCAACATTTTTGGAACACCCTGTATATTAAAAGATTTTAATTTGGAGAAAACTATTGAATTGATTATAATCAATAATTATTAGGTATCCTACAAGATATACAGGATATTATTTAAATTGTAGGGCGAAGAACTGCATTTTAAAGGGTGAATTTTTTGTTTCACCGAAATATCTTAAGACGGATTAGGAACCAGAGCCTGGCTAAATTACTTTGGGACACCCTGTATTAATAGTCATCAATTGCTAACAATTTTTTGTGTAATATTTTATGTTACAATATACGAATCCAAAATCTACAGTAAAAATAAGACCACTAAACACATATTACCATATGTTTGTTTGGAAATTACTTAAAACAAAATTTAGAAAAAATCCCGAAATATTGTTCAGAACTTACCGTCGTGGAATAAAACTGAGAACATGGTAAAAAAGTCATCTTAAAAAAAACGTACATTTTGGAAAAATTAACGCCAACCAAATCGGACAATAATTAGACGTAAATGTAAACAAATTCCTTTTTTAAAAATATAGACCAAACATATCACACATTCGACATACTGAAAACATTGAGATAATTAATAACAGAGATGCGAAATCTAATAACAATGTTACGGTAGGTGATTTCGAGGTATATCAACAAACGAAATAAAAGTTATATCATTTATTATTAACGATAATGAAATAGTCGTATAAACGATAGATAAAATCATAATTCGCAAAATAATGTTTCCTGTAAATTATATTCTTTAAAAAAATACCACAAATTTTAATTTTTTTATTATTTTCTGTAATATGCAGCACTAGAAGAAGATCTCTAGAAAATAACGTTTTTTATCTTTATTCTGATTCTATGACGATGGTTGCCCAAGATACATACACCTTAGACATACCCATGCTGGATTCAGAAAGATACAAACCACCTTATGATGGTGACCTCTATGACCACACTATAGGAGTGCGTTCGAAATGAGAGTGTACTTTGGATATAGTATACTAGTATAAGGATAGGTGTATAATCACGTAACTTTACATTATACCTGACCTCCTTGTTATTTTCGAACGCAGCGGAGCATATACCCATGTTGAAGTGTTCTAAAACCAATTGGTTTTGCTTGTTATTTGACTGAATGCATATAAATATTAAATTATTGTATTTCAACTCTTTAGTTATATGGTTTATTCAAGTTTTTGTGATAATTTTGTTTTGTTTTTTTGATATTTTTTAAATAATTTATTTTAAATAAATTCTTTTATTTAACTGTTTTTGGTTTTTTTTATTAAATTTTAAACATATATTAATAAATTATATGAAGGACAGTTGACACTTGTATATATCTAGGTTAGGGTGGCCCAAAAAAAAAGAATATCTTTTTTTTTCTCGTCTCTTGTAAAAATATGTTAGTTTATCATGCTGTAAGAGCCCTGTCAAAATATCAGCTCGATTAAAAAATTTTTAGGGGTGGCTCAAGATTTTGAAAAATTTCCAAAATCGTCAAAAATTGGATTTTTTTTTATTTTAATTTTTTTTCTCGTTCCGATATTATTTTTTAATTTAAAAATAATAATGATTCTGAAAATTTCAAATGGATATTTTGATTTCTAAAGGTCGCTCAAGATTTTTTTAACCTTCAAAGTAGAGTATTTTGAATGTTTTCGAGCGACCTCTGAATGGAAATTAAAATATTGATTTGATATTTTCCAAATTTTTATTATTTTCCACCAAAAAAATAATATCGAGACAAGAAAAAAAATTAAAATAAAACAAAAATTCAATTTTTGACGATTTTGAAAATTTTAAAAAATCTTGAGCGACCCCTAAAAATTTTTTAATCGAGCTGATATTTTGACAGGGCTCTTACAGCATGATAAACTAACATATTTTTAGAAGAGACGAGAAAAAAAAGATATTCTTTTTTTTGGGCCACCCTAATCTAGGTATATACCAGAGAAATCAAAGGCGCTAGGTTAACTTCGAGTGTATCTAGAGTGCACTCTTGCAAGTTTTCGAACGCGCTCTAGACCTATAAACTTTATAATATAAAGCGATGACAGTATACTGGCTATAGCCGCGCTCTTGACTGGTGGAAAATTTAAAATACTTTTGTTTGATTGGCTAACTAGCGGCACAGATATAATGTTGCTGCCAGTCAGCAAATCAAATAAAATATTTTAAAATTTCCCGACATTCGAGCTTGATCCGGATCGATACAAAATATCGTACACTGCCATGGATCGGAACATCCATAAATCGAATACACTTGTGTGTATCCGATCCATTACTAATATTTAGATAGTTCAGTGCGATATTATTTAAAAATTTTAGAGGTGAAACTCGCCACCGTGAAAGGATTGAGTAATACATCATTTTGAAAGTATCCCGACCCTTATTATATCCAAGTTTGAATTTGGTCTTGTGATTAATTATAAACTAAAAACCGACACATTTTGACAAGCTGGATGATATATCAGGTATACCTGCAACTTCAAATTTGAGCTGCCTTATTAATAAGCTATTTAATAATATATTTTTAGACTAACAACCTAATAAGTTTAAAATAAAAACAATGTGCAGCATAATAAACCATGGACAAGTTAGCCCTTGGGCATATATCTTACACCATTGCAATATTTGTTTTCATATCTTATAATATACGCAGACGCTCTAAAACTTTCATATTCTGCATGCTAAAATAGTTTTTAACGTATTATTATTATAATTTTGTTTTGGCCATATAAAACTATAAAAAAATATTTATAAAAACTAGCCATGAAAGCCTTCATCATTTTTTTCAGTTTTTAAAGATGTTCAAAAGTAACAAAGCTAATATAATTCTCAATTTGTATAAAAAAATATATATATAAAGTGTTATAGGTTTGTATATTTTGTGGTATATACCTTTTTTTAATTGACTTACCTTTAGGGGGTCCAAATAGAACGACATCCATAGCCTTGAGCGAAATTTTCTGCTTGTGTATGGGATCCTTTATCCCGATCCCGCTCAAATAGTGATCATTATTGGCTGCCAACCTAAAAAAATAAAAGAATAATAATAATTTTTGCTTCATAAAAAACTTTGAAATATACATATAGTTTAAATTGGAATTTTAATAAAACAAAAGTTGAAATGTGTTAAGGGGTTAGATGTAGTCTGGTTTTTATAGGAAATTAAATATTAATTAAAATAATATATTTTTTGTAACAATTCATAAACATATAGAAAGTGCTTCAAAAGTAATGAGATACAGAGCAACAGCAGACTATTTAAGTCGAAACAATCCGATTAAATTACATTACACAATTACTCAGGGTGTCAAAGTCAACACTGTATTCGTTTAAATGGTCACATATTTTTTGCGCCTTACTGTATTCACGTTTTTATAAAATCATCTTTATTACGCAAAAAAAGGTACACCTTGTATATGTACACCTCTCGCTCAGAGTAACCGTTTTTGAGATATCTGTTTAAATTTATTGTGAATAATTTGATCTTAAAATAAATGTTTTTAAAAAAATACTTAATAACACAAAGTCAGACAGAAACTAAATTTGTAGAGTATCTTATTGTATTTTTACTTTACATTTTTAAATCACAAATAAATGGATGAATTAAACCGCAGCGGCATTTAAAAAGTTCAACTTTTTTACGTTACAAAGATGTGACCCTTTAAACTTATGCTAAGTGTGGCAGCGCAGTCTACAACCTAAATTTTTTTTTAAATATTTAATTTTTCCGTCCTAAAAACCCCAAATTTTAAATTTTGCGTAAAAACGTTTTTTCCAAAGGTATTTAATAATAACTTAACCATCCTGTATCTTGGTTGTTATCAACTTTTGGATAAGGCAAATTTTAATAAATTTGCTAGTGCTTTGTATTCCAATAGGGCAGCCCCATTACTTTTGGACCACCATAAATATAAGGGTGGTCCAAAAAAGTATATTTTTCCCCACAAGTTTTTTTTATTCCAAAATAACCAAATACACTTTTTTTATTCGGATAAACTTTAGAGCTTGCCCATGATTAAACGTATAATATAACAAAACTAGAAACCCACTGTGAATAAAATAAAGTTTAAATTTTGGTCAGCGTGGTCACAAACAGGGTGGGACTTTTTTAGCGCGTATTACAGTCTGCAATTCTACGCGCATAGCGAGTCGCTATTAGCGACGTTTTGAGCAAATTTATTGCCGTTTCAAAATATATATATTTATAGGTCCTGCCGGATTTGTATTGCGTGCAGCTTGCAGTGTTTCCAACTTCCCTAGCCCGATAATACTACAACATGCTTTAAAATAATAGTACACGAGCTTAAATAAATAGTTCATTTTTTAGGCTTGTAACCTTTTTTGTCGTGCTGTTCGTAGACACTCCAACTAGCTGACTGTGTAGATTAGTGTAACAATATTTCAATAGTCAAAAATGCATTTTAATAGGATTAGTTAAAAATGCAATAAAGTACACAATTAAAACAAGGATTCCACATTTTTAATAGATTTTATATTTAAATAAACCAAAACATAACTGTGATAAAATTAATATAATTTTTTTAAGGAAACCTTTTTCTATTCAAACATATAACAGAACAAGCCATCAAACAATGTTCAAACGACGGTCAATCTTAAACGTCAGTCTTTTTTTTAAACTTTTATAGTTTTTTTCTTTTGCTAACACCAGGACTTTCTAAAAGTTATAAATTAATTTAATTGGTTTAAGCGCAAAAAAGTATGCGTGTAGTCCACCTGGATTAAACCACAGAGTGCTCTACCTGTGAAAAAGGGTGCAAGTGAGGTAATTAAATACAACCAGAAACTTTCCTGGATTACTAACACAGAACCAACGCGTCCCAATAGTGGGAGGTCGAGGTCAAGGAACAACTTTACCGAGCCTCGTAGGGTCAAGCACCTGAATTTGGATTCCCCAAATAAACATTCGACAAAACCAATAAATAAACGTTAACCCACCCTCATAAATCTCAATAAAGCCAAACCAAACATGGAAATCGTAAACGTCTTAGACCACTTAGTAGGTAAAATACCACCCTAAATTTTAATACGAAATTCGCAACCTCAACTTACAAAGAACTCCACCAGGTAAAAATTAATTAGTCGCCCACAGTTCCCATAAGAACAGCAAGCCTAGCCAAAAAACTCATAAACAAGAGCTCACTTAAGCAGTCATTAATCACTCAAGTTCAGATAAACACTAGGCAAAAGAAACTCATCCGCACAGCGGGATGCAACGTTATCGATAGTCAGCAAGTTCGGAATCCGATTTGGACAGAGACACGGACACTGAGGAACCGGAATTACTTCAAAACCAGCAACTTCTAGCAGCGTATTAACCAATCAAGCCCCATTCATGAACCCCAATTGAATGGGGTCATTACTAAATCCCTGGTTGAGGGGGACTCCAGATTGGACTTAGTTTTGGGTCATTTTATATATTTTTATTTATATATATTTATGTAAGGCGTTGCTGATGGGGCCAGCCATACGTTCCTTATACCCATACTCATTGTGTAAAAATTAACAAATCTTAATAGTTAACAGAAAAAAAATTTATCAAATGGATACAATTAAATTTACGTATGTAAATTTATTCGAGTATAGTTGTACTGCGATGCTCACAGCGAGCTTGGTATAAACCGTACAGCTTTAAGCAGTCTGCGATTGCAATTGTTTTACGGCGCATGTCCGCCTCGACACGTCCAAATATTTTCTGCTAACGTTTTCGCTTCGTCTTATCTGGTCCACTTTAAAATTTATTTTGCCTATGTATAGCTTGTAAGTGAAGGATCGGTATATTGTTTTACCTGGGTAAATTAGCACCGGTAACCTTATGCTTGATGAAGTTAGGAACATATTGGGGAAGTTCGACGCAGGTGGTAAGCCAATCGGTGGTCTGCTGGATGGTCCAGTTGTGGACGTCAGACTTGAGCCACGCCTCCCACAACTCCTTTACCGATATTTGCATGTCGTTCTTGTGGAAAACCTTCTGCCTCTTCTCGTAGCCCGAATCGTATTTCAACTCTTCACGTAAAAACTAAAAAAAGAAAAAAACATTAGGTAATTAATTTTATCTACGATCACTATTTAAACCAAATTTTTAGAGATGGGAATCGGAAAGTTTCCATTTTAAGGAAACTTTCCGTTTTGGAAAGTTTTCAATTGGGAATTTATTTTTATTTTGAAAGTTTCTTTTAAGCTACCGGAAACATTCCTTGGAAACATTCCTTGGAAACTTTCCTTGTTTTTTTCATTTAAATGTCAATTGTTTAACCGCTGATTTTCTTTAAGGCCATGATACAAGGCCAAGAAACTTTGAATAAGAATTTAATGTGTGTTAATTTAAGGCAGAAGAAGAAGTATAAATAATGTAAGTTATGTTACATAACCTCAATGAAGCCGGATTATTCAGCTTCATCACAAAATACCCCGGGCAAAAAATAAATATTTTCACAAAAAAATTTTTTTTTTAAACTTTCGGAAAATTTCGGAAATTTTCGATGGAAAGTTTCCGGGAATTTTCGTCAAATGGGAATTTTCCCATCTCTACAAATTTTGGCAATCTAAGTAAACGTCACTTTATACATGGTGTGTGTAAAATTGGTCGGAGTTTACCAGAATTTTTTTTTTCGAGCGATCAAAAAGATTTGAGGTTTTCTATATTATGTTTGAATATGTGTATGTTTCTGTAGGACTTCACATTCCGGAAAGAAGCAGTCATATAAATTTTCTTGGTAAAAACATTTAAAATTTATCTCAATTTAGCTCATTAATAATGAGTCATTATCATCAGCCCCTTATCATCAAAATTGGATTTTACCCCAGTGGAGAAATGTATTATTTTCTGATAAAGCTAATTCTCCAGATATAAATATAGACTCGCCGTCAAAAAAATGACGAAAATTGTATATAAATTTACCTTTATTAAAAAAATCTATTTGTAGAAGCTATGACGTCATCGGCTGTTTTTTTTAAATTGTACCCCCTCTTATTTTTGCAGATTCGAATAGATTATGAAATTCTGAATTTAGCAATATACCTTTGGGGATTATAGTTTTTGGTATTATTAAATTAAAAAGTTCGTGATTTAAATTTAAAATTAAAACATTTATTATAATTTAAAACATTTTATATCTTCATTAACCAATTAAATGTTCAAATTGCTCCCCGTTGGTTTCTTGACAATAAGCAAGCCTATCCAAAAATTCTCTGAGAACCTTTTGGATGACTTCCGCACTAATAAAGCAACATTCTTCACGAATTTGATTTTTCAAGTCTTCTAAATTTCGTGGTCTGTTGATGTAGACCTTTCATTTAAGGTAGCTCCATAAGAAATAATCGAGAGGGAGAGTGAGATCTGGAGATATCGCTGGCCACTCTATCGGCCCTCGTCTTCCAATCCACCTCTCAGGAAAACATGTGTCTAGATAAGTACGGACAGGACGCGCATAGTGTAGAGGTGCCCCGTCCTGTTGTAACCAAATGGTATCACTTGGTAGATCGGGACCTCCATTTTCATTGGGAAACATTTCTGCTCCAGTACCTACAATTTTGCTAATTATATGCTAACAAAGAAATATAATACTCAAAAAGTTTGACCACGGAATTAAATATTATAATATAAATATAAAAAATATAAATATAATATATAAATCATCAAAACATTAAAAAATATACATTTTCCACTTTTAATAATTAATATATCCTTATAAGCCCAAAAGGTATAAATGTGCATATTGCTGGAATCAAACTTTCATCTATTCGAATCCCCAAAAAAAAGAGGGGGATAGAATTTTAAAAAATGGCCGATTACGTCAGAGATTCTACAAAAATGGCGGGAAATATGAAAATTGTACATCAAAATGTTCGTAAATCAAGGATTCTTTTGAGAAAAAAAAGCCGATTTTTCTAAGGAATTTGTTCCATACATTTGCCGTATATACCACTGTAATAATATAGGTACCTACTAATGTATCTTTGTGAGTTCGGTTATATTAAACAGACTCCGCCATAGCAATGTTACTGTATGCCAAAATATTCGAATATATAGAATAAGGGAAGTCTATATTACTACTTTTCTTTTTTTTTCAACGTATATATAATTGTAATTTGTAGACTAAATGACTTCCAGTTCAGACAGGGTGTCCCAGTTATGTTGGAAGGTAATTGAGAGCAGTTAAAAGGGATTTGTTGTGTGCTATTAAGGTTGTTTCATCGGCGCAAGAAGACTAAATACAAGAGTACCTTGTTGGGTGGGGGCAAGACAAAAAACGTGCGCACTTACTCAGTAGTAACCTATGGTTGCGCAAAATGTTAGTGCGCACACCCTGTGACTGTGAGCAGTGTGTCCATTTGGGAAACGGCTGGCTGGCTAGAGCAATAATTAATACAGGGTGGGCCAATGGAAAGTTTCCACCCCGATTTTCTCAGGTGTTACGAAAAAAAATAAAAAACGCTCGCACCCGTCGATTTCTGATTTAAGGGGGACAATTTATTTTTATTTTTTTAACCCCTTAACTTCAACCCCTAAGCGTGGGTGATAGTTACCCCCAAAATTTAAATAGGAAAGGGGGGTCGAATGATACTTCATTTTGAAGGTATTTTTGCCCTGATTATACCCTCCAAGTTTGAACTCGCTGCTAGCATCCCCGTTGATATAACAGCTTGTTAAAATCTTGGAAATAGATCACGTTTTATTATAAGTAAAAACAATACTTACCTTCCTTAATAAAAATATCTACTAATTAAAGTTTTATTATTATTAATAAAAAGTTATTTACATGATATTTATTTAATAAACTGTTCAAAATGTCCTCCATTAACATTCATGCAATAATAAAATCGATTCTCTACCTCTTCTCTAACATTCTGCAACATATCGGTAGTTATCCTTTGACACTCTTTAGTTATTCGTTCTTGTAGAACTTGAAGAGAAGCTGGCTGTGTTTTATAAATTTTAGACTTCAAATGGCCCCATAGAAAGAAGTCCAGAGGTGAAAGATCAGGGGACCTTGCAGGCCACTCAATAGGTCCTCTTCGGCCAATCCAATGGTCTCTAAAATTTTCATTTAGAAATTGCTGAACGGGTGCTGCATAATGCGGTGGGGCTCCATCTTGTTGAAAAAACATTTCATTTTGCGACAAATTATTATCTTCAGCAATAACTTCCCTTATTCTAGGAACAATATTTTCTTCAAGTAAAGTCAGATACATAGCCTCAGTGAAATTGCCTTGTAAAAAGAATAGTCCAATTATGTTATTGCCTAGAATACCTGCCCAGACATTTAACTTTTCAGGATTTTGAGTATAAGACTCTCTAAATAAATGTGGATTTGAATCGCTCCAGTATCGACAATTATGTCGATTGACTAAACCATGTAAAAAAAGGAGCATTCATCTGAAAAGCAGACATTATAAAGAAAATTTAGATTGCCAACACACCGTTCACTCATTTCTTCTACAAATTGTAATCGTCGATCATAATCATCCTCATTAAGTTCGTGAAGCAATTGTATCTTGTAGGGGTAAAATTTGTGAACCTTCAAAATTCTCCTTACGCTTGTTCGTGATATGCCGGAAACTTCGGACAATAATTGCCTAGTACTGAAGGTGTTATCCATTGCAATGTGCCCTATGACTACGATTTGCATACCTTCATTCCTAACGACACGAATCGGATTATCTTTTTTGTTCTCCACTGTTCCAGTTTCCAAAAACTTTACCATCAGTTTCCTAATATAAGTATGAGAGACATTTTTGTCCTGATGTCTTACATTAAATAGTCGTGCTGTTTGTCTTGCACAGTCATTGTTTTTGAAATAAGTATAAACTAATTCAACTCGCTCGGCTATAGTGTATACCATAATTAAATTTAGTTATAAGCTCTCGAACTAACGATAATAATCTTAATGATGATTGTGCGACAATATTGTGTAAATAAAGTTTACAAAAAACACATTTTTTTCTTCAAACGTAAAAAAATTGATGTTTTGCTAATATTTACTTCATTCCTTCAGCATACCTACAGACCGTCTCAAAAGTATCGCTTTTACTCTTACTAAAATAATAGCCAATTTTCAAGATTTTAACAAGCTCTCATATTAATGGGGATGATAGCAGCGAGTTTAAACTTGGAGGGTATAATCAGGGCAAAAATACCTTCAAAAAGAAGTATCACTCGACCCCCTTTTCCTATTCAAATTTTGGGGGTAACTTTCACCCACGCTCAGGGGTTGAAGTTAAGGGGTTGAAAATATAAAAACAAATTGTCCCCCTCAAATCAGAAATCGACGGGTGCGAGCGTTTTTTATTTTTTTTCGTAACACCTGAGAAAACCGGGTGGAAACTTTCCATTGGCCCACCCTGTATATTCAATGTTTCAATTTGTTATGTAACCACAGATTGTTATTTTAATACAACTTAACAATAATTTAGGATTTAATTCAATTGACCATTTCATTTACCATTTGAATTTAAATAAGTTACAAATTTTGATATATCATGTATCATGCGCAAAACTATTACGAGACTTCCTGTAAAAGAAAAAAATGTTATTCTTAATAAAATTAAATGTTATAAATATGTTTGTCCGTGAGCCCTCAGTAGCATTTTATAAAATGCCCCAGTATAAAAGTAGTTTTCCATGAACTAGAGCAACCCAGAGAACCAAGGTTTTGGAAAGAAATTAGTCAACTTTTTTCCCAACCAAGTTTGGTGTACGATATTTTACATTAATTGGGTATTGTTTGGAAATATGATCAGTCATTGTCATGTGTTTTTCCACGTTTTCCGTTAAGTTTTTTCTGAAATTATTGTGTTTTAACAACTATTTCAAGAAATAAGCCACGCACTGAAGTTTTAGACTTTTTTCGTAAAGTTTTTGCTGCCCTTGGTGGCCAGCAATAATTAGGTTAAAATTTATTTAATATTTACAAGGTATAAGCCACGTCGCCGACGGTGGACTAGTGGTTAGTGCTGCTGACTACAAGCCGGAGGTCGTGGGTTCGAATCCCACCAGGGGTATGGCTGTTTATTTGTGTTTGTCCTATTGTGTAATAGTTCTTCGGAGGGGACTTTAAGCCCGCGGTCCGTTCCTACACCTAACCCGCTCAAGCCATTCAGTTGGCTTCTGGGACTTCTTAGGAAGTAAGGGTGGAACTAAAAGAGCACTTTTGTATTTTTTTTTTGTACAGGTGTTGGTTATGTTTGAGGTGCTTATTTGTATTAATTATTATTATTATTACATTTATATATTTGGGAATATAACGTGATTTTGCAGATTTTGGTTCGCACATGACGTCACATAACATGCTCATCAGCATACCGTCGTTAGTGCATCGTGGCTTTGGCTATGCTTGCTGTTTTTGGGAACTGCTGTGGCGACTAGTGGTTTATTTACCTGGTGGAGCTTTTCATTTGTTGCGGTTGCGAAATTCGCGTTATGATAAAGTATTTGGGTATTATTGTTAATGTTAAGGTCATGCAATTAAGGAAATTTTACTCATCCGGTTTATGCAGACTTGAAATTCAGTGATACCGTTTGGCAGGTGCGATGAAATTAGCCCTTGACCTCGACCGCCCACTGTTGGCACGAGTTGGATACTGAGTTTATAATCCAGAAAAGAAAAAATTATTCGTTGTAACCAGTCACCTAACTCACACCCACTTTAACAGGTAGAGCAATCTGGAGCTTAATCGGGTGCACCCTTTTTTGGATGATTGGTGAGATTCGATCACCACTCTTCACTATTGGAAAGTACGTACGAGCTTAGCGAGCGCCTAGACACAAAACCTCTTATCTCGAGGTGTAAAGCGCAACAAAGAAATTTTTTGAGAAATTGTGAAATGGTAGCTAGCTGCAGCTAGCATTGGATGACAGCTATGCGCGGTTACTCCTCCTGAAGGATTCCTTCAAATTAATATTAATAATTTTTTTTAATATCTTTATTTTCATTTTAACTGTCCTGTACACTTGCTTCCAAATAATAAATACACTAAACTAGATATTTTAATAACATTTTGTCCAAGATAATACAATTAATAAACGAAAATAATTAAGACTCCTAATCAGCACCCTGTGCTGGTGACGGAGACTGTAGCGATTTTTTTATATTTCGTAGTCATTTAAGAAATTCTTTTTTAAGTTTTCCTTGAATAAATTAATATTTTTTAAATATTTTTAATTGATTGGGCTAACATGTTATACATTTCCACACTACGATTTATTGGATTATTGAAACCTATATAAGAATGTGTATTTGATAAGTAAATTTTGCTTTGTTTTCTAGTATTTTGATCATGAATCTCTTATAAATTTATAATTAGTTTTTTGATTTTTATTGATTGTTTTATGCACTAATTTACATTGTTCAATTTTTTTTACTGTTTTTAGCGGCTTAATGTTAATTTTTTGTATATTTCTTCTGTTGCTGTTAGATATGGAATATTAAATACTACTTTTATGATGATTTTATGAGTCTTTGCATTTTGTTAAATAGTATTGCTGAGCAAGTACCCCAAATCGGAATCAAATAAATTAAAGTTGAATAGAACTAAGTATAGTAAATGTTATATTTTGAGTTTTTGTCTAAGTAGTCTCTACACTTATAACACACCATGGGCATTATTTTATCTTTTAAATACTCAGTATGCTTACTCCAATGTAGATTTTCGTCTATTATTAATCCTAGGTATTTTGTGTGTTTAGCTCTATTTAATTTGATATCGTTTAGGGTAATGCGTAGTTCACGAAAGTATTTGTTTTTTTTGTTTAAAAATCATATAGGTAAGTAGTTTTATTAACATTTATTTTAAGTTTATTCCATTCTAACCAATCAGTGTACCTTTTAAGGTCATTGTTTACTGCCATTTCTAGACTGTGAAGGCTTTGCTGCTGTAGACCAAGGGTATCATTAGCACAGACCCCTGTGGAACACCACAGGGAACTCTTGCCAGTGTACATTTGGTTTTATTAATTTCTACATACTGATGTCTGCCTGTTAGATATGAATTAATTATTGATAATATTCTCGACAACCGTGGGCAATGCATGGCTAATGACGTTACGGCATCAAACTTACAGCGTTCGAACTCTAGGATGTTTGATTGTTGGGGCAATAAGTTGATATCTATTACATCATAAACATAGAAATTGTAGTGTAGCCTTGTGGAACTCCTTGGCCATTGAAAAAGATAATGGGATGAATTGGTTGATTTTATTTTAGCTGAACAGCTTTATAAAAAGTTTCTAATTAGCCACAATAAATATTCTGGACAGTCCTGAAGGTAAAGTTTATATAGCAATCCTCCATGCCACATTCTATCAAAGTATTTGCATTGGCAAGTATGAAAAAAGTTTTTACAAATAAAAAAAAACAAGCAGAGAGGGTATTTATTAAAAGGTAACCAGACAACCCTATTTGCAGAAAATATCTACGGGAGTTAGTAAATAAATTTCAAACAACTGGAAGTCTGAGTAGGCAGAAAGAGTCAGGTAGAAAATCAATCTCAGAAGACAAACAAATAGAAATAGTCTACGGCGGCAGTTGCAGATTGTGATATAGCAAAATCAACTGTTAAATATTTTAAACAACAAATTGCATCCCTATAAATTAAAAATATTACATCAACTTACTGAAGATGACCCGTATCCCAGAGTACAATTTTGTAAAGTTATGTGTAACCGCATGAAACAAAATTCCCTGTACTTGCAATCAATTTGTTTTACTGATGAATGCACTTTTTTTCTAAATGGCACTGTAAATCGGCAAAATGTTCCTGAAGGTCTTAACCAGTACGCACAAAAAATCTATGTATAGGCGGGACAACTGGAAAACCATATTGTATGACCCATCTTTTTAGAAGGAAATTTTACAGGCATCTTAAGTACAATTGTACTTAAATATGCTTCAAACACAGATATAGTTCAAGCTAATCCTGACGAATTTGACATGGAAGATGGAGCGCCGGCATCCAAATAGGTGAATTGGTAGGCGTGGTCCTACCGAATGGCCGGCTCGGTCTCCTACATCACCGAACCGGAATCAATTGATGATCTAAAACAACGGATTATACGAATGCGAATATTACAAGAAACGTTTGCAAATGTTAAAACTAAAATTAGAAATGTCTAACCTTTTCAGTCCGGCGTTCGTTTGGCTCGCCTTACTGCACAGCCGGCGTTCGTTAGGCTTTGCGGATTCGTACGCTTCCCGGACTTAAAGGGACGCGGATTTCATACAAAAGTCTTTCTAATTCGGCGTCATTCAAATATTTTTGGCTCATTTTTGTTATTATCACTTTTTAGTGCACAAAATAAATCTCCAAACAATTATAAATGTGGTAAAATTCTAACCCAAACAAAGTCCCACCATTCGTAACGATAATACCCGATCGCTATAAAATTGTTTTTATAAATAAAACGAAGCATAACGCATCATATTGTACCCGTGGATCCGATCGTTTCCCGGTCTCAATGCATCAGACAGCCGCGCGTTTAAATCCGTCTCCCGGCTGTGGGATGACGTTAGGTTTTGCGGACGGATCCGCTTCCCGGAGTGAAAGGGCTAAGGAGGGCATCTAATTTGATGACTATAGTCATTATAATTAATTGGAAATTCATTTAACTTAATAAATAAAAACCTTGTACTTGATAAATAAAAACAAAAATTTGATTTAATAATTAATTTTATAAAAACGTTAAATATCTTAGCCACCATCCTATGTATCCGATTTCGATGAAACTTGGTGGGGTTGTTGTACTGATAGGGTACATTAACCATGTAAAAGGGGGCGAAAATTAGCACCGGTTGCGTTTTTTCATATGACTTTTTTCATTAAATATTAATTAAAGTCTGATAGTTTCTAATTGTTTCTTTTAGTATGTTTTCAGTACTTCGAAAATAATAAAATATTTTAATCAATTTTTACGGTAGTTTTTGTCAAACTTTGACAGTTTTTACTTTCTTTTAATTTAGTCTTTAAGAAGGGTAAAAAACTGCCCTCCCTGCTTAAAATACCCCATAGAGACCCTGTTCAAACCAATAGATATTTGTATCGGGATGTATGGTGTTTCTATAGGGTGTATCGGTTTGTATAGGACCCGTAGTTGAGATTTATGGTTGTTCTATAGGGATATCCACCATTGATTTATTTGCTATCGGTTTCAATGGGGAAAATACACATAAATGTAGAAATTAGTTTTTTCCCTATAGGACCCTATAGGTTTTAATAAAATTTTGTCAAATGTTTTATGGTTGCTCTATAGGGATATCCCTATATATCCTTCATTGAGTTATTTTCTATCGGTCTCAATAGGGAAAATGTAAAAGTTATGGTGTGCCTATAGGTAATTTCCTATACATTTTCTATCGGGCTGTATCCGGAAAAACCCATGGACAAATGCACATATAGAATCCGGTAGCGCCCGATAGATTATTTTGTATAGGTCTCTATGGGGTATTTTAAGCAGGACTTCTAAAACATATGACCTTTATACTGGCGCGGTCCGTATTTATGGGGGAATTCCCAGATAGCATCTGTGATTTTGTTTTCCCTCTGTGATTTCACACTGAAGTCAGTATAAGGTCAGATGTGATTTTCAGTCATTCAAAATCATGTCCCAGTAAACACAATTACGTAAGATATAGGTCACACTTGAGTCATACAAGAGTCATTATTTCACACTTCCTTACGTCAGACTCTGACGTAATAAATATGACATAAATATGACGTAAACATATTGATGTAACACTGACATCATACCATTACATAATATTTACGTAATAAATGTGACTAAATATGACCTCAGAATGACGAAGCCCCCTTCCTTATTTTTCATCACTGTTTAAGCAGACTCTGCTTAGCAGAGGACCACGGATATTCCATGACAAAAGAAATCCTGACTCCAAGAAAAAATTCCAGCAAAAAATCTAAATTATATCGTGGTCCACAATTCCTAATTCGTGTACTTGCCGAGGTTCGTTCGGATCCTAAATCTCTAATTCAGGGGGGTATAAGGGGAATTTGACAACAGGCAACAGTAAAATAAATCTAGCATGCGTTGAAACCCAAGTTGTTTTTGACAAACCCCAGTTATTAACCACGTGATTCTTACTTTGTTGTGATTGGTCTTTTCCAACTTGTTCGTTGATGTTCGGTTTGAGAAATTACAAATGGCCGACAGCGTTGTTGAAGTGGTGTGTACTAAGTTTTATAATCCAAATTTTCTTTGTTTTAGGTAAGTAAACTTGTTAATTTCGGCTTTAACATTTTATTAGGTGTTTTTAGTCAAGTTTGAGTTAGTTGTAGCATCATTACCGCGTTTAAAATAAGAAAATACGTGTGATAAACCGTATCGGTTTTTTTCTCTATGTTTACCGAAAACACATGTAGTTAATAAAATTTTTTTTATGTAATGAAACCTATGGCAAAGAGTAAAGACTCTTTGCTTATGGGTTGTTTAACTAATGCAAGTTTTGATAGAATTTAAATAGTTTTAAAGCGTTTTGATTCAAAACTTTCAATCAAAACAGTTTTTAACGTTTTTTTTCTCGACACTAGTTGCTGTTATACAAAATGTTAAATATACCTATAATCTTTGTCAAAATGTATGTTTTTGTTAAAATTATTTGATGTAGCTACGCGAAAACTGGACCTGGGTCCAGGGCCCCACTACATTGGCATTTGGTGGAGCGGAGGTTATTGAACGAACAGCCCCCTCATCGGTGGATCGGACGTAAAGGGCCCAACAATTTGACACACAGTGTGCGACTTCTTTCTCTGGGGCTTTATAAAAGATAACGTTTATGAGCCCCAAGATTTGTAAAAGCTAAATACACGAATTGGAACTGCTGAGTATCTACAAGATGTTTGCAGCTGGAAGAGGTCATATTAAACACTTGTAAGCATACAGTTCAAAACTTGATTATATTACAAATGTTTTGTGCTTTCCATGTTTTTTTTTACATAAATATAGCATTTTGAACTACAGGGTGATAATCTTTTACAGTATTTTTATAGTTATTTTATTTGAAGGGCTCAATGCAAGAAGTGTCTAAGTCACATTTTCAATTAAATTGTTATTGTGGCTTCATCCAAGAGTTTTCACATAAGTTGAAAACCAGGCAAACTCCCATTGAAGTAAATGCAAACTAAGGCACTTGGGCACATATTTCTGCCACTTTGAAAATACCACCTGAAACCTTACATGAAACACTCTTAGATGAAGCCACAATGTAATTGAATTGAAAATGCGACTTAGGCACTTAAGTGCAAGAATTCTTGCATTGACCCCTTCATTTGTTCTATCTGAAAGTCTGACATTTTTAATGTACATAAATAACTAGACAATTCATAAGCAAACCTTTTAAAGAATTATTTTTAAAGTTTTTAATTCAATTATTTTTTGCTACAATATAAATTGATTTTAATTTAATATAATTAATTTTAGCTTCTGCAATAATGGAAGAATTAGACAAGATTTATCCTGCATGAAGAAAAAGAATGAAAGCTTTACTCGTCAATCCCAAACAGAAATATTTGACCAAATTTTTTTAATAATAGGTAGATATATTTTTTTTAATTTAGAATACATTTTTAGTTACAATTGGTGGTGTGTGAATATTTTTACCAAATAAATTAGGTAAGTAGTAATATTTAATTCAAACTTAAAATTAAATATTTAAACTACATAAATAGTTTGAATTATTTGAATAGTTCAATAATTACAATCATAATCTATTCAAATAAGTTAATTAAGGGTTAATGACAAGTAAATAAAATTCTTTTTATTTCAAAATAAATTTTAAATTACAATTCCAATGTTCAATTTCTTCAATTACTATTGGAAAATTTTAATTTTCTAATTGAACCATTTAAAAATTTGAAACATTCAAACTATTTAAATAATTCTTGAATTCAATATTCACACATCCATAGTTACAATCCAAATATAAAAAAAGTAAAAGAAAGTACACTTTTAGTATTTACTCCAAATATAATTAAATTGTTTATTGTTAAAACAAGCAATCTGACATTTTTATATTACATACACTTCTGCTTTAAATTATTATTTTGAGGCAGAAATATTTTATTTAGGATTTTTATTAGGATATTAAAAAAGGATATTTTCATGTTAAAACAGCACAAGTTAACCATTATTAGTTTTTATAAAATTTTTAAATTAAAAAATAAACAAAATCATACTTAGTTAGTTACTTAGCTTATTTTTACAATAAACCATTCAATTATTTTTATGCTGGTAAAACAATTACCTTTAGCATAAATAAGTAGCATAAATATTGATACATTATTTTTATTTTATTTTAAAAATTATTAGGTAATATCAATTGTTTTACAATTTAAATTGATTTTAAAATTGGTATTGATTTCAGGTTTGGGTTTGTGTTAATGGAAGAAGCAGACAGGACTTGAATTTATCAAACTTCTTTGCAAAAGAACATAGAAAATATTAATTGCAGTTGAATATTCTTCATTGAATCAAGAAAAAGACGCAGGTTCAATCCATGAATCATGAACAAGAAAAAAGACAATTAATACTTAATTACTAATTAATAATTAATCTACTTAATATTGACCAGAAAGTTAAATCATACATAAAGATTTTAATTTTGCCAAATACATAATAACAATATTTTTAACATTGAGATTTAAGTGGTTCTATTGATTATTAATTTTAATTAAACCAATTTTACTAAAAATTAAATATTCCAAAGAATGTAATTTAATTTTTGGATAAGTAGGAATTCCTTTTTGCCAAAAATTCTATATTTTACAAAACTACAGTATTGTGCTTATTTTAAAAACAAATTATAATCATAATTCCTAAAAATTATAAGAGTGTGGTTTGTTATTACTTATTAGTCTAATTATGGCATTAAACATTTTAGGCATAAGCCTTTTGGTTTATTCCAATAAAGAAATTTGGAAATACCTATAGGTATACAATAAATCAGTATGTATTACAAAATTATTTATTTTTATGAATTACATATTCAAAGTTAAAATAATTTTAATTATATAATATACTCGAACTGTTTTAAAAGGTTGTTTTCTAATAAGGACCAATAAGTATTGAACTATTGTTTATCAAGAATTTATCAAATATTTTAATGGTTTGTAATATGTTTTAGAGTTAATTTGTTTATAAACCTTTGCATTTTTATTAAGACATCTTAAAAAACCTATAAAAATTGTTATTATGTGACACAAAATTAAAATTTCTGAACATTATCGCTGTAATCAAGCGATAATTGTCTTCTAGGCATATATAAGAGGGTAATTATCAATTTAATGTCATACTTTTTGATAAATTATACCTAAATAATTATAAATTATTATACATGTTTGATAAACCTTTTTTTAAATATCACTAAAAGTTATAGAATAATTAACTTTGAATTTCTCATTTAAATATTATTTGTTAGTTATACTTTAATTTAAAATTAAATTAAGTGTATATTTTGTTAAATATATTTATTAAAAAAAACAAAAATGTGTGTTTTTCCACTTAATTAGTGGAAAATAACCGAAAATTGTCGAAATTTTATATTTTTTGATTTTTAATGGACAATATTACGTATATAATCCTTTTAAAATCAAAAAAAATATAAAATTTAAACAATTTTCGGTTATATTTCCTTGTTTTAAATAAAAATTCAAATATCCAATCATTCAAATTTCCCGCCGAAAAAAACAACTCGGTTTTCCAAGGCTGCTAGATTTAAAAATCAACCAATGCTTGTTGCCACTTTTGACTACAGCGCTTTTAATTCTCTTATGTTCTGTGCTCTAATTGCAATGCAGCCAGTGTCAACTTATATACTTAACGATTAGTGCCACATAAGCGAGATGTATTATGCAATGGGGGTTGCCCATGATAAGTAGATTTCAACTTTATTATAGTAGATGCCTACTTATTATAGGCAACCATTACTGCATATTGCAACTGTTAACAATTAATATATCAATGTTATTTGACAACTTTACCCTTATTTGTCTGAAACACAATAACCGGACCAAATTATAATATTATTATAAAATTTGTTTATCAATGAAGAATTCTTTAATAGTTTACATATATTATTAAAAATCTCTTGGTTTCTTAATACTAAATATTCTCAGTGTACTTAAATAATTTCGTTTTTCAATTTCATTTCTTTTATTTATCATTTTTTAAATTTAAAAAATATACTAATACCCACAATATTGTGCAAATACATATCTATTATTATAGGTATTATATTTATATATAATTATACCATATTATATTATAATATTAAATTCTTTAAATTTGGTTGTATTATTTTTTTTTAGTTTTATTTTTTGAACCTCTGTATTTGGAAATTGAAATTTTAGTATGTTAAACAAGGCATTAAATATATAGGTACTACCAGAGACAAGGGTACTCTGGGTACTACTTTTTGACTTAAACCAATTTTGAAATTTTTTTTAAATGGCGTCGTACTGTAAAAAGGTCACATTTTTTTCAATGGGAAATGGAATCATTACCGAAAAGGTATTTATTGCAAGCTGATACTTTATCTAATTTATGAAGCTGATCAAAACCAACTCACAATGGATTTTAAACCAACTACTAATTTTTCAGATTCTTTACAGGGTATGTCAGAAGTAAGAACAAACAAAAATCGCTTTTTATGAGTAGCTATAGCTATAGCTAGGGACAATATTCAACATTTAAAAATTATTTTTATTTTAAAAATTTAAAATTTTAGTATTTTAATAGGTAACATTTTTTGACATGCATGGATTAAAAAAAAACAAATGACGTCGTACTGCCAAGGTCACATTTAAAAAAATTTGAAGTGAGTGAAATATCATTTCAGGTCTTTTAAAGCGTAACTACTTATTTTTTCGATTGTACAGGGTGGAACAAAAAAATTCTACTTTCACCAAAAGCGCCATTTTCAAAAATTTTCAAAAAATAATAACAGTAACATACAATACAAAAATAACACGTTAACACGTAATAACACGTAAATCTTTTGTTGATAATTTTTTACAATTTAAAAAATAAGTAGGTACTTGCAAGTACTTGCAACCATGATTATGAGTAGGTACCTACATGATTTTTCACATAAAGCAGTAGGAACCGGAATCATAAAAATCTATATGATGTTTATTACATATTAAATTAAGATACATTATTTTTTTATTGATTTTAAACCATATTTTCATTTAATCGACCAAGTACTAAGTAGCCAAAAAATTCAAGGAACTTCGCGTTAGTTCTTTCATCATGCTAGATGCAAAAGTAATTTCAAAATATGAAATTTGCTGTATTTTAATGTTTGAATTAAACTGATTGGTAAGGAAAAGTATCCACTGATTTTATTGTTTAAAATAATCGGCGTCAATTTCAATTAATAGAATTTACTTACGTTATTTTACTCAATGATTGGAATTAACCATTTCAATCAATAAAAAATAAAAATTATGTTTGCCTATTTCACTCATTAAAAATAAAAGTCCATTCATTGAAATTAGTTTAATTCAAACATTAAAATACAGTGAATTTCATACTTTGAAATTACTTTTGCATCTAGTTCGTCTAAATAATATGTATGACAGATTTCTTATGTCAGTCTTACCTTACAAAGTGACCTTAAACTTATGTACTGGTATGACAGATTTCTTACGTCAGTCTTACGTTAGAAAGTGACCTAAAACGTATGTAATAGTATGACGTATTTCTTACGTCAGCCTTACGTAAGAAAGTGACCTTAAACTTAGGTAATATTATGACAGATTTATTACGTCAGTCTTACGTAAGACAGTGACCTAAAAGTTATGTAATATTATGACAGATTTCTTATGTCAGTCTTACGTAAGAAAAGTGACTTTAATATTACGTCACGATATGACTTTAATATTACATAAGATGTACGTAATATGTAAGTCATTTAATTACATCATATAAAAGTCACGTTTTGGGTCAGTATTATGTCACTATGACGTAAAAATTGAATTACCTAGATATGATCTACGTGTTACGTAAATTTTAGGTCATAAGTCACGGTTTGGTTCACTGGGGTATGATTTAATACTGAAGTCGGTATGAGATCACGCATGATTTTCAATATAAATTCTAAGTTCCAAATCATGCCTGATTTCATACTGGGGTGAGTATGAGATCAGGCATGATTTTCAGTTAAGGGTACCTATTCCATAAGTTCCAAGCTTACAAGCTAATTTTATTTAAGCTTATAAGCTATAGCTTATATATAGTTCTCGTTTAGATGTAATGTAATGTAATCTATAGGGTATAGTTGTTTATTTGTGCTTGTCCCATTGTGTATCGTCGAGGGGACTTTAGGCCAGCGGTCCGTTAATACCCCTTACCCGCACAAGCTATAGCTTGTGCGGGTAAGGGGTAGGAACGGACTTCCGGCTTAAAGTCCCCTACGAAGGACTATACACAATGGGACAAATACAAATAAACAACCATGGTTATGGGTATGCATACCCACGTGAGTTTCGATCGGGCGCGAATATTAGTTCAAAATCATGTTTGTTCTCATACTGGGGTCTGTATGAGATCACGTATGATTTTCAATATGATTCTAAGTTCCAAAGCACGCCTGATTTCATACTGAGGTCAGTATGAGATCACATATGATTTTCAGTATAATTCTAAGTTTCAAAGCATGCCTGATTTCATACTGGAGTCTGTATGATATCACATATGATTTTCAGTATAATTAATTCTAAGTTTCAAAGCACGCCTGATTTTATACTGGAGTCTGTATGAGATCACATATGATTTTCAGTATAATTTTAAGTTCTAACTCAACCATAGAGGAATGGCGCCAGGTAAATTGCGCCAGATTTAAGAAATCTTTTTTTTTGTAAATACCTAAATTTAAAAAAAAAAAAATTTGGTATTTTATTTTAATTTTTTTATAGCAATTTAAGATTTCCTCCTTCACTGGAATTTTTTTTCAGGAAACAAATGGTTTTATTGCAATAAAATTTAAAAATTAATGTATTTATTTTTAAATTTTATTGGGTATAATTAATTATAATTATTAACTTTTCAGCAATCAAATTTTATTGACCTATTAATTGCCGTTGGCCTTTACTGTTCCCGTTCAAAAGTTAAACTTGTGATCGTCTACCATATCATTTATACTTTAACGTACGTCAAACTATAAATGACATGGTAGACGATGTTTAACTTCGATTATTGATTATTTAAAATAATCGTTTTTTTCTATTAATCGATTATTTGATTAATCGATTTTACCTGTTCATTTTACAAAATCACATATGATTTTATTCTGACAACAGTATGATTTCATTCTGACAACAGTATGATTTCAAAGCCAACGTCAGCGGGACCAAAAATCTCGACTCATTTTACTTATTCTTTAAAGTTTTCTTTCTACCGGTTTCTACCGGTCTCTTTACAAAATCACATCTGATTTCATTCTGACATCAGTATGATTTCAAAGCCAACGTCAGCAGTAACAAAAATCACATCTGATTTCAGTCTGACTTCATATTGCTGACATTCGCGTATGCGCTACTGACGTCAGATTCTCGACAGACGTGACGAACGATTTTCACGTCTGATTTTATTCTGACGTCAATATGAAATCATAAATGCTAGCTGGGTTAGGGCGTCTACGGCGACGCAACCAAAACCCAGTCCGAGCTAATCACCCGCTCCGCTGCTTGTCCGATCAGTATACACTGTTGTTTTGTCAGTTAAGCTATGTAGAGAAAAAACTGTAAAATTTCAAAGTTTTTCATTAAACATTTTTATTTATTTATTCAATACCCTGGTCCATGGGTCAGGTATACATATAAAAGAATTACTTACATTTATAAATTTACACGTATTAGAGTAAACAATAACCAACTTTATATAATATAATATAAGGTTACAGCAGTTAACGTGTTAACTCGTAAACTTCCGTAAGGCTACGCGCTGTGCCACACTAAAAATGTACATCCCCGCGCTGAGGCACATATGTAGTGCCACACATTCAACTATGCTTTAATGCGGCGCGGCACAGTGGTCCAGAAAATGTAAAAAACCCCCAAAAAAACGTTTTTCCATCCCTTCCCCCCAATTTTTTAAAAATAAATCTAAATCACATTAAACTAAAATTCAGTGGCAGTTAACTGTTAATGTTAATCGAAAAATAGCATCAAATCTTATAAGAACCTAAAGTTTGTATGGGACAAAAACCTTAAAGCAACCCCCGTTTCTACGACACTGTGTTCACTTAAACAATTGAAATTATGTGTGAATATGCAAATTGGTAGTGAGTGCATGTTCTCAAAATATCACCTTTCCAAGTCCACCATAGTAGAAGTTATATTAAAAAAACTGATTATAAGTAACATTTATTACCCTGTATCTTGGAAACATAAAGAATTATTGGGATTAGGAATAGTATATTCTGTAACAAGTTTGGAATGCGGCTATTCAGCTCGAGTTTGTGACACGAGCCGAAGGCGAGTTTGAAGGTTTCACAAGAACGGAATATGCAATTCCTAATGTGTTTCAAACTATACTTTATGTACGTTTCCAAAAAATATTTTAATTGGGAAAAAGTGAGGTTTGATCTGTCTAAAACTTAATAATAAACACATGGCGCCACTAGTTATTATTCCGTCATCCGATGATATGTATGCAATTCCATATTAAAAAGTGATGTTAAAACGGTCATATTCCGTAATAGGGTAGAAAAAAATATTTATTTAGGTTTTCTTCTTATTTTGACTTGCCTTATCTTTTCCTAAATGTATGCCACTAATTTTAGGAACACCTTGTATATTCATGAAGGACCTAGATAATCAATAAATTTTGACTTGCTTAATATTTTCCCAAATTTATGCCACTAATTTTAGGAACACCTTGTATATTCATAAAGGATCTAGATAATCAATAAATAACTATTGTAGGAAGGTATTGGTGTTTTAAGCATAAATTTTTAAGATGTATTTATGAATTTCTGGTACAGGTTTTTTCAATATTTTTCTGTTAACATGGTCATGTCCAAAGGATTCTTTTTTTTATTCTTGAAGAACTGCTTGTTTTTAAGAAATGTTTGTACTACAAATTGCTTAAAATTGTTAAATACTTCAAGGCAAGTACTATGATCATATTCCCATTCTGAGGCCACCTTGATATAATAAAACTCCTTAATAAAATAAATAATTTAATAAATTTCTCACTTATCATTTTTTCTAACAAAATTAATAGTAATATTAGAACAATTGATAAAATTAATTGCAGGTTGAGAACCAACGTCAAAATTAAATGTTTCATTGGAGGCTGTTATATTTTGCGTGTGACTGCTTGTGCTTTGTATCTCACTCTTTATGTTGTCAAAAGACATGTCAATCTTTGACTCATCCATAAAATCTTCTAATGTGGAGTCATCACCCATATCCACTTTAACTGGTATGGGTTCTTCTAAATACTCCTCGGGTATATGATTGGGTTCCCAATCACCCATTTGTTTAAAGGACGAAATACCTCTGCTAGCATTAAATAAAGTGGCAGATGATCTTCGAAAAGAATGCCCTGTGTACTCCTCAGGGTTTGGTAACTTTAAGTACCTTGCAATCTGCTTTCCCATACTACCAAACTTATTGATACCAATATTTTGAATGGTACACTTTCCTTTTTGGTAATTTAGAAAAAACGACGAAGTTTCTGTGTGCAATGGTCGCAATTCTGCGTATTTCTTACAAACTTCGTAAAACTGACCAGTTAAAATAAACTTCCTATCGATCTTAGTCTTGTTGTTGGGAACTGATACTAACATAGCAGAACCAAAGTCTTGCAAATCCTCCACAGCCATGGAATGCAGTTCATTGGCATGGCAACCTCCCATTATACCCATAATCAATGCCACCTTAAACAAATTACTTACTTTAAAACTTGATATTTTAAGTTTGTTAGATAGTTTACCTTTGTGGCCAAGTATATTTCATCAGGTGCTTCATTAATAAACCTGTTAATTTCTTCTTGGCTAAACGTTTTTGCTTTTTTTGCTGTATACCCTTGAGATTTATATTTTAAAAAATCTTTTAGTTTTCTATAATTTTCTATGTTTACATTGTTATTTATAATTAAGGTGCTTCTTAACATCGAATATTGTGCCCACAGAGAGGATGATTTATATTTTTCTGATAATTGCTCAAAGTACTTCAATACTATATTTTCGCAAAATGAATCTAAATTATGGCGTGCCCTCCAGTCAAGAAAGTTTTTGTATGTTGCCTCATATTTTTTCTTTGATTTCTCAGGTAAAAGGTTTATTGTATTTACATTATTCGTTTTCGCTAGATCGCACTCCCCCTCGCCACCGTAATGTCCTTCGTTTTCGCTGTCAGAATTCATTTTTATTTAATAATAACAGTACCACTTTAATCAACAACAGTCAGCTGTCAACACCTCCATAACCAAACAAATTTGTGTCATCATTGGATCATAGAACATTAGCTTCGCGGAAATCCAAAATATGTAACAAGGGACTCCATTTTAACGTTCTTCTTCTTCATAAATCTGAACACAGAGCCAGAGATAAAGAAGCAATACCTGTGTTCAGGGGTAATGACCTTTAGCTTACTTACTATTTGGCCAGCTTGTCGTGTTAAAAAGAATTATATGATCAAGGGTCTCAATTAAGAGAATCTCATTCCTTATATCATCAATACATTTTCTTATTGTTAACAGTTTATTTCAATATTAATTTATGTGTTTTTTCTACCACTATGACTTTAATTTTTTGTCCACACTTGTTTTTCCTTTTTCATTCATTTAAATTTCATTATCTTCCTATTTGTCTACTTATATTATTTTAACGTTGATAACACACGGCAATAAGTAGGTAATTAGCATAATTTATCACTGAAATAAAAACAGTCCAAGTGGGCGTCGTCCAATCGTCGCACTATGTCGTGAACAAAAAGTTACGAGAATAAAGAACATGGTATGAGGCGCCGTTTGTGTCAAAATTAAAAGTGCTATATAAAATTATTTTGTTTTATAAATAAAAAATTATACCTATGCTTTATAAAATTATTATTATTTTTGATTCGAATAAAAAAAAAATTATTTTATAAAAAAATTATTTTATAAAAAAAAATTATTTTATAAAGAAATAATTTTATGAAAAATTTTTTTTGTAAAAAAATAATTTTATAAAAAAATTATTTTATAAAGAAATAATTTTATAAAAAAAAAATAATTTTATAAAGAAGTAATTTAAAAAAAAATAATTTTATAAAAAAATAATTTTATAAAAAAAATTATTTTAAACAGAAATAATTTTATAAAAAAAATTATTTTATAAAAGACGACGGGAGCATTTATAAATTAATTTTTACTGCAGCCATCTCTATTTGTTTGTAGACACTCGAGTAAACCCGAGTGAACCCGAACGCCCCTCCCCAGATTTTATGACGGACTGGGCTTTTGTTTGACGCAATTTGGGGAAACGATTGAAAATAATAATTTATTATTTTTATTAATTAATTAATTATTTTTTTTATGTACATTTATTTTGATTTTTAGTTTTTAACAAGAATTCTTTATGTTTAAACGTTTTTTATAAGTTAAATGCAAAACAAATAATGATATACACCTTTAACTAATAATTAACTGTTAAAAGTGATTACGAAACATTTTAAGTATCTGAATTTTTAAAAGTAAATCAACTTAACCTTTAAGTCCCCGGGACTCGCATGCGAATTTTGTTGGTGCCTAAAGCCTAATTTAAAGATGCCTTCCTCCTTTCTCCCTTCCTCCCGTAAAAGTTTATAGATTTAAACAAATAATTATTAGTTAAAGGTGTAAATCATTATTTGTTTTGCATTTAACTAAAAGTGCTTTCTTATAAAAACCGTATAAACATAAAGAATTCTTGTTAAAAACTAAAAATCAAAATAAATGTACATAAAAAAATTAATTAATTAATTAATAAAAATAATAAATTATTATTTTCAATCGTTTCACTAAATTGCGTCAAACAAAAGCCCAGTCCGTCATAAAATTGTATCTGGGAGGGGCGTTCGGGTTTACCTAAGACCTTAGGGGTTTACTCGAGTGTCTACAAACAAATAGAGATGGCTGCAGTAAAAATTAATTTATAAATGCGCCCGTCGTCTTTTATAAAATAATTTTTTTTTATAAAATTATTTTTTTATAAAATAATTTTTTTTTATAAAATAATTTTTTTATAAAATAATTTTTTTATAAAATTATTTTTTTATAAAATTATTTTTTTATAAAATATTTTTTTTTTATAAAATTATTTTTTTATAAAATAATTTTCTGCGAATCAAAAATAATAATAATTTTATAAAGCATATAATTAATTATTAATAAAACAAAATAAGTTTATTTAGTAATTTAAATTCTTTTATAAAATGGCGTTTATCAAACTTGACACAAATATTGAAATATTACCGGAACCTCGAAAAATACTAACTACAGAAAAATTGTTGGGTGTTACACAACTTTCCAGTCCGTTCACTTCGCCCCTGGTTAAAGTGTTAAATTTAACAAACTGTCTGCTTACAATGTTTAAAAGATTTAAAATTATATCATCACCCATAATATAACAAGTGATATGATTATCATCGATGATATTTTCGAATTGAAACCGAGCTGCAGATTTCACGAGTCCGCAGGAGCACTAGTTATATTTAGTGAGAAAATATAATGAATTTTAGGATTTAACGAATTGTCAGTTTGAATGTCAGTAAGAATGCAAAGATAAATTAAATGAAAACGGTATAAACACTAATTTAGCAATAAAATAAATAAAGAGTATACAAGGTTGGTAGCCGGAGTAAGCAAAGAACTAACATACCCACCCCCATTCACGAATACCAATTGAATGGGGTTACTACTAAGGCCTAGGTTGAGGAGGATTCCGGATTGTACTTAGTTTTGGGTCAGTTCAATGTCCTCCAAAAACCCTTCCTAAACTGGACGTATGGCCCGACCCGGCTGACAAAAATTCCGGGAGCGGCCTTAACCTTTGACACTGTCATACACAACCTCCTAGGGTGGAACTACCAGCCGGCGTAAAAACTTCGGATCCAACAAACACAGGTTATGCTGTGATTTGGCGGGATACGCAGGAGAACGGAAAGGGGGTAAAATAACCCCGGGAGATTAGTGAATGACAATAGGTATATCTGGGGCCTGCCATACGTTCCCATACTCATATTCATACTCATACTCATACTCATAAAACAAAATAAGTTTATTTAGCACTTTTAATTTTGACACAAACGGCGCCTCATAACATGGAGCCTAAACAACAGAGATTTGAATGGCCTTAAACAAAATTACCTTAAACTGCCGCTGAAATTATCATACATTATTGTACAGTTTCGGACTCTGGGACCCAGAGGCATCCTAAATCTTTCGATAATTATTGCCCAGCATTTTCTTTAAAAATATAATTAACCAAAGTTTAATAATGTAGTAATAAATAAAAAAAATAAAATAAAAACATTTATTACAATCGTATTGAAAACTTTAATAATAACAATAAAATTTAAAAACTTTGGTGACCGCTATTCTGCCGTGCATAAAGAGCAGTAACTCCATATATTTTTTTATTAAAAGTTGCTGAATTTTTATTTGTTTCGGGCATTTTACCGTCTTTTTACTACTATAGTATACTGACCATAGGCTATGGTCAATACCATGATAAAAAGAAAAATGGTATGCTACTATTGAAACCAAATTTCGTCCTCCACGTACGTCACATTCGTCAATCGAAACTAGATATTTGAATTGCTGATGCAGTCTTTAATGATATTATTGTGTTTAATTAGTAATTATTAGTATGTTTAATGTTATTATTATTTTATTAGCAGAGATAATTGTGTGTATTAGTATTATATATAAGTGTAAGATATTTAAATTTATTATTTGTATTGTGTTTTTATAATTATTTGTGTGTGGGATTAATTTACTGTGCTGTGGCTATGTGTAAAAATTATAATAAAAGGTAACAGCTAACATTATAAAGTTATACATAAATTAAATCTTTTTTTTTAATTTAGTTTTTGGAGATTATGTGCTTCAAAAACCAGATTTGGAAAAAATATACAGGGTGTTCCAAAGAAAACTTGTAACCCCCAAACGTTTTAACGGGTCAATGGGTCCTTGGACACGTCACGTTTTATTTCTAGGGGGACGAATTTTAATTTACGATTCACGCCCTCACCCGCCCCCTACGCGCTCCACCCCGCCCGTCGCCAAAATCATAAATTGTTGAGTGACTTATCTTATTAAAGGTCTTTTAATTCTTAATAAGATTCTGTTTTAAAAATATGTCAGTTAGTTTTCGAGAAATTCCTATTTGAATTTTCAACTTAAAAGAAAAACAAAAAAATTGTAAATCAACGAATGTGTGGATTTCATGGAGCAAATTTGGATTACTATCTCTATAAAAGTTATGAATCACCATTTTATTAATATTAATAAAAAAGTTTAATTCCTTAGTTGTATACCCGCGGCTTTGCTTGCGTGGTTCTAAGAAAAACTGTTATTTTAACAGTCATTTTGGCACCTGTCATTTTGACAGTTGTTATTTTGAACAACGTCACTACTATAATATATAATATAATGCAATAATTGCATGGAAGTTGGAGGGAATCACTTTAAGCATTACAGCTTTTATTTTTGAATTATCAACCTTATTTTGATTTAACATAAACATTTTTATTTTCGTTCGTTGAATCAATATCAATATATTTTTTAAATGTTTAACACAAAAATTGTAGAAATTAAATTAAAAATTGCAAGAAACTTAATTCTTTTAAAATCCGGCTATAAATAACGGAGATAAAAAGGTTTATGTAAAAATAAAAGAAGTTCGATATATCGAACTTATAATTCTAAAACAAAAGCCTAAATAAAAATATTTATTTGAAAAAACTGTTCTACATGTATACAACCTCTACGTTGTCAAATTTTAATAAAAACACCGTGTTTATAACTTTAACTTCTATTATTTTTAAAATAATAGGTAACAAAAAACAATAATTATTTTATTTGCGCTGCATATACATATAGTTTAAAAAATACATTGGCACAATGACAAAATACAATTCCGTAGAAATACTACCTCAAACCAATTTTCTCTCACAATCAGTTTTAATAAATCGGCCGTCATAAAATTATGACAATTTTGTAAATTTAATAAAACGCGAACGCGCTCCTCAAAATTACATTGAAACAAGTGGATATCTTCGCTACCATGCGCAATGGCATACCACGTTTCCTTGTATCATGGTCAATACCTACTGCTTTTTAAAGTAGTTATAAAAACTCAGCAACTTTATCAGGGACCCGGACCGGACCGTTTTTGGACAGAAAACCGGTATTTATTTGTGGACCGGAACCGTAACCGAACCCATATTATTTTTAAACGTAACTCTAGAAACCGAACCCGAACCCTTTAAATTTAAAACGGGTTTTAGGTTATTTTCGGTTTTTTTCTTAATTTCTTTTTTCAAAAATTAAAAAAAAATATTTTATTTCGTTAAAATTAGTTTTTGCCAAAAAATATTTGAGCATAAATTATACACTCTAGCACAAGTATTGTTAGCGTTCCTGCTGTGTTAATACCAATTGTAAATGTTGTATACATAATTATTGTAAATGTAAATTAAAATAACTTTATTGGAAAAAGAAAGATGTTATATGTATAAATATATACTATATAGTACTAGGCAACACTGTATTAATAAACCCCCACTACAAAATATCCTACCGACTGCGCCATGAAGTAAATAATACTGCCGTGCTTAATGAAAACGCCGTAACCAACAATTTTGCAATTTTTGGTTTACGGCATTTTCTACTAGAACAATTCATCCTGCGTCTATCCCCGGTACTCCAAAAACCGTATCTATATCTATACGGTTTTTTGAGTACCGGGGATAGACGCAGGATGAATTGTTCTAGTAGAAAATGCCGTAAACCAAAAATCGCAAAATTGTTGGTTACGGCATTTTCATTAAGCACGGCAGAATACCAGAGTAGGTTGAAGACTGATTTAATTAAAATGACTAGCATGTAGGTGTATGTAGGTATCTTGACTAGCAAAAAAATATTTGAGCATAAATTAGAACAAGTATTGTATACATAAGTATACATAATATTATAATATTATGTATACTTATGACACCTGCAACACAAGTAAGTAAGCGCCGGGCTCCCACGGCTAAATTACAAATTTTATTTAGGAATTTAGGAGGTTTTTTGGAGAATTTTAGGAGAAATAAAGTATTCAAATGAATTTATGTAATTAAATAAAAACAAGTCTAAACTATACTTAAAAAATAAATAATTATTTAAAAAAAGTATAAATAAACATCACTTCTTTGGTACAAATAGGTTACATTGAATAGTTTTTTTTTAGCCAAATCGCTCGACGAGTTTTTTTTTTAATAAAATTAAAAGTGGGGTAAAATTACTAATTTTGTATATACGAGTATCTGAGGTATATACACAAGTAGAAATTTCTCGAGAAATTTCTGATGTGACAAAAACTAGGCCAAAGTCAAATGATGTTATATTTATATTTTGAGAAAAAAAATGTTTAGTTAATAACTAACAATAATTGTAATGTGGATCTTGTTACTCAAAAATCTCATAATAGGAAATACCTATATAAAGTTTGATTAATACAAGAAAACATTCTATAGATTGTTTACTATTTAAAAGAAAATTAAAAATCCTTTTGTTTGATATATAACACGGTATATTTTTGTCAAAAACAAACAGAAATATTGTTAAACATGACAATTTTGTAGAAGTCTGAAGCTACTACATGGATTTTGTTTTTAGGTATATTTTAGTTGTTTTTTAAGAAAAGTTTATGTTGTGATAAATCATTTTAAAAATAATTTAATAAACTAGAACCTAAAAATATATTTTTTTTAAATTACTTCTTAAAAAAGATTTTTTTTGGCACAACTACCTTAATTAAACGCATTCAGGTTAGCCTATTTATATTTAATTTTAGGAGTTTTAGGAGATTGATGGTAATTTTAGGAGAATTTTAGGGGTTTTTAAGATTTAAGCCAAATTTTAGGAATTTGATGAATTTTAGGTGTTAGAAGCGTTAAAAGGCGGTTTTCTGGTCACAAATGTTTACTTTCCCCAACAAGATCAAACATAAAAGAAAAAAATTTAGAGGAACAATTATTTGTGAGAACCAATAGAATTATGGAGAAAAAAAGAACAAAGGCTGAAAGTTCAGTTTTTTTTATTTTTGAATAACTTATTTTAAATATAAATTTTCCAGTTTTTCAATCGCAAGATCAGAAGTAAAAGATAAATTTAGCAAGCCGATCGAGAATAAAAGTAAAGTAAGGAGTAAAAGAGAATGAAGAGCCTAAAATTGAAGAACCTAATTTGAAAAAAAGAATAGACTAAGTAATTTAATTACATGCCAAAAAAAAATTACAAACAAAAAATTTAATTTTTTAATTTTACTTATTTATGGTAAAAAAATTGTAACCGAAAAAAACCGTATGGACCGAAATATTTTTATTGGAACCGTAACTGAACCCGAACCGAAATTTGTCGTTTCTCTCGGAACCGGACAGGAACCGTTATTTCATTTGGGTCACTGAACTTTATAGCACGGCAGTATTGACAATAGATGGCGTCCTTCTTGCAACCGTGCTTGCAACGTAACCGGTCTTACCGATCGGTAAAGCTGTCAATCAATCTTAATTTGAGATGTGAAAAATTCTTGCCCGAAGACCAAATAGGTCCAAAACAACTTTATCCTAAAGAAGAGGGTTTTACATCTAAGTGCACCAAGTACATCTAGAATTCAGGACAGTGTTGTCACAGGTGGTACATCTGTACCTTTTTGGTACATTTGGTGCTTTGGTGGTACATAAGTACCTACTACAAGGACAATTTTGGTACATTTTCATAATTTTTAAGTTTTGATTCAATTTTAATATTTTGCCTATTTTAAATAAAGTTGGTGCTTTGTTTCTCTTAACTTGCGGTCATTCCCTAGTATTCCGCTTCCCGTCTTACAATAGCGTTAGTAAAATCGCCTATATTTATTCGCTTTATTTTTATGTTCGTCTTTGGCATGTGGGAAAAAACTGAAACTGAGATGAGATGTACATTTCAGGGAAATTTTGTACATTTTAAAAGTCGAATTTGGTACTACTGGCAACACTGATTCAGGAATACAAGCCCGATTATGACTTTCTTATGAGCTGAATGATTAAATAACATAAATATAATTGTTTTATTATATCTATTATGTTTGGGTTTTGTTACTTGAAAAAAATATATACAGTGCTTGGGTTGGAAAGGACGATTGTTCAATACCCGCGTGAAAAGAACAAGGATAGAAAGCCAAACAGAATTTGATTGGTCAGAGCCGGCAAAATGTTTTCATTGATTTTATATAGAGTAAGATCTTCGGTAACAACTTTCATTAAAAAAATTTTGCTGCCAAGTTGTTTTAAGTATACAATTAGACAATTTTGCCATAACATTTCATTTATGTTAATGCAAGTAGCACAGGAAATATTTTATTTTTAAAGTCGGCGAACATTGCAGCAATATTTTGTAAGGTTTCTTTCCCAGTGGGTATATATGAATTCCTTTATTCGGATTCTGCCGCATAATATATTTTATTTATTTAGGAACTGGTTTAATTGACAGATACTGATTAAAATAAATATATTTATTATCTTAAATCTATAGTAGCATAGATTTTTGGGAATTTCAGCATGATCTCATTTATAATTAAATTACACCATTTTTTGTTTTGTCCAAATTTTAACGTTTTGATTACGCTTCCACTCTAATAAGTCTATAGACTTATATGTTAAAAAGCGAATTTTTAATTATCAGGCCCGTTCCTGGCGAGCGTGCAGAGCTTGCACGCACGCAGGCGCAACATTTTGGGGGCGCAAAATCAAAGAGTCAATCAGTACTTTGTAACGATAAAATTTCTTGCATATAATACTTATACATAGAATAAAGGTTACCGCCCTTTTTGCGCTATAAAGCGCCTTTTGCCGCTTTGATATTGGCGGCTTATTTTTTCAAAATAAAAGGAGACAAATGCATTAATGGTCATAATATTTCTAGTATTTGTTTGATAGTTGCAGTTTACGGTAGCAAAGTTTAACAGTATTCTACACAGTGCCATGACTGGAGATGGTTTTTTTCAGATATGAAAAAAAACATGAAAAAAAAACTAGAAAAAAAAACGGTTTTTTTTGTTTTTTTTCATAATAAAATTTTGAGGTAAATGTATTACATTTTTCATTATTGAAAATTTTGACCAAGACTAAAAAAATCTGATTTCTTATTATTTGGTAGTTTCCACATTAAAAACCAATAGCAATGTAAAACTTCTACACTAATAAAAAAAATTAAAGGATAAAAAATTGTTTTTGCGATTTTTCGGATAGCTGTATCTTTGTTAAAAATGGTCGTATTGGAGCCGTAAAAAAGCAATTTGAAGCTTGAAGTTTATAGTTTTGAGATTTTTAGATGATACACGTGCAACGCTCTATTATAACGAATACCGTAATAAAAAAAATTTTTTTTTGCTTTCTTTTTTGGTCCACGGAATGTTCTGCCACCAATGAATAAATGTTCTACAAGAATTTGCTATTGTTTTTTTGGAAAAAAAAATTTCCATACTCTACATAAATTTGAAAAATCATGAAAAAAGTGCTTTTGGTAGCTTTTTAAAAAATCAAGCGCTGAATCAAAAATATTATATGTAGTTACTTTTTTTAGGACCAAATCAAAACATTGGTCAATTCGGTGGTGGTGGCGCGTGTATAGCGCGAGACTGTATTTACATTTACTAATTGTGATTTAGTGGCTAATTTTAGTCCATGGAAACATTAAAAATTAGGCAAATGGGACTAATCTTGAAAAAAAACCTAAAATGTGAAAAAAAACCATTTGAAAAAAAACAATGAAAAAAAACCTGAAAAAAAAACAAAAAAAACGGACCGTTTTTAGTCAAAAATGACTAATTCAATTAGTCTAATTGCCATAGCGAAAAAGCAGCGACTAATAATTATCGTCAATAGAAATAGTCAACTCCTATGTAAAGTTGTCTGCTGAATCCGAAAATGTCGTCAAAAGTTATAAAAGTAGAACGTTTTTGAGATTTAGTAAATTATCCAGTTGTAGTTATTATATTGTTTAGATTGTTTTTTTGTTTTCTTTAGAGTATTTTTATCCCTGATTATTTTTTGTGATTTTGTTTGTTTGGTAATTTAATAAATATTTTTTATACTTAATTTAAGCGGTTTTTTTTAAATTTTCAATTACATATTGCCAGTTTGTCGCAAAATATCTATTTTTTAAATTTAAGGGCTTAAAATTAAAATATTTAATGTATTATATTTAAATATAAAAGGGGCGCACCAACGAATGCTGCACGTAGGCGCCAGACACCCCCGGAACGGGCCTGTTAGTTATGATATATCATCAATAGGGTTATTTAATAGTATATTATGCATCAAGTTTTATAAATGCCATTTTAGCTACGAGTTTTATTAAGCACGAGCGAAGCTTGCAAGCGAGTGTTTAATAAAAACGAGTGTCTAGAGTTGCATACTATACTTTATCTACGACGCACACGAAGTAGAATTTAAAGCCAATTTTATTTGTTAAACTTTTGACATCTGTCAACTTTTAACGGATTTAACCTCACTTTTCCCTAATTTATAATAAAGCTAACTTCAGCCCGTGACTAAAATGCCCAAAGCCACTGTTGCTAACTTCAGCCCGTGACTAAAACGCCATAAAGTCGCAGCTCGGCAATGAAGGAGTAGATAATAGTATATTATGTATCAAGTTTTATAAACGCCATTTTAGTTACGAGTTTAATTAACCACGAGCGAAGCTTGCGAGCGAGTGTTTAATAAAAAGAGTGTCTAGAGCAGTTTATAAACGAGTTGCATACTATACTTGGACGCCTTTCTGCAGAAAGGAACCAACCCACAAAACCAAAAAAATCGAGATATTTAGCCTATGAACTAATTAAGTATGTATAATTTATCTGCAAAATAGGTCATAGCCAAAATGCAAGTGTAGTGAAATCTATTAATCATTGAACCAACCAACATTTAATAATAGTGTGGATTACTAATCCAGAATTAGAATCTATAGAATATCTGCAAGTAGGTTGGATCTTTTTTGTAAAAAAGCAGGCTGGTAGACCCACTACCAAAGTCTTTAAAGATTTCCTGCTTCTGCAAAATATAAAGTCTTGATGCTTTTTTTTGGTAGCTTACAAGATGAGGTGGGGTTGGAAGATGATGTGGACGAATTTCAAATAGAATCAAAATTAATTCATATTACCATTATAATAGTAATATCAGTTGTATTTTGTTTGGAAATAAATAATTGTCGCTTTTCTTTAAATACATACATACATCAGATAGTAGTTTTCATAAATTGCAGAAAGGAACCAACCAACAAAAGCCCATTTTTTTCGTCACCCTTAGACATAACATCACAAAATCCACCTGATGAAATTATTAAATTATATCCCTTAAACCTCCGTAATCCCAAAATCGGCATAAAATTAACAGGTAATTTTAAAATTATTAAAATCTTTGATAATTTTTTTCTCAGTTTCATCATGGTGTGGGTTGGTCCCATTCTGCAGAAAGCCGTCCACTTTATCTACGACGAACACAAAACAGAATTTAAAGCCAATTTTATTTGTTAAAATTTTGACATCTGTCAACTGTCACCCGAATTTAACCTCAGTTTTTCCCAATTTATAATAAAGCTATCTTCAGCCCGTGACGTAAAATGTCGAAAAGCCACTGTTGTTAACTTCAGCCCGTCAATAAAACGCTCAAAGTTAAAGCTCGTCAATGTAGGAGTAGATAATAGTTATTTACGATATAAGTGGGATAAGAGCTTTATTAACGTACGCATGCGAAATTTGCCCAACGAGTGCGTAGCACGAGTTGGGCAATCGCAAAAGTACGTTAATAAAGCGTTATCACACGTATATTGTACAAATTTTTATCTACGCCTCTAAATGAAAAAATAAACGGTAATTATTTTTGTCTAAGACTTAATTTAGGGTTATTTTGACATTTTGACTTTTTTATTTGATTGGTTAAAATCAGAGAAAAACGCGTGCGTTAATGAACTTCTTATCTCACTCAAAATGAGTGGGATAAGAAGTTCTTATCTCACTGGCGTAGATAAAATAACTTATTTTACCTGTAAAAGGTTAATCCAGGCTCTTTATTTTCGTATAACATATACCTACAACTTTTACAACCCAACGCAGAACATATCGTAGGCGTACAAGGAAAATCGGCTAAGTCCACTTTATCGAAAATTGAAACCCGAGTTGAAACCATTAAGTCCGTATAGTTACTATACTTCATATAGAAACACCATATAAGTCCAAACGCGCATATTAAGGGGTCTGTAACTATCTGTATTTTGACTGTCCATATTTCTGTAATACTCAACATTAAGAATCCACTAAGTACATTTAGTAAATTTTTGATATATTCCACAGCATATTCTTAAGTCCAAATTTATATTGAAAACTGACAGGAAAAATACCAAATGTTTATAACAAAAATATAAATAAAATCTTTCATTTAAAATTTAAAATTTTAAATATGTTTTTCATTTAGTCATCAATAATTACTTTTAAGTAGATAAAAAACCTATATTAATGTAATTTAAAATATTTAAAATAAAAAATCGATTTTATGCATCCAGGTTAGTTTTAAAATGCGTTTTTCTCAAAATTATAAATTGTGGACTTAGCCGATTTTCCTTGTACGCCCACGATATCAACATTGAATTTTAACAAAAACACACATAACAAACTTGTCGCTTCGAGGTTATGTCTGGTTCAGGTTTTATACACTTCAGTAATAATATTATGTCTCATATATATTCGTATGGTATGTCTCTTTCTATCGTACTTGGAGTCTTACGGTCATGACCGATAATTGAATTGAACAAAAAATTGTAAAAATAACTTATTAAAAACTAATTAATTCCCTAACAAAATTTCACTAGTCACTAGTAGATATCGTTTACGATGACATGAGTACATACTTCCAGGGTGTTATGTAATTAATGTTATATATTAAAATACTGAATACCATTTGACATAAGGTGTAATGTAAAAATATTTTAAAAGATATTTTCCCAAAGATAAAAAAAATATATGCATTAGAAGTTTTTTATATTTTTTGTGATACGCCACTGGTTACACACTTGTGTTCTGTGAGTACATAGATACAAACCAACAAAGTAGCTGCGCGTTGCCAGTTGTAAAAAATTTTTACTAAAAAATTTTCTTGCATAAAATAAATAAATACAAAAGTTTTAAGCCCTTAAAGTTCTAATACCATTCTGTATTTATTTACTCATCCAGCTATTAACTTAAGCAATGATAAGAAAAATTAGTACCTATTTAAAAACTCCATAAAATTAATTTTTTCATCGGTTTTTTTCTTTCTGTTTACTCAGATGAAATTAGGACAAGTTAACAGGTTAATCGTTAAACATTCAATTTGTGTAAATAAATCCAAACGCCCAAAAGCACTTCCCTTAGTTAAGATATTTACAATTTGAGCACATAACCTACAATTTTTTGACAGAATGTGTTACCAACTAGAGGTGGCAAGTTTAATTCCGATTCGTTCAAAAAGAACGAATCATTTAAATGAACCGAATGAATCGAACAAAGTTTGTAAAAGAATTAATTCTTTTTTGAATCATTTTTTTTAAATCACGACTAGTGAACTAAAAAGTGAATCAAACCTTAAAATAAATATAAACTTGGTTACAAGCACTGAATTAAATGCTAGGTTCGGATCACTAGGCTAAAATGTCGGTCTTTTTGAATAACTGGTGATATTTCTAGGGATATTTCAGGTAATTTTTTGTCAAATATCAAAATACTCTTTTGATTCAAAAGTTTCCAATACAACCTAGGTACTTGTATTTTGTTTTTTTTTATGTAAGCTGTGCTGTTGTTGCACCGGAAAAGCCATAGGTTAATTTACACGTAAGCAAAATAAAAATCGAATCCAATAATTTAATAATACAACCGTTGATTCATTTAACGATACAACCAATACAAGTCATCATTAAACTTAAAGTAAAGTAAATCATTACGAATTATGAATAAAGTTTAAATCTGGTGTGTCTAAATTTAAATATATTTTTTATTATTAAGTATGTTTTTAAATCACAATGTTAAAACGATTTTTTTTAAATCATTAGTTTACAAATTTTTACAAGGTCTAATTAGTGATCTAGCGATTTCAGGTTTTTATTTTTTTTTCAAGTTTTTTCAGGTTTTTATTCTTTTATAAATATTTTGAAAGTTTGAAAATTTGTATTTTATTAGTAATAATAATAAGTAATTAGTGCGAAAGATTTTATGCTATGGCGGGTCGGGCGCTCACAAATATTCCATTAACAAATATGGTTTTGTGTTACGGGGAAGCGATGCAAAATGCTCGTCAAGCAAGAATTTTATAGGTAGGTATATTCAAAATTATCACAACGCCAATCACGGACATCCACCGCCCTCGGAGCAAAGTTTTGTACGTGCTGTGCAAAATTTAAGGGACCGCGGAAGATTTAGCCACATTTGTTGGTGATAGGGGTCGGGCTCAGGGACGTGAATTTGTGGCTCTTGAAGAACAAATTTTGGACGACGTGGAAGCAAATCCGAGAGTTAGTACAAGACGATTAACTGCCCAACTTGGACAAATGTCCAACTTTGTTACGTGGCGCACGATTCACGAAAATAGTTTGTACCCCTATCACCTACAAAAAGTTCAAGCTCTTCAGGATGGAGATTATGCACTGCGGTTGGAATTTTGCCATTGGTATATACAGAAAAATCAAGAAGATGCTGATTGGAGCCATAGTGTTGTGTATACCGATGATGCCACATTTACGAGAGACGGGATTTGGGCAGCAACTCAGGAACTTAATTGTAAATAGTCCAGACATTTTTACGCGGGTGCGCGAAAGCATGCTTCGCAGAGTTTAAGCTTGCATTCTAAATAATGAAATCATTTTGAGCATCTCAAATAAGGTAATACATTTTTAATTTTACATTTGGCAACACTGCATTAAAAAGTAATAGGTAAGGTTAATCCGCGGTTCCTAGTCGATCAGTGGCGTACTTTTTGGTAGGATAAAGGTTATTATAAATTATTTTTAGTCTTTGGGCCATTCCACGCGTAACGGATAGGACAGTTGCCATGTTTTTATTTACAAAATAATATTGTTCTATTATATTACCAATGTCAAATTTTTATAAATAGTTCTAAACTAAAGCTGTTTAACAATGTTTTTATTTGGAAAAATTAGGTATCGTGGTTGACTGTTTAATTCCTTAAAAACTAATAATTTAAAGCGTAACGGACGGGACTTTGTAATAGTCAGTAGTAATATATAACATTAATTACATAACACCCTGTATGTTATATGGTCTAAGATTTGACTGAATACTGCAGCCCGCAAAATTGGGCAAAAACCCAATCTGATTAGGACCAATCATAATCAAGTATTACGTATGACATGTGACGTTTGCCATGTGTTTGAAATGAAATCGTCCATGGCGCACTGAGAAACTTCATCACTGCAGACGCTTTTTGCCTCACCCCCTCAGGCACAGGTACAGGGTGGTCCACGTAAGGTGACCCATATACTTATCTCAGAAACTACTGGAGTCACAAAAAATTTGTAAGAAACAAATATTCACGAAGTAAAAAATATTTTTAAAATATTATATTTTCATTTATACAGGGTGTTCGGTTTTCCTTGGGACGATACCAACTTTCTTATTTTCAATGGAACACCCTGTATTTTTTTGCATTTTTGGATTCTTCCCACTCTTTTAGGTATACTTTGTAAATATATTAATTAAGAAAATGTTAATACTTTTTGAGTAAAATTAAGATTTATTAAAATTTCTCTAAATGTAGACACTCGCTAAAAGTTAAAAATAATCAACTAAAAGTTATTATTTTTTATATTATGTAGTATCCATCTCTTTATTAATAAGTAAGCTATAAGTTAATTATTATATTTTTTGGAAAATATCATACAGGGTGTTTTCTATGTCCCGTTGAAAATAGCGATTTTAAAAGTTTAAAATTTTGTTTTTCTTCAATGGAACACCCTATATATTTTTGCATAATTGGATAGAATAAGTAATTACCTTTCATTTTATATATATATGTCCTATACCTAAACCTAACAGAAAAAAAAATATTCGCATTTTTCACAATTAGTAGCTTTTTTCCAATTACCTTAGTTAAATTTTCATTATTCAAATAAATAAATTTCAATAACAACAAATAAAAATGCTTTTATATATAAATATATATTACTATAATAATTACCATACGCGCAAAGCTACTAATTTTGTAAAATGCGAATATTTTTTTTAGGTGATCCACGTAAGGTGACCCATATACTTATCTCAGAAACTACTGGAGTCACAAAAAATTTGTAAGAGACAAATATTCACGAATTAAAAAATATTTTTAAAATATTATTTTTTTATTTATACAGGGTGTTCGGTTTTCCTTGGGACGATACCAACTTTCTTATTTTCAATGGAACACCCTATATTTTTTTGCATTTTTAGATTCTACACACTCTTTTAGGTATACTTTGTAAATATATTAATTAAGAAAATGTTAATACTTTTTGAGTAAAATGAGGATTTATTAAAATTTCTCTAAATGTAGACATTCGCTAAAAGTTAAAAATAACCAACTAAAAGTTAATATTTTTTATATTATGTAGCATTCATCTCTTTAATAATAAGTAAGCTATAAGTTAATTAATGTATTTTTTGGAAAATATTATACAGGGTGTTTTCTTTGAATAATGAAAATTTAACTAAGGTAATTGGAAAAAAGCTACTAATTGTGAAAAATGCGAATATTTTTTTTTCTGTTAGGTTTAGGTATAGGACATATATACATAAAATGAAAGGTAATTACTTATTCTATCCAATTATGCAAAAATATATAGGGTGTTCCATTGAATAAAAACAAGATTTTAAACTTTTAAAATCGCTATTTTCAACGGGACATAGAAAACACCCTGTATGATATTTTCCAAAAAATATAATAATTAACTTATAGCTTACTTATTAATAAAGAGATGGATACTACATAATATAAAAAATAATAACTTTTAGTTGGTTATTTTTAACTTTTAGCGAGTGTCTACATTTAGAGAAATTTTAATAAATCTTAATTTTACTCAAAAAGTATTAACATTTTCTTATTAAATATATTTACAAAGTATACCTAAAAGAGTGGGAAGAATCCAAAAATGCAAAAAAATACAGGGTGTTCCATTGAAAATAAGAAAGTTGGTATCGTCCCAAGGAAAACTGAACACCCTGTATAAATGAAAATATAATATTTTAAAAATATGTTTTACTTCGTGAATATTTGTTCCTAACAAATTTTTTGTGACTCCAGTAGTTTCTGAGATAAGTATATGGGTCACCTTACGTGGACCACCCTGTACATTAACATATTTATTAATATAAGGTGTTTTTAACTTTGTTAATTTAAATTAAAACTTACTTGGTTTTATTTTATTTGAACATGTTAAATTTTAAAGGGGATATTTATAGGCAATTATTTTTATAGAGGATGTCCAAAAAATTGCGCACTAATACCACAGCATTATGCTGTGCTAATTATACAGCATTATGTTGTGCTAATACCACATATAGAAATGGTTATTCTGAATATAAAAACACAAACAAAAATTAGTAGTAGTAAATTTTTAGCTACAAGGTTTCAAAAATATATTTATATGTATAAAACCCTAGAAAATAGTTTTTAAAAATTAAAAGTTAAAATTTGTTAATGTTTGATATAAAATATATCTATCAAGCATGTTAACGTCAGCTGCCTCATTCGATTTGTTTACAAAAACCGATATATCGTTATATATACGTTAATTTATTCAGCTTATAAAAATCACCATGTTTCAAAGTTGTTTAAACTTAAATGCATAATAACCCCTCGCGTGGTACAATATTGCCCCTTTTTGCAAATTAGTAAAAGCGTTATTTAAAAATGCTGATAAAAAAAAAATTAAAAAAATAAAGGGTGTATTTATATGGCACAAAAACATTTGTCACTTTTTCAACCGCTCACTACATAGTGCGGCAACGCAGTGTAATGCGCGTAAAAATTTCGTGGCGGGAATATTCAAACCCATGACAACAAACATATCACGATTTGGTTATTAGTATCGCAAATTGATGATCATGCAAGTCAATATTAGTAATAAATTTTGTATTTAATTTTGCTAAAATTAAAACGTTTTTAAAAATAGTTGGCATATGTTTTTTTATCAATTGGCCTGACAAAATTAATCAAATTTCTTATTATATAGTTATGCATGTTTAATAAATGTGTTGTATCTATTGTTACTATTAAATTAAATTGATTGTAACAGTAAAATTATTAGTATAGAAGTCACCTAGTTATTATTTTATCTGCTTATTATAATAATATTATTAAGGCCAAAAATATTTAAAATAATTTTTTGTTTTTTATACCTTGATAATTTTGGTGGTACCTATAATAATTATATAATACATAATATTATAAAACAATTAGCATTTTCCTTTCTGGTTTATAACCTAGCAAACATGAAATTATTTTTAAAAACTAATTTACCCAACTACTTTTTCTACAAGGACACCATAATTAGCCCATCTATATATATATATATTTTATTTATTCGGCTGAAGGACTACGGTCAATAGCCTTTGAACTTTGAACTTTTATTTTTTCCCAATGTGAGTGAAATTTAGAAATTGATTGAAATAGGAAATAATTGAGTTTTTTTAAGTTTACTTAAGTTATAGTTAAATAAATAATTAAATTGGTGAGAATAAGAACAGTCATTTTTTTAAATCAATTTTACAGTTAAAAATACATTTTTGTGAGAAGATATAAATCATTTTACAAAATATGAATATTTTATTTTATAAAATATGCATATGCAAAAATGCATTTAGAACTATAAAAATGATTTTTTTAAATATTTTGTCAAAATTTTAACTTTTGGACTTGTACTTTTCTTATTCTTGCCGATTCAATTGCAGTTTGCATATTTAATTTAGTAAACATATTATTAATTAGATAGACCTATCTAAATAACATGTGTTTGTAAATACTACAATTTTTTTTATTTTTATTTATTCGATTTAGTGCAGTAATACAGCAAATATTATTACACAAGGTTTTAGCATAAGGCTATGCCTACTATAAATATTTACAAAAACAGAACTTTGAAATGTTTTTATCTTCTTCTGTAAAATATTTGATTTTGGCGCATACTCCTCTGATTTGAGGCCCTTAATATTGAATACCTATATTATGACATTTTTCATATACAGAGAAAAATATCAATTCTTAAAGATTGTAAATTTGTTTTTCAAATATTTTGTATGTGGAAATTTCAACAACTCTTTTAAGTTGAAAGTTTTTTACTTACATCGTCTGATTCAGATAGGTCGATGTTACCATTGGCATCATCGTCAAGTTTTGTGTGCAGGGATTTTATTGCTTCTAATCCTAATTTATCACTAGCCGCCATTGCCAGACAGGCAAAATCATGAATATTACAAGTTTCATATAAAACTAAAAAAAGGCACCATTAATTTTGCTTGCATTTAAAACTTATTAGGAAACTTACCATTATTACTTTTATCGTAGGTTAAGTCACTGGAGGAATAATAAGTACTTTGAACAGGTTCCCTGGGGTTGACATTACCGGGTTTTTCCGCATATTCCAGTTCACAAAAAACATTTTTCCACGACACATTCAAAACTAACCAAAAAACTAAACTTCCAAAATGCATCGCAATTATTAAAGCTTGCAAACAAATCGTATTAATATTTTCCTAGAATCTATTGCAAATTGATAAAAACTAAAATTTTCTATCATAATAAAATTATTTTTTTAGTTTGACATTTCACAGCCGATTTTACTTTTTCAAGGTTGTCAGTTTGGCAGATTTGGAAGATTTTTGCGGCGTAAAGTACTTTTGCTTGTGTGAATCTGACTTCAACACATGTTCATGGGCGGAGCCAACCAACGACATTAAACACCATAGACAGTGATGACTTTTATGATCAATGTTGCCGTTTGCGGGTATTTTACCCGAAAATCGGGTATTTTTGTCATGCTTGCGGGTAAAATATTTAAGCGGGTAAAAGCGGGTATTTACCAAATTTCGGTCAAAATATTTAATTAATTTATTTTTGCAAACAGAGCTGAAGAATATATTTTTTAATAATTTTATTTTATTAAGAAAATATATATTTATATACAGAGTATCCCTGAAATGGCGCACCTACTCCATACCATGCTGTAGAGGAGGTTATTTTAAGCATAAAAAAATTGCAACAAAAAAATCCGACCAGTAGTTTTCGAGTTATTAAGCATTTAAGTTTAAAAAATTTGGCAACGCTTGTACGTTTCAAGCCCATTTAAGAGACATCTAAAACAATTGTTATGGAAACAAACCATCTTCAGCCATTTTAAGTTAACATGGTTGACAGATGTATTTTTTAGCAGTTCCTGTCAGAAAACCCAAACTTTAAATCATCATAACTTTGTTAATATTGATAAATTTAAACTTTTAATTTTTTAAACTTGATTAGGAAATTGTGTTTAATCCTTTTATAAAAACATATATTCTTAAAAAATTAAAATAAAGAAAATTGAATTGAATTTTTAAATATAAGGTAAGTATTTTTTTACTCTTGCGGGTAAAATCGGGTATTTTGTAATTTTTGACCGGGGATTTTCATGAAAGACATCCGGCAACACTGTTTATGATAGCAATCATAGCAATTATGCTGGATATGGTAATACCAGTGATGTAACCGATACATTTTTTTCAGTAGATAGGTACCGATACAGATACTCTCTGGTAGATGTATCTGGGTACAGATACCGATACATTTTCCCAAAAGTATCTGGGTACAGATACAGATACATTCAAAAAGTATCTAAGTTACTTCCAGATACTATGTTAAAAAAACTTAAAAATTATGACAAAAAAAATTTTTTTGGACCTTATAAACAAGCGTGTTAACTATAAAATAAAACTGTTTTGATAAAATTGACCAAATATACATGAAAAACGGAAATAAATTTTATATTTACTCGCCATATGAAAGCTTACTACAAAATTTGTAGTACAAATTCAAAATTATCAGAACGAAGAAAAGCCAACTATAGGTAACCTACAGCGCTTTTGTTTAACTTTACTCACTAGTGCCTAAGAGTTACTTTATGCACTTCGCACACCAAAGTGGGTTGAAGGGAAAAAGAAATAAAATATCTTTTTATTATTTGTGGCCCACACGGTGTGGAGTTGCAATCAGGTTGGGTAAAATAAAATGTATCTTGTATCTAAGGATCTAGATACTTTCAAAAGGATCTAGATACTAAAGTAGATCCTGATTTTTTTTAAGTATCTCGATACGTATTTAGGTACACAAAATGTATCTAGATCCAGTATCTAGATACATGTATCTCGATACATTACATCACTGGGTAATACATGGTAGTATATTGTGTTACATAATACACATAATATTGATTGATACAAAATTTGTGATTCAAAAAACAAAAGTTTTTTGTTGCTTGGAAGAACACCTTTGGTCTTATGCACAGATTGTCTGTGCACAGACCATGGTCTTTAAGACCAGAACATAATATGTTATGTGTAGGGTTGCCAGCTTCAGCATGTTTTGTGGCTTCTCCTCTGTGGGCTTCACTTTACACATGACCCGGAAATATACGTGTACTACAGTAGGCATGGATGAAAGACTTAGAATTGGGGCCGTCCATAAATCTTATGACCCTGATGAGGTGAGGGGAGTTTTGAAGGACCGTCACGCCCGAGGGTGGTAGGAAAAAGCCACGTAACAAAGTATATCTAATAAAATTGCTTATTTGTTTCATTTTTAATAAGATTATTAAAAAAAATATATTTTTGGTTGGTAAGAGAGTTTAATAATTCGTCACGCTTCGGGGGTCTTTAAATTGTCACATTCTGTCACCTGGGACGGGGATCCCCGCGTCGAGCGTTACGAGATTTATGTACGGCCCCAATGTCCACAGAGGAAAACAAATATTTTTTGCTTTATTTTAAAAAACCACAATAGCTGCGACACATCATTTTTATTGTGTATGGTTAATTTGTAATTTTGATTTTTTTGAAAATGTTGGATTAAAATTTTTTTGATAAAAATCATTTTTGGACAGTTCTCGTTTTTTTTAAATTTTTTTTAATAAATGAATGTTATATAATAATATTACGTTAGATACAGTGGCGTGCCCATAGTGGGTTCAACTCGGCTTAGAATTTTCAACAAAAAAAAAGTAAAGAAATATATTTTTTAAATAACATTCTTAGATTAACCTACCTTTATCTTTCCTTTCCATACGGTTAAGCTCTCCCCCCTTACCAAATTTCTGGGAACGCCACTGGGTATTCCCCAACATCAAAACAAAACACAAAGTGCTTAAAGTACTTTTCGCCAACGATGGCATCTTCATGAAGTAGCACTTTGTGTTTTGGTGTTGGAGAATGTTTCTTTATATGTTATAACACATCAACAAAGTTGTCCTTTTTCAAGTAGCACACTAATGTAACTGTTAATGTAACACCCGCATTAAGCGTGTGAAGCAATGCACAGTGTTTGTCTGACTCATCTCATAGCGAAAAAGATGCACTGTACACACAAAAATAAAACAAATAAAATAAATGTATATTGTAAAAATATAAATATTTCTATAATTTTTAATGTCTATAGTGGAATTTCCATTACCGCGTATTTTAAACCCAATCTTGCACTGACCTTAACATAATTTAATTGCACTCAATAAAATAATGCAAACAGCAAATTAAAAATGTAAGTATACATATTACTTTAACTTAAAAAGTCTGTTCTTGGTCCCAACGTAGTTATAAATAATTATTAGAAATTTTTAGCGATTTTTAAAAGATGACTTCACAGATTGGAGTTTTTTCAAAAGTATCTGAAAATAAATAAAAAGGCAAGTTTAATACAGTTTATGCAAATATATTTATAAATCACCTCAAACATTTTTTTTTCTTCAAATTTGGTTGGTTTACGAATTATTTCATCTTAAATATAGAAAAGTATTTCCAATTGTAAATACTTTAAAGTATACATATATGTACATATATGTACAAAAGTATATACGACTACAGTATGTTATAATAACGACATGATTTTTTAGACCATCGGTCAATCGCAAACAGCGATGGCATAAAAAATCACGACATGATTTTCATCATTATTATTATTATTATTATTTCTCACGCAGTGACATCCGGATGATGTCCGTATGAATAAAATTTGTGAACATCACGACGTGACGTTCGTATGATTTTCATTTATCACGCGGTGACTTCCGTATGAATAAAATTTGTGAAAATCACGACATGATGTTTGTATGAATATCACGAATGTTGTCCGGGTAGATGAAACATTCTTTACAAATATAGGTACGTATAGGTATTGTTATAGTTTTCCCACAATTTTTAAGTCCGCAAATAAATTATCACTGTAATTATCATAAAAGCAAATCAAATTATCCGTGGTGGAAAATGTAAAACATTGCATTTTATTTAAAAAAAACTGCCAAAGCAAAATACATTATTTGTTCTGCTAATAGTAAAAAGGTTAAATCAAACAACCGTGCAAAATTAGTTTGTTTTGGGCAGAAAATTTTAATCTTAAAGTAAACTTTATAATTGAATACAAAAGCCGGGTTTGTTAAACTCAACAAAAACATTATTTTTTTATTACTGGAAGATAGGTACCTGGTTATCTCTATCAATCTTCTCTTGCTTCTTTTTCCTATTAATAGCAGCAGAAGAAACTTGTTTGGCATCGGAAAATTTTGGCGGATCATTGTACTTATTTTTTCTTTTGTTATTTGCTAGAATTTTGTTCATTAAAATGGAATTTTTTCTTTCGATTTCGTTCAGTTGATTTGGGGTGAATGTTTTTGTTTGATCGACGTACTTAAAGGGTTGGATGCCGTGAAAGACTTCGTAAATCGAACTCAGATTATCTGAAAAATCGGTTTCGTCGTCACTGCAATCTTCAAACGCCTCGTCATTATAGTCGCTGAGTGTTGAATTATTACCTGAAAAAGTTTTTCTTTGGCGAGGTTTGTAAATTTGGGTCATTTTAAATACCAACCTTCGCCGGCACTACTATTTTTAGTGGATAATTTGGTTTTTAAATTGTAAGACAATTCATCTTCAGTATGTTTATCTTTAAAACTTTCTTGATCTGAATCTTTTTCTGACATTTTAATATTTTTGCCGATATTTAAACTAATATTTTCATAAATGTTATTTATATCCGTTTCCATAGATATGATCATGTGGCAGTATTAAATCAATAATTATTTACAATTAATGTAACAGGTGGTTATTACATACATTCTGAAGAAGCTACTGTGTAGCAAAACAATTGTCAATATTCAAATAAATTATGTGAAACTTTCAAAACATAGTTGTTTTTATATTTTCATAGTTAATATGGTATAGTTTCATCAAGTAATAATAAGAAAAAATATTAACACTTTTTTAGTTTATTGAAATTTTAGACAGTTTTTGTTCATTTTAGACAGTTCTTATACTTATTTGGTTATTTTAGATATCTATATAGTTTTAACCCTTTCATATTTAGAATTTAATTTGAATTTTCAACGACTTACTTTTATAAAATTTGTCTAGAACCCTGTAGCTACCCACATTTAAATCAACCTTTTTTATAAAGTTGATAAAATCATTTTATCTTATCTATATCAAACACAGACCATCTGTCTGTGATATCAAATAACATAATTTTAAATATCATATTTTCTTTTCTGGTGTAATCCTTCATCAAGTCTAAAATATTTTACAAAACCATTTACAGAAAAGAAAAAATTGAATTACCACATAATTGTATAACCTCTTAAATAGTCTATATTTAGTCATAAATTAAATTATACCAAGGTTAAGAATACAAAACGAAAAGTGTTAAATAATGTTTATTGTATTAGCAAACAAAAAAGGTAATAAAATCATCTATATAAATTAATATTGCTGTGAATTTTAACTCCACGGGATAAATTAAAACTAATAAGACAGTCGTTTTTTGCTAGTTGTTACAAAATATTAGATTCAAGCATTATTGTACTCTTATACTAAGGAGTTTTATAAATTAATACAATAAATTTTGATTAAACATTTAAAAAAGGTACAATGTATATAGTTGCACCATCTAGCACAGTTAAAACAAACACCCTATAGATGGCAAAATTTAAAAATAATGAGAAAATACTTTTATAATCAATTCCATACTTTTTACAATTCATATCAACTTAATCACAATGCCACTTAATGAGTAATACCTACTATTCAATTTTGATATTAATTTTTATCTGCAGACAAAATTGAGCAATAAATCATACAAGGTGTCCCTCCTAATACAATATTGCAGTTTTTAATGAATTAAAATATCAAAATTTGTTTTATGCATGAATAGGTAAAACACCCTGTATAAATACGAGTGGCCTTTAATATGGTACAATTTGTTTGCAATTATTATTACAAACTAAATAATAATCAAACTATACAAAATAAAAATCAATCACAAAGGCACAATGTAAACACAAAGCTGTACAGGGCGATGCGAAATTTTACAAAATTATAAATTATGAGCACCCTGTATAAAACGTCTCGTATAAAAATGCATTATACACATGCACTAAGCTCAACATACTGCACATACACATACAGGGAAATTAATAAGTCAGTCATTCTAGTTTTTTACAAAGTGTATACTTTTTAACCATTGTTAAAATAACAATAACAAAAAACAAAATTTATATATATATATTTCTATATATATATATATTTATATTTATATATTCATATTTTTATATATATATATATATATATATATATATACCGGGTGTATCTGAGAATAGGCCCACCCCTGTAACTTTTTTATTTATAAAGATAGACACATGAAATTTAGCATGGTTAATTAGGATATAAAATGCCACTTATAAGAGTACAAAATGATTTTTTTTAACTTCTGGTGTCGCCGGAAATGATACCAACTTTCGATTTTTAAATTATTATTATTTTTACATATTCGGACAGCATCCTCAAATTGACCTTTCGACTTTTCGTCATCAGAAAATGCATCATCAATCTAGACTCTAGATTCTAGAGTCCTTTGAACTATTTGAGAAAAACGAATTTTGACAAGTTTAGACTGCTGGGAATGGCTGAATAACAACTTTCTAAGGAAAGTTCCATTTTTCAGACATTGTGTGAATCCATTAGAAGAAAATAAGATAGTTCAAAGCACTCTAGATTGATCTTTATGATGATACATTTTCTGATGACGAAACGTCAAAAGGTCAGTTTAAGGATGCTGTCTGACTCAGAATTTCCTCAGGATTCCAAATATGTAAAAATGTATAGGGCATTCCATTTAAAAATCTAAAGTTGGTATTATTTCCGGCGAAACCGGAAGTTCAAAAAATTCATTTTGTACTCTCTAAGTGGCATTTTATATCCTAATTAACCATGCAATATTTCATGTGTCTATCTTTTTAAATAAAAAAGTTACAGGGGTGCGCCTATTCTCAGATACACCCGGTATATACAGTGTGTCTACCTAAGTTGGCAACATATGGGAAACTTTTTTATTATTAATTTTAAGAAAAAAGTTATTCTTCGGCTGAAGGACTACGGTCAATAGCCTTTGAACTTGGTTTTAGTTCAATAAAGCATTATTATTATTATTAGTTATTCTAAAATCTAAAATACAATCAACAGATATAAATTTTTTTCAGTCGTATACGCGGTTTGTCAAAAAATATTAATCTCACTCAAGAGTAAAGTACCTTTATATTTGACAATATCGAAAATTCTTATTAAAAAAAGTTTATCAGAACTAAAAACTACGTTCAAATATCCAATTACTTCCATTTAGGTACATGGAAAAAATCATTTTTTCTTTTTTGTTTACAATAACAATGCAAATGTAACTGTAGTTACATGTAATCCAGGATGCATTGACAAACAAATGATTTGTTGATAGCAAGAAATGTTTGACATTGAATGTAAAAATATCAGAATTTGCTTATTACTTTTTGAACGGAACGGAAAGGTTATCATGTTTGTAATAAATAAAAAAGATAAATGTTCGGTATCGGTAATTTGAATTTTTTTTTTAAGAATGAGTTTGTAATTGCATATAAAAACATAGTTTTCCATTCCAAACAACTTTTCAAAATTACAGTTTTCCATATTGTTACAAATAAAGGTACTTTACTCTTGACTTGACTGAAAAAAATTTTATTTTAGATTTTAGAACATTTTAAAAAGAATTACTTTTCTTTGTAAAATTAATAATAAGAAAGTTTTCCATATGTTGTCAACTTAAGTAAACACTAAAACTATGGTAGACACACTGTATATATATATATATATATATATATATATTTTGTTTTAAAGATATGTTCAAAACCTTATACAAAATATATTAAAAATAAAATCCCAAATCATAGTAACATAAGTTTTTTAGTTCATACTATTATTTATTAAATTAGACTTATTTTACAATGTTTTTTTGGGATTTTAGCAAACCCTGTAGATATTAATAACTCACGAAAAAACTATATGAAAATCTATTAACAAAAAACACTTTAAATACAATCTATGTTACAAAATAAATATAAAAAAAATTAATGGTACTAGAAGAGCTGTAAATTGATAAGGCACTAGGTATATTAAATAATATTTTTCTGACAATGTCACTGCCTAGAAAGGGGCCTAGAATTAAAGAAAAACAGAAATTAACCCGTTTTAATTATAAACAACATAATATGTATAGTATAATAACATAATATGTATAGTATATTAACTGAATAAAAGGTGTTTTGTATACCACCATTCTTTCGCAATTGGTTCCCGAAATTTTTTTTTCAGCGAATACACTATACTTGATTGGATGCTACGTTAACATTCCTTACCTGAAATTGCTTCGTATGCCAGGTATTTTAGATACTGGCCTCGGTAGGCCGCTGGAAATAGGCCTGGGAAGTCCGCTCATACGGGGTTTTAAACTAGCATCGTTACTGGGTACTCTAGGGATAGGGTGCACCTTTAAATACAAGACGAAACTACAATTAGGTACTATCAATAGCAAGAAATATTGTTCAATTAAGGAAATATATTTATGGCTAATGCAAGTGCGTTGTAAGGCTCAACTAAAAAATTGATTTTTTGAATTATTCCCTTATTCCTTTTACCCACAGAGACATATGCAGGTTTTACTATTCAATGCATTACTAAGATTATTTTATATTAATTATACATTCTCATCCGCCATGTTTGATTATTAAAATAAATTTAGTAAACTTTTTAAAAATAAAACAAAATTTATTAATATTGCAAAAAATATTAGGATAACTAGGTTAATTATTGTACGGAAATGCTTTGTTTAAAAAATAACCAATAACCAATTATAAAAACGCTTAACTTAAAATTTAATAACAAAATATGTTAATTGACCCTAAATAATCACGGTACATTGCTGATTTATGATAATTTTGGGTCCCCGCTCAAACCAATCGCAAAAAACTCATCGTTGCCAAAGACGCCCACATTCCATAAATATGGTAAAATAACGATCCTCTATATAAAAAACAATCATATAACAGGGTTGCCACCGATTTGTCTAAACCAAATTCCCTGACTTTTCCAGGAATTCCCTGACCTTCCCTGATTTTTTTCCAGACAAAATGTGTTTTCTTTTTGGTTTCCTGACCCTCAATGATTTTTTTAACTGGACTAAGTGTTTGTTTTTAAAATTTTAAGTATGGGGCCATTCAAGTATTACATAAGCAGTAATTTTTAACCCCCCCTTTCCTTTGCCAGCAAAAGTAAGTAAAGCTTATTAAAAATATACAAAAAAATCAAATTAATCAAGCCCCCTTTGGTGCTTATGTAATACTTGAATTTATTTTTCTCTTGGTGGAGAATTCTAACGATTAATTAAAAAACTAAACTTTTATTGAAGTTTATAAAATTCAAAAACATTAACAAAAAATCAATACTTCTTATTAAAAAAAAAAAACAAAAAATTTTCTGTAGCTAATTTTTTCGGGATAATTTTTAATTTAGGTTTTTGTTTCTTGGGTTTTTATTACATTAATCAATCTGAAAATAACAGAAATAATGAAATTTTTAAAAATGCCTTTGAAATTTTGTCTGCGGCAGGTCTTGTTTATCAAGTTGATGAGTTCTTATCAGTAAATACACTCAAAATAATCGATCCACACAAATTTTCGATGAATTTCAATCGCAAATAACTTTTTTATTTAGAGTCGGATTTAAACGAATATTAAATAATATTGTGGATAAATTAATGGAGAATCGCTCACATTTTAAAAAGTTACTAAAAAATAGATTTACATTTATAATATACAGATTTAAACAAAAATAAGTTTTTTATCATAAGTTTAAGACATTCTAGAATGTAGAAGCTGTATAGTGGCTTAACCGTATAATGTTGTAAATTAAGTTTTAATTATCAAGTCACATCTATTCTTAACAGTTTTGTTTTTGGTTCACCTCGATATATTTATTTTTGTGGAAAATATTTTTCAAAAAACATTGCAATTTTCAATATTTTTTCTGTACAGAGAACTAAGGTTGCTATGGTCCATCCATAGGCTATGGAGGATGAAGTGACAGTTTTGTTGAATCATCCCATACAAAACTGTCACTGTCATCCTTCATAGGCTATGGATGGACCATAGCAACCTTAGTTCTTCGTACAGAAAAAATATTGGAAATTGTAATGTTTTTTTAAAAAATCCATAATTTCCACATAAATAAATATATCAAGGTGAACCAAAAACAAAACTGTTAAAAATAGATGTGACTTGATAATTAAAACTTAATTTAGAACAATATACGGTTTTGCCACTCTACATAGTGTCTTAAACTTATGGTAAAAAACTTTTTTTTTTGTTTAAACCTGTATATTAAAAACGTACATCTATTTTTTAGTAATTTTTAAAATGTGAGCGATTCTCCATTAATGTATCTACAATATTCTTTAATATTTGTTTAAATCCGAAATCAAATAAAAAAGTTATTTGCGATTGAAATTAATCGAAAATTTGTGTGGATCGATTATTTTGCCTGTGAGTGTATTTGATAGTACAAAAAAAAAGGATTTTTTTTTCTATCATTTTTTGCAGGAGTTTTTATTGAAGAAATTGATTTATTCTGGTTATTTTCTAAAGCAATATTATTATCCTGTAAAACTGTAACTTTTTCAAGCATACTCTCTAAAAAAGAATTAGTCAAAAATGACATATGTCATAGTGAAGAAGCATGTTTTTTTTGACTAATTCACTGCAGTCACTAATAACTGTAGTTCACAGCAATTTGTATCCAGGACATTTAACAGCCAATTCTTATGTAAAATTGTCCCCTGAATCCGAAAAGACCGTCATAGCAGTTTTCGAGATATAGTCAATTCCATATTATATGAAAAATTGAATAAGTCTTAAAAACTGTCCTACTTTTATAACTTTTGAGGACATATTCGGATTCAGCAGACAATTTTACATAGGAATTGACTGCTAAATATCCGGGATACAAATTGCTGTTGAATTATTAGTGGCTTCTTTTTCGCTATGACAATTAGTCATTTTTAACTAATTCATTTTTATTTTCCATCTGGTTCTTTTTTTAAGAAAATTAGACATTTTTGTGTTCTTCGTTGCCGAAATCCTTTTTTAATGGCCGGCAATTGAATGAAACATTTGGTTTGAAACGGTTTTTTATCAACAGGAACTATGATTTCTCAAAGTCTTTTACTGATTAATTAATTAATTTATTAATTATGCTTTTACTGATTAATTAATTATTTTATTAATTATGCTTACCATTTACAAATATTAATTACCCTAAACATAAAAATAGTTGGTTATGTCTTAGAAGGTTAAAATGATAAGTCGTGATATAGACTTTTAAGGTTATAGTGATAAGTTTGACATACCGGGTGTATCTAAGAATAGGCGCACCCCTGTAACTTTTTTATTTATGAAGATAGACACATGAAATTTAGCATGGTTAATAAGGATATAAAATGCCACTTATAAGAGTAAAAAATGAATTTTTTTAACTTCCGGTTTTGCCGGAAATGATATCAACTTTCGATTTTTAAATGGAACGCCCTATATATTTTTACATATTTAGAATACTGAGAAAATTCTGAGTCGGACAGCATCCTCAAATTGACCTTTCGACGTTTCGTCATCAGAAAATGCATCATCATAAAGATCAATCTAGAGTGCTTTGAACTATTTGAGAAAAACGAATTTTGACAAGTTTAGACTGCTGAATAACAACTTTCTAAGGCAAGTTCCATTTTTCAGGCATTGTGCGAATCCATTAGAAGAAAATAAGATAGTTCAAAGCACTCTAGATTGATCTTTATGTTGATACACTTTCTGATGACGAAATGTCAAAAGGTCAATTTGAGGATGCTGTCCGACTCAGAATTTCCTCAGGATTCCAAATATGTAAAAATATATAGGGCATTCCATTTAAAAATCGAAAGTTGGTATCATTTCCGGCGAAACCGGAAGTACAATAAATTCATTTTGTACTCTTATAAGTGGCATTTTATATCCTAAATAACTGTGCTAAATTTCATGTGTCTATCTTAATAAATAAAAAAGTTACAGGGGTGCGCCTATTCTCAGATACATGAATAAATTAAATTTAAATTACACTCGTTAACATATTTTTTTTAATGAAAATTTTGTTGATTAGTTTTATTTATAAATAACCAATTCCCTGACCGACTTAGGAATTCCCTGACTAGATTTTTTTGCCAATTCCCTGACATTTCTAAAAAATTTAAATTCCCTGTCATTTCCAGGTTTTCCTGATGAGGGGCAACCCTGTATATACTCTTTTGTTTAAGATTACAAATTATAAATACCGATGCATATGATTTTTTATCCCTGCTTATGCCCGAGAATCTATCGAACGTGTTTCGTATCTCAAATGAAACCGCAAACTTTGTTTGTTTTCCTATAAACTTATAATTTTCTTACCGCGAACGCCATATTTTAAAAGACATACGCGTAGGATTTCCGAACTAGTTAGCTAAGCACCGCGAACATAGCTAATTATAGGAACCATGCAAAATAAAATGCATTAAACCTTTGTCACGTGTAAAATGTTTCGAACTGATTTTGCAAAATAAGACTTATCAGGAAAATAATAAAAAAATATAATTGCAAATCAAAAAGTGTTCATCTGTTTACCTGTAGAAAAAAAGGAGCACTATCGCTATACCACGTGTTTAAAAAACTAACAATCCATCTAGTAAACATAAGTTTCTAAGGCAGGAGTTGAGCTAATGTTTTAAATTTTGATGGGGTGTTACAGTGGCGGCTGGTGGATTTTGAGTATAATTAAAAATACTCTTATTTGGATTCAGTATAGCAAAAAATACATTAAAACAATTTTTTGACTTACCTCTGCAACTTTGGAAGGGCTGTCGATATTCTGCGTGACATTTGGATTTGATGCTTTAATCAAAGTAGCTGTGGTGTTTAGTCCTGTCTTTGACAAAGGCGGGGGCGCCACAGGCAAGTACTGGCTTATTGGCCTTAAACTGGTGTAAGAACCTCTTAATTTTTGTCCCATTGTTTTCAGATTCGACTGAGTACCCGGTAAATTGCTAGCTGATTTTAAATTGGAATAGGAACCTAAAATGAGATTAATTTTTCTACTCCTTTAGTATATATATATGTACAGGGTGTCCCAGAATATGTAGGCAATCTCCCGGATTTAGATATAACACATAAAAATAATATGAATAAGTTAACTTTTAAACTACATGGTGGAATTGAATAATTTTTAAATATATTGTTTACTATGAAAGTTTCCTTAAAAAGGGCACTTTTAATCACATTTGGCTTATTTAGTTTGCCAGGGACGGACTAATGGACTAATGCTTGTATTTACACCCTGTACTATAAAGGCACAACAATAATATTTTTAGTCAGCTTAAACCTTAAACTAAAAAAGTTAATCTTGATCGACATAGGTAGATAAAATGTACTGTTTACGAAAAGAAATGTTTTTGTACAATAGGGTTTTTTACATTAAATTTTATTTTTTAACAATGTTTTTTTTACATTTACCGATTTAAATAATGATGTCAGTGTCAGTTAAAAATAGAGTGTTTTTCGATCCCTTTTTTTTCTTTCCAGGGACGTCCGTTATGGGCCGGTATCTCCGTAGGGCCGTAGGAAAAAAATTCATTCATATTATTTTTATGTGTTATATCTAAATTTGGAAGATTGCCTACATATTCTGGGACACACTGTATGTATTTAATTAATTCAAGAGAAGTGTTATGTAATAATTAAAGTTACTAATTATATATACAGGCATACAAACCGTACCTTCATTTTCAAGCTATACATAGGGAAAATACATTGTAGGTGGACCAGACAAGTCTAAGTCAGCGCAAAGCAAAAAAGTTCTCAGAAATTATTAGGACATAATAAAATTTTAATCGCCAGTAAACAAGGTCACCTGTTACGTCGCATGTTAGTCTACTCATCCACTCGTCAAAATAATTTCTGGGACTTGTCTGTTCCACCTACAATGTATTTTCCCTATGTATAGCTTGCAAATGAATGTACAGTATATTACATAACATCCTTTGGAATAGGTTGGTAACATTTTTAAGTCATAAATAGTGACATTTTATTTTTAATCCATTCCGTAAGCTCGTAGAAAAAGTATAGTTGGTAGGTACATAACTAATTGTAATGGGCACACTAGTTTCCAACTTGTGTGTTATAGCTTACTTACAACTATCGTTATGTAACATAGGTATTTGCGGAAGTTGCCTAATTTACTTGTGAATATAAATAAGTAAAAAATAACTAAAATTTATTTATTTATATTACATTATTAAATTTATTTCCACAGGGTGTTAATAAGTAACCTTACATCAACATAAAATAAGCAAAATAATTATTTTTGTTTTTTACATTTTATTGTAAAAATAAGAAGTTTGTTAATTAAAACTAAGTTACGATGATTTAAAGATTATATTTTCTTAAATTGTTGTCCATAGCAAGCGTTTTAGATAACAACCTTTTCAGCTTATTAAACATACAGTCAAGTTTTTTTTAAACGTAAATCCTTAATAAGTGGAAAACTACTGCCCCACCCTATATGTATGTTCAATACATTGTTAAAAAGTTTTTAAGAAATTACTGTCTGAAACAACTGACTTTAAAATTTGACCTCATGCAAACTACTAAGATACTAGATTGTTTAACATTGCCAAATGTTACTTCCCTAACTCAAACCTGAAGGACTGGCAAACAAATTCTAATTGAAAAAAATTCGAGAAATACCAGTTCCGAGTTTGTGGATTTGTGTCTCAAATTTCAATAACTCGAATATTTTTATCATAAAAATAAATGTAAAATGGAGTTAACCATCAAAGTTCATGAAATTAGGGAATAGAACCTCCCAGCAAAGACTGATGACGAGTGAGGTCGTCCAGATGTCAATATTTGGACATCTCTGTAATTTTTAACGTTATTTCATACCAGAATCAGAGGCCAATTTTGGGACATCTTTGTACCAGCATAGAATAGTGCCAAAATATAAAGTAAAAAAGACGTACATTTCTGACCATTACCTAACCAAAATAGTTTAGTGCCAAAATAAAACCTAAAAAAGACGTAATTTTTTATTGTAATTTCATACCAGAATCAGACGTCAATTTTTTTACCTTTGTTCCAAAATAGTTCAGTACCAAAATAAAATGACGTAAATGTCTGACCATTATCTGACTAGTTATTTCATACCAGAATCAGACAAATATACGACGTCATCAAAACGTTTTAAATATAGCCAATTTGTAGGCAATAGGGTGATTAAAAAAATATTTTTTTTTATTTCCAATATTAAAATATTTTTTCTTAGTCACCTCTAGAAAGTGCTCACCAAATTTGAGCTCTTAATATTAGATTCTTCTAGATCACAGTTTTCAATTTCTTCTCATCACAGTTTTCCATTTCTTCTATAGTCCCTTATAAAAAAGACCATATTTCATTATTAATCAATCGTTTAATTAAATCTTTATATATTTTTTCCAGTAAAATTAATCTACAAAAAAGGACTGATGTGTTTAAGCGATTACTCTAACCAGTTAAAAAAATTCAAGATCAAAGTTTGAATAATTTATTAAAAACATTTTTTTTATAAATTTGTAACTCATTGAAAAATAATTATTGTCAAATGAGTATGACATATTGTAGGAAATTTAACGCTCTACAAAAAAGGTCTAATATGTTTAATTGATTACTCTAACCGTTGAGAAGATATCGTATCAGTACGCATTGATATTCGGATACGAATATCTTTTCAACGGTTAGAGTAATCAATTAAACACATCAGACCTTTTTTGTTGAGCGTTAAATTTTCTACAAAAATATGTCATACCCATTTGACAATAATTATTTTTAAATGAGTTACAAAATTATGAAAAAAAAAATTAATAAATTCTTTAAACTTTAATCTCGAATATCTTTTAAATGGTTAGAGTAATCGCTTAAAAACATCAGTCCTTTTTTGTAGAGCATTTAATTTCCTACAATAATATGTATAAAAATTTAATTAAACGATTGATTAATAAAGAAATATGGTCTTTTTATATGGGACTCACGAAAAAATGGAAAACTGTAATGAGGAGGATCTTCCTATTAATATTAAGAGCTCAAATTTGGTGAGCACTTTCTAGAGGTGCCTGAGAACCAATTTTTCAGTGTCAAAGGTAAAAAAACATTAGATTTTTTTTAGACAACCCATACATACCTCTTGCCTCTGTAGCACAATTTATTACCCTATAAAGTTGGTATGCCTTGAGCTGCTAAGTAAGGATTCCTTACTAAGGCAAAATTATTAGCCATGGAAACGTTTGGCTTACATGAACAAAGGCGCGTCAGCTTGGAATTTTAGTAGTGTTAGGCTGAAGGACCCCGGTTGATGGCCTTTTGTATATTTTGTATTATATGTTCTGTATTGTACTGAATATCCAATAAAAACTTTATTTATTTATTTTAGAAGTGGCACAGGTCGTCCTATGGCCCACTCTGCGTAAAGTATGCACTACTTACTTTTCACAGAGTAAGCTTGGTGAAGCGATTTATAAAATTTAACATTTAATGTTAAACAGCACTATTTTTGGAAAATTATTCAACAACCAAACCACGTCTATTTTGTTCTTTAAAGACCTCTTAAATGCGTATCTGAAGGAACCAGCAAAAAAATTCGACGTACTGAATAATTCGGGCTAGGGCAGTTTCCCTGTAATTTTTTTTACACGTGAAAAGTGTCAATCTTAAATAACGTCATTTGGCATAAATAAAGTTACATTCTATTACATTTTGTATGCGTTTAAATTTTGATATTGGTATTTGTTTGTTTATTTTTTTTATATTTGAATAATAACTTCAATAATTTAATACAAAAATAACTAATATGTCAGATTAATAAACAAGTATAACAACGAATAATTTTGGGAAACCCAGCTAACTGATGAAAAAAAGTTAAGAGTGGAATGGATTTTTTGCAATCTATTCATGAAAACTAAAAAAAGTGGGGATACCACACAAGAAAGCACTTACCTCTTAAAGCTTGTGGCATTTTTGGTGCACTAGGAGCTGTAAAAATGTTTTTGGGCAGGGGTTTTCGGTTTTTCGCGTCGACTTTAACGTTCGCGAAATTCAGACTTTTAATTGACTTGAGCTGATTTTGGTTCTCCATGGAGGTTTTCGACGATGTCGATTTGGCGCTCTTGTACTCCTCGTTGGACGAATAGCCATCCGAATCGGACATGGGGACAATGGGCACAATGGGCGATATGAAATTTGGGTTCCATTTTTTTGTGGCCGCTCCTGGTTTGGGAGTCGATACTGTACATTGCAAGCCTAAAAAGAGTAATGTTTTAATGTGGAAACCTCATATTAAACAACAATTTTGGACAGTGATTTTTTATTACTTTAGCCTAAAATATACAAAACAAAATATAGTATTTGTTTGATTGTTTCTTTCTATTTTAAAACTAAAAGAAAAAAAATATGTAAATTATGATAATACACCTTGTAAAAGGATCTACGGTATTGTACATATATGTACTATAGTACTGTAAAGTTTTTACTGTTCTGTAAAAAAGTAGGATGTCCGACGAATTAGAGTAGTCATCCTATGCATTTTGTGTCGCTGAATCTGAATCCGAGGTCGGAATTTTGTAATTTGCTTTTGTTTTCTTCCTAACATATTTTGAGGTTTTTTTTAGAAAAAAGCTGAGGGTAATGGCAGAATTCCGACCACGGATTCGGATTGAGCGATACAAAATGGGACTACTCTTGTCTGTCAGATATCCTACTTTTCTTTTTATTGTGGGCTGTGTAATTTACCTTGCTACATTTTTGCTGTGCTCTTTTTGTATAGCAGTAAATGGCGCTAAGCTACGACCAAAAAACCGAAGGTACTTTTTTTGACTGTTTTATATTTGATGGGCAACGTAGTGCACCATTTCTGTTTGCAGTAAAAATACCAAAATGCGTCGGAAATGATAATAATAAATTGTTCTTTCCCTAAGTTAATCCTTAAAAACATAGAAAAAACTCGGAATATCTTTACGCTAATTGAGCCCCTAAACTAATTTTGATGGCCATCATCGAGTAAATTTATATAAAAAAGTGTAAAAACGTTTTTTCACCATTTGAATTTAAAAAAATCTAAAAACGGCACCCAAATAGTCTATCCTTTTAGTTAAGGTTTCTTTCCTTATTTTAAAAACAATTTTTGACCGCAAAACTACAGAAAAATACTGTAGGAATAGCATGTAAGTGCATTCTGTGGATTTGCGACACTAGGACGTTTAATCAATTTTGGCTGACTTTTCACCCGTTTTTGACCCTTTGCCACTTTTTTTTTAATGTACTACATTGCCTCAAAGCACTTTCGTCACGCCAACTTCGGAATGTCGAAAAAAATTATTATCGTCGCGGAAAATTTTACTTAGAAATTATTATTAATGTATTAAACCAATACAGCATTTAGCCATCATAAAAGTGCACATGTGGAAGTGGATTAATTCATGTTTTTTTTCTGAATCATTTCAAATTAAAAAATTTAATTATTTTATGGCAATTTTTATTTAAAAATTATAATGAAATACTTACTTTTTTCCTGCCTCTCCACTATAGCGTCCACATCGGCCATATTCAGCATTTTATTGGACCCTCGGCTGCTATTCGACAAGCTGCTCATCCTATCCAAACTATCAGCCGACCCGATCGAGTTCCTCTTCAAGTATCCATCGAGGTTCTCCTCCCCGTATCCGTCTTCCCTTCCCTGATCCTTATAGCCGAACTTGTTCATGTCGTTGATTTGCCTCAAGGTGCCGTTCAGCTGCCTGCGCAGAATCTCGCTGTTCTCCTTGGTAACGGTGACGTCGCCCGCTATAACGGTTTGCGTAGCGCTCAGCACGTCCGCATCGGCATCGTCTTGCACGAGCACAACGTCGTTCGGCGACATCTGGTAGGTGGCGTTCAGCGTGTCGCTTCGCAGGTCCGACTTGCGGAAAGTGTGGCTGTGCTTTACGCGCCGGTAGGTAGCGCCGTAGCTGCTGTCCGAAGATCGCTCTTTCTGGCGTTCGTTGGATAGTATAGATTGTTGTTGTTGATATGTAGTTTGAAGTACACGTTCTGTTGATTTGTTGTCTGTAAATAAAAGAGTGGTTTAGTAAAATATATTACTTCATGTACTACGCTCCACACCAAAAAGGCCCACTTTGACATTAAGTAACGCAGATCCCTAATTGAGGTTATGCATCTGTCAGTTTAGGGCCAATTCCGTCTTATTGTATAAAAATTACGGTTTTTTTTGCCAAAATAGGAATTTTATTAAAAAAAATATAATTATTATAAATTAGATAAGTTACATATTATTTTTATAGAAAATTAATCAAGTATTGAATATTGTATGCTTGTCATACATGATACTAACTAGATTGTATTTTTTTAAGAATTTTCATTGTAGGAAAAATGTTGTCTTTTCCGTGACGCCAAAATTTCAAATATTAATTTAATTTTTTTATTTACATTTTTTATTATCCTTTCTTCAATGATTATTTTCTACTGTTTTACATTTAAAATATCAGTCTCTTCTTCTTTTATAAGATTAATTTGAAAATTTCCTTTAACGATTTCATCTTCATTCTGTGTGTTCAATTTGTATGTTTGACGCAAACACTTGTTTCGCGATCTTAAGCTTTAGGATAAACTACTCAGAATGGTTTACATCTAAAGAAATTAATACTCTAGCAAGTGTCACAGAAAAGACTACTAATAAATATACGCACTCATATATTAATTAATTATTTCTTATTTACACCTATAAACATAATTGTATATTATGTATCAAGTTTGATAAACGCCATTTTATACACGAACTTAATTTAGGCACGAGCGAGCTTGCGAGCGAGTGCTTAAATTAATGAGTGTATAGAAAAGTTTATAAACGAGGTGCATACTATACTTTTTCTACGACAAATACTTATTACTATCTTAAAATGATTTAAATCAAAAATTTGTATAGAGCGCCATCTATGAAACAATAGGGGAATCTGTATGTCACCGTCAAATGTCACATTTTTTTATTTTATAAACACAGATTATAAAGATTATAAATCGAAATGTATTTCTTGAAAATTGAAAGTTTTCACAGTGAAAGTAAAGAAAATGTTTTATGAGCACTTTACAATGGTTATAGTTTACTGCCGGCGAAATTAAAAGGTCAGTACAATGTTAATATAAACTTTTCAAATATTGGCGTTGAGAAACTATTTAATACTTTTGTATTTTTGTATTGAGATAATAAAATAATTTTTACATTTAGTATTATTTTACAAGAAAGGCACTTTATTTTAAGGATTGTAGGACATTTGACAACTGCCAACTAACTTAAAACTTACTTCAGCCCGTGACTAAAACGCCATAAAGCCTGTCAATGTGTATTTAAAAGGTCACTTAGTATCATGGAAACATGTACGATAATGGGCGTTTTAAAGGTGGGCGTTTTAAAGGTGGGAGTACAAATCAGTTAATAATACACTTCTACAAATTAAATAAAAAATATTATACTTATGACTGCAGAAACAATATATTTTCAGCAGTCAGTAAAGTTCATAAAGCTTTGCTGGGGAAAGTCACGGATTGGACATTTACTATATTTCAAGGTAATTTTAATTCATTTTTTATACCTTATTGGGAGATTTTGTACATAATTTAAGATCAGATCTATTCTTCACATTTCATTTTAGATACGAAAACATCTAACCTCAGGACAGCAAGTAGCCAACTTTTTGAAATATACCCGTATAAAGTTCCCAATTTAAGAAAAAAAACATAACATGTAATCGTAAAAATATATATTAATTTATAATATATCTCTTTATTGTGGCATTTTGGGTGTGGAGTATAGTCCCATTAATGTTACAAAATGTTGCGACATTTTTAATAGGGATTTGTTGTCATAAATAGATTAGTTTTAGATACAAAGCGATAGAAATTCGCTTATATTCCTTATATTTTCCTTATTTTTAAGATAAAAAAAGTAAAAAATTTTTGTGTACATTCAAACTTTCCTCTTTGTCAACAACCTTTATTTTAATGATTCAATTTTATTACTCTTTAAAACCTTAAAAATGGAATTAACGCTAAACGGTCTTAATACAAGTTAAATAATAAAAAACGTGTTTTTTTTCGATTTTCAAAAACGACCATGTAGCGAAATCTGATGTGTTCAAGCGTAAATCATGAACGGATATTGCTTCAAGCGATGCGGAAGCCGTTTTTATAGCAAACAAAGACAAAATTTAATTTTAAAAAATTAACAACAATGTTCGTTAATTTTTTGTGTTGTTTTAAGTTAACCATGTTTTAAGGCGTTTTAGCGTTATTAACCTTTAGGTGTTTAAAATCATCCATTAAAAATAAAATCACAGGACCGTAAACACCCTGTATAAATACCAATATTACCAATTAAATACAGTTTTAATACTATTATTACTATTATTGCTAAAATACCATCTAATTTAGAATAGTGTTAAAGCATAAAATATTGTTTCTGCACTAAAACTACCAATTTTACTCACCAACAACATTAACAAAACTGTTATTATTCTCTTCAGCGTTCAATTCAAACGTCGTGTTAATTTTCTCGATGTCATTGCTATTCTCTCTTTTGGACGCATTAAACGAATGCTTCTTCAGAAAACTCTCAGGCGAATCCGAGTTAAGGCTACTAAAACTATCGGTAAACGACTGAAACATAGGCGGCTCCAAATTTTGCAACAAAACCGAATCTATGTAATCTTTATCCCTAATCTCCTTCAAAACAGGATCGTTTTTGATAAAGCTGCTCTCCATCAAGTTGGTGAAGGTCAAAGAGCACAAGGAATTGACGGATGAGGGCGGCGACAAAGTGGAAGTTTCTGTGTAAACGCGAAGATAAGTTTAATGTTAATCAAGACGTTTGTGCAAAGCACTTTGTTGATGAATAGATGATTATGAACGAAATTTAAAACATGAGTTTCTTCCTAAGTAAATTTAAAAAGATAGCTGTTCCGTCAAATAGTTGAAAAAGTAAAAGCAACTGTGGTCAATCACGAAAACAACGCTAAGAAAAACGAAAAAGAATGACAATTATTTTGGAGATGTCCCAAACACAAAATATGTTTCTTAATTAAAATACTTTCAATAATATATTCATGTGGAAGTTCCAAATTGGAACGCGCTCAACAGGATATACCTATAGTACATTCATTTTACCAAATCACCACTACACGCGAAGAGCACGTGAACAATATGCATACCGTACCTTCACTTACAAGCTAGCTGTGAGCGTCGCTATACAACTATTCTCGAATAAATTTACCTAGGTAAATTTAATTGTATCCATTAGATCTAGTTTTGTTATTTTCAGTTTGATTTTTTTTACACTATCTGTGTAAAAGAAATCAAACTGAAAAAAGCAGAATTTAAAAAAAACTAAAATGTATGATTTTTTTCATAAATTCTTCCAACACGACCTGTGTTAAAGAAATTAAACTGATTTTTATTAAAGTTGTCAGAATTTTAAAAAATTCATTCAAAATCAAACTTTTCCTCTAGCGTGATTAATTTTGAAAATCTATGTACAGCTTGTATTGTAATTGAAGGATCAGTATATTAATCAAACTGTGATAAAAGGCATGGCTTCCAAAGATTTAGCGCCGATTGACCAATAACAAAAAGATAAATTTTTAAATGTATTGGCCTAATTACATAAATAACTATTATTTCCACCTTCTTAGTAAATGACATTTTAAAGGATAATTTTGTTGTTTTTGTATCCAAGTAAACGATACATTATGGGAACAGTCCTGTAATATTTTACGGGCTTGTATAAAAGACCTGTAAAGTTTTACAGGCTTGTAGAAAAGCAATTTATGAAATGAAATGACATATTTGACACATTAATTGAAATTTTAAATTTGAAAATCGTTATCCAAAGGTAAAAATAAAAGTTTGTACGTGTCACGCTTTGCAATTAATCTTCACTAGGCTCACTGGATTATGGGGTTTGCTCCTGCGTCGCTCACCCCACAAACTTCCAACTCGCCCGTAAAGATTCATTTACAAAGCTTGACACGTAAATAACTAATACGTCCATAGCAACGATACTTTTACGTTCTGTAGACAAAAAACTGATGTTTTGACACTTAATAATTTTTATAAAAAAGTAAACTTTTAATAAGTTTTTGAAAATAGGTATTTTTGATGCTAGATTGCGAAATGCTACTTTTGCAGCAAGGTTTTTATTTGAGCAATAGCGAACAAAAAAATCATTCAAGAATGCAAAATTTTTTTTTCGAAAACTATCGCTTTAAAAATTACTAAAAATATGAAGGAAAAATTTTGTTTGACATGTGTGTCATCTACAATTTGCTGCATATTTTAATATTTAACGATAGCAACGTTCTTTAGATAAAAAACTGTTGTTTTTACACTTAATATATAACTTTTAAGTCAACTTTTTAATAGAAGTTTTCGAAAAATATTAATTAACAAAAATACTTTACATACAAAAATTTAACACATAAACCAAGTTTAACCCCTTAGAAAGCTTTTTTGGACAATGGACAATGGGACAAACATCCCTAGAATTTCAAATGAGTATTTTAACCAAAATACCAAATTCTGGTTTACACAATATTTTCTTATTTAAAGAAATGTTATACAAATATTATATTTGTATTAAAAATACCAATTTTACTCACCAGAAACATTAACATAAGTGTTATTATTCTCTCCAGCGTTTAAATCGAACGTCGTATTAATTTTCTCACCCCCGCTTCTATTCTCCCTTTTGGATGCATTAAAGGAATGCTTTTTCAAAAAACTTTCCGGCGTATCCGAATTAACGCTACTGAAACTATCCGTAATTGACTGAAACATAGGTGGTTCCAAATCTTGTAACAAAATCGAATCAGTGTAATCTTTATCCCTGATCTCCCTCAAAACCGGATCGTTTTTTATAAAGCTGCTTTCCATCAAGTTGGCAAAGGTGGATGAGCATATTGAGTTTACTAATGAGGGCGGCGACATGTTCTGAAACGTCTTCTCTTCATTGTTCGCCTTCGCCACAATGTTCTCGAAGTAATAGCTGCTAGTAGGCTGCGCCAGATCGAAGTGTAGAGGTTGCGTTGCGCCCTCTGCGCAGCTATCCACAGTTTCAAGGCTGTCGCCGATTCCGTAGAGTTCTTGGTTGTATTTTTCGATGCTGGGACGGGTAAATTTTTTTTTTGGACGTGTGAACGTGCGCGTGTCTATGTTGCGTTGATTGTCGCTTTTTGAGAACAACGACTTCGATTCGTGGTGCTGAGATTGCTTGCTTGATGAATTGTTGTACATCCATTCTGACAGGTTTGTGATTTCTTTTGTGGGTGCATTGTTGCAAGAATACAACCTAAAATAATATTTATATTATGATTTTTAAAAGTGTATATATTAAATGGTTTCAAAAAATCGAGAGAGAAAAGTTGAATATTAGGGTGATTAAAAAAAAACATCATTATTAAATTTGAGTAAGTGCCGAACTGAAAGGAAGTCTAATAAAAATTTTAATCCGTTAAAAAGCAAATTGGTATATTTTTAAATGGTGCAACAGGCAATCGTTTAAAAAATTACCCAACAGTGAAAAAAATGTATATTATAAGTCAACAAAACTTTCTGAGATTGGATTTTAAACAAGTTTGCATAGTTCGATAATTTATTTCAACACATTTTTATAATTTATTTAAACACACTTTTTTAAATGCTCGTTAATGTTTGATAAAAAGCATACTCAACAAATAAATTAGTTTATCTTTAAGCGTATAACTTTTTGTGCTTTGCCCAATTGTTCAAACTTTTAGCGCAACACAAAAAGACTTACTTCTTATTAAGAGGTTTAATTTCTTTTAAAATAGGTATAAAAGTTTGAATTCATTTTATACAATAAAGAATATTTTTTTTCCTTTAAACTTAAAATTCAAGTTATCATACGGATACATTTCAGAGTTTAAAAAATATATTATATTTTTAAATAACAATGATTAAAATACCCATTGTGTTAATAAAAATTATTTTTACAATCTGTCTGAATAGCAACAATAACGAACCGGAGTTTTTCGAGCTTTGTTGCCGATTTAACACTTTAAGTATGGTGTTGAGTGTATTTAAATATTCCCCAATTTAAACTTCTCATGCTCTTGTTTACAGCCATGAAATAGTTATGTTTAGGTTATTAAATAACCTTAACATAACTATTTTCAGGCTTAGTAGTCCAATTGGCGAATGTTTGACATTGCGTCATCAATTTCTGAACCAAGCACAGACATTACAATTGTTGTTTTCTTTTACGTATAGCGGCGGCCCCAAGATAGCGGATTGCCAATTTGTTGTCGACCTCCTTGACATGGGTGTCAAATAAAAGGGTTTGATAAATAGAAAATGATAGGGTAAGTGACGTCATACTAAATACATTATGGCGGCTATCCCAAGAATCGTATTACCTATTTCTACCCCATCCTTCACACCTATTTCACCTATTAATATTCATCGGCTCCAGAGTGCTGAGTTAGTTCCTGACAATAATCTGCCGGGCCGGTACTGAAGAAGGAATTGTACTAAAAAGCATTTAGGGCAAAAGGCAATTTCCTTCTTAGCTAAATGAAATTTGAAGAAAATGTTTTTTTGGTTTACTTAAGCTACTGTAAATATGAAAAATTCAAAATTTTTGGTAAAAGGCCTTTTTTTCGGGTGGGAAATTATTGTCCCAAAGGACCCTTTATTAAATTGTTTTTTCTTAAGTGCATTGGGATAATATTTTTCCAACTTAGAAATTAACTGCAGAAGTTCAGAAAATATCAATCAAAGATATCAATTAGGAAAACTAATAAGCCAGGGTAAAAAAGAGACCTCAAAATCATTATTTTGTAATATTTTTCTAGTAGTAAATGGAAAACCATTATTTAGTTTAACAATTAGGACCAGACAGCTTTGGCCCACAAAAATATCAGAAAATTTGTTCTAAATCAAATTAAAATATAAAGGTACCCCGGAACAATTCTGAATTTATACCTAATGTCATCATTATGATATCAATGCTGACTCAGTGATGATATCATAGACGCATGCATGTGAGTTCACTTTGACATTATGAGTGAGTAAGTTGTGGAGGCGCCATCTGCACATGTTTTACATCTAAATAAAGAATACATAATACATTTTTGGAAAAATTTCCCCATTGGCCGTCATAACTATACAAAAAAAGCTTTTTATTTTAAAAAAATATGTAAATATATACCTACTTTATGTTGCAAATTATTAAAAATTTAGAGTAGTACACAGAACATCTTTGCCTAAAATTGTTAATTTATTTTACTGTCCTTTCGTATACGTATTTTATAACGTAAATTTAAAAAATGTAACAAAAAAATGGTTTTAATATATTTTTTTCAAGTTTAAAAAAGAGGTTTTCTAAAAAAATATAATTTCAATTTAAAAAAATTAAAAAATTATCCTATATTCGTCGATATTTTTTAATGCATTGAATATAGAATCTATATTATAGATACTACTATATCAGGACTTTACGTTTACCTAAATTATTTCTAGAATTCTCAAAAACACATATGTAAAGCATAAAATTGAAAACAAACAAATTGAGAACGTTTACTCGGATATTTGTTTCCCCCTTTGCGACATAAACAACTCCCACGCATGGCACAAGAGGAATAGAGCGCTGAAACATGATATACGCATTTAATAGATGATAAGTAATGCAATGCGCACTAAGCTAAAAATTTGGTGGGAATTATAGCCCGCCGTACCCTATAAAGGGTTAACCCTTTATACCAAATTATAACAAAGCTAACTCATATCGACCCATGCAACGAAGACTATTGTAACTCAGTTTTGATTGCAGACTAGAGTAACTCAACTTAATATAGTTTTCGCCTGTAGGAATTTGGATTATTACACTTACTATACAGGGAAGTTGTTCATTGGTTGCCTATCGTTTCATGTCTGAGTTACTGTAATCTTCCACCAAATAGAGCTTGAAAAAATCAAAACCCACGTCTTTTGAGTTACTATAGTCTTCGTTGCATGGGTCGATATATAAATAGAAATAGTATTATTTCTATGCAAAAATCGTTCTACATAATCTACAAACTTAGTTTTGCAGTACAAAAACGTCAGTCAGGTGGTTAATTACAGAAATCTGTAATGACAAAAAACTTTGGTAAAAATGTTACCAGAAACATAAGAAATTCTTTTTCCGTGGCAAAAAGCCTTAATGGTCTCGGTTTCAATGTACCATTTTGACCAGCAACAAGTTTTAACATCCAATCTTGGAACATCCACTAAATATTGTGTACAAATCACAAAATACCTCGCTAAAAGTTGAAAGCTTGCGATATTGTCCAAAAATACAGGTATATTTCTATACCCGGAATCCAATTTTGTCCCTACTAGGTCGAAAAGTCATCTATATTTCATACTTTTCATTGAGCGATCCGCAGACTAGCACCAACACAACCGAACTCCGCGATGCATCGTCAAAATTATAAACTTTAAAGAACGAACTAACTAAAACCGGACGGAGCTGAGATCTAATTCGCGTAGTTCGTCTATAAGAGCGCTCTTTCGAACTAGGCGCCGCGCAGTGTGATTTTTGCCAATCTAGCTGATACAAAATCAAGGGTGGTAAAATTATTTTTGTTTAATATATTTACTTAACAATTAGTACATTAATATCTTAAATATATTATTTGTGTAATTTTTTCCCTTAATTTTTTGTTTTTAATATATTTTTTTAAATTTAAATTATTTTACAATTAGGTAGTAATTTAACTTTATAAATATATTATTTGTGTAATTTTTGTTTTGTTTTTAATATGTTTTTTTAAATTTTTATCAAGCTTAGTTATTTATATCTTTATATCTATAAACAGTTTGTCTGTGGATGGACTTAAGTAACTATACTTGTAAAAATATTTATTTTCAATTTTTCGAGGAAAAGTAATGTTTATAATTTCTTTTGCTTGTTGAGAAACATTCATTTTGTTGTACAGGGTGAGCAAAAATACAGATTTTCAAAATAAAAAATGCGCTGGTAGTTTTTTCATAGTAGTTTTTGATAGGTACTAAGATATTTGATATTGAAAATTTAAAATATTAGTTTTTAAATTTTAACAAATAATTGTAGACATTGTAGACATGTCAGTTAAAAGCAACAACCTTGATTCATAATCACAAAATGTTAGAACCTAAATTGATTTTATTATTTATTTTTATTAATAACAAATATCTTAGTAACAACAACTCACATAAAAAAACTTTATTTGTCTTTTTGGTTTCCACTTACAAGCTCTTCATAATAAACCTTAAAAAAAATATTTAACAATTTTTAATTTTGCAAAATTTACGACTGTATTTTTTGCGCAAAAAATTGACTAAAAGCCTGCACTTTCCTGCAGCTAAAATTATGTTAAATAAGGTCTAAGAAGAGTAGCAAATAAACTAAAATAAAAATAAAAGCGGTTACCCGCGGATACCGAGTCTCCGCGTTTAATGAAGATATTAAATTGCTAAAATTTATTTTAATTTTACATCAAATATGAAATACTCAGACCTAATTTAATATGATTTACTTAATTTAATATGAAATACTCAGACCTAATTTATTATAATCGGAAAAATTGAAGAAGTAAAAAATATTCTTGTAACAATTTTGGAACAAACCACAAAACACCAACAATTTAAACGTTAACATTCAAATGAAAATTCTTAAATATTACCGCGCTTGATATTCCTTCAAATCAAATCGCGACACGCCATAGATTTTTTTTCCCTTTTGTTCCGTTGATATTTCTTCCTTATCAATTATTTGTGAAAATAATTTCGTAGGTTTTTTGAAATTTCAACGATATAAAATAATTTATTTAATATTTTCTAGAACATGGAAGCAATACACTGCGCGCCGCGGCGAATGTTTTCCGTTTCAATTTGTGAACCAAGAGACAGACATTACAATTAGTTTTTTCTTTGTATGGTCGCCGCGGCGTATGTGGAATGTATGCCGGGCGTATGTCGACAAACCGACATTTATTTGACATTGATGACGCAACGAAAAACATTCGCCGCGGCAACTACAAAACTCTACTGTAGTGACAAAATAAATATGACTTGGGTATGTGAAAAAGCAAGATAATTTATATTTTTTTAATAATAATAAAACAAAAAAGAAACAAGCGTGTTACATCGTTGTGAAGAGAAAAATGTTTCCTATTTTTTGAACAAAAAATCCAATATGACGCCCATAAGAAAAATCAAAGTTGGTGATGATATCTCAAAAACTAGTGGGCGTAGAAAAAACAAATGATTCCATCAGACGTGTCATTACAGACAATGTCAAAATGTCAAGTTGCGAATTGATAGCTGCAATAAAAAAAAGTTAAAGAGGATTTTCAGTTTTTTTAGGATATTTTGGAATCAGTCGAAAGTATCCTAGATTTCTTGACATATTTAAAATGGTCATAAAGTAGCGCAACTTTTTTGTAATTTAACCAACTCCTTACAGTTCATGAAATGCCAATAGTGGGAAATAAAATTCGCACCACCCTGTATATGTCTGGCTGCATTGCTAATTCGTCCCTAGTACAGACAAACACTGTGGTGCCTATTGACTGACTTTTCTTTTGTTTTAACAAGCTGGCTCTGAAAAAATAAGCTGAAGAGCAAAAAATGACCTGTACCCCAAAAATTAATTGCAGTCAATAGGTTGTACAGTTCATAAAAATACAAAATAATAATTGTAATTATTCCCAAAAGTTTGAGTGGAGATCTGATCTAGATTTGCTAATACCTTATCTATTCCTTACATTTATGTAACTTAACCACAGACATAAATTAATATTTATTGTGCCATATCTAAGTTAACCATAATATGTTAATAGTTAATGGCCTTGTTATTTTACTGCACTGAGAAAAGGAAATATTTGTTGTTAACAACAAATATTTATTTTTTTCAATGCATTAAAATTCGTCGAGGATGCATTTTTTTCGCTTAAAAAGTTAATCAAACTTAAAATTTCCACAATTTTTATTATGCCTTTATAATACTATGATTTTCATAAAAAATACTTCTTAGTGTATGAAGAAATGTCTTCATATAAAATTCAAAATTGTATAATTTATAAACATGTTAACTAATATTTTGAAACATGTTGAATAATTAAAATAACCTTGAAATATTGTTAATAAAAAAATCCTACATAATTTTATATTATTAAATATCATTTAATTTATTCCAAAATTTGCTCTTATTTCAACCTAATTAAACATAAATAAATACTGATATCATGGTATATTTTGGTCAATGATTAAACAAATAATAAAATGAAATAAATTGTTACTGACTATTAACTAGGTAACTATATAAATATCACACAAAAATATGTAATGCCTGGTTGGAGATAATACCTAAAATTAGGTATCAAGTTTAATATACTGTAACATTTTGTTTTACTGTTATAATTAACAAAATGGACATAATATGGGTAATATATAGGTAATAATACTTTATTTGTCCAAAAAACTAGTTTACAATGAGACACCTCTAATGTATTGGAGTAATAATTAAAAGAATAATAAGTTACATATTACAATTATATTATTACATTAGGTACGCATCTATAAGAGTTGTAAAGTGGGCTATTCAATATAATATTTAATACTATTTTATAATTGAGGCATAGAAATACCAAAGGGGGTATGTGCCTTTTTTTGTTGAGATTTTTCGTTAGAAACATAGTAAAAAAAATGGCACATTTGCATGTTACAAAAATAATAAATTCAAAAACTTCTTTAAATACTGTATTTGCTCTTAAGAAAATATAAAATAATATTGCATGGCTCTTTTACTTTATTAACGTAAAGATTCAATAATTTAATATGCAAATTTACCATCCTAAAATTTTACCCTTATTTATTTATGTTTAGAACCGGTTGGTCTTTCTTTTGAGGCATAAATGATATTAAAAACTGTGATATTAAAAAAAATGTGCCATCTTTTACGAACTCACCAAGTTTCATCGTTGTCAAATTGCATCTGACTAACATCAATAATACTATCAAGAATATCCTCTTGTATTAAATACTGTCCACTGATTCTTTTAATAGCATTGAATTTATCTTGAATTTGTTGCAAACCAGTTGTCAGATCCATTGCTGCAAAAAATTAAATTAAATTAATTAACAAACGAGGGTCATTCACTATAACTACTTTGGCTGGAGCATTAATCACTCGACTTTAAATAAAAAAAATAAACAGTTCTTCAAATAATAATTAACTATTCACACAATAGCTTTGACTAAAAATTTCTATTCGTCCATTGCACTTTCTAAAATAGCAGGCTTACCAATTTCATAATAAAATAACTAAAACCTGTTATGGTGATGTCTCTTTCTGGAGTGAGGGATTTTGTATGTCTTTTCTTTGTTTTATCCTAATTTGGTTAAATTTTACGACTGTAAATTTGGATGCATTTAAAAATATTTCCGAAGTTGACAACTGTCATTTCCAAAATAAAAACATAACCTCTCCACAATGCCAGTTTAATAAGTTTTCAAATCATGCCAGAAAAGTATGTATTAGTCGAATACATAAGTTCAGTTAGCAATGTTCTTGCCCAGACCTTCCAGTCTATGCAACGTATTAAGGTAAAACTAGATAAATGGACTAATTAATTCATTATTGATTAATTTGCATACAATTTTAGCTGACTTGTTTTGATGTTTCCAACAATTATATTGTATTTGGGGCAAGCAGCGGAGGAATCTACATTTTTACAAGAGAACCTTGCGAATTTATTAAACTCATTCCCAGCAAGGTAATATTACACAAGCATTTACGGAATTTTATTAACAGTTATAGGCTATAGAAATTACAAACAACATAACACATTTCTTGTGTATTTGCATAATTTATTTATGATTTAGTACAATAATGAATTTAGTGAAAAACCTGTTATTGTCTATAAATAACATTACCTATATATAGTTGCTGTGGCCAATTTTTTTCCATTGCATTATCAATTTGTGAACCAAGCACAGACATTACTGTTACTGTTGTTTTCTTTGTATCTGGGATGTATGCGGGACGTATGTCAACAAACCGGTTTTTGACATTTAAAATTGATTACGGAAAGGAAAACATTCGCCGCGGCGACTATACAGGATGACAATTTTAAAACTTGTATGGTTTTGTTTCAAAAACTATAAAAGGTACCTTATACAGGGTGTCCCAAAAATGGCCCACTAATGGTATACCATGCCTTAGGGGGTCATTTTAAGTACCTATAAAAAATAAAAATCTTTTTGTCAAATATTTTTACATTAAGGGTTTAAAAATACAGGATTTTCCAAAAGGCAACAATATCCTTCCTTACTTTGGAGGGCTAATAGGCCTGCTTATGACTAATCAAAATAACAAAACATGACCTAAAACATCTTTAGTTTTGGAGATATTAAATTTTGTAAAACTTAACACCTTAAATCCGTTTTTCAAGTGCCACAGCTACAAAATTCCATATTCTAAGATTATTTCGCAACCCTGAATAGGCCTGCTAGAGATTGCATTTCAAAAAAACTTAACGTGAAATGCTTCATATATTGCAGTTTTATAAAATATTTTTAAGTATTACTTGGAAGTGGTAGTAGTAGTTAAGTGGGTATACCGGTTTTGGGAACGTTTTCGGAACTTTTCCCAAACCTGGAAGGTGGAAAAACTTGGTTATATAATTGCGGTAGTCATTGCCACGATCTTGCTACATGCTTAAGTGATTCCCACGTTTTGCATAGGATTCCCTTCTTAAAAAGCAGACATGTTTACAAACAGTCGCCATTGCAGGAAAATAAATGTGTAGTTTTAAACAAATAATTCTGGTTAGTATCGCACCAAATTTAACACTTTAATAAATAATTATTGGTTTCAGCTAGGTGACCAGAAATAATATAGAAATTATTTGAGGCTTCTAGATAGATAATTTTATTATATTTTAAATTAGTTTAGGACTCTCTGCCAGGGCAAAAGTTTTGCCTGTCAGGGCCGCGTCCTAATTCGCGCGCCCTCCCTGGCTACGGCCATGCTGTCACATGAACAATCTATATTATAACCATGGAGCTTACACAAAATGGTACTCCAATATTACATTTTGTGGGTTGGGCCAGTGTGGTTCTCAAAGTCTTTTTATTTATTTTGTTTTCCGTTGTCGGCAAATTGCAACAAAATTCTAACTTCAAATAGGTAAATGATGTCCTATGTGTTGCCCACAATAAGTATACGGTATATACTAAGGCTGTCATTTCCTGAAGTAATAAACGGTTAACCGGTTCGGCAAGTTTTGACCGGTTTCGGTTTTAACCGGATTTTTTAAATTATTATAACCGGTTCGGATATCCGGTTAACCGGTCCTATTAACCGGTTAATGAGTCCGATTATCTGGTTAACCGATCTGATCAAACCGAGCCGGTCGATCCGGACCGGTTAGACCGGATCGGCGGCTTAACCGTAACCGTGACCAGTTAAATCCGTCACCGGTTTATCCGTAACTGGTTTAACTGGAGCCGTCACAGGTTTAATCGTAGCAAATTCTTTATTTTTAATAAAAAGGGATCACTTCACTAACCCTTTCACCTTTCTTTACCTGTGACAACCGTGCTTAAATTTTTTAAATAGATACTTAAGTACTCAATAAAAATGAAATTAGAATAATAAAATTACCACCAATCTTACTAAAATCTAAACAAAAACATAAACATTATTCAAGTTTCAAAATAAATTATAGTTAAGTGATATGAAAAAAATATGAAAAATAATAACAAAACTTCCTATTTTTTTATTATTGAGTTTTGATGTAAAAAAATCAATTTATCAGCATTTTCCGGTAGCAAGCAGTTTCTTTTCGCCGAAACTATGTTGCTGCACTGGAAAACATGAAAAAACTATAGATTTTCTTATTTCTCTTTGAATGTTTATATTTGTTTGTATTTTTTTAATAAAAATACTTTTGTTTTACCAACTTTTAAAAGTTTTAAAAACATTAATGTTTATCAATATTGATTTTTTCAGTTCGATATGACATCGATATTGCGTTTTCAATATATCATTTGAACAAACAACTAATGAGACCAAAAATGAAATAAAATTAAACATAAATCCCAGTAAATTAGCAGTAGGTATTGAAAATATAAAGGGAAGCAAAAATGGAGCAGTAATAATAAAATGTTCTGATACACAATCAAAAGAAAAAATCAAAAATAAGGTGGAAGAAAAGTTAGGAGAAAACTACAAAGTATTAGAGGCAGATACAAAAAGTGTAAAAATAATATATTATTTAACTATAGTTAAAGGAATAGAGAATGACATTGCAAAAAGCAGTAATGAGGATATTGTTAAATCTATAGTTGAACAAAACGAACTAATAAATAGTGAAGGAAAAATAAAAATATTAACGAAATGGTCAGTAAAAAATAAAAATGATTACAATAATATTGTTATGGAAGTGGAACCAGATGTTGCAAAAAATATTGAAAAAATGGAAAAAATTAAGGTAGGATGGAGAGTATGCTTTATGGATGAATATTATAATGTAAGAAGATGTTATAAGTGTGCAGGATTCAATCATAAGGCTGAAAAATGTAAACATGAGATATGCTGTTTAAAATGTGCAGGAAAACATATGACAGACAAATGTGAGGCAAATGAAGAAAAATGTGCTAACTGTATATGGGCAGTAAATAAACTAAATTTAAATATAAACACAAATCATCCGGCATATGACAAGAACTGTCCAACGTATAAAAAAATGATCGAAAGAGAAATAAACAGCACTAAATTTAATATATAGCAATTAGAACAAAATATTATGAATTTTAATTGTCAAGGATACATAAACAATAAAACGTTTATAGATGTATTGGTAAAGGACTACAGGCCAAGTATTTTATGTCTTAGTGAAACACATGTAACTGATCTTATTTACAATAAGGAGTTGGAAATTAATTAATATAACAAAGAAATTAACAGAACAACAAATTCAAGAACTGGTGGGGTGAGTATATATATAAAAAAAGAAATTAAATATAAAGTAACAAAAGTTGTAACTGAAAGTTATTTATGGTTAATATCTATTGAATTTAATATTATGGGAAATAATTATTTACTTACTACAATTTATCATCCCCCAAAAACAAATGACAATTTATTCATAGAATTTTTTGAAAACTACTTTAACAATTTAGAACACAATGGAACAATTTTAATAACTGGAGATTTTAATTTGGATTTTGGAAAAAATGATTTTTATACAAACAAAATAAGGGATTTAATTTATGAAAATGGGTTGTATCAGATGGTGAAAAATTATACAAGAATAACTGCAATAAGTCAAACAATAATAGACTATGTTATCACAAATAAAAAAGACTTACAGATCCAAGTGTTACTTACACCCAAAATTGGAGATCACAATATAATTAATATTAAATTAGATATAAAATTAAAAAGCAAATTTAAGGAAACAATTATAAAAAAAAGATGTTTGAGAAACTACCACAAAGAAACTTTTCAAAATTTTTTAAGCAGTATAGAGTGGGATAATGATATAGGGGACCTAAATTTGTTAAGTGAAACACTTATAACAAACATAAAATTATCGGTGGATGAATTATGTCCAATAAAAAACATTAAAACAAATGATAAATATGTAAATAATAAATGGATAAATAACGAAATACTACAAGCAATAAAGGAAAGAAACAGGTATTTTAAAAAAGCAGTGTATACTAATATGGCAGAGGACTGGTATGCATATAAAAAACAAAGAAATAAAATAATAACAGCGATTAGGAAAGCTAAAGAAAATCATTTTAATGAAACGATTGAATCTAACAGAAAGAACTCTCAAGTACTATGGAAAGAACTTAATAAAATATTACCTGACAAAAATAATAAATGTGGAGAAAGGATAAAGTTTAGGGATGGTGAAGAAAAAGAAGAACAAATAATAAGCGAGAAATTCAACACATATTTCATTGACAGCATTAAAGAAATTGTAAACAATATAAAAAAAGTTAATAATATTGAATATACTTTAAACAGTGTTGATTTTATAAAAAACATTGATAAATTTAAACCAATCACCATGTCAAAATTAAGAAAAGTTATTTATTCATTAAAAAACTCAATGGACATAGAACATATAGTCACCACCGCTATAATTAAAGATGCTTTCGAAGTAATAGGACACAGATTTTTAGAAGTTGTTAACACGTCAATATCAAAAGGAAAAACTAAAAGTTTCTGTTGTAATTCCTGTACCAAAAGTGCCTAATACTATGTTATGTGAAGAATTTAGACCAGTAAATGTTGTTTCACTTTTTGAAAAAATATTGGAAGATGTGGTAAAAGAACAACTGGTTGAATACTGTGAAAATAACAATGTATTTTGTGAAAACCAATCCGGTTTTAGAAAGAAGCACTCATGTGAAACTACTGTGATAAATAAAGACAATAATTTGAATATATTGGCTGTTTTTCAGGATTTTAAAAGGGCATTTGAAACTATTAATATAAACTTACTATTAAGAAAATTAAATAAAATTGGTTTTAACGGAGTGGCATTAAGTTGGTTTGAATCCTTTTTAAAGAATAGAAAGCAGAAAGTTAAATTTAAAAATAAATCCTCTGAAGAAATTAAAAATGAACATGGGGTTCCTCAAGGAACTAAATTAGCTGCCATATTGTTTATTTTATATATTAATGATATTGCAAAAGTAATATTAAAATGTAAAATAGTTATGTTTGCGGACGATACCATGTTGTATATAATTGGTAATAACCTAGAGGAAATGAGAAAAGAAATGAACAGTGATCTTCAGAGAATTTATACCTGGCTTTGTGATAATAGTTTAAGTATTAATATTCAGAAATCTAAATATATGGTAGTTAGTAAGTTTAATAATAATCTAGACCTTAATATTATAATAAATGGAATAAAATTAGATATAGTTGAAGAAATTAAATACTTGGGAGTTATAATTGACAAACAGTTAAATTTTTTAAGCCATTTTAAGTATGTACAAAACAAGATTAATAAAAAAATATATTTTTTAAGAAGAATTGGAAGAGAATTAAGTATAAATATTAAAATAACATTATACAAAACACTAATAGCCCCCACTTTGAATATTGCTCTACAATTCTCTTTGGACTTAACAAAAATGAACAAGAAAGACTACAAATTCTACAAAATAAGGTTATGAGAGTAATACTGCAATGTAACAAATACACACCTGTAAATTTAATGTTAAATGTACTTAATTTTATGTCTGTTAGTCAAAGAATAACTTTTAGAACCTTAATCTTTGTTTTTAAAATATTAAACCATATGACTCCCATATATTTAACTAAAAAAATAAAATTAAACTGTGATATTCATAACTATCCAACAAGGCAAGACAAAGATATTTATATAGATAAACCAACGTCCAGTAAATATAGCAAAAGTATATTTTTTAAAGGATTTCAATTGTATAATAATTTACCACCTGAAATTAAATACTGTGATAACTTCATTCATTTTAAAAACTTGTTAAAATATTTTGTGATGGAAAAATTGTGATATATGTATTTAAAAAGTTAAAATAATGTAAATGTATACTTGTTTTTAAATAGCAGAGGCTAAATAAATATAATATTATTATTATTATTATTATTATTGATGTCAATATCAATGTTTTAAGAAATTTGCGCATCCCTAGTAAGAGCTCAAACTATGACTCGTTTGTTTATGTTTACGGTCGCGCTTAAACCGGTTTCAGTTACGGTTAAATCAGTAACTGTTAAACCGGTGACAGCTTTAATCGGTCACGATTACGGTTAAACCGGTTACGGTTAAACCGCTGACAGTTAAACCGGTCACTGTTAAACCGGTCACGGTTAAACCAGTCACGGTTAAACCGGTTACGTTCTTTAACGGGTTTTGGTCCTACTAAACCGGTTGACCGGTCACGGTTACCAGCCTTAGTATATATATACTGTATACCCAAAAGGTTTTCCGTCGGTTGCACACAATACGTCGTCAGGAAACGTTAACGTTTCCGGTCAGTTGCCTACTATTCATTCTCTTGGTTTGGTAGCTGTTTGCTCTCAACTGGGTGCCACCTAGGGTTGCCAACTATGAACTTTGCTAAAACGGGACATAGGGAGTAAACATTTTTTTGACAAAAGGGGCGTGGCGATTTAAAATAATAAAACCAATTGGTACTTTAAAGTAACAAAAAAAACGATATTCTTATTAAACTAAAACATGAAATCCAACAAAATAGAGTCATTAAAATTTATTTTTAAACTTATATTTTTCCTGTCTTGCGCAAGCCCTTACAACAGTTTTTTGGCTTTTTATGAATTTATAAAATTGAAGGTAAGTCCTGTTGAAATTCAGTCTTATCTGAATTTCACTTCTCAGAACATTCTCGCTTAGTTTATTTATCTCATTTCTCCAAACTAAGTTCATAAGACTAAATACTTGCTCAAAATAAGCATTTGATACAGAAATCGATAATACATAGGTACAGTAGAAACCACCAATATATGAACGTGACTCATCGGGTGCCGAACATATCTCAGACATGCTAGCAGTAATGTTTTACTTGACTTGTACATTCGATGCAGCGGTAAATGTACTCACACGTAGGTTTTTAAGCATCCGGCACATACTTCCAAAGTATGTGGCATCCGGTCTAAAATGCGCCATATGTGATGTGATCTCACTTTACACTGCCTAGGTGTTCGACAAAGATGGACATACGACGCGTGTCCTAGCTTGTTACTTATTTTTTTTGGAATTCAGTAGAGTTCGTGTTTTAGGCAATTTATTTTATTTTATTACATAGTAAGGCAACCAACTCTACCGTCGGCCATTTGTTTTTATGTGTCATATGATCTTTGTTTTTGCATATCGTGTTTCTGCTGTGTGTTTACGGATTAATAATCGTTTTAAACGTTGTAGTGCTAGTGGTTTTTATTGCAATTGTTATTGCATGTTTATTGGACTTTATTGCAATTGTTATTGTACGTTTTTAGGACTAAATAAACGGTGTGTGTTTACGGATTAATAATCGTTTTAAACGTTGTAGTGGCAGTGGTTTATATTATGTAACACAGGTAGATGTCGTATAAAAATCCTTACCTAGAAATTCTAGGCTAGAATACAAAAATATTTCTATTATATAAATTTTGTACTAGTATAAGTTTAATACATTCTGAAGAAGCTACTGTGTAGCGAAACAATTGTCAATATTTATTAAATTTCGTGAAACTAACGCAAGTTGTTTTTATATCCACACAATTTAATTATCTTTCACTTTGTACCTGACCTGCGAAAACATTTTTGTTTTTTGTCACCAATTCTGAAATATTTGCGTTTAAAGTTAAAGAAAAGTTTATTTATTAATTAGTTTCTAAGAAAATTACATTTTATTTAATTATCGTAGATGTTAATTATTAAAATTTAACTTTAAAAGCAAATATATCAGAAGTATAGCAACCACATTACACTCAAGATTTTTTACAAATATTTATGCCCCCGTTAGAAAAGCACTGCACTGGACCGTGACCTTCGATAGATTACTTCGTACGATTGTGCCTGATGAGTCACGTTCATATATTCGTGGTTTCTACTTATCTTACAGCCCATTTTACCTCTTTGGCTTGAATTTCGTTATCAGATCGAAATTTAAAGCATTTCGCCCATGTAACATCAAGTAAATCCTCCTTCATATATATCTTTATTATTCAGACCTAAAAATAAGTGCAACATTGCCAACTCTGTACATTCTCTACCTACATCAAGCTGACAGTCGTTAATTGAAACGAAATAGTATATTCTGTAACAAGTTTGGAATACAGCATATTCCGCTCGAGTGAAGAGTTTGTCACACGAGCCGAAGGCGAGTTTGACGGTTTCACGAGAGCGGAATATGCAATTCCAAACGTGTTTCAGACTATAGGTACTTTTTCTAGGTTTCCAAAAAATACCATAGGAAAATAATTTAATTGGAAGAAAGTGAGGTTGGATCGGTCTAAAATTTGTTAGATATTAAAAACAGAGATGTCGCCACGAGTATTCATTCTATCATCAGATGATAGAATATTTCATTCTGTAACACTTTACGGAATATATGTCATTCCATAGATAAAAGTGATATTAGAAGGGTCAAATTCTGTAATAGGAGTAGAAAAAATAAATTATGCCTAACGTTAACGCTTGTTGTTTTGTCATAATCCGTGTCCTGGCAGCCAGGACCTGGCTATCTGGGTTTTTTAAGATTATTTTACCCTAGAGCGCAGGCTACAATGGTAACCTTTTTAAACAGTTTTTTAATGTGTATTTTTTTAGGAAGGATCCGCCACAAATATTTTAATATCTCCAAATGAAAAGAAGATTGCAATAAGCAGTTCAAAAGGTCTAATTGTTATTTTAGAAAATATTTTCGATCTAAATTATGATGTGTATTCTGAACATGAAGGTCAAATAATAACTGCTCTAAAATGGCATAATGATGACCTATTTTGTGGGGATAATAATGGAAAAATTTCACTGACTAACACTACAAACTTATTGGTATGCTATTTTTTATTATTTTTTGTTCTTTTCTGAAATTCACCCTGTATTTTAGGCTAAAGCTATTTTTCAATCTCCCTCCACTTCTTTAATGCATTTGGATTCATGCATAGTACAAATCGACTGTTTTTCGAAATATCTATTGATGTCCACTCAAACTAGAGCTTATTTCTGTGATACTGACCTACAACAATACAGGCAAATAGGAAAAAAATTACGAGACGGTAATTTTGGCGCTGTTTTTTTCAACACACCTTCCAACTTGGACCTTGAAACTATAACACATAACAGAGGCTTGTTTCAAACTGGGGAACATGTTAATTTTGGTAGTTGTAATATAGATGCCAAAATTTACTGTGGAAGACCAGGCGCCAGACTTTGGGAGGTGAATTTTGAGGCTACAGTGTTGAAAACACATCAGTTCAGGTCTTCCTTTGGAAATCCTCCTTCTGATATTGTTCACGTGGGTGATAAATTGGATGAAAGAATAAATATTTCCAAGTTTACCAAAGATAAGAATTTAGTTGAAGATTTTAATTTTGGAAGGATTTTAAACATTTCTAATAAGTTTATTTTGACTTATGATAAAGATTGTATTTTTGTATTTAATCCTATTGAAAGTAATCTAGTCTTTTGGACCAATTCGTTAAAAAATATAAGAGATATAAGGATTGTAAACTCCTTTATTTACATTTGGAGAGATAGTTTACAAATCAATGTACTTTCTATTACAAATTTAGAAGATTTAGTATTACAAACTTTAAAAGAAAAACATTATTATTTATGTACAGAATTGTGTCTTTATTATTCCAAAGATTTATACAATATGTTAGAGTCTTCAAAAAAATTATATTTACTTACATCACTTAAAAGCAAGCTTCTGGAATTGAACGAAATGGATTTGATGGAAAAAATTGAGCCAATGCTACTGAGAATCAAGGAATTATCTAGTAACAAAATAAAATCGAATAAATTAAACAATGGAATTGTTTACATAGATAATTCTTATCCAACAGATTTAATACCTGAGTCGGTAGAAAACTTTGTACCAAGCACTTCAACCAAAGCAAAAGAGGCAGTTGATAATAATATAAAAATATATACAATGTATAAGCAATATAAGTTGCACCAAACGCATAAAAATGTTGATATACCTGATTTTTGTAAAATTTTTGAGTCTACTTCTATATTTTCAACAATTGAAAAGTTTATACAGTATGTTAAAGATGAACATGATGTTGATTGCAAGCTTTGGTGTCAGGAACAATGTTTAAAACAGTTTTCTAAAGGAGATTTTTGTTTGGATGATTTCAATCCTGATTTTAAAGCGTTTTTAAGAGAGGGATTTTTAGAACTGAATGTGGAAAATGCAGAGTTAACTTGTAAGTGTAACTTTCCAATACCAAATTTACACAATTGTATACCAAAGTATTATAAACTTGGAGTTACTTTATTAGAAAATGAAGAAGACTATATTATAAGACTTCCATATATGTACAAAAATAAGCTAGGCAATATCAGAAATTTTAATGATTTACAAAAAAATCTTCCTTTACTTTTACAATTTAGTGATTTAGACATTCTTAAATGTCATGTGAGCAACTTTACATATGATGTATGGGATGATACAATCAAACACATAATAACACTTAAAAAAGGCAAATGTTTGAACTGTGGAAAACCTATTAATGCCGAGTCAGCCTTAACCTGGTCTCAGTTAGGCTTATTAATGGTACAATCCATAGGTCCTGAAAATACCACGAAATTGTTTAAGAGATATGCAAAATTCATAGCGAATGGTGAATTGGACGCCAAATTTTATCAAGCTTGCATTTTTGCTTCAGTTGCAAAAGTTGGTTTTAATAATAAACAAATTAACTTTTTGGATGAAGTATTGAATAGCAACTCTTCTTGTGAGGTAAGTAGTTTACATTTTATGATATTATTTTAATAAGTTTGTTTTAGTTTGAGAAAAATATGAATACTTATCTAAGAAACAAGTATTTGGGGAAATTTAGTTTACCTATGGCCTGTACTTCTACAAATAAAATTCCAAATTGCCATTACTGTAACTTACCCATGAATACTCCCATTATAAACAATCCATCTAGATTAATATGTGGTCATATTTTTCATACCCTTTGTTTAAGTCATAACAATAATAAGTGTAATATATGTAATCACAGTGAATACAATAAAGTAACTATTTAAATTAAAATCGTATTTGGACCGTAAATCTTTTATTTTTTGTACATAGACTAGTAAATTAGAAGTACTGGCAAAATAGAGCACAACAGATTTTTTGGAAAATGTGAAAACATCAAATGTACCACATAAAAATTAATAAATTAATTAAATTTATTATTTAAAATACAGTCAGCTAAAACATTTCACAGCACAACAAAAATTCGTTAAATTGTTAACAAGGACATAATTGGATCACTTTGGTTTGAATTAAATAGATGAAAAATTGGTGTCACTCCAAACCCAATGACCAGTTGATTCCTTGCACTAAAAATAGGATCATAGGTTGCCAGGCAACCAGCCACCTTATCCAATCGAGCAGCTGGCCGAAAAGAACGTGCGGTTTTTCCCAGGGATTACAGAACATTTTTTTCAGGTCCACTTTTTCTTTGCAATACGGACATGTTTGTTTTTTTCCCACTATGCACCAGCCTCTTATGCAAAATTCATGGAAACTAGAAACAAATAAGTAGTTTTTTCAAGAAAATAACTTTTAAAAATTATAAATAGAATAGAATCCTAAAAATACTTACACATGTTCACAAGATAGTTTGTAAGTATTTTCGATGATTCCTTCCTCATCCTCTGTAACTAATAATTTATTTCCACAAACTGCGCAAACTCCGGGGTCTAAATTTCTTGTCGGCATGCCTTGAGGGGCGTAATACTAAAAATAGTTTTAGTAGAATATACAAAGTACCTAATCAAAAAAAATATTACAATCAAGATATAAGGGAGGATATAAGTAGGAACCTAATAAGTAAGAATATTTCAATGAAGATATAGAGACTGGGGAGGTCTGACCCAGGGTTGTAAAAAAACGGGTTTTTGATGTTTTATCCGGACCAGCGGTCAAAACCGGCTAAAACGGTAAAAAAGCGCATTTTACATTTTGAACGCCAAATTTTTAAATGTTTAAAATATTATTTATACATATAACAAAAAGCATATGCTGCTTTTTGTTATTCTGTTATGTAAAAAATATATTTTATTATGCATTCCAATAAACATAACCAAATCTCAAGAAAACACCTATATTAAATAACCATTCTATTGGTACGTATTTAGATGGCTACTTTGTACCAATGTGAAGATAAAAAATTCAGAAAAACAAAATAAGTTAAGGATAGAAAAAAAACTGTTACATTGCTAGTATAATAACAATTTGTTACCGTTGTTTTTACCTTTAATAAAATTTTGACATTAAAATTGATAATCTTTTATTGATTTTAGTTTTGGCCGGCCTAAACTAAAAGTTTGAATTTTATCCAGGCCGGTTTAAAGCAGGTTTAAACTACTAGTGGTTTAATAGCTTGTTAAGATTTTTCAATTAAACATTGAAAAATGCAATAATAATATATCGGGTTGGTCCATTATAATGAGCGGTTTTGAACTACTATAAATCTAACTGCTAAACTACTAAATAATATTAAAGTAGAGAAGGATAAGCACTTAAGTGCTCATAAATGCTCGAGCGCTTATAAATAAATGCTCGAGCATTTACCAAAGTGCTCGATATTTGAATTTGACGCCAAAACTAAAAAGCCGCGTTATAAATTAACCAACAAATAACTACTGTTTACATCAGAACATGTGCAGGTTTATCCAATCCCAAAATGGTTTACTTACCTCTATTTTGTTGGAATATTTTTTTTCAATAATTTTTTTTATAAAATTTATATTTCATCGTTTATAAATGCTCGAGCATTTATGAGCGCTTATGAGCCTTTATGAGCGCTTATAAGCCCTTATGAGCGCTTTGCAAAGCGCTCGAGCATCTGCCATGTATAGGTATATTAACGCTGTGAATAGAGGCACGCTAACGTGCCGCGATTCCAAATGTTAAAGGCACGTTAGTTACGTCGAGAGTTCGATTATGTTGGTGCTAGGGTACGGACCGCTCAATGAAAAGTGTGAAATATAGATGAATCTTCGACCTAGGAGAGACAAAATTGGATTCCCGGAATAGAAATATTCCTGTTTCTCGATAATATTTCTCGATTGGTCCTTGTACAAGGGATAAGAGGAATTTATATAAAGTAATAAGTTTTAAGGTATCTGGTTAATAAGGACTTTTGTCCCGCCCTAGTTGAAAGAAGAAGAAGTTAGTTACGTCATAATAATAATCAATTTTTGTTCCCCGAGAGATATAAAATCGATAACAAGCTAGATAGCTCAGATGGTAGGGCGGTCGCTTTGCATGCGAGAGGTACCGTGTTCGATACTACTACTTTTTTGTTTTTTTATTTCATAAATTTGTTGTTTTTTTGTTAAAAAGTGTTGGGTTGGGTTGGTTGGTTTGTTTTAGTTTTATCGTAACATAAAATCTTAAAATTATGACTTAAAATAATTATGACGTAACTAACGTGTCTTTAACACGTTAGCGTGCCTCTAGTCACAGCGATATATTAAAGTAAATGGGAATATCTAACCACACAAATAACATAACACCGTGTAACCATCAAGTTTTTCGAGTTTTGTATTGTCTGCTGAAGCAGAAGGTTGTAGACGGCCTTCCTTGGGAAGACAATATGGGACTCCCAGTACAAAAATACGCTGGTATTTATTAAATATACAAAATCTACATCAGATTAAGTAAATTACGAGAAATTCCCACAACGGATGGTTAGAATATATACGGAAATAAGTTTGCAAGCAGACAATTGCCATGTAACGCATGGTTGAAATTATTTAAAAAAAAGGTAAAATGGATGAAATTAACAAGAAATATTGATTGCATATTGACCAATTGGAGGAGAAAATACTGAAAAATATGGAAAACGAACTGGTAAAACATAAATTAAAATTTTTAGAAGAGTAGTATGGATGAATGGAAGTGTATTGAAGATAAATGTAATTAAATAGATGTTAAAGTATAAATGGATGAATTAAGAAAAATTATTTGAAGAAAGAAAAACCGAAGATAAAAGTGTACTAAAGTGATAAAAGAAAATAGACATAAAGTGATTTTAAAATAAATATATTATATAAATGATTCAAGGGATGAGTTTAACTCAGAGTCTGAGTCTCAGACTCTCTTGATTGAGACCCTTGTTCATATTAACTTTTTTTAAACATAATGAGCTGGCCAAATAGCTTTTAAATTAAGCTAAAGGCCATTACCCCTGAACACAGTTATCTGTGTTCAGATTTAAGAAGAAGAACCATCAAGTTTCAAAATGTTGCAACGTTTATCCCCTGTACAATTAAAATACTATACAAAAGCGCATTTAAAGCTTATTTAAATATTTAAACATTGATTTGAAATTGCATGTAATTTTTTTTGCGGTAATTCCATTGCTTTCCAGGAGTCTCAACTTCCGACTTTGTTGTTTTGAGATTCTCAACTTTTTATCAACATGTATGATACAAAATATTTTTTTAACATCACAAGATAGCTTACTAAACAAACAAGAATAGTATATTGGTCAACAATTGAGAAAGTTGGCCGTAATTCATCTGAATACATTTAAAAAACATAGAAAAAAGGGAGTTGTTAATGTCATGTAGAATTAAACCTTCCTAGTCTTCCCTAAATTTAATTTTAACTATTTGGATACTAAAATCATTAAAATTATTTCATTTAACACAATCTAGAGCAAAATTTTGTTTACAAGTAAAATATGTTTTACTTACTCCTATTTGTGCAGCCATTCTGTCGGCACAAATTTCCGATATATCTCTGCCCAAAACACCAAGATAGAGTCCATAAAATATAAATAATAGTCCACAATCCATCCAAGTGTTGATTTTAGCATTAAATAACAAATTTAGGCCAAAAAAGGCAGCCATCATTATGGAATATCCAAGTATTCCAAGCACATAACTGCCTTTGTAAACTAAGAGAAACCATTTATAAACAAATCTAAAATAATTAATAACTTTATTTTTATATAGGTACTTATTTAACCATATTTTAATTTGCATGTAAAAATGTTTTAGATTTTATTACTAGGCCCTATATATTAGCATTGAGTAAATCTCACCTCCAACTACCCTTACTAAAAAAAATAGCACTCTATACCTTGCAACACATACTTTTAAAGGAAATGCAAAAAAAATTAATTAATTAATTAAAACAATTAAAATACGATCACGAATTCGCGAACCAAAAAAGGTGTAATAAATATAAAACAAAGAATTCCATAAAAAATTATACCTACATACAAAACATGTTTTATTTTCTTCCTTTTAATGTACCTTTAGCAGAGTTGTTACACGTTTTAGTTAAAATATTTGTATTGATATATAAAAATACCTAAATAAAAAAATGGTTTACTTTAGCAGTAAGAACTGGAACTAATTTTTATGTGGAAAAATTTAGGGAAACTCGGGCTTTTTAGCTGAGGGGATACACATCCATTCCAAAAGTACCTGCATGAACAAATATTTCTGTTGATTCCATTCATAAGGTGCTAAAAATAAATAGGGTTTTCCCTTATAAAATTCAAATGTGCCAGCAACTCAGCAAAGATGAACACGACAAAATAATCCAGTTTTGTCTTCTCCTCACTATGCTTTACCAGTAAGAGAATGGTTGAACCAAAGGTTTTCCGAGAAATGGATTGGTAGAAGAGGTGCCCAAGAATGGCCGGCAAGATCTCCAGATTTAACGACACTTGATTTTTTTCTTTGAGGTCATTTTAAACCAAGTCTACAAAACACCAACTGACGACACCATTCACGAACTCCAATGAAGAATAATTCAAAAAAGAAGGCAGATAACTCCTAATGGAGCACATTTTGTACATAATAATTTTTTATGGAATTCTTTGTTTTATTTATATTACACCTTTTTTGGCTCTAACTTGCAAATTCTTGATCAGATTTTATTTTTTTTAACTTCAATGGATCAGAAATTAAATTTTCCTTTAAAGTGATGTGTCTCAAGGTTATATATTTAAAATTTTTTAGTAAGGGTAGCTGGAGGTGAGAGGTCTCAACATACAATTTGGTTAACACTGGATTTGTACTTTCACCTTGATATCTAAATCAACCTGTTTTTGCTCAAGATTATATTTACTATAACTTAAAAGTTATTAAGGGTGGCTACTTTTTAATTAAAAGCCCTGTATTTTTTTTTAATTTTTGACCTCATTGGAGCCATACCTGTTGAATTAGGTATAACTTGCCCTATCATGTCAAATTTTAGGGGTTTTATTGGGCCAGCATGTATATTACTTGTAACCAACCTTTGTATTATATTCCATATAGTATTCAATTAGAGCATATAAATCTAAACTGTTTTAATATAATATATTTACCCCCCATTTACATACAAATTACAAACATTATTTCATACCTTTACTATTTTCCGTGTATATTTAGCAGAAAATATATATTATTATATGGTAAATTAAACAATTATATTGTTTTGTAGCATTTCTGTGAATTAGTTTAGGTCCTATTTTTAATAGTAAAAGTGGTAAAATTTTAATTACTTATTTATAATTGAATTAAATGTTATCAGGGTTTTATAGTTGGGAAGGTCATTTTACTGTTATCATTACATACCTTGGAGTAACTCTATCAATGGGTTTTTGCAAAGATTTAAAAACTATAAGCCCTGTTATGCAAGAAAACAGCAACCATATGAAAATAAATCGCCACCAATGGCTTTTTAAACTTAAACCCAATGGAATAATCCACATACCCAGCAAAGTTACTATCTAAAAATATAATTTTAAACTGTGTTTTACATTATAGTAATTTAACACACTAAATAAGACTTGTAGAATCTTTTTTTCCACTCAATTAAAACAAATTGGGCAACAAATAGTGTTACTATAAGAATTATAACCATCTCAGCATGCATTTTTTCATGTCCCTTGTGCTGTTCATGTAATTTCTGATGTTCCAGTCTAAAATTACATAAAATACAATAAGAAAATTCAATCTCAATATGTTCAATTTTGGGACTTTTTTCAAGGCATAAATAAATATAATAATTTGATAAAAAACATATGAAGTTATAACAGTAAATTTCATTATTTTTTAATAAAAATTTATACCTATTTACATAGTTTAAAATAAACTTAATCATATGTCTCTCACCCAATTCTTATATCATTATTTATAAAAAATAAGCAATTTTCCCCTTAAATCCTAACCTCCATTTTTCCTCTGGTGTTAGTTCATCCATGGTCTAAAATTAAAAGAATTTACTGATAAAATGTATAACTAAACACGACAAATGTGCTACTTTAACATGATATTAAAATTTAATAAGATTAGAATATTTGTTTTGGGCTTAAATTAAGAAAATTATATTACCCTGTTGTTTATGTTAACCGGCTGATGTAAATCCATTTTTGTCGATTTTTGTTTACAGTCTGATGCTATTTACAAGTTAATGGTTTCGTTTTCATAATTTCTATTCAGCAAAAATTAATAAATTGATTGAATATGCGACAATCAATTTGATTAACATTTTCATTCTGTCACTGCTTAGACAGACAGTGTTGCCAACAGTCTGAAAGTAGTTTCCGCCGAAGGCAAACTGAAAATCCGCTAAAAATCCGCCAGATTTAAAATTATTTTTGGAATAATAAAAAAATATATTGTATTTTCTTATTCTTTTTAGGTACTTAAAATTATTTTCCTCCCACAAAAATTTGCAGTCATATTACGATGTTATACTTTTTAATTATTAATTGTTAAAAAAATAAACATTTTTTTAGTCATTGGGTATACTTGTTGGACATTCTGTTAAAATTTTTATCTTTCATCTCCTCTTCTACACACACTTTAATGGGATGTCTTTAACTAGAGATATAACTAGAGTTGGCGAAACTCGTAGAAATAAGTTATTTCAAATAACCTAGCAAAACTTATTAATGTTTGATATTTGACACTAGGAATTGTCGGTAAAACAGTGCGCATTAATATAGTTTATCTTATTGCGCACTGTTTTACCGACAATTTTATTCGAAGTGTCAAATGTCAAACATTAATAAGTTTCGCCAACTCTTTAGAAACTTAGAACTAACTTTTAATACTTTTTTAGCGGTTTTTGCAACTGTTATCCGCCAGAAGTTTTAATACTTTCCGCTAAAAAATCCGCTATCCGCTAAAACCATTTTTTATCCGTCAAGTCAATTTTTTTTCCGCCATATTTGACGGGAAAACCGCCGTGTTGGCAACACTGTAGACAGATGACAGTTGTAAGCATCTAGCTGATAAAAATATAACTAAAATGCAGAGGTCCTATTTTAATTCACCTAGTTCCTAGTTTTTTCGATAGCTGGCAGATAATTCGCAAACAAGCGCATACAAATTGTATGTGTGAAACAATGGGGCACACGGAATTTCGAATGACTCATCCACAGAGTGGACTTATTCTTTTTAATCTATGGACTTATTATTCCCTTGGCATCAAAATCTAAAGTATATAGCCGGCCATACACAGACGTTATTGCGCGCGGTTTATCGTGTTATCTGCAAAAACATATGGAAAATCATGTACGTGAGTGAGTATCGCCGCGCGCAATGATAGAACGGGAAGGGATTTCAGACGTGCTTTTCTCTGGAGTGTGGCGTGTCCACACGCCACATTCCGCGTCACGGTTTACCTTTGCTTGGCAAAATTTCACGTTGAAAATTTGTACATGATCACATGCAGTTTCAAACGACTCGATAAATGACACTTTTTGCCCACTCACATACGATTTTTCCTTTGAAACTGATATACCACGGGCAATCACTTGCTAAATCATTTGAATACTTTATCAAGTGTATGGAACATGACGCTTTTTTTGCCATGCCGTTCTTTCGTGCATGCTAACCGCTAAATCCCAACACGCCACGATAAACCGCGCGAAATAACGCCTGTGTATGGCCAGCTTATGGATTGTGATGGGACCCACAAATTGTGTACTATATATATCTATACAAAATGTTGGCAACACTGGTCCCACCACATTGTGGGCCACAATGTGGTGGGACCAGTGTTGCCAACATTTTGTATAGATAGTACCTACCACAATCCACACATTGTGGTACCTACCAACCCAATAAAAATTCCCCTTTTTGCCCTACCAACAAAAAAAATCCCTTTAATTTTCTCTACCATTTAAAAATAATAATAATTTAATGAATGTCCCAAAAAAACTTTATTAAAACACTTTTATTTCATAAAAATAATTTAAAAACAAAAAAATTTTTAAAACAAGAACAAAAAATATAACTCTTATACAAAAATAAATAAATGTATGTAGGTAGGTACATTTTAGAAAACAAGGACTATAATAATTATAATTATTATCCAATTAATATTTAAAAATATTAAGTAGGTACCTTGTTTTATTCTTTATAATTATCATAAACATGACCTGTATACAGGTACTATATAGTACTTGGTACAACCACAAAACTTCTAGTTTTGTGGGTACAACTAATAAACCGACATCTGTTACGTAGATGCCAAAGGATAGATCGAGTCTATTATGCAACCCTTTCAACCTCATAATAAGTACATCTATCAATAATTTTTTTTTATAAAATTTCTTAGAAAAGGCCAATTTTAATGGAAAAAAATTTTCCCTACAAAAATAATTTCTGTCCTTTTTCCCTGCACCTAACAAAAAATCATATTTTTCCCTACGAATAGGGAATTTCCCTACGTGTTGGCAACACTGGGTGGGACCCACATTGTGGGTTTGGACAATAACTTAACATAATTATGAGGTGCGTTCTTTTTACCGATGTGAGCTGAGATTAACTGAGTTCTTAGCTAAGATCTCAGTTAATCTCAAGTGAGCTGAGATTTTTCCTCCCCCCTCACCGATACTGCACATGCTGTGCGGGGGAATCAGCAGAGATAAAGTCGGAAATAAAGTGGAGGGGATAAAGTGGAGGGGATAAAGAACATATTGATTTGTTAAGTTTTTAAATAACATAACCTAATCTTATTTAGGTGATTTTTTGCAATAAAACTCGTTTTAAATTTACATAAATATAATTAAATTTTGTAAATTAGCTATAAACTTAATATAATAAATAAAATTCGTATAAAATTGTTTTTCAGAGCTAGAAAAACACATTTTACAATAAAATTAAACAAAACATGTCAAAGTAAAGTTTTTTTTTTTTTAATTTTTATTTTATGTCATTTTATCCCCAGTAAGCACAAGCTAGCCGGCCCGCATACGGCCCGAATACGTTTTGCCGAATCAGCCGCGTGCGGCCCGACACATGTATTTGTTCCGGCGTGTAGGCCGGGCATGTCCGCCTGGCCGAATGTCGGCTATGTTAACTCGGCCGAGTGTCGGCTGTGTATAGTTGGCCGAGTGCCGGTCACAACATCCTGGCCATTCAAAAAAAGCCTTCAGACGTCCGGACGTCTGAAGGCGACTGACCGGCGCGCCGGTCAACCGCCTATCCCGAGCGAAGGCCAACTGTTTGCCGAGTGTTTGGTGCTTACTGGGTTGTTTATATAGTTTTTTTGCTTTCTTTAGGGTGTTTTTATTACTAAATATTTTTTGTGATTTTGTTTGTTTTGGTAAATTAATAAATGTTTTTTATGCTTAATTTCAGTGGTTTTTTACATGTTCAATTAAATATTGCCAGTTTGTCGCAAAATATTTATTTTAAAAATTTTAGGGTTTAAAATTAAAATATTTAATGTATTTTATTTAAATATAAAAGGGGCGCACCAAAGAATGCTGCATGTAGGCGCCAGACACCTCAGGAACGGGCCTGGGCCCATAGACTCTATGCCTGGGCCCGTTAATCCGGCTGGATTAACTCAAATCCTGTATCAATTAACAAAATATGAAATATACACAGTCAAAGTGTCTAGGGAACACCCAGAAAAATATATATATTTGATGTTTTTAAATAACATTTATATTATAAACAAAACAATTACAAAATTTACAAATACATTTTATTATTAATTAATATCGTAAATTATATGGTAAAATATTATTAGGTATTTTTAACAAAATGTTTTCAAAATCAAAAATCAACTTGAACAGTCAATGAGTGTCGGAGAAATTAAGAGCCCTGCTGAAAAAGACGGGTAATATCGGATGATTGCGGATAAAAAACCAAGCTAGTTTTATGTCCATTTATATCTGTTTTTATCCGACATTCACCCGGTTTTATCTGATTTTATCCGCAAACATCTACTTTAATCCGCAAACGTCTGCTTTATCCGATTTCACCTGCAACCATCTGCTTTTATACGTGAAGATCTACTTTCATCCGCGAACATCTATTTTAATCCACAAACATCTGTTTTAATCCGCAAACATCTCATTTAGTCTGCAAAAGTCTGATTCATAAGATTTCACCTGCAAACATCTGCTTTTATCCGCTAACATCTGCTTTTATCCGCAAACATCTATTTTAATCTGCAAATATCTGATTTTATCTGCAAACATCTGATGTTATCCACAAACATCTGCATTTATCCGTAAACATCTGGTTTTATTCGCGAACATCTGATTTTATCCGCAAACATCTGATTTTATCCGCAAACATCTGATTTTATACGCAAACATCTGATTTTATCCGCAAACATCTGCTTTTATCCGCAAACATCTGATGTTATCCGCAAACATCTGTATTTATCCGTAAACATCTGCTTTTATCCGAGAACCGCTGATTTTATCCGCAAACATCTGCTTTTATCCGCAAACATCTGCTTTTATCCGCAAACATCTGATGTTATCCGCAAACATCTGCATTTATCCGTAAACATCTGCTTTTATCCTCGAACATCTGATTTTATCCGCAAATATCTGATTTTATCCGCAAACATCTGATTTTATACGCAAACATCTGATTTTATCCGCAAACATCTGCTTTTATCCGCAAACATCTGATGTTATCCGCAAACATCTGTATTTATCCGTAAACATCTGCTTTTATCCGCGAACCGCTGATTTTATCCGCAAACATCTGCTTTTATCCGCAAACATCTGCTTTTATCCGCAAACATCTGCTTTTATCCGCGAACATCTGATTTTATCCGCAAACATCTGCATTTATCCGCAAATATCTGCTTTTATCCGCGAACATCTGCAAACATCTGCTTTTAACTGCAAACCTCTGCTTTCATCCGCGTTCGGTTTGCCTGCATTTCCTTTGTCCATTTCGGTCCTGTTTCGTACGCAAACGTCTGGTTTCATTCGCGCTTTTTGTTTTCCTCTCCTGTATAGTTACTTTAGTTTACCTGCTTTGTCAAATTTTACTGAGCTTTAACTAACTGGTTGTTAGCCGTTCACGGCACACAACTTTATAACTCTAAGGAATTATTTGAATAAAAACAACCTGTAAAGGAAATAAGTTTATTGAACTTCAATATTATTTGGTAAAATACAAATAAGGTCTTTGTTAAAAGACATAAATAGACATTTTTTAATCATTAAGCTTACATTTAAATTAATTGTTAGAAAACATATATGTTTAATTTCAAATACATTTGGAATTATAACATCTTCAATTTGTATGGAATTTGTTTGAAAAACACTTATTTCGGCGTAGAATTTTTCATCTAACTTTATAAATTTTTTAATTTTAGCATAACCAATATTTTTAATATATATGTAAGAATTAATAGACTTATTATTTCTGTGGTACTCTTCACCATAGTATACCTGATTTTTAAATTTAAATCTGGTGAATATAATTAATTTATTTTCCCATTGGGAAAATGTCGTGTTGAATAAACTTATTTTCTTTACAGGTTGTTTTTATTCAAATAATTCCTTTTAGAGTTATAAAGTTATGTGCCGTGAACGACCAGTTAGTTAAAGCTCAGTTAAATTTGACAAAGCAGATAAACTAAACTAAAGTATACACGAGAAAAAGAAAAACAAAAAGCGCGAATGAAACCAGACGTTTGCGTACGAAACAGGACCGAAATGGACAAAGGAAATGCAGGCAAACCGAACGCGGATGAAAGCAGAGATTTGCAATTAAAAGCAGATGTTTGGAGATGTTCGCGGATAAAAGCAGATATTTGCGGATAAATGCAGATGTTTGCGGATAAAATCAGATGTTTCCGATTAAAATCAGATGTTTGCGGATAAAATCAGATGTTTGCGGATAAAAGCAGATGTTTGGGGATAAAAGCAGATGTTTGCGTATAAAATCAGATGTTTGCGGATAAAAGCAGATGTTTGCCGATAAAAGCAGATGTTTGCGGATAAAATCAGATGTTTGCGGATAAAAGCATATATTTGCGGATAAAATCAGATGTTTGCGGATAAAAGCAGATGTTTGCAGATTAAAATAGATGTTTGCGAATAAAATCAGATGTTTGCGGATAAAAGCAGATGTTCGCGGATGATTGCAGATGTTCGCGGATAAAATGAGATGTTCGCGGATGAAAGCAGATGTTCGCGGGTGATTGCAGATGTTCGCGGATAAAAGCAGATGTTTGCGGGGGTGCACTAACCGGATAAAATCAGGCGTTCGCAGATAAAAGCATGTTTGTGGGTGAAAACGTATGAAAGCAGATGTTTGCGGATAAAACCAGACGTTTGAGGATGAAAGCAGATGTTTGCGGATAAAACCAGACGTTTGAGGATGAAAGCAGATGTTCGCGGGTGATTGCAGATGTTCGCGGATAAAAGCAGTTGTTCGCGGGTGACTGCAGATGTTCGCGGATGAAAGCAGATGTTCGCGGATAAAAGCAGATGTTGGCGGATAAAATCAGATGTTCGCGGATGAAAGCAGATGTTCGCGGATGATTGCAGAAGTTCGCGGGTAAAAGCATATGCTCGCGGTTAAAACCAGACGTTTGCAGATAAAACCCGACAAAAATAGACGAAAAAAAATGCAGGTAATCGCGGATAAAAACAGACGTAAGCAGACGTTTGCAGATGATTCCGGACAAATTCAGATATAAACGAAACACAGTGAAGACGGTTAAAAACAGATGATTGCAGATGATTGCGGGGGTGCACTAACCGGACATAAAACACAACCAACCGGGTGTTCGCGGATATAGCGATGCGGACAAAAGCAGATGTTATCAGATGATATTTTTACCCACTTTTATCTGCTTTTATCCGGCTTCGACGAAGAATTTATACCCGCAATCATCTGCTTTTATCCGGTTTTGACGAAGAATTTATATCCGCAATCATCCGTCATTTTCAGCAGGGAGGTCTAAAGCCTCCTTTGGCATGATTTTTTGTTTTCTTTTTTTTGCTTGTCAATACAGGATCTGCCTTTTGCGCTTCTTCACAGAAAAAAATATCGTACCTGATATTAATGTCCTACGATCATTAAGTGCAAAATCTTTACGATAATGTCCTTTTCATAGTATTAATGCAATGAAGTAATTATGATAATGCTTAAAACATATGAGTTAATGTATTATTGGATTGTCACAATGTCTGCCTGGTCATTATCCTAGTGCAAGAATTTTATTATTTTTTAGCCAAAATACATTAAGACAATGATATTTTACATTAATACGATGATTATTTACATTATATCAATAACCTAGATAGTGATAAAATGAATGTCAAGCAGGGGCGTGCTGGCTATATCAGACCGGCCCGGGAAATTCAGAAAAATCGGCCAACTACACACGAAAAATGGGGGGTGAACAAAACCAAGTTAAAAAATTTCAAACATTTATTAATATACATATTAATAATTATAATTATTATAATAACAAAAAGTATAAATTAAATTCTTGAAAAAAAAACAGGCAACAAACACAACCAGACAATATTTTACAGAATGCTAAAACATATATCATTGCACTTAAAATAAAAACTTATACAAATTATCATCGCTCAGGAAACTTATAAACAATATACAATCTCGAAAAAAGAAACAAAGCTGGCAGGCTGGCATGCATGGTATGTGTAAAATAATTATGATATTTATTCATAACTCAACTAAAAAAGTTTTTAATTGACCACGTGCTGCGGCATGCTGCCTACATAGCCCTCCGGCACACCGGCCCACTTAGCGCTCCGGACCACCGGCCCACCGGGATTTCTCCCGGTGTCCCGGCGGCCCAGCACGCCCCTGATGTCAAGGCTTAATAGATTAATACTCTAAATGGTATAATTTAATAATCTAAAATTATTACATTAATACCTATATAGACATCAACTTATGTACCCTTAGCATAAATATAATGCCTAACATATTAAATAATACAATTGTATTGTTAACAAATCATAACTTTATCGCCAAATACGTTGAGCCAATTGGCTAAATACATTAATATTATGCCCTGTTGTTTCCCACCACCTAAAAATGCAAGTAAGAAAACAGTTTAGTATTCCTCTTAATCCTGTTGCGACGTGCTTGCCCGCCCATCCCGATTGTTGTGCGTTTAGGTTTATTATTATAATATATCTGGGGCCTGCCATACCAATATGGCAGGCCCCAGATATATTGTCATTCACTAATCTCCCGGGGTTATTTTACCCCCTTTCCGTTCACCTGCGTATCCCGCCAAATCACAGCATAACCTGTGTTTGTTGGATCCGAAGTTTTTACGCCGGCTGGTAGTTCCACCCTAGGAGGTTGTGTATGACAGTGTCAAAGGTTAAGGCCGCTCCCGGAATTTTTGTCAGCCGGGTCGGGCCATACGTCCAGTTTAGGAAGGGTTTTTGGAGGACATTGAACTGACCCAAAACTAAGTACAATCCGGAATCCTCCTCAACCTAGGCCTTAGTAGTAACCCCATTCAATTGGTATTCGTGAATGGGGGTGGGTATGTTAGTTCTTTGCTTACTCCGGCTACCAACCTTGTATACTCTTTATTTATTTTATTGCTAAATTAGTGTTTATACCGTTTTCATTTAATTTATATCTTTGCATTCTTACTTTTTTTCCAAATTTAATTTAAAAATATAAATATTAATATACAAAATCGATAAAGCCGGCCCTGTAGTGTATGTGGTGGAATGCCACCATATGGTCTGCATTGGCTATTGGTCGTTCTTCTTTCTTCTGTGCTGTTCTTGTATTTTTGAGCCGGGGTGCTAGTACGCTGCCAGAACCTGTCCTTGTTGGTGAACTATTTATTTTGTTGTTAAATTAGTGTTTATACCGTTTATTATTATTTGATTTGTGTCTTTGCGTTCTTACTTTTTTTTCCAAATTTAATTTAAAACTAAATTAATACAAAATAATAAAGCCGGCCCTGTGGTGCATCGCATTAAAATCTGAAATACGGCCCAGAGTCAGGCGTGTAACGTATGCTTCAATAGATGGTTTATTTACGTTATTGCGTGGGCGCTTGTTTATTTACCTTCGCCATCCTTCAAGCTTTGCCTTGTGGCTGAGCTGCAAGATGCGTATATTATACAATATATATAATACAATAATATAATATTGCGACGTTCCTGCTTGATCCCCCTTTCACAAACGTACGCTGTTTTCGGCAATGGTTAATTGTTGACAGGTTTTTTTTTACAGATTTGCGTATTAGGTCATGCAATAATACTTATCAGAGTCGGCTGGTGATGGTGATGATCCCTTTCGCTCTTTGTTAGACTTGTTTTTTCTTTAAATAGGTGATTCCTTGACCTGTCCCCTGTCACTTTATTACTTCGTGTCCGCACGAACCTCACCCAAAATAGTAGCACTGTTTCGCACCGTACTTTACTCGACTACACTGTATATAATAGTTATGTTTCTTTAAGAATTTTATTGTGGATCGGCACGGAGCGCTCGAACTACACCTCCACTCGCTTCGCCTTAACCTTTGACACTGGCTGTGAACATTCAAGTAAGTAAACGAATTATAATTATTATTTTACTTTAAAAAGCTAATGTGATTCATTGTCAAAAAGGTATCGTTATAATAATATTATTATAACGATCCCAAGCAGCATTTTTGGTTCCAAAAACCATTGCCAAAGTGGTGATAACTTTAAATTAGTTAAGTATACTAAACAGCTACTTTAATTTTTACTTAAAAGTAATTCTAACTTTTAAATAGCAATATTTTGTAACAGAAACTTAATTTTTCCTTAAATTGTTACTATAAAGTAATAAACATTTAAGTAAAACTTGGTTGCCCCCAAGAAGACTTTGCAACTTTAAAAAAGATGTTATAAGTAAAAAAAACTTTCAAGTAAATTTAATTTGTAGCAGTTACTTTCGGTTGCTACCTAAAGATTACATTATAATTATTTTTACTTTGTAGTCCCTTTGCAAGTTAAAATCTCGAAACTGGAACATGAGTTAAAAACTACAAAGTTAATAACTTAAAAGTTATTATTTTAGTATTTGGAACGTTTATGGTACTAACCAAAACAACCGTAAAGTGGAAAAAAACTTTAAAGTAGCGAAAACTACTTCAAAGGAAAATGCTTCTTATCGGCCATTTTTTACTGTACAGTACCACGTGGTAATGTAAATAATAAATTATTTTAATTGTTTGTAAATGGTTGTTTACTTTTTAATAAATAGAAATATTGTTGGTAATAGACGGTATTAATAATTAAATAAAAAAAATAATAAATATTAAGATTTTTTTATTTATAAACATTACTAAATAAATAATTTGTTTATACTTAAATATTGATGAAGCGCATTTATTTTACAAAAACTAAATTCATAAGTTCAACAGTAAAATTTAAAGGGTTTATAAATCTACCTGTCTAATTAAATATTATATTGTTATTCTGGAAGTTATAAACTACCAGTACATATTTAATAAACGACGACATTGAAAGGCCAAGTCCGTAGTGGTTCCATTTAAAAAAGGAGGGATAGTATAATCTAATATAAGTTTGACAAAGACAGTTAATATAAAAGTAAAAACAAATAATAAAAGTAATTATAACGCTCTAGCAACGATATTGGAACGTTCTAGTTACGTAGCAGCTACGTCCCAAATAGTAGCAGGGTTGGTAGCTAGTGACATATTTGCTACCTTTTTGGAACTCAATAATTGTTCCCCACTTTAGTCGTAACGTAGTAATGAAAGAGTAATATAAAGAGACCGGCGACTGTCGCAAAACACTTTGAAGTTTCTTCAATAGTCCCATATACGTAACAAATACTTAAATTGTTGCCTTTTTAATAATAATGCTTATCTAAAAGAAACCAAGCGCCAAAAACTTTTTCGGAGATTAACAAACTTATTTGTAATATAACTCATTTTTAATGCTGCTCAAAAATTTAATTATGATTTGGGAATCTTCTCAATAGTTTTAAGAGAAGTTCTAAATAATGATAAACTTTTTGAGCATTATTAAAAATGAGTTATTTTACAAAGAATTTTGTTAAGCCCAGAAATATTTTTTGGCGCTTGGTTCCTTTTAGATAAGCACTATCCATATTATGTTGGAAGTACTGATATATTGTTTATGAGGCTTGCAGATAGCAAATACACGCAAATATATACTTATTTTGATGGTATCAAATTTTTTAATATAATTAGAGCAATAGATATTTGTTTTAAAATTTTTTATATTTTTAACCTTCATTTCCCAGAAGAATGTGTCATGGTCTGGTCATTTATTGAAACCTACTTTTTTAAAATGAAGCATTCTAAAACATTTTCCAAACTCCATGTATTATGTGACTTTTTAGAATGTAAGTAAGACAATGTTAAAAAGTTAAGGTTATTTATGCTTCATAAATTTTTTGTAATAAATATAAGGATTTTAAATTACCAAGGGTTTTTATTATTTTTTATATTAATCTTTAGTTTCATAATATTTACAAAAAGAACTAGAAATATCTAAAGTTCCAGTTCCAGTTTTGCGGTGGCCCGGACATAAACCCTGTAGAAAATGTTTGGGAACTTCTGTAAAGGGAATTGGCTAAAGAGAACATCACCACATAAGTAATATTAATAGTAATAATTATTAATATATTTTTTTACATATTTCTAGCTCTTTTTGTTAACTGATCAACAAAAAAATTGATTTAATGTTGAAACTTAAAGGGTCTACAATGAAATTATTAATCACTTTATAAAAAAATATTGTATCAATATCTTTTCTTCTCCGTGTAAGTGTTTTAAGCACCAAATACTGCCTTGTTTGATCAGTGCTTATAAGCAACTATAGTTGAAGAGACAGCTTATAACGCATATAACGGATAAATTTATTCTGAATGGCCTCCAACCTATTAATGTGAACATTATAAACTGGAGACCAAATCGTAGAAGCATATTCCAGTTTAGAGCGTACCAGGGATGTAAATAGAGCCAACAGTGATCTGCCTTCCCTAAAATCGACAGTCGTGCGCAGTAAGAAACCCAACATCCTGTTTGCTTCCGCAACCATTTTATCAAAATGGTTGTGAAATTGCAGTTTGCTGTCCAAAATAACACCAAGGTCGTTAACCATCTCTAGAGATTTTAACTTGAAATTATTAAGATAGTAGGTACTCTCTAAAAGTGAAACAGTGAAATTTTCACTATTTCCGTCAGTGAGTTATTATTCACTGTAAAATTAGTGTTTTTCAATATAAATTAGTGAAATTTTAACTTCTCCAAATTAGTGTTTTTTATTATCACTACTTTTCCGGAACTCTCGACATAAAATAGTAAAATTTTAACTTTTTTGAACTAAACCTATTTCACTAATTTGTACAGTGTAATTTCCACTAAATAAATTAGTGCAAAGAAATCGCTACATGAAAAAGTGAGTATTCACTAATTGCTAGTGGTATACTTATCACTGCGGCAAATAGTTAATATGCACTGTCAATCAGTGAAAATCCACTGTTTCATTTTTAGAGAGTAGGAATTTAAGTATTTAACTTTACTTCTGGAAAAGACTATAACAGAGCATTTGTCATTATTCAAAAACAATTGGTTCTTCTGGCACCATTCATTAAATACATTAAGGTCACTCTGCAAGGCTTCCACATCCCTGCCACCCTCGATACAACGATACAGCTTCAAATCGCCCGCAAACTATAGAATATACATATATACAGGGTATCTCAAAAGTTAAGGGCAGCAGAAAAGGGATGGATAGAGAATGGGATTCTAAGTCGAATGGTGTTTGCCGTTTTTCAATCGATTTAAAATTCCATCCTCTATCCACCCCTTTTCTGCTGTCCTTGACTTTTGAGATACCCTGTGTATATATATATATATATATATATCGATCCATTCCGGTATACCGATATCGATATATCGATTTATCGATATTTTTCCATCCCTTATTTCAGGCCGACTATTAATGCTTCTTTGCATTATGATAATTCTAACAGATCATTAATTAATGTAGGTGATTGGGATAATGTTCTTTAATTGTTAATTGATTAAGAATTTATTAATTGGTTGATGTTTACTGGGCATAGAATTAATGTACTAGGACATTAATCCATGTCAATGGTAATTGATATCAGTACTTTTATTTGAGATCTTCCTGATTAAAATCAATGTCCGCCAAGCATTAATATTACGTCCTTGCACATTGAGTAATACTTTAAAAGCATTGTGGTAATGATTTTGAGCATCGGAGCAAAATTAATGTAAAAAATCATTGCGTTAATGTTTTTCTTTATTAATATTACGTACGTTTTTCGTTGTGTGTTGAGCCTCTTCAGTTAATTGTCCAATGGGCATCGGTGCACTAGATAGTATGTCTACTCCATGCATAAAAAACTTGTGTAACGTGGGAGGCATACAATACCAACCATAAAAATTTACAAAATTTCTAGCAGTATCATGTGTACTCTCTAAAAATGAATTAGTCAAAAATGACCAATTGTCATGCGAAAAAGCAGTCACAAATATTTCTTGTCAATAGCAATTTGTATCCCAAACATTTAGCAGTTAATATTCAGGTAAGATTGTCCCATCAATCTGAAAATGCCGTCGAAAGTTAGAAAAGTAGAACAGTTTTTGAGATATAGTCAATTTTTCATATAATATGGAATTGACTATATCTCAAAAACTGCTCTACTTTCATAATTTTGAACAGTGTTTTTGGATTCAGAGGACAATTTTACATAAGAACTGGCTGTTAAATGTTGCGGATACCATGATATCCCATGGTTAACCATGGTATACCATGGTTATATATAAGTGAAAAAGCAACCACTAATAACTGCAGTAACTAATTCATTTTAAGACAGTATATTCCCGGAATCGGTTGATGTTAATTGAGTGTCCACTTGATACAGCATTTTTTTAAATTAATTTTACATCCAATTTGGTTATTTCTGAAGAGACTTCAGGATTCGAAAAAAAAAGTCTATTATTTTATCATTACATCTAGCTTGCCACTTTCCAATTGGTAGTTTATAAGATAGGTAAAGAAGACATTCAAAAAATCGTTTTAGACCATGTACGACAGATATTCCAAATTTTAAGTTTTGTGGTATTATTTTCCTTTTAATTATTTTATTAATGTTATCGAAATCTTTTGAGGTATTCCTCTGCGTAGGTGTTGTTTCCGTTATAGCATTACAAACTTTGTCATCGATCATTGCAAAAATCATATTGTGATCAGGGCCGGATTTAAACTTAGTGCCGCCCCTGGGCACTGTTGAAAATGCCGCCTCAACAGTTAAATTTTATATAAGGTTATAGTTTTGATATCTTATTTTTTTTTAATTAAAAAACTAATTTATTGCAGAAAATTTATTATACATACTTCAGTAACATAAAAAATATTCTTTCTGTTCTAAGAATTATAAATTTTGCACTAAGGGCGACTCATAATTGTATTTCGTTAATTTTTTTTGGTCGATTAAATAAATCTTCACAATCTAAACGTTGAAGTACGTCTGATTCAATGCATAGAATATATAGCTATATATATAGAATATATAGCTACAGCTAAGCTATTGAGTGTTTTTGCACTCATTGTTGAACGTAAGTAGTTTTTAATTCTTTTCAAACATGAAAACGATCGTTCTACGCTAAAGTTTGTTACAGCTAATGAAATGAATATTCGATATGCGATTTCCACGTTCGGAAACTCAGTGTAAAGGTCGTTTGCATGCAAAAGTTTCAAAATATCGGAAGGTAAATTTTGTTATATCATTTTTTTGCTGCCCTAAAAAATTTGCCGCCCTGGGCACCAGCCCCGACTGCCCCTAGTGTAAATCCAGCGCTGAGTAACCAGCGGCTGGTTGTGATTGACTGAAATGGATCTACCTTGTAAGTTGTAACGTTGTAAGTTTTGTATCTGCTATATTTCGGCATCTATACGGGTATACCCGATTTTTCTTCGTGACAGGAATTTCCTTGATTCCTATACGGGTATACCCGATTTTTCTTCGTGACAGGAATTTCCTTAATTCCTTAACAAAATTAATTTTTAAAGGTCTGCAGTACCCTGCAGAAGACGGACGAGGCTTCTGCCAAATAATTTTCGAGTTCTTTATTAAAATAAACAAATATATAAAATGGTATAAAACCTGTAATATTTGGATTTTTTAAATAAAATTTTAAATTTGTCTATAAATTATAGTAAATAATAAATTGCACCACTTTAATTTGAATTATCTCAAATAGGGGGGCCTGGAGGCGGGTGAGGCAACAGGAAAAACTAACTTTTTTCACAAACTTCAATTTAAATTCTGTTTGCGCCGAACTTGTTTATTTAATGTCATTATAAACTATTATAAATTTGGTGTGGGTCCCATGTCTAATAACTGAGATATTGGTATAAAATCCACCAGCCGCCACTGAATATTAGGTAATAAGTTAGGTGTTGAGTTGGGTCAAAGAATAAGTAAAACATGTAATTTTATGAACACTTGACCTTCATGTGTGTATGTTCTAATCAATTAAAACATTATTATAGTGGGAATAACCTATGTATATTTTTCAAAACCTAACAGAATTGTATAATAATTGTCAAAATATATACTATAGTATATATAGTAGTATATTAAAGAACCAATGTCATAAGAAGTTATTTTTATGCACGAGGACAATTTGTAATGGACGAGTGCAAGAAAATGTCTTATGACATGAGTTCTTTATTCTATAGAATAAATATATATATAGAATATATTTGTCAAAATTTTAAGAAAAATTCAAATTATATTTGCGTATCGTACTGTTGCCATGGAGACAGTATGAAACCCATATGTGTATCGCACGGGCTAGGGGTTTCAATCCCGGGATCTCGTAAAAAACCGAACCAGAAAATCCCGAGATACAAAGTCTTAATACCGGTATCTTCTTAATAAGTTAAAAAGAATAAAATATACTTTTTAATGTCATTAATAATTAATTAACAATAATTAATTAATTACCGAATAATGTCGCACAACAGGTGATATAATATTGTTGGAAATTAAGCCCTAAAAAAGTAGCAAATAGTTTTAACCGATAAAAATTAGATCGTGTTTTCTTCATACATTTAAAATGCAAAATATTCTTTCAAAAGTCTCACGTTTCACGTGTATCTTCGACGGATTCTAACAACAAAATGGAAAGGCCGGCCCCAAACATTAAACATGAATTAGAAAAACTTCTTGGCTAGATAGAATAGAAAATAGCAAAGGCGGGTTGGGAAAGAAATGAAATTATTTGCTAATGGGGATAAACATGGGTACAATCTATAACGTGCCTACGATTTCTTAAAAACCATTCCTTCAACTAGTGCGAAGTCTAAAAGATGTTGTTTGTTTATTATTTTAAATTATTTTTTGTAAAACTCTCAACATTTATATGTTCGTTCGTTCGTTTGTTTGTTTATTTTAAATTGGTTTTGAAATTAAAGATTTATATTTTTGCGGGATTGATCCCGTTATTAGTTACCCTTGGTCCCGAACGTCCCGGGATTGAAAAAATGGTTCGGGATTGACACCCCTAGTACGGGTTCTCGTCGCTATTGCCAGACAACAGTTTTCAAAATATCTGTCTAATAATTTTATATTTATTCTCGCTATCTTGTGATAGGTACTTATGTTAAAAATAAAAAACCTTTTTACAAAGAATTAGAATGAAAAACATCAAATACTTTGATAAAATATTTAATTTTTATGCGTACTTATGTCAATTTACATTTAGTAACCTAAAACTCAAAAACCACATAAAAAATTTGAGCTAACTATTAAAAACCCGGCGAGGGAGGAAGGGAAATATTTCTAATATTTGTTTAAGAATACTTTCAGGAAAAAAAAAATCTGATTTAAAATGTTGTGTTGCAAATCCCGGCGCATTCGCCATTTCTTAAAGCAATGGATTTGTATGTTTTTTAAAAATTATTCGCCTTTTTTGAAAGTAATGGTTTTTTATGGCACGCCGTAAGTTAAATATTAATACTTTAAAAATAAATTGCACTGGAAAATAATACCTTCAAATTAATACATTAATTAGAATTATACATGTCAAAGAAGTTATTCTTTTTTTAAATATGTTTATATAAGATGTTGAATTATTTATTTCATGTAATTTTTCTGTGTGCAATATTTTTGTGACACATTAATATTTAACTTAATATTTCTTATGCAATTAAAAAGTAAAACTGCGTGCCATAATTAATTTTATGTGTACGCATAATTTTAATTCTAATAAAAATGATACAATTAATTTTATGTGTACACATAAAATTAATGCACTGAATTTTTATTATGTAATTAAAATTATGACTATATATTAAAAATTTTAGAATTAATTTTATCTGTACAGATAAAATTATATAATTAATTTTATCTAGATAAAATTAATTCGGCGCTTTGGAGTGCGGCCGAAAGTGGCAACTGCAGTAGATCATATAGTAGGCATGTTTAATTTATCAAAGTTTGTCTAGTTTGGCGCCAATATGCGACAGATCTGTTTGTGGTTTTTGTGTTATTGATTTTTGGAGCTGTTCTCAAGCCTGCCTGAGCTTATAAATCCTTAAAAATAAGTTTTGTTCAATATAAAACATATACTATGCACATGAACTACTGCAGTTGCCACTTTCAGCCGCACTACCACAGCGCCGAATTAATTTTATCTAGATAAAATTAATTATATAATTTTATCAGAAAAATTACATTAAATAAATAATTCAACATCTTATATAAACATATTTAAAAAAAGAATAACTTCTTTGACATTTATAATTCTAATTAATTAACATGTATTAATATTTAACTTAATATTTCTTATCCGATTAAAAAGTAAAACGGCGTGCCATAGATTTTGAAAATTTCAAAAAAAGCGAGTAAAGCTGCATGTATACAGTAGTAGAAGATCCCAAGGGTCTGTTTTGGACCCGATACTTTTTCTCTTGTAGACGGTGTCACACATATTAAGATCAAATTGTTCATTTATCGCGGATGACGCAAACTTGTTTGGAAACCCAACAACTGGCAAGTACCATTTAATATCGATAAATTTGTTATTATGCATATAGGGAAAACAAACACAATAACCCACATAAAGTACAATTCCAATCCAGCAGGGTTTTTAATCCAGCTGGATTTTTGCTGGATCAACATCAATCCAGCTGAATCCAGCGCGGATCCAGTAATTTATAATGTTTTTAAAGAAAATTTAAAACAATTTTAAAGAATTTTTTTTAATACTTTTATTATTATTTTCATAAAAAAACTTAAATAAATTTATAGAAAATAAAAAATAAATAAAATTAAATTTTAATTCAACAGCATTAATTAATTAATTTAATTTATTTATATACATATATTGATGACTAAAATTTTTTATTATTATTTTTTTTAATTTAAAACATTAACAATTTTTATGTTTTGTTAATTTTTAAACTCGAGTTTAGATCTCTGTATAATATAGGTTTTTTTGGTAAATTATTTCAAAAACTGATTAGCTAGCTACACTATAGTAAATTACTATTAGTGATATGTAAAACTAAATAAATAAATAAATAAATAATAAATATTATTTTTAAAGGACTAAAAAAAATTTAAGAGGAAAAGTATTGCACTATTTTGTATATTTTTAGTACATTTATCCCCTTTTAAACCCCATAATTATATCTATTGGATCCAGCACCCGGTACTGGATCCAGCAGGCTGAAAAATACGCTGGATCTAGCTGGATTGCTGGATGAGGGATCCAGCAGTTACAATCCCTAACTACAATGCTTTAAAAACAGTGGAGTCTCATCTTGATTTAGTATTATTGATAAGCAGCGGTTTAACATGGTCCAAACACATTAAATCCTCCTGCAGAAAAGCAAACGCACCATTAAGTATAACACAAAATGTTTACTAAACCTAACCCACAAACTGCATGCCAAATTTATATACATATACTAGGGTGTGGCAAAAAAAAACTACTATTTTTTTTTACTTTGTACTCTGAAAAATCGGTTACTATAGGTGTCTATAGACACCTCTAGAGAATACTCACCAAACATGAGCTCTTAATTTTGATAACAACCTTAAGGTTCTCCGCTTTACAATTTTCCATTTTTTTTTCAGTATTTGAAACAAAAATTCATATCTCTTCTACAACTGTTCGTTAAAAAATATCTCTCCTCATATTCTTGTAGCAAATCGAACGCTCTACAAAACAGGTCTCTTATGATTTGTCGATTACATTAAGCGTTTAAAAGATATTCATCGTCAAACTTCAATGCATACTAATTTTAACAGTTTTTGATGAATAATTCGAAAAATTTCAATTTAATTTTTGAGTTTTACGAAAATTTATACAAATTTGAGTTCCTATGAAAAGAGAAACTATTTTTCTCGTTTTTTTAGTCCTACATATGTTTGGTTATATTGAAAAGAAAAATAATGCATTATTTTTAACTCAGAGTCAATGATTTATTAAATCATAGAGCAGTTAATTTCCTACAAAACTATGAGTTCCGCGATTCATAAAAAAAAATTGTAAGCAAAACAGAAATTTCTCTTAAAATAATTAAACTTTAACCTTTGATATCTTTAAAACGGTGAGGTTTACGAAAAAATTGTAGGGGACCTTTTTTGTAGAGCGTTCGATTTCCTACGAGAATATGAGGAGAGATATTTTTTAACGAACAGTTGTCGAAGAGATATGAATTTTTGTTTATAATACAGAGGAAAAAATGGAAAATTGTAAAGCGGAGAACCTTGTTATCAAAATTAAGAGCTCATGTTTGTTGAGAATTCTTTAGAGGTGTCTAGTAACCGATTTTTCAGAGTACAAAGTAAACAAAAATAGTAGGTTTTTTTGACACACCCTAATATATACGACCAATATTAGAATATGCAAGGCCTGTCTGGTTTCCGATTTCCGATAATAACTTCTTTCCTCTTTTTTGTAAATATCATTCTGTTATAATACATTCTATTCATGTATGTGTTTAAAATTTAAGTTTATAGGATTGTATACTCTACATTGTAAGTGATAATAATAATAATAATTTAATATATAAGAGTAAGTGTAAGAGTCTTAGTTAAAAAGGCCTATTATTATTACGTATGGCGCAGAATGCGAATTGCAAAAACCCGCCCGAGTTAGCGGTAAAAGTCAAACTTTATTATTCGGATTCGACCTTTGTCTTCGCTCAGATTTTGCCATGGGAAAGATTCTACCTCGGAAAAGGTATAAGTAGTAGGTAATGTACCTGTATCGTTTTTAAGAAGTAAACCTACATTAAAGCTTTGTCCATAATTCTTCCACTGAACAATCCATCGTCCACAAGTTCATTAAATAAATTGATCCAAAACTGTGAATGATGTTTTCTCAAGGATTCTATGCGTTATTTGGCTTGGCTAGTGCCATTTAAAAAGCAGGGTAATGCGTTTTTATGTTCAGTGTTATGTCTTAATAACTTCTGAAAGTCTTCCATTAACACAATTTCGGTCCCTCTGTCAGAACAAACATACAGACAACCTTCAAGAACCTTAACAGTAGGTAGTGATAAAATGATATCCAATAACAGTTGGATTATTGGTGTTGTTAAATAAAATTACTGTTTCCAGATCTTTATAGGTAGGTAGTTCATGGACAGAACTGCAAATGCCGTCGGGCCCAATATGACACGACGGCTATAGCAGTCGCAATTTTGTAGCTGATTTATGACAAGCTTGCATATGCAGGCGCATTAATAATGAGATCCATAGGAAGCTCTGACATATGTGTCCCATGAGACCTCATGTATTTTTGGTTGCAGAATGTAGTTGGTTGCAAATTAATTTTTATATGACTATATGTTCCCCATGCATTGAAGTAGTGTGTGGGTTGCCTTAGATAACATCGGTCACAGGTACGCTTACAAGTTTTGATAATTTTTGAAAGAAACATCGAAAATTAAAATAAAACTTACCGGACAAAAAAAAGTCGAAAGTAAAAAAAAATTCAGGCCTCAAACATAAACTAAAACAGCATAACTAAACAACAACACGTCACCAATTTTGTTAAAATCGAAGTAACAAAAACAATAAATTAAAGTGACTAAGTTCTTGAAATATTAGTAAATATAAGTATCATCTCAAGTTGTTGAACTAAGAACAGAAATCCACAAAGTGCTAGACGGTTATGAAAACAGAATTACAAAACTTGAAAAACGGAACGTAAAACTACAAGAAGAAAATATCCAGCTTGAAAGAAAAATAAGAAAAAATAATTTGGTTATTTTTGGTCTAAAAATTAACGAAAACGAAGATCTTATTTCAAATATAATTAATATTCTGCAGACGAAATTAAATATTGATATAAAATCAACAGATATAAACGATTCCTATAAACTGGGGCCTATAGGCTGTAAGGCTGCTTCTATAGAAGCAGCCTTACAGGTCCAATTTTAATCGAATTTGTGTCCTTCCAAAATATACAATTAATATTAAAAAACGCTTACAAACTTAAAGGTAATTCAATTTATATCAATCCTGATCTTTGCATCCAAGATCAAAAAATAAATAAAACTCTTAATAAACATAAAAAAGAAGCAACTAAAAAAGGGCTCAATGCAAAGATAAAAGGAAATAAACTTATTATTGGAGAGGACATATACTCAGTCCAAGAACTGAAAAAAAAGAACTGGACGAATTAGAATTAGTTCTTGCGAGCAACGCAGAAGAAGAGTCTCCACAGAAACAGACAAGTGCTCCGGCAACGCCTGATCCAACCTCGAGGCAAAAAAGGTTGCTGAAAGAACTAAACCTATCATTAGAAGAAGAGGATAAATTTACAAAAACAATCGTAACTAAAAAACCAAAGCTTACTGAAGAAAATAAGAAAATTGAGTCAGCGTTTCGCAAAATAACCAGATCCACAACGCAGTCAGGAAGTCAATCAAAGGTCAATTAAAATCTGTGATAATAATAATTTTTAAATTGTTTTTAAATTGTAATTAAAGTATTTGTTTTTCTAATTGAAAATTTATTTTTAATTGTAAATCACTTTTATATTTTAATAGTTTAAATTAAATAATCTTTATTTCTGTTTGTTTAAGTAAAGTTGGTAAATTATTTATATTTTATTTTAAGTAGGTACATACCTACCAGTGGCGGCTGGTGGATTTTATGTATTCCAATATCTCAGTTATTAGACATGGGACCCATACCAAATTTATAATAGTTTATAATGACATTAAATGAACAAGTTCGGTGAAAACAGAATTTAAATTGAAGTTTGCGAAAAAAAGTTAGTTTTTCCTGTCGCCTCACCCGCCTCCAGGCCCCCTATTTGAGATAATTTAAATTAAAGTGGTGCAATTTATTATCTACTATAATTTATCGACAAATTTAAAATTTTATTTAAAAAATCCAAATATTACAGGTTTTATACCATTTTAAATATTTTTTTATTTTAATAAAATAAATAATAAAAATTTAAAATCGAATAAAATCTGTAATATTTGGATTTCTTAAATAAAATTTTAAATTTGTCGATAAATTATAGTAGATAATAAATTGCACCAATTAAATTTGAATTATCTTAAAAAACTTTTTTCGCAAACTTCAATTAAAATTCTGTTTGCGCAGAACTTTATTTAATGTCATTATAAACTATTCTAAATTTGGTATGGGTCCCATGTCTAATAACTGAAATATTGGTATACCCAAAATCCACCAGCCGCAACTGATACCTACTTGGGCTCCTTTTAATGTGGATGTGCTATGGATCCTTTTATAAGAGATTTTCAAGTAAATAACATAAGAACTGAAGTAGTTGAAGATGCATCGCAGTGCAATGAGGTCTTTGAGGTAAATGGTAAATTTGTAAATTTTAAAATGCTACAACTAAACATAAGAAGTGTTAGCAAGAATCTTACTGAGCTAGAAATATTATTGGAACAATTTACAGGAGGGTTTGACTGTATTGTCTTGACAGAGACAAGACAGGTCAATGCAGATTTTGTTATTTTGCAGGGATATGAAGTAATTTACAGTGGGGGGAAATTCGTAAGGATATAAGGTACAATTATAGAATAAATTTAATTAATGAATGTAAGGTGATAGACTTTGATTTGCTTTTTAATGAAACTTGGATAGTGGAAGTATATAGACTGCATAATGTTTTATTGCCGGAATTTTTAAACGATCTAGACGCTTATTTAACGAAGAATACCTCCAAGTGTGATCTCTATATTCACAGGTGACCTAAACATTAATATACTAAATCCGGTTGGTTTGGTATGTGAATATTTAAATATCTTAAGCGAGCATCAATATAAATCAGTAATAAATAACGTAACAAGAGAAAATAAAGATGCAGAAGGTTCATGTATCGATCATATTTTATTAAGTTGCTAAATGGAAACGAAATTGAACAATATATTTTACCGATTATAGTAAAAACTAACACTACAGACCATTTTCCAGAAGCTGTGCAAATCGTTTTTTAAAACAAAACCAAAAATGAGAAAAAAACCCAACATATAAGACAAATAAATTATAAAACCCTAAATCGGGATTTAAATTCGGTAAATTGGGAAAACTGTTTGCAAAACGAGGTTGAATGTGCAACTAATAATTTCTTTAACATATTAAAGGAAAAAATTCACTCAAATACTATTTTTAAAAAGATTAAGCACAAAAACATAAAAAGAAACCCGTGGATTACTAATGAAATTATGAACTTGATAAAACACCGTGATAATCTATTGAATACATATTACTTAACAAATAATGAAGACATAAAAAAGGTATATAATCTTTATAAATATAGAAACAAACTAAATAATAAAATTGTACAAGCTAAACGAAATTATTTTAAAATTAAAATTCAAAACAGTAGCAGCAATAAAGAAATGTGGGAAACTATAAACAATTGTTAACTTAAGTTAAAAAAAGCAAAGGTTAACACAAATGAAATAACTGAAATAAAAGTAAATATTATGTTATACACTGACCAAAAAATAATGTGCAACATTTTTAACAAACACTATGTTGAGATGGGAGACAAACTGGCTAAAAAAATTAAATTAAACAAAAGTTTTAAAGAAAATAAACTAAAATTAACAAATTCCTTGTTTTTAAAGCCGACCACCCCTACAGAAATTAAGTCTGTTATAATTAAACTAAAAAATAAAAACTCTGTTGGTATTGACAGCATTCAAACAAGTACAATAAAAAACATTATATATATGGTATGTATACATACCATAGCCAGTCCCCTTTCAATAATAATTAATAAAATATTTAAATCGGGTATATGTCCAACTCTATTTAAGACGTCAGTTGTAGTACCAATTTTTAAAAAAGGAAATAAGCAAGATCCAGTGAACTACAGACCAATATCACTTATCTCAAACTTGGCAAAAATCTTTGAAATACCCATAAAAAATAGACTAGAATGTTTTATAAAAAAAATACAACATAATATCTGAGAATCAATATGGCTTTTAAAAAGGAAAGTCGACTCAAGACGCGATTGTTCACCTAATGGAAAATATTTACAAAGCTGTAGACGAGGGTACACCGGCTATTTGTATTTTTCTGGATCTTGCTAAAGCCTTCGACACTGTTTGTCACCAAAAATTAATATCAGTACTCTGGGATCTTGGTATTCGCGGCCCACATCTAAATCTCTTAACTAGTTACCTTGAGAACAGAAAACAACTGTTGTTTAACAACATGTAAAAATTGGTAAATACATAAGTGATCCACTCACACCTAACTACGGTGTTCCACAGGGCACAATATTGGGTCCACTCTTATTTATATTATATATAAATAATCTGTTTAGGGTGAAAACTAAGGGTAAAGTTTTAAGTTTTGCTGATGATACCACCATACTCTATACGGCCAGAAATTGGATTGAACTGAAAGAGGTAATAGAAAATGACTTTGTCTATACATAAAAGAGTGGTTCGACGAAAGTGTTTTAACATTAAATATTGAAAAGACAATGTTCATGCCTTTCGGCTGCTACAAAAACAGTCTACCTACCTTTAACACTTTGACATTTGAACAGGAATCGATAAACTTCTCAATAAAAAGAACAACGTCAACCAAATTTCTGGGAATAATTATAGATCCGCATCTTAAATGGGACCTACAAATACAATCTATCACCAAAAAACTTAGATGCTTTATTCCATACTTTAAAACTTTACAAAATATACTAACTATAAAGCAGCTAAATATTGTATACAGCGCTTTACTAGAGTCTCACTTAAGGTATGGAATTATGGGTTGGGGAGGAGTCTACAGTAATACTCTTAGGGATCTTAACGTTACACAAAAAAGAATCTTTAAAGTAATGTACAATAAAACAAATATCTACCCCACTAATGAATTATACAAATTATCAAATAGAATGGACTGTAGACAGCTCTTTTTTATGTCACTTGCTATACATATGTTTTCGAAAAAAACATAAATGAAATCCACATGCACAAGAAATAACCAGAAATTACCTGAACCCAAAGTTAACAAAACCATCGGACAACGCAGCAGTCGATTTCTTGGACCAAAAATTTATAATCTTCTTCCAAATGAAATAAAACAGGCTAGATCAATCCATAACTTAAAAAAAAATGAAGAAACTACACCCTAGAAATAACTAGAGAAGATATTCATAAACACATAGATTTTAAAATATCAATGAATGAACTTTACTGAAAACGTAGTTTGCTCTCAAAGACTTGCCTTCTCATTTTCAAAATGATTCTTATTCTTATTTATTCTATTTATTTTATTTTTATTCAAATTGTTTTGTTTTTATTATATTTATTTTACTTTTTGTGTATTTTATGTTTGTTGGTACAGAAACATATAATATAGTATTTAAAAGGGAAAAAGCTCAAGTGGGTTACGTATAAATTATTCTGTGGATAACCTGTTGGTTATATTTAAATTAGTGTAGGTTTTTTTTATATTTATACTGTGATTGTATTAAATTTTGTATTATATTTTATTTATTTTGCACGCTCAAATGCAACTGCATTTCTGTGCTTATAGCATATTTATTGTAACACTGCTTTAATATTTGTAAATTTTGTAAACATTCTTTAAACAATAAATATTATTATTATTATTATTATTATACACAGTATAAAATTTCTGGTAAAAAACAACACCAAAAGTGGTCTATATAGGTCCACACTAGAAATGGTATATCTAACCACATACAATTTGGTAAATTTTACCCTTTGATTGGTTAATAATCTACACGTACTATTCGTACAAAAAACTCGTAACACTGTAAAAATAATCAAATATAATATGCACTTAGGGGTAAATGCAACACGCAATATTGGTAAAAGAACTCCATTCAAGAGTAGAAAATGCTCAATTTGGTGTAATTTACTACACAGGTAGGTGTTACGTGTAGGTGTTAAAAATGGTGGGTGTTTTAATATTAAACAAAGCATGTAATGTAAAATAAAGTATATTTTATATTACTTACAAACTAGTTATGAATACAAATAGGCTTTGGCATAAAATTAAAAAAAAAAATGATTAAGACTACTTAGGTGTTAGTATTCTTTTACCCAAGTAGTGTTAATAGTTTTTTTAATTGAATGAAAAGTTGTTATATTTGTTCCAGTTTGTGCAAACCCATATTTAGCTTATATAGGTGATATAAGATATATATGAAATATGATTTTTCACTAGCTCAAAAAACTTAAAATATTACTAAATTTTATATTTCACTTAAAAATAACAGGTAAAAAAACATGTATTAAATGAATTTAAATTAACACGAATGAATTTTACCACAATTTAAAATAAACACTTAATATGTAACATATTATATGTTATGTTGACCAATTTTAGTGTATAAATTAACACCAAATGATTTTACCACTCCATTTGGTAAGTTAACACCAAAATATTTTACACTGTGTACATGGGAAACATATATGTTTCATCTTTCTTCTCAAATGTTTATCGCTAATGTATATTTGATGATTTAACCCCAAACACATCACAATTTCCCTCTGGTTGAAACCTAAATTATAATAGAATCGCACATAATCATCCATTTTTATAACAACCCAGATAACAACCTTGAGGGGCATCAAAACGCACATCGCCATCACGTATTCATTTTATGATTAATGGGAATACACGCACGTGATTGGTATATGAGGGCACAAAATGATTGCAAACTTTTTACTTTTGCTAAATATTTATCGCAAAATTGTAGATGTTATATTAGATCTACACTACTCTTGCGAAAATTGTTGATTTTACTTCATATTATTATAACTAAAATTTTCACAAAATTGACTTACTATATATGGTTGTGAAAAGACTAAATTTGTAGACTACATTTGTATATAAAATATATTAGTATATATATTATAATTTTATTTGGAATTCTAAATTGGAATTGATCTTAAAATCAACCAGATAACACGTTGATCTTAAGATCACGTTTATAAATTAATTTATCATTAATTTATCTATGAATTTGTAAAAAGATATCTAATTTTAATTAAAACAAGTTATCTTTCTATAAATGTGGACAATTGTCACAAAAACTAAAATAAATGACTTAAAGAAAAAGATCTTTTGGATTATTACTTATTGACCAAAATTTCGCAATAAATTAATTTTATGAATGATTAACAGCTGAGTTTTTTTACAACGTTTTGATTAGTAATTATCTCTAATGATCTAATAACTGAAGACAATTGAAGACTTTTTTTAAAAAATCGCACATGTCACAAAATGCTTTTTTAAGTTTTTTGTTTATCCTGAAAAATGTAGATTTTGGACATGTATCGTTTTTGAAAAAATGTCTTCAATTAAAGATAATTACTAATCGAAACGTTAGAAAAACAATCAAATTAAGGCAATTCAAGTGCAAAATTCACCTGCCCAGAAAAATTTCTTCAACCATCACATGTGCTGCCTATATGAACTTCAATTGATGACGCAAATGATGCATATATGTGACATACGTGCGGATTGTTGTGACTGCAATATGCGTAAATTATTAACCTCAATTGATGACGCAAATGATGCATATATTCGTACATACGTGCGAAATACAATCAGGTTGTGACTGCAATATGCGTCAATTATGAACCTCATAATGTTATCTGCGAAGATAAGCACAAGAAAACACGCAAACGGTTTACTCGTATCTACGCTCTAAACAACATTAGAAAACACCGAAGGGGGCAGCAAAAGTGCTAGTCACCAAATCGATTTATTTTTTTTTTTTAGATTTATTGACATTTAGTCTTTTTAAGACTATTTAGCCAGCTCATGATATTTATTTTTGGTTTAATAAACAACTACAACACCCAAGGCTGTGACCGGGAATCGAACCCGGTACCGTTAGACGCAGATTGCTTACAGCTCTGTAGCTCAACCCACTGCACCATCCTCGGCCCCTTGATTTACTTAAATTTATTCATTCCTTCATTTATTTATTTACTTAAATTTTTTGTCACCACCAGGACATTAACTCATAGTGGTGGTAATGCTTATTTATTCCGTTTAAAAACAAGTGAGATAAACAACCATCCTAAAAACCTATTTGTTGACAAACTTTATTCCCCTCCGTCATGAATTTTTACTTGTTTTTGGCCATGGCAACCAAACCCTTTCCCTTACAACTATAAAGATTTAGGATTGATTTGACATCAAATAAAATTTTTAGATGCAAATTTGTGATGTATTGTTTTGTAACAGTGCATTTTTTCGAAATTTTATGCATATCTTAAAATCTAGACCTAAACACTGTTTTTCTGAATCAGCACGAAATTTTACCTTCGAAAAAGTGGTTCTAGACCAGAACTTCTGGTTAGCGAGAAACCAGTGTTATTTAATTGTAATAGGTATTTATTTAAAATAATTTAAATTTAAGCAAATTTTATGTTCCTACTTTATTTTTGTGATACTGCTTCACGCTGTATTTTATTATTTATTACTACAGTGTCAACAAAAGGCCCAACAAAAACAAAAAAGTGCCTCGCCTAAAAATAATTTTATAAATTCTAGTTTTAAAGTAAACATAAACAATTGTTGGGAAGTGTAGAAACTTTTTTAAAAGGTGTTTAATATATCATTGTGTTTAGTGAAATTTAATAACAGTTTTTTTTAAATTATAAAAGCAAGAAATTTAGGTAGATTAAATAAATACAAAATCGTGACAAGTGAATTTAGTACCTACACTACAATAATTATTATTGTTTGTTTTTATTTAAGAGCTATATATAGATGAAAGCAACTTAAGAAAATACGTAAGTAGTATACGAGTAACTTAATTGTATATATTTACGGACAAAATCCGAATTAAGAAGGGTGAGAAAGAAATGGAATAGGTAATTGCTCGAATTGGTGACTATATATTCATATATGCATATTAATAAACATTAATAGTATATTATGTATCAAGTTTGATAAATGCCATTTTAGTCACGAATTTAATTTAGACACGAGCGAGTGCTCAATTAAATGAGTTGCATAACATACTTTTTTTAAGACAAATACTTTTTATTAACTAAAAAGATTGAAATTAAATATTTATATAGAGCGCCATTTATACAAAAATAGAGTACCTGTAAGAATGGGAATCTGTATTACAGGCGCGCCGTTGAAAATGTCATTTGATGTGTAAATCGAAATGTATCCCTTAAAAATGGACTAACAACAGTTTTTCACAGTGAAAGTAAAGACAATGTTTTATGGTTTCATATAAACTTTTCAAATCTGTAGATTTTTACCAGCAATTTTTTAGTAGAGCCTTAAACGTATTCGCATTAATTCAGGAAACAAATTTATGGTTAGCGGGTATACCCTTTTGTTAGCACATGTCATATGCTAACAAAAGTGTATACCCGCTAAACATAAATATATTTCCTGAATTAATGCGATGAGTAAAAACGTAATAAAGCCACAACTTGTCAATGTGTATTTAAAAGGTCAATTAGTGTCATGGAAACATGTACGATAGTAAGCGTTTTAAAAGTGGAAGTACAAAATAAACAAATCTACAAACAGTTCAATTTCTTTAATTTTAGATAGTTAATATGCTATTTAACAAAAACAGAAAAACATTTTATATTAAATAAATAAAGACAATATTTTAATATAAATTGAGTGTTTATCAATGCCCTTTCACTTTTAAAAACTTTTAAGACACGAGAGAGTGTTATAAATAATTTTTCGTGCGTTACTAATGCGTCATCATTCCTCTTGGCTGACTAAACTTAATTTCTTGCGTTATTTTTCTAATTCGTTCTTTAAGAAAGACATCGCTATTTTTTAAATTAAAAAAACTGCCCGATATGAAAACACCGACTGTATGACCAATGAGCTGTAAACTAGGCCTGCTTACTGGTTTTACTGCTAAGAAATGTGTGTTAGCCATTATAAAACATATTTTTATTGGTTTATTCTCGAAAGTTTACAGACGGTGCGAATTTAAATAAGGCATGTTTTATTTAAACCCTCTCTATGAAAATGTGACTACGAATATCTTAAAAATAAATCTCAACAAAATAACTGTTAAATAATATAAATAAAATAAAGTAATACATAAATATTTGCTGGCGATTCCGGCATTATATTTAATAAATAATGTTTATCTGCGAATAAATAAAACAAAGAAAAATATGTTGTTCGGTGTGGACAATAACTCTTGAAACTTTCTATTTTCCAACAAAGATGGAATAAATGATAATTTTAACGTTCGTTTTAATAATGGGAGGGAGAATTGTACCAGATTTAGGCTTATTGTGGCGGAACTTATAATGCAAGCGCCTTGGCAGTGAAAATTCAGTCAGGGTTAGGATTTTCAAGTGCTAAAATGTTTTTTCTATCTGCCATCCTCCTAATACACTCTGTATTTATTGTTGTTGTTTCAAGTGCCGATAAAGTGTACGATCTGGATGTGCCGGGCTCCGATCCCATAAGAATTTTCGAGGGCGAGTCTTTGTGGCCCGTGTCTGAGCCAGAGCATTATGAACGTCATTACGAACCTTCGAATTTCGAACACAGGGCGTTTCACACTCATACTCAGTCAAACGACGAAAATAATGAATTTGCACCCGTCGCTTTGCAACAATTTTTAAGCAACTATGCGAAGGATAAAGGAAAAAAACCCATTCAAAACGAAAATGATGCACATTTTGAAAGTGTGGATTTAATTACCAAAGCACCCGATGAAATCTTTAAAGAAGAAAAATCAAAATCGAATTGGAATTCAAAACAATATAACAACCCCAAAAATAATAATAATTATAAAAATCCACTGGACGATAAAAAAGGATGGGTGTCGTTGGAACCAGTTCCTTGGTCCATTTCCAAAATATCAAAATGGCATCCGAATACAGCGGCAGCTAAACCCACCCCAAGTCAGAGGCCTTGGAATGATTACTCGTCATCTTTACCTTACGAACGGCCATGGGAGAGCGCTTTAAATCGACCCAACGGCCAAGGATACAACATCAAGCCTCAGATGGAAAACCACGAATATTACGACGATAACATTCAGAGACCCCCTAATAACCAATATAGTCAACAATTTGAAAACTACCGACCCAACCAAGCTTATAATAATAATAAACCTACTGCTATTTTTAATCAAAAAGTGCAAGTAAGACCCAGTTATAGCGAAAGTAGTTACAAAACGCCGTTAAAAATCAGCGGCTATTATAAAGACGAAGAAGAGACGAAGACGAA